>OY728151.1:1813512948-1816012948 GCA_963277665.1 Viscum album | reverse complement strand
TAGTAATATATACCTGAGGATTACATGAATATTTCATTATCATGGTTGGAAAGTCCTAATTTCCAATGTATATTATTGTAATGAACATAGATGACATGATTACTCAAATAATTTTGGGAATACTCTTCCAAGATATTTGAAGGAAACATATTGATGTACAATGTTTAGATATGACATTAAGAGTTGGTGGGGAAGAAGTAAAAATAAAAATACACTGGGAGAAAAAGTATCAAGAAGAAATAGAGGAAGAGTTAAAAGAGGAAAACATGAAAGGAGATGGAAACAATATTTTCCATGAAAACATATATGATGTTTCTACATTATACAAGATATAAGAATGGATAAAATAGGTATAGAAAATGCATGAATATGTCGTATAAAGCTAGAGACAGAGGTTAAGATGGTGTTGAAGAAATAATTGGTCGATATGAGGTTTGTGTAGCCAATTAATTACCATTTTATTTCTCAAGAAGTTAAAAAACTATAGGATTGAGACTATAGAGGTTTGTAAAATATTACGTAGATGAATTATGAAGATAGTTTTTGGAAAATGGTAGAGTACCCATATAAAAAAAAGAATCGTTTCTTTACAACATTATAGATTTTAACGGGGTAACCTCTTTCCTCCCACCAGTCCCTTAACATCCACAGGTAAGGTTAAGATCAAAGACCATAACTAAATAACTTTTATGAGTAAAAGAAATTTTTTTTATAGCGGATTAATTTATTTTTAATTCCATTTAAGAACCTCTTTAGGTGTTAATCTCCCTTTATTTTGGAATTTTTCATGAAGATGGGTATGAAATTTCATAGTTTATGTTAGATTTTTGGGTTTACAACGATTCATAGTGTTAGGAAACAAGTAAGTATAGAAAGTGAAATTAATGAAAGGATTTATGAAAATTGGGATTAAGAATTAAATTTTTGTACTAATATATATGTCGATGTTTTCATAATTTTTTAGGATTTAGTGAAGAAATGAATTCCCACCGCTAAATTAGTCTTTTCATTTTTGATCAATGAGATTTTAATTTTTAAAAACCATAAGATTCCATGATTAAATTTTAAAATTTATATATATGGATAAGTAAAATGGTGAGATTTAATGGTTAGGGAGACACAAAGGTATTGGATTTCAATGAATAATGATTTTTCCCTTTAGTGAAAATTGTATCAAAATTTCCTTCCATTATACATGATTTGAATTTCTGAATTTTTTATTGATTAATTTTTTTCTAACACATTCCATGACTGATTTACATAATTTACATTCTATTTTCCTCAGAGGTTTCTTAAACAAATTTTCCATTCAAAAATAGTAATTTTTTTGAGAGATCGTTGAGAATATTAGTTATTAGCATTTGGATTTGATCTTTTCAAAGTTAGGGAAATGTTGAATTCACATTAAAAAGGATTGAGGACTTTTTTGATTCATACACTATTCATTAGACCCACCTAACATCAATCATTATTTTATCCCTTAGAGACATTGAATGGACTTTTGTATGAATAAGACACTTTTGAAGAATAATTTTTGATTTTGATCCTTACTCTAATATTTTTCATGATTTTCATTGTAAAAGTATAGGGGTAATGGGAGTTCATGGAAAAAGGGATGTGTTGTATATAAGGGTGGTTTTTTCTGTGTTTCAGTTGGTTTTGGAGAATCTTTATTACACTGTTTATTGTTTTTTGTGTTTACCCCTTAAAAAATATGAGAAAACTATATTGAGTTGTTGTGGTTACATAACAAACCATCCTGGGTAAATTTGAAAACTAACCCAAATGGTCCACAATATAGTGATGTATAATATAATGAAACAAGTGTCATGTATAACTTAATAACATCAAATAACAACACACTAGAATATGGAGTACACATGTATAATACATACAATGTCAAGAAAAATCAGAAAAACTAGAAATATAAAACAGGAAATGATTACACAATTCCATGATTGAACATACATAAATAAAAAACAATCCCACTATGAGTATAGTAAACAACAGAGTAAACAACATACCACATAATGCCCATCCCATTACTCGAATTCTGGAATACAACATCTATAACTTCCCAAAGGAAAAAATTCGGTGTTCCTAATAGCTTACAATCAAAGAATATATACATGATTAAATCTAATAATTTCATGAAATCTAGTTTTATGAAAAATTTAGTTTACAAATCATTTTATAAAAAACCATTTTTTAAAATTATCCCCTAAATTTCATAAAAACACACCATATTCACCAAATCTGATGTAATATAGTACAAAATCATAGTCAAATCCAACCATGGATTCATCACAAGAAAATATATGAAAATAAAGCTTGGAAGAAAATTAATTGATAATCCAATCATGAAGGAAAAATGAATCGATTTGGACTCTATCATAGGGGAATATGTTATAGAAAAGAAAGAAATTCCACAATCTCGGCCTAAGATGGTCCTAACCAATATAACCACCTATGGAATTAAAAATACTAAAATGAGGAAACAACATTTTATCTTGAACACATAAATGAGAAAAAGTTTTTTACCCACATACTAAAATTTCATCTGTAATATCTCATGATTTTAGAAAGAAAATTAGGTTTAATAGTGAACAAGGAACATAATAAAGAGAAAAAATGAACAAAAGATTTTTATAATTTAAATGGTACCAATATAACATATATATTAAATTTGTTGGAATTAATAGTTTTAAATTCATTATGATATATATGATTTTCCTACCCATTCTAATTTGGTGATTATTTCCATATAAATAAGATCATGGTTCTTAGTAATGTCATTTTAATCATCAAAAATATGTTTTATTCAAAAATTCATTTTCATATTTTTTTATTGGTGTATATTATAAATAATTTTTAAGAAATATTATTAAATATATTTGAAAAAATGATTTTCATTATTGAATTTAGAATTATAAAATTATATTCTCATGATATTTTCAATATTTTATAAAAAGTATGGTTTTTCAATAAATACTAAAAATTCAAATTTTCCTAAAAATATATATATTATTTTTATGTGTTTACAATTTAAAATTTTAGTTTTGAGTGGTTTTAAAATTTAATTATATTTTTTTGATTTAAAATAATTCAATTTTGGTTTTTATGTTTATTTTATCCTTGAATTTAGTGTACACACATTTTATATATTAATAAGTAATTTATTTGAAAAACCATTTTTAATCGCATTTTACATGTTTCATATTAATTTAAAATCAATAATTTTAATGTTATTATTTTTTATAAGTTTATTCCATATTTTGATTTATATTGTGAAAATTTTTAAATAGGTCTATTTTTTATTCATATTGAGTAATATTCTTAGTAATTTCTATTACATCAGTTAAGTATAAATCATGTAATTAAGGGTTAAAAATAAAATGTTTAAAACTATAATGTGATGCAAAAAACATGGGTACATTTTATTCAATCAGTACATTTCGTCCATACTCATAAAAAAATGATATATGGGATTTTGCTTTATTTGGTTATGATTATGGCCCTTATAATATTTTATGTAATGAAAACAAAATGTCACTCTCTTGTTTTTAATAAGTACAATATTTTTATTATAGTGATAACCATATATTATGTAATGCTCTAAATATTTATATGAAAAATAAATTATTTATATTCATAATGGTAATTTATTTTTAGTTTTTAGTAAAAAATTATTACCATAAACATTTACCCAACATGGACACCAAAATTATTCGATTAATGAAAGAATTAAATAATAGATAAAAAAATACCAAAAGTATATAAATTTAGATATTTCATGTAATACCAAAAGTTTAAAGAAGAAAAATGACATATAAGGGATGTACTAAAAAACCATTATCCAATTACAATTTTTATCATGATGTTATTAAAATCCATGTAATGAATATTTCAAAAAATTGACAATAATAATATGTTATAATAAATAATATATTATTAAGTGATATAAAATTACATAAAAATATATGATTTATCCACTTCATTATTATATGTTTTATAATATCATCCATTTTCCATTTATGGTACTATATTCCATTTATATAAATTATATTGACCTTAAATTAATAAAAATCATTTTTTTCATTGTATATAAGAGTGGGATTAATGAAGGATTAAAAAAACAGATAATTGTGAAAATAGGATCAAAACATGTCAAATTATTATTTAATGATTGTATTTAAATCCATACTCATAATATATTCAAAATAAATAATTTTATTCCATTTTAAAATGAATATTAATTTAATTTTATTTACAATTTTGAGAAATTCCATGAGTACTCCACCCCTCTCTTATAAAACGACATATCATCTTGCCTTTAATTAATACTGGAAAAACATTTAATCAAATAATAAATACCCAAATGACATACTATAATACCTCCTAAAATTGTAGAGGGATTTTTCAGGTAGACTACAAGGCTTATAGGGATTAATGTGTTTATAAAATAATACTTTCCAAATAAGGGGTGTAGTTTTAACCGCTTGTTTTTGTTAAATTTATTCTTTTACTAAAATAAATACATCCTTAAATGTGATTATACAATAATAAAATTATATTTTATATAATAATGTATTTTTATCTTATCATTTTTTATGTAGCAATCTCCTCTTCTATAAAATGGTAAATAAATCCATCATTCATGTGTACAGTGGGATACCACCTCACGAACCGATGGAATTAGTTTTCCATCATCATCTATCTAGACTGGTTATTAAGATGTATTTAATGTGTGTGTATATATATATCATATTCATTACATAAATATAATTACTAAAATATAATATATCTTTTATTTTCATACCATTATATTAACTAAAAATAATAACGTCGTTAGTGTGTAAATGTAGACTACCAAATCCTTGAAGCGATGTGATTCATTTTTCATAACCACATAATATGGATGATAAATATATGTATAATTAAATAAATAATATTATATCTATGATATTATAATAATTATATAAATATAAAATTATAGTTACCTTTTTTCAATAATGATCGTTGAAAAATGGAACAGTTACTCATGGGTATGTACGTCCAACAATTTCCATGATTTTAACATAGATCATTTTTAACCATATTTCAAGATTGGTTTTAAAATTATAATGGATGTGTAGAAATAATTATAATTTCCTGATTATTATTATATTTATTGTGGAATAATTACCTCTTTCAACATAATCATACTACCGAATTCATTTTATACTTTTCAATTGAATATCATCAAAACTTCTCATGTGATTATAAATGAATAAGTAATTGCAATATTATGGTAACAAGCGAGATAAAAGGAATAGAAAGATTATAAAAGGATATAAAGATAATAAAAAATTTAACTATGTTTATTATTCATTATGATAAAGAATGTATGTAATGATTCAAACTCATGTAAATGGTCATTCCTTTAAAAATAATATCTTAAGGACTCTCTTAAAACACTCTTGTGGTTCATCCATATCCTTATTTTTAAAATTATTTAATTTATGTATTTAAATTAATTATTTTTATTTCAAGTGTAACTATGTTGGTTACTCCAAGAATAGCCATGAGGGTTATTATATGTGTATCCACAATTGATATGAAAATTATTCCCTAGGTTTCTTGTATGATTTATAAAGGCTTTTTATTGGATTTTATGTAAATCATATGATTTATGTTAGCTCGACTAGGTTAAATACCCCGAGAGGGAGGGGTGAATGAAGTAATGAATGATTACAACATATTACCCATTGGATCTTGATTCCACATAAAAACAAAATATTCTCTCACTTTCATGTCACAAATAATGAACCTAAATGAAATAATGAATGAGTCACAATTCTTTTTACAAGGTTCACCTTCACTGGGCTACATCTAAGGAGCATTAAATAATAATTTACCAACATACCCAATTTACTATATATCACTTCAAATTAATGGTTCCAGATGTATCATTTATATATTTAGACACACTACTTCACATGATTTAGAGAGAGTTTGCTGCTTCCCAAGGGAGACTCGCTCAATCTTCCTTCTACAGATCACTACTGGTGAATTGGATCACCTTCTTCCTTTTCCTTTTACAACTTATATAGAAAGGATACACACATAGTTTATAGTTATGTATTTACCCTGATTATCAATAATTAATGAATACTCTATTGTAGGTATATTTCAGGTTGTAGTTCAACATTCATCCACTTGATGAATATCAAATTACCAATGATATATTAGGCTATAACATTTAATAATTTCACAATGATCACACCCTTTGTGAAAATACCATGGGGTGTTAGCCGAGTGGTACATGCTGTTTGTACCCCTTGCTCTCCAATGGAACTGGCCCATGCTCGAGTCCCACCAAACTCAGACACTATACTTATTATGCAGAGGGCGATTCGATTCCATTTTCCTAGTTGGGGAATGCGCGGCCCACTCTGGGCATTATGGTCCCCTACTGGGAGGCAATCATTACCCTACACATGTTTGTAGTTGGGGTTTGTAATAGTGTTAAGAACCCCATAATCCTATATGAAAATGGGGGTTCAAAACCCATTGGGTGAATTAACTGTATTAGTGAAGGCATTATAGCAATGATAGGAACTGTAGCGGTGGCATGACACTAGAGTAGCCACAGGGTACTGTAGTAGATGCGAGTACTTTGTGGGAACTATAGTAGGTGGGTACTGTAGTAGTACAATTCATAGAATGGGGCTTGGGAGAAAAAGTTTGGGCATACGGGTCATGTATTGGGATACATGCCCACTGGGCCTTCAAGCAATGTAATTTCTCTCCCTCTACCCAATTAAAAGAGGTCTTCACTTTGAATTATTAAATGAGGATTTTGTCCAAACCTTTAAAAACAGCATTTGTGAAGCTCAATTATTTGGAAAAGCTAAAAAATATTGTGAAAAGACCTTCTTTCATGAATATCACATAGATTTTCTGAACATCCATATTTTTAGGATGCTTATAACTTTCAGTCATATTTTACAACCTTCATGAACATCCTTTCTTTGTGAACTATTTCACAAGAACAACCTTCAAGAATTACCTCAAAAAATATAGAGCCTTAGAACCATTATCAAGTCTTATTATACCTTCATTAGGGGTAGAGGCCTTATTATAGGTGTTCCATACTATTCTAGAAGTTTCAGTCCTCATCATAACTATTTCATAAAGCTCTTTAATTTTTTTGTGAAGCTCCATATTTCACAAAGATCCAAGAAAATTTCACCATTCATGAAGTTTCTCATAGCCATGTAGTTTACCATCTACCCATCATGAATTTTCGATTCTCCATACCTTATAGTCATGAATGTGTCCCATTTTTCATTGTTCATTTTCGATAATCCACACCTCTATGAAACACATCAATCACGATGACGATATATTTTAAAATTCTCTAAACATTCACAAAACTAAACACTTTTTGAAAATCATGCATTTTCAATATTATTATGGAGAATTCGTAGAAATCCATATTTCATGATGATTGAGGCAAACTATAAATTTTGGACCCCAAAAATTTGGAAAACACTGGGAAATAGAGCCAACTTGTATACACAACATTATATAGCACCTCTAGAGCATCCATTCCATTCTCATTTATCCTTGTAAACATGCCTTATTAGAAGTATATCTTGGTATACATGACCTACCTTGGAATAATTCTTTATCAATAGAAATAATCAACCCCAACACAATACAATGATAACTTGAGGGATTTTTTCCTAAAAATCTCCCCTTTGGGTTTGTTGAAAACATTTAACATTTTCATACCTCATTTAGGATTCTTCAATATAATACCAATATTTTATTCTTACAATTCAGACAACGATCAATGATTTAATAAAAAAAATTATCCCATGTGAACCATTCTCAACATGGGAAATAAGAGTAGAAAGAAAATTGTATCAATGTATCACTTTATTCCAATACTATTCCAATAATTTCATTAGGAAACACATATTTCTTGATATATATCCATTGATGATTATTCTTTTTCATTGTGAAATTTAATAATCCCCCAAATTCATATCTCCCACTATCAACTTTTCCCTTGCCTTAATGTAGTCAATTTCTATCCTTTTATAGCCACAATTCCCCCCTTTTTCAAAAAAACCCTTAGGTAACATCATTGTAATCTATTATATGGTAAAGAATAGATATCACCACATTATAGAAAAACACATCATACCATCAGGAGAAAGTATCCTCATCCACACTATTTCATGTGTGTGATGCAAATTGAAATTTAAGTGCTAGTTAATGTCTCTCAAACACCACTTTTTGTAAGGCCTTTTTAGATTTTATGCAACCTATAGTTCTATAAAAATATACTCCAAATTCAAAATCCCTTTCTCAACCTTATACATGTTAAAATGACACATTATATAATTTTTTCCACTGAATTATTGATTTTATTTTTCCTAATATTTATAACACTTGAATTATAACATTGGATTATAATTAGAGACATCAATTGAACTCCTATACCATCAAGTTGATAATTTATCCAAAATAACTGTGTGAAATATTAAGGGGATGTAA
Source organism: Viscum album (assembly GCA_963277665.1). Taxonomy (NCBI): domain Eukaryota; kingdom Viridiplantae; phylum Streptophyta; class Magnoliopsida; order Santalales; family Viscaceae; genus Viscum; species Viscum album. The sequence goes on along the minus strand of OY728151.1, from coordinate 1,816,004,398 downwards.
TATATTAAAATTTTTGGGTGATCAATGTAATGAAATAATTTTCCATAATGATCCAATAAATACAAAATGATCTAAGATATAATGAAGTATATGATGTTTATTTTCTATCATCTACTGAACTAGACCAGTTTTCATCTGTATAACCCAATAACTCTTGATGAGATTTTTCAATTTACAAAAAATAAAATTCCCCTTTCACCTTGATATATCAAAATTTTATTTTCATTTAATGTAAGGGGATTTATTTTATATTATATTGATGTAGTGCTTATTTTCATCTAGATAAAACAAAATTAGGTCTTATCATTGTCATGTATAATAGACATTAAATGAATTCCATTAATCATCCATTGATTATTTTATCCATGGATCCACAAGTGTCACCCCATCCATGGAATCAACCATTCCAAATCATCTCAAAACATCATTGGAATATTTTTATTTGGATATTAATGTTCCATTCACTCATTGTGTTACCTATAATCCAAAAAAATGCGAGTTCACAAATCATTTAAATTTTGAACTCACATTTCATACACTTTGGGGTATATTTTCACTATTCTTTATCTGTTCCAACCATGATTATGTCATAAACATACAAATTCACCATCATAATTTTTTACTATCATTGTTGAAATATGGGTTATATTCAACTCCTCCACCCGAAAAACCAATCATTACAAAAAAAACTAATCTAGTATAGAATACCATTCATAAGGTTCTTACCTCAACCCATATTGATCATTTTTTAGCTGAGAAACATTTTTATCATAAACATGAATGAGAAAATAATCTAGTTACTCAATATAAACATCTTCTTCTAGAAACCCATTTAGAAATTCATACATGACATCCATATATAAAACAGTGAAATTTCTTTACACTATTATAGACAATAACATTCCAATTGTTTCTATCCTCAAAATAGGTGAAAATGATTAGTAAACATAAATATAATCTATATGGGAGTACCCTTTTCATTGTAATTGGGGGTATTTTTGAATAACTATTTAGTCTTCATTCATCTTATTGTGAATGACCCATTTAGAGAAAATTAAATTATTAAATGTTGGTAAGTAAAAAAATCTACCATATTGAATTCTTCTCAATTAGGGATAGCTCTTCTTTCATAGCCCAAACAAAATTCCAATCTCCAACTACCTCATAAAAACATTTAGGCTCAACTTGAGATAAAATGTATGCCTTCTGTGATGACTTCATTTTTAATGTTTGAGTGGGTGCTGCCTAATCTCTAATGATGTTTTTATATTAATATTGGCTAGAATATTCGGTTTTACAGTATATATATATTTTAATTCCTTCTTCTCATCGTATGAACCTTCTTCTAAATCATTATTTCATACTTTAACTACCCCTGAGGTTATTTCCTCATTATCACTATCCTACTAAAACTGATCATGTATTTGATGAAGATTCATTTCATTCTCTACAATATTGACATCATTACTTTAAACTTAATATCCAATCCTCCTATTGAAATATCTATATTCTTTTATTTTTCCTGAATATCCATAGAATATCACCTCATCTCCTAATGAATCAAATTTCACTTGTTTCTCCTTATTGATAAAAACACATTTAATTACAATGATTCTAATGTATTTCAATCATGTATTATTTCCATACCACATGTCATAAGAAGTATTTTATTCCTTCATAAATAGAATACCCATAGTAGATATGTATATTGATGTCATGACTTCTTATTTCCATTAATTCTCTTGCAGTCCCTTTTCAATAATAATTGTTTTGGCCTTGTTGTTGATGATCAGATTTTATCTCTCAACCAAACCATTATTCTATGGTGTTGAATAAACATAAACATGATTATTGATCCCATTTTCTCAATAATATATTCAACTTGACTATTTTTTAATTCTGTAAAATTATTAGTATGAAAATTTTGAGTCTTATATCCAAGAATCCTTTCACATTCCTTTTGATACTATTTTTTCTGATAAATGCATCATACTTGTGGTAAATGAAAAATACCCATGGCATAATACGTAAATCATCAATGAAATGAACAAAATACCTCTTCCTGTCAATGGATTTTGGTAATATGGGTCCACTTTAATATTTCAATACCAATTCAAGAACTCTGGTTGACTTCTCCTTGTTTTCCTTGGATGTATTTCTATTGATATTCACTTTTTGATAAGAAACAAACAAATTAGTATGATCATGTGATATCTTAGAGAGGTCCTGAGTTGCATAAAATTTAAACAGATATTCTAGGGATAGTTGGAATAGATTAACATGTTTTGTATGACACAGCCTATTTTCATTCTTCTCTGGATATAATTTACATATCTTCTTCTCCACATACAAAGTTGAGAATCCCCTTTTTCCATTTTACCTATAGAAAAACTAAAAGATATCTTTATTTTATGGAACACATATTCTTAAAAAATATTATATCATTCCCCAAGTCACATAGTTGGAAAACACTAAGCATTTTGTGACTGAGAACGTCAACAACTAAGACATCAACACATCTAATTTCATTTCCCTCAATTTTGTCTTTCTCTTGACCTAATAAACATTAGGCCATCATCATTTTCAAATTTTAAAACTCCGTCCTTGTCATATTTTATGGTTGCAACAAGATCCTTATTACCTATCACATGAAATGTGAATCTACTATTAAGGATATGTACATTAGACGATTTGATACTTCAATGGAATTCTAGACTACCACTGCCTTCTTAGCTCTTTTATTTTTGATTCCTGTTTTTGGATTCATAACTATAATTTATTGATAAAATTAATGTTCCATATAATATTATATAATAGATTCATCTTGAAAAGAAGAAAATTGATTTTCCATTTTCATCTCCTTTGATGATTTATTCAACTGCTACATACGACCATATTCAGTCTACTTCATCCCATTTCTCAGCATTGTAGATGAGTAATATCTATCCATGTGTTTCAATCCTCTACCCCTGATATAGTGACCATCAAATTCTGTCTTGGAATATTGAGCTTTGTTTTGATACCCTTATTGGTCTTTTTTTCATCGGTACCTCTTGGAAATGAGAGTTTTTTATGAGTGTCCCAGTGCACCACTATAATAACAACTATTACAGGTTCCATTCATATGTTTCAATACTAATCTAGCGAATTTACCTTGGGTTATATGAATATAATAGTTTGGATTTATACACATAAAAATCTTCATTCCCAGATGAGGTGGTAGTGGTATGACCTCAACCATTACTGGTTTTTATTTTCAATAATTCCTCATACCAGCCATATCATTTTCATTTGGTTACTGCTTTGGTTCTACTAGACCAAAACGATCCAATTATATCTTTTCTATTTTCTAAAAGAAGTTATTTATCTATGTTATACTAATATTAAATATTCTTATATAATCCTAAACACTTCATTGTAGGCTGAAAATATCATCTTATAGTCCTATGATACATTTTATGTGATCATTTATAGTGTTATTCAAACTATTGATTTCCATTTTCTTTTTTTTCAATTTTTATCATGAGTTCAATTGCTTTTTATAATATGTCTAGGATTATAGACGTCATTTATTTAGTATCTTTATTTTACTCAGACTTATCTTCCTCCTTCTACTGTATATAATGTTTTGCGTCATGAAAATCAATTTTTATCTATGTTTATTTTGGATATAAAAACATCAATCTCTTTATGAGAGACTTCAAATTCATCATACATATCAACTCTTTTTTTATCTTCTTATTCATCATTTTATCTTTCTTCCTTATTTTGGGTGACACAGACAACTACCAACACAACATTTTCTCCAGGATCATTGGAATTCTCAATCACATCGACCTCATATTTTTCTAAACATTCCTTTTCTTGTGATATTTTATTCTTCATTTTAAATAAATTTCAATATAACATTTTTTTAGAGTTCAAATGGGGTGAAGACTTCTTCATGCGAATTTCACCTTCATCCTCATCTTCTTCATGAATCTTCTTTGGGAACCTTGTTGCATCATGTCCAACCTTACCTCTTCAAAATCATGAATGTGGTATTTTTGCATTGAACATTACTATTCCTCTTGGTAGATTTTTGGAATATAATCACATTACCAAATCCATATCTTCTTTTTCCTATCCAACTTTAATGGTGAGATTATTCATGGCTTTTAATTACAATTCCTTAGACTTCTCTTTTTCCCACATGATCATTATCATTATTTAACTTCTCATACACAATAATAATATCATGAAAGATAACAAATGTAAGATCTTTTGGATAATTATATTCCAATAAAAAAAATTTTGATTCAACAAAAATATATGTGTTCTGAAGATATACTTATCAATCGTTCCATTTTCAATAATTTCAATGAGACCACACATGTCTTTCATAATAACATTCACCTTGTAAAATAATGATCTTATTGAGTCATTTTGGTGCATTCTTAGATCCTCATATTTGTTCCATGGTACATGAAACTTTTGTTCTATGACTTTTGAGTCTCCATCATAAATATTTAGTATCTTCTCGGACATAGAATGTGATGACATATATGACATCACCATCTTATATATTTCATTAAGAATTTCTCCCCCTAAACCATTGATTCATTTAGTTCCATCATCCAAGTACCTTCAGTCTAATTGTTATAAAGAACCATTATCAACATGGGATGAAATAACATGAATCACTATTTTATAGACATAAATTTTCGAATATCAGAAGTAGTGCTTAATCAGATTCTTCTATAATTGAAAATAATTTTCATTGAATATTGGACTTACTTTGTGATTTAAAACCTGTACTGAACCAATTATAGACAAGAAATAAATCAAAATTCAACTCAAATACTAGTTTTTATCCCAAATAGGTTAAATACACCATGTAAGGGGTGAATGAGGGTATGATCAGTTAAAAAATCTTTGTTATTGGATCTTTTTTCTTCATTGAACAATACACTTTCTCTTCCTTTCTCATATAAATATTGAAACCTAAAGTAAATACTTCACCTGAAAAAATGATTTTTAAATGGTTCTACCTAATTGTTCTACAACCAAGTTTCATAAAATCACAATGTCCTAATTTACCAAATATTATATGGATAAATACATATTCAATATTTTGGATACATCACTTCTATGATCATGAGAGCTACCTTACATGATTTTCGGACAACTCGTTGATTCCCAAGGGTTACTCCCTGGGTATTCTTTTTGTGGATCACAACCTATTAAAAGGATTACATTATTCCTCTTCCATTTCTCACTAATCAAGAAGGTTTTTACACACAGTTTTTGGACATGTAGGTACCTTCATTATCATTATGGAATGTTTCTTCATTTATAGGTAGATTCTCAACTATAGTTAATTGTATATGAATTATATGAATATAAATTTTCAATCGATTTATTGTGAAATCACTTTTTACTACATCCACGATGCTCAATGTCTTGGTGAAGGACACCACTTTATCAAATATCAAACAACATTCACGAAGAAACCTCTTTCACGAAGCTCAATTAGCCTTCCCTAAGAAACCTCCTTTTACGAAGCTCATTTATCTATCACGATGAAACCCCCTTTCACAATTCTCACATCTAATTCACCAAAATTAATACATTCATGATGCATACAATTTTTAGATGGCTTTCATATCCATTATGAATATCCTTTCTTTACGATTTTTTTTTCAAGAACAACCTTTTTGAATAATCTACACAAGACCAGATGCATAGACTTTTCCCCCATTTTTACCTAATTTTATGAAGGGTTAAATGCCTATTTTTAATAGTATCCCCCAATTCAAGAAGATTAATAGCCTAATTATCAACTATATGAGAATCTCCCTGATTTAGTTCATGAAGCTTACTATTTTTCAAATATTTAAGGAAATATCACACTTTCGTGAAGCTTTTTATAAAAAAGAGATTATCATCAACCCTTCTCACATTGATGATGCTCCACTTCTCATAGTTACTAGGATATACCATTTTTCATTGTGATTTCCCAATTCTTTTCACCTATACAAAAACTAGCCTTCAAGAAATTGAATTATTTTTCAAATATCATTACCTTCACAAAAATCCAATTTTATTGATACTCGTGTCATTTTCATATTTTTATATAGAGTCGATGTAAATAAAAAAAATCAATTATTGATCCATCCCTAAAATATTGGACCCCATAAATTTGTAAAACCATAGAAAATATAGCCACATTGTATACATTGTTTTGTAGGACATCTATAATATCCATTCCATTATTTTTTATCATTTTCAACATTCTTTGTGAACAATATCTCTACTAATCCACAACCTACCATTGAAAATTTATTTTTCAAAAAAAACATTCTACCCAGAATCACATTAATTATAACTTGAAGGATTTTTGACCAAAATATTCACTAGATCATGTGAATTGTATGATACTTTTAGGGGTAATGTGTAACTTTAGAACAAAATATATTATGTTTTTATCAGGATTTCATGAAAACTTACATGTTTTATTTTTTCCATTAATAATTTATATGAAATGTTTTAAAAAAATATTTGATTAGAGAAGCTGATTTCATGGGTAATAAAATGTTTTTCTATATCATAATTTTTTTTTGAAAAAGGAAAAAATTTATAAATATTTTAGGAGTAATTATTTCACCATTTAATTTTTATCTACCTTACAGAGTTTTTGGTTCTCATTTCGCATTTTAATATAATTTTTACTCGGATTAAGTATGGGTATGGGAAAGAAAGAAATAATGTTGAATATTGTGATGATTATTTATGAAATGAAATTAGGTTTCACATTAAATGTTTCATGTTGTGGAAAATGGATACGGAGTATAAGTGTACTCTTTATGATACATGGTATTATTTTGTAAGAGTTATGACCAATATATCTAAAAAACTAAACCAAAAACATCATTAGAAATTTAAAAAAATGAAATATTTTTTATATATAATAGAATATTTAATTATAAGGATCATTCAATATTGGTGTTATTAGAGTAGGTTTTATACTAATTTGGAGATTAATATGTTTCCATGTGAGGTTTTCTAAAGTGTTATGAATACCATCATAGGCCAAGAAAATTAATGATGTCTATAATATCAGAGTCTTATCCACCCCTTTTGGTGGTTTTATATGATGGATTTTGAGGAAATTAACAATATTTTTGAGTTATTAGTTATAAGGGTAATATAATTACGTATAAGTGATTTTAAGGTTAATGTATTCATAAATTTATAAAGGTATTTTATTTACGAGGATAAATTTCAGTGTAACACAAAATAATTCATTTCATGTTTTAATGGTGTTCATTTATACCTATTAAAGATCGTTTATTAAGATGGGAGGATAGATATTGTTTACTACCATATTATCCCTTCATGATGATTTGATTATCAATATTATTATAAAATACTATAAAAATGATTTTGAAATATTCATGAGAAAATAATTTTGGAATTTATATTGGTTTCTCTAAAGCTATTAGAGATCAAGAGATGCATCAGAAATGATTGAGTTGTCATTCTAGAGATGATTTTGGAAATATCAATCATTTTCAATCTTAAAAATTCATATAAACATTATATTAATCCTATATATTAAATTAACTCCTAATCATGTATCCACATTACAAGAATAACATCCCTAACAACCCCACTATTGATGATTATACATGAGTACATGAGGAAAATGTGTGGTGGAAATGGGATGTTTCATGGGTTTTAATTAGAAGAATCTAACTATATTAGGAACATTCTGGGGTGTGACAACATGTTTAGGTATTAAAGTACATAAAACTCATTAAGATAACCAATTTAACTCATTTTATAAATAAAAACGGATGATTAAAAAATTCCTATACATAGAAAAATAGTTGTATTAAAATAAAAAATAGAGTGAATATGATACAACATTCACTATAGTTCCTGATATTAGAAGATTCATAAATAATTGAAATTATGTTATGGTTTAATATTTAGATGGTAGATGTGTTAGGAACATTTATTTGGTGATATACAGATTTAAATCACTTATTATACATAAATGCGTTAATGCCCCACTTTGATTATTTTTATTTCACATCTGAATCATCCATCATAACCCATAAAACAACCCATGTATGGACCTAATGATTTATACACATTTATAACATTGGTATATGGAGATATTAGTATAGAATAAAACCTATTGAAATAATGCATACAATCACTAATTAGAAAATTCATTGTTCATAATGCCTTGAGTGAATAAAGTTTCATCAGTACCAAGGTAGGTAAATTTCTATGGGTATTAAAAAGAGTATGATTTTATTTTTATGTACTCTAAAGAGTTAGGGTGTTAAATTACATATATCTTTTATGGTCTTTCCAATGCTGAAATAATTGAGATGTGTATGAAATTTTTTCTTATGACGTTAAATTTGACTATGGTATATGATTTTTCTTAGGAAATGAAAAAATAAGTGTGTGGGTGTGATGTGAGAAATTTGTTGATCAAATTTTTTAATGGGAATCATATATAATATCCACTTTTAATCAATGAAATTCATAATGAATAATGAAATTATTGTAATTTAGGAAATAATTAATGTTATTTGAGAAAATCCAATATTCATGGTTTTAATTTGTTAAATTCATTTGAGAATTATTTGGAATAAAATATATTTTATTTTTTGACATTTTTATTCATTTCTTATTTTAGAAGAGTGTATGGAGACATGAATAAGAATAATCAAGTTTTTAAATATATAAATAGGATTGACATAAAAATTCATGGGTTTGTATGTTTAAAATTTTATGATAAAGTGATTAATGTGATTAACTCTATAAGGTAAATTTTTTATAGGTTTGAATTGGGAAATGCTAGTATTATGTTACATTACAATCCCATTCCACCACATATGTGTGATGTTAACCAAGGATTATAGAAAACGTGTAAGAAGATCCCCATAAAATATGATCTACATGAAACTAAATAAAAACTGGGAAAGAGATCCCATTAGATTAAAAGTGGGTTGTGTCCTATTAAATGGCACTCAAATGTGACAAAATTGGCTACCCGTGTTTTTAACCACAAAATATCATTTTAGAGAAAATAATTTTGATGGGATTAATTTCAAGAGGGTATTGTGTGCTATATCTCCTCTTACAACTGATCCATATGTTATACATAATTTTAAACATATTGTTTCTATATATTTATATGATTAATTTATTTTAAAAAATCCCGAGGGATCGACTAGAAAACAAAGTTCCACCAAACCATATCTTTTCAAATTCGGAAACAAATATCAGAAAAATCATTCCATTGCAGTTTAAAGAAGTGAATCACATTAGCTATTGATTATATATAAATATATATATTATTCTCCGTTATACGAGGTACTCATGAAGTCAAGTCTATTAATATTGAATGATAAAGGATATTGACCAGGACACTTTGAAAACATCCAAAGGGAATGAAATATTTCAATTAATTGTAACACCCCAAGATTTCATAGTACGTTATTTCTTCAAAGTAATTTAATGACTTGCACTACATGCAACACTGAGATCAAGAACACCCCAAGATTACCAAACTAACAATTAAAAATAGGTTATGAATAGTATTAATTGAATTTTGAACATTATATAATCAGTATTATTTTAGAATCTATATTATGAGTTTCATAGACATAATGTATGAACTAATTAATTTTTTTCAGATAAAAGAAGTATATTTTAAAAAATGTGCTTTTACCATCTTTTAATAGTGAACCATTTTTAAATCCAATAATTGATACATTTATATATTCAATTTGAAAAAATAAACATCTTCTTCCGAATCAAGACATAAGAATTTATTTTTAATAATTTTTTGGTGTTTTTTTTTCATAACTTTCATATTTGGGTGAATAGTTAAAAATACTATATTTTAACTGAAAACAACTTTTTTAATCAAAATAATTTATAGTTTTAAATTATACATTTTAATGGTTTATAATTATAAATAGATTAAATTTTTACCATTTAATCCAATACCAGTTATTGTATGTAATTTCACTTTGAAATTGGACACAAATAATTGACAATCTTTTGATAGTTATTATTTCTTAAAAATACCCATTTTGGATTTGACAATGGGAATTAAATTTAAATTAATAAATGAAACATATATGTATTGAATTTGGTAAAACTGAAAATTTTTTAGATTCTGAATTTTGAAATTATCCTAGTGTGAATTTTTGGTATTTTTCTGAAAACTTTCAATTTTTGATGAATATTGAAAAACACGGATTTATAGTTTAAAACAGAATTTCTATTTAAATAATTAATTAATTAATTTAAATTTATTTTAGGTCCAAATAGATACATAATACCAATATAATTTCAATGTAATTCATTGGAGTTAGTTTATAATAATTTTAGATATATAAAAATATTATTGAACTTTTCTCCGTCTTTTACCTATCCCTTAGGAGAATTTGGAAATTCACATAAAACACAACATTACCGCTTCTGTGAGTGGAATTTAGAAAATCCGAGAGACACGGTTAATATAAAGGAGTAAAATGTGGTTCAATAAGATAAAAATAATTTTTGGTGAATAGTATCATTTTATATTTATTTACCATAGTTAAAAGTAAATAGGGTAATTATGGGTAAAAATGATATTAATTTTACCCTAACACATGTCCTAATTCAATTGTAAAATTTAATCTCAACCAAAAACCACCTTAGTAATAAAATATTATCATTTAGGTCCACTTGGATTTGATTAGGACATTTATTGTTATTTAATTAAAACAGAGATAAAACATTTAAAATCAATGTTTAATAAATAAATAAAAATTAATATAGAGTTATACATAACTTAAATTCGATTATAAATATTCATTTGAAAGATACAAATATTTCCTACTGAATTTTATTTTATTAATATTTTTTAGACATTAAATAATTTACTTTATTTATGACAGAATGGTGATGTAGAAATTACATAATTAATGAAATATTAAAATAATTGATATTATAAATATTAAAATAATTGATATTCTAAATATCAAAATAAATGTAATTTGAGACATTTTTTAAATTCCACTAATTTTATACGTTAATATTACATATTAGGATTGGTTATATAAGTTTGTTTCGAAGTAATAATCTTGTTATGAAATTATCAAAAACAAAATACCTAATAGTGTCAAAATTGACATAAAAGAGTTTTTAAAACAAATATTATATTATTGATTTATATTCTATTCCTAAAAATATAAGGTTCATACAATGGACTTATATAATGATAGGTGTATCATAATTGGACCACATGGGGGTATATTGGATGTATATAGTAAGTTTATATACTATATAATATAAAAATAAAAAGAGACATGGTAAATGTCAAACTATTTGAGTAAGACATAAATATAAATGATATGGTTAATATAGTGACCCAAGCCTATCTAAAATATATTGGTTGAAAAGATTTAGACCCATAACCACCTTAAAATTTATATAATCCACTTCAGAGCCATTATAAACCGAATTTGAATTTATTACAAAATAATATTTCTATCTTTTCCAAATGTTCCCCTCACGCCTCTTATAAAAGGGCATTTCCCCGTCCCTCTAATTCTCACCATCAAATCCTTTTGGATAGACCAAACCATGCCCAAATATTCTCTCAACTTCCCTCACTCAAACCTAGATGCCTTATTTTGATCATAAATCCAACTTAAGGAGCCCTTTTGATAAAATCAAAAGAAAGAACCCGAAGAAGAGGTAATGTTTTCACTACCCTCTTTCAAGTTTCTTTCTTCTCCAACTTCTTCTTTCCTTGTTATTTACATTATAAAATAATAATTCCAGTATCTTATATATACTATGATTTTATTATAAATATTTTAAAACCATATTCAGTACTCTATCCATCTTTTGAATGACATGTCACCATACGTGCGTACGTACGACTTACCATCTCCATGTCGTAGTGTAATTTTTATTCAAAACATTATTATTTGGATGGGTTTGATAATGATTTTTAATTGATGTGAATAATAAATATAACATGATAATGATTATTTATATATGATATACCATCCAATTATATATTATTTTAGTATAAGAAGAATGATATTGTCACTTTTTTGTATGTACGGACTACCGTCTCCAGGAACGCAATAAGATTCATTCCCCATCGTATCCATTCAAGTATAATTTTCATTGGTGATTAAAAATAATGTTTAAGGACTTGATATCTTTCTATATATGAATAATATACAACCTATGGATAAGAAACACGTCTTATGTAACAAAACATATAAAAGAAACTGAGTGAGTGATCACCTGAAACGACGATAATACTAAAATATTATTAACAATGCAAAATTAAAAGATCATATGTGATATAATATTTGTGTATATGATTATTGAATAATTTAATAACCATGATTTAACTATTATACAGGAGGTTAACCTACCATCGACCAAAGAAAAGTACAAGGTAAGGGTTTATTTCACAATCTCTTCATTATCTGTAGTTGTTTACACGTAATTATCTACTAGGACCTCTTTATCATCCACATCCGTGTTTCTTAAAAATGTATTTCAAAAAATTATTTCTATTTTACAAAATATGGGTTAAATTCATTAATAACCCTGTTTTACTTTTTATAAGATGTTTATAATGGAATCCTTCTGTCTTTTTCCAAACAAGGTCCTTTATGACCTTTTCAATTGAATTAAGTTTAGAATGTATTTTTTTAATTTATACGGAGGGTGAGGCTATTTTCCACCATTATAAAATAGTCAAAGCTTCCATTACAAGATTATAAGAATATTTTTAATGTAAATGTTTTATTTTATAATTATGTGACTTTTAAATGTTTTCAAAATGAATATTTTAAGAATTTGTGAAAGGTAATATTTATCAAGATCATAATTTAAATATTTTAAAGATTTATCTTTCTAAATATTTTTAATTAATGTCCTTGTTTTCAAAATGATATTAAGGATTTATTTAAATGGACATGAATGTTTTGAAATGATATTTCTTTTCAAATGTTTCAAAGTGGTATGGGACACTTTGATTCAAAAATCTCTTTTAAATTACATCCTTTATAAATGTGTTACTTTTCAATGATTTAAAAAAAGTAGATATTTCCCTAAAATATTTTTGATTTCATCTATGTTAATATCTGTTGATGGATTTTAGGATTATTTGAAGTAGATTTATTATGATAAAAAACTTCCATATTGTATTAAAGGTTTTGTGATTGTTTTACTCTGGATGTGTTATTTTTATACCATTCATGGTTTATAGAGAATGTATTGACATTTCTTATGATAGTTTTAATACTAACGCTTATGTTATGTTTAAACCTGTTAATATGATGAATGCATTGGACTTAGTAATTGACGGGTGGAGCCTGCTATAGCTCCTTGAGGCATCGGTAGATCTCATGAGAAAAACTAGTGTCTTGGCACAAGGCCTTGAAAGAAAAATTATTTTTAGTCCTAGAACAAGGCCTTGACTATGTGGTTATGATATTATGGAATTATGAATTTTATCATTATGAAAGTGGTTATTGACATTGCATGTGATTATTCAACTAGTTGAATATCCATGTAAATAAGTAAATGACATTATTTCATTTTATTTCTTCCATATTATGCTGGTGTTCATGTTTAAAAGGATTTTTTTTAGTTATACATTTCCTTAAATGATAAACCTTATTTATGAAAGTTTCCACTATATTGTTATCATTACTGAGCATCTGAGCTCACCCCTTCCAATGTTTTATTTTTCCCAGGATGCGATGAATTATTTTATGACTAACCTATAGGGATAGTCTATGGGGATATGAGTGTGGACTATAGAGACTGCGTTGTTATAGTTTTTCACTTTAGGAAGTAATGTAAGATTTATGAATGTATCTAGTGTTTCCAAGGCTACTAAACTAATCAGCCTTTCGAGACTTGATCTTTTGTGATCATGAAAATTTTATGTAATAATACATCGACTCTGGGTAACTGGGGTTGGGGCATTACAGTTGGTATTAGAGGAAGTTTAGTAAAAACCATGGAAACTAGATTTAGAAAAACTCGGATTAGAGAACATAGACATATGATGGACTAGGAAGACTACTATAGAAAAAATTCCTAGAATTTTGGTATTATAGAGATTTTGTTAGTTTTCCGAGAAATACATCTCTGTTTGGATACGAGCAGGTAGTGGCGGCTCTGGCACAGATGTATCTAGGGGTAAAACCCAAAAACACTGCTTTGATCTAGACTCAAACTGGAACTAGTGCATGACAACGGGCCTTGCTGCACTCTTGGTTACGACACTCCTAGGGGACATGCTTAGGATAATTCTCATTTTCATTACAACCCATTATAAAGGGTTTAAGAGTATATACATCATCAAAGATAACGTTTTTATGATTATGGATTATATCCATAAACTGTTCAATTTATGTTAAGTGTTTTACAAGTTTGGATTTATGTATTGAAATTAATAAACTAATCTAGTGTATTCCATTGTATAGAAATGGTGCCCAGTAGAAGGAATGTGAACCCCAGAAATTTTTATGATCCAAAGAGTAAGAAGGATCATAACATTCCCAGTATTAATCCAAATTTTAGAAGGGAAATAGTCTCCCATGTATTCTCAACATATGAAGAAATAGTATCATGTGTTAATAAGATAAGTAAATAATTCTCTGAGTCCTATGGAATTTAAGGAAAGAAAGAGAAGAAAAGGATGGAAGAGAGAAAGATGGATAAATGAAAGCGGGAAAAGAAGAATTTTCCGATAAGAGATAACTATGGGTAGAAACACCCTGGAACATGCCTGAAGGGAATTGGAGTTTGTTATAAGTGTAGTGAAAAAGGACACCAAGTACATGACTATAAGGGTAAGAAAAAGGTTTTAAATGAACAATGTTTCCCCTAAAAGGAGTTAGGACACTACGTGAACCAATGTCTAAATCATTGGAGTATGCCCCAAATGATTCTATTGGATAATAATAATGTTATGATACTACCACATATGAGGAGGAATGATTAGAGTTCTTATGTTGTTGTTAAAGAATTATTTCATTTGAGTGTAGTATCAATGATGTACTGGTTATAATAATTATGTAGTATATAAGTATTGTACTATAGTACTATTTTATTAAAGACTTGAGATTGTGTGGAACCAAGAAAAGTGACTCAATAGCAGGTTAAATATTTGAAAAATATATGGTTCAGAGAATGATAAACCATAATATGGTTCTGATATCGAGGTATTGATTTTCGAATAATACATGATTGATTTGGATGAATTATTTTGGATATTCTTGACTACCATGAAAGTAATTAATGATTTTTATATTCCATCGTTTGATGAGTTTATAGCATTTTTGGATATAAGGAGTATATCCAGTATTCTATAATGAATAAGGTTGCATGAATGTAATCAATAAGGTTTTATGGTAATCCAGTATGATGCAGTGTCTTAAAAGAATACATGATGAAAGTGTTCACATGTTATTACACTGAAAAAAGGATCTTCATTGTGTTTACCTTACTTATAAATTTTGGACTGTAAGTTTGGATAAAATGATTTTGGATAATTCGAGTTCGTGATTATTTTTGGACTTCCATAAAAGGACAACACGAAGTTCGGATGGAAACTCGTCGCGTCTGGCAAGGCTGCGAGACTTGAAACCGCAATAAAAGGGTTACTAGGGTGTATCACCTACCACTAACCCACGTGATGTCCTATATTGAAAATTTTAGTTTTTTTAAAGGGTCCTGTAGTTGAATTATAAATTCATTTTTTTGGAACCCTATTTGAATATGATAAATAGAATTTTTTTATGTTATATTCTCTTTTTGATTGAAAGATAAGTTTGTGGTAGAAATTAGTTAAAGGATGGAACTCTACATGAAAGGAATACATTTGTTTTCTTCTCTTATTCTATGATTAATAAATACTTAAACATTTTGTAAGTCATCCTAAAACAAAAAATGTTTTATCCTAATACCTTATGTTTTGTTGAACCGATGGTATTTTATATCGTCATTGATTGGTGGCTTTGAGGCCCACAATTCTACAATTGTTTGTGATTGATGACCTCAATCACTCCCTATAAATAGTTATGTTTTTCCTCCAATTAGGTGTCTATAATTTCCATCAATGTTTTTCTAATCGAGATCATAATTTGTTGGTGACTTTTTCATTCCACTTTTCCTCTTATTAAGACTAAATTTTATTAACCCAATTTCTGATGTAGGTTTCCCCACAAAGGTTTTTTCAATTTTCAACCTTTTATTTTCGAAGAACAATTTCAAATTGCGAGGATACAATTTATTGAAGGAGGTAAGAATGTAACACCCCAAGAATTCATAGTACGTTATTTCTTCAAAGTAATTCAATAACTTTCACTACACACAACACCGAGTTCAAGCGCACCACGAGATAACCAAACTAGCCATTAAAAAAGCAGTTATGAATAGTATTAACTGAATTTTGATCATTATATAATCCTTATACTATTAGAATCCATATTATGAGTTTTTTATACATAATGTAAGAAATAATTGATTTTTTCTCATAAAAGAATTATTTTATATTAAATGCACTTTTTCCATCTTTTAATAGTGAACCCTTTTTAAATCAAATATTTGAAACATTTATATATTCAATATGACAAAATAATCTTATTCTTTAGAATCAGGACATAAGAATTTTAGTATCAATAAATTTTTGGTGTTTTTCTGATAACATTCAAATTTGGTAGAATAGAGAAAAATACAATATTTTAACTGAAAACAACTTTTTTAATAAAAATAATTTATAGTGTTAAATTATTCATTTTAATGATTTATAAGTATAAATAGATTATATTTTTACCGTTCAATCCAATTCTAGTCATTGTAAGTAATTTCACTTTGAAATTGGACATAAAGGGGTGTCAATCATTTGATAGTTATTTTTTCTTAAAAATACGCCTTTTGGATTTGACAACGAGAATTAATTTTAAATTAATAAATGACACTTATATGTTTTGAACTTGGTAAAAAATACATCATTTGTGAATTCAGAATATCGAAATTAACCTAGGGTGAATTTTTGGAATTTTTTGAAAACATTCAATTTTTGATGAATAGCGAAAAACAATGAGTTATTGTTTAAAACCGAATTTTTATCTAAATAATTAATTATATAATTTAAATTTATTTTAGGTCAAAATAGATACATAATACCTATATAATTTCAATGTAATTCATTGAATGCATATTATAATAATTTTATATATATAAAAATTTTATTGAACTTTTCACCTTCTTTTACCTATCTTCTATGAGAATTTTCAAATTCACATAAAGCATAATTTTACCGCTTCTATGAGTGGAATTTAGAAAATTCAAGAGACATGGTTAATATCAAGGAGTAAAATGTTGTTCAATAAGATAAACATATTTTTTGGCGAATAGTAACTTTTTACTTTTATTTACCATTGTTAAAAGTAAATAGGGTAATTAAGGGTAAAAATGATTTTAATATCACCCTAACACATGTACTAATTATATTGGACAAGTGTATCTCGACCAAAAACAACCCTAGGAATAAAATATTATCATTTAGGTCCACTTGGATTAGATTAAGACATTTATTATTATTTAATTCAAAGTAGAGACAAAAGAGTTAAAATGAAAGTTTAATAACTAAAACATTTTTAATATACGGTTATACATAACATAAATTCTATTATAAATAGTAATTGTAAAGATAAAACGATTTCCTACATAATGGTGTTTTATTTATACTTTTTAGACATTATGTAATTTAATTTATTTATGACACAATGGTGATGCATTAATTACCTAATTAAGGAAATATTAAAATAATTGATATTATAATTATGAAAATAATTGTAATTTGAGACTTTTTATAAATTCCACTAATTTTCTAGGTTAATATGACATATTATTATTGGTTATATAATTTTTTTTCAAATTAATAATGCATTTATGAAATTATCAAAAACAAAATACCCAATAGTGTCAAAATTGACATGAAAGAGTTTTTAAAACAAATATTCTATTATTAATTGATATTCTATTCCAAAAAATCTATGGGTTGGCCAAATAAACATATATAATGATAGGTGTATCATTAATGGACCACTTGAGGGTCTCTTGGAGGTATATAGTATTTTTATTAAATAAATAATATAAAAATACATAGAGACATGGTAAATGTCAAACTGTTTAACTAAGAGTTAAATATAAATGATAAGATTAATATAGTGACCCATACCAATCTTAAATCTATTGGTTTAAAGGATTTATACCCATACTCACCTTAAACTTTAAATTATCCACTTTATAGACATTATTAACTGAATATGTATTTATTATAAAATAATATTTCTAGCTTTTCTGAAGGTGCCCCTCACCCCTCTTATAAAAGGGCACTTCCCCTTCCATCTAATTCATACCGTCAATGCCTTTAGGTTCGGCAAAACCCTCCCAAATATTCTCTAAAATTCCCAAAATTCATCTTAGAGGCATTAGTTTGATCAGAAATCCAACCTAATGAACCCTTTTGATCAAATAAAAAGGAAAACCCCGAATAATAGGTAATGTTTTCACCACCCTCTTTCAAGTTCATATCATCTTCAACATCTTATTTCTTTTTTATTTCCATTATAAAAAAATAACTCTAGTATATTATATATACTATGATGTTATTATAAATATGGTATAACCATATTCAGTATTCTATCCATCATTTGAATGACATGTCACCATAGGTGCGTACGTACAACTTATCGTCTCCACGTCGTGGTGTAATTGTAATTCAAAAAATTATTATTTGGATGGGATTGATAATGATGTGTAATTGATGCAAATAATAAATATAACATAATAATGATTCTCTATATATGATATAACATCCAATTATATAATATTTTAATATAAAAATTATGATATTGTCGCTTGTGTGTATGTACGGACTACCGTCTCCACGAACGCGATAAGATTCATTCCCCATCAAATCCATTCAAGACTAATTTTATTTTGATGATTAAAAATAATGTTTAAGGACATGATATCATTCATGATATGAATAATATACAACCTATGGATAACAAACACAGCTTATGTAATAAAACATATAAAATAAAACGAGTGAGTGAACACCTGAAACTACGATAATACCAAAATATTATTAACAATAAAATATTAAAATATAATATATGATATCATATTTATGTATATGATTATTGTATAATATAATAACAATTATTTAACTATTATACATGTGGTTAACCAACCCTAGACCTGGGAAAATTACAAGTTAAGGGTTTATTTCACAATCTTTTCATTATCTGAGGTTGTTTATATGTAATTATCTACTGGGACCTCTTTATCATCCACATCCAGGTTTCTTTAAAATGTATTTCAAAACATTCTTACTATTTTAAATAATATGGGTTAATGTAATGAATACCCTTGTTTTACTTTTTTATAAGATGTTTATAAAGGAATCCTTCCATCATTTTCCAAACATGGTCCTTTTTAACCTTTTCGACAGAATTATGTTAAGAATGTCTTTTTATAACTTATACAATGGGTGCGGCTATTTTCGGCCGTTATAAAATCGTCAAAGCTTACAATACAAGATTATAAGAATTTTTTGAAACTGAATGATTTATTTTATAATTATGTTACTTTTAAATGATTTCAAAATGAATATTTTATGAATTTCTGAAAGGCAATCTTTATCAAGATCAGAATTTTTAATGTTTTAAAGATTTATCTTTCTATATATTTTTAATTAATGTCCATTATTTCAAAATGATTTTAAGGATTTATTTATATGGATATTAATCTTTTGAAATCATATTTCGTTTAAAAAGTTTCAAAGTGGTATGGGAAAGTTTCATTCAAAAATCTCTTTTAAATAACTTACTTTATAAATGTGTGACTTTTCAAGGATTTAAATAAAAGAGATATTTCTCTCAAATAGTTTTTATTTCATCTATATAAACATCCTTTGATGGATTTTATGCTTATTTGAAGTTGATTAATTATGATACAAAACATCCATATTGTATTGATGGTTTTGTGATATGTTTGACTGTGGATGAGTTATATTTATACCATTCATGGTTTATGAGGAAAGTATTGACATTTTGTATGCTAGTTTTAATACGAATGTTTATGTTATGTTTAAACCTGTTCAAATGTGGAATGCATTGGACTTATTAAGTGATGGGTGGAGCTCACTATAGCTCCTCGATGCATCGGTAGGTCTCATGAGACAAACTAGTGACTTGGCATAAGGCCTTGACAAAATCTTATTTGTAGTCTTGGAACAGGGCCATGACTATGTGGTTATTATAGTCTATAATTATGCATTCCATCATTATGAAAGTGGTTATTGACATTTCATGTGATTATTCGACTAGTATAATATCTATGTCAATAAGTAAATGGAATTATTTCATTTTATTTCTTCCATATTTTATGGAAGTTCATGTTTATAAGGAATTTGATTTAGTTATACATTTAATTAAATGTTTAATCTTATTTATGAATGTTTTCACTATATTGTAAACCTTACTGAGCATCTGAGATCACCCATTTCGATGTTTTATTTTTTCTAGGATGTGAAGATGTATTTTATGAATGACCTATAGGGATAGTTTGAGGGGATATGGGGGTGGATTATGGAGTCAATTTTGTGGTAGTTTTTCACTTTATGATATAATGTTAGATTTATGAATGTATCTGGTGTTTCCAAGGCAACTAAACTAATTGGTCATTCGAGACTTGATATTTTGTGATCATTACAATGTTATGTAATAATGCACTGACTCTGGGTAATTGGGGTCGGGGCGTTACATTAATAATTTCATAGAATTGATAATTTGAAACGAAAATAAATACAGGGGACACTGTTTATAAAATGGGGAATAAAACAACATTAAGGTAATTAAAAATATATTTTTTGAACTATGGTTTTTATTTCAAAACTCCTATGTATTATTTTGATATTATCTTAATATAACATTTCTTTTTCATTTTTAAAATTTCTACTCATATATTTATATTTTTATATCATTAACATTATCTCTATGAGCGTAGAGAAATAAATTTACTTTCACACCCAAAGAGGTGTTGTGTTTTTCACCAAAGTCCTTACATTTCTTAATTTCGTGACCAATTTCAAAATCTAGTAATTCATAGAATTGTTGGATTGGGTCAATGGGGAGATATTCCCCACTTATTCGATTCTATGAATTCTTTTCTCATTGATTGAATAGTTCCCAATTCCACAACAAGTTATCCTGGAATACATTAGATTTAATGTGGTTGAGTGAAAAAAAAAATTAGTATTATCCTAGTGAATCTAGTATGGTGATCTCTTACTAAAGGATTTATCAGTAGTTTCTCGCGATAAAGGTGTTTGTGTAGTTTACATGACAGTTTCTAAGTTATCTATGAATTCATAAAACTAATGGTTATGATAGATATATTAAGGAATATAATACGGCTTGAATATTTAGTATGATTAAGGCCAACTAGATTGATATAGTGATGTTATTCATTATCCCTAATGATAGAGAAGAAAATTTCTTCGTAGAATCCTTCTCAAGTTTGAATTATATGTTTCAATTACAACTTGCATTTTATTAGAGATATCCACCCAATATATTTAATTCACATTGTATAAAAATAAAAAATAAAAAAATAATTATATGTGTAAGAGATGGTAAGTGTATTATCTAGTATATTTATGAGATAACCTTGGTAAGATATCTAGCACAATTATATTAGTTCACAAACTTTTTTTAAATATGATTCCTATTATATTCTCACAACTAATTGCATCATAGTCCTCATCTTCCTCAAGTATTTCATTTTCAATGTCATCCTTGGATTTTTTTACTTTAGGGTCAACATTGTTTTCATCATAATTATGGTAGATAAAGCTAGCTATATTATTTGGGATTTCATTTTCATCGAGGTTATAATTGTTTTTAATGAAATCAGTGACATGTGAATTATCATTTATGAAAGTTTCATAAGTGTTTTCCGTGTGATAAATGTAATATTCATTATCAGTGATATATATAAATCATGGTCCTTGATGTATTTAGTATCATTAGTGTTATTAGAGAAAAACCTTGTGTTTTTGTGATTTATTTTCAAATTAATTTAATCTTTTCAATGCTCTATATTTCACTCAACACAGAATATAGTTTGTGTTATATGAAAAAACTAATATTGACTTCTGTTTAACATGGCACAAAAAACAAAACATAGATTTGTTTATGGTACCTGAAACACTATGATTGGACTGTGTTACACGCAATTCGATGATTCAATAATAGCATGCATTAAATTCAAGGATGAGTTTCACTTTACTACTATACTATTAATAATATTATTAAAATATTATTATAATTACCACCTATACATTTGAATGGAATTTAAAAATACTATTAAATAATGTGAGAAACTATTATTTAAGAATGTATATAATTTTAGTCCATTGGTTATCAATTAGTTATAAATGAATGTAGGAACTATTTGAAAAAAATTAAATTCTTTATCTTAGAAAACTATCTCTCCATGAAAATATTCTATTTAATCTCAATAAATTTCAAAAACCACTTTTTGGGATTTTTTAATAAAATGTACATATTAAATAATTAATAATTTTTTTTCAATCATCCAAAATATTTTTTAGGCATAAGATAGAAATAAATCAAATTATATGAGTAAAAATGATATTTTTCTAAAATGTAATTTTATCACCATTTAATGGAGAACCTATTTTAAATTTAATTCTGAAACAATTATAATTTTTATTTTAAAAAATAAAATTCATTTTTAAATATTAATTTCATAATTTACATTCGATGATTTTTTATATTTTTTAAAATGTTTCTTATTTTAATGAAGTGTGAAGAATACTATATTTTAATTCTGAAATCCTTCTTCGTATATATTATTTATATTGTTCAATTATTTAATAATTTTATATTGTATATTTAAATAAATAATACATTAATTAATCCAATTTAGTTCTTTTTAACCAATTTAACATTGAAATTAGATATAAATACATTTCATACTTTTGGCATTTTTCAGTTTAAAAATTTATCATCTCATTATATCTGACAAATCAATTTTAAATTAATTTATGGCACTTATATGAGTAGAATATAGAAAAATTGACAACATATTTGGAATAAGAATTATTTCTAATTTCTAATATGATCAATATACTTTTTTATAAATAATCTGTAAAAGTAAATAAAATTAAAATATAAAGTTTAAGGTAGAATTGAGCATTATTTATGACGAAACATAGAATATAAGGTGAAAAAAAGACATGACACTTGATTAATTTTTTTTCGGGAGTAATTTAGACGAGTAAACAACTATTTATTTATAATGGTAGATTATTAACCCTTGGGGAGAAAGTAAAACATTGGGAGTACTCAGCTATTTTAAGTAATAACCAACGTGTCCTTTTCTCCACCTATAAAAGTCGACCACATCTTCCCCTCCATTAAAACCTATTAGTACATTTGGATCAGCCAAAACCCATTCAAATATACTACAAAAATATACATCTCCATCATAGAATAAAATTTTTGGGAAGAAATCCATCTAAGGAATCCCTTTGGTGAAAACCAAAAGAGTTTCCCACGGAAGAGGTAACACCCTTTAATAAGAAGTTTTGTTTTATTTTTTTCTCAACCCACTAAATTGTTAGTATTCCTTGATTATATAATAACCTATGTATAATTAATATACATATACGTTTTTATAATATTTTTGATACCTAAACTGGAATACACATCCATAAAATGGGATACATAATCATCATTTCCGTGTACAGAAGACTACAGCTTCATGAACTGTTGTCATTCATTTTTTCACTTCCACCATTAATAGTTGGTAATAATAATAAAATTTATATTTATATTATATATATATATATATCATATTTATGATCATTTGTGATTATATAATAATTTAATAACATATACCTTCATGCTTTCCATTTTTTGGGAATATGATATGTTCGTTTGTGGACATGTGGACTAACACCTACTGAAAGTGATGTGATTCATTCACAGTTTATATGGAATGTATTATGGATGGTTTCAGTAAATTTATTTCATATATATTAAATAATAATTATTTTTTAGTGATTATATATATTTATATATATTCGTATATGTCATTTAGATTCTTTATTTCAATATGGTATGAAAATACAACCATTGTTCTGGCGTACGTACGACCTCCCATATTCATGGATGATGTCTTCCATTTCTCATTTATATATTGTATAGATTATTATAAATACTTATATAATTAATATATATAAAATTTAAATCAGGTGAAATATTATTTAGATTATTAAATCATGATATATGTAATAGGATCACGAATAACATGTAAAAACATATACAAAAAAGCATTTATCAACCAAAATTGGTAAACATCATTGTGTAAGAAGAAATTCTATACTTAATGTAATGGTTTTATTGAATATCATTTATTTCTAGGAGATATTTGTTATATTCACCACTTATTATTTTTTTTATGTATATAATTACAATTAATTAATTCTATGATTATTTCAATTAAATTTAAAGATATTAATATACACACTTTATGTTCTCTCTTTCATGTGGTTTATGGTTCCAAAGGTACCAAATTGGTAAATTAAATTTTTCTCAATTCTCCTTATTTGAGACACATGTTATGTTGTGAACCTATATTCCTAATATGGTGCATATAATCCCCTGTGACATGTAATATAATAAATCTATTCATTATATTCATTTTTATGTTTCATTTTATTTTATTTTTTATAGATATTATTATTCAAGGGTACCAATGTTGTAGGACTTTATTTCTACAATCTAATAATTTATCAAGATTATTTACGATTGTGCTTTCATTTATGAAATATTATGATTCATATCTCAATAAATCTCAAAAATATTATTTTCCTATTTTTATCCATGATATCTAAATATAATGAAACCAATTTTCCACTCTCTATTACATAATATAACTATGAAAGTGTTTCAATTAAAATCCATCTTTATCTCTCTCTTCTGCCAAAAATCTATTTTCATCCAAAACCATTTTTTCAAAAAAAGTATTCAATATTTTTATATTATTCCTCTATGATCCTTAAAATAAATTTTACCCATGTTATAACTTTTTAACAATTTTTTAAAAAAGGATTATTATTTTATTTTTCTAATCAAGTGACTTTTCTAAATTGTTATATAGAAAAATGAATGTTCGACATGTAAAAATTAATCCATCATCAAAACCATCATTTCTTTGATGATTCCTTTAAAAGTTTAAAAGATTACATTTTTCAATAATTTTACCCTAATATAGTGGAAACTCATTTTCATTATAGTGGTTTTTGAGGAAAAAGTTTTTCAAAAAATATTTATGTTCAATATGTGTTTTAATGGATTTTCAATGATTTCTTTATGAGTGTTCTCTATTATTTTGAAAGAAAATGTAGTTATAAAATTTTTTATTATTTAAAATTAATATTAAAAATATAAAAGGTTATTTTCATCAATAAATGATTTAAATTATTTTTAAATCCTACTTTATATGTTTTGAAAGTGGTTTTCAATGAAAAGGGTTTTGAAAAAAGTTTATGTCATATTTTAAATGATTTTAAAAAATATTATTTTCCTTATGAAATTATCCATGTTATCCTTCATAATACATATAATTATAATATGGAACCCTTAGATTTAGTTTATGATTTAATAAGGATATGATCTATGAACACCATTCTTATTATTCCTATAAATGGTTCATCTTTATGATGTCATATTGTTTATTAAACTTGTTTCTCATCCATAGGTTATACCATGATAAGAGGATTATGAAACCCGTTTCTATTCACTTGTTATTATATGATGAAATATTTATGAAACCTATATATGTTAAATATAATTTAATATGAATAAATGTTTTTAAAACCCATCTCATTTAATGAGTTTTGATATGATGTTTAGGAAACATATCTCTTTTTATGGGTCATGAAATGATGAATGTTTTATTATATTGTAGAACATGTATATATGATTTCATTATATAATGGGTGTGACCTATATATCCCTCTAAATAATTGGGTAATTATTTATATATCATGGTATTACTATGGAACAAGTCAATTGGCTTGTTCCACTATTAGAGTAAGGGGAAACCCGCTCCACTAAGGGAAGAAGGATAAACCCACTCATATTTGGGAAGATGACATGACCTGATCCACTATAAGAAAAGGAATTTGAATTGGTTTTACGGTGTGTCTCACTAAGTAGGTTCAATCATAAGAAGTTACCTATCAAATTTTTTAAATGAGACTTGACTTATAGGGAATGATTTAACATGTTTATGTGTCTTCCACAAATTCAATGTCTTACACATATATTACATTTTTATGGATTATACTCTTGACTACCTTATGATTAATGTATAATGAACTACATATATTTATTCAATGGTTCATAGTTATCATATTTGATGTGTTGGTTAGGATATTATAATGATATTATCTTGTTCACTTACCCTAATTCAAATGATATACTTACCTATCTCTCTTATTTACCATTATTGATCATTTTTGCACACCCCTTTTTTATGTTTTCTTTTCCCAGGTTATGATGAAATATTTTAATTAAGATAATTAAAGAGGAAGATCATTAAATGATTTTTTGATGATATTTCACCAAGATTGAATATTATGGTTCTATGTTTCCAAATACATTAAAGTATTATGTTTCTCTAGAATATACTTTTCTAATGTGCCTAATATTCATATACAATGATTTTACATTCATGTATGTTAATCCTAGGTCACTATAGTTGGTATCAAATGAATGGTTTATTCATCATTTGAAAAGTTGGATGACAAAACATTAGTGAGATCCTATGGGATATTTTTTAGGATATGTCTAGGGATGTCTCTAAGGATGAGACTAAGGTTGTATTGATTAAAATATAGGTGTCATGATTTATTCATAATATACGTAATTTTTAGGATTATGTGGTTCTATAATATGATAAGTGTTTCTCACACTACGCTTTCAGGTCGTAGTAAATAGTTTTAATTAGATGGAACTAAGATAAAATTGTGTGTTTGAGATGTGGAATGTATGAGAATTATAAAAATAAATATTCTATGTGGAAATATAATGAAATGAATCAAGAACATGTTATGAGTATTGGTTATACTATAGAATATAAATGAACTGTAAAAATCATGGGAACGGTATGGGATGATTAAAAAATATTTTTTACATTAAAAAGTAAGAAACATCATTAAACTAATGTTGAGGAACCCCAATACACGAATCATATTTCAAAATTCTGAGGAAGGGGAATTAAAGAATAAGAAGATCAAGCCCATGTAATGGATTATGTATAAATTTATATTATTGAGGTGTATATGTATTGGTATTCTAGAATTATGTTATATGAATCATGAACTATATTTTTTCATTAATTATTTTAAATAATATATTGAATTGTGTTGATAAACTAAAAAATCGATTTGATGTAACAGTGATATTTTGATTAAGGGAAGGTAACCATTAATGAGTTCCTAATAGTTACAAAATTTTGTTTATCAAGGAGATAGATGATATGGATAAAGTAAATTCTATAGGATTTATGAACTCAAAATTGATAAATGATGTGGAGATAAATTATATTTTTCATTCATTGATGGAGATTATGAAATTTTTGGATTAATGGAATATATCCAATGATCTTTGGAATAAGAAAGCATGCATATTTTCAATAATGATTTATGGTAATCCAGGTAATTACTATGTTTCAAGAGAATACACGTTAAAGGTATTAACATGTTTTTTATGTGGTAAACAATATCTCTTTAATGATTTATGGGGGATCCATTCTTATAAATTTCTAAATGGTTTAGTTACCTTATTTATAATGATTTAGACATTCATCATTCATAAGGGTTATAATGTTAACCATTTATGGAATAATTTAAGATAAAACTCAGATGAGGTTTCAAATAACAAGTTATTATTTCACTATTTCCGGTGGTATTCCTATTGAATTAAATGTTCTAGCCTTCTTGATGTGATAAATAATGATGAACATAACTATCATTCTGTTAATAGATCTCATTATGTAAAAATTCTTTAAGAATGAAAAATAAATCTCCATTTAATGGAATAAAAGATGAAGTGGAATTTGATCAAGGAAAATATTATGAGGCTGTTCTAAAATCATTAAATTATGTCATATAATTATAAATATTCAAACTTAGTGAAAAAGGTATTGAAATATTGTTTTGTCATATAATCATAATTTTTAATAATATTGATGAACTCATTTAAGACTATTTGTGTTATGCATTTATGATCATTTTATTTCTACTAACCATATTCTCCATCACTCTCAATAAAACAATTATAGTACCATTTATCTCCCATTTCCATTTTTCAAATTCGTCCTATGATATTCTATGTGAAAAGATAGTAATAGGTTACATTGGGTAACTATTATAGTTCTAACATTCCATTTTTAATGGAAGTTTGAATATTCATTTTTATGATTAGGGTTGATATGAATGGATAATTCAAGTATTAAACCATTGATAAAGAAGATCAATTTGGAGAGAGAAATTGATTTTAATGGTTGTATAATGTAACATCCCCTGATTTTGGGATTTTTTCCAATTAATTTAAAAAATTTAATATTATTTAATTATCGAAACATAGAATATAGATTATGTTATATGAATGAAATAAGTTAGGGTTGTGTTACAGACAACACCAAGTCAATTATTCACTATATAAAACACTTAGATTAAATCTTGGGACACACCACAATATGTTTGTCATACATCATAGGCAATTCTTAGTTTCATTGATAACTTTCATTACACACAATGCCATGTTTTATTAATCAATAATATAAAATTAATATTGTTTTGAAAATATTAATATAGTTAACACATATCGATTGGAATCGATGTTTTTAAATATATTATATAATTTATGAAAATATTATTTACATAGGTATATAATCTGATTCGTTTAGTTATCAGTTTTTATTTAATGAAATTAAGAATTACATGAAAATTAATAAATTCATATTCTATAAAAATTTTCTCTTTATGTACAATCAAAATTTTATCAAACTAAATAAAACATACCACTATTGATGAATTAATAAAATGAAATTTATATATTAAAAATTTAATAATTTTTTTGACAGTCATTTGACATATATTATAGTCATAAGATAAAAATCAATCAAATTATACAAATAAAAAGGGGTATTTTTCAAAAAGGATATATTATATCCATTTAATGGAGAACATATTTTAAATATAATTTTGAAAAATTTATATTTTTACTAAAAAATTACTCCCCATATTTTTAATACTAATACCAAATTTACATTGTGTGAATTTTTGGTATTTTTTAAAAATATTTCATGTTTTCTTGAATAGTGAAAATACTAAATTTTAATTAAAAATTATTTTTTCTTCTGATTTATATAGATAGTTATATAGTATATTAATTTGGTTATAAAGTTCAATTAGATAAATTATACATTAGTTAATATTATTTAGGTCATTATAACTAATTTTATATTGAAATTAGATATAAAAACATTTCAATTCTTTGTATTTTTTCACTTTAAAAACCGGTTGCCTCATTTTTGTTACCGATATTAATTTTAAATTAATTTCTACCACTTGTGGGTTTAGAATTTTGAAAAATAAATTAAATATTTTTAATTATAGAATATTATATTTTCTATTATGTTTAACTCAGTATTTAACCAAAATTATTTGTGAAATAAATTAAAATGATTTATAGTGATTAGGGTAAAATTGAGCTAAATTAATGACTAAAATTAGAATATAAGGTGTAAAAAACCTACACCTATATAAAAAATATATTCTGGACATATATATACCATTAAACATATATTTATCAATAATGGTGTATTTTTAACACTTTTGGGACAAGTAAAATATAGGGAGCACACAAATCATTCCTTGAATATCTAATCTTTCATTTTCTCTATTTTTAATAAGCCACCAACTCTTCCCCTCTCTTCACACCTCTCAAGAAATATTTCTCATTAAAATAAAATAAAAATATATTATAAACCTCTATGTCATCATACTATAATTCTCCCTTTTGGGATAAATCCAACCAGTATTCCCTTTGGTTAAAGCCAAAAGTTGTTACCAAAAGAAGAGGAAACATCCTTCAATAAGAACATTTATTTTATTTCGTTCTCCACCCCATAAATTATTATTATTACATGATTATATAACACCATTAGTATAATAATTATTCAGATATTTTTTATGAAAATGTTATGACCAATAGTCACACACACTTCTATTAAATGGGATATGTAATCATCATTCATGTGTACAACAGATTAACACCTCGCGAACTGATGTCGTTTGTTCTTCTATTGAGATAATTAAAGGTTAAAAATATTGATATATTTAGGGTTTTACATAATATATATGATTTATAAGATGTATTTGTCATCATTTTGTTAATATATATAATATACCTTCAATCTTTCCATCTAGTGGGGATACAATAATGTTGTTTATAGACGTGTGCACTATAGCCTCCTCAAAGATACATGATTCGTTGAAACGTTACATGGAATGTATTAAGGATGGGTTTAGTAAAATAAAAAGATAAATATTATATAATAAATAAACATTAATTATAATATATATTTTTATATGTTATTTACATTCTTTCATTAAATATGATATGAAAACAGAAACAACGTTTATATGTATGTATGACCTACTCTCTCCATTAACTGTGTATTCAATTTCATATTTATATTTTGTATATATTATTATAAATATTTATATAATGAATATATATGATATTTATATAATTTTTAAATTTATATAAAAATATAATTCAAGATAGAATTAAGTTTATCGAGAATAAATATTCAAAACACAGAAAAAACAATGTTGTTATTAGCAGAAGCACAAATTTAACATGAAATTGTTAATAAATTACTGATATAAGATCAAAATAAAACATTATATGGGTTTATATATAATAATATGTATTATAGGTAGATTTTTAATAAACTTATACTTACTTTATAGGATTATTTAATGTGTATAAAAAATTCAAGACTTATGTTAAGGGTTTTCTCGTCACACATTTATTTCTGTATAATATATGCTATATTCAATAATAGTTCAAATTTTTTGGTTTATATAATATACATAAATATATTATATGATTATTATACATAAAATTAAGTTTATTAACATATACATTTGATGATCTCCCTTTCATGGGGTTTATGATTCAAAAGGTACCAAATAAAAAAAGTAATTTTTTTTATTTTCCTTCTATGAGACACATGTTATGTAATGAACCTATATTTATTATGGGGTGTACGTAATTACCCATGACATGTAATATCATGAATATATTCATCCTCATGAAATATTAAGTTTCATTTTATTTTATTATTTCATTGGTGTTAGGATTCAATGTTACCATTGTTGTAAGAGTTTATTGCAATAATCTCATTGTTTATCGAGATTTTTTATGATTATGCATCTATTGATAAAATATTATGATCCATATTTAAATAACTGTGATTTATTTTATTATAATATGGGCATTCATGATTTATTCTTGTAATTCAACAGTTTTCCCACTCTTCTGTTCATAACATCTTTAATAAAATTTTTTATGGAAATTTTAATTTATCCCTCTCCTTAGTAGGAAATCTTCTTTCTTTCAAAACCATGTTTTCTAAAAATGACTTTAATAATGTTCTAATATTTCCCTATGATATTTAAAAATTCATATTATCCATTTTTTACCATTAATAAAATGGGTTTTAAAATAGAATCGTTTTCCCATTTTTATCAAGGAAAATTTCTAAAGTTTTCTTTTAAAAAAAGAGTATTTAGCATAACCAAATTTATCCGCCATTATAACCATCTTTTCATTAAGGATTCATTTGAATGTTTACAATATTAAATTTTAATTAAGAAAAATATTTTTCCAAATATTCCAGAAATTCATTTTTTTAATGTTGATTTAAATTAAATTATTTTTAAAAAATGTTCTATGTTCAAGTGGTGTTTTTAATAATTTCTAAAGATTCATTTATGATTTTAAAGGTTATTTTCATAGTGGAATTGGTTTTTATAATGTTTTATTATTTAAAAAGAATTTTTCAAAGGGTAAATTGTTTTTTATTAGGAATTTTTTATCATTATTATTAAATATTAATTCATATTCTTTAAAAGTGGTTTTCAAAGAAAAAGATTTTGAAAATGTTTAATGTATTTTTATGAATGATTTTAAATGAAAGGTTATATTTCATATGAAATTATACATGTTATATTTAAATATAATTATCCATATAAGATACAATCCTTTTATATTTTTTATGATTTATTCTTGATATTAACTATGGATACCATTTTCATTATTTATCTAAATGTTTTATGTTTATGATATTAAGGTGTTTACAAAACCAATTTTCCTTTTGTTGGTTATAACAAGATAAAATGATTATGAAACCCATTTCCATTCATTGGTTATTCTATTATAAATTTATTATGAAACGTAACTCTTTTTCAAAGGTTATAATATGAGGAAATTATTATGGCACCCATTTCATTTCATGGATAATGATACAATGTTTATGAAACCCATCACTTGTTATTGGTAATATTATGAGGAATATTTTATTTTCTCATGGAACACATATATATGATTTCATTATGTGATTTGTGGGAACTATGTCTCACTATTAGACATTAATTAAAGAGTTTTATCTAATAATATATGATAGAAAACATGTTGAAAATCATAAACGACTATGAGAATAAGGTGAAACCTGATCCACTAAGGGGTAAATGGGAAACCTGATCCACTATGGGATGAAGGGGAAGCCCGGTCTACTATTGGGAATAAATCATAACCTAATACACTAAAAGTAAAGTTCTATGGATAGGGATGGTGGTATGTCCCTCCCAAAAGATTAATCCCCCATGAAGTTCCTTTATATATTTTATCAATTAATCTAGACTTATAAGGAATTATTTTATAGGTTTATGTGTTTTCCAAAAATTCCATGTCTTAATATTATGTATGTTTTCATGGATTATTCACTTTATGAACAATTGATTAATTTCTTATAAACATCCAATATCAATTCTATGATTATTTTTCATAATATTTGATAGGTAGGGTATCATTTTAGAATGATATTATCTTGTTCTCATACCCTTATGCTCTTGTTATTCTTATATATCGCCCTTTATTACGCCTACTGAGCATATGAGCTCATCATGTTCCTAGGTTTCCTTTCCCAAGGTTGTAGAGAAATGTTTTAAATTTGATAACTAAAAGAGATGTTCATTAATAGAAATGTTGAAGAACTTTTACCAAGATATAATATTATATTTTTGAGTTTCCAAAGACACAAAATTGATACAGTCCCAAGGAAAATACATTTTAAATTTTCTCAATATTCATCTAAAATGATGTAATATACTTGTATATTAAACCTAGGTCACTATAATTGGTAACAATGGAATTTTTTAGTCAACCATTGGAAACTAGGATTAGAAAAATTTAGTTATACCCTGAGGGATATTTATAATGATAAGTCTTGGGATGCCTCTAAGGATAAAACTATGGTGTTATTGATTTAAAAGTATGTGTCATGATTTAGGCATCCAATAAATAATTTTTAATTTTCATTCAGATTTATTATATGATAAGTGTTTCTCAAACTATTCTATCTTGTCATAATAATTAGTGGGAACTAGAAGGATCAAGTAGGAAATTTATTGTTTTATATGTTAATGGTATGTGAATTACATGGATATATTACCAATGTATAAATCTAAGGAAGAGAATCAAGAAGGTGGTATGAGTGTTAGTTATACTACGGACGGTAAAGAAACCAAAATGACATGTGAATGGTATGATATGTTCTTTCAGTATTTTTTATATTAAACATTAGAAGCATGACTAAGTTGATATTTGGTAACCGTAATACATGATTCATATTTCAATATTTTGGGAAAGAGGTACTAAGGAATAATACGATAAATCATGTGTAATGGTTTACGAATAATGTTGGATTATTTAAGTGTATAAGTATAGTAATTAAAAAATTATTTTATATGAATCATGAAATATATGTTTATTGTTAATTGTTTTTAAAAATATATTTCATGGAGCTGATAACCTAAAAATGTGACTTAACATAATGGTGATATTTTGATTAAAGGAAGTTAATCCTTAATGTGTTCCTAATATTTAGAAATTAGTGTTTTGAAATGAGGTGATTGATATGTATAATGTAAATTTGATAGTATTTTTGACCTCCAAAATGATAAATATTTGGTAAAAATGTTTTTTGTGATATCATGGATGATGATTAAGGAATTATTAGATATAAAGAACAGGTCAAATGATCCTTGTAAGAAGAAATCATGCATGTTTTCAGTAAAGATTTATGGAAATTCAGGTGGTTACTTTGTTTCAAGATAATACAAAATGGAGGTATTGAAATGTTTTGTATGTGAAAAAAAGAGATAGTTTTTTATATATAGGAGATAAATGTGTAGATGTTTTTTTTGGAAAATTAGTGACCATATTTCTATTATTTTGGACTTCACAACTTCATATGGGTTATATGGTTAACCATTTATGGAATGGTTTGGTTAAACATGTGATGAGAATTTAGATATTAAATTATTATATCTCTCTAGTAGGATTTATGAATATTAGATATCTTATATAATCATTTCTAATGTGATAATGAAAGATGAAATAAGCTTTCATTCTATTTATAGATCTCATGATATGATAATGATTCAGGAAGTAAAAATTGACTTTATTTCATGGAATAAGACACAAAGCTGAAATTGATCAAGGAAACAATGGGTGATGTTTTACTAAATTCATGCAAGTATAAATTATCATGAAAATTCATAAATATTATGAAAAAGGGAATTTAAATAAAATGTTATCCTATTATCATAAATTTTGGTGATACCAATGACCTTTTTGAATCCTTTTTGGGTTATGGTTTTGCGATCAAAAAATTTTTCCTAACCATATTCTCTATCACTATCAATCATAACATCATAATTATATTTATATTTTATGTCTATGATTTCACTTGTCTCATATTCCATCCTATATGTAAACCTAGTTATGTGTTACATTGGGTAACCATTATGGTTCCATCGTTACCTTTTTAAAGTAAGTTTTACTATTCATTTTAACGTTGTTGGTTTGTATGAAATGAAAATTTGAGTATTAACCCTTTGATAACCCAGATGATTGGGATTGGGGAATTAATCTTTAGGGGTTCATAATGTTGTATCCTTAGATTTTGGGATTTTTTTGGATGAATTTATTCTTTTCAAAATTTTGTATCCCATGTTACACCGAATATAGCTTATGTTATATGAAAAAAATAAGTTTGGATTACATTTCAAACCACACCAATTTCTTAATTCCCAACATGAATCAGTTTTCTAATATTTTTTATATGAAACAGTGTTTTTGGATTTTGTTATACACAATGTTGAGTTCGTTCGATATCATGTCTTACACGCAAGTCTGACTTTTACCTAACGATAATATACAATTAATATTATTATTAAAATATTATTATAGTTTCACCTAGAAATTTTAATGTAATTTAAAAATAATATTAAATCATGTCAGTAAATATTATTTAAAAATTTATATAAAACGAGTCCTTTGGTTTTCAATAAGTTCGGAATGAATGTAATAATTTTTTTGAAAATAATGAAATTCTTTATCTACGAAAACTATCTCTTAATAAAATCACCACAATATCTCAATGAATTAAAAAACCATTTATAATGAATTTACCTAATAAGATTAATATATTAACTATTCAATATATTTTTACACTCCTACAATAGATTTTACTAGCATAAGATAATAATAAATCTGATTACATGAATAAAATGACATATTTTTTATAAGGTATTATTACAACTCTTAATGTATAACCTATTTTAATTATATTTCTGAAACGTTGATAGTTTTTTATTTGAAATAATAGTCATAAGTTTAGGAATATAAATCTAAAAATTTAATTTGGATGAATTGTTAGTATTTTTCTGAGATGTTTAATATTTTCATGATTATGAAAAACATTGTATTTTAATTCAAAATTATAATTTCTTGTAATTTATTTATATTGAAAAATTATATTTTAATTTGTCCTTAAAGTATAATTAGATGAATTATAAATATATTAATTCAATTTAGGTCATTTTGACAAATTTCAAAATGAAATTGGATCAGAAAACATTTTAATCTTTTTTACTTTTTCACTTTAGAAACATGTCGTCTCATTCCGTATACATGATTAATATTAAATTATTTTGCGACACATATGTAATTAGAATTTGAAAAAAATATATTCCATATTTTTATCCACATAAATTTATAATGTTTAGTAATTTAAAAATTTTTTTATCCAAAAATATTAGTGAATTTAATTTAATTTAATTATACTGATTACGGTAAAAATGAGCCTAATTAATGACTAAACATAGAATATATGGGGTATAAATGACCCTATAATTTTCAAAAAAGTCCATTATGGACATATTTAGACCATTACCACTCTACGGATCTGAAAATTTATATTTTTATCAATTTGGGGAAATGTAAAATGTGGGGTGCACTCAAATCATTTCAAGATTACCCGATATGCCCTTTTCCCCACTTATAAAAGTCAACAAATATATCCCTCTCTTGAGACCTCTAATTCCATTTTCAATATCCAAAACCTATGAAAATATACTAAAAAATGCCTAAATACTTTCTATAATATTGAACTGGTTAGTAAATCCATCCAAGGATGAACTTTGGTGCAAACTAAAAAGTAGTTACCAAAAGAAGTGGTAACATCCTTCAACAAGAACTTTTGTTTCATTTATTTATACACCCACTCAATTATAATTATTACAAGATAATATAAAAACATAAGATTTATTTAATATAGTTATATTTATTTATGAAATGGGTAATATCTACACACACATAAACTTCCCTCAGGTGGGATATATAATCAATATTCGTGTGTTCAGCAGACTACTGCCTCAAGAACCGATGACGATCATTATTCCATTTACAATATTTAAGGTTAGAAATAATTATATAAATTATATTTGTATATGATATATTTGATATATATAATGTATATAGTTTTATTTATTAATTATATTACACATAAATTCATGGATTCCATTTTCTCGAATATGATAACTTGGTTTGTGGACGTGTGGAGTACTACCTCCACAAATCGATATGATTCATTCAAACATTACATGGAATTTATTAAGGATGAGTATAGAAAAATTATATGATATATTAGTTGTAATATTTCTAAATTAACTATAAAATATTTATATATATACATATATTTCATTTACATTCTTTATCTCAGTACTGCAAGAAAATAGAAACAACATTCATTTATACGTACAACCAACTGTATCCAAAAACATTGTATTCCATTTCAAATTTCCATCTGATATTTATATTTATAAATATTTATATACTTAATAGATATGGTATTTAGTTTATTTTTTAACATTATGGGAATAAGTATATCAATATCTATGTAAGAGTAACAATAAGAACAAGTCAAAACTTATACAAAAAACAATGGATTTGTTACCATAAAAATAAATTTACCCAGATTTTTTAATAAATGGGATATATAATGTAATAATAAAACCATATATGGTATTTTGTACAAGAACATTTTTCATTGTAAGATTTATAATATACTTATACTTATTATTCAATATTTTTGATCATGTTAGAAGAAATTTAAGACTTAAGGTAATAGTTTTCTTGTCTCACTTTTATTTCTATTAGATATATTCTATATTTAAAAATTATTGTTATTGTGTTGTGTATTAACTGAATATAAAATTATCCTATTACTATTTACCTAATATTTATGTGTATTGACATATATATTTTATGATATCACTTTCTTGTGTTTTATGGTTCCAAAGGTACCAAATCAGTGAAGTAATTTTTGTTTCAATTTTTCTTTTTTGCGATACATGTTATACGAGGGACCAATATTTTTTACAAGGTGAATATAATTCCAAAAAACATGTAATATAATTATTATAATCATCGTAATTAAATATTATGTTTCATTTTATGTAATTTATTCATGCGTTTTAGGATTCTGTGATTCGAAATGTGAAAGGGTATATTGTTATAATCTTATCATTGTTTGAGATTGTTTATGACTATGCATAAATTAATGAAATATTATAATCCATATCTCAGGAAATACAACGAAATTTAATATCCAATGGTTATTGATTATATATCTATGTAATTGTGTAATTTTTCCCACAATTTTGGTTCTTAATATAATTATGATTTTTTATGAAAATCCAACATTATCTCTCTATTATATCGAAACTATATTTTTCATTCAAAATGATAATTTATAAAAACCTATACATGAATGTTATATTTTTATATTATGATATTTAAAAGTAATTTTTATCCATGTTTAAATTTTTTATCAATTGTTTTTTAAAAAGTAATCTTCTTGTCATTTTTTTATCAAAGAACTTTTGTAAACTTTTAATATAAAAAAGGAATGTTCAGAATATATGAATTTATCCACTATCATAACTGTAAATTATTTGAATATTCTTTTTCATGTTTAAAATATTATGTTTTATATGGAAAATGTTTTTCCTAATATTCTGAAAATTATTTGGTTTTAAGGTGGGTTTCAAAGAAAGAGGTATTAAAAATGATATATGTTCAAGAAGTATTTAAAATATTTTTTAATGTCTACTTTATGAGTTTTCAATTATATTTTCAATGGAAAAAGGGTTTTCAAAATTTTTTATTATTTAAAAATAATTATTTAAAATCAAATGGATATTTTCATCAAGAACTGTTTTGAATGATTTTTAAATTATACAACAAAACTTTTAAAAGGGTATTTCAAAGAAAATAATTTTGAAATGTTTAATGTCTTATCTGGAATGATTTTAAAATAAATTTTTTTTCCATTAATAAATGATCCATGTTATATTTTAAATTGGTTCTCCATTAAATTTGGAAACCTTTGATGTTGTTTATGATTTACTGGGGACTAGATCTAAATACACAATTCTCATTATTTCTATGAATGGTTAATGTTTAAGATGTCATATTGTTTATGAAACCTACTTATATTCTGTCATTTTAATCATGATAAATCACTTATGTAGCACAATTCTTGTAATGGGTAATTTTGAAATTAAATTATAATGAAAACTATCTCTTTTCCATAGGATATAATATGATGAAATTTTTATGATACCCATTTTATTTCTTGGGTTTTGATATGATGTTTACGAAACCCATATATTTTTATGGGCCATCATATGAGGAATATTTTATAATATTTCAGAACAAGTATGTATAATTTAATTATTTGATGTGTGGGAATTACATCTCCCTCCAATAAATGTGTAAAATATTTATATATCTGGAGGTAATGATGGGAAACAAGTAAACGTGCCTGATTCACTATATGAAGATGGAGAAACCATATCCACTATGTGAATAAATGGAAACCTGATCTGCTATGGGAAGAAGGGGAAACCCTATCCACTAGGAAAGGAATGTGTAATGTAATCCACAATAAGGAAGGTACTACGACAATAGATGGTGGTGAGTGTTGACTAGTAGGTGTAGGACCCCTAATGTTCCCTGATAAGTTTTGGATAACAGCCTTGACTTATAGGGAATGATTTTACAAGTTTATGTGTTTTCCACATAACTCTATGTTTTACCCCTATGTTATGTTTTCATATTTTATTCCCCTTATTAACATATTATAAATGCCTTTTAAACTAAAAATATTAATTCCTTGATTCATGTTTATAATCATTGATATGCAGGGACTGATCTACTAACGATATGATCATGTTCTCATACACTTATGCTCAAGCTATAATCAAATATATTCCATGTTTACCCTTAATGAAAATTTTATCTTGCCCCTTTATTATGATTCCTTTGAACAGTTTGTAAACAAATTTTTTAAGTAGGATTACTAAAGGGGATGATCTTCAAGGGAGATATTGAATATTGTTCACCATGATAGAATATTTTGTTTCCATGTTTCCAAAGACACTAAAATATTATGGTCATCCGGTATGATCTTTTGTAATGTCTTGAATATTCATTTAATATGATTCTATATCTATGTATTCAAATCATGGGTATCTATAATCAGGGTCATGGTAATCATTGGGGTCATCAATACTTATGGTGGTATTTTATATTTCAAATTTATCAATGTTTTTAGGTTTATCAGTGTACTTGACATCATCTAAGTCATCAGTGCCATCAACAACATCAATACCATTAACCTAAATTAGGTTAATAGGGTTTTCAGTGTCAATAGTGATTCCAAATTCATCAGTATATTCAATATCAATGAGTCTTCTATATGTATGGAAGAATTTGTTAATTTGGGATCATTTGGGTTGTCGAGGCATCGATATCATTGGCTGTATCTATATTATTTAGATCATTGTAATCATTGTTGTCATGTGTGTCATTTGAATCTATGGCGGAATCAGGGACTTTGAAGTCATTGGGTCATTGATGTAATTGGATTAATCACTATCATTAGGGAAAATTATGTCATATTTCATTGTTATTATCATTAGGTGGTATTGAGTTCCTCGACATCAACATCATTTTCTATATCATTAGTATAATAAGGGCTATTGGGTTGGAGGTATATATGGATTTTTCAAGGTCATCAATATACTTTATGTATTCAGAATTATCAAGGTGTTGAACTCACTAGTGTCATAAAATCATCATTTCAGTGTAATTTTTTGTGTTTTTAGAATTTATGGGGTTATTGATGTAAATGTTGTTATCAAAATCACCAGATTAGTTAGGTTCATCATTGTGGGTGGTTGCATCAGTGTCATTACTGTTAGTGGTGTTGAGTGTGGTGGGTATTATCAATGTTATATTTGTCATATATAGTATCTACATCATCAATTTCATCCTATAATTTTATATCATGTCATTTATTCAGATCATTGATATTATCAACATTATTAGGTCCATCAACCGCATTTGGATGATTGATTTCATTATTGTTATTTGTGTTATATAAGTCCTTAGTTTCATCAATATCATTGGAATAATTAGGCCCCCCTGGTGTCATCAAACTCATCAAGGTCTCCATTATCTTATATGTATCAGTGTAATCTATGTTTTCAGTGTCATAATTCCATAATGTTCATCAAAATCATTGATTCCATAAATG
The DNA here is from genome assembly GCA_963277665.1 of Viscum album. Lineage (NCBI taxonomy): Eukaryota > Viridiplantae > Streptophyta > Magnoliopsida > Santalales > Viscaceae > Viscum > Viscum album. Next base: position 1,815,962,935 of record OY728151.1, on the reverse strand, counting down.
ACCTTGATTTCATTTGTTCTTATCTTGTTCATCATCAGTGTTTTATTTTTAATTTTCATTACAATCATTGATGTCATTGGAGTTTTCATTATTCATTAGTTCATCAGGTTCATTAAAATCATCCACCTCATCAATACCATTTATTTATTCTAGTTTATTATTATCATCGATGTATTCATCCTTATTAGTTTCATCAAGACATTGATATTCATCACCATCATTGGGAATATCAGTGTCATCAGGATATTTGATATTGCTAATTCCCTCAGTTTTGTTGGGCCTCTAGAGTTGTTACAGATATTGGAATCATCCTTATCATCCTTATCAAATCAAGTGTTAAATTAATTTGGTTTGTAAAATCTTTTTTCCTCTTCATTGTTGTTTGGATCATCAGTTAAATCATCATAGTTAGATTCATAAATATTTTTGACGGTATTAGTATTGTTTGAATCATCATGACATAGTGTCAAAAAATCAATTTGTGTAATCAGTGTCCTAAAAGATATTCTGGTGGAAAAAAATCATTGAAAACATCTGGTTTTCATTTTTCAGGGCATAATTCGGTTTTCTAACATCATTATTATCATGATAATAAGTGTCTTTGTAAGTCTCAATAGAAGCTTCCATTTTCTCAGTGTTGTTATAGTCATTTGTTCCATATAGTTCATTGGTGTCGTCAGAGTCATTGAGATCAATAAGGTTATCGAAATGATCAACATCATCTACTTCATCATTGTCATTTTCATCATTAGGGACTTCAATATAGTAATTATGGAAGATGTATATAAGAACATCATTTTCATTAGTGTCATCGAGGTGACAGTATTGTCAATGTAGTAAGTAGCATTGACATCATTGAGATCCTTGGTGAAATTATTGTGATCATTGTCTTTCCAGAATTCAGGATAGTAAATATTTTCGAGGCCATTGAAATATTCAACATCATTGGGGTTTTCTGTTTCAGCAGGGTTATTTGTTTCCTCAAGGTAATTGGTTTCATTAATGTCAATGGAGACGCCACGATCATCAAGAATATCATTATTTTTTTGTTTATAAGTGCCATTAGAGTCATATATATCATTGAATATGTTAATTTATTTTGTTTATTTGGGTCATTTGTTTCATTCATGTCATTAGTGTTTCCATATTAACATGTATAGTAGTTATCATTGGGTATTCAACATTTTCATGATCATCTTATTTATTATGGTCTTCATCTCTTGGGTGACGATGTTATGTGTATTATTAAGTTTACCAATGTCACTCTAGTATTCATTTCATGTGCTTTCATCATGGTTTCCATTATCTTATCAATTTTTCAAAAAAATGATGTCATCAATTTTATTAGGTTCATTGGAATCAATGAGTCGTCAATTATGACAATCTTGTTGGGGTGGTAAGAAATGCAGGAAATGTCATGGTCATCTGCATCACTAAAATCATCATGTCGGTCTAGTACATTGGAAAAACTAGTTTTATGCAGTTAATCATCATTACTGTGGTTACATGGGATGTCAGGTTCTTCTAGAATAATATTTTATTTGAGGTGTTCAATGGAATCGATATATGTGGTGGTAAAAGATCCATCTATTTTTTGGCAATAAGTGATATCATTTTTGCTTGTTTTGTTTGTGTCTTCATCACGAATGGTGGAATATGGGTATTTGAGGTCCTCAGGGCAGTTGAAATCATTGGTGGTGTTGGAATCAGTATGTTTTTAGGAATAATTGTTATAATTTATGTTATTAGTCTCATCAACATCAACCGTGTTATGGGTTTCATCAGCAGCATTGTGGCTATGATAATAAAATTTTGTCACTGATGTCATCAACATCATTGAAGAAATTAAAATCATAAATTCCATCAACAATGATGTGAGTTCTTGTGTCTTCATCTAAATCAATTCAATAATTTTTTCAACATCATAATTATATCAAGTAGCTTCATCATAATTGGAATCATTAGGGATATCAATGTTATCAGGGTCGTTAGGGTGAAAATATTATCATTATCAGTGATGGAGTATTGGTCAGGTTTAGAGGTTGTAGAACTGGTTCTTGGATCATCAATGAAATTGGATTCATTAGGGCCACTGAGTTCATTGATTTCATTAACATTTATGGAACCATTGAGTTCATTAGTATGTGTGGGAAGACATTGTTAATAGGTAATTGAAGTCCTTACTATTATTTAATTTTTTAGTGCCATCACGAATAATGGGGTCATCAGGCCCTTAGGGATAAATGGGTATTCATGTTCAATTGAATCAATTTCATTTATGACATTAGGGATATAATCCTCATGAAATTCCCTAGTTTCATTTTAAAAGTCTTCATATATGAACCCTTACATTTCATACATTAACATTTCACCATTTTTTAGGAATACCTAATATATTACACAAATAGACACCCAAAGGCCGTAGATGTTTAGTGTCACTAAAATTATTGAAACAAAAGAACTGGTATATATGGGAGATAAAATATCAGCCACAATATTCCTCATGAATAGAAATCTTCTTAGACACATCATACATAATACATATTTTTATAACATAGGGATAGGAAACATAAAAATCGGTGAGTTCAAATGTCGAGTAAGGGTAACAATGGTATATTTGTAATCATGTCATGAGTATAAGGGTATGATAACATGATCATGAAAAAACTAAGATCCTTCCATGCATATCAAAGATCATATACATCAGTTATGGAATAAATAATGGATGTTCATAAGAAATTAATCATACGGTAATTGAGATCACAATCCATCGAAACATAACATAAGAATATGGCATAGAATTCATGGAAGACAAATAAATGTGTAATATCATTCCATATAAGTCATGGAACATTTCCAAAATAGAACAGGGAACATCATGGTGATGAAATCTATTGGGCAGGACACAACACCATCCCTGGTCACTATCCTTTCCTTTTAAGGGATCAATTTTCCTCATCTTCACATAACAGACCAGGTTTCCCAGTTTTCTGTAGTGAATCAAGACGTTGAATTGTCTAGCATCGTTATATCATGAGATTTAAATATTTACCTAATAAATTGAATTGAGATATAGTACCTACCCATAATATAATGGAAACTATATATATGAGTTCCCTAAGAACATAAATCATTCATCATATTCGAATACATGGAATGAAATGGGATTCATAAACAAAATTTAATTATAAAAAAACCCATGTAAAAGTAATGGGTTTCATAAATATCATTCTATCATTAACAAAAACCATTCATAGAAAGAATAATAACAGTATCACTAAACTATATCATCAGAAAAATATATTTAATATCAACAAATTATTTCATTGAACGAAAATTATTTTTAGATATCACTTAAAAACAATTCATGATGAAAATATCCTTTCTTCTTTGAAACCATTTTCTTTACTTATAATACAACATAATTTTTAAATAAAAATTTTAATTTGAAACTATTCTTTTAAGCATTTATGGGAATATTCATGTAATTATCTCATCATGATGGTGGAAAATTCTGTTCTTTTCTATAAGTTAAATGAACATTCCTCTCATACTTTTGCATGAAAATTCACGAAGTTCCCAATTCTGAAAATGACAAAACTATTCCTTTCATGATGTGTAGTAATAAGTAAAAAATGGGCTAAGAAAATTTCACCATCTATTAGAGAATAGTAAAAATTGTTTTTTAATATTTTCATTAAAACATGGACAAGGAATATAAATATTTCCAATGGGGATTTAAAATGAAACAATACCAAATATTTATGATGTTGTGAAATATATACACGTCAATTTATAATTAGTATAATTGTATGCCCCATGAAAGAATGAAAATTATATGGATATGAAAATACCATAATCATCAGTATAAGATTCATAAAATACATTCATGGGATTTAAATTCCCCATGTAGAAGGAACATACAATGTATATGGGATGTGTCCCATAGATTTAAAATAGAGACATAAATCCCTTACCTTTTATCTTGAGTCTCTTTATACTCATTCAAAACCCCTATATAGTATATCTATGATTATTATAAATATATTAAAAAACTATTAAATTAAATCATACTATATATGATTTAATTATGATCTTTTATTACACATTTATTTACCATTATATGTTAATGATACATTTCAGGTAATATTAACTCGTTTTGACTTGTCATTCTTTATAATATTTCATAGACCATGTGTTTCTTATATAAAGAATATAACTAATGAGATAAATATAATATATAATCAATATATTGATATTCATAATAATTTTTAAATAATATAAATATAAAATGGAAAACACTGTTCATGGAGATGGTAGGTCATACGTAAGCATGAATCTTGTTTCAATTTATTTATTGTTTTGAAATAAAGAATTTAAATGAAATATGTATATATATATATAATAATTAACAAATCATAAATAAATTATATATATCATATTAAAATATAGTTTACATCATTATTCCCATCTATGAGAGGTGATATATAACGAATGATCAACATCGTTTCTTGTGGCGGTAGTTCACCATACATAATAATGGTATGTTTGTTAAAAATTTGATGGATGTATGTGTGAGTGTAGGTAAAAATGATAAAATAAATAAATATCATTATATTAAGGATAAAGTGTTTATTATATAATAATATTATATGAATATTTAAGGAGTTGGAGAATTAAAAGAAAACAAATTAGATTTTAAAACTATGTTATATCTTCTTTGGGTAAGTCCTCTTGGTTTTCACCAAATGGATTCCTTGGATGGATTTATGAACCAAGTATGACTTCTATAATAAAAGTGACAGATGTTTGGAGAATATTTTTATAGAGTTTTTACAATACAAATAGGATTGGAAATATGATTAAAATATAAGAATAAGTTCTCTTTTATTAGAGAGTTGAGGGGCACTTTTGGAATTTTCTCAAAATGGTAATTCATAATAAATACAATATAAATAAAATAAATCTAAAAAGAATTTTTATTAGAATATAAAATGAGGTAGGGTTCTAATATCATCAACCAATATATTTTATACATGTTTTGGTATTAATTTAAACCTTATCATTTAGTTTAAATCTTTTTTATCCTATGTTTATTTTAACTAATGTAATAACTCTTTCTATAATAAAATGTTGTGATTTTTAATTATTGGATGGTAATTAAATAATAAATTAATTATTTAAAACATTTAAACCATACTATAATTTCTTATTATCGTTAATGAACTTTTATTATTTTTAAATAATGTAATAAAATTTTATTTTCATAAAATATCAAATGTGTTAATTTTGACACTATTTATTACATTTGACATTGCAAAAATAAATACAGAAAGTTAACATTGAAACAATCTTCTTAATACACTCCAAAAATGTCATATTATACTATAAATTTTTTTTACCACCTTAATTAATTAAAAATATATTTCTTTTAATATTTCTAATATCATATAATAGATTCTTTCATTAATTGAATAATCACCACATCTTTATTTTGTAATTATTTATGATAATCATTTCATTAAAAAGGATTTAAAATTAATTTATATTATATACATATATATACATTGTATATTTCATAATAATATATATAGTTATTAATATCTATTATTTATACTAATATTAGAAATATTATACTTATTAAAAGTAAGAGAGTGACATTTTGTCACCCTCATTGATATTAATAGCATCCAAAACCTTATGATGGACAAGTTTCTATTAAATAATTGAATTTCTAATTATTTGGTGATATTGGACTAATTTACTTCATCCAATAAAATTTCAACTAATTTTAGTGGAGTTTTATACTATTTATAAAATAATATTCACCCTTAATTATTTTTATTTTACCCATAACTAGGGTAATAAAAATTACCAAAGTTAATATTCATATTGTCCAAAAAATGACCTAATTAATTAATTTATATCTATTTATTAAAAATATGGAATATATTTCTCATAATTAAAAATATATAATGGGATTAATTTAATTTAACATTAATCCCATTGATGGAATGAGAAGACATGATTTTAAACTGAAATGTCCAAAAAGATTGATTTTTTTATCCTAAATAAATATGAAATTGATTAAAATATACTACATTGGATCAATTGATAAAAATATGATATAATTATACTTCTAAATAAACTAATTATATAATTTAAAACTAATAATCATTTCAATTAAAAATCTATTTTGAATTAAACACAATATTTTTCATTATTCATCAAAACATGAAACTTATCAAAAAATACCAAAATTTCAATCAAAGTAAATTTTTATATCCCTATTTTATAGTAGAAATTTATTTTTAAAAATTAAATTTATAAAATTGTAACAAAATATATTAATAAAAAGTTCACCATCAAAAGGGAAAAAATGACTTTTTTGAAAAATACTTTTTTTGAATAAAATTGGGTTTATTCTTTTAGCATGTCTAGAAAACACATAATATGAATGTTAAAAAGTATATTTAATTTATTATTTATATTTATTTCATTAATATAGTTCATGAATATTGATTTTTTTTCCATTGGTATACAACAGACAATTTCACATTTAAATAATTCTTTAGAAAAATGATTCATTTCATTTTAAAAATGAGTTTACATTCATTTATAATTAACTGGTAAAAGAAATATTTTTAAACCATATGTTCATAATTCAGTTAATGTGGTTCATAAAATCCATTATAATAGATTGGTTATAATAGTATTTTTTGAATAATTATTGCAAGAAAATAATGTTTCATTGAAAATTTGTCTTTCATGAAAAGCATGCTAAGACTGTGTTTCATGTAGCGCCACATTTACATAATGTATCATACACCACAAGACATAGATAAAAATATAATATATTATAAAAAAAGTTTATAAACACTTGGGATTTTACATTCTACCTTCTTAAAATGAATTCCACCACATAAATTATTTATTATATTATAAAAAATGACGATACTTCTTCCTCATAATATCCTCAAGTTCCCATGTATCATCCTTTATCTAGTGGATTCTCTAAAAAAATTACCAGACGAGTGGTCTTGTTTCATATAAATTTATCTTTATGTCAATAGGTTTCTCCTCATGAGAATGATCCTACTCCAGTTGTATGACTTCTTATTTCAGTATATATAATGGTTCTTTTATATACATTAATAAAAGATATACATTTAACAGATAATGGAATTGAGTGATATTAGATTAAAGTATGATGTGATAAGCTTCCATCCTGATATGTCCAATAATATCAATGAGATATATATACATAAGGCTTAGTTTAACTTTCTTATATAAATTCATAACATTCTTCCACGGATAAATTTGAAGAAAAACCATCTCAAAGACTTTAAATTCAAGATCACACCATCATTTATCATTAAAAAATTTTAATCGATTTTGTGCTTCCTTGATAAGATGCTAAATTGTTTTGACCTTCTCATTCATCTCTTTAGTGGTCTCAATCTCCAAAAGGTTTCGTTCTCCAACTACACCCCCAAATGTTATAAGACTATATTTATTCCCATAGATGAATTCATAAGGAGCCATCTGACTGCTTCAATGAATGATGTTATTGTAAGAAAAATCAACTAATGGAAGTTTTAGATCCAAAACAAATTTGAAATAAAGATAACCAGATCTCAATAAATCCTATATGGTTTTAATTATTCTACCAGACCGACCATCCATATGAGGATGATAACCAGTGATGAAATTAAATATCATATTAAATGCTTCAGGATGACTTCACTATAATTTTGAGGTCAAACTCTAGTCTTGATCAAAAAATTTAGAATGTGGTACTTCGTGAAAATTTTATAGTTCATCAATGTATATCCTGGAATGTTGATTCAATGAAGAGTATTTAGGGATAAAAATAACGTTTGTTGACTAAGTGTATAGATAAACTACCAACCATATAGAATTAAACCATTTATAGGTTTTTTGGAGTCCAATGACAAAATCCATAGTTATATTCACCCATTTCCATTCCCATAAGGGTAATGTATAACATATCCTATCATTTTTTTAATCCTAAACTTACTGATATACCATGTAGCGAGATAAAAACTCAGTGAAAGCATTCTTCATGCCATAACACTAGAAGTATTCACTCAAATATCTATACATATTCTTACTTATAGGGCGAATAGATAATGATGAACTATGATATTACTCTAATAGATCATTTGTTTAATGTAGTATGGATAAATTAAATATATGATTCTTTAAACTTATCATTCCACCCTGATCAATGTAAAACATAGGAATATTTTTAATCCTCCTTTAAAGCTCTATATCATCCTAATGAACTTCTATAATATTCTCCTGTATATAGGTTTGAACATTGAATTGGACAAGATAATATTTTACCACTTCCTTCAATATTTACATATGAATCCTTTTCAAATATTGAAATAATATAACTTTTTATATCCTCATCAGTTATATGTTTTCAAGTTCCTTTCAACTCAATGCATCATCCACCATTTTCACTTTCCCTAGGAGATAATGTATTGGGAAGTCATAATCCTTTTTAGCTCTAATTATCTTCTTTTGAACATGTTCAACTCCTTTTGTGAGTATATATATTTCATAATTTGATGTTCAATTGATATATCACACTTTTCTCTATAGATATAATGATTAATATATTTAATGAAAAAATTACCATGGATAACTCCAAATCATGAGTTGGGTAATTTTCACATAAATCTAAAACTCTCACATGGAATAAGAGATAACCATGTTATTATGCATAAGTTCACAACCCAATACCATCTTGTATTCATCAATACATATTAAAACCCATTCCCGATGACATCATAATGTTACCACAGTTTCTATGACCATTCTCCTCTTTAGTTCCGTGATATTTCCTTACATTAATATATCCAGAAAAACATGATACTATTTCTATTTAACAAGGTCATAGGATTAGATAGTCGAAAAAATTATCTAAAAACCATCAATAATATCATGCTAAACTAAGAAATCTACAGATCTCTATCACTATGGTTGGTCTAGGACAATATTTAATAGTCATCCTCATTAATGGATCTACTGACACAGCATCTCTTCGGATTATGTGATCCAAAAAATGAAACCATTTGAGACAAACATTCACACTTCTTAAATTTTTCATATATTTTCTATTTCCATTGTGTATTTAGAAAAATTATAAACTTTTCTTTATGAACATCCTTGTTCGTTGAATATATATGAATATAATATATAGATACTATGAACACTGATTAATGTAATCTCTAAGGACAATATTCATCAACTTCATTAAGATAGTCTGGTAATTTCTCTGACCAGAAGTTTTAACTATATATTCATAGTTCTCATACCATGTTAAAAATTATGTATTGGGTATATCCTATTTATAGAACCTATGTTGATGATATCCATAATGAAAGTCAATCATGGAAAAGTTTTGAGTTATACATTATTTATCAATTAAATTATCAATACAAGGAAGAGGAAACTTATTCTTTATTGCGATCTTGTTTAACTCCATATAATCAATTTAGAGTCTCATTGAGCCATCAAACTTCTTCTAAGAAAATATTAATGCACAAAAAGGTTAAAAAATGGAAAAATGATTTCTTCATCAAGGTTTTATTAGTGTTTCTTCCTCACGTACTTCAAATAAATTAGGGAAATTATACTTGGATTCTTTGATATTCATTTATAACAATGTATGACTTCTTTAAAGATATGGAAATCACATTTTGGTGGAAGACATGGAAACTCTTGTGTAAATAAATTAATAAATTAATGAAAAATATAATTATCATTGATTCAATTTTTATCACTGACTATTTGAGATAAAAAACAATCCTAAATCAGAATTAATATGCATAGACTGGATATAATCTCCATAGGAAGCTCATACGTATCATAGCATTTATTGGTAATCATCAGTTTGTTTGAAAAATCAAATGTAAGATAAATTCCTTAATAATTGATGTGGGATTTATAAATAGAAATCAAATCCATGCATAAGATGACATCAAATTAAACTAGAGGAAGAATGATAATATTTACATGAACCACATTCCACAAACTTCAACTAATGTGGAATCATAGAATTGAGGCATAATCAACTTACTATTAAGGGTTTTCATATATAATTCCACATCTAATCAAACGGGTGGAATCATAAAAACCATAGAAAATTTATTAGATATGAATGAGAGGGTAGATCCATAATCAAATAATATATTATAAGGTCTAGGTTGAATGGTATGTGTAACTCTCACCACATCATTATTTTACCCCTCATTAGAAAAATTGATACTTTGAGATCCCCCATTATCCCTTATCTTAAGAGTTTAGTGACACAGATCATCATCACCAATCCATGATTTTGGGAACTGGTTTAATTCATATTCTCCCAACACTTGAAACACATAAGTGTGAGAGGTTCATTCTAAGGGGATTTACCTCTATTATCATCACTGACCAACTTCTTCCCATCTTTTTAGCAATCAATTTCTTGATGGATTCCATTCCACACATAAATGATTTATTAAACCCCAAAGTAAGTTTCCGCCATGGTTATTTCCCAACATAGATCAAATAAGGAGGCTCATATTCTATTCTCGATGGTTTTTATATTTTCCTTTTAACTTTATTTAACTTTTCTTGTTAAAACCATTATATTGATGCATAACTCCAATCTCCGTTTCAATAATGATTTCACAACTCACAATCTCTTTAAAATTACTAAATTATATTATATCTAACACAATTATGAGACTTGGATTTAACACACTGATGAATCAGTCAACTATAATTTCTAGTTGGGTGATAATTCTAGAAGCATACCTCTCAAGTCTTTTAAAATTTTCCTCATTGGTACTTATAGATTCATCACCACTTTGCTTCATCTCAATGAAACCCTTTAACATTTTTGTGTGAAGAACATGAGGGAAGTTATTATTGAATAAAAAGTTATTGAACTCTCCCCAATAAATGGATTCAATTTTAATTTAATTTCTTGTATTCATAATTAGATACTATCACTTGTCCACTTCACCATATGACTGATAAACCACCAGAATGATTTTCTCAAGTTCCAAAAAAGGGAGAATGGTGAATAATTTTTCAGTGGTATAGATCCATTTTTCTACATCAAATTTACTAGAAGACCCATTGAAATTTAGTGGAAGTTTCCTTACAAAGTACTCAACATAATATTTTTTCCTTCCTTTCTCATTTAGATTCCTTCTGGGGTTCATATCTTGAGAAATTTGGGTGAGTATAGAAATAATATTTTTACTCCATATACTATTTCTTTTAGTTTCTCAAGAATAAAATAGTTACATTTTCCAACCAAATTTCCATTAATGTGGATCCTTCATGTTTCATCCATTGGATAAAATAAAAAATAATAGAGTAAGAAACGTTTTTCATAATGAGGAACCACACATTCCAAAAAAAATATTTTATAATGTCTAAATTATTACAACTTCTTTAATCAATGACACCTTAGTCTTATCCTTGGATACATCCCTAAAAATATACTTATAAATATATCTAGGGAATACACCATTGTTTTCTCATCCTAGTTTCCAAAGGTGGACTAAAAGTTTCCCCTAAGACCAACATTTAGTGACCCTCACTTTCCATACTTAAACATTTTGATTTTTTTTTCAAAATACATAATACATTACACAAATAGAAACCCACAAACCATATTAGTTTAGTACCTTTGGAAAGATGGAAACTTCAAACGATGGTACATAATTGAGAAACATTATCTCCCAATAGATTAATCATTACTATAACCCTTCTTAGACACATCATACAAAATACATATCTTTATAACATGGGTAAAAGAAATACAAAAAGGGGTGTGCCCATATGCTCTATAAGGGTAAATAAGGGAAATTTTTAATCATATCATGTTTATAATGGAATTAGATATTGATTATAAAAATATAACATCTTACTTTAAATATCAAAGATCATATACATGAGTCATGGAATAAATACTGGATGTTCATAAGACATGAATCATAACAGAATCAAGAGAAATATCTATGAAATAATAAAACATGTCTATGATAGGAAAATTGTGGTAAAAAAATAAACATGTAATATCATTTCCTATAAGTAAAGGTTCATTGAAAAAACCTAATAGTAAACTTCATCAGGATGAAACATACTATGAGGGACACAACACCATCACTAGACATAGTTCGTTCCTTATAAGGGATCTAGTTTCCCCATATTCCCATAGTAGATCAGGTTTCCCACCAATCTAGAGTGTATCAATCCCATCAACATGATTCCCATTATTATAAAGTGAGATATTAATCATTACATAGTGAATTTTAGGGGGAAATTGGTCTCACCCCTCAAATAATAAAAAACATACATATATGTTCCATAAGAACATAAATAGTTCATCATATTAGAACCCATGCAATGAAATGGGTTTCATAAACATCATTAAATCATAACATAATCCATTGGAATGAATTCAGTTTTATAAATAACATTCCATCATAACCAATAACCATTAATACAAATAATATGAATGGTATAATTAATGAATATCCCCATTAAAACATATGTAACAACAAATAATGTTAGATTATTTGGAAAATAATTGTGGTAGATCAATTTAACAAATTCTTGAGGAATATATCCTTTCCGATTTGAATATATTTACTTTTCATAAAATACTTCACAATTGTAAAATTAGACATTTATATGGAAGATAACATTGTAAGATTATAAAGGAATCTTAAAATCATTAAGGTGTTATGATGGAGTAATATTACATTCATTTTATATTTGTAAAAAAACACTCTATTGATATAGATTTTTGAAAAGTCACAATGTTCCACATTTGGAAAATTAAAAAAAATATTCCCTTGAAACCATATATTAAAAAGTCAAAAATGGTTAATAAGGGTATTAAAAATAAATAATAGAATAGTAAAACAATTATATTTTAGAATACAAGTACATTGAATATAAATATTCCCCAATAGAAATTTAAAATGAAATGGTCCCATATATTTATGGTATTGTAAAATAAATAATCATCACATTCTAATTAGTTGAATATTATGCCCCATGAAAGAAAGAAAATTATATGCATATCAAAATTCTATAATATTATGGATATGTATCATAAAATAAATTCATGGTTAATAAGTATACGACATAGATGGAATAAGTGGTGTATAATGCATGTGTCCACCAAAAATGAATGTGTAACAAAAATCCATTACCTTATACATTGAATCTCTTAGTACTAATTAAATCATATTGTATAATAAATAAAATTATTTTATAAATATATAATATAAACATATTCAATTAAATCATACCATATACAATTTAATTATGATCTTCTATTACCTATTTATTAACTATTGATTGTTAATGTTACATTTTCGATAATACTCACTTATTTGGAGTTTTAATTCTTCATAATCTTATATATATCACAATTTTATAGTTTCTAGAATGTAAATAATGATATAAGTATCATATATATTGAGTATATAAATATTTATTATAATTTAAAAATAAAATAAATATGAAATGGAATGTACTATTCATGGTGACGGTAAACCGTACGTACGGATGGACATCGTTCCAGTTTAATTATTGTTTTGAAAGAAAGAAGGTAAATGATATATTTATATATTAAATAAGAATAAATACATCATAGATATAATTGAAAATTGAGTTTCCTTCATACTTCCCAAAAATTATATGGGGTAAAGGAAAAACAAACAACATCATTTGGTGAGGAAATAGTACTCCATACACAAGAACGAAAAGATCGTTATCCATTTAATGGATGTGTGTATGAGTGTGGGTAAAAACCTAATAATAAAAAAAAATTCATTATATTGAGGATACTATTGTTATTAATTATAAAATGAATAATAATATTTTAGGGGTGTAGAATGAAAATATAAAGAAGAGATTATGAACGGGTGTTACCTCTTCTCTGGGTAACTCCTCTTGGTTTTCATCGAAGGGATTCCTTGTTTGGTTTTCAGCCGATATGGAAATTTATATTAATAAGGGAGGTATTTTTTGTGGATATGTGGATATATTTTCTCTGAACCAATTAGGTTTTGACATTTGATGAAAATAGGAGAAGATTTTCTCTTTTACAAGAGAGGTGAGGGGAACATTGTGAAATTCCTCAAAATATTAATTTATAATAAATCAAATCTCAGTCAAAATAACCAAATATAGCACTTATTAAAATATTAGATGATATATGACTTTACTATATTAAAAAAATACATCTTAGATATGTTTTTATATTATTTTATACATTAACATTTTGTTTAACCCTTATTTATCCTCTATTAATCTTAACTAAGGTAAAAATATTGTCTATATTAAGAGGTTGTAATATTTTCTTATGAGATATTAATTATATAAAAAATTAATTAGTTTTAAAATTTTAGACCATATTATTATTTTTATAAATTTTTATATATTATTTGTAATTTTTAAATAATTTAATAAAATATTATTTTCATAAAACATCTTAAGGATTAATTTTGACAGTATTCGTTACATTGAAATTAATACAATAAATACAATAAAGAAACATAAATAAAATTAGATTTATAAATCTATAAAATGTTATATTAACCTAGAAAATTCTTAGATGAACATAAATAAATCAAATTATATTTATTTAAATATTTAAAATATCATTTAATTGACTGATTCATTAATTTTATAATTACTCCATCCTCATTTTGTAATTATTTATGATAATTATTTAATTAAGAAAAAATAAAAATAATTTTACATGATTCAGATAAAAAATTTGGATTTATAAAAAATAAATATTATAAAGATTATATTCAATTTATTATGATATTAAAAATATTATACATATTAAAAGTAAGAGTGCGATAGTTTTCCACTATCTATGAATTTAATAATATATAAATCATTATCAATGAAGGGTGTCAATTAAAATTTTAAATTTTGAATAATTTCGTGATATGGTATAAATTAACATAATCAAATAATATTTTATCATTTTTTTATAGTTTATTAATATTTATAATATTATTTTATCCTTAATTACCCGATTTTACCATCAGTTGTGTTAATAAAAATCACCAATGATACTATACATATTGTACAAAAAACAAAACATCCCTAATTAATAAATTTTAAAATTAGATTAAAAATATTAAATCTATTTTTCATTATTTAAAACACATAATTGGCTAAAATTAATTAAAAATTTATTCTTATTGACGGAATGAGAGAATACATTTTAAAGGGAAAACGTCCAAAAGATTGAATTGTTTTATAACCAAAATAAATGTGAAATTGATTTAAATGACCTGAATTAATTTTATTTATAATAATTTGATTTAATTATACTAAAAATACAATCAAATATAAAATTTATAATTATATATTATTTAGATAAAAAAATTTATTTCAATTAAAATTTATTATTTTTCAATATTTATCAAAACATGATAATTATCAAGAAAATACCAAAAATTAAACCAAAGTAAATTTGATATAACTATTTAAAATAATGAATTTATTTCATAAAATATAATTGATAAATGTGTAATAAACTATATTTAGAATAAGTTCACCATCAAAAGGTGGAAAACATTTTTAAAAAAATAGTTCTTTCATGCGTATAATCGGATTTTTTTGTATAACATATACAGAAACAAGATAAGATGACTGTTAAATATTAGATAGAATAGATTATATATATATATATATATAATTAAATAATATTTATTTGTTTATTTGTTGTTATAAAATGTACTTATGCACATTTCATTTTTTTATAAAATCATTTCCTTATATTTTTAAAAAAATACATTAATTTATAATTAATTTGAAAAATAATTATTTGTATAACATAATTTCATAATTTATTTAATCATGTAGATATCCTCCATTATAACATAGAGTTTATAATTTTATTTTTAAAAATTGTTATATTAAAATGATGTTTCAAAGAAAATCAGTGTTTCCTGAAAAGAAAACTCAAACGGTGTACTGTCTGATGTAAAATTAAAATGGTGTATCATATAACACTTGAAATAAAAAAAAATTAATTCATTCCAAAATATGTTTATAAAAACTCTGGGTGTTACAAAAAAACGATTGGGTTAATTTGGTTAGAAATTACATTAATTCATTAGTTAATATTCACCATACACATTGTTGGGTCCCTTGAATTCATTGATTTCATCAGCGTTATCAGTTTCAAAAGTGTGGATTTGGTAATTTGGATAATCAAGGTGTCTAGTTGGTAGTGTCTCTTTTCTTAATAGTTTTTATGATATATCCAATGTCATCAATTTTTTCAGGGTCATCGAAATCATCAGGTCATTAATGTCAGGTGGTTCGTTAGGGTTATAATTTCCTAAGGTATTTCAGAATAGTAGTGGTCAATATAGACAATATCAATGATTTCACTAAAAATTATGCTACTAAAAACAATGTTGATTTTTTTTAGAAGATCATGCAGAACTAATTCATATAATTTTAAAGTAAAAGTGTTATAATAATTGAAAAAAGGAGATTTTCACTTATCTCATTGGATGATAGGAATCATTTCATAGGGTGTGCGAGAGTGATATGTGAAAACACAACAATTTTGATGTTCAAAACCCTAAAATTTCCAATGTCTCTAAAAACCATGTGGACTCCAAATAACCATATGATACAAAAGAAATCAATTATCATGGAAGCCCCTCTAATGCCAATATTCATAAATACTTAATGACATCGATGCTCTGAATAATACGGATAACCCCGATGACACCATCTACCCCAACAACACCGATGATGTCTTCAACATTGATGATACTGAGGTATCCAAAGAATATATCAAAGAAAAAATGATAAAGACAGATATTATGACCAATATTACCAAAATTATGTTAAATTGAACAGTGTGGCAACGTTTAAAAAAGATACCTATTGCTATGAAAATATCTAAAAACTAATGAAAGAGATGATATTGATGATATTGAAGATATATGTGATTTTGATAACCCTGAAGACAATAATGGGAGAGACATCCTTGATGACACTAGTGAACCTAATTTTATTTAATACACAATGAACCTAACGAATATAGAAATTATGATGAAACCAATGACATTTGTGGTATTGATGACACCAAAGAATCCAACATTTTCAATGAACATATATGATCATAAAGTCAGTATTGTCACCAATGATACTAAAAATATCAATGATAATGTTCATATGTACACCAATTATGATAATAATTCAATTGAATACTTCAATGAATCTAATATTCAGAAATATATTGATTAAGCTAATGAAACTTACTACCTTGATGGAGTTGATGAATTGTAACATCAAAAATGAAAATGAAGTTGATAATACTAACAAAACTAACACAACAAATGGTTTTGGAATCTGTGATGACATAGTAAACCTTAAATTGGTGATAACACCAAATAAATTTATAATATTAAAAATTTCATTACACAAATTAAACTGATAATAGTAATTAATATGTTGATGCTGTTATCACAAACATGCTTGATGACCTTGATATAGCCAAAATCTCTACCGTTACAAATTATGACGATGAAACCAAATAAAAATATTACATTGAATTAGAGAAAATATTGAACCCAATGATTTTGAGGAATATAATGATACTTATTAAACTGTTGGGATTAATAACATTAATGGCATGGGAATATTATGATTCCTCAAAATCATAGAGGATATAGTGTCATTATCTACATTGGCATAACTGGGGATGTCAATATCATAGTTCTTTATGGATATCATCGAGATCATTGATATAGTCAAAATTAGTGGTGTGTTTGGGATCTACTATGACATTGAATGTATAGATGAAACTAATGATTAAGATGATTATAATAATTTTATATCCATGAGGACATTAAAAACATAAATGACACTAATGATATTAAAATTACTCAGTACGTTGTTGGAAATGATGTCTCCAATAAAACTAAAGAAACTGATGAAATTTAATACATTGAAAACATTAATTTACCTAGAATTGAAAATGATCAAGATTTTTCTAATGACTACGATGTTCTTAATGACAATGGTGACCTGGACACCCCGATGGTGCAATAATATCAAAACCACTAACGACACCAATAATTATGTAACCATGAAGACACAAATGGAATCAATGATACTAAAAACATTGATTTTTTCAACAACCTTGACTATAATAATTACCTTGATTATGATGAAGGATCAAATGAAACCAACATCACTGACACAACCACTAGCATTGGTATAAATATCTACCCTAATGACTCCAATGACCTAGATGACCCTAATGATGATGAAGAGGCTAACAACAATTATGATTCTAAAAATACAATGAACCTAAAAAACATTTTACCCTCATGAGACTGGTAAGAGTGATGATTCCATTGATAACCTAACCAGGGCAAACCCCATGAACCAAATTAAACTGATGATATTTTTTATAGTTATAATTTTTATGTCCCCAAAATAAATGAAAAATACAAAACCATTGATGAACATTGATCAGTCCAATGATATCAATGACACAATCCTTTTTGAATTTGGGATCCCCAGAAACAAAATGACAAGGATATTTTTTCCATATCCTATATATATTGAATAATTCATTATGTTATCTTTCCAAAATAATAAACATAATTATATTTAAACTATTTATATGATAATATCATGGGATATCATATCGTATCTATAGGCTATTAACATTTCAAACTATAATGAGAACCTCAAGATACCATGAATATAATACTAAAAAAATTATATGTGGTGTAGAGACATTATAATATCTATACATAGATTATGTCAGACTGTTAGGTGTTGGGGGTCATATTCTTCTCCTATTGTCCGTACATGGTGATTTCATGTAACATAGATGATATAGACAGAATCACTAATAGAAATACCACATGTTTCAAGGGACATTAGTCATTCCTATATATTTAAAAATATATTATTTTATCAAATTCATATAATTATAATTGTGTATCAATTGAATATTAACATTTATTAAAAATGAAAACTATACAATTTATGTCATGATGATGTATCTTACGTTGGGTATGTAATTGGTTGTTTGACATTGATTGAATGATCAATAAAGGATTCATTACTTCTAATGGGATGAAATATCTTGATCCTAGTATACCAAGATGATTGTACCATTACTGATTCCATGGATATGGTAAAATAAGGATAGTCTCTATACTAATTTAATAAAATTCCAATGCATGGAAGGATGATGAGAAAAATTATGCATCTTGCATTATGATATATCATGATAATAGGGGATTATATCGGAGGTTATGTGTTCATAGGATGTTTTCTATATTTTGATGAAACGTAATTTCATTAGGGGAGATGATGGATTTCAGGATACCACTTCTTGGTACCAACAACACTATGGAAGCATGTGCTCTGGACACCCCCTCGCATATACGTCATCCCCCACCACATTATTTCTATAGGGGACCACTTTCCCTTTAGAGCTCATATTTATGGGTATCACTCATTACCTTAAACCCCCAATAATTTTTGGAAATTTATTTACAATGTTAAGGATGAACAATGACATCATTCAAAAAAAGATTTTGTGAAATACCATATCCAATATGAATTAATAGGATGGGTTGATTGAAGAATCTTGAGTCATATGTGAATAATCGTGTTACCCCTATGGTCTCAGTTGATCCATCATTCTCATAGTGGATCAACCATTATAAAAACTAATGATCATGTACTTTATTTATTTATTCATTATGATTGGTTTATTATTTTTATTATTTCTTAATCTATATATGATTACATTAAATAATAACTAGAAGGAATAGATAAAATGAACCAGATTTGTGAAATTATTATATTTATGGAATGATATGGATTGAGTGTAGTCACTATAAAAATTCATAGTAAATAAATATGTATTTATTTATTCAATAAACATATAGAAATACTCAAAAAAATATTAATTCATTAATGCCTTCCACAATCAGAATTTGAAATAAAAAACATAAATTTAAAATAAAAATAAACCTTAGTTTATTAGGTCTCATACTTTTGGAGCATTATTATAATATAAGTTGAGAGAAAAAAAAATATTGGAATCAATGAAGTATCCATAACTAGTTTCTTCCAAATATAGAGGTAATTCATTGAGTAAAATGAAATTACTCATTATAAAATAATGGAATATAATCATGGGATAAAATATCCTTGAGTTAATTTTGTTTTGCCGCAACAATATAATTCCTTGAAACTCACAAACTAGTGTCGTAGGAATGACTTGGATGATGAGGTACGATTTTAAGGACCCTTTCCATTAAATAATAAAGGTAATGAGTATTCAAAATCTAATAGTTTAGGGATATTAGGATATAATAAAATAAAAAGGGACATTTCATATTAATAAATAATTATTTTTAAATAATTTGTAATTATGAAAAAATTACTATTTAGATAATGTTTTGGTTTTTACAAATATAGTTTTTTGTACACCAAATTTACTATCATAAATATTACAAAAATAATATTTCATATTAAGAACTATTTTCCATTAATGGTAAATTAATTGGGTTATAGTAAAATTATATGAAAGTAAATTTTGTGTGTGAAAATCCTCATTACATATTGATCCACCCTATGATCAATGTGAGAGGGAAAATATATCTTATAAAATAATCATGGGTGACTCCATTTATTTTTATATCATTATTCAGTCACAATGGTCTTTTAGGTATTAATGGAAACATCAGGTCAGGAATAATTATTCCATTTTTTTCTCATATCTAATAATTCAGTAAAGATAAAGTGAAACATGAAATAAATGAGGTTATAGTTCTTATAAAAATGTGTGATTTGCAAAATATATTCCAATTGAATCATTATATTTTCATAAATCTCATTATATCATCCTAATAATCCATTTTATTTAGTTTTTTTAATGATTATAAGATTAATAGTATGGAAAAATCTACATCAATATCTTTTGGGTAAGGTCTTACAAGAATATAAGAACATAAAGAAAGATAAATCATTTGAAAAAAATGTGAAAAACAAGATTGAAAAGGGGAAAAGGACATCAAGATATACACAAAAAAATTTAAATTTTGAAAAACATAAAATAAACCTATGATAAAGACGGATAACATCAAACATGTTTCTATTTTATTCATATGTGGAAATAACCATCAATTAATGATAAAATACAATGAATTGAAGAAGTAGCATGTAGGGAATTCTACTCCATTTACATTCATCAGTGTATGTGATATTTATATTCTATTTATTGGTTATTAGATACTATATGTGTAGAGAACATTTAAATCTCTATAAATAAAACATGCATGTTCTTAAACAATACCATATATTAGGTTAAATCTCTAATGACATGATAAGGGGTGATTATAATAGTAGAAGTGATAAGAACCTAAATTCTTATTTTACCAATACATCTGATTCTAGTGGATCTATTATTTTGTGTTGGGGATTTTAAATTAATTTGTCTCATGTAACCATTGAACTCATTTAGGAAACAATCTATTTTAGAATGATTTTTTATGTTGTATCATTCTAAACAAATAGTTTACTAATACTTGAATTATCTGCAATAAATGATTCATATAAAATATAAGACTGAATGACACCTTATTTTGGATTGATAACTCATGGAAAATTATATCCCAAAAAAATGTCAAGGGAAAAAATTATTTTTATACACTTCATGAACTAAAATTGTGGTCTTTTACATTATTTCCCCTGAGGTATAAAGACCATGATACCTTAATCATTGAATGTGATATATCCATAAAGCATCTAGAACATGTTCAAAGAGTTATATGTGATCTATTTTTTGAATAGTCATTTGTTCTATTAATGTTCATCATAGGAGTAATTCAAAAAAATTAAGGAATATAAAATTGAAGAAATGAATATTCTAGGTAGAAGATATTATATCCTCTAGCTGAGATTTTTAGAGTATATCATAACCAAGAATTATTTGAACATTACTAAGTAGATGTTATTTATTCCTAAACTAAAATATCATTTTATACATCAGATCCATGATGCTAATAAAAACATGATCAATAATGATTCTTACAAGAGTTCATAAATTAGTATAATATAAGGTGGATTTATTACTAAACTATAATTTCATTAATCACAACCAAGAATTCATATTTCAAAAATTTGGATATGTTTTGTTCCTTATAATTAATGAAAAGTTTTTTATTATCATTCAAGATATTATTCACAAATAGAGTTATTAATATGTAATCATATACCAACTATAATTAAAAATTGATGTTACATGATTTGTAGAATGAAATAAATCCATTATGTCACAAAACATGTCTTTATATTACAATTTTTTGTTATTTATATGTCTATAAAAAGTATGAATCATGAATACATAATTTTCTTACCTACCAATTCTAGAAGATATAATATTCATTGAGAATAAAAATTCTTTTTTAATAATAAGGTAGTAAATGTTAAGAAGAATAAAAATTAAAACTGACTATGAATTCAAAAAATGGATTCCACGTAGCAAAATAATGTCATTATTTTGGGAGTTTCTTATATAATTGTAAATCCATTGTTTGTAATTAAGAAGATATTATTCATGGTGTGTGTAAATTTTATACCAATAATGATCAATTGATAGTAACAGTGTAACACCCCATGCTTCCACGATACGCTTCTCTTTCAATAATGTAATAACTTGAATTGTACGCAAGTTGGATATTCTAACACAACTCGACCAATCAAAATAGACATTATGCATAGTAATAACCAATTTTTGAAATTATATAAATTTTATATTTCAAAATGGACTTCATTTTTGTGTCCGGAATATCGATATTATCCTAGTGTAATTATTTGTAATTTTCTGAGAACTTCCAATTTTCGATGAATAGTGAAAAATACTTAAAAACAACATTTTTAATCAAAATAATTTATAGTGATAAATTATAATATTGAGTGGTTTAAAAGTATAATTATAATATATTTTTACCATTTTATCCAATTGTGGTCATTATAATTAATTTTACTTTGAAAATGGACATAAATAATTGTAAATCTTTTTATATATATTGTTTCTTAAAAACACGCTATTTATTGTGACAGCAGGAATTAATTATGAAATTAATTAATTAAAATTATATGTTTTTAATTTTATATTGGTGACATCATTTTTTATTTAGTAATAACAAATATAGCTTAGGTTTAATTTTTGGTATTTTTCTAAAAAACATCAAATTTTGATGAATAGTGAAACCACTATGTGGTAGTTAAAAAACTAATTTTTCATTTAAATGAAACTTTATGACATATGTGAATTGAATTTCAAAAATCTTACATATATTCTTGTCATTAGTAAGTAAAATTTGGTTCAATGGGACATAAATTATTTTTGGTGAATAGTAGCTTTTAAGTTTTATTAATCGCGATTAAATGTAATTTGTGTAATTTGGGGTAAATATAATGTTATAATAATATGAAATTTCCATTACACTTATCTTACCCTTTTTTGATGAGTCATGGCCGACCAAGACAATCCATGGGACAACTTGGGGAACCCATAGAGCCACTTGGGTACGAAAATTATATTAATAATTTTTTTAAATTAAAAATAAAATTGTCACAAACATGTGTTGTTTTACTAAAACAATTATTACATGGGGTTATGCAAGTTATCTTTATGACTAAAAATTTTCATTGTAAATCCAAAAAGATTTCCTACATCATGATATTTTTTTTTTATAAATTTTTGACATTAAATAAATTAAATTGTTTTTGACACCATGATGATGCATCGATTACCTCATTAATTAACGATTTAAATAAAATGAAAATTTAATATAAAATATAAGACTTACACTTGTCAAAAACCAATTGGATGAGTATATTTGGAACCCTTATCACCTTATCCTCGAAATATATAATTGTGGGACCTTTAAAATCCGAAACTCATTATATAATAATGTAACATTTCATGACTTTCCAAGAGTGCCCCTCCTCTCCTCTTAAAAAAGGCCCCCACCACTACCACCTTATTCGCACCTTCAAAGCCATTTGTCTAAGCCAAATTCTGCCAAAATACTCTCTCAACTTCCCTTTCTTACTCCTAGCAGCCTCACTTTGGGTATAAGTCTTCCCAATGAATCCTTTGGCTCAAATCAAAAAGAGTTACCTTATTTTAAGGAGGTTGAAGAACGATCGAGTCAAGTCGGACACGAGGTAGGGGACTTCATCTCAATCTCCTTTCATTGAGGCATATGTTGTTTTATACACAACTTTTCTTTATACGGTGTATAAACCCCTTTGACTTTTACTTTTATTCAAAAGGGATATTTTTATACGAAGCATTTTTACTAAACGACAAAAGGAATATTTTGTCATATGTATGTGGTGACAACGACTTCTCCGCCGCCATGACCATTATTTGTGTTTCCACTTCCTCTACAAGGCATATTTTTTTTAAATGAAACATAATAACCATTTTTTACTTTTCTTTTATTTTGGTATTGAAAATGGGTTTGATAATGTTTTTATTATATCAATGTATTGTATTGATATCTTGTGATTGAAATGTGGAAATGATATGTTTCCTTTATTCATGTTTTATGTGATACAATTATGTTATGGTGTATGATATGTTTAAACCTTTTCATATAAAGAATGCATTGGACTTAATATTTGATGGGTGGAGCCCTCTATTGCTCCTTGATGCATCGGTAGGTCTCATGAGACAAACTACAGTCATGGCACAAGGCTTTGACAAAATATTATTTGTATTCTTGGCACAAGGCCTTGGCTTCTTGGTTATGATAGTCTGGCATTATTCATTCCATCATTATAAAAGTGGTTATTGATATTGCATGGGATTATTCTACTAGTAGAATATCCATGTGAATAAGTATGTGGCATTATTTCATTTTACTTTTTCCATATTATTTTTATGTTCAAGTTTAAAAGGCTTTTGTTTTAGTTATACATTGCCTTAAATGTTTATGTTTATTTATGAAAGTCTCCAGTATATTTTTATACTTACTGAGCATCTGAGATCACCCCTTTCTATGTTTTATTTTTCCCAGAATGTGACGAAATATTTTATGACTGACCTATAGGGATAGTCTGAAGGGGATATGAATTTGGACTATGGAGACTTTGTTATTGTAGTTCTTCACTTTATGATGTAATGTAACACTTATGAAAGTATCTAGTGTTTCCAAGGCTACTAAACTAATCAATATTTCGAGACTTGATCTTTTGTGATCATGCCAATGTTATGTAATAATTCAAAGACTCTGGGTAACTGGGGTTGGGGCATTATAGTTGGTATCAGAGGCAGTTTAGTACTATCCTTGTAAGATAGATTTAGAAAAACCATGATTAGAGCACATATCCCTAAGATAGACTTTGAGGATTAGTATAGAAGAATTTCTTAGAATTTTGGTATTATAGAGATTTTTGGAGTTTTCTGAGTAATACATCCCTGTCTAGATACGAGTAGGTAGTGGCGTGTAACACCCCAAGATTTTATGAGAAATATTATTTTTAATTTCATTAATGTCTTGTGTTGTACGCTACACAAAAAGAAGCTTGCACAAGACGCATCCTTGACTTTCCTTACATTACACGCAATCGCATCCTTCCTCGATAGCATGTGTAGTACGCAATACCGAGTTTCATTAAACAACGATATGCTATTATTAAAACTAGCCATTATGAATAGTAATAAACACCTTTTGTTTTTTTGTAAATTTTATTTTTCAAAATGGACTTCATTTTTGGATTTGGAATATCAAAATTAGCCTAGGGTGAAATTTTGGTATTTTTATGAAAACATTCAATTTTTAATTAATAGTGAAACCACTAAGTGGTAGTTAAAAAAACTGAATTTTTCATAAAGCATAATTTTACCACTACTATGAGTGGAATTTCAAAAATCCGAGAGTAGTAAGTAAAATGTGGTTCAATGAGATGAAAATAATTTTTGGTGAATAGTAACGTTTTAATTTTTTTTACCACGGTTCAATGTAAATAGGGTAATTAAGGGTAAAAATGATATTATTATTACCCTAAAACATGTAATAATTCTATTGGATAAGTTTAATTAGACCAAAAGAATCCTTAGGAATAAAATATGACCATTTAGGCCCACTTCGATTAGATTAGGACATTTATTATTAATTTATTTAAAGAAGGGTTAAAATAGTAAAAATCAAAGTTTAATAAGTAAATAATTTTTAATATGGGGTTATACATACGATGAATTAGACTATAAATATTAATTATAAATATAAAAAATGTTCCTACATAATGGTATTTTATCTGTAATTTTTAGACATTAAATAATTTAATTTATTTATGACACAACGATGATACAGTAATTATTTTATTAATGAAATATTGACAAAATTGATGTTATAAATACCGAAATAAATGTAATTTGAAATTTTTTATGAATTCCACTAATTTTCTAGGTTAATATGACATGTTAGTATTGATTTAATTAGCTTTTTTCGAACTAATAATTCTATTATGAGTTTCCAAAAAAATCAATTACTAAATAGTTTCAAAATTGACATAAAATTGTTTTTAAAAAAAATATTATATTATTAATTGTTATTTTATTCCTAAAAATCTATGGTTCGGAAAAATGACTTAGATAAGGTAATATATATTAATTATAAACAACTTGGTGTTCCTTTGGCTTTTTATAGTTTGATTATTAACCTTATAGTGTAAGAACACAAGAAGACACGGTAAAAGTAAAATTATTTAACTTAATGTTAAATCTAAATGATAAGGTTAAAATAGGAATCTAAACTTGTCTAAATTCTTTTGGATGAGAGGATTTAGACCCATACCCACCTTATCTTCGAAATAATTCATTTTGGAGCTATTTAAAACCGAATATGTCTTTATAATAAAATAATATTTTTAGTTTTTCCAAAGGTGCCCCTCTCCTCCCTTATAAAAGGGCACCTCCTCCCTCTCTTCCTCACACCACTTTGAGCCTTCAAGATCGGCCAAACCCTGCCAAATTCACTTCTAAACTTCCCTAGAAACATCCTAGAGGTCATGGTATTCTTCAAAGACCAATTCTAGTTCCCTAAAAGGAGGTCTCAAAGAGGTGCTTCAAAGAAGAGGTAATGTATGTTACCGATTCTTTCAACTTTATTTATTCGTCCACTTCTTCTTCTTAGGTTGTTTCATTATGATTTAACAACATAAGTATCACTAATATACTTATATGTTATTATAAGTATGAAAAAACCCTATTTCACCATCTATCTATCCTACAGAAAACGAAATCACCGCGCGTGCGTACGTACGGAATACCGTCTCCACGCCGTGGTGTAATCTATTTTCCACCACCACCTTACTTGGATAGGTATAATGGTGTAAATAATAACTATATATGATTATTTCAAAAGTGATATTTATTCTGAAATATTATACATACACTCCAATAGAATTCCACGATCATGAGAATGATATCATCGCTCGTGCGTACGTACGGACTACCGACTCCACGACGCGATGAGATTCATTCTCTGCGTTAACCATTCATGAATGATTATAAAGTATATATAATAAGTAATCATGAAATATATGACATAATAATGATACTGTATTTAGGTGTATATATATGTATGTCATCTACTTAATTCCATTCAACTCAATAAGGAAACGAAAACAGCGTTCATGGGTACGTACGACCTACCGTCTCCATGAACGGTGTATTTCATTCCATTTACTGATCTATTATATATTTGTTTATTCTGAATATATATTATATATAAATCATGTTTTATATTCTGGAATTAGGTAATCATGATCTAAGTAATCATATGAATAATTACAAGTCAAAACACGGACGACAAATGAAACGATTTTACCCAAAACACTCTTTAACATGGAATTTACAAAAGAACGGGTAATATAAAGTCATAAGTGAACCATATATAATATCATAACAATGAGTATGATTCTGTAATAAGTCAATGACATTATTTAAATCATTATACAGGATTTTCAGACACTTACGAAGCAAATCGGACCTATGGTAAGGGAAATATCACAATCTCATTTTTATCCGAGATTGTTTAAACATTGAAATTTACTGGGGTGTATTTTATCATCCACATCCATGTTTCCTCAATATTTAATATTATTTCCATCCACATAAAATTGTTTAAATCCAATTTTACCCTTCAGTGAGTTTATATTAAAAGATATGAAAGGAATCTTTTGTCGTTTTTCGTATGAGGTACTTTTTGACTTTTCCGACAAAAGTACGAGAATAATTTTTTTTAACTTATACGGCATGAATGGATTTTTAAAACATTATTTCCAAGAACCATCCTTTAAAATTTATCATGTTTATTTTTAATCAACCTAATTTAGTTTAAAATTGTATGACATGTTAAGAAAGGAAACTGATTTTGATGTATAAAAGATATTTTCCTCAAGAATGGAGTTCAAGTGTTTTATCAAAATTATTTTCCATCTAAGATAATATAGGGTTCTGTTTCTATCCCTATTATTACATTGATTTGATTATTTTGTGATGGAATTATTTTTATGAATTCCGTAATCTTATATATATATTTTTTTATGAAGTCATGCTGTTTAAGAATCCCATTTTTATTACATTGGTTATACAATGATGTATGATTTATGATTTTGTGGCACACATAAGAATGGTATCATTATGAGATGGGTGGGACCTATATCTCCCTCCAATTAATTGGTTAATGATTTTATATCTCATGAGATAGACATGGCTGGAACGGCAGGTTTAACCGGTTCAATGAAACAGGACTGGAACGAGGAGTGAACTCGGTTCAGAAATGACTTTGTCCGCTAAGATAGTCTTGGCGATGACTCTTGACTACTAAGAAATGATTCTCTATGATTATGTGTGTATGCCACAATGCTTTATGTTTTAAGTTATGATTATTGTGAATAAATTTCACTACTATGATTTACCCCATGTTATGAAATTATGATCCTTTTTTGCAGGATAATATTTCCAAAAGTTATGTTCTTATGAATATGATGTGATTGATATTTTTTTTGTTTACCCTTAATGAAAATTTGAGCTCACCGTTTTATGTTTTATTTTCCCCTGGATATAAAGAAAGGTTTTAGGTAAGAAAAAAATGGACGATCTTTATGGGAGATGTTGAAGATCTTTCACCACAATTAGAAGATTATATTCTCAGTTTCCAAAGACACTAAACTATTATGGTCCTTGTGTGTGTGTTTTTGTAATGTAATAAGTATTCTGAATCAGTAATGTAATGTCCATGTACATCATGCTTAGGGTCTCTATAGTCGGTATCAGAGGAAAGGTTTAGTCATCCTTTGGAAACTAGGATGCAAGAACTTTAGTGACATCCATAGAGATATTTCTAAGGTATATCTAGGGATGCTCCTAAGGTTAAATATAAGTATAGGTTATAGTCCTAGAATTGCCCTAACGATCTTATAATTAAACCTAGGATGTTAGATATTGAAGGTACTACCCCTTTATTATGTTGTTTTCCCTAGCATGATTTTTACCTCTCACACAATTCTTTTTGTGTTTTAGAAAATGGCTAGAAACAGGAAGATTCATGATAATAGAGGATATGATAGACAATGGAATGATATTCTTCATGAGAAACCGAATGAAATGGGATTTGGAAGTCCAAACTTCATTATTATGACTAATCATCAATCTCATAATATGATCAATAATCTCAACTTTGGTAAGTTTCCCGACTCAGATAATAAGAGAAAGATGTAGTTTCATGATGATCATAGAGGAAATAAAGTTCAATTTCCCTCATGTAAATCATGTGGGAAGAGGAATCGGGGAGATTGTTTCAAGGGAACTGGAAGATGACTTGGGTGTGGAAAAGAAGGACACAAAGCTAGTAAGTGCAAAGGAAAAGGTTCAGTTAACACCATGGATGAGGATAATGGTATTGCTATGACATCAACAATGGTTAAATGTTTTAAATGTGGAATGTACGGGCATTATGCAAACCGATTCCCTAAGGGAATGTCTCATTAAGAGAATTAGTACGGTCGTATGGGTAGTATTTATGTTGATGATGATGAAGAGACTACAAATGATATGTGAGATGAAAGAATTGTTAAAGCTCGGTCAATGGTTTAAGAAGGTATTTGAATGATTACATGTTTATCAAGTGTAATGTTGTATATGTAATCTCATGGTACTATGGAATAAAGATAAATCTAAGGATTGTTACACTGTTGTCTTTCCGTGAGTTTTGAAAGTGTATGATTAATGGTACCAGTATCCATGAAAGGTTATTCAGATATTTTTGGAATGTAGATAATATGCGCATAATGAAGGGATAAGGAGAAAATTAAATGTTTGATAGTATTCATGATCTCATGACTGAT
Source organism: Viscum album (assembly GCA_963277665.1). Classification (NCBI taxonomy): domain Eukaryota; kingdom Viridiplantae; phylum Streptophyta; class Magnoliopsida; order Santalales; family Viscaceae; genus Viscum; species Viscum album. The sequence goes on along the minus strand of OY728151.1, from coordinate 1,815,932,440 downwards.
ATAAGGAGAAGGTTATATCATGGTTTGAGTATCTAGAATTTTTGGATTTTGGTATGAGGAAAGAGTTAACTTTTGACAGCATTCATGTTTTCACTAAGGTTTAATGGGTATTCATTTTTCAAGAGAATACATGATTAAGGTATTCACATGATTGGAATGTGACCAACAAGTTATATGGGGGATAAATGATGGTATTCACATTCTTGGTTGATGATATTTCAAGTAATCATTTTCTTTATACTATGAGCTTGGACCGAAGTATTTTAGATAAGCGTAAATATTAGAATGGATTATGTTGGACATAAGTTAGTATTGTTTAAGGATAGAACTTTTTTTAGATATTATTGATGGGAAGTTATAGTAATATAGCTTTAGAAAAAGGACAACCTGCAGGATGGGTGACAGCCCATCACGTCGGACAAGGCTGTTGGAATCAAACCCACAACCGATGTGTGACTGGCCTTTATCGCCAACCACTGGCCGACAGAAAGTCCCTGTTTAGTATAAACTAGTTTTATTATATTAAGCCGTATGATATATGTAGTATAAGACCATTTTAGGAACCATATATGATTAATCTCACTATAGATGGACTTATATATTTTTTGATAACTTTTATATCCTTTTGTTTGAAAAAGATGGAATGACCCATCATTCTATCACATGATCTGCTAACACATCACGAATGACAAATTCAACTTCATTTCATTAAGAGATGATGTGTAAATTGTCCAAAGAATGACCAACAGTGAGACTAAACAAAAATCACGAAAGTATTTATTCTAATTCCAATGTCATCAACTTTAGGGAAATGATCTTGAAAACAAAAAATGTTGTCCTAGTGCTCTTATATATGATGAATCAGATAGTACCATAGATTGTCACAAATTTATGGCTTTGTGACTGCTGGATTTTCAATAGTCATGTTCTCTACCACTCTCCATCAGAACATGGTGGTTAGATTTATCATCCATATCCATATTTTGACCTATGTGGAAACCCAGTGATTAGTTTATTTGGGTAACCATTACATTTCATACTTTTGTTTTTAAAGATTGGTTTTGGTACTCCTTTTTACGATGTGGGTTTCTATTAAAGAAACTTTCAGTAGTAAACCATTTATAAACCTGATGAATTTCGAGGGAGAAATTCATTTTAAGGGGGGTAGAATGTAACACCCCGAGATTTTATGAAAAATATTCTTTTTAATTTCATTAATGTCTTCTGTTTTATGCTACACAAAAAGGAGCTTGCACAACACGCATCCTTGAATTGCCTTACATTACACACAATCACAACCTTCCTCGATAGAGTGTGTAGTACGCAATACCGAGTTTCACTAAACAACGATATGCTATTATTAAAAATAGCGGTTATGAATTTTAATAACCACTTTTTGAAATTTTGTAAATTTTATTTTTCAAAATGGACTTCATTTTTTGATTCAGAATATCGAAATTAGCCTAGGGTAAAATTTTGTTATTTTTCTGAAAACTTTCAATTTTTGATGAATAGTGAAACCACTAAGTGGTAGTTAAAAAAACTGAATTTTTCATAAAACATAATTTTACCACTTATTTGAGTGGAATTTCAAAAATCTGAGAGACACGGTTGATGTCAGTAATTCAAATGTGGTTCAATGAGATGAAAATAATTTTTTATGAATATTAACTTTTAACTTTTTTTACCACGGTTAAAAGTAAATAGGGTAATTAAGGGTAAAAATGTTATTATTATTACCCTAACACATGTCGTAATTCTATTGGATAAGTGTAATTCGACCAAAAACAACCTTATAAATAATATATGACCATTTAGGCCCACATGGATTAGATTAGGACATTTATTATTAATTTATTAAAAGAATGGTTAAAATAGTTTAAATCAAAGTTTAATAAATAAATTATTTTATATATGGGGTTATACATAAGATAAATTCGACTATAAATATTAATTAGAAAGATAAAAAACTTTCCTACATAATGGTATTTTATTTTTAATTTTTAGACATTAAATAATTTAATTTATTTATAACACAACAATGATGCAGTAATTATCTTATTAATGAAATATAGACATAATTGATGTTATAACTACCAAAATAAATGTAATTTTATACTTTTTATGAATTCCAATAATTTTATAGGTTAATATAATAAGTTATACTTGATTTAATTAACTTTTCGCGAACTAATAATTCTGTTATGATTTTCAAAAAAATCAGTTACTAAATAGTGTCAAAATTGACATTAAATACTTTTTAAAACAAATATTATATTATTAATTGTTATTTTATTCTTAAAAATCTATGGTTCGGCCAAATTACTTAGATAAGGTTATATATATTAATAATAAACAACTTGGGGTTCTTTTGGCTTTTCATAGTATGTTTATTAACCATATAGTGTAAGAACACAAGAAGACACGGTAAAAGTAAAATTATTTAACTTAATGTTAAATCTAAATGATAAGGTTAAAATAGGAACCTAAACTTCTCCAAATTCTATTGGATGATAGGATTTCTACCCATCCCCACCATATATTCTAAATAAATCAATTTAGATCTATTTAAAACCGAATATGGCTTTATAATAAAATAATATTTTTTGTTTTTCCAATGGTGCCCCTCTCCTCCCTTATAAAAGGGCACCTCCTCCCTCTCTTCCTCACACCATATTGGGCCTTCATGCTCGGCCAAACCCTGAAAAATTCTCTTCTCCACTTCCCTAGAAACATCCTAGAGGTCCTGGTCTTCTTCAAAGGCCAATTTTAGTTCCCTAAAAGGAGGTCTCAAAGAGGTGCTTCAAAGAAGAGGTAATGTTCGTTACCGATTATTTCAACTTTATTTCTTCTTCCAATTCTTCTTCTTAGGTTGTTTCATTATGAAGTAATAACATCAGTATCACTAATATACTGATATGTTATTATAAGTACAAAACAACACTATTTCACCATCTACCCATCCTACGGAAAACAAAATCACAGCGCGTGTGTACGTACGGAATACCGTCTCCACGCCGTGGTGTAATCTATTTTCCACCACCACCTTACTTGGATGGGTATAATGGTGTACATAATAACTATTTATTATTATTTTAAAAGGAAATTGATTCTGAAATATTATACATACACTCCAATTGAATTCCACGATCATGAGAACGATATCATCGCTCGTGCGTACGTACGGACTACCGTCTCCACAACGCGATGAGATTCATTCTCCACGTTAACCATTCATGAATGATTATAAAGCATATATAATAAATAATCATGAAATATATAAAATAATAATGATACTGGATTTATGTGTATATATATTTATGTAATCTACTTAATTCCATTCAACTCAATAAGGAAACGAAAACAGCGTCCATGCGTACGTACGACCTACCGTCTCCATGAACAGTGTATTTCATTCCATTTACTGATCTATTATATATATGTATATTCTGAATATATATTATATATAAATCATGTTTTATATTATGGAATTAAGTAATCATGATATATGTAGTCATATGAATAACTACAAGTCAAAACACAGATGACAAATGAAACGATTTTACCCAAAACGCTCTTTAACATGGAATTTACAAAAGAACAGGGAATATAAAGTCATAAGTGAACCATATATAATATCATAACAATGAGTATGATTCTGGAATAAGTCAATGACATTATTTAAATCATTATACAGGAGGTTCGAACACTTACGGAGCAAATCGGACCTAAGGTAAGGGAAATATCACAATCTCATTTTTATCCGAGATTTTTTATACTTTCAAATTTACCGGGGTGTATTTTATCATCCGCATCCATGTTTCCTCAATATGTAATATTATTTCCATCCACATACAATTTTTTAAATACAATTTTACCCTTCAGTGAGTTTTTAGTAAAAGATATGAAAGGAATCTTTTGTCGTTTTTCGTACGAGGTACTTTTTGACTTTTCTGAAAAAAGTACGAGAAGAATGTTTTTTTAACTCATACGGCATGAATGGATTTTTAAAACATTATTTCCAAGAATATTCCTTTACATGTTTTCAGGATTATTTTTAATCAACTTATTTTAGTTTAAAATTGTATGACATTTTAAGAAAGGAAAATTATTTTGAAGAAGAAAGGATATTTTCCTCAAAAATGGAGTTCAAGTGTATTATCAAAATTATTTTCCATCTAAGATAATATAGGGTTCTGATTATATCCCTATTATTACATTGATTTGATTATGTTGTGATGGAATTATTTTTTTGAATTCCACAATCTTATATAAATTGTTTTATGATGTCATGTTGTTTAAGAATCCCATTTTTATTACACGGGTTATGCAATGATGTATGATTTATGATTTTGTTGAACACATAAGAATGGTATAATTATGATATGGGTGGGACCTATATCTCCCTCCAATGTATTGGGTAATGATTTTATATCTCATGAGATAGACATGGCTGGAACTCTAGGTTAAACCGGTTCAGTGAAACTGGACTGGAACTAGGAGTGAACTCGGTTCAGAAATGGGCTTTGTCCGCTATGATAGACATGGAAATTAGTATTGACTACTAAGAAATGATTCTCTATGATTATGTGTGTATGACACAAAGCTTCATGTTTTAAGTTATGATTATTTTGATTACATTTAACTACTATGATTTTTCCCATTTTATGAAATTATGATCACTTTTGCAGGTTAATATTTCCAAAAGTTATGTTCTTATGAATATGAAGTGATTGATATTTCTTCTGTTTACCCTTACTGAGCATTTGAGCTCACCGTTTTATGTTTTATTTTCCCCAGGATATAAAGAAAGGTTTTAGGTAAGAAAAAAAAGGGAAGATATTTATGGGAGATGTTGAAGATCTTTCACCACGATTAGAAGATTATATTCCGAGTTTCCAAAGACACTAAACTATTATAGTCCTTTTGTGTGTGTTTTTGTAATGTACTAAGTATTCTGTAAAAGTAATGTAATGTCCATGTACATCATGCTTAGGGTATCTACATGGCGGCTTTGGCATAGATGTACCTAGGGGTAAAACCTAAATACACCTCTTTGAGCTAGACTAGAATGAGAACTGGTGCACGACAACGGGCCTTACTGCACTCTTGGTTACAAAACTCCAGGGGGATATGCTTATGATAATTCTCATTTTATACACAAACCATTATCAAGGGTTTATGAGTATATAATTTCACAAAGAAAATATTTCTTTTTATGATTATGGATTATATCCATAAATAGTTCAATTTATGTTAAGTGTTTTACAAGTGTGGAATTATGTATTTTGATTCATAAAATAATCTAGTTTATGACATTGTTTAGAAATAGATCTTATTTGAAGTAAAGGAAACTATATCAATGCATGTACTACATGTAGGAATTTCCATCCTGCTCAAGATAATTATAATGGAGCTGGTGATTCAACTGGTGGTGATTAGCTTATCACCATACTTGGAAAAACTTACTCAGGTTATGAATAATAACCTTACTCGTATGGATCACCCTGATCCGCAACATGGATGATCAATGTTAGACCACTTCAGGAGGAAAAAATCACCAACATTAAATGGGATTACAAATAAATTAGTAGCTGAGCAGTGGATAAATTCCTTAGAGTAAATATTCTATGCCTGGGGATTAGTGAAAGGGAAAATGTTATCATGGCAGTTTACCACCTCACTGGAGATGTTGATCAATGGTGGTAATTGATTCAAAACACAAAGGAAGATGATGGAGTATCAAATATGTAATGGAGGGCGTTCAAAGAGATTTTCTTAAAAAAATAAATTCCTAGTGATGATCGAACAGATATGGAAAGGCATTTTCTGAGTCTCAGACAAAAGGAAGATGAGAATGTCCTAATGTATAAGGCCAAATTTACAAGGTTAGCAAGACATGCTATAACTTATTTATGTAACCCATGAAGTTATATTGATCTTTCTTTGATGGGATAAAACCATTTCTCCTTCGAGATTTAGTATCAAAATCATTCTCATCGTATGAAGATATCGTCTCGTGTGCTATAATGACAGAAAATGATTTCTTTAAATCTTATAACAACAAATTAAAGCAAGAGAAGAAGAGAACAATGGAACAAGAGAGAGATAAAGGGAAAAGGGAAAGAAGGATTTTTTATTATGTGATAATTATGCGAAGAATCACCCCTGTACTTGCCAAAAGGGAATGGGAGTGTGTTAAAAATGTGGATAAAAAGGTCACCATGATCGTGATTGTAAGGGAAAGAAAGAGGATATCAATGTTTAATGCTAAAATTGTAGAGAAATGGGGAATTATGAAAATTAGTTCCCTAAGATCCAAGGATACTTACCTCAGAAAATGCCAAGGGAGAAAGGCCATGCATATGCTATTATTACAGGTGAAGTTGAATAATTATTGTGTTTGTGTTCTTGGACTCAAGAACTATATTATGGTTATAAGAATAATGTGATATATATAAGTATTTTCCTTGAGTACTTGTTGTTTTCATTAAGGTTCTAATATGATGAAGGTAATCATATTTTTAGAATTTGAAAATAAGTGAAACTTTACTTTGTTTGGGGAATCTGATGTAACAATTGATTTTTAAATTTAGAGACCTTTTAGAGAAAGTCTGGACATAGGTATTTTGGATAACTATAAAGGATAGAATGGATTAATTTTAACTTCGGATAGTATTATTTAAGGTTAAAACATTTCTGAAAATTATTTTTTGAATATTATAATACTATAGTTTTAGGAAAATGACAACCTGCAGGTCGGGGGATAATCTGTCGTGTCAGAAAAAGCTGTAGGAATCGAACCCACAACCATAGTGTGACATGCCTTTATTACCTAACACTAGCCTACAGGAAGTCCCTGGTTATTACAAAATATTTTTCCTAATCTAAACGGTATGTCTTAATATTTTGAACCTTTTACGATTAAGATAAATATAATATTTTTGAGTTATATTATATTTTTGAGTGAAAGATGGGTTAGTGGTAAAAATTTATTAAGGAATGAAAATTACACATGACAAGTATGTATATTTCCTTACGTTCATAGTAAATCTCTTAAATCAATTACTCAACTTAATTAAAGGTATCTTAACACCAAAACGTTGTCGGTTAACTTTTCCTACTGGGGAATTAATGATCGTTTAACCAATCACAAGTTTGTGATTTTCTTGTAGTTAACTTTCTCCTAGTCCTGTTTTCTATAACTCTCCATCAGACATTGATGGTTTTTTTCTCCTCCATATCCAGGTTTTCATAGAATCCTAGTATGGGCTATCTCGGGTGACCTTTGTACTTCTCTTTCTTTCATTTAAAGTTATATTTTTATAAACCCAATTTTAGATATGGGTTTTCCACAGAGGTATTTTCTACATTGAATCATTTATATTAGAAGTACAAATTCAAATTATGAGGATGCAATTTATTGAAGGAGGGGAGAATGTAACATCACAAGTTTCACAAATACGCTTCTCTTTCAATAATGCAATAACATGCACTGTACGCATGTTCGAGATTCTAACACACCACGACCAATCAAAATAGTCGTTATAAATAGTAATACCCATTTTTTGATATTATATAAATTTTATATTTCAATATGGACTTTATATTTGTATCCGGAATATCAAAATTATCCTAAGTTGATTTTTTTGTAATTTTCTGAGAACTTCCAATTTTCGATGAATAGTGAAAATTACTTAAAAATACATTTTTAATCAAAATAATTTATAGAGATAAATTATAATATTGAGTTGTTTTAAATTATAATTATAATACATTTTTACCATTTTATCCAATGGTGGTCATTAAAATTAATTTCACTTTGAAATTGGACATAAAAAATTATTAATATTTTGATATATATTGTTTCTTAAAAACACATTATTTGTTGTGACTGCTGGAATTAATTATTAAATTAATAAATTCAACATATATGTTTTTAATTTTTTAATATAGACATCATCTTTGAATTAGTAATATCAAATATATCTTAGGGTGAATTTTCGGTACTTTTCTGAAAAACTTCAATTTTTGATGAATAGTTAAACCACTAAGTGGTAGTTAAAAAAATAATTTTTCATTTAAATTAAACATTACCACTTATGTGAATTGAATTTCAAAAATCTGACATACATGGTTTTCATTAGATATTAAAATTTAGTTCAATGGGACAAAAATAATTATTGGTGAATAGTAACTTTTAAGTTTTATTTATCGCGATTAAAGGTAATTAGTGTAATTTAAGGTAAATATAATGTTATAATAATGTGAAATTACCTTTACACTTGTCCTAACATTATTGGATGTGTCATGGACGAAATAAAAAATCCATTGTTCAACTTGGGGACACCATTGAGCCACTTGGGTAAGAAAATGACGTACATAACTTTTTATTTAAAGTAAAAATAAAATTGTCACAAACATATGTTGTTTTACTAAATCAATTATTACATAGGGTTATATAAGTTATCTATTCGACTATAAATATTCATTGGAATGATAAAACGATTTCCTACATCATGATATTTTTTTTATAATTTTTATACATTAAATGAATTAAATTTGTTATGACACCAGGATGATGCAGCGATTACCTCATTAATAACTGATTTAAATAAAATGATAAGATAATGTAAAATCTAAGACTTAAAATTTTCAAAAACCTATTGGATGAGTAGATTTAGAACCCTTATAAACTTATCCTCTAAATATATAATTGTGTGAACTTTGAAATATGAAACTAATTATATAAAAAAGTAACATTTCTTGACTTTCCAAGAGTTCCCATCCTCTCCTCTTATAAAAGGCTCCCACCACTACCACCTTATTCACACCATCAAAGCCATTTGGATTGGCCAAACTCTACCTAAATACTCTTTCAACTTCCCTCTCTTACTCCTAGAAGCCTCACATTGGGATGAAGTCATTCCAAAGAAGCCTTTGGCTCAAATAAAAAAGAGTTACCTGATTTTAAGGAGGTTAAAGAATGATCAAGTCAAGTCGGACACGAGGTAAGGGACTTCATCTCAATCTCCTTTCATTGAGGTATATTTTGTTTTATACACAAATTATCTTTATATGGTGTATAAACCCCTTTGACATTATCTTTTATTCAAAATGAATATTTTATATAAAGTGTTTTTACTAAACGAAAAAACGATGGTTTTGTCTTACGTATGCGGCGAAAACGACTTCTCCGCTGCCGTGACCATTATTTTAGTTTTGGCATCCTCTACAATCCATAAGTTTTTTTAAAGGAAAAATAAATAAAATGTTTTACTTTTCATTTATTTTGGTATTGAAAATTTTTGCGATAATGTTTTCATTATATCAATATGTTGTATTGATATCTTGTGATTGAAATGCGGAAATGATATGTTTCCTTTATGAATGTTTTATGTGATACAATTATGTTATGGTATATGATATGTTTAAACCTTTTCATATAAGGAATTAATTTGACATAATAAGTGATGGGTGGAGCCCGATATATCTTCTTGATGCATCTATATGTCTCATGAGACAAACTAGTGTCTTGGCACGAGGCCTTGATAAAATCTTATTTGTAGTCTTGGCACGAGGCCTTTGCTACGTGGTTATGATTGTCTGGAATTATTCATTCCATCATTATGAAAGTGGTTATTTATATTTCATGTGATTATTCTACTATTAAAATATCTATGTGAATAAGTAAATGTCATTATTTCATTTTACTTTTTCCATATTATGTTTTAGTTCAAGTTTAACAGGCTATTGTTTTAGTTATAAATTGCCTTAAATGTTTATGATTATTTGTGAAAGTTTCTGTTATATTGTTATCCTTACTCAGCATCTGAGCTCACCCCTTTCTATGTTTTATTTTTTCCAAGATGTGAAGAAATATTTTAGGACTGGCCTGTAGGGATAGTCTGAAAGGGATATGAATGTGGACAATGGAGACTATGTTATTGTAGTTTTCACTATATAATGTAATGTAACATTTATGAATGTATCTAGAGTTTCCAAGGCTACTAAACTAATCGGTATTTGGAGACTAGATATTTTTTTATCATACCAATGTTATGTAATAATGCACCGACTCTGGGTAATTGTGGTTGGGGCGTTACAAACAGGTCATCCGATTTAAATCCATTAAAACAATATATAACATTGAATCTTTATTTGATCATTTTATTGGGAATTTTATATCAATAACACATTCATTGAAAGAAATAATTTGTAAGAGGTGTATATACCATGAAAAAAAAGATTACTAATGTCAATGAAAAACAATAAGTGATAAACATTACATAGATTCAATTTTGGGATTATTTTATGTATTATGAAACAAAATATTCATTCATAATTTTTTATTTCTTGGACCCCACAACATGTTAATGGGTTTAACATAGTTTTTCAGAATTTGTTTTAATTATATATAGAAAATATAATTATTATTATAGTTATTTAAGACTAGAATCAAAAAAAATTCTAAAAACAACGACTTAAATTATAAAACCAAGTTCTAGGAATCAATATCTATAGTGATAGATATAAGGGTTTCTATGACCAAGTTATACTCTGTGTACTGATAGGGCATTATTAAAAAAACATGGGAAATTGAAATTGAAATTGTTTCTTATGTAAAAAGGAACAAATCACTTGAATAAGAATTGTATGTAACATTTGAAGATATTATAATGCTGATAAAAAATCTATAGACTTCTATAATAGATCTATCAGATATTTTTGTCATTATATAAGGGATAATATATTTTCAATGAATCAGATTTTTTAGAAAAATATAAGTACATCCAAAAACATTTATAGTAAGAATTTAGAGATAACCAAAAGTACTTGAAAAAATTAAAATGGGTATGTATTTGGTTCATGAAGTGGAAGGAACAGTAGTTATAAGGGGATATAAACTAGTATTCCTATGGATCAATTGGATCTACTATAATAGGTAGTCTATTTTAATTAGACTGAATATCTAGTTTAATATAGTGGTTAGAATATATAAAAATACCAGGAATGATGTGCCATCAAATGTGGGAAAATGTTACATAATATATGTAATTATTTACTCCAGTTCTTGGAATAATACCAAATATACAAGTTACATATTATGATCATGGAGTATGAGAATATAGATATAGTCAAGGTAATCATTTTCTGAGGGGTTTTTCTTAAGGAAATTAATTCTAAAATAGTTGAGTCATCGTGTAGAGATGTATGGTAAGCCAATTGTGTAATTGTATTACTCAATTGATTCATGATATTTTCTTGTGATAGCTAAATATTTATGAATATCATATTTGATATAGTAATAGTGTGTGTGTTTTGAATGTGGGTGCAATAAACCAATACTAAGAATTATTTTTTGAAAACCATATAATTTATAAATAGTTTAAATATTTATCTTATCATTCCATAAAAATGATAATGAATTTTATTACATTATCCACTTGGTAATGTCATTGCATTTCAGGTCATATCAAGAGTTTATAGTTGTTATTAACTATATTTAAAACCCTTAGATATTGTTAATAGAATCCTAAACATATTTATAATGGTCTGAAAAAATCATAACTACTAGACACAAATTACTTCTAATTATTAGCTTTTTGGATAACATTAACATTTTCATTTATTCCCATAATGTTAACATATGATGATATCTAATAAAAGAGATCATTAGGACTAATATTCCAACATAAAAAATATATGTTTCAGGTTCCATATTTTGGTCTTATCTATGATAATGCATATTGGTCACATTAAATGAGACCATCATCATTTTTTATCAATTTTTGACATACATTGATTAAATATAAGAACCGTGAAGTTTATTTAATGATGGGGAAGATTTTATTGGGTAAATATTTAGAGGTATAATATTGACTAAAATTTCAAAATAATATTGTTCACTTTTGAAAGAATGATATTTCTTAGTCCTAGTTAACCATGATTTTAATACCTTTAATAAATCTATATCCATGGTACAAGAAGGAATTCCCACCATATATGGTGATTAAATAGTAAAGAAATAAATGATGATGACATATAGTGTGCCTCATCCATTATGATATATCTCAAGACAGATAAATTATGTTACAAGTTGTTTTTTTCATAAGAGATTGTTCCTATTTTGACTAAACCTAATATCCTTAGTGTTCATTATGTTTTTATTGATACACATCCTAATATACATGTATCATTCACTACTATCGAGAAAAGGACCAAGTGGGTAATGAAAAAGTGTATTGTGATGCTTGGGAAATTATAGTGAATTAGATTTTTTGACGTGGGGGGCCCCATGTTGAGGACATGATATGTCTCAGTTTGAATGACTATAAGAAATAAACAAATTACCTTTTACTCTAGCCTAAAATAATAGAAATATTTTTTTTTCTTAGTGCATTCCCTAGTGTTAAGAGAATAGAAGGGATAATATTTTTTAAATGAATATTTTTTATTCAATTTTTTAAATATTATTTTGGAGGGGATTGAAGTTAATGAAAATTATTTTATTATGTTAAATATTTTAGATGTTATAAGTAAGTGATCAAATTTTTACGAAATGTGTGATATGTTCACAATGTCATATACATAGAATATGGTTTATTTTAAAGTGTTTCATTTATAGAAGCGTTATAGTGAAATTATCATAAATGAAACCCTCTTATTTTTGGAAATTGTGTCCAATATTCATGTGAAATATATCTCCCAAAATTTTTAATGGTTATATATAATCATTATCATGTTATAGATAATGAAATTGATGTGTGTGAGCACTCGATCAAAGGATAGTATCTCAGATCAAACTAATGATCTCCCTTGATTTACAGATTGTAAAATGAATCATGTATTGACTATGTTAGGACACATAAATCAATGATCGATGCGTAATTTTTTTTGGAACACATATGAATAATCAATAAGGGTTTATATTTAGATTATGCAAGTTTTAATTTTCAATAATGAGTAAAATAGATTTTATATTGAATGAAACTGAGGTATGTTTCAGTTTTATTATTAATACTTATTTAATGCACATAAAACACTTGGTTTGAAACTAGGAATTATTTCACCAATGGTGATGTCCAAACATCAATTATGATTTTAAAATTTTTATTTTCACAGCATTTCATGCTTCCACTACATGACCGTTAGAAAAACCAACTACCTCAATGAACCTGATGATACAAATGACCATAATGAACCCGTTGAAAAAAAATACCAACATCCCTGCTGACACTGATGGTACAGATAAACCTGATGAACCTGATAACCAAAATGATCTTGAAAATGTGACATCATCAATGAAGGTGATTCCCCCGATTGCCTAGATGACATGACTTTACCCATGATGTCACTGTTGTCGATAAAACTAACAAACCAAATGAAATTGGTGAAGTTGAAGAATATATTTATACTAACCATTTTGATGATATTGATGATGATTGAAATATTAATGAAATTTTTAATACTAATGTCTATGATGATGAAAAATACCCTGAGTACACATATGACATAGTGGACATTGATAATGTAAATAACTTCTATGGCCCCACTGACCTCACATCCATGATGACAATAATGATCAAAAAACAACTGATGAAACTAATAAACCCAAATAAAAATTGAATCATGTGACCCAAATGATAGAAACTACAACAATGATGTAGAAAACACCATTTATTCCAACATTCCAAAGGCACTGATGATATCAATGAACATAAAAAAATTTACGAAACTACTTACTAGATGATGTCGATAACATTGATGGATGTAATGATACAAATTTAATTGAAATCCTTATGATTCTTAAGGAAACATGTGATATTTTCAATTTTAATGATATCAATGAAACTATGAATTTTTATCGAAAAAAAATTCCCAACAAGACCAATAAATGTTATGGCGTCAATTAGATTAACAATTTTGATGAATAAGATGATACTAATGAACCCAAGTACATAGGGACCTCTGAATACCCATAATAACAAGATGTAAAAAATGAATATGATGAAAATTAATATCCAGATGGACTCAATGATTTAATGGATCTCAAAATCCTTGAAGACCCTAGTGGAACCAATGGTTGTGATGATGCCAAATATATTGATGGCAAGATATCTCAGACAATACCAGTGACACTGAATCGACTAAAATTGTTGATAATCCCAAACACTTCATTGATTTTTCCGAATCAATCAAAATTTATGAAGATGATAGTGTCAATACATCGATATCTCCTAAAATAATACTCACGAACCCAAAAACAACAACAAAAAAATTTATTCCATCAATTATGATGATGATTATGACACTGATAATGTGGAAAATACCAATGGAACTAAAGTAAAAAAATAATATAATACACTAACAACATCGATGGCCCTAATGATATTGACACCACTAATAGAAAATATGGAATTTATAAAGTATACAACTCTGATAATGAGAAAGACATCATTCATGCTAGATTTTAACATGGCATTTTTAGTGTTAGAAAGTATAACATAATCTGTAGGAATATCATTTGTTTTAACATTATCATTATTTATATTTATATCAACTTATATAGATTCAATAACTTTTTCATGATCATTTGAATCATTAGCTCCATTAGTTTCACCACATCATTGATATAATTTTATTTTTAGGTATCTACAGTACTAAGATCATTATTGAGTTCATCAATATCATTAGGGATCTCAGTGTCCTTGATTTCATTGGGGTTATCAGTGGAATCCAGATCAATAAGGTAATTAGTTTCATCAATTATTTTCATATCACCGGTGCTATAAATTTCATTGTATTCTTCAATGTAAATAATGTTAGTGGAATCATCATTGTCAACAGTGTTATTAGGGTATTATACAATTTTTGTATTATTTTCATCATTATGGGTTTCTGTATTATTGACATATTCAAAGTCATTAGCTTTATTAGAGACCTTAGTTTCATTTTCATCATCAGTGTAATTAAACACTAGAAGATGTTGGGTTTTTTAGGGTCTTTGGTCCCATTAGGTCAGTAGGTTCATAAGTTTTTTTAATATCTCAGATGATATTATTTTTTTCATTGTTTTCTAAGTCATTAGATCAAACTGTTTCATCTACATTTTCATTCTCATTTTTATCCTTAGAGTTTTCAATGTCATGTGGTTTATTCATTTCATCAACAACTTCAGAATTTGTGAAATTTTAATGGTATCTTGTTTCTTTGTTACCATTAATATATTTTATGTCTTAAATGGTTTGAGTCTATTTTATTTTCCATGACTTTGGGTTTGTTTGGACCATTGAGAAAGAAATTTTAATTAAGTCCATAGACATCATCAATGTCATTAGTTTCATCTTTTTTTTCTATAATCAGAATGTAATTATGTTTTTTATGCTATAAATTTCTTTAGTGTCATTGTGTTATTAATAATAATTAATTTAAGGGTTCACTGTATATCAAATGTACTTCATGTCATTAGCATCATGAGGGTTATCCAATGAACAATGTTGTTAGTGTTGGTAGTTAAATTTTATTCAATAGATTCTACAATTTCATCAAGTTTATTTTTTTATCAATCTCTGTGAGATCAATAATGTCATAGGAATGATTAGTGTCTTCTATATTATTATTTTTCGATGTTTCATAGATGTTTATAGAATTATAAATGTCATTTTAGTTAATTTTTTTTCTTTTTAATTAATTTCATTGAATTTTTATTGGTCCTAAAAATTACTGGATTTATATGGTTCTTCATTACAATTAGTGATATTGGTGTTTTTGGTATCATTAGAGTCATCTGGGTTAGATTTTTCGTTGATTTTATTAGTGATGTCAGTATTGACAACATCATTTATTTAATAATCTCTATTGGCATGGTCAATGTCATATAATTCATTAGATTCATTAGTTCTATCCACATCATCTTTGTCATTTAGTTCATTAGATTCATTGGAATCATTAGTGTGACTAACATATTTAGTGTCGTGGGTTCTCTAGGGTAATCATTGTTTCCATTTTCATTAATGTCAATTGTTTCATTAGTTTCTTCAAGGTTTATTGTGAAATATATATCTTTAAAGTTGGTGAGGATGTTAGTTGTGTCAATGTAATTAGTATCAGTGGATTCATAGACTTCATCAAGGTCATAAATTTCATGAGTTTGATGGGGTTCTTTTGGGTCATTGAAATTATGTATTCACTAGAATCAATTTTGTGAGGATATATTGGGATATATAATATATCCACAACATCAAGGAACATGATGTTATTCAGTTAAATATTGATGGTTCCATTGATGATGATGACCATGATTGGATCCAAATCAAAGATAATGATAAAATCCCCTATAAAACAAATGACACGAAAAATTATAATGATACATAAAATTACATGGATCCAAAAAACATCAATGATTCTAATGATTTTATCAGAACAAAGGGCAGTGAAGATACTATTGAGGATGGTAAAAAAACTGAGGATTCCAAAAAATAAAAAAACATATACAATGATGTCTAAACTAATGACCTTGATATCCATTAGACATAATTAACCCCAACAACATCTATGATTCAATTAACTTAAATGTCCTCAATGTCTATGCAAAAAATTATGTCCTAAAGAACAAAAACATTTATGAAAATGAAAAATAAATAGAATACATTGAATATATTGATGACCAAAACATTCCCCATGATACTAAATACCCCCATGACTCTGTTAATGTTGATTCCCCTAGAGATGCATGTGGCATTAATTACCCTTGTAAAAACACGGATCAAAAAATGTTAAGGAGTGAAATGATTCCCCGGATTCTAATGGATTGATGACGTCGATGAAACAAATAACCCAAATAATCCAAATTTATTTATCATTATACATCTGTGATTATTCTAAATATGCTTAAGAAACTAACAACCTGATGAAAAATATGAGAATGATTGTGGTAACGAACCTTGTGATGCTGATGACCTTTATGTACTCGAAAATGGAAACGAATATTGTGTAATTAATGTATTAAATGAATGAAATGATGTTGAAAACACCATTTACACCACAAAAACCTAACAACACCTATGAAACTAATGATACCAATGACTCTAACGACATTGAAGATCTGAGTAAATATGATACTTCCAGCAAGCCTACTAATGTTAATGATCCGTAATGACACTATCAATATCAATAAATATGATGAATCACATAATCATAACTATCAAATTATTTTGATTAACTAGATGTAAATGAAACTACTACTAATATCCATGATCACCTTGATGATTTTCAGGATGCAAATAATGTTGATAATGAAAATTACATGATAACCATGATGACCCTAGTAATCTTCCCACCCTAGTGACAATAATGAAATCGATGAATATGATGAAACCAACCAAAATGACAATATCTTTGATGTCTATATAGAATTAGATTATAAATCCAACTACCCTAATTACTGTAAAGATGCCTAGGACATTGATAACCTGGATGACCTCAATGACCATGAGAATGATTGTGACATTGATGATTTTAATGACCCAAATTCCATTAATGAACCCATAAATCTTTAAGATTATAATTATGAAGATAATATAAAAACATCTATGATATAGAAAATGATGAATAAAATAAGCTATCATATTACATGGATTGTGATAATGAAGTAGATGATATCAGTGATGTCGATGTTTCCAATGGATTTGATGAAAATGATGACCATGATGATGCTGATTCAAATGATTTTTTTATGACATGATGTCATTGAAGACACTTACTACATCAATGACAAAAAAATTCCCATCTATGATTATTAATATGAAAAATTGACTAAATCTGAACCACTAATGATTGTAATGACCCAAATTAGGCTATCACTATCCATGAACCTAATGACCTGATGGATATGATGAACCTGAAAATAACAATGATATAAATTTTTCTAAAGAATATGTTGAACCTGATGACCCCAATGATTTGAATTATATAAAAGAAATTGAAGACCCCAATAAACCCATATTGGTGGTGAAACTGACATCCTAGATGACTTTGATGATCCTTAATAACATTGATATTTATGATGATGATAATTTAGTGGATAATTAAAATACACCATGGAAATAATTTATTCTGAGCCCACTGATGGTGGAAAAGATTGAAAAGATATCAATGAAACTATTGAAACCAATTATGGTAATGGATATGAAAATATAGAAAACTAGAAAATTTCCAATGATAACTATGATATTGATGATCTCAGTGAGATACCATGGTTATCATCATCACTAGACCACCACTATAATAACATATAGAAACAAAAGAAGAATGGGAAAGATATGATGAGGACATGCTTCCTTGACCACTAATGCACACTTAAGGACCACATCCTAAAGATTCCAGAAAATGACCTCTTCAGTCTGACTGGGAGTGGAGTGGGGGAAATGTAGAAGAAAAGACCGAATGGAAGTTTCGAGGACCTCAAAAACATCTCATGACCACACCGAGAAGAAATACCAAACCAATAATCATGGAATGAACCCATGATTCATTGCACCTAGAAAAAAACATAAACCACTACAACCTCAATTGAAGCTACCATAAGATGCACCTCCTAAAAATCCTTTCGTAGATCAAACTGGACATCCCAAAGCATTTAAGAAACCATCACCTTAGATAAAATAGGAGAGAATCACGAGATACAAAATGTAGATCGATGAGAATTGGAAAGTGCCACAAGTGACAAGCACATCCATGTTTGGCCCGACAATATTGAGAATCCAAAAAAATTGAATAAATTTGATGACTATGCTGACCTTGAAGATCACAATGACCTCAATGATATCAAAAACACCAATACTGTCAACAAACATAAATAATGAAATAGTGTTGATATTCTTGAAATCATTGATGATGTTAATGACATGGAAAAACCTAGTAAAACCAATGGAACCAAATGACATTAATGATTTAATGATTTTGATAACCCATATGAGGAAAAAATCAACAATGGAATTAATAACCCCAAGAACACATATAACCCCATATTCTTGAGAACACATTCAAATCTAGTGACCCCAATGTATCAAATAATTAAAACAACTATTATGATTTCCATAACACAGATAACCTCGAAAACCAAGCCTACCCCAATGAAATTCAAGACATAAATGACCCTGACAATACTAATGATTTTAAATACTCAATTTAAACCAATAAAATCAACAATCTTGAATATTCGTATGTTTCTGATGAACCCAAAGGCTTATGAATTCGAAGAAATAAACAAAATATTTGATATGAATGATCTCAACCACACAATTTTCCCGAAATTCCCAAACAACAGAACCTATATTGATTACCATAATGATGTTGATTCCTTGTCTGATGTTGATGACACCAATGATACTGAAGTAACAGCTTATTTGGAAATTTGTGAATCCTCTAAATATTTTGATTGCCTTCAATAATCATTTTACATTAAAGAAAAAATGATGCTAATGACCTAAATAGTGATAAAAGACACACTATGACATTGAGGACATGGATGAACCCAAAGGCCTTGATGACACTAACACCATTAGAGACCTCGATGACATTGATGGTTTCAATGAGAATACTTACACCAATGAGCATATTGAAATATATTAACCTGATTATTTTGATGATTATGAATATGAAAATATCTCCAATGAAACTAGAAAAATAAATGATATGAATGAAACTTATAACACCGATGTCCCTATGGAAAGTGTTGAAGTTGACACCATTGAGGATAATGATAAACCTGAGGGACCAATAACAAAAATGAAATCAATTAATAAATGACACCAATGAACCTAATAATCTCAACAATGAAAAATAACCGAAAACACCAATGACCTCAGGGACCAAAATGACCTCAAAGATATTGGTGACATTGATAAATATAGTGATCTAGAATACCTTGATAACTAAGATAACCACAAACATCAAGACGAGATTGATGAATTTATAGTTGGACATACACAATAATACTAAAAAATGTAATTAACATAAAAAATCCAAAAGTCCTTACCAGCATAGATAATGAGAATGAGATTAATGAAATTTTAAAAAATATTATTATTCAACTCTATAGAACTGAAAAAATAGACGAATCTAATGATTCTAATTATTCTAATGATGTTGATGACATGATAACCTCAATAACCCCAATGACACTGGATACATTGATGAAATAGAGATGAATGAAAACATCAATGATATCATCTAACCCAATGATAAAAACATTTAACTTGGCCATAATTATATTAATGAAATGAATATTTTTGGCTGGCCGATAAGCATGGATGGAATTCATGATGGTGAAGACACCAATGTATTGATAAATATAATGAATATAATGAATCTTATAACACTATGGTCCTTACTAATTATAATGATCTTGATGAAAACTATGTATTCAATGTTATCATGAAAACTTCTATCCCCAAAGTCCCTAGAAATACTAGATACCATTGATGTCACTATGGACATTGTAACACTTGAGACTCTACTGTAACATGTAAACAGAATACCAATAACTAAAATAAAATGCACCCTTTAAAGAGAATTAATTTATAAAATTATTTAATATAATAATTTAATAATTTGAAATTGACCAAAAAAACCAATTTTATGAATTCATAGTTTCCAAATTAACATATTTTGAATTTAATTTTTTTTGGGGAAAGTCATCTTTTAGTTAAAAAATCTAGTTTTCATGGAACTTGTAATTCCTGAGACATTATCATTATATAAGACTGAGTAGAATTTTTATAAAAAAATCTATACATTTCAATTATATTTTGAGTAATAATAATATGAATTTGAAAATATTAGTTGAATTTATTAATAATATTTCCAACATTGATTAAAAAATTTAAAATGATACATTAATAAAAAAACTACCTATATTATTTTAATTATAAAATGTATTTTCAATTGATATTCAGTTTTATCAGACCTAGTGAACCACATAACCAATAATGTTTTTGTAATAAATCAATTTATATCATTAAAATCAGTATCCATGATAGTTTTATCTTATAATTATTTAAATCATAAATACATTATTCTTTTAAAAACGTTTCTTATCTGAATAGGTTTTATAATTTCAAAAATAACTGTTCACACCATTATAAATATTATTTAATAAAATTACATAGAAATTTTAAATTATATGTATCAACATAAGAATTAATTTCCATATCAATCTTTTAAATTTTAATTACTTATTATGGGTAGAAATAAATTTGCATCGTAATGTTAAATAGGTTTAAATAAAGAAGAATAAAAAAAGAGATAAAACATTGAATTTTTTCCCGAAAATGGAGTTATCGAGATTAATTTCACCCAAAATCCTTATACAACCTTTCTTTTCCCATAATTTCCTTTTTGAAACATGAATATTATCATTATTTTCATGATAATGTAAGGGTTTATCCCTAAAGAAACCTCATTTTACTTATAAAATAGTAACATCGTCACTACTTTAGGACTCATATCTCATTTTAAATTCCCATTGAAATGCTAAAATTTTCCAAACTGATAACCCCCAACTATTTTAACAGGATATATTTTTCCATTACATAGAATTAGGCCCTCATTTTGAAGGATGCTTCCTAGGAAAATTCAAGCCCCCCTATGTGAGTACGTTCAAATACATAGTTCACTTCTTAATTATATTGATTCTATCATATTATATAAAAATTAATATAATTATATAATTAAATGTTATATTATTTTATGTTATTATATTATGGTTATTATTATTATGTTTATAGACCACATTGATTAACTGAAACAAAACCATTGTTAATGTGTTGTGTAAACTCCACCGCTAGGATGTTACATGATTCATTTTCATTCAACACCATACAAGGTTCGATGAAATTATTTTAATAAAAGATTAATATTTTACCTTGGAAATCAATATGGTTAGTTAAAGGTAAATTAAATTACCTATCAATGATATTTACAACAAATAATGAACTTTTACTTGACTATTTAAAATAAGTGTGCGAAAATGTTAATATTTTATTAAAATAG
This sequence comes from Viscum album, assembly GCA_963277665.1. NCBI lineage: Eukaryota > Viridiplantae > Streptophyta > Magnoliopsida > Santalales > Viscaceae > Viscum > Viscum album. Next base: position 1,815,910,384 of record OY728151.1, on the reverse strand, counting down.
TGTCATATTTTTATATCCACTTAATCATATTATAATTTATTATAATTATAATATATGGCTATAATAAAAACTTATTAATATCATTATGCATCTGTTAAATGTATATTTTCACAAAACAACCTCATAATCCATCATCAAATTAGGGTATGTTTGTGTTTGGGGTGATTTATCCACCTAATTAAGTAATAAAAAAAATTAATATAATGAATGAATATGAATTTTTTTACTTGTATAATTGATATAATTGGGTAAAAATGATTTTATAACCCTAATTATGTTATATCAAAATGTAATTAATCAATTAATAAAATTCCCTTTGATTTTCAGTAATTACGTATATAAGATTACTTTAGAATTCTTTATTAAGTATATAGTATAAAAAACGTTTTGATAGAATTTGAAAAATCATAAATAAATTTTAATAATATCTAAATGAAACATTATTTATCAACTAATTTTAAATTTTGGATGAATGGGGAATTATTTTTTTATGTACTTATCAATATATGGATAGACGTGTTTTATTCAGTAATAGGTTCCTTGGGAACAATATTTGTAGGATCTGATGACTCTTATAGTGAATTCATAGTACATTTTTAGGTGAAAAATGGGCCCCATTATTTTATAGCCCCTCAATGCATCAATGGGTCTCATGTGAAAAAAAATTATGGGTTTTGGTTTATAACAATTCCCATTACAGGCATGTGTTAGAGAATAAGGACTTTATAGAATGTTTTGGATGCCTAAAATTAGGAATTCTATGATTATGAGATCAATTATTATAGTTATCCATTTTTTTAATTATATTTGGGCTTATAAAATCAATTCATATTCAATTAATTATTGCTTAATGTTGTTGATTTTTTCTTTCGACATTGCATTTTCAATGTTTATGTGATGTAATATTGTAATTATTGCTAAACCTTAATGATCATATGATATAATCATTATTTTCTTTCATTTATTCTATAATACTTTATGAAAACTTGGTGTAAATATTTGATGATAAGTTTTAATGAATAATTATGTTGTCGAAAAACTTTCAAGTAATATATTATGTTTTAAAATATATTATACGTATGTATTTGGTCATCAAAGACAACGAAACTGTTATATCCCTCAAAAATTATTGTAATTAGAACCAATAATATAATATAACTACCATTAATGGTTTTATAGTGTAAGGTATGATAATGTTTCTTATAAATTATGTTGAGTTTAATCCTTGGGGATTAGATTTAGAGGAACCATATTAGTTAACACACATTATATAAAAATCCATCAATATTTCTTTGGATAACACTATAAAAAATAATTGGAATTTAAGATTAAAATTTATTATAATGATATGGGTATATATATTCCATTTTTGGTATATATAGACTAGTCAATACTTATTAATATATGTTAAGGTGTCAAAAAATCCGTTATTTTTATGGGAGTGACTTCACCTCCTAAGTTTTTTTTCTATACCCACCCCTAGAATCTCTTATTAATGAAATCATTAATAAATAGAAAGATCAATAGTGATCTATAGATGGGGAAGGTAACTTAATAATAGAGGACATAACCATGGTATAAAATATCAACACTATTTTTCTAAAATAATTACTAGGTTATACACCAGAGCATAAAGTTGAGTGATGAATCAAACTCATTTCCGATGCAAGATTTATATCTACAATTCCTTTTAGAATGGATATCTTTGAGTTAGTGAATTTAAATAAATATATGATATATTTTAGTATAAAGGGATTTATACTCCCTAGTTTTTCATTTTTGGTGTCCACTCTTTTATTTGTGAATATGAATGGTGGTCCCATAGATCGTCAATTGTTTATAGGGAGATCAATGCCATCAATTTAAATAAATTTTTACCTATTCCACAAATTGATGAATTGTTTGTTCAAATTGAATGGGGATAATAGTTTTAAAATATTTTTCTTTACACTGGTTAACATTAGCTAAAGGTGAAGAAGACTTACATGCCAAAGATGACATTTCAAACAAGGTATGGATATTATGCGTTTGAGGTAATTCCTTTTGGATGTATTAATTCACCTTTTTTATTTATGGATATTAAAATTTTATTATTCAAGGATTATCTTTATAACATTATAGGGGTGTTCATGGATGATATCTTGATATATTATAAGATATTTTAATAGAATGAGGTTTATTTGAAAAGAAATCTGGAGAATCCCATAAAAAATTATTTGGGATGTTTAATATGTGTGAATTTTATCTTGATGAAGTATCTTTTCATGGAAATATTACCTCCATGAATGGACTATCTATTGTCCCTTTAACTATAATGGTAGTGAATTAATGTACTACACCAATGGTCATAATTGAGATACGATGTCTCATTGGATTAGTAGGTTCATATAAGCGATATTTTCAATACTTTTTTTGATTATCCACCCCATTAAACTTGTAAATACATAAACGGGTCAAATTTACATTGTCAATGGAGCATGAATAATTCATTGATGTTCTAAATAATACACTAATAAATGCATCAATATTAAATATACCATCATATAACAAAGGATATATAGTTAACAGTGATACATCGATGAAGGAAATTGATGTATTTATATGCAGAATAAGATGATGATTTCCTATACATAATGGAAATTGGAAATCCATGAAAAAAACTATATAATTCTGGGAATATATATAAAAAATATAAACTTTTCTTTGAAAATATTTAACAACTTATATATAGAAATATGTTATATATATTTATACCACAAGAGTTGGAAGCATATAATCTCCTTGAAGGAGCTCATGTTGAGGTAAATGAGACAGTGGGAACTACTAAAGGACTATAATAGATGGATAAAATACCATGATGGGAAGGTGAAAATTGTAATTCAGTCATTAATTAGAAGTTATCATGAAATTCCAACCATAATAATGATTAATATGTATCATATATATTGAGATATACTAAATAACAATATGGTGATTTCTAAGCATGGGAAGTCATATTTTGTTTTTCAAAATTTTGATTAACCTATTATATATGTTTTGATATATAAGTCCTAGAAGGATGATGTAATATTAAAAAAGAATAATATAGTATTAAATTATGGGAAATTTATATAATTCATTCATAGAGAGGGAGTGTTGATTTTTTGGAACAGGTAATGGGTTCATTTATACAAGAGAAGAAATGGGAATTTCTATAGTAAATCCCAAACTGGATGCCATGTAACAGTGCTCTGAGCCCAGTTTGAAAATGACCTCAAGTGCATCTCCCCAAATTCTAGAGGCTTCCAAATAGTAATGATGGCCAAGGAATGATATTGAGGAGACTATTCCCCAATTATAAGTGTGTAACACAATAGAATAACATACAAATAGATGATGTAGTGACACCATATAACAGAATTAAAAATCAGAAGAATGATATTATAAATAACCGGAAGTCAAATAATACAATAGATGATGCTACATTTTACATGTTCTAGAAAAGAAATGAAAAATGTTACACTGAATGCACATGAAAAACAACTTCTAAAACAAATATATACCAAAAAAATAAAAAGAATCCCAAGCCTCAGCTTGGTCCCATGCTCTCCTGCTCCTAAGCAGCATAATAAGTACCTGTAAGAGGATTCATTCCCTTATTGACACCTAAAATAATATAATCTATTTTGGTCAAATACAAGACCCAAACATGGTGTAATACTAAATCCCATTAGGCATCCCCCTAAGGTCTGGGCCAGTCTTTCAGTGAATATATATAATAGGAATTGTGAAATAATGAATGAAAAAATCTAGGAAGTACTCAATATTAAAAAAACATATATGCATTAGTTTCAATTGAAATTTTATTTACTTATCCATTTTACAATTAAATTATATTTAATTCATATTCCTCGAGATCCCACTCAAGACCAACATACCCTGTGTAACTAGTAGCACAATACATGCCTCAGAGGCCATATAAACAAGTACTAGTAAAGAATGAATCCAATATTGTTCTTTGGTTGGGCAGACCCATGATAAACCATTACATTTAAATATTAAATTATAACCTGATCCCATCCTTTAGATTTCTATGATGGAATTGATGTATCACTATAGGTTTAATTTCCATCAACACCCAACAAGACCATCTCGAAAAACCACTTAGGAACCCAATATCACTCTTCTTGTGGTATAAGTTAATGTCTGTTATCCCAACCATGGAAGTCCGATATGGATGCTCCATGTATCACTCATGACATATATTAAAATTCCTATTTATCCCACCCCTCGAATCCCTCAATTGATCCATGATTCACTTAGAATATAACTACAATCTCTATGATCCCGTCCATTGAATGAATGGTTCACTCACATATTAAACATAATAAACCCTTTAATCCCATCCACGACATTCTAAACTGAATCCATGTTTCACACAAGTTACAAGGTACAATCGTAATAAGAGCCCATCCATTGTATTCAAATTTGAATCCATTATTCCCCTAATTCTATTTTCAATTAATCTTTCAAAATCATTTAAAAATTCACTAGGAATGATAAGGTCAAAAACAAGATTATCCAACACAACACACCACCAAAGGGTTTCTCAAGTGAAGATCATCCTCAAAAGGATATGCGTGTCATTATTCACATGGTCATATTCTTCATAACAAGAAACACATGTAAATTAATCTATTATCTAGATTTAACCTTAAAGAACTCACATGGGAACATAAATAAAATGTGAAATTCATTCAGATTAATCAAATTGAAAAACAAGGACAATCTCAAGGGCTTGGATTCAAATACTCACTTGGGAATTTTTAGCATGACTAGCCTAACAAGCCAAAAAAAATTTGAAGGGCTTATTCATAAAATAACTTACATGGGAAAAGCATAAATAGTGAAATTCATTCCATAATTCTCAAATAAGAATAGAAATGCTTGGGTTAAGGGGAAAGTCAACCATCCCTCACACTTAACCAACTCAATTACAATTTAACACTATTACAATCCCATTAACAACAAATTTAATTTTTAACAACCCATAAAATGTAATCAATGGCATGCCTCATAGGCATCCAATTTCAAACAACCATAAATAATTATACAAGGTAAATCACCCATGTTATTGCCCTTAATCATGTTATAAACCCCAATTAATTCTTTAAAACACATATTACATCACCTAAAAAACTTTAGGTAGAATCATGGTTTAATTATAAATCAAATAAACACCCTAAAAATGGACGTGAAACACTCCATCATATGTAATCAACATGAAAATTAGAGAATGGAAGAAGACCACCTACATAGTTCCATGTTAGATAGACCATAAAGTAGCAGGTTCTAATTCACCATTTTTTGGGTGAAATAATTGTTGATCTGAGGAGACTAACAATGTTCGAATCAGTGGTCAAATATTGTGGGATCTGAAATTGAATAATAGTATTCAATGAAGGATTACATGGGATCCTTTTATGGGAATAATAATGAACGGAAATAAGGTGTTGATTTTAATGAAATTTACGGGAAAATTTTATATTTTACCTCAAATATCTATGTTTTACGGTTTAGGTTCATGGTTTTTCTAACCGTACCCCATTTTACACAATCACTACATTTATGAAGTGAAGGTCATAAGGTTACCCCACATTGGTTACCCATCGTGCAGTAAATATTCTAATTGCCTCAATCAAGTTCTGTAAAAACTGCAGAACTCACTTCATGACCATGTAACTCTTCCCACATGATACACTCTAAATGTGCATCTAATTGGACCCCTCTCTCTATCATCGTAGGATTTAATAAACTATACAGACCACTCCAAAAAGTTTCTACTGGCCAATCGGTTGGGCCAAAACACCCTAAAGCAGGTGTTTCGGGCTCCCAACAAGGCCTAGACACCACTGAGCATCCCATGACCTCAACGAGCCTCCACATTAGGCAATACATAAGTATTTATACTATGATTTTTGGAAAAAAGGGTTCAATATGTCAAATAAGAACCCTTTTCATAAAAACTTCCCCCTTAAACCAATTTATTCTAAAATTAACCTTCCAAGGGTGGTGAATAAATATCTAAGAAAAACTCTTTCCACTACGATCGAACACCCCCCTCCCCCTCCAAGGTCTCATTGTGCACTCGGCAGTGCTGTGGCTATAGAGATCTTTCAGGTTATGATCTAAATTTTGTATAGGATCCTCCTAAAAGGATGAATATTCATGTAACTCAACCTCCTTAGTCTGGAAAGTGTGACATATCACTAAATAGTAAAATTAGAACTAAGAAATGTGGAAGATTGTGTACATGGATCAGTATGTTTGAGATAACTGCAACTGATAGGAAACCACCTTGACTCTCTCAAGAATCTCAAACAACCAAATGTATCTAGGTGAAATCATACCCTATCTTCAGATTCTCTTAGGTACTAGACATGGTGAATCTCATAGGAAAATATGATCCCTAACCTCAAATTATTGAGGTCATATTTAGTGATCGGTGTAAGATTTTTGATGTGACTATGCAGTGGCCATCCACTTCAAAATTCACTGCACTTTCTCAGTGGTCTCCGGGACAAGATGAGGTCTCATCATATTGCCTCTCATGCCTCCATCTAACATAGGAGTGATCAGAATGACCTACCATATGACTCATAATGCGCTATCATAATAGTATCTTGAAAGCTATTATAATAGGGGGGAATTAACCAGGGTTATATTTTTCTCCCAAGAGCCACCAAAATCTAGGGAACATGCCCACAAGATGTCCTCAAGAACATTAATGATGAAATCTGACTATCCATATGTCTTTGGGGGGCAATACATACTTATAAGATCCTATATACCATACGCCACCTGTATCCCTTACTAGAAATGAGAAGTAAACCAGGCATCCCTATTTGAAATGATAGAATTTGGGACCCCTTGTTATAAGGACCCGACATTAAACATTACATATTATTGAATTAAATGAATAATTCACATTGAGGATCTTTTCAGGTTTAGAGTTTTAGAGTATTAGAACATGGCCATTACATCTCAACGATTACAAAGTAGACACATCTACTCAACTTCCATTTTTTTCCACAATAATAAAAACTCTTGAACTAAAGAGTAATGTCTAGTTCCTTGTTTTGGACATCCTGACATTTCCATGATCCCATCCTTGACCCTATTCAACTTTATGTCCTATGAAAAACATTTTAAAAAAACATTGGATGAGAATAAAAAATCTCAATAAGGGTTATAAAAATACGGAAAGAAAACATTAGTCCATGTATACATAAGAATCGATGCAATCATACATTACTCATAAAACATAAGCAATTTAACATACCTCATGAAATAATAAGATTTACAAATAACTCATAGAAATCATAGGACATAAAGGTAACATGAGGCATTAATAACATTCTTACATAGGGAGTAACCCTCATGGTTATGTTTGGAATACCCATCACAGTATATTCCCTAAATCTCTTCGGATAAACCTTAGCATTTAACCCCTACGCATTACCCAATGCATTGGAGAGCTATATCGAGATCACCCGCCTATAGTTTACCACGGAACCACCCGTCTTCATAAACAATGCCCAAGAACCATAACATAATCATATCATATAAACATACATAAAGAAACATAACATTCCCACATTGCAATAACAATATAACATTTTAAGATATTGAAATAATGAATCCATTCTAAAAACCATTTTCAAAACCATTTAAAATATTTAATAAAGAGATTTTTGAATCAATGTGTCCCATACCACTTGGAAGCTTTTAACATTTTAAACCATTAATATCCATATAAATGAATCCTTAAAACCATTTTGGAAACATGGATATTAATGAGAAATATTTATAAGAATAAATCATTAAAACATTTAAAATGATATTTTTAGTTAATGGGTTTTTAATAAAATGAGACATAATTGAATACAATAATTGAGGAATAACATTTAATAAGAAATTTATAATCTCATGAGAATGAAGGGATTCATGATATAATATTCTAAAGGACATTATATACACCATATAAGAGTTAATTGGTGCATAACAACAATTAAGCCTGAATGGAAATGAAAAATGAGATGAAATCCCTTATAAAGAAGGTATCCTTAAATTAAGGATAAATCACTCTCATAATTATGTGTGACAAATATAAATACATCCAGTATAAGTGGATATTATGTGTAAAAAAATAAAAGGTCATTCACACATATTCAAAGGATGACATATTCAATAACTACATGTTGAACCCAAAGAAATCCAAATTGGGTTAAGAAGTTCCCTTGGTAAAATTCGACAGCCAAACGGCGTCACTTTAAAATTCATAAAATTAGTTGATGAGAGTGAAAATGGTATCTCATCACTTTGACATAAAATTTACATCAATAAAGATATAGAAAAACATATCCCAACATAAAAAGATGTAAATTAAAAGACATAACAAAATAAGTCTTTAAAAAGAGGAGTGTGAAAGGTTCCCGTACCGATTTGGGCAACTTTCGAAACGTACACCCCATGAAATAAGGGTCATAAAATGAAGATGTAACTACCCATAAATGAGAGTATATTATACAAATATTAAAATAATTGGCAGTAAATACACCACACAAAAGGGAATAGTGGCCAATGTATCATGAATCTCACAGGAATAAAACATGAGATGAAAATCCCCTTATGAAAATTCGACAGCCTAACGACGCCACATAAGACTTCCAAAAATTGATTGATGAGTTAAAATATGGAATTTCATCATATTAACATAAAATATATAGAACGAGGAATATAAAATAACATCCCCCAACATAATAAATAGGATCTTAAAGTAAGGTACATAAAAAATAGTACTTAAAAAGAAAGAGAGAGGTAGGATCCCTTAACTCTATTCCGACTTGTCTTGTTCGTTTCTTTATATTCCTGAATAATAAAATTTGGTCAATTTATAATTTATTAAGTAACTCGTTTAAATATTATTATTCAGTTCATATCACATATTATATTTTCATAATAATTGGTTAATAATGTGAGTTCATATCTGACGTTTTTGACGATGTTTGGTACATGAGTCCAAAATGAACTTGTTTGAAAACGATTGTCCATGTATTATTATGTAAATCATATCCAGAATAGTATTAATGATTTAAATATCATATATATCCAGTACATATTTATTTTATACTATTCAATAACATTTGGAGATAAAAATAAATGAAATGCACCGTTCATGGTGATAGTAGGTCGTAGGTACGCATGAACACTACTTTCATTTTTTGACATATTAATGGAATTAAATATAATTGAGATATATATATATATATTAATTTCATTATAATATATATGTTTTATAGGTCACATATGTTCATTAATTTAATTCTTTATACATTCCATGTATTGCATGAACGAGTCACATCACTTGAGGGGGCGGTAGTCCACACTTCCCCGTATGAAATTATCGCATTTGCACAACCTGCAATGCATAAAGTTATGTTTTAAATATAAAATACATAAGCATATGGAAAACATAAATACCATATATATATATATATCATATATAAAAAACATTTACATCATAATGTCTACCATGAACGGTGTTAAGAGAAGATTGAACAATCATCGTTTCGTGAGCCAGTAATTCGCCATCCACATAAACAGTATGTTCTTTAACCATTAGACAAAGGTGTGTGTAAGTGTAGCTATAATGCTTCACAGAAAAACATCCTAGTATATTTATGATACTGTTTTTGTTACAAAATAAAGGAATAAAAAGGGTTTAGGGGTCTGGAGAAGCAAAATAAAACAAAATAACACAATTGAAGACATTACCTTTAAATCGGGTAACTCCTCTTGGTTTGAACAAAAATTGTTTCTTGAAGAGCATTCTGTCAAAGGTGAGCCTTTAATGATGAAGAGAGGGATGTGTAGAGATGAAATGGGAAGGTTTTGGCTGATCCAATGGCTTGCGAGGTGTGGGTAAGGTGGTAGAGGTGGGGGCCTTTTATAAGAGAAGAGGAGGGGCACTCTTGGAAAGTTATAAAATATTACTTTATTATTAAATAATTTTAGGATTTTAAAGGTCCCAAAAGGATATATTTCTAGAATAAAGTGATATGGTTTATAAATCCACCAATACAATAGCTTTGTGAAAACTTTAATTCATAGATTTCACCCTATCTTCTCATTTTATTTAAATCGTTCATTTATGAGGTAATCACTACATCATCACGGTGTCATAAATAAAATAAATTATTTAATGTATAAGAATTATTAAAAAAATACTGATGTAGGAAATCATTTTATCTTTATAATGAGTATTTATAGTCAAAAATATGACTTGTATAACCCCATGTAAAAATTGTTTATTAAAACAATACATGTTTGTGACATTTTAATTTTAACTTTAAATAAAAAGTTATTAATGTCATTTTCCAACCAATGTGGCTCTATGGGGTCCCCATGTTGACCCATGGATTTTATTGGTCGGCCATGACTCACCCAATAAGGTTAGGACATGTTTCAAGGTCATTTCATATTATTATAACATTATCTTTACCTTAAATTACACTAATTACCTCTAATCGCGATTAATAAATCATAAAATTTACTATTCACCAAAAAATTATTTTAATCTCATTAAACCACATTTTACATCCTAATGACTACCATGCAAGTCTTATTTTAGAAAATAAAATCACAGAAGTTGTAAATTTTCATTTAAATGAAAAATCAGTTTCTTTAACTACCACTTAGTGGTTTCACTATTCATCCAAAATTGATGTTTTTCAGAAAAATACCAAAAATTCACCCTAAGATATATTTGATATTTTGAATTCAAAAATGATGTCTATTTTAAAAAATTAAAAATATATAAGTTGCATTAATTAATTTAATAATTTATTCCCACTTTCAAAACAAATAGCGTGTTTTTAAGAAACAATATCTATTAAAAGAGTGACACTAGTTTAAGTCCAAATTCAATGTGAAATTAATTCCAACGACCACCATTGGATTAAATGGTTAAAATATAATCTAAATAAACTTTAATCTCAATTAGAAAGATAATCTATCCATATAAATAAATAAGATTAAAATGAGGTTTTGAATTAAAATGCAACATTTTGACTAAAATGATCTTTATCGGAAAAGTAACAAAAATTTACACAAAGTAAATATTGATGTCCAGATTCTAAAGAAGGATTTTATTTTGTCAAATAAAACATATAAAATTGTCAAAATTATATTTAAAAAGGGTTCTCCATCAAAAGGCGGTTAATCGACCTTTTAATGAATATTAGAAGATTTATGCTTAAAATTTGATTCATTTTCATTTTAAGCCGCTAACATTTATTAGATAAATGTAAAAATATTTAACAAACATATGTAATTATTTTGTAGTTATTTCTGTTCATTCTCTCCATTACAATGGCTAGGCGTTAAATATTATAATATTATTATATTATTAGTGTGCAACGTAATATTTCAAAGAAACTCGTTGTTGCGTATTGGCTACGCCATTGAGCATAGCATTCCCTTTAAAGTAGTATTAAAATTTTATTTACAAATATTGATAAATATTAGAATATAATATTATTTATTTACCTGGGATGTTACATCCTTCCCCCCTTTTGGGAATTACGTCCTCACAATTTCAAAATTGGGCTTGGAAACTTCATTGAAAGTCCCACATCGGAACAAGAGTCAGTAAAACAATCACTTTAAAAGAAAGGGAGAGAAGTACAATGCCCGAGTTAACCCATACTAGGATTCCAAGTATGAAATTATGGATATGGAGGAGAAAAAAAGGGTCATGTTCTAATAGAGAGTGATAGTAATGATGTCTAGGAGAAATTTAACCACAAGAAAATCACAATCCTATGATGGGTTAAACGGTATTCGATTCCCCAGTAGGAAAAGATAACAGACATCATTTTTGTTTTAAGTTAGTCTTCATTGAGTAATTTATTTTTGAGCTTAACTAAATCACAATGAAACATACTTACTTGTCACATATACTTTCAACTTTTACTAGATTCTTTAATCAAACAAATATTTTTTCCAAAATATGAGTATTTAGGAAGACTTATTCACATTAAGAGTACTATAATCAACTTCTTGAGAATCACCTAATCCATAAAAGAGAAATATATATTTCCCATGTCTTTAGATATTAACCAAAACCAAACTAAAAAGTTTAGCACGAGATCATATAATACCCAATAAGGATATTACGTTTTCAAAAAGAAAAACTACCCCTATTCTCTAAAATTTGTCAAACAAAACCCAAATTTCAACAAAGACCATTCAGTAAACAATGTTTCCATAAAATTCATCAAATTAAACCCAACTAAGATTGAAACCAAAATATTTAAAGGATTTAATCACATAGTCTCACAAGGTACAAATTAACATTTATCTCCAAATAACATCATTTCCTCTTAAAGTCTCACACTGAAAAGTAATTAACCTAATCACATATCCTCCATGATAGGGTAATAATTTCCATAGTTAATGCAAAATAAACTTAATCTTGATTCCTAAAATCATCTAACTAAAAATAGTTAGTCAAACTAACCAGGGACTTCACGTTGTCCAGTGGTAGGCGATAAATAACAGTTACACATTGGTTGTGGGTTCGATTCACGTAGCTTCTTCCGACGCGACGGGTTGTCACATGGTCTGTGTGTTGTCCTTTTTTCAAAACTATATAATTATTAAAACATTCCCCAAAAATCAATAAAATCTTCAAAAATCACCATAACATAATTTAACCTCAAGTTTATCTCATGTCGTTCATATTCCATCATAACGTATAGTAACCCATAATTACCTCAAAAGTAAGGATCATATAAACCATAATGGTTACCTTTATAATTATTACATGAACTTCCATGTCGAGTTGGTTCCCTTGTACATGATGCATTAGAGAACTCAACAAGGCTCAAGTGGTTGATCATGACTCCTGGTAGTTGTTTTAGAATAACCACGAGATTTCTCATGGAATTCCCCATTTCATCCAGTCTTTTAATCAGAGAACCATAATAGTTTCCTTCAAACTCATTGTCAATTTGGTGCCTGCTAGATCCATCAGTTTATTAAAACTAGAAATGACAGTGTGAGTATATCAAAATAATCATTATGTACAAAAGAGGAAGATAAACACTAATATATACGTATCCATGTTATCTCAAACTCATTCCAACCTTCAAAAATAACAATGAATCAATATAATATAATAACCATTGTGGTTATACACAACTTGTCACTTAACACTCTAACCAATAATGTTATCTGAACATCCCTCTGATACCATCTTTAAGGACCCAGCTTTAAACATTACTTATTATTGAATTAAATGAATAATTCACATTGGGGATCTTTTCAGTTTTGGAGTTTTATATAATTATGACATAACTATTACATCTCAAAGATTAAAAAGTAGACTCATCTACTCAACGTCCATTTTTTCAGAAAAATAAAAACTCTTGAACAAAAGTGTCATGTCTAGTTCATTGTTTTAGGCAGCCTGACATTTCCTTGATCCCATCCTTGACCCTATACACTTTATGTCCTGTGAAAAACATTTCAAAAAAACATGGGATGAGCATAAAAAGCTCATTAAGGGTTATAAAAATACGGAAAGAAAACATTAGTCCATTTGTACATAAGAATCAATGAAATCATACTTTACTCATAAAACATAAGCAATTTAACATACCTCATGATATCATAAGATTTACGAATAACTCATAGAAGTCATAGGACATAAAGGTATCTTGAGGCATTCATAACATTCTTACATATGGAGTGACCCTCATGGTTACATTTGGAATACCCATCATAGTATATTCCCTAAATCGTTCCGGAGAAACCTCAGTGTTTTACCCCTTCACATTACCCAATGCATTGGAGAGCTATATCGGGCTCACCCGCCCTTAGTTTATCACGGAACCACCCATCTTCATAAACAATGCTCATGAACCATAACATAATCGTATCATATAAAACATACATAAAGAAACAAAAGATTCCCAAATTTCAATAAGAATATAACATTTTAAGATATTGAAACAATGAATCCATTCTAGAAACCATTTTAAAAACCATTTAAAACATTTAATAAATAGATTTTGGAATCAAAGTGTCCCATACCACTTTGAATCTTTTAACATTTTAAAACATTAATATCCATATAAATAAATCCTTAAAAACATTTTGAAAACATGGATATTAATGAGAAATATTTATAAGAATAAATCATTAAATCATTTAAAAATATATTTTAGTTAAAGGGTTTTTAACAAAATGAGGGACACTTGAATACAATAATTGAAGAATAACATTTAATCAGAACATTATAATATCATGAGAATAATGGGATTCATGATATAATATTCCAAAGGACAGTATATAAACCATATAAGAGTGAATTGGTTCATAACAACAATGAAGCCTCAATGGAAATGTAAAATGAGATAAAATCCCTTATAAAGAAGGTATCATTAATTTAAGGATAAATCAATCTCATAATTATGTGTGAAAAATATAAATACACCCAATATAAGTGGATATTAAGTGTAAAAAAAATCAAATGTCATTCACACATATTCAAAGGATGACATATTCAATAACTACATGTCGAACCCAAAGAAATCGAAATTGGGTTAAGAAGTTCCCTTGGTAAAATTCGACAGCCTAACGGCGTCACTTTAAAATTCATAAAATTAGTTGATGAGAGAGAAAATGGTATCTCATCACATGGACATTAAATTTTCATCAATAAGGATATATAAGAACATATCCCGACATAAATATATCTAAATTAAAAAACATAACAAAATAAGTCTTTAAAAAGAGGAGTGTGAAAGGTTCCCTTACCGATTTGGGAAATTTTCGAAACATACACCCCATGAAAGAAGGGTCATAAAATGAAAATGTAAATACCCATAAATGAGAGTATATTATAAAGATTTTAAAATAATGGTCAGTACATACACCACACAAAAGGAAATACTGGCCAACGTAGCATGAATCTCATGGGAATAAAAAGTGAGACGAAAATCCCCTTATGAAAATTCGACAGCCTAACGGCGCCACATAAAACTTGCAAAAATGGATTGATGAGATAAAATAGAGACTCTAATAATATTAACATAAAATTTACAGAATGAGGAATATAAAATAACATTCCTCAACATAATAAAGAGGATCTTAAAGTATGTTACTTAAAAAGAGTACTTAAAAAGAAAGAGAGATGTAGGATCCTTTACCTCAAGTCCGACTTGTCTTGTTCGTTTCTTTATATTCCTGAATAATAAACTTTGGTCAATTTATAATTGTTTAAGGTCCTCCTTTAAAGAATATTATTCATTTAATATCACATATTATATTGTTATAATAATTGGTTAATAATGTGGGTTCATATCAGAAGTTTTTGTCGATGTTTGGTACATGAGTCAAAAATGAACTTGTTTGAAAATGATTGTCCATGTAGTTATAAGTAAATCACCTCCAGAATAGTATTAATGATTTAAATATCATATATATCCATTAAATATTCATTTTATACTATTCCATAACATTTGTAGATAAAAATAAATGAAATGCACCGTTCATGGAGATGGTAGGTCATACGTACGTTTGAACGCTACTTTCATTTCTTTGACCTATTAATGGAATTAAAAATAATTGAGAGATATATATATTATAATTATATTATAATATATATGTTTTATAGGTCACATAATTTTATTAATTTCATTCTTTATACATTACATGTATTGCATGAACGAGTCACATCACTTGAGGGGGCGGTAGTCCACACTTCCTCGTATAAAATTATCTCATTCGCACAACATGCAAAGCATAAACGTATGTTTCAAATATAAAATACAGAAGCATATGGAAAAAATAAATACCATATATATCATATACAAAATACAGTGACATCATAATGTCCACCATGAACGGTGTTAAGAGAATATTGAACAATCATCGTTTTGTGAGGCAGTAATTCGCCATCCATAGAAACAATATGTTCTTTAACCATTAGACGTAGGTGTGTGTAATTGTAGATAGAATCATTAACATAACAACATCCTAGTATATTTAAGATACTGGTTATGTTACAAAAGAAAATAATAAAAAGATTTTAGGGGTTTGGAGAAGCAAAATAAAACAAAAGAACACAAGTGAAGACATTACCTTTAAATCGGGTAACTCTTCTTGGTTTGAACCAAAAGGGTTTCCTGAAGAGCATTCATCCAAATGGGAGGCTTAAATGATGAAGATAGGGATTTGGAGAGATGAAATGGTCAGGGTTTGTCCGAGCCAAAGGCATTAGAGGTGTGGGTAAGGTTGTAGAGGTGGGGGCCTTTTATAAGAGAAGAGGAGGGGCACTCTTGGAATGTTATAAAATATTACTTTATTATAAAATATATTTCGGATTTTAAAGGTCCCAAAAGGATATATTTCGAGGATAAGGTGATAAGGTTTCAAAATACACCAATCCAATAGGTTTGTGACAAGTGTAATACTTATATTTCACCATATCTTCTCATTTTATTTAAATCGTTCATTTATGAGGTAATCACTGCATTATCACGGTGTCATAAGTAAAATAATTTATTTAATGTCTAAAAATTATTAAAAACATCATGATGTAGAAAATCATCCTAGATTTATAATGAGTATTTATAGTCAAAAATATTACTTGTATAACCCCATGTAAAAATTGTTTTAGTAAAAAAATACATGTTTGTGACATTTTAATTGTATCTTTAAATAAAAAGTTGTTAATGTTATTTTCCAACCAAATTGGATCCATGGGGACCCCAAGTTGACCCATGGGTTTTCTTTGTCGGCCATGACTCATCCAATAAGGGTAGGACATGTTTCAAGGTCATTTCATCTTATTATAACATTATCTTTACCTTAAATTTTACTAATTACCTCTAATCGCGATTAATAAAACTTAAAAGTTACTATTCAACAAAAAAGTATTATAATCTCTTTGAACCAAATTTTAATTCCTAATGACAGCCATTTATGTCGGATTTTTGAAAATCATATCACAGAAGTGGTAATGTTTCATTTAAACGAAAAATCAGTTTCGTTAACTACCACTCAGTGGTTTCACTATTCATCAAAAATTGATGTTTTTCAGAGAAATACCAAAAATTCATCCTAAGAAATATTTGATATTACGAATTCAAAAATTATTTTCTATTTTAAAAAATTAAAAATATATAAGTTTCATTAATTAATTTAATAATTCATTCCCGCTGTCAAAACAAATAGCTTGTTTTTAAGAAACAATATCTTTTAAAAGATTGACACTAGCTTAAGTCCAATTTCAAAGTGAAATTAATTCCAATTACCACTATTGGATATAACGGTAAAAATATATTCTAAATAAACATTAATATCAATTATAAAGATAATCTTTCCATATAAATAAATCAGATTAAAAAGTGGTTTTTAATTAAAATGCAACATTTTCCCTAAAAATGATCTTTATCGGAAAAATAACAAAAATTTACACATAGTAAATTTTTATGTCCAGATTCTAAATAAGGATTTTATTTTGTCAAATAAAACATATAAATTGTAAATAGTATATTGAAAAGGGGTTCTCCAACAAAAGGCAGTTAATCGACCTTTTAAAGAATATTAGAAGATTATGCTTAAAATTGGATTCATTTGCATTTTAAGCCTCTAACATTTATTGGATAAATGTATAAATATTTTACAAACATATGTAAAAATGTTTTAGTTATTTCTATTCACTCCCTCCATTACAACGAATAGGAGTTAACTATTATAATATTATTATATTATTAGTGTGCAACGTAAGATTTCAATGAAACTTGTTGTTGAGTATTGGGTACGCCATTGAGCATAGAATTCCCTTTAAAGTAGTATTAACATTTTATTCAAAAATATTGATAAACATTAGAATGTAATATTATTTATATACTTGGGATGTTACATCCTTCCCCCCTTTTGGGAATTGCATCCTCGCAATTTCAAAATTGGGCTTGGAAACTTCATTGAAAGTCCTACATCGGAACAAGAGTCCGTAAAACTATCACTTTAAAAGAAAGGGAGAGAAGTACAAAGGTCACCCGATTTAACCCATACTAGGATTCCATGTATGTAAATATGGATATGGAGGAGAAAACAAAGGTTCATGTTCTGATGGAGAGTGATAGTAAACATGTCTAGGAGAAAGTTAACCACATGAAAATCACAAACTTGTGATGGGTTAAACGGTATTCAATTCCCCAGTAGGAAAAGTTAACAGCCAATATTTTTGTTTTAAGTTACTCTTAATTGAGGAATTTATTTTTGAGCTTAACTAAATCATAATCAAACATACATACTTGTCATGTAGACTTTCAACTTTTACTATATTCCTTAATCAAACTCATATTTTCTCCAAAAGACGAGTATTTAGGAAGACTTCTTCGCATTAAGAGTACTCTAATCAACTTCTTGAGAATCACCTAATCCACAAAAGGGAACTATATATTTCCCATGTCTTTATATATTAACCATAACCAAACCAAAAAGTTTAGTATGAGATCAGATAATACCCAAAAAGGATATTTCTTTTTACAAAAAGAAAAACTACTCGTAATCTCCAAAATTTGTCAAACAAAACCCAAAGTTCAACAAAGACCATTCAATAAATAATTTGTCCATAAAATTATTCAAAGTAACCTCAACAAAGATTGAAACCCAAATATTTGAAGGATTTAATCACATAGTCTCTACAGGTACAAATTAACATTTATCTCCAAATAACATCAGTTGCTCTTAAAATATCATACTGAAAAATAATTAACCTAATCACATATCCTCCATGATAGGTTAATAATTTCCATAGTTAACCCTAAATCAACTTACTATTGATTTATAAAATCATATAACTAAAAATAATTATTCAAACTAATAAGGGAATTCACGTAGTCTAGTGGTAGGCGATAAATACCAGTTGCACTTTGGTTGTGGGTTCGATTCCCGTAGCTTCGTCAGACGCGACGGGTTGTCACACAGTCTGCATGTTGTTCTTTTTTCAATACTATATAATTCTTAAAACATTCCCCAAAAATAGATAAAATCTTCAAAAATAACCATAACAAAATTTAACCACAATTTTATCTCATGTCGTTCATATTCCATCATAACGTATAGTAACCCATAATTACCTCAAAAGTAAGGATCATATAAACCATAATGGGTACCTTTATAATTATTACCTGAACTTCCATGTCGAGTTGGTTCTCTCGTACATGATTAATTAGAGAACTCACCATGGTTCAAGTGGTTGATCGTGACTCCTAATAGTTGGTTTAGAATAACCACGAGATTTCTCATTGAATACCCCATTTCATCCAGTCTCTTAATTAGAGAACCACCATAGTTTCCTTCAAACCCATTGCCACTTTGGTGCCTGCTAGATCCATCCATTTACTAAAACCAGAAATTTCAGTGTGAGTATATCAACAAAATATTATGTACTAAAGAGGAAGATAAACACTAAGATATACTTATCCATGTTATCTCAAACTCATTCCAACCTTCAAAAATAACAATGACTCTATCTAATATAATAACCATTGTGGTTATAAACAACATGTCACTTAACACTCTAACCTCTAATGTTATCTCAACATCCCTCTGATACCAACTATAAGGATCCAACCTTAAAAATTACTTATTATTGAATTAAATGAATAATTCACATTGAGGATCTCTTCAGGTTTAGAGTTTTTTAGAATTAGGACATAACTATTACATCACAAATATTACAAAGTAGACACATCTACTCAGCTTCCATTTTTTTCACAAAAATAAAAACTCTTTAACAAAAGAGTCATGTCTTGTTCCTTGTCATAGACAGCCCGAAATTTCCTTGATCCCATCCTTGACCCTATTTAACTTTATTTCCTATGAAAAACATTTCAAAATAACATGGGATGACCATAAATAGCTCAGTAAGGTTATAACAATACGGAAAGAAAACATTAGTCCATGTATACATAATAATCAATGAAATCATACTTTACTCATAAAACATAAGAAATTTAACATACCTCCTGATATCATAAGATTTACGAATAACTCATAGAAATAATAAGATATAAAGGTAACTTGAGGAATTCATAACATTCTTACGTAAGGAGTAACCCTCATGGTTACGTTTGGAATACCCATCACAGTATATTCCCTAAATCCCTTCGGAGAAACCTTAGCGTTTAACCACTTTGCATTACCCAATGCATTGGACAGCTATATCGGGCTCACCCGCCCTTAGTTTATCATGGAACCAACCATCTTCATAAGCAATGCCCAAGATCCATAACATAATCGTATCAATAAAAAATACATAAAGAAACATAACATTCCCACATTTCAATAACAATATAACATTTTAAGATATTGAAATAATGAATCCATTCTAGAAACCATTTTCAAAACCATTTAAAACATTTAATAAACAGATTTTTGAATTAAAGTGTCCCATACCACTGTGAATATTTTAAAATTTTAAACCATTAATATCCATATAAATAAATTCTTAAAACCACTTTGAAAACATGGATATTACTGAGAAATATTTATAAGAATAAATAATTAAAACATTTAAAATGATATTTTAGTTAAAGGGGTTTTAACAAAATGAGAGACACTTGAATACAATAATTGAGGAATAACATTTAATCATAACTTTATAATATCATGAGAATAAAGGGATTCCTAATATAATATTCCAAAGTATAGTATATAAACCATATAAGAGTGAATTGGTGCATAACAACAATGAAGCATCAATGGAAATGTAAAATGAGATGAAATCCTTTATAAAGAAGGTATCCTTAAATTAAGGATAAATCAATCTCATAATTATGTGTGAAAAATATAAATACACCCAATATAAGTGGATATTAAGTGTAAAAAAATCAAATGTCATTCACACATATTCAAAGGATGACATATTCAATAAATACATGTTTAACCCCATGAAATCGAAATTGGGTTAATAAGTTCCCTTGGTAAAATCTGACAGCCTAACGACGTCACTTTAAAATTCATAAAATTAGTGGATGAGAGAGAAAAATTGAATCTCATCACATGGACATAAAATTTACATCAATAAGGATATATAATAACATATCCCAATATAAAAAGATGTATATTAAAAGACATAACAAAATAAGTCTTTAAAAAGAGGAGTGTGAAAGCTTCCCTTACCGATTTGGGAAACTTTTGAAACGTACACCCCATGAAAGAAGGGTCATAAAATGAAGATTTAATTACCCATAAATTAGAGTATATTATAAAAATATTAAAATAATGCGCAGTACATACACCACACAAAAGGAAATAGTGGCTAATGTAGCATGAATCTCACGGGAATAAAAAGTGAGATGAAAATACCCTTATGAAAATTCGACAGCCTAACGACGCCACATAAAACATCCAAAAATGGATTGATGAGATCAAATAGGTAATATCATCATATTTACATAATATTTACATAATGAAAAATATAAAATAACATCCCCCAACATAATAAAGAGAAGCTTAAAGTATGTTACATAAAAAAGGGTACATAAAAAGAAAGAGAGAGGTAGGATCCCTTACCTCAAGTCTGACTTGTCTTCTTCATTTCATTATATTCTTGAATAATAAACATTGGTCAAATTATAATTTCATAAGGACCTACATTAAAGATTATTATTCAGTTCATATCACATATTATATTGTTATAATAAGAGGTTAATCATGTGAGTTCATATCAGACGTTTTTGTCGATGTTTGGTACATGAGTCAAAAATGAACTTGTTTGAAAATGATTGTCCATGAAGTTATAAGTAAATCATCTCCAGAATAGTATTAATGATTTAAATGCCATATATAACTATTAAATATTAATTTTATATTATTCCATAACATATGGAGATAAAAATAAATGAAATGAACATTTCATGGAGAGGGTAGGTTGTACGTACGCATGAACGCTACTTTCATTTTATTGACATATTAGTGGAATTAATAATAATTGAGAGAGAGATATTTATATATTATAATTCCATTATAATATATAGGTTTTATAGGTCACATAATTTTATTAATTTCATTCTTTATACGTTCAATGTATTTCATGAAGGGGTCACATCACTTGAGGGGGCGGTAGTCTACACTTCCTCGTATGAAATTATCACATTTGCACAACATGAAAAGCATAAAGGTATGTTTTAAATATAAAATAAAGAATAATGTGGAAATAATAAATACCATATATATCATATATAAAATTCAGTGACATCATAATGGCCACCATGAACGATGTTAAGAGAATATTGAACAGTCATCATTTCGTGAGGCAGTAATTCGCCATCCACAGAAAAAGTATGTTATTTAACCATTTGATGGAGGTGTGTGTAAGTTTAGCTCGAATACTTCACATAAGAACATCCGAATATATTGAATATACTGGTGTTGTTTCAAAATAAAGGAATAAAAAATGTTTAGGGGTTTGGAAAATCAAAATAAAACAAAATAACACAAGTGAATATATTACCTTTAAATCGGGTAACTCCTCTTGTTTTGAACCAAAAGGGTTTCTTGAAGAGAATTATGCCAAATGAGAGGATTAAATGATAAAAAGTGGGATGTGGAGAGATGAAATGGTCAGGGGTTGGCCTAGAAAAAGTCTTGAGAGGTGTGGGTAAGGTGGTAGAGGTGGGTGCCTTTTATAAGAGAAGAGGAGGGGCACTCTTGGAAATTTATAAAATATTACTTTATTGTAAAATGATTTTCGGATTTTAAAGGTCCCAAAAGGATATATTTCTAGGATAAGGTGATAAGGTTTTGAAATCCACCCATTCAATAGGTTTTTGACAAGTGTAATACTTATATTTATCCCTATCTTCTCATTTTATTTAAATCGTTCATTTAAGAGGTAATCACTGCATCATCACGGTGTCATAAATAAAATAGATTATTTAATGTCTAAAAATAATAAAAAATAATAATGATGCAGTAAATCTTTTTATCATTCTAATTACTATTTATAGTCAAAAATATGACTTGTATAACCCCATATAAAAATTGTTTTAGTAAAACAATACATGTTTGTGACATTTGAATTTAAACATTAAATAAAAAGTTATTAATGTCATTTTCCAACCAATGTGGATCCATTGGGTCCCCAAGATGACACATGGATTGTCTTGGTCGGACATGACTCATCCAATAAGGTTAGTAAATTTTCAAGGTCATTTCATATTATTATAACATTATCTTAACATTAAATTACACAAATTACCTCTAATCGCGATTAATAATACATAAAAGTTACTATTCACCGAAAAAATTATTTTAATATCATTGAACCAAATTTTCTTCCTAATGACAACCATGTATGTCGGATTTTTGAAAATCAAATCATAGAAGTGGTAAAGTTTCATTTAAACGAAAAATTAGTTTCTTTAACTACCACTTAGTGGTCTCACTATTCATAAAAAATTGATGATTTTCAGAAAAATACCAAAAAATTCACCCTAAGATATATTTGATATTCTGAATTCATAAATTATTTCTATTTTACAAAATTAAAAATATATAAGTTGCATTAATTAATTTAATAATTCATTCCTGCAATCGAAAAAATAGTGTGTTTTTAAGAAACAATATCTATTAAAAGATTGGCACTAGTTTAAGTCCAATTTCAAAGTGAAATTAATTCCAATGACCACCATTGGATTGAATGGTAAAAATATATTCTAAATAAACTTTAATATCAATTATAAATATAATATATACCTATAAATAAATCATATTAAAAGGATGTTTTGAATTAAAAGGCAACATTTTCACTAAAAATGATCTTTATCGGAAAAATAACAAAAATTTACACAAAGTAAATATTGATGTCCAGATTCTAATGAAGGATTTTATTTTGTCAAATAAAAAATATAAAATTTTCAAAAGTATATTTAAAAAGGGTTCTCCATTAAAAGGAGGTTAATCAACCTTTTAAAGAATATTAGAAGATTTCTGCTTAATATTGGATTCATTTGCATTTTAATCATCTAACATTTATTGGATAAATGTAAAAATATTTAAGAAACATGTGTATTCATTTTGTAGTTATTTCTGTTCACTCCCTCCATTACAATGGCTAGGCATTCACTATTATAATATTATTATATTCTTACTGTGCAACATAAGATTTCAAAGAAACTCGTTGTTGAGTATTAGGTATGCCATCGAGAATAGAATTCCCTTTAATGTAGTATCAACATTTTATTCATAAATATTGATAAAAATTAGAATGTAATATTATTATTTACCTGGGATTTTACACTTGTAGTCATACTATCTCACAGATGTAAAACTTCCCAAGATAATACACACTAAATGATTCCATGATCGATAGGAAATGTTTAACCATCATGATCCTGAAAGCAATAACTCAAATGTAATCGTTACCCTCAGGTGACCTCAGTAAACCCTTAAAAAATCCATCGTGGAGTCATTCCAATTCTACTATGGAATGTGTAGCTACTATAAATGTCCAGTGGTTCACTGGTTTTCTGCCTTCTCCTGCTGATAAGTGGAACACCTCATACAAAAATTGGCTATATATTCATTCATACCTATCCACCAATGTAATTCCAGATACATGTTGGTGACACCAAGATGAAATTCCCATAAAATGGAATGAAAATACCTTAACACTTCTTCATACATTTCTAATGAAACCCACACACGACCATGTAAAAACATAACATTATACTCACATATGGTCCAACTCGGAGTAGGGTCCTCACCTCTACACTCTCTCTTAGAACTATGACTATTGAATACTATAGCTACATAATCCTCACTCTGTGTAGTAGGGTGGTGGTAATAGATAAGGATTAAAGAAAAGTATTCTCCTAACTATCATGCACCAAAACATGCATTTCATATAATAATACCATAAGATTCCACTTGTGACTGGCTGGCTGAAATGCCTTTATCTGAGTCCTCATGCTCAGTTCATCAACCACTACATTGCTTTTTCAAGGCATGAAAGATAGTTTTATGTCAAAATCCATAAGTTATTCTACCTACATTCAATGTCTTATATTTATATCATGATTTTTAAATAAGTACTCGATGATTTTGTGGTATATCTACAACACAAAATGATCTCCAAGTAAGTAATGTATCCTATAGTGTAATATGTGAACAAATGCATTTAACTCAAGATCGTGCATAGGATAATTTATATCATATGGCCACAACTATCAACACCCATACACAACGAATCCATTTCCATGAATAATAACTTCTCCTAGATCGATACCGGATGCATCACAGTACATGGTGTAACACCTTCCTGACTCTGAAAAAATCAGTATAACCACAATCTCATTTCATATCATAAAAGGTCATCTAGAAGGAATGTATCCATGCATACATCACATACTTTTTTAGTCAAACTCATCAATAGATCTTCTAAGAATATGAAGTCCGGTATGGAATGTCTGCAGTAATTTTCCAACCCTATGAAATGTAATACCTCACAAAAATTCTTAAACTTACACCATGAAACTACTAGTTTAACCTTCTCTGGGTCCACTGATACTCTTGTCTCTAATATGATGTGACCTAGTAAGTGATTTTGATCCATCCAGAAGTGGAAGATTTTGAGATTATCATATAAATGATTCTCTCTCAATATACTCAACATAATATAGTGATGTTTATCATGGTTGTGTCGATTTTGATAATACACCAATATATCATCCACAAATAAACGATTCAAGATAAGGATAAAACACTCTATTTATAAGTTATATAAAGACTACTGGTGCATTTTTCAGACTGAATGACATTACCAAATACTCATACAGACCATTATTTCTCCTAAAAGTTGTGTGAGGTATGTCTAATTATCTTATATGCACCAGATGATAACGAGACCTAAAATCAATCATTGAGAAAACCCAAGATATCTAATCTAGTAGAAGAGATCATCAATCTATGGTAGAGGATAACAGATCATAACAATCACAAGGGTCAATTTACAATAGTCCACACATATCTCGAGGGCACCTTCAACATTTTTTTGAAAAAGGACCAAAAACCCCTTGGATATGTTTTGGGTCAGATGAAACTCATTCTCTCTATATCATATAGCTTCCTCTTGAGTTCTTTAAACTCTGTCGAAGACATCCTATAAGGAGGAATGGATACTGATGTAGATTTCAGTAGTAGCTTGATAGAGAAATCTATCTCTATCACCAGAGGTAAACCTGAAAATGTAATTCAAGAAGATATCCCAGAAATCGTCATCCACCGGAAGAAAATCTATAAAACATGTTCCCATGGTCATCTAGATATAAACTCGCAATGTGGCATATCATTCTACCCAACGCACGATGCTTAGGTCTAGCTCAACACACCTAGAAATCCCATTACACATTGTGTAGAAATGAACTAGTCTCTATTTATGTAAGAAATATTTATTGTGAGTGAAATTAACAATTTCCTTAAAGGAGCCCAAGATGTCCATAGAATAAATGATATCAAAACTGGTCATCTCGAAGGCGTATAGGTACCATAATAAGTGACACCCACCAACCTCAAGGGGTCACTCCAATGACAAATGCACACCTTTATTACTAATGCCTAATTGTGTGTCTATGATCATCACATCATTATATATAGAAACAGAGAGCCCAAAGCTCTCCAAAATGGGCCCATATATGAGACTTTGTGAATACCCAATATCAATAATTACAGAGTATAAAATGGGGGCTACTAGTTCAATACCTATAATAGTATAAGGTCATAGATCCTACTCCTATTGGGTCTATTGCAATACATATTCCTAGACAATACCACAAACCTATGACACTACCTAGTTACCATAAGCTTATCCACATTGCTGTCAATGTGAACCTGGGGTCTGGCTACCGTGGCTATGACCACCACCTTAGCCTTAATGGAATGTTTTAATCTAGTTCCAAGTCTAGTGAGAGTAAACAGACCCTAATACTGAATGTAGAGTCAGTAAAAACCGTCTCACAATAGAAGGTGGTGGAACCATCCTACTTAAGCACTATAGATGGACCATATTTCCAAAATATCGACACTCAACTAGGTCTAGTAAAAATGATGTCCTCATATAAACCATAATTCAGAATCAATATCACCTCACATGGCTACCTAAAGATATGTTCTAACTACAAGTGTCACTATGAGGAGGCTCTGGATGGTTCTTCCTATAGTTGGTCGGGATTTTACCAAATCCCTATGCTAAACCACCCTATCTCACACCTCTATAGTCCGTCAGGTTACACTCTTTTATCAGCACTTGACTCACTATAATATAAATAGTAGTCAACCTGAAGATATCTACCTATGATAGGATATCATGACTCAGACCAACGTAAAATTTCATATCCCTATATACAACCTCACCCATCAAAATAGGTGAGAATCTCATGATTTCAGCAACACAGGATGAATAATCCATAACTGAAAAACCACCCAACTCTCGATGCATAAATTCCCAGGATCAATAATCCCTTAATGTATCGGAATAATAGTAATCATATATGACTATCTAAAAATCTCCACATTCCATTTCCCAATGACTTTTTGCCTGAGTGATAACATCCCGACTTCTCATAGAAGAATCGCATAGCATATATGTCATGAGTTTACTATCCTATATAGAGGCATATAAAAATTTAATAAGATTGAAAGCATGGCCTCTATCCATGAAAGTATATCTTGTGGACTACCATACCCTGAAAATGTGGGCAACTTCTACTATTGTAACCCTCGTATCTGGTCTTCCATAGACCTGGCAGGATGTGGTGTTCCCGGAATGTTTTTGATGAACCTCCTAAATCATTTACGAAACTATGAATTTGAATCAACATTAGGTATTATAGGTATTTTGACAACTATAACGATTAGAGGATCCACTAGTATCTCCTGGCCTACCACCTCTGGGGTATGATCATTTCCGCCTTCCTTGCATACATCTTGTGGACATCATGGTGGCATGACTCTACAATTCCAAAACACATGCCTCAGTTAAAATATCATTTTCAAAATATAATAGATCATAATCTTAAATACATAATAGGGTAGGTCAAAACCTTCCTCTAAAAACTCATCCCTATTCATGACCCATGGGTATGGTCTAGGTGTCAAACCAATAAGAGATTCCAAAAAAATCACACTACCAAGGTCAGTTCTGGTCATGTTCTCTAACTAAATTCATTTCAGTTTCACTTTATTCGTAGTTTCCTTTTCATTTTAAATGGTGTTGACATTCATATATTGAATTGAAACACATTTAAAAATTATCATATTCCCTTATTGAGGGTTTTCCCAATGGTACACTGAATTCCAATATGTGGGGTATCATAATCCCTATGAATTAAATATTGGCCTCCAAATATACCACATCATAATGAAATCCTATTTAATTTGGAAACATGGTCCAGTAAATTCCAATCCAAAATGGCCCATGCCCCTCATGGAATAAATTTTGGTGTCTATCCTATCCATACCCTAATAAATACCAATATAACTATCACAACAATAAGAATATTTATCACGACATCTACAAAAAAACATGAAATCAATAATTCTCTCCAAACAGAATGATAAAATGCATGGCATGTGATTTCTAACAATTTCCAATATTATGAAAGCAATGTAATACCCTCATCTAATTAGGTTACAATTTAAATAGAACCCACAACCATATAAATAATCACAGTGAAACACATGTGTGTCTCCAATCATTTAAGTCAAATTAATTGTAACAACTCAAAATCCAATAATACAAATTTCAATTTGAGGGAATTTGTATTATCCCTATAAGTGAGATAGATAATTCTGGGAAAAACTTATTAACAAATTCCATTTAATTCTAATACCTTTATATTATTTTCAACTATTTAAGAAAACCAAGAAAAGTAAATCCCCTAAAACTACTTTGGGAAGTCCCAAACATAGATTCCACGAAACAGTGCTCCAAGCCCTGTCTTCCACAAGGCCATAGGTGTATCTTCCCAAAAGCTAGAGACTACCGACTAGTAGTGAGGCTCTAGGTGTGATAGTTGGGAGACTATAACCTAATTAGTAGATTATAACACCTTGGAATAAATAGAAATAGCAGAAACAATAATAACATATAATAGATATGAACAATGTATAAATAATAGTACAGATAACTCAAAGACATGTCATACAAAATATGATGTTACCTATTACATGTTCTCAAGAACAACCAAAATAGGTTACACACTAGTAATTTACAATAAATATTAAAAAAGTAAAAAAAACTAAAAAGAAACTAAGAATCATTAAAAATATCATCTTGGTCCTTTGATCTCATGATCCTAAGTAGTATATCAAGTACTTATAGGAGGGAACCTTCCCTTATCAACAACTTCAATCATATAATCTGTTTAGGTCCAAAACATGACCCAAACAGGGTGTGAGACTATGTCGTAGTAGGAAACTGCCAAACTTTTATTCAAATCTTTTACTGAATATTTATAACATGTAATGTGAAATAATGAAATAATTATGATAGGAAGTAATTAAAATTGAACAACCTTTCAGAACTAGTTTCAATTTACATTTCATTTCATTATCTATTTAATAATTCAAATATATTGAATTCATATGTCTCGAGATATGGATCATATTTGGAATTCTCCACATAACTGACAGCACAATAGATTCTTTAGAGTCCATCTAAATATGTACGAGTGAATTTGAATCCAATATTTTTCTAGGTATTGAATTAAGTGTGAAAAAAAAATCCATTTAAATATTCAATTGTAACCTGAGACCATCCATTACACTCTTATGTTAAAATTCAAGTTTCACTCGCTGTGCAATTTCCATTAACACCCTATAAGCCCTTCTCGACAAAACACTCAAGAACCTGGTATCACTATATGTGTGGTCCTAGTTTACATCAGTAATACCTTACTTGGGTGTTCTATAAGGAAGCTCTAAGTGTCACTCATGACATAGAGCCATATTCCTCTCGAGCCCATCCAGGGAATCCCTCAATGGATCCATGATTCACTCAGAATATAAGTACAACCACTATGATCCCATCCACGGAATACATGGTTTACTCACGAGTTAAACTTAATAAACCCTTTGATCCCATACAAAACATTCAAAATCGAATGTATGGTTCACTCAAGGTATAATCTAAAATAGTCATATAAGTCTGTCTGTGAAATTCTAATCAGAATCCATGATTCACCCAATTCTATTTACCATTTAAGGATTCAAAGTAATTAACAATTCATTAGGCATGATAATTTCCAAACAAAAAATATCTAATACAACTCACCCTTAAAGGGAGTCTCATGTGAGGACCAACCTCAAGCATCTTTCCGAATCATTACTCACAAGGGAATATTCCTTATACAATGAAACACACGTAAATTAAACTATTAAATTGATTTAACCTTAATTAACTCACATTATATCCAAAATAAAATGTTAAATTCATTCATACTATGGAAATTACAAAACATGTCCACGATTAAGGGCATACCTTCAACTACTCGCATGGACGTTTTTAGCATAACAAGCCTAACATGCCTAACAAGCTTCTAAAGGGGTTATAAATAATATAATTCAAATGAAAAAACTAAAAATAGAGAAATTAAATCCATACATTCTTAAAAATAATAGGATTTCATGGGTCAATGCGTAATTAATACATCCCATACCCTAAACCATGTCAATTACAATTTTACACTATATAAATTCAATTAATAGCCAATTTAACTTTCAACAACCCATAAAAGGGAATAAAAGGCATGGGTCATAGGAATCATAGGGATACATGACACAAACTATCATCCAGGGAATATCACCCATGGGGTGGCCCTTAATCAAGTTATAAAACCTAATTCAATCTTTAAAAAACTTATTCCATCAACTAAAAAAAAGGAAACAATAGGGTTTATCTATAAATCAAGGTGACACCCCAATAATGGGTGTGTCACCCTTCCACATATATAAAAAACATAAAAATAAGTGAATGGAATGATACCACCTACATTAGTTCCACACAAGATAGATCATCTAGTACAAAGCACTGATTTTCCCAAGTTTGGGAGAAATTGTAGTGGAACCATGGAGATCGAGCACATTCAAATCGGAGGTTGGACGGAGCAGGGCTCGGAAATTAAACAATAGACATTAAAGTGGCTTCCCAATGGTTCCTTTACTATGAAATGAGGTATGGAGAATATTTTTTTTTCATGAATTATAATAGAAAAAACATCATTTTACCCAAAATATCTGGGTTTCACGGTTTAGGTGCGAAATTTATCTAGCAATGCACCATGTTGCACGGTCACAATAAGTAGAAAGGCGTGGTCGCACAGTAACCCCACACAGTTTACTAAAAATGAGGTTATAGTGCATAGAGACTCTACAATTTTCTACAAAAAATTTGATGAACTGGATGCATATACATGTGACTCCTCTCGTACGCTACACTCTAACCATGTGTCTAGTTTGGAAACTCTACCTCACTTCGTATGGTTTAATAAACAATGTGAATAGACAAAAACACCCAAGACCTTTGGTTTTAGGCTTCCAATGTTCCCCACACACCCAAAGTCTCCAAAAACCTCAACAATCGTCCAAATTATCCCATATTTAATCATTTAAACTGATAATTGATGGAAAATAAGAGGTACATACATAAAATAAGAACATGGTTCCTAGAGCAAGATGATACACTTTGCTGCAATTTCATCATACATGCTTGTATCATAAAAAGGTATATGGATTTAAGGGAACATTTTTGTGGCATGGAATGAATTAGGATATTATGAAATATGTGTCATGTTTTGTAGTATTCGAGAAGATAAAGTAAGAAATTAAAAATCCTATAATTGTCATGCAACATTTTCCTACACCAATATTGAATCTAGAAAACGTTTCAATGATATTTGTCATTAGAATCCCAATAACTCCATGTAAGAATGATTTTACACAGGTTATCATTGATCATATTTCTATTTCATTACATTCCATATTGATAATAGAATATCTACCCCTTGATCACTTTTCCAAACTCCATTACAATAAAATCATAAGGCTTTATGGGCCACGTCAATCGAATGTCTCTTATCATGATCCTTGGTTCACAGAAAAATTATTAATTTTTCATCAATGTGATCATGATAATTTTATACAATTATAAACCACATATCACCCCCGTACATATGGACATCCAGTGAGGACTATCCAAAATTTGGAATAAATTTTGAGATCATGATCCATTGACATCCAAATCATAAGGGATCAATAGCTACCTTTGGTGGAATTTTCATAAAATTATCGTTTCCATTAATGTATCCTGACGTAACTATATAAAATACTATATAGAATGGGGTATTTTCCTCAAATCTATTATGGTTAATTCTGATAATGTAATCTACATGGATTAGAGATTATGGAGGAGATAAATGTTAATGAAAAAACAATTCAAGATCAGATTAATGTAGCTCAAAGAAGAAAAAAGATTTGTGATGATAATAAAAGGGAATACATGGAATTTCAAGTTTGTGATCACGTTGTCTTAAATATCACCATGTAATAGATTCATAGGATTTGAAAAAATGGGATGTTAAGACCAATGTACATTGGAAATTTTGAAATAACAGATTGAATTTGAGTTGAAACTTACTAGTTGACTATGAAACCCAACCTTTATATAGTACAAAACATATAAAATATTTAATTACCAAGTAAATACATTCCAGAAGAAAAACATTTTCTCACATATGACGGAACAATTTTATGTCTTGTCTTGTTATATAATAAAAAATCATTCCAGAATCATGAAACTAGAGAGAATGTATTACAGAATTAGATTACTCAAATGATGAAAGACCTTTGAAGAAATCTATAACTAGATTAGGAAACATGGGGTATTGAATAAGATTTAATTATTGAGTATTAAAATTTTATCAATAAATAATATATATCTTAATTTTTTAGGATGATATTATTACAGCAGGTGATATAACACTAGAGACTCTACTATATAAGGTAAACACCATATCCTAAAATAACATAATATGAACCCTTTAAAAATCCCTTATTCATTAAATTTTATAACACATTAATTTAATTATTTATAATATAAAAAACTAACATAATTTTTTAATTAAACATTTTATATTATCTTAGAATGATATTTTGAGTTTTTTTAAGTGATATTTCTAGTCAGAATATACAGTTATTAGAGGCATTATATATTTTTTTTTATCAAATTATAATTAGGTAAGATTTATATAGATGTCTATAAAATATTATTATTTATAAAATATTAATTTAAATAAAACAATAATAATTTTATAATCAAATTTTATTTTATATATCCTCTATCCTACATTTTCAGAGCTAATTATAAAAACTATTCTAACAAAAAAACTTAAGGTATTTTCTTCAAATAAAGTATTTTAAAGGGGGTTTTGGTTTTTATTCCCTTTAGATACTCATATAGTTTATTTATTATTTAACAAATAAATTTATATCATTAAAATTTATTTTGAAGATTATTTTATCTTATAAATATTTAAAATATTAAAATTATTTTTCATTAAAAACTATTTTTATGATACTAAATGTGTTGATTTAAAAATTATTTTTCTTTATAACATTATAATTATTAAATCATAATTTGATTTTAAAATTTGAAATTATATGTACCATATTAGTTACAAAGTTAATATTTTTATCTTTATCATTGAAATTAATTTATGAGTTTATAAATTTTTAACCAAGGTAAAGGTTATTTTGGGAAAAATGAAAAAGATTAAAAATTAAGCCTTAAATTTGTTTTTTTTTTCTGAAAACATTATTATTAGAGGTATGTTTTGATCCATAATATATTTTGACTCCATTTTTTTCTGGTTTGTGGCATTTTACATTATAATAGAATCTGTAGATTATTAAAAATGTTAGGATTACTCTAAACACTACCCTTCCCTTTACATATATAGTGTATCATATTCACTAATTTAAGACTCATATATAATCCTAATTTACCAACGTAATTCAAAAAAAGAACTATTTTTATATAACCATATCCCAATTTAAATTTCTTATGATCACCGTTAATTATCATAACACCTTCTTTTATAAGGATATTTCTATGGAAATATAAAGTACTCAACATGTGCATTATCAGCTACATAGTTGTATTGCATATTATCAGCAAAAAACATTATTCTAGATACACTAAAATTAATAAATTATTATCATTTATTCACATTAATGATGAAATATTTATAGAATTATCATTATTTTTTTATGTACCCCATCCATTAATAAAAAAACATTGTTTGTGTTTTCTGTAGACTATTACCTGCATGACATAAAATGTTTCGTTATCCATCATCGATGTAAAAGGATAGAGAAATAGATGTTATTAAATGATAAAAAGTATTATTATTATATCATAATGTTATTTTATATAATATTATAGAACCTATTAATGACAGGATAATCAAATGAGTATTGAAAATTTATTTAATTAAATTAAGCATGCTCAAAAGATAATATTTTATTCAGAAAATGTAAAATTTTCATATCAATTAATTATTCTCTTAATTTCATAAAATTGGAATATATAATACCGAAAAATACTAATTATTATTATTATTATCCTTTTAATTGAATATTACTACAAAAAAACCTCATAATCATTCATTAAATTTGGGTATGTTCATGTTTGGACACGTTTAACCATCAAATTGCACAGTAATATCTATTTTTATCATCAATGAATATGAACAAAGATTTAATAGTATAATATTTTATACGTTTATAAATAATTATTTAATTTTAATTTTGGAGATGTTATATAAATATTTTAATCATAAATTAATAATACACATTTCAATCATCAAGAATTTCTGAAACATGATTATTATCAACTCATATTTTAGGATAATATTTGAAACACACATGAATAGAATTTGAAACATTATATATTATTATGATTCATCCTTAATAGAAACATTAATGACCTATTATTGATAAAAATCATAAGACTATTTAATATGGACCCCACATTTATGAAACATGAAAAACACTTCCAAACTATAAATACCCAGGGAGTAAATTCAGAATAATTAATGGAGTGAATAAATATTTATGAATAATGTTAGGTCCACAAGGCAGAATACCCTGAGAGGAGGGGTGAATCAGGGTACGACTAATTTAAAAATAAAGCCCGTTCAGATCATCTTTTGATGTTAAGAAAAACACTCTTCTCTCTCTCTCTCTCCTGTTGCATGATATAAACAGAAAGTAAAGCAAGCACATGACACATCAATTTTACTTGGTTAACCGCTAAGGGCTACGTCCATGGAGAATATGATGACAGGTTGTCGGTCATACCAAATTCCAATAAACTTCACTAGCTGTGGATTACAAGGTTTGGGAAAAATCACTCTTTCCCAGGCTCACTGCCTTTACAATGTTTAGGGTTAGCTCACTGATTTCCCAAGGGTCACTCCCTGTCACTCTCTCTCTGGCTCACTAAGGGTGGAGAGGATCACCTTCTTCCTCTTCCATCGCTCACTACTTTAGAAAGGATCCACTCACAGTTTATAGACTTGTAGGTCTCTTCATTTTTATGATAGAATTAATCTTCATTTGTATGTAGATGCTCTGTTGAAGTCCAACTTTCACCCGTAGATGAATATATCTTTGCACCGAAGGTATCGGGAAAACATCCAGCTTCCACACAGCTCGAAAAAACTGCCAGAAAATCAACATTACTTGGCGCCCTTCTCAAAGGCGGCGTGCAAGTCTCGGCGCGCAAGTCAACACTAGCGTGCCATTATTTCTTAACACTTACACAAATCAAGCTTAAAATTATCCAAAATTTCCCAAAGAACATCCTTTGCTGCCCAAACCACCTTAGCCGCACAAAAAATAGAAGGCACACAACTTCAACACTGGCGTGCAAGTACCTACTTGCGCGACCACACACCACTTGCGTGACTTCCACACCTGTGTGACGGGAGCTCTGATTTTTCTATGTATTGAACTCTGTTTGAATTGAGGAGCGGTGGTCCAGTATTTATAGGCATTTGATCCACCTACGCGACGACATGAAAGTCATCCCTCGGCACGCAAGTCTCAGCACGCAAGTCCTCTGTCCCCCTAGACACTTGCACGACCAAACCAAATACATGCGCAAACCTCTTTCCTTTTCCATATTTAGATCTTCTGATCTTTAAAATAAATAGGCGCGCAAGTTCCCAAGCCTCCTAGGCATCGGCGCACAAGTCTATTCACGGCGTGCAAGTCACCTACGCGACCACACTAATACCTGCGCGACTCTTATCCCGTTACCATATTTTGATGATCTGATCTTCAAAAACATATGGCACACATGTTTCCAATCCTCCAAGACCTTGGCGAACAAGTCTCTTTTCCAAAACTACTTTTCTCTTTTCGTTGATTTTCAGGCCTAAAAAATTTGGCCAACACAAGAAAATGGTGCCACCTTGTATCTGTTCTTTTTGTACTGCCTCCAGATCATTCATTCCATTTTCGATGTTCTTAAATCAATCATGGATCATTGACCTTAGCTCTTGAACTCTACATTCCATCATGAAATCCTCTATGTCAACAAATTTGTATGTCATCGTTTTTCTTTTTCAACAATCACTACTCAGATGTCCACTTTGTCAACAAACACAATCACCTAAAAAAATTATTCAATGATACATTGAGGGATTTTTTTCCCAACTATGAATGTGACTAAAAATTGATATGATTATGGTTATTAAGGTATATGTGTCACTGATACACGAATTTAATGTATCTTATTAAATTATAGCA
This sequence comes from Viscum album, assembly GCA_963277665.1. Lineage (NCBI taxonomy): Eukaryota > Viridiplantae > Streptophyta > Magnoliopsida > Santalales > Viscaceae > Viscum > Viscum album. The sequence continues at coordinate 1,815,873,448 of OY728151.1, read as the reverse complement.
TAAAATGTAATAATTTTCTATCTCAAATTCATATAATTATTTGATAAGGGTAATACCTTTTATATTGATGATACCAAACGACTTCCAAGTTAATTGAGGGATGTATCCTAGATAGAAAAATATTATATTAAAAGGAAATGTATTTGGTTTTTGAATTTCTCAAAATACATGTGGCCATGTTTTATTTAGAAAGAGGTTCCTAATAGAATGATATAAATGGTATTAATGTACCTTATGGTGAATGAGATTCACATAATCTTTTTATTGGTGGTGACCATGATTATATATCCCCCTGATAAATCAACATGTATCATTAGACTAAAAAATATTGGTTTTGGTGTATAACTATACCCAAGATATGAAACTGTCCTAGAATAAGGCCTTGAAAGATTGTTTTTGATTTCCTATATATGTATTCCATCAGTATAAAATCAATGATTATTAGTATCCATGTTTTAATTTATTATTAAATACAAAAAATTGATACAGTTTTAATTGAATATGGTTTCATTTTGTTTATGTATTCATTCTATATCAATTATTCCATTTTTATGTGATGTAATTATCTATTTTATAATACATCATTCTAAGCATTTGATCTGTCCCTTATTTTTTTCCATTCCCCATAAATCATAGGAGTCTATGTGTAAATTTTAAGGGATATTATGTAAGGTATAATAAATTTGTCTTAATATGTTTGGATTTTATTTCAAGTATTGAAATATATTATATTTATTTCACTATAGAATATAATGACAACGGAATTATTTCATCCTTAAATAATTGTTTTAATTTTTAGATATAAATTAATATAGATATTGAATATGGAATTATTGACTATGGTGTGATATAGATATCAATGATTTATAAAAGGATAATAACATTAAAGAGTTTTTTGATGGAGAGGATAGTAATAATGTCTATTACCCTAATTACACTATTGTGATCAATAACCTATGGGCTTCAACAACTTTTATAGAACTTTTGATTTTAATGAAAATGAATAAACTGATGATACTGATGATATCACATAGACTAAAAACCCTAGAACTACTGATGAAATTGATAACCCTGAAAACCTAGAAGATAATAAAAACCCTGATAATATTTACTATACTTATGAAACTGTAAGGTTTGTTTTTACAAATTCCATTGAAAAAATAGTTTCTTCTTGAAACCATAATATATTGACAAAAAAGATGATATTAATGAAAAATATAACCCTGATGAAACTTATAATATCGTTAACCCCAAAATATACATCAAACAAAAAAAATATCAAGACAATTATGCTAAAAACATCCACAACAACACCCATGTCACTGATAATGTAAATAAATCTCATGATGATGATGAAAATAATGAAACTGATATCTTAGAAAACTCCAAAGGTATCGATCCCATCAAAATTCCAATTCAAAAAATAAACCTCAACAAACTAGGGATAATGATAACACTGATGATACAAATAGCCTTGATACCAACAACAAACCTATCTATAAAGACTCCATTTAAGAACCAAATGATATTAAAAAATTAATCAATGTATTAACTCGAATAATAAAATTATAACAAAAAACAAATATTCCATTATATGCATCAATTTTTTTTAATGACCCCAAGGAAACCAATGTCCATTTTGACAGTGATGAAAGTGATGTCTTGGAAAATAATACTGACACTGATGATGTGGATGAGTTTGATGGAAGTGATAATCCAGATAGAAATGATGATATAGGTGATTATGATAGTTTCACTGAATATAATATTCACTAATGATATCAACAACACTTCTAGTTCAAATTATATTTATGACTCCCATGACCTCGTGAAACAAAAAATAAATTGATGAATGTGAAAACCCCAATTACCCGTTAACAATTATGACCACGATGACATTGAATATTTTGATAACCAAGATAGATATTTAGTAAACCCAATCATTTCATAATTATATAAAATATCATTTCAGATTAATATTCAAAACATCCCATATAAATATAGTTACTAAAATAGTAAGGATTTGGAGTTTTGGTTGTCTAGATACAAAATCAAATTATTTAATGAAAGATATTCATTATCTCCAATGAATGATATTCATTATATCCAACGATGATCTTCTCACACACTTCTTGGGGATACCTTTCTTAAAAACATTCATCGTAACAAGGGGAATGGAAACCTATGTAAGGGTGAGATCAGAAGGTCGGTAAGGGAAAACATATGATATATCAATAAATGATCGTAACTGAGAATACGATAAGAACAATGTTTTGATAGAATATTAATATCTTACAATAATCATGGCCAATTAGTCAAAAATCCATTATCATAAATCAAGGAATAAGGGTTTTTCATAACAAAAATAAATAAGTCAACTGTGTGTTGAACAATCAATAATACATCATTTTCTATGAGAAAATATCTTCAGAATAATACAAAAGTATATGGAATAAATATAATCATATGAAATCACTTCAAAAGTAACGTTTCACTCCCCAGACTATAATTGAGGACCGAGTCCCATAATAGAAATGCAAACACTGTCATTTCCAACATTTACTAAGGAGAACCGCAATCGATTTCACTCAGCTGTCTCTTAGATATATATTAACCCTATCATACATTTTTAGTTTCTCAAATACAACATCATCAGACAATTAATTGTAGGTATATATAATTCTAGGACCTACCATCAAAAAATCATTGATCATTCACTAGTATTCCACAATCTCTTAAAAAAACTCATCATATCATCACAACCAAATCAATTAAAAATAAATATGTTTAAAAATTATCTCATTATAATAACCATAATTCATACATATAATGAATATGGATTGTATAATTACAATATATACCTATTAAAGGATAAGTGATATCTAAGGAAGTTTCCATATATAAAAAAATCATTTGAAGATCATTAGAATATTTCATTTGTGAAATACCCTTTTTATTCTAAAATATCTTAATTAAAATTTAAATATATCCAATATAGTATAGGAAAAATTAAATTTGCAAATATACATGGAAAATTTAAATTAATTCATCATATCAATGATTTTATATGATGGTGAGAAATTCTTTTCATGCCATAATCATTAAAATAATTGTTTTTACACCCTTAAAAAATTACATTTTATGGAAAAAACAATATTACATTAAAAAAATTAAAAAAAATTCAAAATGAGAAAAAAATGAATTCTAATTATTTTGAGTATAGTAAATACATTATTAAATACATTTTATAAAGCATTGATAAGGAGGATAATTATTCTTTCCAAAAGTGAACAAATAAAGTCCGCTTTTCATAAAAATATCATTTGAACCAATTTTTATTAGAAATGGAGGAAAATGGTATAAAAATATAAAACATCAAAAAATATATTGGGGGAAAAAATTAAAGTGGGTTTTTAGATATGTAACATATAATTTCCCTGAATGTAAATTTATTCATAAATGATCCTGATTAAAATTTGATCGAAACATAAATTTGTCACCTCAAGTATTTTCTTGTTTCATATGAATTCAAACATCCTGTATAATAATTAATGATTCATTATAAATTTATTAAAGAATATTAATAATATATATTACTATATATTACTTCTTTTTCACACCTTATCACCCATTTATTAAAAATTCTTAATTAAAATAACAATTCTAGGTGATTACTTCATTATTTTTCATGTATGTTTTAGTTCGTATATCATGATCCTGGTATATTAATAATTTTTATGTGATATATATAATTTGAATAATTACTTAATTATCATATTAAATAATTGTATATACTTTTATAACTATTGATATAAGCTTTTGATAAAAAATAATCCCATCACTTATTGGAGATAATTAATTGTACATACAGATGTGTGATGATTCCACTTTTTGATGGGTGAAGAGTTGAAAGGTAAAAAATATTTCCACTTTAAAAAATAATTTTTAAATAAAAAATATCATATATAAATATAAAATCAAGCATAATAACCAACCCTCTAATATAGTGTTGTAAAATTATTAATATTTTTACAAGGAGGGGGTAGTTTGTATGTACGCACGAGCGATAGTTTCACTTACTATTTGATTGAAAGAATGAGTAAAATAAATGTACCATAATCCCAATAATTTCTCAATATATTAATTATATTATATTTATTAAGTTATGATTTATAAAATTTATTTAGACCAAGTATAAGATGAAATAATATTTTAAATGGTCGGGTAATATCATTTACACTTCCTTGAGAGACCTTATTTTGTCTTATACATTTGTTTTTCTTAGGATGGTATTAGGGGATAAAAAAATCTAGGGTGAATTGAAGGAATATAAGATGTCATTAGGGCTAGTATTAGTAGATATAGTGTTCTCAAACATTTTGAATAATTGATTAGAAGAGGTTTTCTTTTCTTATTAGTGGAATTGGAACACATGGAAATACTTAAATGATATATATTTATATATATATATAATATCATGTTGAACCAAGGAACCAAAAATTTGAATATAAAACTTTATAGGGTCAAAATTTAATCAAACAATCACATTTAAACAAGTTTTGGTTATATTTTAAGCTGGGCGTCCAAGTAAACCTGCTTTAAATATATTTCATCCCTAACCATAATAATTTATCTCTTTACCATGATATCATTAATATATGCCTAAAAATAAGAATTATTTTAAATAAATTTGAAAATTATACTTTCAAATTTCGAAAATTTTTATGAGATTCAGTTTATATAGGTGGTATAAACCACTTTTAATATAATTATAAAAAACCGATGGAAAATAATTATTTGGAAAATTCCTAATTAAATGAAATATGAATTTTTTGATGTTTTTTTGTAAAATAACAGAAAAATCAAGGTTTTTAGAAATTTTTTGAAATCATAAATAAAATACCTTCCCCTATTCATGCTATTAATTGCAATAATCTAAAAATCATTCGTACCATTAATATACTATTACATATCTTTAGAACTGTCAATCACGACTTCAAAATTTGAAAATAATATTTTATAACAAGTTATTTGAATTCATAATCATATATTTTGTTTAATTCCACTCACATAAAGGAATGTTTTTAGAAAATTTAAATATTTCCCCATTATTTTAACCCAGTTTTACCTCTTTTACCTAAGTGACACATCTTTTCCATTATTATTATTCATAATGACTAGAAATATAGTTGAGCATCTAAATTATATTAATTATGATAGTTAAAAAAATTTAATATTTTTAAAATGATTCAATTTCTAAATATGGTGGAAAATTATCTTATAATTTATTTTCATAACCCAAATAAAATATTTTTTAGAAAAATAATTTTTGAGAATTAAAATAAAATTTATCATATTTTATTACATGTTAAAATATTTATATGAATATTAAAAAATTAAATTTAATATATAATAGATACATATAATTAAAATAATTCATGAAATGAGATTAATTTAATTTATTTTAATAAAAACACATTTCCTAAATAATACATATTTTTCTAGAAAACACATTTTGTACCATGAAATGATTTTATTTTCATATTTTATCAATTGAAAACAACAAAATTTGATTTATAAGTTTCTGACCATTTTTTTCATAATTTAGTTAATAAAATTCATAACCCTATTCCATGGAATAGTTTATAATTATCACATTAAATAATAATATTCTTATTTTATATCAGGGTTTGTTTAATCAAAAGTTTGCGTGTAATGAAAAATATCAAAGTAATGAAATTTATATAAATATAAATATATCATAAAATCTAATGATGTAAAATTATAACCCTTATATAAATTTCCCGATTTGAAATTTATCACTATGATAGAAAGATCTGAGGACCCTTCTACGTCCTTCCTTCCTTAGGTTACCAAATAGCTTCATCAAAATTGTGGTTTAATCACAAACCTTGAATAAGTGAGGTTTAGTTTTTTATAGAACTCACCCTCTCTCATAAAATATTTATTTTTGTTATTTCTAATTTCAGATATCATTATATAGTGGTATGAAATCTGATTCCATAAACATGGAGGATCATATGTGCATTTCATCAGAGGAGATACATAGAACAAATTGTGAACATGAGAAAAATTCATTGAATTTTGAATGTAATAATAATCCATCCCAATATAATCATTAATTTTTATATGGCTAAAATATCTATGGATTAACATTAACCACTTTCCAAATATCATAAACATCTTATAAGATGATATTTGTTGAAATACATTTCTACTGACTTTAAACAAATGATCTAGTGGATGATAGTAAGAATTAATTATCAATCCACTTCAAGATGTTCAAATGTGATTCTGTATTTTTCTAACCTTCTTTACAATTTATACACCCTTAATAGCTCCAAATATGTTTCATTGTTTAACATCATCCTAACAAGTTAGAGGTTGAGACTTCTATTCATAGTGGTCTTCATAAGAATACATCTTTATAATTGAGTGAAATCTATTATTGTTAAAAAATTACACCAAAAGATGTTATTGAACCAAAAAAATTTTAAATACATTTTGAATGATCTAGAAGTGTCAACTAGTGTTTGTACAGTCTTATAAAACTAACCAAATTCATGGGTATAATATTTTTTACGGAAATTCAAATCTATATCATGATCCAACTAATGATTTCTCATGATCATTAAGGTAAACCTCAAACCCTAATCATATACAATAGATTTTGTTAATATGTGAAACCTTAGGAATTCATTAATTAATATCCAAGAAATATTATTAAGAGTTAAATATTTTATAATGGAACCTAAATTTGATGAAACCATAAAGAGATTAACTATAAAAATTATCACTGTCCTAATTAGAAATTTTGGGGAGTCAAATGATGAAATCCATGGAAACGTTTTCCCATATCTATACAGGTTTGATAAGTGGTTTTAAAATTCACTTATACATAATTTTCTCAACCAAAAATTTATAACATACTAGGAATCAAGTTATATACTTTATTTTAAAGACCCGTAAAATTCAAGGGAATTTTTTTTCTTAATTTTCTTTAGAATTTTACAAGAGCGCGGCTTCAGACGGCACCTGATTCCGAGGCCCGGAGTGCCCGGAATTAATTTCCGAAGTTTGGCTCGGGTACGTTCAGTGAACGAACGAGCGGGAAATTCCTAACTTTTGATCCGGTGCTCGGAATTGAAATCTGAGGGCACCGATGAACTCGCATCGCCGATATTCGCTTAAAGAGACCTTTTCGGGAGTTGCGTTTGTTGCGGGTTGAAAGTTAAGTTTTGGGGTTTTCAGTTGAGTTAAATAAAATTTGTGTAAGACAAATTTTTTTTTAGTTTGTTAAAAACCTACCAAAGGGGGTTGGAAGTGGGACCCACACCCACTTAACCTCCCTTGGGAGGATTAAGTGTGGTGGGGCCCACACGAACCCCTAGACTTTTCAAGTTCCCTTAACCCCCTCTTAATTGACTTAAGTTACTTAATTAATTATGGGAGTTAAACCTTTTGGAATTTCAAACTTTTGAAATTCTTGTGTGTTTTGTAATAATAAAATAAGATGTTATCTTATTTTATTATGGGTTGTTTGTTTATCTCCTTGAGAGCTTTGGAGAGCTTCTTCTTCATCTTCAAGCTCTGACGAAGAACGACGCCTCTCTTCTTCGTCCTCGGTGTCAACAAGAGGAAACGCTGCTTCCTCTTCGGACCTTCTTCGTCGGCATACGAAGATTCGCCAGCGACGTATCTCTTCGGGCATATCTCTTCGTCAACGGATTTGACGAACGACGACCGCGACGCCCGACCTCCGCGACACCGTCTTCCGCGGAACGTAGACGAATCTTCGAATCTTAAACCCGAGGTAGGGGTTGTTGATTCATTATTTTTTTTATTATTCCATTTCTTGAACGTGGATCTCGCATGTCTAACTTGAGGCTTGAATGTTTAAGTTGAGTTATTTATTTTAACGTGAGGGGGGGCCGGACCGCATGAACACGGCCGAACCCCCCCTCTATCGTTCATGTTTATTCATGCGGGTGGAAGCAAGTGGCGTGGTGCCGTCGCACCACGCGGGTGATCGTGCAAATATTTTACGTGGCGCCGTCGCGCTACGTCAAGGAAAAATCTTCAAGAACGCGACGTCGTCGCGCCGCGTTGAAAAGAATCATGGCACGGCGAAAGGGGCGCGGTGCCGTCGCACCGCGCCGGACGAAGAACACCGCGGCCGGTTCTGGGCCGCGGCGGGACGAGGAGACCGCGGCCGGATCCGGGCCGCGGCGGGACGAGGAGACCGGCGGCCGGGCCGCCGGCGTCGGAAGTCGAAGGCGGGACCGGAATTTCCGGTCCCGTTGGTAAAAACCGGCCGGCTAGCTGGCCGGCCGAATGACATAAAACCGGGGGAATAAATCCCCCGGCCGGTTCAACAAAACCCCCCTCTTAATGAGGGGGGGCGGTTCTTTAAAGGAGGGGGGGGGGGGGGCAGCAGCCCCCCGGTTCGTTTCCAGCCGGCCCCCACTTGCGGGGGCCGTTTCCTGCAAATGGCGCGGCACAAGGCCGCGCCGCCTAACCAAACAGCGGGGGCTTGATTGCCCCCCGCGTGACCACCTCGTGCGGCGCCAGCCGCCAAGCCGCCGCGGCCCGCCGCGCCGCCCCGGGGGGGGGGGGGGGGGGGGTCGGGCCGGGTCGGCCCGGACCCGGACCCCCCCGTTTCAAACCAGAATTGGTTTTTAGCCCATAACTTGAGCCTCGGACCTCCTAATGACGAACCGTCTGCAGCAACGCGATCCTTGGATCGAGACGGTCGTTTCGGTATATCGCACTCAGGGTTTCGGTTTACTTTGAGTTCGGCCGGGTTGGTTCGTTCACGAAACCAACCGGGCCTTCAGAGCGGAAACGCTCATATCTTGAGCTACGGACGTCCGATTGACGTGCCGTCAGTCGCGTAGTGTTCCTCTTAGTGAGACGGATCTTTTGGCATACTCCGCCCGAGGTTTGGACGCAGGTGGAGTACGGTCGGGTTGGTTTTGCCTTAAAAACCAACCGGGCCCGGAGACGAAAATGCCAATAACTCTCAGACCGGGCGTCCGATCGACACGCCGTCTGTTGCGTTGAGTTCCTGTTGACGATACGGAACTTTTGGATACATCAACTTCGGTCTTCGTGACAGTTGATGTATCAGCCTCTCGGCTCGTGGAGCGGACCCTCCGAACGAGCTTGCTGTGTGCGGGAACCCTAGTGCTGGCTGCGACTGTTCTACTGCTACGACTGCTACTGTGACTGCGACGACGACAGTACAGAGATCCTGTGTTGATTCGACGACGACAGTACAGAGATCCTGTGTGGATTCGATGATGACGACTACAGCACTCAGCGATCCTACGTGGATCAGTGCTACAGGTCCTGTGTGGGCCCGATCCTGTGTGGGTCCTTGCGCTCAGCGGTTCTGTGTGAGCCAGCGCCTACAGGTCCTGTGTGGGCCCGATCCTGTGTGGGTCTTTGCGGGGGTTAGTTACCTATCGATCCTTCGTGGGTCCAACGACTTAGATGGATCAGTGATCATCTTTATCGTCCTCTGAAAAAGTATACCTGTGTGAGCTGAATCCTGTTGCTTTCCTGTGTGGATTGTGTTGTGCAATCCTGTGTGGATTATGTTTTGCTTTCCTATGTGGAATACGTATACTTTCCTGCGTGGACTGAGTTGTACTTGGGCTCGGAGGTTGGAGCGTATTTTTAATTGATGACTTAGGTATATGTATGGGCATATACCTAAGTAGTGTCGGTTGTTACTTCGTGTTTGTACATTTCTTCATGGTTTATTCTTTGTGGATTTGAGAGACCTTCAGGGGTCTCGGGGTCCCTACTGAGTAGCTTATACTCACCCCTGCACGGGCTTTGCCCGCACTACGTTGTGTTGGTTGCAGACGACGGACAGCGTTGACCTTAGCTGAGGCTTGCACAGCGGGACGGTACCCGGAGGTGGACCACTGGGCGGGACGTGCTCGGAGCGGACGGCGGGACCCGTGGAGCAGAGGAGCTATCTGTACCCACCCTTCAGGTGGGATTTCCAGTGGACAGCTCGGAGTAGCGGCTTTTACTTTACAGTTGTTGTTTTTCCCTTTTTGAGTTGTACTTTACTTTCAGTTTGGGTTTGTATTCTGGCCCATTTACTTTTCCGCACTTTCAGTCGTACTCTGCTTTGTTTAGTATGTACTTTCCGCTTGTTTACTCTGTGGTGTGTGTTTACTTTTCAAAGGCAATGCCTTCCCTTTTTACCGGGATTTACGCCTTGGTGCTAGTCGCCATCCCCTGGCCTATGGAAGGCGGGCTTGGGGTAGTCACGGCACGGACCCCGAGGGCCGGTCGTGACAAATTGGTATCAAAGGAGTCGGTTCTACCGCGAACTCTGATCTTTTCTATGTGAAGCAATAATGTTTAGTGTATTGAGTGTGGTTATCAGTCCAGGGAGTCCAGTGTTGGTGCGGCGGCCGACGTATCCGTACACCAGGACCCTGACTTCTGATTTCCGACTTAATGCACGAAAACATTGATTGCGTGTGTGTTGCAATGTTTTCTTGTGATTACTTATATCAGCTCACCAGGTATACTGTTCTAACCGTGGCGCACTTGTTTCCTTTTCAGGATGGCCCCACGACGGCAGCCAGCTAGGGTTCCGAGAGTCGAGCGAGACGACAGCCCACCGAGCGACGAGGCCTCGGTGCAGGGCCCTTTTCCAGTAGTGGCACCGGCGGTAGCATTACCTGCCGAGCCCCCGATGCTTCCAGCAGCAGCCGCTGACGAAGCTCGTCGCCTCAGCGCACTGCATGAGTTTCAGCGCCAGTGTCCGCCCAGGTTTCGCGGGGAGACGGATCCCCAGGCAGCAGAGGACTGGCTGGAGGCAGTAGTTCGAGTGTTTAGGCTAGTGAGGACACCAGCAGACCTCATGGTGATCCTCGCTGCGAGCCTACTACACGCAGCAGCAGGACGATGGTGGAGCTTGATGCTCCAGGTGCACGATGAGGCATCTCTACTTTGGACGGACTTTGAGAGCCTCTTCCGCTCGGAGTTCGTCCCAGCCACCCTTCGTGCGGTGCGTATCCAGGAGCTTCTACAGCTGCGGCAGGGCAGCATGACGGTCGCTCAGTACTCGGCGAGATTTACCGATCTCTCGCGCTACTCGACCAACATGGTAAGGGACCCATTTTTTCGGGCCCGGACCTTCGAGCAGGGTTTGAGACACGAGATCAGGCCATTACTGATCTCCCTCAGCATACCGACTCAGACAGGAGTACTGGAGCGGGCCCTTCTGATCGAGAGCTTCCTTGCTGAGTCTACACCAGCACAGCGACCCACCGCAGGGCGGCACGTTTCAGAGTCATCCGCAGCAGGCAGTCGACGGATGACTCAGGGGTCCAGACAGACCAGACCTTCGGGCAGACGATCTCAGGGCACTGGCTCAGCAGTGCGGGGCACACAGCGCGGAGCCAGTCTTACGAGAGGCAGACAGTGCTACTCGTGCGGCGGGCAGGGCCACATGGCTCGCGACTGCCCGACCCGTCGTGCCGAGGAGCAGCAGTCAGTTGATGGACCACCGAGGCAGAGGCAGAGGATCGACCGTGGTGGTCCGCAGGGAGGAGGCGGACGAGGCAGAGGAGCTGGACGAGCAGCTGGTGGTGGCCGACGCTTTGAGGCTCTACCACCACCACCACCAGGAGGTCCACCCCGACCACAGGGAGCTGGCAGGCAGCGACAGGCACAGCTCCAGGCAGCAGAGGCCTACGACCACGGCGCACCCGAGATGATTCGAGGTACTATCTGTGTCTATTCCACCCTTGCTGCAGTTCTTATAGACACAGGAGTGAGTCACTCCTTCATAGCCGCTGCCCTTGTTCGGAGCTCGGAGATTCCGACAGAGCCGTTGGCTCGATCCTTACGGCTAGAGACTCCTACGGGAGCAGACTCGACGATTACGCACTGGTGCCGGCAGTGTGAGCTTACTCTAGGAGGCGAGAGCTTCGGCTGGGATCTTCTTGTAGCAGCGTCGAGGCCTTACGACGTCATCTTGGGCATGGATTGGCTGTCTACGGTCCATGCACAGATTGACTGTTTTAGGCGCAAGGTGCGATGTGTACGCACCGACGGGAGCAGGTTCACCTTCACCGGCGAGAAGGGAGCCTTAGCAGCACAGGATGGACTTCCGCGGAGGAGAGGACAGCCCATCAATCATCAGTTGGCTAGCCTTATCCTTGGAGCAGTTGACGTGCGGAGTCCTGGTTTTCCTGCAGTGGTGGATCAGTTTGCGGACGTTTTTCCCGACGACGTTCCAGGGCTACCTCCTCGCAGAGAGGTAGACTTTTATATTGACTTGTACCCCGGGACAGCCCCGATATCCACTCCAGCATATCGGATGGCCCCCACCGAGCTTCGAGAGCTACGGGTACAGTTGGAGGACTTGCAGGGCAAGGGGTTCATCCGACCCAGTGTTTCACCCTGGGCTTCCCCGATATTGTTCGCCAAGAAGGCGGACGGGAGCTTGCGACTTTGTGTTGACTATCGTCGCCTGAACCAGGTGATAGTGAGGAACATGTATCCTCTACCGAGGATTGATAACCTCTTTGATCAGCTCAAGGGAGCACGGTGGTTCTCGAAGATAGACCTCAGGTCAGGCTATCATCAGCTCAGAGTCAGAGACGAGGATGTGCAGAAGACGGCCTTCAGATGTCGGTATGGCCACTATGAGTTCTTGGTTATGCCTTTCGGTGTAACCAATGCTCCAGCAGTGTTCATGGCTCTCATGAACAGGATCTTTCAGCCATACCTCGATCGGTTTGTCGTAGTCTTCATCGACGACATTCTGATTTACTCTACGACAGAGGAGGAGCACGCCTATCACTTGCGAGTTGTTCTTGACACACTCCGAGAGCACCAGCTTTATGGTAAGCTCTCGAAGTGCCAGTTCTGGATACGTGAGGTCCACTTTTTGGGACACGTTATCTCTGAGGCGGGAGTTGCAGTGGATCCCACGAAGATTGAGGCTGTGTTAGCATGGGAGCCACCCAGGAGCGTGACTGAGGTTCGGAGTTTCTTGGGACTAGCTGGATACTATCGGAGATTTGTGCCGAACTTTTCCAAAGTTGCGGCATCACTCACAGCTTTGACGAAGAAGAGGAAACCCTTCGTGTGGTCAGACAGATGTCAGCAGAGCTTCCAGGAGCTGAGACAGAGATTGACTAGCGCACCTATCTTAAGGTTGCCTGAGGAGGGAGTAGGGTACGTAGTCTACTGCGATGCATTAGGGACCGGACTCAGATGTGTTCTGATGCAGGAGCGGGCAGTGATCGCCTATGGATCACGACAGTTGAGGCCGCATGAGAAGAACTACGCTACCCATGACCTGGAGTTAGCAGCAGTGGTCTTCGCTCTTAAGACATGGCGACACTATCTGATGGGCGAGCGCTTTACAGTCTTTTCTGATCATCAGAGTCTCAGGTATATCTTCTCGCAGAAGGACCTGAACCTGAGACAGCGGCGATGGCTCGAGTTCCTCCAGGACTATGACTTTGAGATAGTCTATACTCCTGGGAAGGGGAACGTAGTAGCCTATGCCCTCAGCAGAAGAACGGGCATTCAGCTACTCGAGGAGGCGACAGAGCAGCTTGCCTCTTTGCAGATATCTTTCGTGGATAGATATGGAGCAGCCTTTCTTCAGTCTCTCACAGTCACTCCTCCACTACTGCAGCGAGTCAGGGAGGCACAGCGCGGGGACGCTGACTGTGAGACACGGCGTGCACAGATATCCTCGGGACAGGCACCTGATGGTTTCTCCCTTGGAGTAGAGCACGACATCTTTTTCAGAGGACGTACCATGGTACCAGTCGCTTTGCGAGAGGAAGTGCTGAGGGAGTTTCACACTTCTCCTTTGGCGGTACATCCTGGAGTGGCGAAGATGTACCAGGACCTCAGACGACAGCATTGGTGGCCGGGTATGAAGAAGGCTGTAGCAGAGTTCGTTTCTCGATGCCTCACCTGCCAGCAGGTGAAGGCAGAGCATCAGGTACCAGCAGGCTTGGTACAGCCCTTGGAGGATCCGGAGTGGAAGTGGGACGGCATATCTATGGACTTCGTGACTGGACTTCCACGCACTTCCAGAGGTCACGACTCCATCTGGGTGATTGTTGACCGACTCACCAAGTCGGCACACTTCTTACCTATCAGAGAGCAGGGCTCAGTGGAGAGCTTGGGACGTCTCTACGTTCAGGAGATTGTGCGGCTCCACGGCGTGCCATCATCTATCGTTTCCGATCGAGATGCCCGCTTTACTTCCCGGCTTTGGAAGGGGTTACAGGAGGCGTTCGGGACGCAGCTACGTCTTAGCACAGCTTTTCACCCTCAGACGGATGGTCAGACGGAGAGGACCATTCAGACTCTCGAGGACATGCTCCGCGCATGTGTCCTCGACTTTGGTCGTAGCTGGGAGGACCACCTACCCTTGGTGGAGTTCGCGTACAACAACAGCTACCACTCCACCATCGGTATGGCACCGTACGAGGCGTTGTACGGCCGACCATGTAGATCTCCTTTGTGCTGGACAGACCCTGGGGAGTCAGCACTGGTGGGACCAGAGATGGTCCAGGCCACGACAGAGAAGGTCCAGGTCATCCAGGAGCGGATGAGGACAGCTCAGAGCCGGTAGAAGTCATACGCTGACAGGAGGCGGAGGCCACTGGAGTTCGAGGATGGTGACCACGTCTTCTTGCGGGTCTCACCTCGACGTGGTATTCGGAGATTTGGCCGACGCGGCAAGTTATCTCCGCGCTTCATCGGACCCTTCCAGATTCTCAGCAGGATTGGCGAGGTGGCTTATCGCCTGGCTCTACCACCTCAGTTGCACCGGGTGCACGACGTCTTCCACGTATCCCAGCTGAGGAGATACGTGCACGACCCGACACACATCATTGACCATGGGGAGCTTGACGTTGACGATGGGGCGACTTTTACGGAGGTCCCGGTGGAGATAGAGGATCGACAGGAGCGGGTCCTGCGTGGGCGATCGATTCCTCTTGTGCGCATCAGATGGCAGCACGGGAATCTCCAGGAGAGCACATGGGAGCGGGAGGCTCAGATGCGTGCTCAGTACCCTCATTTGTTTCCCTAGTTTTTGATGTATCTTTACGGGGACGTAAAGCCCTGAGGTGGGAGTAATGTAAAGACCCGTAAAATTCAAGGGAATTTTTTTTCTTAATTTTCTTCAGAATTTTACAAGAGCGCGGTTTCAGAAGGCACCTGATTCTGAGGCCCGGAGTGCCCGGAATTAATTTCCGAAGTTTGGCTCGGGTACGTTCAGTGAACGAACGAGCGGGAAATTCCTAACTTTTGATCCGGTGCTCGGAATTGAAATCTGAGGGCACCGATGAACTCGCAGCGCCGATATTCGCTTAAAGAGACCTTTTCGGGAGTTGCGTTTGTTGCGGGATGAAAGTTAAGTTTTGGGGTTTTCAGTTGAGTTAAATAAAATTTGTGTAAGAAAATTTTTTTTTTAGTTTGTTAAAAACCTACCAAAAGGGGGTTGGAAGTGGGACCCACACCCACTTAACCTCCCTTGGGAGGATTAAGTGTGGTGGGGCCCACACGAAACCCTAGACTTTTCATGTTCCCTTAACCCCCTCTTAATTGACTTAAGTTACTTAATTAATTATGGGAGTTAAACCTTTTTGAATTTTAAACTTTTGAAATTCTTGTGTGTTTTGTAATAATAAAATAAGATGTTATCTTATTTTATTATGGGTTGTTTGTTTATCTCCTTGAGAGCTTTGGAGAGCTTCTTCTTCATCTTCAAGCTCTGACGAAGAACGAAGAACGCCCAAACTCCGACGAAGAACGGCGCCTCTCTTCTTCGTCCTCGGTGTCAACAAGAGGGAACACCGCTTCCTCTTCGGACCTTCTTCGTCGGCATACGAAGATTCGCCAACGACGTATCTCTTCGGGCATATCTCTTCGTCAACGGATTTGACGAACGACGACCGCGACGCCCGACCTCCGCGACGCCGTCTTCCGCGGAACGTAGACGAATCTTCGAATCTTAAACCCGAGGTAGGGGTTGTTGATTCATTATTTTTTTTATTATTCCATTTCTTGAACGTGGATCTCTCATGTCTAACTTGAGGCTTGAATGTTTAAGTTGAGTTATTTATTTTAACGTGAGGGGGGGCCGGACCGCATGAACACGGCCGAACCCCCCTCCATCGTTCATGTTTATTCATGCGGGTGGAAGCAAGTGGCGTGGTGCCGTCGCACCACGCGGGTGATCGTGCAAATATTTTACGCGGCGCCATCGCGCTACGTCAAGGAAAAATCTTCAAGAACGCGACGCCGTCGCGCCGCGTTGAAAAGAATCATGGCACGACGAAAGGGGCGCGGTGCCGTCGCACCGCGCCGGACGACGAACACCGCGGCCGGTTCCGGGCCGCGGCGGGACGAGGAGACCGCGGCCGGATCCGGGCCGCGGCGGGATGTGAAGACCGGCGGCCGGGCCACCGGCGTCGGAAGTCGAAGGCGGGACCGGAATTTCCGGTCCCGTTGGTAAAAACCGGCCGGCCAGCTGGCCGACCGAATGACATAAAACCGGGGGAATAAATCCCCCGGCCGGTTCAACAAAACCCCCCTCTTAATGAGGGGGGGGGGGGGGGGGTTCTTTAAAGGAGGGGGGGGGGGGCAGCAGCCCCCCGGTTCGTTTCCAGCCGGCCCCCACTTGCGGGGGCCGTTTCCTGCAAATGGCGCAGCACAAGGCCGCGCCGCCTAACCAAACAGCGGGGGCTTGATTGCCCCCGCGTGACCACCTCGTGCGGCGCCAGCCGCCAAGCCGCCGCGGCCCGCCGCGGCCCGCCGCACCGCCGCGCCGCCCCGGGGGGGGGGGGGGGGGTCGGGCCGGGTCGGCCCGGACCCGGACCCCCCCGTTTCGAACCAGAATTGGTTTTTAGCCCATAAATTGAGCCTCGGACCTCCGAATGACGAACCGTCTACGGCAACGCGATCCTTGGATCGAGACGGTCGTTTCGGTATATCGCACTCAGGGTTTCGGTTTACATTGAGTTCGGCCGGGTTGGTTCGTTCACGAAACCAACCGGGCCTTCGGAGCGGAAACACTCATATCTTGAGCTACGGACGTCCGATTGACGTGCCGTCAGTCGCGTAGTGTTCCTCTTAGTGAGGCGGATCTTTTGGCATACTCCGCCCGAGGTTTGGACGCAGGTGGAGTACGGTAGGGTTGGTTTTGCCTTAAAAACCAACCGGGCCCCGGAGACGAAAATGCCAATAACTCTCAGACCGGGCGTCCGATCGACGCGCCGTCTGTTGCGTTGAGTTCCTGTTGACGATACGGAACTTTTGGATACATCAACTTCGGTCTTCGTGACAGTTGATGTATCAGCCTCTCGGCTCGTGGAGCGGACCCTCCGAACGAGCTTGCTGTGTGCGGGAACCCTAGTGCTGGCTGCGACTGTTCTACTGCTACGACTGCTACTGTGACTGCGACGACGACAGTACAGAGATCCTGTGTGGATTCGACGACGACAGTACAGAGATCCTGTGTGGATTCGACGACGACGACTACAGCACTCAGCGATCCTACGTGGATCAGTGCTACAGGTCCTGTGTGGGCCCGATCCTGTGTGGGTCCTTGCGCTCAGTGGTTCTGTGTGAGCCAGCGCCTACAGGTCCTGTGTGGGCCCGATCCTGTGTGGGTCTTTGCGGGGGTTAGTTACCTATCGATCCTTCGTGGGTCCGACGACTTAGATGGATCAGTGATCATCTTTATCGTCCTCTGAAGAAGTATACCTGTGTGAGCTGAATCCTGTTGCTTTCCTGTGTGGATTGTGTTGTGCAATCCTGTGTGGATTATGTTTTTCTTTCCTATGTGGAATACGTATACTTTCCTGCGTGGACTGAGTTGTACTTGGGCTCGGAGGTTGGAGCGTATTTTTAATTGATGACTTAGGTATATGTATGGGCAAATACCTAAGTAGTGTCGGTTGTTACTTCGTGTTTGTACATTTCTTCGTGGTTTATCCTTTGTGGATTTGAGAGACCTTCAGGGGTCTCGGGGTCCCTACTGAGTAGCTTATACTCACCCCTGCACGGGCTTTGCCCGCACTACGTTGTGTTGGTTCCAGACGACGGACAGCGTTGACCTTAGCTGAGGCTTGCACAGCGGGACGATACCCGGAGGTGGACCACTGGGCGGGACGTGCTCGGAGCGGACGGCGGGACCCATGGAGCAGAGGAGCTATCTGTACCCACCCTTCAGGTGGGATTTCCAGTGGACAGCTCGGAGTAGCGGCTTTTACTTTACAGTTGCTGTTTTTCCCTTTTTGAGTTGTACTTTACTTTCAGTTTGGGTTTGTATTCTGGCCCATTTACTTTTCCGCACTTTCAGTCGTACTCTGCTTTGTTTAGTATTTACTTTCCGCTTGTTTACTCTGTGGTGTGTGTTTACTTTTCAAAGGCAATGCCTTCCCTTTTTACCGGGATTTACACCTTGGTGCTAGTCGCCAGCCCCTGGCCTATGGAAGGCGGGCTTGGGGTAGTCACGGCACGGACCCCGAGGGCGGGTCGTGACATTTATAATATCTATTTTCATGTTGTCATAGTTGAAGTAATCTATTATATCTCTATACATCTTCATAATTCTGGGAGGAATTAATAATTATGAATGTTTAGAATCATACAACAGCTAATTCTTTGAATATGTAATGGATGGTACATATTGTATATTAATAAAACATATAATGCCATCACAATCATGGATGAAATTAGTGACATGTATCACATTCTTATATAATGCCATGTCGTTTTCCATGCCTATTTAATCCCCACTAGTTACAATTATGAAACATTAGTATATTAAGGATATGATAATTCCCATTCCTCATGACTTTATGATACATATTCTGGATAATGATAAATATTGGATCTCATTCAATCTTATTCACGGAAAACATGCTTGGTCTTTCCAATCTAGAGCATCATCCTCTATGTTCACTTTCCCTGGGTAGTAATTAATTAATTAGTAATAAAAATTGATAAATTTAAACCATCCTATTTGGTATAAATTATACCATTTCTTTGTGAATATATATTTAAGGGATTTAAGATCAATATATATATCGAATCGTTCACAATAATGATAATACCTCCATATTTTCAATTTCGAAATTATTGCATCCAAATCCATTTCCATATCCAGGTAATTTTTATCAATAATTTTAAATTGTAAAAAGTCATAATTTATCAACATATAATTCTATTTGTGGAGGAATATTAGTCCTTTCTTTGATGCATCACTAAATATCTAAATACCATTTCCCAAATTGGGTATTGTATGTACATGTTCATTGACCAACTATATGTTTCAATTATGAATCCTATGGTATAACCAAGTCCATTCATGGTGATAATCTATTCAAATCCATTATAATGGTTTATAATGAAAATGTGAATTAACATAAGATTATCCTCTAGGAGTGTTAGTCAAAGTATTTTGTAAGGGACAATTCATTATCCACCTAAATGATGTTAGCTATATTCTAACCCATTTGGAGTCATTACCCCTAGATGCTTCTGTGCCAAAATCAAGTTTACATGTAGAATCCATATAAAAATTTTTTTATAGAAAAACAACATAATATCTAACTTTCCAAAAAAATAATTAATTTATCCTATATTTAGACTCATCGGACGGTATTTTTAACGTTTCTAAACCACAAATCCAAATTTTGAATAAATCATTCTCTAATACCAACATAGGATAATCAACCATTTCAAAAAAAAATATTACAAACTTTTTATTAATATTCTACTCAAATCAAAATAACACATTATTAAAAACCAAAATGGTATAGATAATTTTGATACTATTTATATAACCAATACATTTCATAAAATATCTTCAATATATCCCGAAATGATATTGTCACAACATAAACTTCTTAAAAAAACTAACTTATAACAGTTTTTAATGACATGGGGAATAGAAACAAAGGAAAAAATGATCTTCGATTCTCATTAATAATAAACATAGGAGTTCTCAATAAATTATTATATATGAGAATAAGATTATAATATTAATCTGATAATATGAACACATCTTTAAATAATCATACTCAATCAGTCCAATATCGCTAATCATAATTCATGGAATTTATTTTCATAACCAAGGAAATATGAAATATGTGCCCAGAATCCTCAATAATAAATCCTGATCCAGGAGAACATATTATAACAATAGGTCCATTTTTATTTTTTGGAATAAATATAAGAATAAAAAATCACTTACTTAATCCAGGTTTACTCCCAAGACTATGATTTTGTAAAAAGCCTCATAATGTAATTACTCAGCCGGTCACTTCCAATATTTTCATAGGGGTAACATACATCTACATCAGTTCATTTTTTAGTAAAAATTTTATTAACTATATCATCTCTTATGATTTTCTAAACTCCATCATCATTTCCCAATGTGTTGTAGGGATATATAATTATAAGACCAATCATCACATAATCATAATCCAATATTATATATTCCTCAAGACTATAAACCATTAATAATTCCATTGAAGAATAACCCATGTAAAATAAACAGGTTTCAAAAAAAATTATACTCATAATCATAAAAATTTTAAAGAAGAAATAAGGATTAATCCTTAGTTTATATCCATAGTAAATCATAATTAATATTAATGGATTCTATCATTGATGAATAATACCTTTATAGGCCACTGATTTTTTTTGGGTAAAAATACCATTTTTTATTTTGAAATATAATATTTACAAAATAATAATTTATAGAATATTATGGAAAAATTGTTATTTAAAATGAATCAAGGAAAATTTTTAATGAACCCTCAATGTATTGAGTAGTAATGATAGTGGTAGATTCCATTCAAGCCACAATTGTCAAAAACAATGATTTTATATCAAAAATTCTATAAAAAATATTGTTTTCAAACAATGACTTGTAACATACTAACTTGGAAGACACTAAGTGGTTCATCAAGCCGGTTTTTTTAGGGCATCACGTGTGCCTCCCCATATTCTAGAGGCTTCTGACAAGTAGTGAGGGTCTATGGTGGTATAGTGGGAATACAATACCATCATAATCAGAGTATCACAATGGTGTAATAAATGAATAAATCAACAAAAGATGAAATCAACCAACATCATATGATAAATCACCCATATAAAATAATAAAAACATCAATAAAAATATACATTAACTTATATAGAATGATTAAATGTCATGTTTTTAATAAAAAATAATTGACTAACAAGGAAGAAGGCTCACATATGTACATGTATATTAACGGAATCCAAAAGAATAAATGTCTACCTCTGGAGATAATCATGATAAATAGCTCAATCCATTGATACCCATCCTCAATGTCAAAATAAAGTCACATATTGATAACCGGGTGCTAGCCCTTATCCCCACCTGCATCCACGAAGTCTATCTGAGTTTCAAAGGTAGGCCTGAACAAGTTTTAATATATACTCAATTGGACACCACAAATGGGGTCTATAACAATCCAAATAGTGAATATAATATGAGCAGTGTTTAGTTATAGAATTAATAATGCAGTAATATAAATTATGAAAGATCTACTCTGGTTCCTAAAAAGAATAAGTCATGCAGTACCTGTTTTTTCATTTGCTGAGATGTCCTATAAATATATATCACCAAGAACATATTAGTATGAGATGATATTCTTGTATATATATATGTTCAATATATGTTGTAACATTTATATCCATATGTATTCATGCATAGTGATATCTAGTGTCCAAGGTGTAACATTGGTGTCTACGTCAAGTCCCTAGATTCTATAAAGGTTGTTGTGAATGTCATGCCCAATATCATAAGTCCTAAGTGAGTCTATTCCTGAGTATCACTTGTATAATGGATTCCATGATGGAGAATCAGAAGTATAATGTACACCATATTGGAGTATCAAAATTAAATGTGATTCCATGTCCATTGATATCTTGTGTATGGGACACCATACCGATGTATCATAATAATAAAAGTCCAAATAGATGTAACAAAATAGTTACATTTCATTTATTCATGGTAATTACCATTGTATCAATTTAAAAACATGGTTTGGTTATGCCGCTAACTTCATAGTCAATTCCTTAAAGTCATTACATTTAGGAGTCAATCGAAAACCATATAAATGATGGTTTGGTCACATAAGTAGTTGTAATACCAAGTAACATTTCCATAGGCACAACTCAAGTGGTTTAAATAGTTTCCTCATACTTATCCTTACATGAATAAGGGAATACCAGGTCATTTCTACCACAGATAAAAAATTAAACGAGGGTTTTATATGTTTTTATGGAAACACATAGGGAATCTGGCACATGATATCACAAAGAATAATATAAATTAACAAGACTTGATGAAGAATCATTAGAATACTTACCTTATTCTTATGAGGGAACAGTAGTCTACAATTAGCCATTGGATTGGTCTAGATTTGAAGAAATGGAAAAAATACAAAAATGAACGTAAACTAGGTCATATGATATCAAACCAAAAAATCATTGTCTGTAGGGTTTTAAAAAATGTATGGAGCCAAAGGAATGGAGAGATTATCAGTGGTGATCTAATGGGACTGATCAATCGTCAATCTAATTATGGATGGAAATGACTAAATAATTCTAGCATTGGGATTCAAAAGGATTCATTAAATGAGGAGCAGTTCTATCTACGAGAGAAATGTGGGATTCTATCAAAAAGTAGTGGCCAAACCTCATTTAAAAAAAACTATCCCAAGTAATTTAAATGACATGTCAAAAATTCACACCATGTAATGATTGGGGTTTTACCTCAAGGAAAAACTATTACATTTCATGGAAGGGGTCTAGTGAGAGAAATACTAGTGGTCTATTTAATACACACTTTTTATTTAAATAAACACCATGTATTTATCCATCAACAAGGATCCAGCCCTCCCCCCCAGAAACCATCAATTCTAAGGAAAACAACTGGTTTTAAGGCACAATTTCTAGATTTAAGAAAAAATATAAATAAAACAAGTGTTTAAACAAAAATTAAAATGATCCATTACTCATATGGAAAATAGTGTTCTTACAGTCACCCACCCCTAATGAAACTTTTCCACAAGTTTTATTTCTAATGTTGGAAAAGCCTGATATAATAATTACTCTGACCACATATCACAGAAATAAAACTCTTTCTCCCTGGTATAGTCTTTTACATGGTCAAGATACAATTACACCCATATAAGAAGAGCTGGCATTCCATATAGATCCTTAACGCTATGTTCAATAATAAAGATTGTATTCTACTAAAATTACACATTTAACTTTGACTCAACCACATCATTTTGAATGATATGAGATGGATTTGAATATTAATGAAGAGGATGAGAAACATGGAAGATGTCATGCATATCCCAATACCTCTGAGATAACTAAAACAGATAGACTACATTCCAGACTATCTCCACATCCTAAAAACATCCAAAGTACCATGTTTAAATCATTAATTACCTTATAAACAGTTGATTCCCCTATTTTGTCAAAACATAAAAGAATACGTGATCTGAAACATCAAATTGTTATTGTCAATGATAATGATTGAGGCATGTATTCTCTCTATATTGAGCTATATCCATTCACTTCCCCCGCAAATGAACATTCTCTAGAGTTTATAGAATTATGTGAGTTCCATGTAAGGCTACCTCAACTACCCTTAACTAACATACTGTTGAATAGAATGACCTACAATATAATGCTGCATGAGAATCCATTTGTATCTTTTCCTGTAATATATTTTTTAAGAGAAATCTAAAAGGGGTATATTTTTTCACAATAACATACAAATGAATGAAACATTATTAGAATATGTAATTTATTAAATTTATCATCCATTATATTTGACCACTAGTTTGATGGTAGAAGGTTATTCATAAATGTTCTTGTGAATATAATGATTTCTGTAACCCCTAGGAGAACCTCAATGTGAAACATGGATACTATTCTAAAATTAGAGTGTGTGGGACCTAGTGTAGGAATATAAATTCACTAGTATAAAATATCACATGTTTATCCACTAAGAAGTTCTCTCTGATAGGTATGAGATGATCGACTTGTAAGATTCTATCAATGGTCCCCCATTCTACATCACTACATCAAGGGGATATCAAAAATATAGACTCCAAATACATCATGACATTATCCAATTTTTAATCAATAATGGGAAATATATATAAATGACATGGTAGTAAAAATTCTTCTTCGTTGACCTCCTAATATATGGAACACTGAGTGATAAAACAAGATAACTCCCTTTTCATACCAGGACACCAATATTTGTGATGTAAGTCATAATACATCTTTTTATGCCCAAGTTTCACAACAAATGTATATTAATGCAAATATCACATAATATTCCACTGAATTATTATAGGATCCCAAAGTCATCTGTGGATTCAAATGATCTCATCCCTCTCTATAACCCAACTATGAGGTGGTTTATCCTCTAAAACACTCTCCTATATGACTATTCCATGAGGCTCTAATAACTGCCTCATCTGCACTCTATCATGATGTGAATAGGTCAATAATAATGACTCATGTATAGAATGTCATTGATGGTCCAAAACCATAAAGTTCATATCAAAATATAGGTCAATAAGCTACCACTCATCACTACCCAATCAAAATTCATATGTTCATGTCCTTTGGCTCATAGCATCCTCTGCAATATTTTTTCCTCATTCGAATAAGACAGATTAAAATGTTGTATTTAAATTATTGAACCGAACATATTTTCTAAAAGATCATTCCATTCTATATGAAAATATATCTAAGGACTTTGTGGTTCATGAAAACCCAGAAACACTCTCTCATCATGTTATTCCTCAAAAAATGTGGGGCATGAACCAAAACATCCAAATTGAGAACAATCATTGGGTAATTCCACTCATACTATCTCAATATAAATGACATGTATTACATGACATGATAATTTTTCATCATAAATTCTCAAAACCAAATACCTGATGAATAATATTTTACTTTACATGTTTTTCCAAGATCTGACAAAATCATGAGCGACACTTAAATTAATATTCTCCTTATCTTCTTAATGGATTTCTCAAATCCTTAAGACCATATAAACATCACACCCCTCTTAGTAAAACATATGAGTGGTGTTTAAAAGAATATAAATTCCTCTATAAGTCACCAATAATATCTATCTTGCCCCCAAAAACTAGCTTTGTTAAAAAAGTTATTGGGATTCTACCAGCTAACTATTGGATTCACCTTTTCTAAGTATATAGAAACTCTAACCACGGAAATAGTTTTACCGATGAAATTCATCCAATAGATCCAATAGTTGAATATTAAAATAATAGAATACAACCAGTATTCTATTAGTGTATTAAAAATGACTGTAAATAGTTTTTAATAATCATATTAATTATGATTATAAACAAATATTTAATCCAAGAGGACTATGTCAAATGAATCCAAATACAGATGGAAAACATGATTCTAAAATGCTATGAAAATGGTTATCTTGTTTGAATGACCAAATTACATAGAGAGATTATCTTATATTTATTAAAATATATGGAATGATATAAAAGGTATGTTAGAAGGTTTAAATCACACCTAATGATATCCTGCACTTAAATCTATCTTGGAGACAACCATTTATCCTCGGAGAATGTGGAATAGTTCGATGATATGAGGTAACAAATATCTTTTCTTAACCATAATCTGGTTCAACTAACAACAATTAGTGAAATGTCTAATGGTACCATCATCCTTTTGAAAAAATGACTATTGAACCAGATGGTGATGTGATGGGTCGTATTATATATTTATACCACAAATACTATAACTTCATCATGATATTTTAAAAATCAGATGTGGACATTCTATTTGGATGAATGGATACTAGTGAAGCTCTTAACACTATATCAATAGAGAACTCCACCTTACGCTCATGAGGTAAACCAGAAATGGAATCATGGAAGACACCACAAAAATAATCTACTATATATGGAAAATTAGTTTTGCATATTCCCTCATCTTCCATATACATGAAAGCAATATGATCCAACACTCCACATAGACTACAATCCTCTAGTCCAACCCTACATTACAAGACATCACATTTGCCATTTAAATATAACTATCTCTATTTGGGGATGAAAATAATACCATATGGGGATGAAAATCCACATAGGATTGATAGGGATCAACTAGTCCATCTCAAGAATGATATAAAATCCCATTATCTCAAGGATGAAAAGTTAACATAAGAAATGATATATGACCACCTCAAAGGGTATTCCTTTCATTTGAGTATAATCTTTGATTGAATCCCCAATGGAGTATCAAGTGTCATCAAAACACACAAATATTTAATATCAAGACCAAGCTTTCTAAAATATCCACTGATATAATGGAATGTGATTCACCAGTATCAAAAAATTTAGACATGATTATAGAGGAACCATGAATGATATCTCAAACTATGGATAGTCTGGCACCCTGCTTCATGGGTATAGGATGCACATCATAAAACTGGCATGATCCATGTCCATGTACAACCACATAACTATCCAATGTGGGTCCAATCATTGAGTGATTTGTATATGAAGCTTGGATACCTTATCCACTACCTCCTCCTCCACCTAAATAGATAATATTACTCTATAAATCTACCATGATAGGTACATAGATCCCAATCCTATATAGAAAGATGATATGGATCCTCTCCCACAAGGCACAAATGCAAATGTCCTCTAAAAGTTATAATGTTTTATCGTGATATATTATCCTCAACCCCAAATGGGGTCTGTAGGAAACTTTGGCCTCTTATGCCCTAGATTCCCACACTAGTGAACAACCACATAACTAATAGTGGATATCATTTGGATTCCTATTATCACATGTGTAGTGTCAATTCATTTTTTATGAATTATAGTTGAACCAATTACCTATCTCAGGTACTAATATCCCGATACCATACCATCATCTTCTATTAGTATCTTATTATTGATGGGGGGCTTGTTTACTATTTTTGATATAGTAGTCGTTTGAAAGAGATATACCTAAAATAAGAGGGAAAATATGATCCCATCCTCCAAATGTATGAATGTTACAAACACATCACAGATAAGTGTAATAGAAAATAATTGGAGTTCCCTGAACTTAGTAGAGTATACCATCACAAAACTAGAACACTACTATAAACCAATATTAAAACCATCCCAGATCACGCATTAATGAAAATATTCCATGATGAAAATAACCCACAAATAGTTTTGTAGAATCATATGGAATATATATAAATATATTAACTCTACTCTCAAGAGGTTCTTCATGGGGCTCCAGGATAGTCAACATGACATCTATCCATGACTATTCATATAGAGGATCATGATCCTCTAAAAACATGGGTGGATTCTACTTCTGAAACTCTCACATCATATTTTTTATTGAAGGCTCAACCTGTGGGGCTCCTTGAAATGTGTGAATAATTCAATGAATAACATCATATATCTAGGGATTCCACACCCATATCAGGTATAACAACATGTTCCATTGGAGGTACTAATGGAATTAAAAATGGTGTTCCAGGTTCCACCAACTCGAGATCCTAGTTTTAATCACCCTCCAGGAACATCGCTTGTGTGATTTTTGGAGGCATATCTCTAAAAACACTCAGAACCATTATTATATAGGATTTTATAATTTCATCATCCTTGAGGAGAAGTATATAATATTTATAAATAAATTCTATATAAAATTCACACCCCAATTCCAGATCCTATTGCCAGGTCTTGGTGAAAAACAAATAATAAGAACCATATGAGGCCTTGCATTCATCCCAGTACTAAGGTTGGGTATGGGTAAAGTTCTCTTCAATAAGTCAATGGTTCCAGTATACAGAGTTTTTAATGCTAGTAATAGAGGAAATGACATATAAGATGCAACCAACATCTCTATTTAAGACCAATCATTTCATTTCAAAATTCAAATTTAATTTTTTTTATATTTATTATTTTAAAATTTATAGTAGTTGAATTATATATATCACCGCATCTAACTTATGGAGACCCATACTTATTTTAAATCATATTATAGTTCCCATTTATTCCCAATCAAAAACATTTCATGGCTTATAAAACCGATGGTATATGTCTCAACAAACTATAATTGAATTCTTATGGTATCAACATCATGCTAGGAAGGATAAAACCAATATTTTGATGTTTTATCTTTATGTGACCAATTATGCTTCTCATTTAACTGTAAAAAACATTATAAAATTATATTTACAAAAGTCATGTCACTCATAAAAATAATAGGAAATAAAAGAAAAGAGATGCACCTTTCTTGCATGCTATAATTCAAGACATGTGAATCTCAATGTGAAGGTGATGATGGTGAATCCAAAAAAAATATTTAATGTCATGTCTCTAATAAAAATAAATAGAAATACATGGAATATGGATCACTAATATAAAAGTTTATTGATAGATACAAAAATAGAAAAATACAATCTCCGTATATCATCTTGATCCATAGATAGGAACTATTCTCCCCCTCTTACAATCTACAATCAACAGAAGCATTGATAGTTGGGTGTTTTTCCCTATCACTACCTGCATCCATGAATCCTGTTTGGGTTCCAAATGGAGGCCAGAATAGTGTGTGAGATATACTCAGAAGTCCACCACAACAGTTTTCTAGAAGTTCCATCCTAGTGCATATAATATGAGAAACGTGGAGATATATTAATGGTAAATAATTTATATAAATAGTATAG
The DNA here is from genome assembly GCA_963277665.1 of Viscum album. Taxonomy (NCBI): domain Eukaryota; kingdom Viridiplantae; phylum Streptophyta; class Magnoliopsida; order Santalales; family Viscaceae; genus Viscum; species Viscum album. The sequence continues at coordinate 1,815,844,605 of OY728151.1, read as the reverse complement.
GGTTGGCTCAGGTTCTTGAAGGACACCTCGTTAACACTAACTGCTTTGGCCTATGTTGGCATAACCTCTAAATTATTATAACCATGAAAGAATACATATAAGAGTATATTATTATATTATTATAACTGTTATATACAAGTTGTAACATTTATAGCCACATCTCTAGATATTTAGTGTTAGCCAATACACGAGGCACAACTCATGCATCCATATTTAGTACCTAGAGTCTCATAGAGTTGTAGGTTATTCTTGCCTAAGTATTATAATTCATATGGGTCGAAATTACCTAGTATCACAAGTATAAAATATTCCATTCCCATGTATCACAAGTACAAGGGACTCTAAGAATTAGTATCACAAGTATACAGGGATATCTTACTGATTATGATAATGATATAGGATTACATGCCATATTATCACAAGTTTAAGGGACCCAAAGACCAATTATCACCATTATAAGGGACTCCATTCAAGAGTATCACATGTATAGGGAATTTCATTTCCAAGTATTAAATGCATAAGGGACACTAAGATTATGTATTATAGGAATAAAGGACTAGATATTCCTTAAAACTAATTAAATTTACATTTGCAACGTGAATAACCATTATATCCAATTAAACACATGATGTGATTATACCACTTACATCCAAGATAATTTATCATAGTCATTGCATTTAATAGCCCATAAAAAATTATATTGTGAATGATTCGGTCAAGTAAGTAGTTATAAAACTAATGGGAAATTCCATAGGAACACCACAAAAGGTGTAAATACCTGATGAAAACCTATACCAACATGAATATGGGGATAATGGGTCATTTCTAACAAGGTTAACAAATTTATCATGTGATATTATTATTTTAATTAAATGCACGGTGAATCCAGTTTTTGACCTTAAAATGCAGTATATAAAGAAAGAATTCCTGAAAAATAATTACTAGACCACCTACCTTATGAATTTGGAGGAACACTCATCCAATAATAGCCTTTGATATGGTATTTATTTGAAGAAAAAATAGAAAACGCTCTAAAAAATATGGAATGTGGGATCACACAAAAAATAACATCATCAATAAGAAGATAAATGGCGAACATATCTAAATGAAAAGAGAGCTTACTTTTAGGAATCCAATGTGACATAAAAATCTCATATCATATTATAGATGGATAAAGAATCACAATGTCTACATTAAGTAATAAAATGTATGATTCAAAGGAGGAGAGGCCCTGTGTGAGAGGGAAATGATGGCTCATTTCAAAAGTAAGTGGCCCTAAATGATTTAAAAAAACCGATCTAGGGAATTCACATGGTGTGTAAACAGTTTATGATGTGTAATGCTTTGGTTTTTCTCTCCAGGTAAAATCCATTAAATACCATTAAATGGTTCAGGTCAGACCAATACTCATCTTGAATTTAATACACACCACATATTTAAATATATTTTGTTTATTTTTCCTATATCAAGGATCCGGTCCCCCAAAAACCTTACTTACGAAGGGAAACTTACTGGCATTAAGGTGTAGTTTCTAGATTTATGCTCAAGGGGAACTACAAAAATGTGTTAATAAAAAATTAAAAGGATCTATATATGATTTAAAAAACCATATTCTTACATTCTTCCCCCATAATGAAGCTCACCCCGAAGTTTCCCATTCATGGGGTGTAAAACACCATCTAGTAACAAATTTGACAACTGAGTACATATATGAACCTCCCACTCCCAGGACTCCTTATCAACATGACAATTCTACCATTACACCAATACCATATGAACCCATATACCTATGTGATCTTTTATTCTCCAATCTACAATATATATAGGATGATCCTCAAAGGATGTACCTACCTACAATAATCTACACTGGGACGAAATAAACGAGATGGATATTAATAGTACCATTGAAGCTATGAATCATGGAAGGCTTCATGTATATCACATCACCACTGAGGTAACTATAACAAATAGGCTATCGACCTGAATCTCTCCACAACCTAAAAAATCCAAAAAATAGAGCTTAATTATTCCTTAACTTTCAATAATGTAAATTCCCTAGTCTAGTTGAAACATTTAAGAGATCCTATTATATGACCTTGAATTGTAGTGGTTGAGTGAAATGATCATTGTATGGATTTTTCATTATTTTCTCTAAATTGTTTTTCATGATCCACAAAAATTTCTCTGAAGTCTCCTAAATGAGATGAGGTCCAAGAAAGGATGATCACCTACCTCTAATAAGCATAAAGGTGAAAAACATGTCCTACTACATAATACCTCATTGGTTACCATATGTTTCTTAGAGATTCTCTTCTTGTACTTGTATCATCCATTCCGACCGACCAATAGTATGATGGTGGAGGGATGTTCCCAAAAGTGCATGCATAATAAAATATTTCAAGAACCCCTACCATAACCATGATGTGAAACAAGCATTCCAATCTAAAATGACATTGTGAAGGACCCCATATAGGTGCATAATCTCATAAAAATACACTATCCATTGTTAATTCATCAAGAATGTATCTTTTATTGGTATGAAATAAGATACCTTCATGTTCCAATGAATTACCACCCTTAACACATCACTGCCTTGCAAGTATATATATACTCCAGTAACAAATTCCATGATGAAATCACCCCATTTCCACTTATTAATGGAAAACAACTCTAAAATCTTTAATGGTCTCCAGTGTTATTCATTTACCAGCTAACATATGGAATACCGAGTAATTAAACCTGCTAATTACATCATTATTTTTGGGCTTTAAAATTAGTGACCTCGGTCAAGAACCATTTATATAATACTTGTGTGTACCACAAAAGTATAATCAATATAAAATCACATAAAATCCTCTTTGAAGTATATAGGATCCATGATGCGCCCACAGATGCACAAGATCTCATCCCGATCCACAACACAACCCAGAGGCGGGTCATCACCTGAGACACAATCCCTTAAAACTAATACCTTAGTATCCTATAAATACTTAATGTACACTCTAAACACAAGTGAATTGGTCTTTTCTAACAATGAAATTATAGATTACATATGATGGGTTAGAACCTCCAACTACTTCTCATAAAATAAAGCCATAGGTAGCCACTCATCACAGGCATCTCGAACTGCCTGGGTGCGAGTCTTTCGGCTTAGGGAACCTCGTAAAGAATTTTCATTCTTATGAATTTATCCTAGATTAAAATAAAATAATTGTATCTATTCAATCAACCTTATCTACATAATGTTAATATCACAAAACAAGAAAGTGTACCTAAGGATACTATTGTCGTTGAATGCCATAAAATGATCTTCAGAAAGGTAATGCCTCCAACAATGATATGAATGAACCAAAATATCCAACCTGTGATATTTTTTCAGGAATTTCCACCCACATGGTCTCAACTGATGAGACTCATACCCCAATACTATTTTATTTTGCATCATAATTCCTCTATGGTTGATACATGATTGATCAAACTTGAATGTATATTTCTACCAAAATTTGGTAGAATATCAATTGGTGTTGAAGTCAAAATACCTTTCATCTATTCAATGTAATTCTCATTGGATTATCTCCTTATAAAATCACACCATTCCTAGTCACACCGTTACTAGGATATTCAAGGCCTTAAATGTACTCTATAAATTTTGCATAATAACAATAACAACCTAAGAACCTATCTATGTAAAAAAAATGATCTGGCACTGTAGCTAGTTAACTATGATAGTAACCTTTTCTAGTTTGATAAAAAATTCAATGTTTTAAAAAATAAGAATGAAGAAGTGTACATGATCAATCCAAAATTGGATTTTTCTATGCATAACATAAAACTAGGTCTCCATTAGTGTATTCGTAATGATCCCATGTTTTTTAGCATGGTCATGTAGAGAATGAGACTATAACAAGATATAATCCACAATGACTACCAAAAATGTGTGAAAATATTTTTGGAAAACCTAACTTTTAAATTTCACGAAAACTGTTGGAACATTCATTAGACTAACCAAAAAAATGAGATAATCAAAAAGACCATACCTGATACAAAATGTTGTATAAGGAATGTATGACGCTTTAACAATTACCTGATGATAGATTGGCCTCAAAAATATCATGGAGAAAACCCATAATCTTTGGAGATGGTTGAATAGGTCATTGATACGGGTCATTTGATATAGGTTCTTAACCATAGACATATTCAACTGACGGTAATCCATTAAATCCAATTGGGTATCATCCACATTCATGATCAAAAGGATAGGTGAACCACATTGCGATGTTTTGGTTCATATAAACCCAATTTCCTCTAAATCATATAGCTACCTCTTGGGATATTACAAATTACTAGTATCCACCCAATAGGGAGGAATGGATACTATTGAATCTTTTGGTACTAGCTCGGTAGAAAACACCACCCTTTTACCGGAGGAAAAATAAAAAATTCATTGGAGAAGACATCCTAGGAACGATCTACTATAGGAGTAAATTCAATCTAATGTATTCCTTGATCCTATATATACAGTATTACAATATGGGTTGTCACCAAACCCATCCTATGATGCTTTCTTCAATCCCTACTTTTCTAGACATCCCATTCACCCATGTGACTGTAAACATGTCCCTAGGTGGATGTTAATGATATCCTATAGAGAGAGAATCCTTGAAAATCATGATTGGAAACCAATCTATTTGTCCTATGAACTAAATCAATGACATCCATTTCAAGGATTAATAGGTACCATAATAGATGATATCTTCCTACCACCAAGCAGAATTTATTGCATTGGCATATACTCTTGGAATAAAATTCCCAATGGAGTATAAAACGTCTTCATGAAAAAGAAATAATAAATATGAAGCCAAATGATGTCTAAAATAACCATAATTTTAATGGAATGATATTAACCCATATAGAAAAAGGAATACTCAATAGTAGAAGCTATTAGAATAGTATCCCAACTGTAGATGGTCTAATAACCTTCCTATCAGGTATATGATGTAATGGATAAAAATGGATAGATCCATGACCTTTTACTACAACATGACTACCCTATGTGGTTCTGCTCTATCTGTGCATTACAACTGAATCTAAGATTCTATATCCATGTCATCCCCAATTTCCTGAATGATTGATTGTACAGTTTAAACCTACAAGAAGAGTTTCTTCAAATCCTTATTCTATAAGAAGAGATGATATGGATCCTCTCCTATTAGGTATTCATGGGAAGGTACTATAAAAGAACTAAATATGACCAAAAATGTTACAGCCTGGAAACTCAACAAGATTATTGGGACCCACATGCCTCTTATATATTAGCTCCCCACATTATTGAAAAACCACGTAACTATCAGTGGGTGTCATCTGGACAATACTAATCTTTTATAAAGTCCCAATGAAATATTTTTGGATGCTAGTCGAACCACTTCCTTGTCTCAGTGTTGAACCACCCTGGCACACAAAATCAACCCCACATAGGTTCCTCTTAGTGGTGAGGCCCAAGTTTCCTATTTCTGAAATGAAGTTTAATAGAAATAAGATTACCTAATATGTAATCGCATATTTGATCCCATTTAAAAATCATCTTTTTATTCAATGTGTTACCCATAAGAGTTAAAGAAAAGCACTGGACTCCATGAACCAACCATAATTTTCCATCATAGACATAATACCAAATTGTTGATGCATAAACACTCTATAATGGCCCAATATTAGCATCATAAGAAAGAAATATTCCTAGAAGACCATCTAATAACAATACCATTCCATAGCCTAATAATGATCTATTGGGATGAAAACATCCCACCATCATTTGGATGAATCTTGAAGAATATAAATAGTGAAATTCACTCACCTCTCAGGAGGGGTTTTTAAGGTCCACTAATATAGTGAGCATGAACTCCATCCTTGAATTTGTGGAATGAGGACTGCCATCCCACAAGAAATTTGGTGGATGTTTTTGCCTAAAATCTCATGTCATCTCTTCCATAGTTGGGGAAATCCATGGACCCCCATTAAAAATTTTCATAATTCAATGAAACTATCACAAAACATGATGCTTACACCCATATCAGGTATAAAAATAGGTTCCATAAGTGGTACTAATGGAGGTAAAATTGGTGTCCCAGGGCCCACCACCTCTAGAGCCAAGTTGTAACCACCCTATTGGAACATGACTGGGGGGTTCATTCTGACATAGACATAGAGATTCCTAGAACAAGACTAATGTAGAATATGGTAATGGCATAGCTCATGTGGATATTAATAGAACATGTAAAAAACAATTATTTAAAAACATCTCACCATTATGCCTACTCCAAAATCCACGTTTGGGTGACATACAGATCATATGGACTACAACAAACATAGCATACAACCCAATACTAATGTGAGGTTTGGTTCAATTTATCTGTTACATGTATGAGGCCCTGGTATGAAAAGTGTATATTGAATATAATATATTAAACAACCACTAAGCTTCAATTGGTATCTTCATTCAATGACAACCATTCATTATCACAATTTAAATTTATTCAAGTTTGTATTTCTTTTTATTGAATCTTTTTATTGGTTTAATTACATAGATCAACACTTCCGATTTATATAGACCCATACACTTTATAAATTGAAATATTCGGTCCATTTATTCGCAACCACAAACACCTTACATCCCATGTGACCAATATGCTTGGAATCAAAACTCCATAATTGACAATATAAGGTATCCAGATCAAACTATGAAGGAAACACTATTAGTTTGATGCAGGATCATTTGATCCCAATAATGATTCCAAATAACATTCATGGTTGTTAGCACAACTCTATTTATTGTAGTAAATAAAATAATTTAATTCATAGGAAATATATGTAATTAGATGAAACATTAAGTTGTTCTATAATACATGAAATTCAATCTCAACATGCTTACAATGATGCATGTTCCCCAAAATCCCTGATATACCTGGACAAGGGTAAAATAGAATTTCCATCAATAATAATAACATCACACATCATATGGACATCTTTATCATGGAAATAAATCAACTATTGAAGTGGAATCTAAAAATGAAATTCCCATCCCTAATTTTCTTGATTTTCTCTGTACATGGGTTAGATACTCCTAGGAACAGGCTCATTACAAAATTTTTATACAACTTAGTCTCCATTGTACCATCCCAAAATAACACATAAATGAAATGAAACCTAAGATACCAACAAGTAAATATGTAAATTGAAATACACTAAGTAGTTCCCCATTCTAATTGGTCACATAGCCTTATTCTTGCCTCCACACATGCTAGAGGTTGTCGACTAGCACCAAGCGTCCATGGTGGTACAATGGGGATACTATACCCACAGAAATAATAGTTTCACAACAATTTAATATATAAATAAATATAATAAACATGAAGTAAAATGATTAAATAATATAAATCATATAGATAAAACAAACGACAATCAATTGAAATATCCTGTACTATATACGTAAATATAAAATATCATGTATCTATTAAAAATGAATTTATAAACATGTAAATGGTCTCAAATATAACATATATATAAATATAACCAAAAAATACCATACTACATTATTTAGATATCATCATGATATATAGCATAGTCATATGCTCCCCTACTCCCATGCTACATTCAAAATAAACATTGATTACTGGGTGCCTTCCCCTATCCCTACCTGCATCAATGAAGTCTATCATGGTACCAAAATGTTTCCCATATAGGGTGTGATATATACACATTATGTCACCACCAATGGTGTAATGAAATATCCATATAGTGTATATAATATAAGTAGTGTGATGATATAATAAAGTTGAAGTTGATATATAAATTATAATGGATTAGATCTAGTTCCTGAGGGACATTGCGAGGACATTACCTACTTCATCCCATGCCGGGATATCCACTGAATAGATATCATGATAAAAATTTATCTATGAGAGTATATTAATGTATGTATTCATCTGTTCTATATAAAAATTAACATTTATAACCATATATATACATACATAGTGCTATCTAGTGTACTATGCGTAACTCAGGCATCTCGGTCTAGTCTCTAGAGTCTTAGGATGTGACAGGGTATACCATTCCTAATTAAAATAAGTCCTAAGTGTTTTCATGACTTTGTATCACATGTATATTGGATTCCATTATAGATTATGACTAGAATAAAGGACTACATGACAGTTTATCACAAGTTTAGGGGACACTATGCTTGAGTGTCAAAATTAAATGGAATGCAATTCCTAAATATTATAAGTATAATGGATTCCATTCATATGTATAACAAGGATAAGGGACACAATTCTTGACTATAAACTGTAGAATGGATTCCATTCCCTTGTATCACGAGTATAAGGGACACCATGCCATGTGTCACATGAATAAGGTACCAAATAGTATTCAAAAACTATTCACATTTCACTTTGACAATTGTGTGACCATTTTCTCCATTTAAGCATGTTACATAGTCGTACCACTCACCCTTCAGTCAAATACTTATTGTCATTATATTTACTAGTAAACCAAAAAAAAGAAGTTGTTATGGTTATATAAGTAGTTATAAAACAAATTGGAAAATACATTTTCAGACCTGCATGGGGGAAAATAATAAACAATGACCTATCTCAACCTGAATATGGGGCACTAAAATAGGTTTATTTAAATTTTTAAGGAATCTCATCGAAAACCTGGCATGTAGCATCACAAAACATAATATAAAGTAACATTACTTGAGGTATTATCATGATAGAACCTACATTATGCCTATAGAATAACAGTCATCTTATATTGGCCTTTGGTGTGTTCCACATCTAATGAAATGGGAAAAAATATGTAATCCTTGAAAATAGAGAAAATGTCCTTTCCCGAATATAGTTTTGTAGATATGAAGATAAATGATGATATGATCTAAAATAATAGAGATTATACTAGTGGTGATATAATGTGATAGATAAATATCGAATCATAGTTCAAATGGATAAGAAATCACAAATCCTATATTTAGGATTCAAAAGGATGCTTCAAGGGACAAGAAAATTTTTGTGGGAGAGAAATGACGGATTATATAAAAAATTAGTGGCCCTAACTACTTTGAAAAAACTAACCTAGGGGATTTATATGGTATGTAAACCTTTCATACAATGTATTTCACATGTTTTTCCCTCTATTGAAAAACACTGACACATCATGAAATGGGTATCTCCAGACTAATACTATAAGGCCCCAGCCTTAAACCTTACTTAATCTTGAGTTATTACAAGATTACACATGGAGGATCTTTTCAGGTTTAGAGTTTTAGAGAATTAGATCATGAAACTTGCATTACATTCCACATTTACACAAAGTGGTTACATAAAAGACAGTATTCATTCTTCCCATCAACGGAAACATATTTAAAATAAAACATGTATTCTTTCTTGACACATCTGTGACACTATCATCACATCATGTACCCTTCCCTTGACCTTTGAAAAACATTTCAAAAAATAGGGATGAGCATAAAAAGCTCAGTAAGGGATATAAAAGTATGGAAAGGAAACATGAGTACATGTATACATAAGAATCAAATCATAATTTACCCATAAAACATAATCACATTAACATACCTCATAAAATCCTGAATAAATCATAGAAATCATATGACATAAAGGTAACTTGAGGAATTCATAACATTCTTACGTAGGGAGTAACCCTCTTGGTTACGTTTGGAATACCCATCACAGTATATACCCTAAATCTCTTCGGAGAAACCTTAACGTTTCACTCCTTCGCGTTACCCAATGCATTGGAGAGCTATATCGAGCACACCCACCCTTAGTCTATCACGGAACCACCCGTCTTCATGATAATGCCCAAGAACCTCAACATAATCCTATAACATAAAACATGCATAAAGGAAATATAACATTTCCACCTTTCAATCACAAGATATCAATACAACACATTTATATAAAAAAATTATGAAAACAATTTTCAATACCAAAATAAAAGAAAAGTAAAACATGGTATTTATTTTTTTCCTTTTTAAAAAAGGGATGTCTTGTAGAGGAAGCCGAAACTCAAATAATGGTCACGACGGTGGAGAAGTCGTTGTCGCCACATACGTACGACAAAAACATTTCCTTTTGTCGTTTAGTAAATGCTTCTTATAAAACAGATTCCTTTTGAATAAACGTAAAAGTCAAAGGGGTTTATGCACCGTATAAAAGAAGGTTGTGTATAAAACAAAATATGCCTCAATGAAAGGAGATTGAGATGAAGTCCCTTACAAAGACGGTATCCTTGGTTTAAGGATAAATCAATTACATAATTATGTGTGACAAACGAATACACCAAATATAAGTGGATATTAAGTGTAAAATAATCAAAGGTCATTCACACATTTTCAAAGGATGACATATTCAATAACTACATGTTGAACCCAAAGAAATCGAAATTGGGTTAATAAGTTCCCTGGATAGCCTAACGGTGTCACATCAAAATGAGTTGATGAGAGATAAAAAAGGGTATCTCATCACTTGGACATAAAATTTACATCAATAAGGATATATGAGGACATATCCCAACATAACAATATGTAAGTTAAAAGACCCAACAAGAGAAGTCTTTTAAAAAGAGGAGGGTGAAAGGTTCCCTTACCTAAATGGGTATCTTTCGAAACATACACATCGTGGAAGAAGGAAAATACAACATTGATGTAAATACTCATAAAAGAAAGTATATTACACAATGAGTAAAATAATGGGCAGTACATACACCACTCAACTGAAATTGTGGCAAATGTAGCATAAATCTCACGGGAATAAAAGTGTGATGAAAAATCCATTATGAAAATTCGGCAGCATAACGGTGCCACTCAAAACATCCAAAATGGGTTGATGAGAGAAAATAGGGTCTATCATCATATGAACATAATATTTTCAGTAGGATTAATATAAAATAACATCCCAATCATAAGAAAGGTTAGAATAAAAGGAATGACATAAAATAGTTTACTTAAAAAGAAAGAGAGGTGTAGGATCTCGTACCTCGGGTCCGACTTGACTCGATCATTCTTTAGCGTCCTGAATAATAAAATTGAGTTATTTTATACATTATTAAGAACCTTTTTCAAGTTCATTATTCCTTTTATATCAATTATTTACATGTTATAAACATTATGTAATCATTTATGTTAATAATGTTTGTTTTGTCGATATTTGGTTCTTAAGTCAAAAGTGGACTTCTTACAATTACATGTTGTTCGTGTGGTCAATGGTTCATTATATCCAGAATGATATTCATGATTTGGATATCATATATATCATATATATCCAGCATATACATGTATTTATAATATTACATAATCATTTAGAGGTAAGAAATGAAATGCACCGTTCATGGAGACGGTAAGCCGTACGTACGCATGAATGCTACTTTCATTTCTTTGTCATATTAATGGAATTAAAACTAAATGAGAGGTATGTATATTTTAATTCCAGAATTATATTCATCATTTATATGTAACATACCTTATATATATCCATTATAAATTTGAACTTATAATAGTAAATTACATTTGGGGATAAGAAATGAAATGCACCGTTCATGGAGATGGTAAGTCGTACGTACGCGTGAACGCTACTTTCATTTATATCTCATACATTAATGGAAAGAAATAATAATGATATTTAGGTATATTATAATTCCAGTATAAAATAATATATAATAACTTTAAATCCATCCATTATACATCCCACATATGGCATTAACGAATCACATCACTTTAAGGGGGCGGTAGTCCGCACTTCCTTCAATGAAGATATCGCGTTTACCGATAATGGAAACCATAAATGTACGCCCTAAATGAAAAATACTGAAGCTTAAGTAAAACATAAAAATATTAAATATAATATATAAATATAGTGACATCTTAATGGCCACCATTGAAGGTGTTATATGAGTGTTGAATAATCATCGTTTCGTGAGGCAGAAATTCGCCATCCACGGAAACAATATGTTCTTTAACCATTAGATGTAGGTGTGTGTAAGTGTAGCTCGAATAATTCTTATAACAACATCTTAGTGTATTGAAGATACTGTATTTGTTACAAAAGAAATGAATAAAAGTAGTTTAGGGGGTTGGAGAGGCAAAATAAAACAAAAGGACTCAAGTGAAGACATTACCTTAAAATCGCGTAACTCCCTTTGGATTGAGCTCAAAGGCATCCTTGGGAAGACTTCTGCCCAAATTTAGGCTTCAAGGAGTAAGAGAGGGAAGTGGAGAGACAAAATGGGAAGAGGTTGGCCGAGCCAAATGCTTTGGGAGTGTGGGTAAGGAGGTGGAGGTGGGGGCCTTTATAAGAGGAGAGGAGGGGCACTCTTGTAATGTTACAAAATGTTACTTTATTTTCAAAAGAGTTTCGGATTTTAAAGGTCCCAAATTGATGTATTTCTATTATAAGGTGATAAGGGTTCTAAATCCACTCATCCAATAGGTTTTGGACATGTTTAGGTCTTAGATATTACATTATCTTTCCCTTTTATTTAAATCATTAAATAATGAGGTCATCGCTGCATCATCATGATGTCATAAATAATTTAATTTATTTAATGTCTAAAAATTAAAAAAAATACTATGATTTATTAAATCTTTTTAGATTTCCAATGACTATTTATAGTCCAAAATATGACTTGTATAACCCCATGTAAAAATTCCTTTAGTAAAACATCTCATGTTTGTGTCATTTTTACTTTACCATTAAATAAAAAGATATTTATGTAATTTCCCAACCAAAGTGGCTCCATGGGGTCCCCAAGTTGACCCATGGATTGTCTTGGTCTTCCATGACACATCCAATGAGCGTAGGAAATGTGTCTAGGTCATTTCATTTTATTAATACATTATTCTTACCATAAACTACACTAATTACCTCTAATTGCGATTAAAAACTTAATAAGTTACTATTCACAAAAAAAATATTTTTATCCTATTGAACCACATTTTACTTCTTAATGACAACCATGTATGTCGGATTTTTGAAATTCAAGACACAAAGATGGAAAAATTTCATTTAAACGGAAAAATCATTTTTTATATGTACCACATAGTGGTTTCACTATTCATAAAAAATTGATGTTTTTCAGAAAAATCCCAAAAAATCACACTAAGCTATATTTGATATTCCAAATTCAAAAATGAAGTCTATTTTACAAAATTCAAAACATATAAGTCACATTAATTAATTTAATAATTAATTCCCGCTGTCAGAGCAAATATCGAGTTTTTATGGAACATTAAGTATCAAAAAATTGACACTAGTTTAAGTCTGATTTCAAAGTGAAATTAATTCCAAAGACCACTATTGGATTTAATGGTAAAAATATATTATAATTTCACTTTAAAACCAATTCAAAAGATAATCTAATAATATAAATAAATTAGATTAAAAAGAGGTTTTGAATTAAAATACAACATTTTACACTTCATTAAAAAAATGAACTTTATCGGAAAGATACCAAAAATTTACACAAAGTAAATTTTGATGTCCCAATTCATAAGAAGAGTTTTATTTGGTCCAATAGAATTTATAAGAGTGAAAAAAACTATATTTAATGACGGTTCGCCATCAAAAGGCGATAAGTGAACCATTAGTGAAAACTAGGGCATATATGCCTAAAATTGAATTCTTTCCGTATTTTAAGCCTTTATCTTTTATTGGATAAATGTAAAAACATTTAAAAAAATATATAATCATATTTTAGTTATTTATATCAATTCCCTCCAATACAACGGCTACATGTTAACTACCATTTAAAATAATATTATTTTATTATTTGAGTGCAACGTAAGATTTCCAAGATACTCGTTGTTGCGTGTTGGGTACACCATCGAGCATAGTGTCCCCTTTAAAGTCATATTATAATTTTATTCAAAAATATGGATAAATATGAAAATTTCATATTCTTTATTTACCTGGGGTGTTACATCCTTCCCCACTTTTGGGAATTGCGTCCTTTCAATTTTTAAAATTGGTCTTGGAAACATCCTTGAAAGTCCCACATCGGATCAAGAGTCGGTAAAACTATCACTTTAAAATAAAGAAAGATAAGTACAAAGGTCACCCGAGTTAACCCATACTAGGATTCCAAGTATGAAAATATGGACATGGAGGAAAAAAAAAGGGTCATGTTATGATGGAGAGTGATAGAAAACATGTTTAGTAGAAAATTAACCATGAGGAAATCACAAACTGGTGATGGATTAAACGGTATTCGATTCCCCAGTAGGAAATGTTAATAGACAAAATTTTTGTTTTAAGATAATTTTTATTGAGGAATTTATTTATAATGAAACATAATCACTTATCATGTTGACTTTCAACTTTTATTATATTCCTTACACAAACTCATATTTTCTCCAGAAGACGAGTATTTAGGAAGATTTTTTCACATTAAGAGTACTATAATCAACTTCTAGAGAATCACCTAATCCACAAAAGGGAATTATATACTTCCATGTCTTTAGACTTTAACGAAAACCAAAAACAAAAAGGCTAGTACAAGATCAGATAATCCAGAAAAGGATAACCCTTTATAAAAAGAAAATCTATGTTTAATCTCCAAAATTTGTCCAACAAAACCCAAAGTTCAACGAGGACAATTAGATAAACAATTTGTCCATAAAATTCGTCAAAGTAAACCAAAATAAGGTTGAAACCCAAATATTTGAAAGATTTAGTCACATATCCTTCCAAGTTAAATCGTAACATTTATCTCCAAAGAACATCAGTTGCTCCTAAAGTCTCGTATTGAAAAGTAATTAACCTAATCACATATCCTCCATGATAGGTTAATCATTTTCATAAATAACCCAAAATCAACTTACTCTTAATTCATAAAATCATATAACTAGAAATAATCAGTCAAACTAACCAGGGACTTCACGTAGTCTAGTGGTAGGCGATAAATACCAGTCGCACATTGGTTGTGGGTTCTATTCCCGCAGCTTTGTCTCACGCGACGGGTTGTCACACGGTCTGCGTGTTGGCCTTTTTCCAAAACAATATAATTCTTAAAACATCCCCCAAAATGAGATAAAATTTTCAAAAATTATCATAACATATTTTAACCTCAAGTTTATCTCATTCCTTTCATTTTCCATCATATCATAGAGTAACCCATAATTACCTAAAAAGTAAGGATCATATAAACCCTAATGGTTACCTTAATAATTATTACCTGAATTTCCACATTGAGTTGGCCATCTCATACATGATACATTAGAGAACTCACCAAGGTTTAAGTGGTTGATCATGACTCCTTGATAGTTTGTTTAGAATAACCATGAGATTCCTCATTGAATCCCCCATCTCATCCAGTCTCTTAATCACAGAACCACCACAGTTTCCTTTAAACCCATTGTCACTTTGGTGCCTGATAGATCCATCCATTTACTAAAACCAAAAAGGTCAGTGTGAGTATATCAACATAACCATCATGTACTAATGAGGAAGATAAACACTAAGATATACTTACTCATTCACTTTATATAAAACTAGGACTCTTTCTGATATCCTAACCATTATGGTAATGTCACTTATGCTTAGAGAATACCCTAACCTCTAAAGTTATCTAAACCGACCTTGGATACCAACTATAAGGACCCAGACTTAAACCTTACTTAATCTTGAGTTATTACAAGATTACACATTGAGGATCTTTTCAGGTTTAGAGTTTTAGAGAATTCGATCATGAAACTTGCATTACATTCCACATTTAGACAAAGTGGTTACATAAAAGACAGTATTCATTTTTCCCATTAAAAGAAACATATTTAAAATAAAACATGGATTCTTTCTTGACACATCCTTGACACTATCATCACATCATGTACCCTTCCCTTGACCTGTGAAAAACATTTCAAAAACATGGGATGAGAATAAAAAGCTCAGTAAGGGATATAAAAATATGGAAAGGAAACATGATTACATGTATACATAAGAATGAAATCATACTTTACCCATAATACATAATAACTTTAACATAACTCATAAAATCATGAATAAATCATAGAAATCATATGACATAAAGGTAACTTGAGGCATTCATAACATTCTTACATAGGGAGTAACCCTCTTGGTTACGTTTGGAATACCCATCACAAAATATTCCCTAAATCTCTTCAGAGAAACCTTAACGTTTCACTCCTTCGCGTTACCCAATGCATTGGAGAGCTATATCGGGCTCACCCGCCCTTAGTCTATCACAGAACCACCTGTCTTCATAATAATGCCCAGAACCTCAACATAATCGTATCACATAAAACATGCATAAAGGAAACATAACATTTCCACCTTTCAATCACAAGATATCAATACAAAACATTGATATAAAAACATTATGAAAACAATTTTCAATACCAAAATAAAAGAAAAGTAAAACATTGAATTTATTTTTTTCTTTTTAAAAAAAGGTATGGCTTGTAGAGGAAGCGGAAACTCAAATAATGGTCACGGCGGCGGAGAAGTCATTGTCACCGCATACGTATGACAAAAACATTCCCTTTTGTCATTTAGTAAACTCTTCGTATAAAAAAGATTCCTTTTGAATAAACGTAAAAGTAAAAGGGGTTTATACACCATATAAAAGAAGGTTGTGTATAAAAAAAAATATGCCTCAATGAAAGGAGATTGAGATGAAGTCCCTTACAAAGACGGTATCCTTGGTTTATGGATAAATCAATTACATAATTATGTATGACAAACGAATACACCAAATATAAGTGGATATTATGTTTAAAATAATCAATGGTCATTCACACATATTCAAAGGATGACATATTCAATAACTACATGTTCAACCCAAAGAAATCGAAATTGGGTTAAGAAGTTCCCTTGACTGCCTAACGGCGTCACATCAAAATGAGTTGATGAGAGATAAAAAAAAGGGTATCTCATCACTTGGACATAAAATTTACATCAATAAGGATATTTGAGGACATATCCCAACATAACAATATGTAAATTAAAAGACCCAACAAAATAAGACTTTTAAAAAGAGGAGGGTGAAAGGTTCCCTTACCGACATGGGTATCTTTCGAAACATACACCTCGTGAAAGAAGGACAATACAACATTGATGTAAATACTCATAAAAGAAAGTATATTACACAATGAGTAAAATAATGGGCAGTACATACACCACTCAAAGGAAATTGTGGCAAATGTAGCATAAAAATCTCACGGGAATAAATGTGTGATGATAAATCCCTTACGAAAATTCGGCAGCCTAACGGTGCCACTCAAAACATCCAAAATGGATTGATGAGAGGAAATATGGTATCTCATCCTATGAACATAATAATTACAGTAGGAGTAATATAAAAGAACATCCCGATCATAAGGAATATGAGCTTAAAAGGAATGACATAAAAGAGTGTAATTAAAAAGAAAGAGAGGTGTAGGATCCCTTACCTCGGGTCCGACTTGACTCGATCATTCTTTAACGACCTGAATAATAAAAATGAGTTAATTTATACTTTCTTAAGAACCTTTTTCAAGTTAATTATTCTTTTTATATCAATTATTGACATGTTATAAACATTATGTAATCATTTATGTTAATAATGTTTGTTTTGTCGATATTTGGTTCTTAAGTCAAAAGTGGACTTCTTACAATTACATGTTGTTCGTGTGGTCAATGGTTCATTATATCCAGAATGATATTCATGATTTTGATATCATATATATCATATATACCCAACATATACATGTATTTATAATATTACATAATCATTTAGAGGTAAGAAATGAAATGCACCGTTCATGGAGACGGTAAGCCGTACGTACGCATGAACGCTACTTTCATTTCATTGTCATATTAATGGAATTAAAACTAAATGAGAGGTATGTATATTTTAATTCCAAATTATATTCAGAATTTATATGTAACATAACTTATATATATCCATTATAAATATGTACTTATAATAGTACATTACATTTGGGGATAAGAAATGAAATGAACCGTTAATGGAGACGGTAAGCTGTACGTACGCATTAACGCTACTTTCATTTCTATCTCATACATTATTGGAAAGAAATATTAATGATATAGAAAATTATTATAATTCCAGTATATCATCATATATAATAACTTTAAATCCATCCTTTATACATCCCACATATGGCATTAACGAATCACATCACTTTAAGGGGGCGGTAATCCGCACTTCCTTAAATGAAGATATCGCGTTTACCCATAATTGAAACCATAAAGGTACCCCATAAATGAAAAATAAAGAAGTTTAATTAAAAAATAAACATATTTAATATCATATATAAATATAGTGACATCTTAATGACCACCATTGAAGGTGTTATCTGAGTGTTGAACAATCATCGTTTCGTGAGGCAGAAATTCGCCATCCACGGAAACAATATGTTCTTTAACCATTAGATGTAGGTGTGTGTAAGTGTAGCTCGAATCCTTATTTTAACAAAATCCTAGTATATTGAAGATACTGTAGTTGTTACAAAAGAAATGAATAAAAATGTTTATGGGGTTGAAAAGGCAAAATAAAACAAAAGGACTCAAGTGAAGACATTACCTTAAAATCGGGCAACTCCCTTTGGTTTGAGCTCAAAGGCTTCCTTGGGAAGACTTCTGCCCAAATTGAGGCCTCAAGGAGTAAGAGAGAGAAGTATAGAGACAAAATGGGCAGAGTTTGGCCGAGCCAAAGGCTTTGGGAGTGTGGGTAAGGAGGTAGAGGTGGGGGCCTTTTATAAGAGGAGAGGAGGGGCACTCTTGTAAAGTTACAAAATGTTACTTTATTTTCAAAAGAGTTTCGGATTTTAAAGGTCCCAAATTGATGTATTTCGAGTATAAGGTGATAAGGGTTCGAAATCCACTAATACAATAGGTTTTGGATTTCTGTAGGTCTTAGATATTACATTATATTTCCATTTTATTTAAATCAATAAATAATGAGGTCATCGCTGCATCATCATGATGTCATAAATAATTTAATTAGTTAATTTCTAAAAATTATAAAAAAACTACTATGATTTATTAAATATTTTAATCTTTCCAATGACTATTTATAGTCAGAAATATGACTTGTATAACCCCATGTAAAAATTCATTTAGTAAAACATCTCATGTTTGTGTCATTTTTACTTTACCATTAAATAAAAAGATATTTATGTCATTTCAAAACAAAAGTGGCTTCATGGGGTCCCCAAGTTGACCCATGGATTGTCTTGGTCGGATATGACACATCCAATGAGGGTAGGACATGTGTCTAGGTTATTTCATTTTATTAAAACATTATTCTTACCATAAACTACACTAATTACCTCTAATCACGATTAAAAACTTAATAAGTTACTATTCACCAAAAAAATATTTTTATCCTATTGAACCACATTTTACTTCTTAATGACAACCATGTATGTCGTATTTTTGAAATTAAAAACACAAATACGGAAAAATTTCATTTAAACGGAAAAATCAGTTTTTATAAGTACCACTTAGTGGTTTCACTATTCATCAAAAATTGAAGTTTTTCAGAAAAATCCCAAAAATTCACCCTAAGCTATATTTGATATTCCGAATTCAAAAATGAAGTATATTTTAAAAAATTCAAAACATTTAATTCAAAGTAATTAATTTAATAATTAATTCCCTCTGTCAAAGAAAATAGCGTGTTTTTATGAAACAATAAGTATCAAAAGATTGACACTAGTTTAAGTCTGATATCAAAGTGAAATTAATTATAAAGACCACTATTGGATTTAATGGTAAAAATATATTCTAATTTCACTTTAAAACCAATTTAAAATATAATCTAATCGTATAAATAAATTAGATTAAAAAGTTTTTTTGAATTAAAATACAACATTTTACACTATTCATTAAAAAAATAAACTTTATCGGAAAGATACCAAAAATTTACACAAAGTAAATTTTGATGTCCCAATTATTAAGAAGAGTTTTATTTGGTCCAATAGAATGTATAAGATAGAACAAAACTATATTTAATGACGGTTCGCCATCAAAAGGTGATAAGTGAACCTTTAGTGAAAACTAGGGCATATATGCCTAAAATTGAATTCTTTCCATATTTTAAGCCTTTATATTTTATTGGATAAATGTAAAAACATTTAAAAACATATATAATCATATTTTAGTTATTTCTATCCATTCCCACCAATACAACTGCTACATGTTAACTACCATTTAAAATAATATTATTTTATTATTAAAGTGCAACATAAGATTCCCAAGAAACTCGTTGTTGCTTGTCGGGTACGCCATCGAGCATAGCGTCCCCTTTAAAGTCATATTAATATTTTATTTACAAATATGGATAAATATGAAAATGTCATATTCTTTATTTACCTGGGGTGTTACATATACAGATCATGTATTTAATATACATAGTGTATTTAAACACAACCCATTTATTTGGAATACACCCAAGCTCAATCCTCCCAACAACCGTCCATCCAAAGTCAAATCAACTAGCTTTAAGGTCCCATTTATGAATTTATTCTTAATGTTAACTGCAAAAAAATTCAAACCAAAAATTAAAAGGAACTATACCTTATATGAAAAAACATGGTAGATATATGAAAAAATATTATTGTTAAACAATTTTATATAAAGTAAAAATGGTTCATAATTTATTTTGACAAACATTAGAGTATATTGAAAAACTTATTAAAAAATTTTATTGAATAAGTGTATGAAGGTGAAAGAATCATTAATAAAAGAGAAAAATTAATGTATGTTGTTCTTAAAAATATTATCTGAATGATTTCAACATACAATAATAGGAAAATGGTACTAAAAATTTAATATGCGTAAAACAACTAGTGGAGTAGAAATTTAAAGCGGTTTTCATGATAAATATTATATAATTTCGGTAAATGTAAATTCAATAATTAACAATACTGATTAAGATTACATTGGAACATAAATCTATTAAATCAAGTCATATATTATTCATATGTATTTAATCCTACAGTATAATAAATGAATATTTATTATAAATTTATTTTATTGGGATAATAATAAATAGAAAAACATATATGATTCACTTTAAACACATTGGCACCTATTTATTAAAAAATGTTTATTAAAATCATTTTTTCAGGTGATAACTACTTTATTTTCATGCATGTTTCAGTTTGGATGTTTTTGTCCTATTACATTGATCTTTATTGATTGATCCCCATAATTTTAATCATGTATTATGTAGTATATTTAATAATTATATAAAATTTTATAACTCTTCAAAAAAATTATAATAATGAATTATATCAGTACAAGGAGATGAAAATATATATGTAAAAATGAGTGAGGATTAAATTTTTGTATGAATTGAATGAAAGAATGATAAAATAAATTTCTCTTTTATGTAATCATAATTTTCTCCTAAGAATCATATATAAGTATTAAATACTTTATAATAAAAAAATATTAATGTTGATGATGGGGAATGAATCACATTGTAATGTGGTGATGGTAGCCCACACATATGCAAGTGCGATACTTTGATTTCCCATGTGAAATAAATAAGGTGAAACATGGTTGTAACATATCCAAAATAACAACATAAATAATTAATGATACAACTATTACAATTTTAGGATATATAAAACATATTAAAATGAGGTATTATATTAAATAAAATATGAAAGAGTTGGGTAAGATGATTACCTCTCCTTTGAGAGACCTCATATGGATTAAAAAATAAGAATTATTATGTTTATCATAAGAAACTACCATCATATATAGAAGTTAATTAAACTAGGAAGGTATTTTAATGGGCCATTTTTATGCTATAGTGCTCAAAATTTGTGAATAATGGTGGTAAAGAGGTTCACTTTAATAATTGGGGGAAATAAAACACATGGATTTACTTATAATATTATATAACTTATATCTTAATTTTATAAAAAGACACAAAGACAGCCCAATTTCAAATATATGATGAAATTTGTTCTAAATTAACTCAACTAATCTAGTTTAGAAATGTTTTTGATGCATTTTATGCCTTATCAACTAGATAATCAACATTAATCCCATTTTATCCATAACCATTATAAATGAATGTTTTACAGTGATAAAATAATTATATAATAATAAATAAAATGTGCCTTAAAAAAATTATATTTTGATTAAATGTTTTGAATATATTTTTATCAAACTCAACTTCTATAGGTGGACTAAAATATATAATGTATAAAAACATAAAATTCGTTAATTTTGTTTTGGAAAATACCCATTTGAAGAGTAACAATATTATCACCTTGAAATAATTTAATATGTTAGTTTACATTATTTTTTGGGTAAAATAAATATAAGTAAGGTTTTTATAATTTTTGACCAGGAAAAAATAGAATATAATCATTCAACCATGCCATTAAATGCAAATACCTAAAGATAGTTCTTAATTTGAATAAATCTTAACTTATCTGCATGAATTACGTGTGTGTGATACCAATGAAAAAATGATATTTAAAAAAAATATTTAACTCCATAAACATATATTTTGTGTAACACTACTCATAAAATAGGATAAATTCAATTCTTCGATAAATTTTAAGAAATTCCACCAAGTGTAAACCTAGTTTTAAATCTTTTACAATGGTGAAAAATATTTACCACATTTACTAATCAAAATGAAAGAAAATTTAGTTAATCCTATTAAATTATATAAATTATGATGATATATAATATATAATACATTTTAAATTTATTAATTTATATATTTGTCATAAATTAATATAAAATTATCAAGCATGACCCAGCAAAAACAGTTTATAGAAAAATGAATTTTTAATTATAAAATTATATTTATTCCTATTCTATTGCAAGTAAAATTAATTACATTTATGATAACATGTTTAACTAAAACATTATTTATTAATTTAATTAAGATAAATAATCATATTATATTAATTTAATTTATTTTGAAATACAAAAATTTCTTGAATAAAATATTTATTTCTAAAAAATATTTATTTTACATGAAATGGATATAGTTTCATTCCTAAAAAATTTATAACCAATGAATTAATTTTATAATTGTGATTTTTATCATAATTTAGTAAATCACATTAATATCTACTAATCCAACATTTTGGGGATTACTGTCTTCTAAAATAATAATATTTAAATAGTGTATCACAATTCATTTAAACTCTATGTTGTGTAAAGAAAACAATTAAATAAATTAAATTTATTTAATATGAAATATATTAGAAAATCATGGGGTTTTATAGAAATGATCACATTTATTATTTTAATGACGCTAATGACCCTAATGAAACTTATTATACTGACAACATAGATGACAGAAAATGATAGAAAAGGAACTAATTGTACTTATGATGATGAATGCAATAACAATATTACTGAAACAAACACATATGATAAATATTATACCATTTATTCACTAAAAAATTGTATAATGTTTTAATCAAAAATATTGGTTTGGTTTGTGATGTTATTGTCATCATAGTCGTTAGGGTCATTAGTGCGATCATGTTCAACTATATTTTCAGAAACTCTTAAGTCATCTATATTGTTTTCTTTTTCAGTGTTATCTGGGTCTCTATTCTTGTTAGTATTATCAATATCTATATTTTCTTATATATCATTATAGGTTTTAGGGTTATTGGGGTTGTTAGTGTCATCGACATTGTTGGTGTCAACAATGTTATTATTTATTGTTAGCATTATTGGAATTATCATCCCATTTGGAATAATTAGTGTATTTAGAGTCATCTAGGTCTTAAATTGCAACCAAAAAATTATTTCATTTAATTCCATTAGTATTTTGAGGTCTTTCATGTTATTTGGGACTATTGATAATGTCATGGTCATTAATTCCATTAGTGTAATTGATGGCATTGAGTCATTAGTGTCACCAGTTCAACCAATGTTATAAGAGAGACAAAGATCATCTATGATGTCAAAATCTTCTTTTTTTTAACATTATCAGTGTTATAGGGTAGTCGTGGAAATCATGGACATTTTTTTCATCAGTTTCATCAATTTCAATGAAGTTTTAGCAATCACTGGTCTCATAGAGTATTAAAATCACTCACGACATTAAATGTTTTTTGGTCATTGGTGCCATATTTTTTTAGGATTCATGACATAATCATGATCATCATCATAGTTTGGATCTTCAATTTTATATTAATACTTTTTGATCATCTATGTCTACAGGGTCATCGGGGCTATCAACATTATCTAAATTGTGAATATCAATTGTGTCTTCTTCATATTCACTATCACTGGGTTTAAAGGTATTTTCAAGTGATTAGAGTCATCAGCTTCATCATGTTCATCAGAATCATTAACACAAAACATGTCATTATTATTACTAGGGAATCAGTGTTGTCTTATTCATTAACATTATTTATGTTGTGGACATCTTTATGGTCTTTAAGTGATCATGATTATTTGGGTGATTGTGGAACATTAGGTCATAAATTTCATTGATATTATTGACATAATAATATTTTCAAGGTCATTGTTGTCATTAGGGTTATCAAGATTAATGAAGTTTATAGTATCATTTTTGTTGTTGGGGTAATTATGGAATTCCTGTCCATAATGTCAATAATGAAAAAATTTAATCGAGGATCTAATTTCCCAAATATTTTTAGGGTTATCAATATCCATGATGTCATTAAAATAGTTGGTTCCATATGGTTCTTCCATGACAGTAGTCTATTCAATCACATCAATGCCATCTAGTTCATTAGTTTCGTCAATATTATTAGTTTTATCAATATCAATGAGGTCATCGAGGATACTAGTAATATCAATATTTTTTGGGTTATCTACACCTTCAAGGTCTTTGGGATGTATACTTTTTTAACATCATCAGTATGATCAATGTAAATTTGGTAGTCATTTTCATTGCTATAGTGGGTGCTATCAATAGATTCTATATTATCAAATTTAGAATTTTTGATGTGGTTGTTAAATTTATTGGTGATATTTAGTGAATAATGGTCATTTATTTCATTTACATCGTCATGGTTAACTATGTTATTGATACCATCATGTTTTATATGTCATTGAATTCATTAATTTTATTGACACCATCAATATTTTTATTTTCATTAACATAATTTGTTTCATTGACATCACCACATTTTTGGTGTTTTATTCCTTAGGGGGCAATGATATCATCATAGTTATCATGATAATTAGCTTCATCATCATTTTGATCGTTGTTGTGGTTGTTAGTATCTTCCACATCATCCATATTATTTGGCATATCCTCTTCATTTGTATCATTGGAATCATTGGGGACATTGGGGTGGTTAGGGTTGTTGAGGTCATTAAATTTGTTGATATCATTGGTATTATCATGTGAATTATGGTTTTTTATATATTTTAAATTGTTCATCATTTTAGACTCTCAATTTCACTGGATTCATCACTATATTCAGGAATTTCAGTATAGTTGACACCATTGGGGTTATAGACACCATCAGGGAAATAAAAAGACACAAAGACACCCCAAATTCAAAGATATAATGATATTTGTTCTAAATTTATTCAACTAATCTAGTTTATAAATGGTTTTGATGCATTTTATGCCTTATATACTAGATAATCAACTTTTAGCCCATTTTATCCATAACCATTATAACTGAAAGTTTTAGAGTGATAAAATAATTATATAATAATAAATAAAATGGGCCTTAAAAAAATTATATTTTTATTAAATGTTTTGAATATATTTTTATCAAACTCAACTTCTATAGGTGGCGTAAAAGACATAAGGTATAAAAACACCAAATTCGTTAACTTTTTTTAGGAAAATACCCATTTGAAGAGTAACAATATTATCAACTTGAAATAATATAATATGTCGGTTTACATTATTTTTTGGGTAAAATAAATATATTTAAGGTTTTTATAATTTTTGACCAGGACAAAATAGAATGTAATCATTCAACCATGCCATTAAATGCAAATACCTAAAGACAGTTCATAATTTGAATAAATCTTAACTTATCTGCATGAATTCTGTGTGTGTGATACTAATGAAAAAATGATATTTAAAAAAATATTTAACTCCATAAACATATATTTTGTGTAACACTACTCATAAAATAGGATAATGCCAATTCTTCGATAAATATTAATAAATTTCCCCAATTGTAAACCTAGTTTTAAATCTCTTACAATGGTGAAAAAAATATACCACAGTTACTAATCAAAATGAATTAAAATTATGTTTATCCTATTAAATTATATAAATTATGATGACATAAAATATATAATACATTTTAAATTGATTAATTTTTATATTTGTCATAAATTAATTTAAAATTATCAAGAAAGACCCAGCAAAAATAGTTTTTAGAAAAAAAAAATTAATTATAAAACTATATTTATTCCTATTCAATTGCAAGTAAAATTGAGTATATTTATGATAACATGTTTAACTAAAACATTATTTATTAGTTTCATTAAGATAAATAATCATAAGATATTAATTTAATTTATTCTGAAATACAAACATTTCTCGAATAAAATATTTCTTTATAAAAAATATTTATTTTACCTAAAATGGATTTAGTTTCATTCCTAAAAAATTTATAACCAATGAATTAATTTTATAATTTTGATTTTTTTTCATAATTTAGTTAATCACATTAATATCTACTAATCCAAACTTTTTGGGATTTTTGTCTTCTAATATAATAATATTTAAATAGTGTATCACAGTTTATTTAAACTCTATTTTGTGTGTAAAGAAAACAATTAAATAAAATAAATTTATTTAAAATGAAATATATTAGAAAATCATGCGGTTTTATAGAAATGATCAAATTTATTATTTTAATGACTCCAATGACCCTAATGACACTTATTATACTGACAACATAGATGACATAAAATGATAGAAATGGAACTAATGGAACTTACGATGATGATCACAATGAGGATATTACAGAAAATAACACCTATGATTAATATAATACCAATTATTCCCTAAAAAATTGTATAATGTTTTCATCAAAAATAATAGGTTGGTTTGTGATTTTATTTTCATCGTAGTCGTTGGGTTCATTAGTGCGATCATTTTCATCTATGTTTTCAGAAACTCTTATGTTATCTGTATTGTTTTCTTTTTCAGTGTTATCTAGGTCTCCATTCTTGTTAGTATTATCAATATCTATATTTTATTATATATAATTATAGATTTTAGGGTTATTGGGGTTGTTAGTGTCATCGACATTGTTGCTGTCACCAATGTTATTATTTATTGTTAGCATTATTGGAATATCATCCCATTTGGAATAATTATTGTTTTTAGAGTCATCCAAGTCTTAAATGTCGTCAACACAATTATTTCATTTAATTCCATTAGTATTTTCAGTTCTTTCATGTTATTTCAGACTACTGATAATGTTGTGGTCATTAATTCCATTAGTGTAATTGATGCCATTGGGTCATTAGTGTCACCAGTTCAACCAATGTTATAAGAGAGACAAAGATCATCTATGATGTCAAAATCTTCATTTCTTTAACATTTTCAGGGTTATAGGGTAGTCAT
This sequence comes from Viscum album, assembly GCA_963277665.1. Lineage (NCBI taxonomy): Eukaryota > Viridiplantae > Streptophyta > Magnoliopsida > Santalales > Viscaceae > Viscum > Viscum album. The sequence goes on along the minus strand of OY728151.1, from coordinate 1,815,817,002 downwards.
GGACATCATGTACATTTGGGTCATCAGTTTCATCAATTTCAATGATGTTGTAGCAATCACTGGTCTCATAGAGTATCAAAATCACTCGAGGAATTTAATGTTTTTTGGTCATTAGTGCCATATTTTTTAGGATTCATGACATAATATTGATCATCATCATAGTTTGGATCTTCATTTTTATATTAATACTTCATGAACATCTATGTTTATAAGGTCATCGGGCTATAAACATTATCCAAATTGTGAAGATCAATTGTGTCTTCTTTATTTTCACTATCGTTGTGTTTATATGTATTTTCAAGAGATTAGAGTCATAAACTTCATTATGTTCAGTATCATGATTAACACAAAACATGTCATTATTATTACTAGGGAATCATTGTTCATTAACATTATTTGTGTTGTGGAAATCCTTAGGGTCTTTAATTGATCGTAATTATTATGGTGATTGAGGTTCATTAGGTCATCAATTTCATTGATATTATTGACATCATAGTATTTTCAAGGTCATTAGGGTCATTAGGGTTATCATGATTAATGCAGTTTATAGTATCATTTTTGTTGTTGAGGTAATTTGGGCATTCTTTTTCATAGTGTCAATAATGAAAAAATTTAATTGAGGTTACAATTTCCCTAATATTTTTACGGTTATCAATAGCCATGATGTCCTTAACATAATTGGTTCTATATGGTTCTTCCATTCTAGTAGTCTATTCAATCATATCAACGCAATCTAGTTCATTAGTTTCGTCAATATTATTAGTTTTATCAATATCACTGAGGTCTTTTTTGATACTAGTAATATCAATATTTTTTGGGTTATCTACATATTATAGGTCTTTTGGGATGTCTATTTTTTTAACATCATCAGAATTATCAATGTAAATTTGGTATTCATTTTCATTGCTGTTGTGGGTGCTATCAAGGGATTCTATATTATCAATTTTAGAATTTTTGATGGGGTTGTAAAATTTATTGGTGATATTTTCAGTATCATGGTCGTTGATTTGATTAACATAGTCATGGTTAACTATTTTATTGATACCATCATGTTTTATTTGTCATTGAATTCATTAATTTTATTGACACCATCCATAGTTTTATTTTGATTAACATAATTTGTTTCACTGACATCGCCACATTGTTGGTTTTTTATTCCTTGGGGTTCAATGATATCATCATAGTTATCATGATAATTAGCTTCATCATCATTTTGATCATTTTTTTGGTTGTTAGTATCTTCCATATCATTCGTATTATTTGGGATATCCTCTTCATCTGTATCGTTGGAATTATTGGGGACATTGGGGTGGTCAGGGTTGTTGAGGTCATTAAATTTGTTGATATCATTGGTATTATCATGTGACATATGGTTTTTATATTTTTTAAATTGTACATCATTTTTAGACTCTCAATATCATTGGATTCATCAACATAGTCAGGAATTTCAGTATAGTTGACACCATTGGGGTGATATACACCATTAGGGACATAAACATTGTTAGATCGCTATGGTCATTTAGGTTATTTCCATTATTGAGGGTGTCCATGTCATTGATATCATCAATATCACATACATCATCTATGTCATAAGTATCATTGGGCAGTCCAAGTTATCTATTTCATCTTCTTAAATTTTCAGGTATCACTTATTTTAATGTTTTTAAGAAAATTGTGAATTTTAGTCTATTTTAATAAATCAGATATCATATTGATGATCCATCATCTCCTTAGTCTATAAAATTATTCAATGATCATTATCTTATGATTTAATGATAATCTAAGGTCATTTAAATGAAATTGACTGTATCACTTATTAAATCATTTTTAATGTAATATTATTTTTTCACACTTTTACCCACATTTCTTGTTAGAATGATGGATTGTTAATTTCAACATGTGACAAATTAATCATTAATCTATTTCATAAATGTCCATGATAAATCACTAGAGTCAATTTAGTTTTGAAAACATCAAATATTTTTAATCATTTTTAGACTAAAACTACATTTTCTATCATTATGACCATGAAAGACCTCATATTTAAACTTGGATTAGTAGTTAATTTTAAAAAAAATACATGTTATAATTTTAAATAGATTTGATAAGAATTTAAACTCATTTTCATGATTTCCCCATTTAATGTTTTAAAAATTTTTAATCAAAAGTATTTTTTAGTCATTTTGACAACATTATATATCTGATAAAATTTTCTTTCATTTATAATTATGAAAAATTACTTAGATACCTCTTTCATATTATTTGATAAAAAATCCATATTCGATTTTTCAATTATGACAGTATGACTTTTTATTTATTATTGTTAAATCAAAAAACTATTTTGTATTGAAATTTTTTTTAGTCTTCTTTACCATAAAAAATGTTGGATTGGAATGAAATAATTAAATAAATTTAATTATTTAGTCCACAATAATATTATTTTAATTTTAATACAATCACATTGGTGACACTAAAACCCCAAAAAAACTCAGTGATGTCAATGACACTAATGAAATTGACAAAAATGAAGATTCTTACATTGTTTGAGACCCCAATGCTACCGATGATGGAAATCACTGTGAGAAAGTTGGAGTCACGGAACAAAATGTACCTGATGACATTGATAATGAGTTTAACTCAATGAATCCATTAACCATGATGGGCGTGATGACATGCATGGTGATGATGATCATTGCGCTGATGATGATATAAATGAAATCAACATACTCTATGAAACCACCAATACTGATGTCATCAACAACCGAGAGAACCCCACTGGACATGATGATGTTGATGAAACAGATGAAGCTAATGATGTCGATGTCACTAAAAATGACGATAACTATGAAGACACCACTAAAATTGATGATGTTGATGATACCAATATCCACATAAAAATGAGTAATTTAGTGATACCAATGACATTAAAAATATAACTATTCAAATGATATTGATTACCTTGATGAAAAAGTTGAAACCACTAATGTACCAAATTCTAATTTTGTTGATTACTTTAGTAACATCATTGGAGCTGATGAAACTGATAACCCCAAAAATATAGACAACTCCCACAGTCCCAATAACCCGGATGATATTTATAGAACCCACAAACCCATTGAATTAATGAAAATAAGGACAATAATGCTGAGGATCCCAAAGAAGATGATGAAATAAATGACACCTATGATATCGATGACCTTGTGGAACCAAAATTTTGAGGATAATGATGACCACATCAATTAATATGGTGATGATGACATGAATAATTTTTGACAACCTTAACTATAACACTAGTACTAAAAACCATGATGACCCTGAAGATCATGATGAACATGATGAACACTATAAACCCCAATGACGACACTGACGGTGAATACACTTGACATGCCAGTGAATTTTAAAACCCTAATTACCCTATTGATGAAAACAACTAAAAAGCTAATAAAGTTGATGATTTTAAATACACCAATGACACTGATGTCCGTGAATATGATTATGAATTTTATGATACTAATGATATAAATGAAATCAATGAAAAAATTAATACTAATACCATAAATTATTCCAATTTCATCTAGGTTTTTGATAACCTAAAGATATAAATTAATCTTATGATTTAAAAAATTCTATTATACATGAAAATATCAATATTTTTAATGACACTAGTAACAATTATGTGATTTATAATGCCAAAACCCCAATTATGCAAATATTATTGTAAATATTGATATCATTGATTAACCTAATAACCCTAACCACCCTGATGATGGTGATGAATTCGATGATTTCAATTATCCTTTATGAACTAATGAAGACATCATATGTTGTAAACCACATGAATCTAATAATAACTATGGCATGATAAACCAAAAATTCATAGAAATCCTAGATAATGCTGAAGTCTAGGATGAACCAGATAACATTGATAATGACAACATCCATAATGACCTATATATCCCCACACAACTAATGATGCTAATGGCCTAGCATTGTTGATTTTTTTAATGATGTTGATGATTATAATGGAATGAAGTGCATTGATGAAACCAAAAAGGATGATGAAATTAATGATAGAAATAGTTCCAATGACTCGGATTACCCTGAAAAATTAGAAGAAACCCAAAATATAGATGATTTTAAATAAAACTAATGATTTAATTATCATTGGTGACCTTGAACACCATTTGGAGAGGTTGAAATCTTTAGAGACCCTAATTAACACAATTACATATCCTACCCCAATTACATTTATGCCTTTAATGACTCTAACAACACTAATAAATAAGATATTACCACTAATAAAGATTAAAATATTGAACTCAATGATTATGTTATTAAATATAAGGATGATCCCATCATTGGTGACCCAAAAAACAGATATAATAAACATTAAAAACATTGTGCACTGACAGAATAGATGATGCCGAAAAAGTTGATGATGTTAATGGCCCTGATGACCTTGAAGATAATGATGGAACCAATGATAGTCATGAGATCGACGACTCGCTAAATAAAATTATCCCACCAATATCCTTGTTATGTATGTACCTAAAGATAATAATGCCTTATATAATGACCTTGATGATGATTAAATTCTCGATGATCCTATAAACCCAACTATAGTAATGTAACCAATAATAAAAAAGTGAATAATTATGTATTTGACAATTAAGATTCCAATGACCTTAAAGATGATGATGAATCCAAAGATTCATATGATATTTAATACCTAAGTACATCAAAAACACCAATGACCCCCCAACATTGATAATATAAATGAACTTGATGAAACTCATAAAAATGATGACTCTTATGACACTAAAGGCCACACCGGTATTGATGAAACCGATGTTTGTAATGAGGAAGATGAAATTAATGATATTATTGACCGTAATGACATAGATTATTTCATTTAATTTGAGGAATTGAATTCCTTTATGACCTTGATAATTGTATTGATGTTTTCAAACTCAACAACACCAAATATATCATTTATAAAGACGATTGTAAATTAGATAACAATTCAAATGAAAATGATATTGATGATGAAGCCAATGAGTATAAATATTCCCACAAAACTAAAAAGCCACATGATCGAATTCCACAACCATTATCTTCAAAATGATTCATGAGTAGGGATCACTATATTCCCTGACATATTCTTCCCCAATCTCTAAATGCCACTGACTTTTAACAGGGCCTAACCTAATCATAGAGTAATATTCACAAAAATAAAAAACCATAAAGATATAAACAACGAGCCAAATGACCCCTTGAAATTTAAAATAATAAATAATATCAATTTTTTATGATGTATTATGAAAAAATATATAGAAAAAGTGGATAGTCATTTCAATAAAATTACTAAACCAAAAAGTATCTACTAACAAACCATAACTATAGCTACCTACTAACAAAAACTAGTAGTATTCTAAATAATAACTGATCACATAACATATCAATTTAATCCGCATACTCCATTACCTATTAATAATATACCACAAGTAAAACTATATATTTTACCAACGTCCTGATAGGGAATATTAAAGTATACCCCCATCTTATGTTAGCATGTAGGGTGTGAGTTAAACATCATAGTAAGATTTTCCAATGGCTAAAAAATTTTGAATTCTACAATAATAAATTGTATTTAAATGAAATAAATATATAATAAGTATAGTCATTTTTTTGAAAGTCATCCACTCAAATATATAACAAAAAATTTACCAAAAATAATACATGTACGAACCTCTTGTCCTAACTAGGCAAACATAATACCTAACCCTACATGCTTTAGTTTGGTTTTATAAGAAAGATTTCACCACATTCTATTACCCAACACATATAAAATATGACTGAAATGGTTCCAATCAAGATGATTTTTAACCCATACACAATGATTTGGTGTGGGGTATCAACAAAAATCAGAACCACTGCCTGATGGATTAGGGAATAGTTATGTATCTATAATCCTCGACATAGGCCTCATTACATGAGGTATTTCCATCATATTTTAATCACAGCATTTCATGACCAAGAACCATAAGGTTTACTTTTAATCAATCCTACAAGGAAATGAAAAATTAATGAACACCAAGCCAAGAAATGTATTGAAATCTCCTCAACCTAATAATGTTTTTATAGAAAGTTAATAACATGAATCAATCATAGAAGACATATGAGAGGGAAAAATCAAAAAAAAACTATCTCATATCCAAAGACATAAGGTAGATAATAGTCATGCACACAATCCCACTCCCATAAACATTATGGAAAACATGTTAAGGAAATAATCCCATCCCTATAGACTCTTTGGAGGACACATCAACAACATATTTGAAACAAAAAACAAAATCCCACAACATGATTCATAACTATTATATAAAAATAATGTAACCAGTCCCCCTACATATAATACCACATATTTAACAAATTATAGACCCATATCTACCATTCATGGGATCAATCACTTCCATGTCAACAAACCATCACTTTTTTCCACCATGTAATATTACCACAGAGATACACACACCACACATATCTTCAAGAAAATTGGTTAAACTACGCTACTTATACAACACACATAAGCATTCTCCATTTCAAATATTTAATTCATATAAATGGAACATACAAAGAACACATTCCAAAAAATATCTGGGCATTTTACACACACAATCTATCAAACCGGAACATGTAAATCCAAGGATTTTTGGTTTTCATTAAAACCCTTTTAAAATAAAAATTTCCAAACTATTTGAAAAGGTTTCATTCATAATTTTAATAACACTAGACCCTTGTCCCAATACTCATAAAATACACTTTAGAAAACCAATTTCAAATCCAATACGTCATATCAAAACTTATATATTAAATCACTCATATTCCCTTAAATCATACTTTTTTCAATTTATTTTTATAATATATAATTTTAAAAAGAAACCACTTTCTCTTTACAAACCAATGCACACCACCAATAAATAACCTAAAGAGGGAAAATTCAATCATTCAACCAAGGTGCTGATATCAAACCGTTTTCAATGCTATAATGTCCATGGTAGTTTTTAGGAAAATAAGAGATGATCCAATGATTTAAAAAATTGAAAAATTAGGAAGAATACAAGAAGATATAATTCAAAATATTGAAAACATAAAAACCAAAATCAATTTTGAAACTCAAAGAAATACATGGCTGCTACCCATAATGAAATTAGTAAAATTTTACCAAATCATGTACTAGATTCCACCAATCGAATGATAACTTAATTATCAAAAAAATCATTAAAAAGATAAATCATTTAATTTATTATAAAAATACCATGTGAAATAATATATTCTATACACACTGAGTATTTTAAAAATGTATAAATAAAAATAATATGAGTGTAATCCACTCCTAATGAATCCTTGATCATAATTGAAAAAAATTAAAAAATGTATTAAAAAAATTGATGGCCAATTAAACCCAAATCCTTGAAAATCCAAAAATACACCCATAACACAAAATAACCTATTGAAAAAATTGAATGATTAATTTTTTATGGCTTATTTGGATGTCATCCTTCATCTGCACAAAAAACTCCCAACATGATCATTGATTTCTCTATAATAAGATGAAATCATGTATCCAAAAAAGTAACTAAATTAAATTAAAATCAATAAGGGGTAATGACAATTAAAAATGTGAATGGAGGGGTAGATATCACCTAAAATGGAATGAGGTACAACTCAAGAATAACATTAATCAATGTATATGGAATTTGGGCTGGAGGGGAGTTCAACTTCCTAGATTCATGTGAAATCTAATATAATAAAACTAGGGGTTTCTATTTTATAACCTCCATTGGCTTTTAAAAACACCAATTAACATGGATCATGATGTGAACTATAGTCTCATTCCTTAAATTTTAAGGGAAGTGAATCCAATCACCTAATAAACATTTATATATTATGTATAAACCCCATAAAAGTAATTAATTGTGTGAATGACCCCTTCATAATGTGAATACCTTTATGTTTTTATTTTTCAGATGATTGTCCCATCAAACCGTCCTACAACAACCACTTGGATCACTGAGACACCACTTGAGCCTTTAACAACTACCAAATAAACATTTTAAGTGAATTCAAATTCTCATAACACAATTTTATTTTTGGGTTATCAAGAAAACACATGAAGATTTTTTAGGAATCCCTAATGAATTTCCATCTAGTATTTACTACGGTCATTAAAAACTACCCATAAGGATGTTGTAGTAGTCCTTCGACCACAAACATCAATATACCTCTATTTTTAACATAGCTCTAACACTATTAATTTTTGTAGAATCCCCAAAACTAGTAATCCAGATCAAGTGTGTACTTTATTAATTTTTCATAATATAAAAGGGATCACTTCACAATGTATGGATAAATTTAGTATTATTTAATAACATGATACAAACATGACTACCATACTTTTTTTAAATTATAAAAAATCATTTCATTAAAAACATTGTCACATCATTGATATTAGTATTAATATCCTTCTTCAAAACTAGGGGAAAGGAAAACACATAAGGGGATAGATCAGAAGATCAATTATTGTTATGTATAATTGAATCAATATTTAGTAAATCAGTAATAAATGATATGAATGTTAAATAAAAATATTTACATTAAATCAATAACATGAGCCTCAAATGCATCCAATGAAAATATCTATGTCTTAATCTCATAGATAATGATAAAAAATGATAAATAATTGAAATTATTATTATTTTATGTAATGATATAAAAAATCATGATATATTTACCATATAATACATCTTCATAGATAGTGTAATTTATGAGTAGGTAAAAAACAAAATCCCATTTAACGTGTTTTTTCGAATTGGTATGTATCATGAGACCAATTAATGCATCGAGGGGATACCTAAAAGTAGACAAAACCAATCACAAGATTACCAATGAATTAATCATATATCGAATGATAAATATTACTAATAATGAAAACCCCTTCTTATAAACTAGAAATATTGGGTAAATAGTATGAAATATTAATATTTTTTCATCCAAACAAATAACTTTCATTGTAAAACACCATATGTAAAAATGTAATTAATTATAGAAAATAATTATATCAATGATACAAAAAATATTTATATCTAGGTGAAATTATATTTTTAATAAAGACTAATCATAATAAATTTAATTTTTTAATTGAAATATAATGACCACAATATTAATAATAGATAAAATATGGTTATAAATTTATTTGAAAATAGATTTCAAAATAAATTATTTTCATTTTGAGAATGAAAAATAAAAAATAAATTTTCATTATATTTATATATATATAAACCATTAAAATATATAGAATAAGATATATTGGAAAAAGTGGTCATGATGGGTAGAAAATCATTTATTGTTGTATACATTAAAAAACATTAATTTTGTTTTTCTAAAAAATTTGAAAATAAAAAATTTGGAAAACTATTGAAATATTCCACTAAAAAAATTTAAAAACACAGGTATTATAAAAAATTTCTCATTTAATAATTTTAATAAATCTAAAGTACTTTTTTAGAATAATTTTGAAAAATATTTGCATATTTGAAAAATATAATTAATCAACAGGGAAATAATATGGAAATTTGTTTTAAAAATACCATTACATGATTAAAGATCCTAAGAGATAATAATTTAGAATATAACATGGAAAATTCTTAAATATAGATAGGATAATAAAATAATTGGAGTTTATAAAGGATAGTTATAAGGTAACTTTAATGAAAATAATAGAAATCCCAAAAAATGAAACTTTAAAACAAATTCTTTCCACTTTTGTAACATTTAAATTGTGACCACTTATAAGAGTAATGTTAAATTTAAAAATTAATAATTATGAACAAATATATATCAATTATAATAAAATCAATGAGGATCCAAACACAACACATAAAAAAATTGGTCCATAAAAAAATATGCACCAAATGTACTGGAAATTTAGATGAATTCTTCTACCTAATGTTCAAATTCAATCATGCATGAAATTAAATTCATAAATAATAAATTATATTTTTATTATATTTATATTATAAAACCTCATAGATATCTATAATATCTATTATGATCTATTTATGATATCTTATAACCAATATGTCAACAGTATTTTATATCTATCATTGTTTCGGGTGTTGATTGCTTCTTTTTTAATGTAAATTTAAGTTTAAAAGTTCATGTTTGTTTTCATTGATTATATTTCCATATTATCTAGAATTTAAATAAAAATAAAAATATCATATATATTTATTATATATATATATTATTTCCATACTAAAAATGTATAGATAAAAAAAAATTCACTATTTGTGGAGAATGTTGGTCGTACGTACGAATGAAGGATGATTTCACTTCTTGTCTGATGGAAAAAAATTAAACAATAAATTTATATTTTAATATCATGATTATAGCATATATATTATATATATTCATTAAAATGTCAATAATTTCATCCATTTAATGGTAAAATAAGACAAAATCATATTTCTTGGTGAAGCTAGTATGAAAAATGTTTATGCGGGCGACATTATCATTTTACAATGAATAGGAAGGATAGAAGTTAGATAAAATATTATAATTATAGAAGAATAATTATTTCTTATATACAATATATATTCATTAGTACCATATTCATATCTATCCATATAATGTACTGACCAAAAGAAAATTACAGCTCAATGTGGAGAAGGTGAGCGGTATGAACTCAGAAGTGATGTTCTCTCTTTCTATGGGATGTTAAATAGCTTAAAATTTGTTATCCCATAATCTTAAAAACATGTAATTATATTATTATTTTATAATTATTATTTATGTAAGGTTAAATTAGATTTATATAATGTATAATAAGAAATACACATGGAAGATCCAGTAAAGATGATTACCTCTTCCTGAGAAGACTTCCTTTAGATTCAATAATAAGGACCCTTAAAATGGTATTTTAAAAGGATAGGAATATCAAGGTCATGTAAACTTTATTTTATATGAAACTTAGACATGTTTTGTAAGATCTATAATGTTTAATATGGTGTAAATAAAAGGGAGAAGGGGTTTCCTTTTATATGTATTTAGAGGGGAACTCTATTAATTTTTCAAAATACTAAAATATAATAAAATGAAACTCTAAAAAAAGTTGTTCAAAAATTACATGTATTTATATATAACAATTATATAGTCATAATGTAATCATATAATAAAATTTACAGAGGATTATCCATCATTTTGAACTTATATTTTTTATTAAACCACTTGTTTACAAATTGAAATATTAATCCCGATTACCTCTGTATCAATATGAAAGCATTATAAATTTATATAAAAGTTGAATATTTTCTCAAAAATTGAAAAGGGGTGTAATTTTAGACCATTATTATCCCATTATCATTTTTCAATATTTTGGAGATTTATAAGTAAAATAATAAAATATTATTTCAATAAAATATCATTAATTTCATTTTTTACAATATTCATTTTATTTTAGTTTAATTAAATAAATAAAAATATTTTATATAAATATAAACCTTTTAAAAATATTAAAAATATTATTTTTGTCAATAAAAATCATGGGGAACTATAAATCACACAAAAAATGTTACTTTTATAGTTACAAAAATCATTTGCATGCTTTTTCTACAGCATGCATAAGCATTGAGTTGGCATTGTGTGTGAATGTATATTAATTATAATATCATAAAAATTTTAAAAACTGTACAATGAAAAAAATTGTTACTTTAAATATAAATTTTAATATGAAAATAGTGACTTTTTATTATTATGTAAATGTTTTAGAGATATTAATGTCAAGAGAGTTACATTTTTGAATTTTGTTTACCTTTAATAATATAAATATAATTTTCAAGAAAATAACATAAAAATGAAATATATTTGATGTTATTATGGATATGGAAAAGTTAATATCATCTAAAAAGATACATTAGCATTGTAGATGTATTTTTAATGCCCAATCATAGTAGTTTTGACCTTAATTACCCAATTTACCCATTCACATGGTGATAACTTTTACAATGGTTAATATTATTAATGTATAAAAATAAAACATAACCATTTTCTAAATTTGAACCCTATAATTATAAATATAGAATTTATTTTTTACAATATAATTCAAATAATTTATATATGTTAATGTAAAAGTAAATCTTGGAAATGCATTTTAAAAATGTTTTCTGAAATATTTTTCTCTAAGACTAAAGATATACATATATTAAAATCATGTAATGTTATAGTAATAATGGATTTAATTATATTTTTTTATTTCAAATGGATATTATTACACATTTATACCAAAAAAATATTATGATACCACTTAATAACATTATTTATCGAGATGAAAAATCAGCTTTATAAAAATAAATATTTTTCACTATTCACTGGAAGAAAAATATTTTTAGAAAAATTTAAAAAATCAACATAAGATAATACTAACACGATGATTTGAAAATATCTAATAATAATATTTCAATTCGTTTCTTTATTTTTTTTAACACATTATTTAATATAAATCATGATATCAAAGAAATTAGAATTATTTAATGAGGAATGTAATATAAAATCTATTGGTGTTATATTATAACTACTTATAATAATTTCATCCTTGAGATTCCATAACACTAAAACAATCTATTAAGGATATTCCTACCTCATGAAATCCTTTATTTCTGTCAAGTCTTCCTCTATTCCTGGATTACTCCATAGAACATTGACCAGGTGAGTGGTTTTGTTTCCTATCACATTCTCCCTAAGATCCTAAATCTCCCCTTTCCATTCCTCAAAATACATATAATTTTAAAAAATTATTTCTTAAGAGTTTATTAAATTATAAGTACCAAGTTTATAATTTCTCTAGAGATATACATTGAAAACATCATAACCTTTAGTGAGATTCCTTGGATTAACCAATAATAACTGACCATCCATATATGATAAAATTTTTTGATGGGGATTATAAACATGTTTATCTATTAGTCCAGGGCCTTAAACATTATAAAATCTTGAAGTAAGTCGATAATTCACATTGATGATCTTTTCAGGTTTAGTGCTTTAGAGAATTAGGTCATAAAAATACATAACAACTTGAATACTACATGTTGACACTTCTAATAAACATCAATTATTTTAATAGAATAAAAACTTTTAAAAAGAAACATGTCTAGTTCCAGTTTTTTGACCTCATGCCTTTTCCTTATATCCCACTCTTTTCCCTATTACACTTCATGTCCTATGATTTTTTTTCTTCAAAAACTTGGGAAGATAAAAAAGCTTAGTAAGGGATACACAATGAATGAAAACAATTAGTTTCTAAAAACAACAAGTAAATAGTGAATAAATTATCATAGGTAATTCATTTCACCTTTATAGAGTAGTAAATACACTTCAATGAAAAAATATTTGTTGACGCTCCTTTCGTCACAGAATCTAAAAATCGGAAAATGGGAATATCTGAGCTCAAAGTGATTCAACCTTTGAAGAAAATATAAAAAATCGACAATGGCATGAACAAAGGATCAAAAGCAACTTCACCGCGCATGTTATATCACTGTCGTGCAAGTACACTTGCGCGACGCCCTTGGTCGCACAAGTGACTTGCGCGACCTAAGTGATAACCGCCCGGTAACGGCTCGGGTTCTTCTCCTGCCTATAAATAGACCCTGTGGGCCCCCCATTCGAGAGGATCTTTTTCCAGAAACTCGGATTGAAGCTCCCGACACCCAAGTCTCTTCTCAAAGCTTCTGGAACACTTCTAAGGTAATTTCTTACCTAGAACGGAAGATCTAAAGAGAGGGAGGAAGGCCTAAGTGTTGAAACTCATCAACAGTTGCGCGCCTGAGTGGACAACCCTTAAGGGAAGTGGTCCCACTTGCGCACTTCCTTATTCCTTCGATATAACTTGCGCGTCCCTTTTCTAGAAGAACCTCAAGAGGATTCTAAAGGGATTAATAAAGAGTCGCTCAAGTATTTTAATGCTGGTTGAAAATCGCGCAAGTACCCCACATGTCGCGCAGGTATACCTGCGCGACCAATACTTGCACGCCCACGTAAGACTTGCGCGCCTTTCAAGACTTGTGCGCCCCTACCTTTTTGGGTACCCATCTTGCCCATTTTACCCCTCTTAAGCCATTTCACTGTTCCTATTCAAGATTTAGTTTTCAAGATACTCTTCAAATCCATTTATGGCGTGATTTCTTGATTTAACTTCCTTATTTGAAAGGAATTCTGTGGAATATCTCTCAAAACATAGTGATTTATACATTTTTATGTCACCAAAGATTGAGAGTTCATTCATTCAACCTCATCCTTTAAGATGAGAGAATCCTTAACCTGGGCCTCCTTTTCAAGAATATGTCCCAGTCATAAATTTTGGGCATCCTTCTTAGGATTAAGCCCCAAGTCCTATAATTATGGGCATCCTTCTTAGGAGTAAGCCCCAATCTCAATTATGGGCATCCTCCTCAGGAGTAAGCCCCAACCCTTAATCCTTAACCTGGGATTCCTTTTCAAGAATAAGTCCCAGTCCTAATCTTGGGCTTCCTTTTCCGGAATAAGTCCCAGTCCTAATTTTGGGCATCCTTCTTAGGAGTAAGCCCCAAACCTTAATCCTTAACCTGGGCTTCCTTTTCAGGAATAAGTCCCAGTCCTAATTTTGGGCATCCTTCTTAGGAGTAAGCCCCAAGTCCTCTAATTTTTGGGCATCCTTCTTAGGAGTAAGCCCCAAATGCCTTAATTTGGGCATCCTTCTTAGGAATAAGCCCCAATCTCAAATATGGGCATCCTCCTCAGGAGTAAGCCCCAAACCATAATCCTTAACCTGGGCTTCCTTTTCAGGAATCAGTCCCAGTACTATTCTTGGGCTTCCTTCTAAGGAGTAAGTCCCAAGTCCCTTAAATTCTCTTTAACCAGTCCTAATTTACGTTTGATCTAGGATTCCTTCTCAGGAGTAAAACCTAGTTATCAATCCTCTCCTAATTTGGGATTCCTTTTGAGGAATAAGTCCCAAGATAGAGTATTCAAATCTCCATGAAGCACATATACCTTTATGGACCCTGTTCCTGGATTTTCTCCCTAAAGTAAATCCTCTGGGCAGTCATACATACATAAGCCCCAAACCATTTCTTATGATTGCATCTTTCATGGAACAATTGTCTAATTTTTACCAATACCTCTTGTTTCTCACACCGAGCATGACTCATGTGAGCTTAGAGTGTAAAAGTAATTGTGACATCCTACTTTGAGCCATCAATCATAAACATCATAACCTTTACTCGAACTACGTGGGTTCTGATTCCTTTTCCAAAACAAAGGATATGTAGGTAGCCCATCTATGGGTTCGATCCCAACTCTGAAATAATTCATGTCCTTCTGAATGACAATAAACTTCAAGTGCCCCACTGAGTGGCTTTAAAACCAGCCTGGTAATCATAATGACCAAGAGACTTTTATATGAAGGTTTTGAAGGTTACCATTTACCAAGAATCTCTAAATAGATATAGATGATTCTCTATTGATGAAGAACCTCGAATACATATAAAAGATTCTCTAAATTTCATACATATTTAATCATTGATTGGAAAAACTAAAGGAAAAGCTCATTTTATACTTGGTAATGTAATACGTATTCACGAACATAACATAAATCTATAAAGAGAGTCCCAGAATAGACAATAATTCCCCTAAAAAAGGTGTGATGAGTCCAACCTCCCATCCTCTCGACTAATGAAAATTCCTAAGCCTCATCAGTCCACAAGCTAATGAGCGCCTACCTTTGGAAAGTAGGTCCAAATGGATGTGGAATCATTGGATGTTTCCTGTTCTACGAACAAACCCGCTAGAAACTGATCAGAACGTTTGATTCTCCCATTCAGGAGGTCATCCCCGAATTCCAAGGGAAACAAAAAATGGTGAACCTGACGTGAATCCTTAACCAAGTTAAAATGACGTTTTACCTATTTTTTAATCCCCTATTTAAAACTCAATAAGAGGGCTAACAAAACAATCATTGACATATGTGCTCATCCAAAGGATGAAGTAGCTGAGTTTATCTTGATTACATCTGTTATATCAAACATGCACTCTTTTCCAAGATTTTCTGTATTTTCATAATGGCTGCTCTCAAATTCACATCTGTGAATACTGCTGCTGCAAATACCACTGCTGCTATTCCTACTGGATCGTCATCCGCTCTGAGGATGACATCACCTACTCAGCGTCTTCAATGCTGGGTATCTAATGTGCTGGTTAAGGAGTACCGTCAACACGGTACCATCCCAACTCTGGAGGCTTCCTGACATGCCCTCCATGTAAATAACTCACACAGGTCGTCCGGACAATGACGACCAGTGATTAAGAAACAGGCGGTGCTGACTACCGTCTCCAACTGTTTCGGGTCGTTATCCCCGGAACCCAATTTCCATTCACTCCCTTACTCTGAGGAAGTGAATGAGTAGGTCACACAGGGCCTTAATTCAAAAAGAAAGGTGTCATTCCCGAGGGCTCCCATCAACAATCGCCGCCAGACTCGTGCGGTAGTGCGCCATCAACATGATGACGGTACCGACTCCAGGCATTCAGCTCACGTTCCTCGAACCCGAGCAGGCAAGATGAACCGCCAGAGACGGAATCCGGTTAACAATGGGCAGGTTTTCATCCCTGCCATCTCCGGAGAAGTCCACCAACCTAACTTGGTGGCGAACAACGAGCAGGCACACAAACCTGTCCGTTTTAATTCCGCTGTCCAGCAGACTCGTCTGGCAGCATCAAGCCATTCCCGCCAGGCAATTCCAGCGGAGTACTATAAGCAGGAACATACAACTTCTTATACATCATCAGCTAGTCAGCAGGCTCGCCTGACTACATATGATGGATCTCGTCAACCACCTTTGGTGAAGTGTAATCAGAAGGCACATACACCTGCTAATACTAATCAAGCCTACCAACAGTCTCGCTTGGTAGCGCACAGAGAAGTCAGTCGAAAAGCTCTGATGACAAACAGGAGGTAGACTCAACTCTCTGCCTCCACACTTAAGTACTGTCAGGATTCACTGACAAGAAAAGGAGGACAAGAGCAGGCACATACACCTACTCAAAACCCAGAATGGACATATATTCCCGTTTTAGCGCCTGAAGTCACCAAGCATATTTTTTCAATGGTGTAAGAGCAGAAGCAAATTCCTATTCATATTTTGGATGCTTGCCAGGATATCATAACAGCTTCAGCATCATCTCAGGGAAAGACACATAAATATATCCCTAGAAGTGGAGTGACACATCAACGATTCCCTCCAGAACAGACACACATCGATTCTAGTCCAAGAGGGTCATGGGGAATACTCCCCCATATCATACGGACAACCAAGTTAGGCACATACACCTGATTTGAGTTGAGATCGTCAGCCTAACCTAACCATCTTTCCTGATCAGGCACATACACCTACTCAGAGAAACCACTTTAGTCAACATGTGGTTTCCAAAGCGAGTAAGAAGGCATCTAAGAAAAAGATCTGCCCAACATAGTCAGGAGAACAAAGGCCAATCTGCAACAAGTGCTTGCTCGATGCTGGAGTTCTTGAAGCCCAAAGACATTTATCTGTCGGAATTCAAGATTCTACTCCCTCAGTTCCCAATACCGGGAACATTAATTCTGAAGGTCTTCAACAGACACTTCCTCATGAAGGCTTTCTTCATGAAAATTCGGTCAATCTTGAAGATTCATCTTCATATGAGAGCCACAGGAACCCTCTGTATGGTCAGAAGACCAAGGAGCAAGAGATCTCATCTTTTGATGTAACCCATTATGGTGGTCCTCCCCATGACGATGAACTTCTATGCGAAAGTCCTCTCCGCAGTAGTGATTCACATTGCCTGTAAAATACTCCAGTAGACAATTTAGTGCCGAGAAATCCCTCTTATCTTGAGGCACTTGAAAATGTGAAACCAGTCATGTCTGATGCTTTATCGCTAGCAAGTGAAATACTTTCTCAATCAGAAGATAGCCCAGGGTGTAGGTCATTCTCCGAACCACCCCTAAGTCATGCGTCTTCTAGTTTGATCAATGATGTCTCTACCAATATTATTGAATCCGATGAAGCAACAAAGAAACAGCATCTCCAGTCAAAACAGGTAGAAGAATCTTCATTTAATGATAAAGAGGAAATGATGAACATGAGGAAGAAACTGGAAAATGGTGAGGTACCAGTCATGTTTTGGACTTTGGCTGACTCCCAGTACGACATTCCAAAGATGTTGACGGATGATGGAATTCATGATATTCGTCTCAACATATGGAAAACTCTTTTTCAATTAAAGAAGAAGGTATTATCTTATGATGAATATGAACATCATCTATATATAATAGAAGGGCTACAATGTCAGATTAATTTGGCATCTCTATCAGTCTCTCGGTTTCCGATGGCTGAAAAGCAACAGAGAACCCTTCAATGTTCATGCCTTGGCGCACTAAGAAAATTGCGTCAGTTAATTGCCAATGCTCCATCTGATGTTCATATCAGAGGATGAGGTGTTCACGGAGCACTACATCTCATAGTGCTTTCCAGTCAGCAAAGAACGCCAAAAATGGTCTCACGCAATGTTATTGCCAATAGCCGGCCCAGTCAATTGGATTTGTTCATAATCAAAAGCTTGATCAAGAACAGGCTTCAACTAGTTCCTCTCAAAATCAAGCATATAGAGAACAAGTTGTTGAATTGCTCCTACATAAAGCAGGAGAGAATATTGCACATGCCTCTCGTATGGAGAAAACAAATCATCAAATGACAGAAGTCTCGGAAATCATCCAATGGTCTGTTGAACCAGGTGATAAAAGTGGATACAGGCTAATGCATCCAGCTAATTTCCGAACTAAGATTCACAAGATCAAGAGATATTTTAAGAATATCTCACATGTAGCATGTCAAGAGCCACCCCATCTTGTCAGAATGGGGACTCCTTCAACCCAACCCTCAAAGTCAAAAAATGGGATTCGAGGAGTTGTGCGGAATCAGCAGGAACATCCCTAGTTCACGAGACTGGGGACTCTTTCAAATCATCAATCCCCTTCTCATAGAATATCTGTCTTTTCTCGATTGGGGAAGAAGCCCCAAGAGGAACGAAGAGCCAAATTATCAGGAGATTCCCTCCAAATTATAGCTCGTCAAGAAGTTACTAAAGGATTGAATCAACAAAAGGCAATGTCTCATCAAATATATGAAAAAAGACAATATCACAGAAATGTTGATAGAAGGGATGTGATGCATTATGCATCAATCAATGTCATCAATGCCGTTGTTGCTAATCCACCAGAGGAGACTCACTCAGGGGACTCAAATGAAGAGCGTCCTACTCAAGAAAATGTACGCACCAAGACAAATGAAGAAGGTGTGCGTACACGAAGTCAAAGGATTACTCAGAACTTAGGTAATCCACTTCCTTTTCTCCAAAAAGTATCCAACAAAGTGAGGGGAAAGAATCATGTTACATATCCTTCCTCTGGGGAAGGTCAATCGCTCTCATTAGAGAAAAGGTTTGCACAACAGGAGGAAGAAATGAAAGAATTAAGAAGAATGAATGCAGAACTACTTCAGAGTAGTCTTCTTCTTAAGAATGCTGAAGTTCGACAGCCGAAGGAATTTGTTGCAGTTATTGAGATGGATCAAGAATATCCTCCTTTATCAGTACACCCTCAGAGGTCTAATCCCATGGGTCAAGCACGACAACGGTTTGAAGTGCTACCATCAGTTGCAGCACCAACCACCACGTCTTTCCAAGCTCCATTCATTGCACCTACTCAAGAAAAGATTCAACCGGATGTTTCTCAAAAGTTAATAACTACTATTGAGTCATTAACAGCTCGGTTAGAAACTATGGAAGGGAAACAGGTGCAAGTTCAACCAGAAAAGAAATTTTACCCTGAATGGGTAGATTCAATTTCTCCTCCATCTAGTTTTGGAAACCCTATTTTCCCTACATTCAATGGATCAGGCGACCCTAAACAACATTTGACGCATTACGTGTCTTGTTGTGATCCTATGATGGGAACTCCAGAGCAGCAAGAAGCAGTGAAACTCATATGCTTCGTGCGAACCTTTCAAGGACCAGCTTTTGTCTGGTATACAATCTTGCAATCTCGGTCAATCTTCGGATGGGAGGATCTTCGTCAAAAATTCCTTCTTCAGTTCAGCTCAACTTTTCCAAAAACGATAGTTTTTGATCTTACAAACTGCAAGCAAAGGGAGAATGAAAGAGTCTCTGATTTCATTGCTCTCTGGAAGGGATTAACGTATTCACTGAGTTTAGCACTCCCTCAGGAAGAGCTGTTGCCAATCTGTGTGGCAAATTTGCGTGATGAATTACGCACGCCATTGATCCCTGTGAAATACACAGGAGGGTTTCGAGACCTTACTTCAATCGCTCAGCAGATTGAAGATTCCCTTATACAGGCTAAGGTTAAATCTCATGAAATTCCATCAGCTCCGGGAAGGAGAATGGGTAAAGAAGAAACTGCTACAGTTATGCTTAAACAAGCGCCTGTACCTATTTCTACTTCAAAACCTTCATCTTCTAGAAAGGTTCCACCTCCTGAACTCCAACAACAATGGTCGTTTTGTCCAAATGATCAAAGAGATCAACTAAGAAAACAATTTGAGGATTTGAAGAGTAAAACATACTCTTTCCGAAGTGAGAAAGTTCTTGCTTACTTCATTTCAGCTCTAGAAAATAATTTGGTTTAATTACCAGTGCCCAAGAGGCCAAACAAGGAAGGAGATGAAGACCGTCCCAATTATTGTCCCTTTCATCAAATGTTGGGGCATCCCATCCAGGAGTTTTTTGTCTTTAAAGACCTCCTGCAAAAGATGGTCGACTAGGGACAAGTCAAATTGAAGGGTTCTTCAGCTCATGTAGCGTGTGTTATCGCTACAGATCCAGAGGAAGGAGGCGAGTGGCAGGAAGTCAAAAGCAAAATTGGCAAAAATATGATGATTGGATGGTCAGAAAGATAATCAATCGGAGCCATGCCATTTTGCGAACACAATTGAAGAAGCCAATTGTGTCTCCTACAAAATCTGCAGTGAAGCCTCCATCAAAAGACAAATCCTCAAAAGGGCAGCGCAATTCAAAGAAGAAAGAGGAATCAGAAGAAGATGAGTATGTATCGAGGTCTAAGTTGTCTTTCACTCTGGCAGATTTCATGCCATCTACTTCAAAGCAACGGGAACCGCCCCATCAAACGGCACAGCCTAAACAGGCTAGTCAGGCAGGGTCTTTATCAGACGAAGAGTTAATCTTCGGTTCTATTAATTTGATTCAATTAACATATCCACATTCCAGTCTTGATGAGCCTGAATTCCATGTATCAAATAAGGGAAACCGAGGATGTTCTAGAGGTTCAGGATACAGGGGAAGACGTGGATCTTTCCGAAGCCACTACTCCAATTCTACCCCTGCTAGCACTGTGTATGCAGCTGAAACTCATGGTAGAGCCCTTCAGTGAGCTCAAAAATAACAAGCAAGTTCTTCTACCAATGGCCAACTCAGTTTTGGCACAGTTATTTTGGAAGACCGATTAAAGGTTCCATCTTCTTTATCTCAGAAAGTAAATGGATCTAATCAGTCTAATCTTCCAAAACCAAGGATGTTGCCAACTTCTATCCCAATCCAAGATGCATCACCTTCCAAAGCATCTGCTTCCAAGGTACCTGCTAAACCACATATTCCTATTGGGAAACGTAGACCTCTAGATCAAAAGTATGACATATTGAAACACTTGGCCCAAGTACCAGCAATGTTATCAATTTTGGATGCTTTGAATCTGTCAAAAGATCTTCGGGAATCACTCATCGAAGCTTTGTCAAGTCCTCAGGAGTTTGAAGCTGAAATTGCTGCAGCTGAAATCTATCACATAGAGAATAATCCTGCAGAATGCCATGGAGTGATATCTTTTACTGATAAAGATGAAGATGATGTTGTTCATGGGAACATAAAACCTTTGTACTTATCTGGAAAAGTCAATGGTATAGATATCTGAAGAGTTTTCATTGACAATGGTTCATGAGTCATCCTCATGCCCATTCGTACACTTCGTCGATTGGGCCTCACGGAATATGATTTATCTCCTTCTACCGTGATGTTACAAGGATATGATAAAAATGAACAAGAACCACTGGGCGAAGTTACACTCAGAACCCAGTTTGGAGATCTTATATCCAATTTGGATTTCATGATTGTTGATCAAGACTCAGCTTTCAACGTCTTGCTTGGAAGACCCTGGGTACATAAGCATGCAGATATTCCTTCATCATACCATCAATGTCTTAAATACTGATTCAATGGTCATGTTGGAACATTGTATGGTGATAAGGCCTCATTCAAGACATGTGAGTCTCAATACATTGAGGCAGAATTTTATCACATGAAGGGAAGAGAAAAATCTACAATGAAGTAAATTACCAAAATTAATGCTCCATATGGTTTGGAGAAAATTCCAATAAATCCATTTACACATGTGAGTACAGATTATGTGTTACCTATTAGTTAAATTGACAAAATAGGCCCAAATCAAAATACTCTTATGGAAAGATCCATAATGTCAATTACTGCAATTGAGCCAGACACATGGGAGAAATTGGTAACCTACCAAACATTGATGAAAGCATAAGTGGTGACGTTTTCATTTCATCTTCTGAAGTCCAACAAGTCTATACTTCGCTAATCAGGCCAGAAGAAGTTATAGCAACATCAGAGGTGAATAATGATGTCGATTCTCAATCCATCATCTCCCCTTTATTTCCCAAAGAAGGCCCTTTATCATCAATAGGGTCAGAAATGGAAGCTTCTTCTTCAAAATGTGAAAATTTTGACATCTCTTATGATCATGAGAATTTCATTTTGTCATCTACTATGCAAGTAGAAACGGAAGAAATAGCACATAATGAAGATGAGGAGGAAGGTCTTAGAGATGCTCATCCAGCATTTGAAGAGGGTATCTCTACCACTGTGGATGAACTCAGAGAAATAAATCTGGGTACAGAGAAAGATCAACGCCCCACTTTAATTAGTGCAGCCATGAACCTTGAAGAGAAAGAGATGTATATTTCTTTTCTAAAGAAAAATAAAGATATTTTTGCTTGGAACTATACAGAAATTCCTGGGCTTGATCCTGATGTTGCTACTCATCATTTGGGTTTACCAAAAGAACATCGAGGATTTAAGCAAGCCGCGAGAAGAACACACCCAACTTATGCTTCCAAAATTGAAGCTGAAGTTGATAAACTTATCAAAGCTATCTTTGTCAAAGAAGTTCAGTATCCCAAGTGGTTGGATAATATTTTCCCTGTAAAGAAAAAGAACGGAAAAATTAGGGTTTGCATCGTTTTCACAGATCTTAATCGGTATTGTCCTAAAGATGATTTTCCAGTTCCGATTACAGAACTCTTAATTGATGCGACCGCTGGCTATGAATTACTTTCATTCATGGATGGATATTCTGGATATAATCAGATCAGAATGCACCCAGAAGATGAGGAATCTACAGCTTTCAGAGCTCCTCAAGGTGTGTTTTGTTACCGGGTGATGGCCTTTGGTTTAAAGAATGAAGGTGCAACATATCAACACGTCATGCATCGTATCTTCAAACCCTTCTTAGGGATGTTTGTTGAATGCTATGTGGATGATTTGGTGGTTAAATAAAAACAACGTTCTAATCACTTGACTGATTTGGAAGTCATATTCCACAAACTTCGATAACATAATTTGAAGATGAACCCCTTAAAATTTTCTTTTGGGGTAACCTCAAGAAAATTCCTCGGCTTTGTTGTACGCCATTGTGGTATTGAAGTCGATCCTGATAAGACGAAATCAATCCTTGGTATGTCACCTCCTCAGAATTTGAAATAATTAAGAGGACTTTAAGGACACTTAGCCTATATTCGGCGTTTCATCGCCAATTTGGCAGGCAAAAGTTTACCCTTTACCAAATTATTGAAAAAAGGAGTCACTTACTAGTGGACTGAAGAATGTCAAGAAGCATTTGATGTTCTCAAGAAATACCTCTTGAGTCCACCAGTACTCATGCCACCTGTTGAAGGTAGACCACTTATCCTCTATGTGACAGCTCTAGAGCGATCATTGGGTACCTTTATCGCTCAAAAGAATGATGCTGGGAATGAAAATAGCCTCTACTATCTCAGTAGAAATATGCTTGAAGCAGAAACCCGATATTCAAGTATTGAGAACTGCTGCCTAGCATTAATATTTGCTGTCCAGAAATTGAGACACTACTTGCAACATCATGAGGTCCAATTGGTATCTCACAATAATCTGCTCAAATTCATCCTTAGTCGTCCAATGCTTACAGGACATCTAGCAAGGTGGGCAGTTATTTTGCAGCAGTTCGACATTCAGTATGTATCTCAAAAGGCAATTAAGGGCCATGCTCTGGCTGGTTTCTTGGCTGAACATCCTTCAGTGGAAGACACGCCTTCAGATATTGAACTCCCTGATGAGGAAGTTTTCTCTATTCAAGAGAATCCTCAAACATGGGAAATGTATTTTGATGGTGCTTCCAGAAGTCCAACAGGGAAGAAAATGGAAAATACTATATTCAACAAAGTTTGTTTAGGAATTGTGCTCATTTCTCCAGATAGGGCAGTGTTACCTTATTCCTTTTTATTATGGGAAGGTGGTACCAATAATGAAGCCGAATACCAATCTCTTATTACAGGCTTGGAGTTAGCGCTCCAAGCACAAGTGAATCATTTAATGGTGAAAGGTGATTCAGACCTGGTAATCAAACAAGTCAATGGGGATTATGCCATCAGAAAAGAAGAATTAATCCCTTTGTATGATTACGTCAGAGAGTTAATGGCAGAATTCCCTTCAGAACCAACATTTTCTTATGTCCCAAGATCACAAAATTCTCAAGCTGATGCACTGGCTAATATAGCCACAGCTCTAGCAGATCCAAATCGGGACGAGACAACCATCAGTATTGCCCACCGTCATGCAATTTCACCTTATGTTCAAGCCAAAATAGAGGAAATTAATGAAATTAGTCCCATTCCTGAACCATATGGTCATACTACAGGATGGATGTCACCTATTAGGGAATACCTTCAAAATGGAACACTTGGACCTGATAGAGCCGAGAAAGAACAAATCTCGCGACGTGTGGTCAATTTTACTCTTTATGATAGCCCAAACCACCTAGAGAAAATTCTCTACAAACGTGGTTTTTATGGAGTTCTCTTCAGATGCATTGATGGTGAAGAGACAATGGATGTCATGAAAGAAGTGCATGCAGGAGTCTGTGGTGCCCACCAGTCTGGACATAGATTGTCTGATCAAATTTGAAGGCTTGGATACTTTTAGCCTTCAATGATACAAGATTGTGTTGATTTCACAACGAAGTGTCATTCATGTCAAGTACATGCCAACATCATTCATCAACCTCCAGAGTTGCTTCATACAGCTAAATACTCATGGCCATTTGCCACATGGGGAATGGATGTGGTGGGACCTTACCCTTCAGTTACGACCAAGCAGTTTAAGTACATTCTTACTGCTATTAATTTCTTTTCCAAATGGGCATAGGTAGTACCTCTCAAAGAAGTCAGTTCTAAATGAATTGTTAGCTTCATCAAGTCTAACATCATTACTAAATTTGGTGTCCCTCATACCATATTGACAGACAACAGCACCAACTTCTGTTCTTCTGAGGTGAAGAAATTGTATCAAGAATAGAACATTAAATCCAACCACTCATCTCGGTATCATGTGGCGGCCAATGGCTAAATAGGAGCCTTTAACAAGACTCTTTCAAATATACTTCAAAATATGGTGGATAAAGATAAGAGGTCATGGCCTGATAAACTCTTTCATGCTTTATGGTCTTATCGGACTACCACCCGCAATGCAACGCGGTCAACTCCATATTCATTGGTATATGGAACAAAAGCAGTCTTGCCAATTGATGTTCAATTGCCCTCACTCAGTGTAGCCATTTGTGATCAGTTATCTACAGATGTGAAATCCCAAAAGCGATTGAATGAATTGGAACAGTTAGATGAGAAAAGATTGTGCACATTACACCACATGGAAATCTATCTGAATCGAATAGCACGATCTTTTAACAAAAAAGTTCGTCTTCGTTCATTCATTCAGGGAGAATTGGTATTGGTTCTCAGAACACCAATGATACCAGGAAAGAAGCCTCCCATGCTTGAACCAAAATGGGAAGGACCTTATTAAATACATAAGGTCTACTCCAATGGAGCTTATTCATTAATCTCAATGGATGGAGAACTCATCACGACTTCAACCAATGCAAGATTTATGAAGAAATATTTTGTATAAACACAAAATATGGTCCTCAGAACCAAGAATCTTACAATTTGTTTATACAGCAATGGTCCAGTATGACCTTAAACTGCAACTTCGTCCAACATGACGTTAAACTGTAGGAATGTCCCTTTTTCGTCCAACATGACGTTAAAATGTAGAAAAGAAGATGTCCCCGCAACAGGACACTAAACTATGCAGCACCACTTCGTCCTTGCTATATGACGTTAAACTATACAGCAACGGTCTAAGCATATGACCCTAAACTATTTGAACATACGTCCAACATGACGTTAAAATGTGTCACCTTCAATGTCCCCACAACATTACACTAAACTGTGCAGCACCATTTCGTCTTTGCTATATGATGTTAAACTATACAGAAATGGTCCAGTATGACCTTAAACTGCAACTTCGTCCAACATGACGTTAAACTATAGAAAAAAGAACTTGTCCCCGCAACATGACACTAAACTGTGCAGCACCATTTCGTCCATTCTATATGACATTAAACTATAAATCAATGGTCCAGTATGACCTTAAACTACATCATCAACAGTCCATGCATATGACCCTAAACTATTTGCAAGTCCCTTACGTCCAGCAAGACGTTAAACTGTGATGTCCTAACTACATGACGCTAAACTGTATAAAAGTCTCTTACATCTGGAAAGACGTTAAACTACAAAATCATCAAAGGTCCTGTATGGCCTTAAAACAACACCATCGTCCAACAAGACATTAAACTGCACCATCCACGGTCAATGCATATGACCGTAAACTATTCGCACTTTCATCTAACATGACGTTAAACTATGGAAAAAAAATCCCCAATGCGTCCAACATGACGTAAATGGTGTGTTATTTTGTCCTTACTGCATGACATTAAACTGCGCAGTCCCCCTTTTGTCCAACATGACGTTAAATTCTATTGTCCTCATCGTCCTAACTACATGACGCTAAACTGTACAGAAAATTCATGATACGTCCTACATGACATTAAACTGTATTTTGTCCCTGCTACATGAAACTAAACTGTGCAGCACCAAAAGTCCTAACTGCAATACTTTAAACTGCATAGTCCCTTTATATGTCCTACATGACATTAATCTATTCATCGTTAAGGTTTTTGTTACCTCTTGTTTCTCACACCGAGTATGACTCACATGAGCTTAGAGAAAACCTCAACCGTAACACTCTCTTTGGGCCACTAACCATATATAAGTCCCAACAACATTTTTATTATTATTATTAGATCGTTGTCCCCAAGAACAACTTGATCATTAATTCATTCTTTAATTGAACTACACGGACTTTGATCCTTGCCCTCCAGGCTAGGTATGTAGGCAACCTCCCAAGGGTAAAGCCCAAAAACAATCCCTTCACATCGGTTCACCACCATCTCATATGATGTTGATTCGTGAAACCGCCCCTAGAATCAATATCTTTACATTGATTCACTTTCTTCCTTGTTATATGACGTTAAACTATGCAACACTTTTGTCTGGTATGACAATATACTACAATACTCTTTGATTTCCTCATTTGAGAGAGAACTATTATTGACATTGATTTTTTCAATCATGTTTTCATTTCAAAAGACTACGTGCATACATGGTAATACCTAAACTTTTTGTCTCAGGTTAAACCATCATTGCACTAAAGTCCCCTTTCACCCTTCACATGTACAAACCAAATTTGTACAAAGGGTAGTTCTAGAACTACGTGGACTTGATTCCCATCCTTATGGGATACGTAGGAACATTCAAGTGTCCCTCAAATCTAGTCCCATGTCTTTTGGGCCTAACCCCAAATATCACTTTCATTCCCTTGGCTGAAAAGTCATCATGAAAACACACACTGTGTATTCATTATTATGGTCCGAATTCTATGACCCTAAACTAAGATCTCTCATACTTTCGTCCTACACGACGTTAAACTTCATTTCAAGAGCTACGTATGGCTTGATTCTCATTCTTATGAGATACGTAGTGAAGTCCAAAATTTCAATTCAGGACCCAGCCACAACATGATTATGGTTATCATTGACCTATGTAGCTCTATATACATTGGAAAATACCCATATTTATGTGTTATAATCCTAACCTTAAATATTTTCAGATCTTCATAACCCTTTTCATGACTTTTAGTCACAAAAATGTCAAATTTCTGAGAGTTCTTTTTCCTGACTATGCAGCACGTGCCCATAGGTGGCCTTGCATAAACAGTCCACATAACAGACTTGTCAGCCAAAAGATGCTATTTATTTGACCATGCAGCCAATGCCCTTCGGTGGCCCTGCATATTTCAACCCCCTAACGGGTTTGTTAAATAATGGTAACTTCATTCTTGGGAAGAATGCCTCTTTTGTCCTTATTTTTCTTAAACGACAGTATGTAGGGATCCGCAAAAAATAGCCATCCTTTACATATTTGTCCCATATCCTTTTTCGTGATCTAAAAGTATTCAAGTCTGTGGTTTATTCTTCTTCCCTACGTTTGGTTCAAACCTTCATGGGAGTGATATTCACCCTGTTCTTTGATAATATTGTCTGGAAATATCTTCTCCATATTCAAGTCCCTCTTTCCATACAAGAAACTCTATACTTTAGAAAATTTGAATCTCCATAAACATTCACTGGCTTTTAGCACTAGGAAAGTAAATTTCTGAGAGTTCTTTTTCCTGACTATGCAGCACGTGCCCATAGGTGGCCTTGCATAAACAGTCCACATAACAGACTTGTCAGCCAAAAGATGTTATTTATTTTACCATGCAGCCAATGCCCTTAGGTGGCCCTGCATATTTCAACCCCCTAACGGGTTTTGTTAAATAATAGTAACTTAATTCTTGGAAACTATTTCTTCTAATTCCTTTTAGCTCTTTTTTCATATCATTCCTCAGATTCAAATATTCTTAAGCCATAGTTTACATATTTTCTCTCATACTTTAGTATGGTAATATGTTTTCAGATAAATTGTCAAGGAATTGAATCAATTTTTTTAATCCATTTTGGTCAAAGCTATTTCGACCTTAAACATTAGCCCCTTTATGTCCGACATGAATGACATTAAACTGCCCACAAAAGAAAAAGGAACTCTAAATAAAGATCAAGTTCCAGCTCACTAAACATACATTTTGTATGATTTATGTAATATTGAGCAGTTAAAAGGTTCGAAGTTTGTAGGGTTATTTGTAATAATCCTAGTAAAGATCAAACTATGATTACTAAGCCCATTGGCATAAGTAAATTTGAAGCAGGTAGTGAGAGAATGCTGGTATAAATAAGTTAAAGTAAAAGTGTTTTTCATTGATGCACAAGAGTTAGAAGGACATCCACAGACTGGAGTCTCTTCTCTTTTTTCACGAATTACAAGAGGCTTTCAACGTAACACTTCATTTTTTTTGCATCCTGAGCTTCATCAGCAACCACCTAGAATTAATTCATTCAACTGGATACAATAAGAGATGCAGTGATACTATCTCTTCTTGGAACAATTGTAAAAGGATGTTCTTGAGTGCGGTTTGAGAAAATTTTCTACTGATCAAACAGTGACTCTGTTTCTATCCAAGAGGCTTGGAAGATGGATACATGGATTTTAGAATGGAGCACTGGAAGTAAAGATCCATTTGGGGAGTGTACTCTTTTCAGATATTTCTCTAATACCATGTTTGTCTTATCTCCACCAACCGGTAGTGGAAAACATTTCAGCCCATGGGTTTTCCATTTTCATATCTTCAAGGAAATGACATGGAAGAAGAATTTGAAATTTCACACCATTGTTGTTTCTCTTAATGCACAGCATAACCGAAATGAAGGAGTAGCAGTGCAGCTTCATTTCAGGTGTATAGTTCTTTGTATCTGGAACATTGACTCCTTGCAGGTGACCATGACCATATAGAAGCAGGTAGATGCTCTGTGGGAAATTAAGATGATATTTCTTCAAGTACTTAGCCAAATCTGGGAGAGTGCTGTCGCAGATATCATAGTAATCATGGTCAATGATGTTCATCATATCATCTATCCGCTTGCTAGCCAGTTCGTCAATTAATCAAGGTCTAAGATCCATTGAATCTGCACAAAAGTTGAATAAATTAAACTCTTAAATGGGTTTATTTTTCATAAAATTTGTGAAAGCATTTGGAAAAAATGGCTAAGGCATTAAGGCACGCAAGTATGGAGATGTCGCGCAAGTGTAACATGTGCCGCACAAGTTTCTGTCGCGCATGTATCACCGCGCAAGCCCTATTACCTTGAGAATAGCTCGACAGAGAGGAAACAGTGAAAAAAGAGACTTACGCGGCGAGGAAGACTTGCACGGCGAGAGCTCGAGAAATTCGGGATCAGATGTTATACACGGCCAAAAGCTATGTATTTATAGGCCAAGAGGCCTATCTGCGCGCGGTACCCAGTATGCTTTATGGCCTGCACGACGTAAACTTGTGCACTGACCATTGTGCCCTGAAGACTTGCGCGCCCCCTTTTCCTTTGGATGGATTCGATTTCCTCAGAGTCAAATCCTCATTTCTCTCCGGATCCAACTCTGAGGGGGGACTTTTGTTGAAGCTCCTTTCGTCACAGAGTCTAAAAATCGGAAATGGGGAATATCTGAGCTCAAAGTGATTCAACCTTTGAAGAAAATATAAAAAATCGACAAAGGCATGAACAAAGGATCAAAAGCAACTTCATCGCGCAAGTTATATCACTGTCGCGCAAGTACACTTGCGTGACGCCCTTGGTCGCGCAAGTGACTTGCGCGACCTAAGTGATAACCGCCCGGTAACCGCTCGGGGTCTTCTCCTGCCTATAAATAGACTCTGTGGGCCCCCCATTCGAGAGGATCCTTTTCCAGAAACTCGGATTGAAGCTCCCGATCCCCAAGTCTCTTCTCAAAGCTTCCGGAACACTTCTAAGGTAATTTCTTACCTAGAACGGAAGATCTAAAGAGAGGGAGGAAGGCCTAAGTGTTGAAACTCATCAACACTTGCGCGCCTGAGTGGCCAACCCTTAAGGGAAGTGGTCCCACTTGCACACCGCCTTATTCCTTCGATATAACTTGCGCATCCATTTTCTGGAAGAACCTCAAGAGGATTCTAAAGGGATTAATAAAGAGTCGCTCATGTATTTTAATGCTGGTTGAAAATCGTGCAAGTACCCCACATGTCGCGCAGGTATACCTGCGCGACCAATACTTGCGCGCCCACGTAAGACTTGTGCGCCTTTCAAGACTTGCGCGCCCCTACCTTTTTGGGTGCCCATATTGCCCATTTTACCCCTCTTAAGCCATTTCACTTTTCCTATTCATGATTTATTCTTCAAGATACTCTTCAAAGCCATTTATGGCATGATTTCTTGATTTAACTTCGTTATTTGAATGTAATTCTGTGGAATATCTCTCAAAACATAGTGATTTATACATTTTTATGTCACCAAAGATTGAGAGTTCATTCATTCAACCTCATCCTTTAAGATGAGAGAATCCTTAACCTGGGACTCCTTTTCAGGAATAAGTCCCAGCCATAAATTTTGGGCATCCTTCTTAGGAGTAAGCCCCAAACCTTAATCCTTAACCTGGGCTTCCTTTTCAGGAATAAGTCCCAGTCCTAATTTTGGGCATCCTTCTTAGGAGTAAGCCCCATGCCCTCTAATTTTTGGGCATCCTTCTCATGAGTAAGCACCAAATCCCTTAATTTGGGCATCCTTCTTAGGAATAATCCCCAATATCAAATATGGTCATCCTTCTCAGGAGTAAGCCCCAAACCTTAATCCTTAACCTGGGCTTCCTTTTTAGGAATTAGTCCCAGTCCTAATCTTGGGCTTCCATCTCATGAGTAAGCCCCAAGTCCCTTAAATTCTCTGTAACCAGTCCTAATTTACGTTTGATCTGGGATTCCTTCTCAGGAGTAAAACCCAGTTATCAATCCTCTCCTAATATGGGATTCCTTTTTAGGAATAAGTCCCAAGTTAGAGTATTCAAATCTCCATGAAGCACATATACCTTTATGGACCCTGTTCCTGGATTTTCTCCCTAAAGTAAATCCTATGGGCAGTCATATATACAAAATCCCCAAACCATTTCTTATGGTTGCATCTTTCATGGAACAATTGTCTAATTTTTACCAATACCTCTTGTTTCTCACACCGAGCATGACTCACGTGAGCTTAGAGTGTAAAAGTAATTGTGAAATCCTGCTTCGAGCCATCAATCATAAACATCATACCCTTTACTCGAACTACATGGGTTCAGATTCCTTTTCCAAAACAAAGGATACGTAGGTAGCCCATCTATGGGTTCGATCCCAACTCTGAAATAATTCATGTCCTTCTGAATGAAAATAAACATCAAGTGCCCCACTGAGTGGCTTTTAAACCAGCCTGGTCATCATAATGACCAAGAGACTTTTATATGAATGTTTTGAAGGTTACCATTGACCAAGAATCTATAAATAGATATATATGATTCTC
Source organism: Viscum album (assembly GCA_963277665.1). Lineage (NCBI taxonomy): Eukaryota > Viridiplantae > Streptophyta > Magnoliopsida > Santalales > Viscaceae > Viscum > Viscum album. Next base: position 1,815,784,160 of record OY728151.1, on the reverse strand, counting down.
TATTGATGAAGAACCTCAAATACATATAAAAGATTCTCTAAATTTCTTACATATTTAATCATTGATTGTGAAAACTAATGGAAAAGATCATTTTATACTTGGTAATGTAATAAGGATTCACGAACATAACTTAAATCTATAAAGAGAGCCCCAGAATAGACTATAATTCCCCTAAAAAACGTGTGATGAGTCCAACCTCCCATCCTCTCGACCAATACAAATTCCTAAGCCTCATCAGTCCACAAGCTAATGAGCACCTACCTTTGGAATGTAGGTCCAAATGGATGTGGAATCATTGGATGTTTCCGGTTCTACGAACAAACCCGCTAGAAACCGATCAGAACATTTGAATCTCCAATTCTGGAGGTCATCCCTGAATTCCAAGGTAAACAATATCATTTCTTACCCTATTATAAACAAATGATTACCGTAAATCCCATAGAAAGCAAACATAACATATATAGGTTACATGGGACATAAATATACTTAAATTGAATAACCATACGGTCAATTTACACACATATCATAAAATGGAATATCCATATGGCCGACTTCCATACCCAATTCATTTGAGGTTACAACATAACCACCCATCTTGGTTTATCATGGCACCAACTGTCATTAGGTTTATCACGTAACCACCAATCAAATGTGGAAGTACCATTATAAAATCATAACACTTAAAATATTTCAAATATAAAGATTTACCTAATAAAATTTCCACATTGAAATTAAAATATATTATTTCAATATATTTACATAATCAATGCTAAATCAAACCATTTTCAAAACCATTTGAAACATTTAATAAAGGGATTTTTGAATCAAAGTGTCTCATACCACTTTGATGCTTTTAAAGATATTAAAAATTTAAACCATTAATGTCCATATAAATAAATACTAAATACCATTTTGATAATAAGGACATTAATGAGAAATATTTAGAAGAATAATTATTTAATGCTTTTAAAATGATGTTTTAGAAAAGAGTCTTGTAACACTTCAGAAACACTTAAATTAAAATTATTTAAGAATATAATAAAAAAACATATAATATCCTAAAAATAAGGATATTCATGATATAATATTTCAAAGGTCAGTATATACACCATATAAATGTGAATTGGCGCATAAAAACAATGATGTTTCAAGGGAATTTAAATTGAGACGGAATCTCTTATAAAGATGGTATCCTTAGTGTAAAGATAAATCAATTACATAATTATGTGTGATAAATAATAGTACACTAAATATATGTGGATATTCAGTTTTAAACAATCATATGTAATTCCCAAATATTTATAACATGACATAATCAAGAAGTTGATGTTTAACTCAAAGAACTGAAATTGGGTTAGGAAGTTCCCTTAAAGAAATTCTACAGCCTAACGAGGTCACTTTAAAATTCAGAAAATAATTTGATGAGAGTGAAAATGGTATCTCATCACTTGGAAATACAATTTACCACATTAAGGATATAGAAGATCATTTCCCAACACAAAAATATGTTAATTAAAAGACATAACAAAAAGAAGTCTTTTAAAAAGAGGAGGGTGAAAGGCTACTTACCGATTTTGTAACATACGAATCAAACACCACATGAAAGAAGGATTATATGATGAAGATGTAAACACCATTAAATTAAATTATAATACAAAAATAATACAATCATGGGTAGTACATACACCACACAAAAGAAAATAGTTTCAAATATAGCATGAATCTCACAGGAATAATAAGTGAGATGAAAACCCCTATCCACATTGTAATCGATCGAGTCGTAATACCAAAAGTAAATAAAAACCAAATGAATCACATAATACAATGAATTTAAAAATAATAATGATAATATATATAAAATGGAAGTAAAAAATACACCACATGCAATAAATAAGTGGCGGACAATGGAAATCTCACAGAATTAAATGTGAGATAAGAAACAACTTACCTTGTGTCTGACTTGACTCATTTGTTCCTTATTATTCCTGAATAATAAACTTAAGTAAATTTACACATGCTCGAGAACCTTTTTAAATTTTATTATTCCTTTTATATTATATACTACCTTTCTATAAAAACTAGTTAATTATTTGAGTTTATATTGGACATTTTGTCGATGTTTTGAACTTGAGTAAAAAATGATCTTGTTATAATTAAAAATTGTCCATGTGGTCAAAATTACATTATATCCAAAATAATATTCATGATTTAGATATCATATTTATCATATATATATTATATATATATTTATTTATAATAGTACATAACATCTGTAGATAAGAAATGAAATGCAACGTTCATGGAGACTATAAGCCGTACATACGCATGGACGCAACTTCCATTTCTATTTCTTATTTTAATGGAATAAAACATACATATACATAGGTATATTATAGGTCCAGTATGATATAATATATAATTTAATTATATCCATGCTTTATACATCCCTGGTATGGTATGAACGAGTCATATAACTTTGAGGGGGTGGTAGTCTGCACTTCCACAAATGAAATTATCAAGTTTACCCATTATGGAAACCATTAAGGTATGCTAAAAATGAAAAATTCAGAAGCATAAAAAAAATTTAAACAAAATATATTTCATATATAAATACAGTTCCATAATAATGGTCACCATGGGAGGTTGTAGGAGAATATTGAGCAATCATCATTTCGTGAAGTAGTAGTTCACCGTCCATAGAAATAGTATGTTCTTCACCAATTAGATGGGGTTAAGTATAAGTTTAGTTCAAAATATTTTCGTAAATATATCATATTATATTGATGATACGGGGGTTGTTAAAACATAAGGTAATAAAAAGATTTTATGGTGTTGGAGAAGTAAAATAAAATAAACAAACTTAAGAGAAGACGTTACCTTTAAATCGGGTAACTCCCTTTGGATTGAACCCAATGGATTTCTTGAGGTGGCTTAATCCTAAGGTAAGGCTTATAGGTGGAAGATAGGGATTTAGAAAGAATAATTGGGTAGAGGTAGGATGATCCAAGGGCCTTGAGAGGTGTGAGTAATGGTTTTTTAAAAGGAGGAGGTGTGGCTATTTAAGAATCTTTGTAAATATTATTTTATTATATAATGATAATTCGTTTATAAAGTTCGAGTACTCATTAAAGTCGAAGATAAGATGACTTATGTAATAAATAAAATCATCCAATAATAATTGGACATGTTTTGGGTATTATTTAATTTTTTATAATCTTGATTATTTAAACCATTCATTAATGAGGTAAACACTATATCATTATTAGGTCATAAATAATTTTATTTATATGATGTCTAAAAATTATAAATAAATAACATGATGTAGGAAATGATTTTAGATTTCAAAGGAAGATTTATAGTTGAAAATATAACTTATATAACCCCATGTAAAAATTGATTTACTAAAAGATAAATATTTATGTCTTTTTTGTCTTTACATTAAATTTATTAATATAAAGTGTCATTATCACTCTTAAGTGCCTCCATGGGGTCCCAAAATCGACACAAGGATTCCCATGGTCTGAAATGTATCAACCAATAGGATTAGGATACATTTTAGGGTAATTAATATTATTATTATATTATTTTGAACTTGAATTACCCTATTCACCTTTAACCGCGACAAATAAGAGTAAAAGGTTAATATTCTCCAAAAATTGTATTTATCTAATTGAAAAACATTATACATACTAATAAAAACTATGTATTTCATATTTTCAAAGTTAAATTCACCAAAGCGGTAAAATTTCATTTAAATGAATATTGGTTTTTAACTACTAAATAGTTTTTTCAATATTCATAAAAAATGATTTTTTTAGAAAAATACCAAAAATTCAGCCTAATATATATTTGATATTATGAATTAAAATTTTATTTCTATTTTACCAAGTTAAAAACATTGACTTTTTATTAATTAATTTAAAATTAAATCCAGTTTTCCAAATAAAAAGAGTGTTTTTAAGAAATAATTATTATCTGAAGATTGACACTTGTTTATGTCCGATTTCAAAGTGAAATTACTTACAATGACCAGAAAAGGATTAAATTGTAAAAATAATAATCTAATTATACTTTAAAACCAATTAAAAATATAATCAACCATATAAATAAATTAGATTAAAAACCAGTTTTGAATTAAATTACAATATTTTTCACTGTTTATTAAAAAAATTAATTTTATGAGAAAAATAATAAAAATTTCACCAATGAAAATTTCGATGTCCTAATTCTAAATGAGAGTTCTATTTTATCAAATAGAATATATAAAAGTGACAAAAAAGTATATTTAAAAGGGTTCCACCAACCAAATGTGGTAGATCGACCTTTTAAAGAATATTAGAATAATTATGCTTGAAATTAGATTCATTCACATTTTAGACCTATATCTTTTATTAGATAATAGTAAATACATTTAAAAAACGTGTATAATCATGTTGTATTTTGTTATATTAATTCCTGCTATTACAATGGCTAGGTGTTAACTACCATTTAAAATATTAATAATATATTCCAGTATGACTCAACATTGTATGCCACATAAATTTTGGAGAAACCCATTGTTGTGTGTCAGGTACTCCATTGAATATAGAATCCAATTTAAAATAAAATTAATATTTAATTATAATAATTAATAAATTTGAAAATTTCAAATTCTTTATTTTCCTGGGATGTTACATCCTTTCCCCTTTTGAAAATTACATCCTCGGAATTTTAAAATTGGTCTTTAAAACATAATTAAATGTCCCAAATCAGAAAAAGAATCAATAAAACTATCAAATTATAAGAAAAAAGAGAATTACAATGGTCACACAAGACAAAATATGCTAGGATTCCATGAAAACATGGATATGGATGAGAAAGAAAACCATAAAGTTCCGAAGGAGAGTGATAGAAAACATGATTAGGTGAAAGTTAAGCACCCAAAAATCACGAACATGTGATGGGTTAAATGGTCCTTGATTCCCCAGTAGAAATGGTTAACAGACTAAATTTTTTGTTTTAAGTTAAATTTCATAATGTTGTGGAATTTATTTAGGAGCTTAACTAAAAACTTAAAAAAACATACTTACTTGTTAGGGAGACTTTCATTATTGACAAAATTTCTACCACAAAACCATATTTTCTCCGAACGATGTGTATTCTAACAGACTTGGTCAAATTAAAAGAACTAGAATCAACATCTAGAGTATCACATAATCCAAAAAATATAAACTATATATTTTCCCTTTCTTTAGACATCACCCAACACCAAAAGTGGTTAGTAGATGATTAGATAATCCCCAAAAAGGATAACCATTTATAAAAATAAAAACTACTCTTAATCTCCCAAATTCATCAAAAAGTACCCAATGTTAAAAATAAACGATTCAATATACAATTGTCTTTAAAATTCTTCAACATAATCCAAAATAATATTGAATATCAAAAATCAGAAGGATTTAATCGCATAGTCTTCCATAATAAATCTTAACATTTATCTCCAAATAACATCGACTACTGGTAAATTATTATACTGAAGTGTAATTTTGCTAATAACATCTTCTCTATGATTGGTTAATAATTTCCATATATTACCCAAAATAAAATTATTCTTCATTCATAAAATCATCTAACAAAAAATAAATCGTAATACTAACTAGGGACTTCATGTAGTCCAGTGGTAGGTGATAAATCACAATTGCACTTTGGTTATAGGTTCGATTCCCGTAGCATTGTCCGATGTAATGGGTGGTCACACAGTCTATGTGTTGTCCCTTTTCAAAAACTATATAATTTTATATCATTCCAAAAAATGAGATAAATTAATCAAAAATTACTATAACATATTTTAATAACAAATGTTATCTAATAACTTTCATTTTGCATCCCAAAATGTAAAAACCTGTAATTGCTGCAAATTCAGGGATTAAATAAACCCAAATGGTTCTTTATAACTATATCCACAAAAGAAAAGATAATTCGTCTTTGAATAATATTTTATCATATGAATCTTGAGGGTAACACATAATATAAAAAGTTTCCAAACTAATCCCATCATTAATACATTCAATCATATCATTATCCATAACTCCTGAATTCCTAAAATGTAGACATCTTAATCATCATACATCATTCCTATCCTTTATCCCTGTTTTTCCTTCTTATTCATTTATAATTAATTCCTATAAAAGAAATCATGCATATTTTCTTATGATTTTACTAATTTCAAAACATGATCTAAGAAATAATCCATACCTTTCATAGGTCTTTTTTATTTTCCTCATCTTCAATTTGAAAGGAATTAGGAATCATAAAACATATATTTGTGTGATCTTGCTGATCCCTATCACGAATCTTCATCACTAGACATCTATTTTCATAGTGACCAAGAACACAAGAATTAATAAACTCAATTCACCCTTCAGAAACAACTTATTTCCCTTTCTGGGAGTCAACTAGATGCTTCATTTTTCCAGGGCAGGTTCATGCATCATAACCTTCATTACCACATATGAATCATCTTCCCATCAATTTGAAGCATTTTCCAAAGTGTTTCTTTCTACATCCTTGGAACATATGTTTTTGAATATACATACCATTATGATTATTACCTGAACTTTTATAGGGATTTGTTTCTCACATATATGATGCCTTATATAAATCACCATGTTTCAGTTGGTCAATGATGACTCTATAATGTTGGTTGAGAATAACCACAATAAATCTCAATGTAGCTCCAATTTTATTTAGTTTCTCATTCATAAAACCATCATAGTTTTCTTCCCATAAACAGTTACTTTGACGCATTCTAGATCCATCAATTTACTAAAACCTAAATGTTCAGTGTGAGTATTTCAATAAAATTATTATATAATATCTTATGGGGAGGGTATATAATGAGATATAATTATTCATGTTATCATAAAATCATTCAATTTTTCTAAAATAACTATGACTCTTTCTAAAATCCTAACTATTATTGTTTTCTCCCTAATACTTAATTAACACCCTAACTTCTAATGTTATCTAAACCGACCTCTGATACCAACTACAAGGCCCCACCCATAAATACTACATAATCTTGAATTAAGTCAATAATTCTCATTGAGGATATTTTCATGTTTATAGATTTTGATAATTAGGTCATAACATATACATAAAAACTTGAATATTACATGTAGATATTTCTACTCAGTATACAATGTTTATAAAATAAAAACTCTTAAAAAGAGACATGTATTGTTCCATGTTTTAGACCTCATGACTTTTCCATGATCCCATCCTTGTCCCTATTCCACTTCATATCCTATGGAAAACAATTCTAAATCATGTGATGAGAAAAAAGCTCAGTAAGGGATACACAACGAAAATAAATTATTAGTTATTCAAAAAAACAAGTAATGTAGAGACCCACACATGACGTACATGGAAATTACATTTACTTTTTCGGAATACATAATACATAAAAAATATATAAACCAAAGGGTCGTAATAGTTTAGTGTCTTTGGAAACATGGAACACAATCTTCTAATCATGGTGAAAGATCTTCCACATCTCCTATAAAGATCTTTCCCTTTTGTTTTCATACCTAAAACCTTTCTTTATACCCTAAGGAAAAGATAAAATAAAAAGGGTGAGCTCAAATGATCAGCAAGGATAATAATGGAAAAAATAAAATAATCCATATACATTTGAACATAAAAACATGAACATTAAGTTTAAACATCAAGATATTGAGTTTTGAAATAAATCTTTGCAGTATGTAAGGCATAGATAAAAAAAGAACACCAATCATGATAAAATAGAATGGGAATAGAACATGTAATAATGGAAACCATTACGCACATGTTATGATTTCTATAGTATCCAAGGCATTGCTTCTAAGACCATCATAGTGGACAATGACCATTACAGAACTGAGTTTACTTGTCGTTCCAGCCCTGTATTACTGAACTGGATTCACTTTCCGTTCTAGACATGTCTATATCATGAGATATAAATATTTACCCAATGCATTGTAGGGAGATATAGGTCCCAACAATCTCATAGTGAAAGCATTATTTCGTGTGCCACAAAATAAACATAAATCATTCATCATAACCCAATGAATAAAATGGGTATCATAAACACAATCCCATCATAACATAATCCATATAGAATAAATGGATATCCATTCATCATAATAAAAATGAAACAATTTAAATCATATAGAAATTATTCTTTAAACATAAATATATTAAATAAAATCACTTTAGATGGAAAATATTTTTGATAAAACATTTGAAATGAATTCTTGAGGAAAATAACCTTTCTTCTTCGAAATCGGCTTATTTTCACAAAATATAATGAAATTTTAAAACAAAAGGATTTTGTTGAAAATAATAATTAAATATTGTAGAATAATATTCTGAGAAATAAGGAGTTATGTAACTTTAAATATCCATTCACACCGTAAAAGTTAAAAAAACATTCTTCTCATACATTGGCCGGAAATGTGAAAAAGTACTTCGTATGGTAAATAAAAGAAAGATTCATTCCACAACACATAGTAAAAGTCAAAGAGGGGTAAAAATGACTCTAAAAAAAACATGTAATAACATTAAAAACTTTATGAAAATCATTTTATGGACATGGATGAATAATATAACCGCAGTAAATACTTACATATAAGCAATCTCGGAAAAAAATGAGATTTGCAAAATTATCCCTTACCTTATGTCCAATTTCATATGAATGTGTCCGAGACTCTTGTATAGTGAGTTTAAACATATTATTAACTTGTAACATGACCATAAAAATATTTATGATATCATATATGATTCACTTATTACTTTATATTACCCATTATTTTGTAAATTCCACGTTAAAGCAGCGTTTTGGGTAAAATCATTTGAGTTATCGTACATGTTTCGACTTGTTGTTAATGATATTATTAATTATATCATAATTTATATAATTCCATAATGTAAAACATTATTTTTTTATAATATATATTCAGAATATAAATATATATGATAGATCAATAAATGGAATGAAATACACCGTTCATGGAGATGGGAGGTCGTACGTACGGATGAATGCTGTTTTTGTTTCCTTACTGAATTGAATGGAATTTAGTAAATGAAACAAAAATATACATAAATAGAGCATCATTATTATTTAATATCTTTCATGATTATTTATTATATATGCTTTATAATCATACTTGCATGGTTAATCATGGAAAATTAATCTCATCGCGTTCGTAGAGACGGTAGTCCGTACGTACACACGAGCGATAATATCATTTTTTTGATATTAAAATCCTATATAATTGGGTGGTATATCATATATAATGAATCATAATAATTTTATATATATTATTTATATAATTTATACTCATTATTATACCCATCCAAATGATGAAATGTTTGAATAAGAAACTACAACACGGCGTGGAGACGGTAAGACGTACGTACGCATGTGTGGTGACTTTTTCATTCATAGGATTGATAAAATAGATAATAAGATTGAAAAAATTTTATAATAAAATCATAGTATATATAATATATTGTAGTTATTATTTTAGAATGAAATCATCGAAGAAGGAGGAAATGGAAGAAGAAAGGAACTTTAAATAGGTGGTGAGATATTTACCTCTTCTTCGGGTTCTTCATATTGATTTGATCAAAATGGCTCCTTATGTTGGCATTCTAACATAATGAAGGCCTCTAGGATGAACGAAGAACAATTGAGAGGGTTTTTGGGCCAGGTTTGGCCGAGATAATGGCTTTGGTGGTGTGAATTAGAGAGAAGGGTGAGTGCCCTTTTATAAGAGGGGTGAGGGGAACCTTAGAAAAAACGTAAAATATTATTTTATAATAAATTCATATTCCATTTATAATGGATCTAAAGTGACTTATTTAGAGTCTAGGGTAGGTATGGGTCGAAATACTCTCAACAAATAGGTTTTAGGAAAGTTTATGTTACCATTTTAACCTTCTCATTTAGATTTAACTCAATGTTAAATAATTTAACTTTTACCATGTCTTCTTGTATTCTTACACTATATGGTTAATAAACATACTATAAACTTCCAATCAAACGCAAATTGGTTCATTAATGTCATATATATAATTAATAATTCTATTGGACGAACCTTATATTTTTAAAACCATTATATCAATTAATAATATAATATTTGTTTTAAAAACTCTTTTATGTCAATTTCGACACTATTTTGTATTTTTTTTCTAAATTCATAACAGCATTATTACATCAAAAAAATCATCTAACCAACTCGAATATGTTATATTAACCTATATAATTAGTTTAATTTGTAAGAAGTCTAAAATTACATTTATTTGTGTATTTATAATATCAATGATGTTAATATTTCATAAATAAGGTAATTACAACATCATCATTGTGTCATAAATATATTAAATTATTTAATGTCTAAAAAATATAAATAAAATACCATTATGGTGGAAATATTTTTATCTTTATAACTAATATTTATAGTAGAATTTATCTTATGTATAACACTATATTAAAAAAATTTGTTATTAAACTCTGATTTTAACTATTTTAACTCTTCTTTAAATAAAATAATAATAAATGTCCTAATTGAATCCAATTGGTCCTAAATGGTCATAGTTTATTATTAAGGTTGTTTTTGGTTGAATTACACTTATCCAATGGAATTAGGACATGTCTCAGGGTAATAATAATATCATTTTTACCCATAATTACCCTATTTTCTTTTAACCGTGGTAAATAAAAGTTAAAAATTACTATTCACCAAAAATTATTTTCATCTCATTGAACCAAATTTCACTTTCTTATATCAACCATTTATCTCGGATTTTTGAAATTCAACTCATATATGTGGTAAAATTATGTTTTATGTAAATTTTCAAATGCTCTTAGTAGGTGGGTAAAAGACGGTAAAAAGTTCAATAATTTTTTTATATATCTAAAATTATAATTAAATGACTCCAATGAATTAAATTGAACTTATATAGGTATTATGTATCTATTTTGACATAAAATAAATTTAAATAAAATAAATAATTATTTAAATTAAAATTCGGTTTTAAACTATAACTTACTGTTTTTCACTATTAATCAAAAATTGAATGGTTTCAGAAAATTAAAAAAAATTCACCCTAAGCTAATTTCTACTTTCTGAATCCATAAATGAAGTCCATTTTGAATGATAAAATTTATAAAATTTTAAAAAGTGGGTATTAATATTCATAATGGCTAGTTTATATAATATTTTAATAACATATCGTTGTTTATTGAAACTCAGTATTGCATACAACACACACTATTGAGGAAGGTTTCTCTTGCATGCAACACAAGCCAAGAATAGTGTTGTCATATAATAAAAGCTAATACGATGTTTCATATAGCACATGTTAATTTTGTTCTAGCGTACAACACAAGACATCAATGAAATTAAAATATTATTTTTCATAAAATCTCAGGGTGTTACATTCTACCCCCTTAAAATAAATTTGACCCTCGAAATTTGTCGGGGTTATAAATGGTTAACTACTTGAAAGTTTCATTCATAGAAACCCATATCGTTAAAAGGAATACTAAAAATTAATTTTAATAATGAAACATAATTGTAACCCTAATTAACTCATCACTGGGTTTCCACATAGAAGAATATAGGGAAAATATGGATATGGAAGACAAATTTAACCATCATGTTCTGATGGAGAGTGGTAGAGAACATGTCTATGAAAAGGACAACCATCAAAAAGCAATAAATTTGTTATGATCTATGGTACCATCTAGGACAACGTTTTTGGTTTTCAAGATCATTTATCTAAAGTTGAAAAAAATTCGAATTAGAAGAAATACTTAATTGATTTTGGTACAATCTCACTGTTGGTCATTCCTTGCACAATTTCCACTTTATATCTTAATGAAATGAAGTTGAATTTTCCATTCGTGAGGTGTTAGCAAATCATGAAATAGAATGATAGGTCCTTCTATATGTCTCAGAAAAAAGATTAGTAGAAGTTATTAAATATAAAAAAGCCCATCTATGGTGAGATTAATCGTATATATTTCTTAAAATGGACTTACACTTCATATATCATACCACTTAATAAATTTAAACTAATTTATAATAACAAAGGACTTTCTGTAGGCCAAGGGTAGGCGATAAAGGCCGCCACACATCAGTTGTGGGTTTTATTCCTACATCCTTGTCTGACGCAACGAGTTGTCGCTCGTCCTATGGGTTATCCTTTTTCTAAAACAATAGTATTATAACATATCAGAAATAAAATCAAAAAGTTATATCCTTATGAATACTATTTGATGTCTATCTTAATCCATTCCATTCTTTAGGCTTATCCAAAATACTTCTGTCTAATCTCCTAAGGAAAATATTATTAGATAGTTCATCTACCAATCATGTAAATACCATCATTTATCCCCCATATATCATAAGATATATCTTGTTTGTCACATTCCAAACATGTGAAGAACTTAATCATGTATTCTCTTGAAACATGAATTACCATAGAACGTTAGGGAAAACATGAATGTTGTAAACGTTAATTATTTCTACATACCAAAATCCTATAATTTCTATATACACAAACCATGATGTCACTTTTTCCATATATCAGTCCTGACCTCATTAATACTATCAAACATGTTATTTTCATTGTATACATTCATTATGCGCATATCATCTTCTTTCCAAAAATATCTGAAAAAAATTTCATTGTTACCGGTACCATTCAACATATATTTTCAAATACTTTATGAAAAACTATACTGTAACAATCCGTAAATGTTTCATTATTCCCTAATACCAATAACAGGACTCTAGATAAACATACAATCATTTCACTACCTTATTAAACCATTGACTGATCTTCATAATTTTATTCCTCAACACTTCTTTCATCTTATATATCATTTGTAGTCTCTTCAACACTATCAACATAAAGACTACTCATATGATTATAATGATTCTCTTCAAGAGATTTTCCCTTAGGTCATTGGTATTCATAATTCCCATAAATTGCACATTTAAAACATTTCACCATTGATTATGTCATAGCAATACCGTTATCCTTGTCCATGGTGATAATTGAACCATTTCCTTTGCACTTCCAAGATTTGTGTCCTTCGTTTCCACACCCAAAGCATCTTCTGTTCCATTGAAACATTTTACCTGATGCCTCTTACCAGATGATTTACATGATGGAAATTGAACTTTCTTTCCTCTATGATCATAATGAAACTCCATCTTTCTCTTATTATCATAGTCAGGAATCTTACCGATGTTGACATTATTAATCATATTATTATATTACGTATAAGGCATAATAACGATGTTTGGGCTTTCAAATCCAATTTGATTTTGTTTCTCAAGAATAATATCATTCTATTGTCCATTATATCTTCCATTATCGTGAATATTTCTATTTCCAACCATTTTCAAAAACCCAAAAAGAATAGTGTGAGAGGAAAAAATCATACTAGAAAAGCTACATAATCAAGAGGAGAACATTCAATCTCTATCATCTTAGGTTTAATCCTAGGTTATTCATGATTTTTATCATAATTCTAGGACCATAACCTATACTTATACTTAACCTTAGAGACATTCCTAGACATACCTTAGAAATATCTATAGGGATCTCCCTAAAGATTTTGCATCATAGTTTCCAAAGGTTAACTAAACCTTTCCACTGATACCTACTTTAGACACCCCCACTAGATGTACATGTATATTACATTTACTTTTTCCAAATAATTAATATATAAAAAATACAGACACCCACGGACCGTAATAGTTTTGTGTCTTTGGAAACATGGAACACAATCTTCTAATCATGGTGAAAGATCTTCAACATCTCCCATAAGGATGTTTCCATTTTATTTTCCTACCTAAAACCTATCTTTATATCATGGGGAAAATAAAAAATAAAAAGGGTGAGGTCAAATTCTCAGTAAGGGTAAGCGTGGAGAAAATAAAACTAACCATATACATTTGAACATAAAAACATGAACATGAAGTTTAAACATCATGATCTTGAGTTGTGAAATAAATCTTGGAAGTATGTAAGGTAAAGATCACAAAATAACCTCAATCATGATAAAATAGCATGAAAATAAATCATGTAATTGTGGAAAACAGTAAGCACAAGTTATGATTTCCATAGTATCCAAGGCATTGCAGCCAAGACCATCAAAGTGAAGAAATTCCATTACTGAATCAGGTTTACATGCCATTCCATCCCTGTATTACTGAACCAGATTCACTTGTTGTTTCAGCCATGTCTATCTCATGAGATATAAATCACTACCCAATTAATTGGAGGGCGATATAGGTCCCACCCATCTCATAATGAAATCATTCTTTCAGGTGACACCAAATAAACATAAATCATTCATCATAACCCAATGAATAAAATGGGTTTCATAAACACCATCCCATAATAACATAATCCATTTAAAATAAATGTATATCATTTCATCATAAGAAAAAGGAATCCATTTAAATCATAGAGACATTAATCTTGAAACTTAAACATATTAAATAATGTCACATTAGATGGAAAATAGTTTTGATAAAACATTTGAAATAAATTTTTGTGGAAAATATCTTTTCTTCTTTGAAATAATTTTATTTTCACGAAATTCCATGAAATTATAAATTAAAAGGGTTTTTCTGAAAATAATCATGAAATATTGTAGAGGAATATTCTTGGAAATATGGCATTTTGAAATCGAAAATATCCATTCAATCCATATAAGTTAAAAAAACATTCTTCTCGTTCTTTGACCAGAAAAATCAAAAAGTACTTTGTATGGTAAATAAAAGAAAGATTCATTCCATAACACATAGTAAAAGTCAAAGAGGGGAAAATTTGACTCTAAACATACATTTAATAACATTAAAAACTTTATGAAAAACATTTTATGGACATGGACGAAAAATATAACCCAAGTACATAATTATGTATTAGCGATCTTGGAAAAAAAATGAGATTTGCAAAATTATCCCTTACCTTATGTGAAATTTCTTTAGTATATGTCTGAGACTCCTATATAGTGAGTTTAAAAATATTATTAATTTGTAAAATAAACATAATAATATTTATGATATCATATATGATTCACTTATGACTTTATATTACCCGTTCTTTTGTAAATTTCATGTTAAAGAAGCGTTTTGCGTATAATCATTTCATTTATTGTACATATGTCAACTTTTAGTTCATGATATTATTACTTATATCATGATTTACTTAATTCCAGAATGTCAAAAATTAGTTATTTAAAATATATATTCATCATATAAATATTTATGATAGATCGATAAATTGAATGAAATACACCTTTCATGGAGAGGGTTGGTCCTGCGTACGAATGAATGCTATTTTCGTTTCCTTATTGAATTGAAATGAATTTTTTAAATGAAGAATACATGTACATAACTACAGTATCATTATTTTGTAATATCTTGCATGATTATTTATTATATATACATTATAATCATAATTGAATGGTTAATCATGGAAAATGAATCTCATCGCGTTCGTGGAGACGGTAGTCCGTACGTACGCAGGAGCGACAATATCATTCTTTTGATATTAAAATAATATATAATTGGATGGTATATCATATATAAATATTCATTATAATTTTATATTTGTTATTTATATAATTTATACTCATTATTATACCCATACAAATGATGAAATGTTTTAATAACAAACTACACCAGGACGTGGAGACGGTAAGCCGTACGTACACACGTGTGGTGAATTTTTCATTCATAGGATGGTTAAAATAACTAATAAGCTTGTACAATTTTTATCATGACATCACAATATATAGAATATACTAGAATTATTATTTTAGAATGAAAAAACAATGAAGGAGGAATTGGAAGGGGAAATGAACTTGAAATAGGTGGTGAGATATTTACATCTTCTTCGGGTTCATCATTTTTATTTGATCAAAAGGTCTCCGTAGATTGTCTTTCTGACTAATTAAAGTACACTAGGATGAAGGGAGGATAGTTGAGAAGGTATTCATGCAGGGTTTGGCCGATAAAAATGGATTTTGTGGTGTGAATTAGAGAGAAGGGGGAGTGCCCTTTTATAAGAGGGGTGAGGGGCACCTTAGGAAAAACATAAAATATTATTTTATAATAAATTCATATTTGGTTTATAATGGTTCCAAAGTGACTTTTTTAGAGGATAGGGTGGGTATGGGTCGAAATCCTCTCATCCAATATGTTTTAGACAAGTTTAGGTTACCATTTTAACCTTATTATTTAGATTTAACTCTAAGTTCAATAATTTAACTTTTACCGTGTCTTCTTGTATACTTACACTATATGTTTAATAAACATACTATAAACTGCCAATCGAACCCCAATTGGTTCATTAATGTAATATATATTATTATATAATCCTTTTGGACGAACCACATATTTTTAAGACCACTATATCAATTAATAATATAATATTTGTTTTAAAAAGACTTTTATGTCAATTTTGACACTGTTTGGTATTTTTTTTATAAATTCATAACAGCATTATTACTTCGAAAATAATTCATATAACCAACCCACATATGTTATATTAACCTAGAAAATTAGTTTCATTCAAAAAAAGTCTCAAATTACATTTATTTGGATATTTATAATATCAATTATGTTAATATTTCATTAATAAGGTAATTACTCTATCATCATTATGTCACACATAAATTAAATTATTTAAATATTAAAAAATATAAATAAAATAAAATTATGTAGGAAATATTTTTATCTTTCTAATGAATATTTTCAGTCGAATTTATCTTATTTATAACCCTATATTAAAAATGTTTTAGTTATTAAAAATTGATTTTACCTATTTGTACTCTTCTTTAAATAAAATAATAATAAATGTCCTAATCTAATCCAAGTTGACCTAAAGGGTCATATTTAATTCCTAAAGTTTCTTGGTCAAATTATTCTTATCCAATATAATTAAGACATGTTTTATGGTAATAATAATATCATTTTTACCCTTAATTACCCTATTTACTTTTAACCGTAGTAAATGATATTTAAAAGTTACTATTCACCAAAAATAATTTTCATCTCGTTGAACAACATATTACTTACTGATATCAACCATGTCTCTTGGATTTTTGAAATTCAACTCACATAAGCAAAAAATTTTAGTTTTATTTAAATTTTCAACTGCTCCTAGGAGGTGGGTAAAAGACGGTAAAAAGTTCAATAAAATTTTTATATATCTAAAATTATTATAAAATAACTCCAATGAATTACATTGAAATTATATTAGTTTTATGTATCTATTTGGACCTAAAATAGGTTTAAATAAAATAAATTACTATTTAAATAAAAATTTGGTTTTAAACTATAACTGAGTTTTTTTTCACTATTCATCAAAAATTGAAAGTTTTCATAAAAATACAAAGAATTCACCATAGGCTAATTCTGATATTTTGAATCCAAAAATGAAGTCCATTTTGAAAGATAAAATTTATTAAATTTCAAAAAGTGGGTATTAATATTCGTAATGGCTAGTTTATATAATATTTTAATAACATATTGTTGTTTATTGAGACTTAGTATGGCGTACAACACACACTATTGAGGAAGGATGCTCTTGCATGCAACACAATCCTAGAATAGTGTTTGCATATAATAAAAGCTAATATGGTGTTGCGTATAGCACAAGATAATTTTGGTGTAGCTTACAACACAATAAATTAATGAAATTAAAGGAATATTTTTCAAAAAATCATAGGGTGTTACAAGAAAACCAGGGAAACATTATCATAAGTAATTCTTTTCACCTTTATAAGGTAGTAAATAAGATTCATTGAAAAAAAAGATCATTGCATACCCTTTTGTAACCAAAAGATTTCTATAAAACCCTTAGAAAGAATACATAACATATATAGGTAACATGTGGCATAAATTTACTTAAATAGAATCAACATACATTCAATTTCCACTCATATCACTAAATGGAATAGCTATACATCCAAATTCCATACCCATTACATTGGAGGTCATAACACAACCATCCATCCTGGTTTATCACGACACCACTTGTCGTTTTGGTTTATCATGTAACCACTCATCAAATGTCGATGTACCATTATAAAATCATAACATAGAAAATATTGAAAATATAAAAATTTCCCTAATAACATATCCACATTACAATTACAATACATCATTTCATGATATTGACATATTCAATGCTTAATCAAGCCATTATCAAAACCATTTAAAACATTTAATAAAGAGATTTTTGAATCAAAGTGTCCCAAACCCCATTGGAGCTTTAAAGGAATTAAAATTTAAAAACATTAATGTCCATATAAATATTTCCTAAAAACCATTTTCAAAACATGGAAATTAATGAGAATGATTTATAAGAATAAATCATTGAAGCTTTTAAAATGATGTTTTAGTTAAAGAGTCTCATAAAAATTAGGAAACCCTTGACTAAACATAATTACATAATTGAATAAAAAACATATAATATCCTCTGAATAAGGATATTCATGATATAATATTTCAAAGGGCAGTATATACACCATTTAAAAGTGAATTGGTGAATAAAAACAATGAAGTCTCAAGGTTATATAAATTGAGACGAAATCCCTTAAAAAGATGGTATCTTTAGATTAAGGATAAATAAATTAAATAATTATGTGTGAAAAATAAGAATTCACTCAATATATTTGGATATTAAGTGTGAAAAAATCAACGGTCATTCACACATATTTATGACATGACATAATCATGAAGTATAAGTTTTACCGAAATAATTAAAATTGTGTTAAGAATTTCTCATATAGATATTCGATAGCCTAACAACATCACTTTTAAATACTAAAAATAATTTGATGAGATAGAAAAGGGTATCTCATAAATATGACCTAAAATATTCAGCATTAATGATATAAAATAACATATCCCAAAATTAGAAGATTTAAAATAAAAGACATAAGAAAAAAGATGTCTTCTAAAAATAAGAGGGTGAAAGGGTCCCGTACTGATTTGGTAACTTACAAAACATACACCAAATGAAAGAATGATAAAAAAATAAATATGTAGATACCCATAATATAAATTATATTACCCAAGTTATACAATCATTGTAAGTACATACACTACACAAAATGAAATTGTGGCAAATATAGCATTAATCTCATGGGAATAAAAAGTGAGATGAAAACCCCTTACCACATTATTATCAATCGAGTCCTAAGACCAAAAGTTAAAAAAAACAAAATGAATTAGTAATACCATGAATATAAATAGAATTATGATAATATATATAAAATTGTAGTATACAATACACCACATGAAATAAATAAGTGGCAAACAATGGAAATCTCACAGAATTAAAAGTGAGATAAGAAACCCCATACCTCATGCACGACATGACTCATTTGTTCCTTATTATTCCTTAATAATAATCCTAAGTTAATTTATACATTATTAAGGACTTTTTTCAAGTCTATTATTCCTATTACAAAACTTATTACCTTTATATAACAATTAGTTAATTATTTTATTTCATATTGGACATTTTGATGATGTTCGGAACTTGAGTTAAAAATAAACTTGTTATAATTACAAATATCCCATGAGGTCAAAATTATATCATATAAAGAATAATATTTGAGATTTATATATCATATATATCATATATATCTATAATATATATGTATTTATAATATTTCATACCGTTTGGAGATAAGAAATGAAATGCACAGATAATGGAGACTGTAAGCCGTACGTACGCTTGAACGCTACTTCCATTTATATTTTGAATTTCAATGGCATTAAAACATAATGATACATAAGTATATTATTATTATAGTATAATATACTATATAATTTAATTATCTGCATCCTTAATACATCCCACATATGGTACGAATGAGTAATACCTCTTTGAGGGGGCGGTAGTCCGTAATTCCTCAAATGAAATTATCATGTTTACCCATTATGGAAACCATAAAGATACGATAAAAATGAAAAAAAAGAATCAAAATTAAAATTTAAATATAAAATATACCATATATAAATACAATTCTATCATAATGGCCACCATGATTGGTGGTAGAAGAAGATTGAACAATCATCGTTTCATGATGCAGTAGTTCATCATCCACAGAAACTGTTTGTCCTTTAACCATTAGACGGAGATGTGTGTAAGTTTAATTCTTATAATTCTCTTAAAAACATCCTAGTATAATAAGGATACATTTTTTTTATAAAATAACGTAATAAAAGGATTTTAGGGGGTTGGAGAAGTAAAAAAAAATAAAAGAAATTATGAGAAGATGTTACCATTAAATTGGGTAACTCCTTTTGATTTGAACCGAAAGGATTTCTTGAAGTTCTCCCTGCCTAAGGTATGTATTATTGGTTGAATAGATGGATGTATGGAGCATAATTGGGCAGATTTTGGATGAGCCAAGGGGCTTGAGAGGTGTGAGTAATGGGTTATAGGTGATGGCTTTTTATAAGGGCGAAGAGGGGATCTTTAGAAATCTTTGAAAATATTATTTTTTTATACAATGACATTCAGTTTATAAAGGTCCAAAATTCATTAAAGATGATTATATAAAGACTCATGTTAGAAATAAAATAATAAAATAATAATTGGATTGGTTTCGGATATTTTTTTAATTTTTATAATCTTATTTATTTTAATCATTCATTAATGATGTTAACACTACATCATTGTTGTGACCTAAATAATTTTATTTATTTGATGTCAAAAAATATTAAAAATAATAATTAGATGTAAGAAATATTATTAGATTTCAAATGAAAAATTATATTCTAATAGATAACATATATAACCCCATGTAAAAAATTATTTATAAAATATATATGTTTATGTCATTTTTGTCTTTACTTTAAATTAATTAATATAAAGTGTAATTATCACTCTTATGTGCCTCCAAGAGATCCCAAAATAGAACCAAGGATTTCCATGGTTGTAAATGTATCAACTGATAGAATTAGGACCCACTTTAGGTTAATTTAATTTTATTATAATATAATTTTTACCGTAAATTCCCTATTTACCTTCAACCGTGATAAATAAAAATAAAAAGTTACTATTCACCCAAAATTATTTTGATTTTTTTGGAATAGAATTTATTTACTGATAAAAACCATGTATGTAGGATTTTCAAAATTCAATTAACAGAAGCTGTAAAATTTCATTTAAATGAAAAAGTTGTTTTTTAACTACTACTTAATATTTTCATTATTCATCAAAAATTGAAGTTTATCACAAAAATACCAAAATATCAACCTACGATATATTTGGTATCCCAAAATTCTAAAATGATCCCTATTTTCCCAAAATAAAAACATAGAATTTGTATTAATTAATTTAAAATTAATTCATGTTGTCAAAACAAAGAGCATGTTTTTAAGAAATTAATCCTATCAAAAGATTGACCCTTGTTTATATCTATTTTCAAAGTGAAATTACTTCCAATGACCAGTAAAGGATTAAATGGTAAAAATATAATCAAATTACACTAAAAATACAATTAAAAAGATAATATATCCATGTAGAAAAATTATATTAAAAGGCGGCTTTGAATTAAAATACAGTGTTTTTCATTTTTCCTTAAAAAAATAATTTCATTAGAAAAATACTATAAATTTATCCAATGTAAATTTTGATGTCCCGATTCTAATGAATAATTTTATTTTGTCAAATAAAATATATAAAAGTGACCCAAAATTTATTTAATGAGGGTTCTCCATCAGAATGTTGTATATCGACCTTTTAAAGAATATTAGAGTATTTATGCTTAAAATTAGATTCATTTACACTTTAAGACTATAAAATTTATTAGATAAAAGTAAAAACATTTAACAAACATGTATAATTATATTGTAGTTAGTTCTATTTATTTCTTCCATTAAATTGACTATGAATTAACTACCATTTAAAATAAGAAAATCTTATTATTTTCTAGTATGACTCAGCATTGTGTGCAATATAAGACATTGGAGAAACCCACTTTTGTGTGTCAGGGATTCCATTGAATATAGAATACCCTTTAAAATAAAATTAATATTTAATTAAAAAATATTAATAATTATGAAAATGTCAATATTCATTATTTTCCTAGGATGTCACAGTATCACCATTCTCTTCTTTGTAAAACATGTTAAATTCTTTTATGTGGATATTCACATGAATACCTTTTTACCAACATTGAACTATATATCTTCCCATTAATTTCCATCATTTTTTGGGAACTTTGAGCGACCCATGTGTGATTTATAATGAATCAATGACTTTTTGATATTTTCTCAGATATATATGGTCCAAAATTTCTTTTTGTTTTCCCCTAAATTAAACATAAAATGTAAAACATCTTTGTTTATATATATATAGGGCTTTATAAAGTCCCATATTATTGCTCATGTGAAAGATATGATTGTATAACATTATACCCAAGAATGTTGTTGATCCATAAAACCATTTAAATAAATGGAGTAAGATCATAACATGTATTATAGAATTTAAATTTCCCTCTTACACAAACCATCTATTTGAGGATAAAATTTTATACTAAAACACAACCTTTTATCTAGATCCTACTGATTGATTATTTGGAAAATTTGGGTAAATCAGAGTTCCCAATAAAATATTATTGAGAGTGGTACTCTATGAAATATCAAAAATTTATTAATGTGTAACTGTGTAATCTAATCAAGAGTTAAATATTCTATAATAGAGGAAAATTTCACTGATTTCATAAGAAATTGACTAAAACCCAAATAAAATTGTACCCATTAAATTTTTTTGGAATTCAAAAAATGAAATCCATGGTAATTTGTTTCCATTTATATTATAGTATGGGTAATAGAAGTAACATTCACATAGACTTATGACTCCTAGACTAATCTTATTAGAAAGAAAATTATTTAGGTAAATATATTGAATGATCTCTTTTCATGTTATCCCTCTATAAAAACTATTTGAGATATCTATATATATGCCCAATTCTTCAATGGATATAGAGTAATGAATTATAAGATTTATAAAATAGATCATTCTTATTTTGGAGTATTTTTTGGGAATATACCTAGTTTTAAATCGATATGATTGTAGAATGATCATGGTTTTACTGTTTAAAAATCCTTAAATTCTTCTATAATTATACATATTCTTATTTCACATTAATAATCCTCTCATAGTTGGATTGTGGAACCTTTTTTTATGAAATAAATAAACTATATCATTTCATTAGTATTTCGACATCCATTATCCAAAATCCATTAATATTATATCTCTTTCAATCTACATGAAGGAAACAATTGAACGGTATTTCTGAATCAGAACATTAGAGGACAAGTATTGTTTATATGGGTTGTAATGTATTAATTAGTCATAATAATTTACTAGAACCAACCATTTTTTATGGTGAATATTATATTCTTTATATGTAAATACATACTTCAGAATTTTATGATAAGTATATATATAACACCATTCACCCTATAGATAATACCACAAAATCATCAATTGAGAAATTACCGTTGTGGGTTCCAAATCATATGTGGGGTAATTTTTATCATGAATTTTCTATTTTAGATTGGAATAAGCTATCACCATGTCATTATTCATGAGGATCCATCCAAGTCCTTTCCATGACGAAATACTACATACCACAAGACCCTCTCTATTGTAGTGTAGTGTATGAAAAATTTCACTAACATACCATTAATATAGTTATTTTAAATTATCCACTCATTCATCTATTTACATAAACATAACCCCATTTGGAATCAATATGTTGAATTTATGATTTAGATTTGAAATATTTCACTAAAAACATCATTTATACCCATCTATTCCAAGAAAACTATAGTTATTTGTTATTGTGGGTATTTTAGGCCATTGGTCAATAAATTATATCTTTGAAGGATCCATTGATATACTCGGACATGAGATTATATGACTTAATAATGTAAATTTCATGGGCCAAAATTCATATATGGTAAATTTCAATTAAAAATTTTCATTCCACAGGGTGTTCAACACAATTCTCAAATATTTTTTAGGTTCCTCCTGGATCATCAAATACATAAGAATATATTCTATAAATACTATTAAATATTTCTAATCGTAGACCCAAAATACTTTATTAAATAAATTCTTGAACATAATAAGTTCATTGGTATGTCAAAACGGAATTTGTATATATTAATAATTCCCATACCATATAGGGATGGTTTCCTTTGATATATCCTCCTTCATGACCAATATTTAAAAATATCCAGATTGGAGATAATTCAAGGAAAAATATTTCTCCTCATAATTGATCAAAAATTTCATCGATATAGGGTATATGATAATTGTTCTTAATAGTGATATTATTATGTTTCATATAATTAAAGCCAAGGAACATTAACCCATCATTCTTATTAAAGAAAATAATAGGGGAACCTATTTGTGTGTCCCCAGGAAGAATTAATCTCATATCCAATAAATCATGGAGTTTCTTCTTAAATTCCTAAAACATAGTTATGCCCATTCAGTAAGAGGTATTTAAAATAAGAATAAATCTAGTAATGAGATATCATAAAAACATTACTTTATGGTTTGTGGAAAGACTAGGGATGTATTCTAGAAAGGAATAATAAAACACTTATAATAGTTATATATTCAATTTTTAGTTTTCCCCCAACTATATAAGATAAATATATATTATGAATAGGTAGTAAAAACCATTTGATGGAAGTAATTTCCTTTGGGAGTTCAGGTTCCTCCTCAAATCGATAAATTTTCAAATGTTGCTTTTGAATAATAACTATAACTTCTCTGAGGATAAAATTGATATGGGATCTATAATGAGATTTATAATATATTCAAAAAATTATATCAAATTCAGATAAATGAAGAATAATAAGATTTGAAGGAAGCACAATCTAAAAGTATTATATTAGAGAGGAGTTATTGAATTATGAAATAATCATCTTACTATTATGATTTTTCATTTAATAATAATCATCTAATCATTACATTGAATATGTGATGTCATTAGAAAACTATTTACTTATAAAATAGTCGGTAGAATCTGAATGAAATAAAATAATTTCACTTCTATAGTGGATTATAATTGTTCTTTTCACCACATCACTAAGAACCTCTACATTAGCTATTTTAATACAATATGATGGTCTTCTCCTCATTAACTATTATATGTCAAGTTATCTTGATGTTTGGGGAGCTGGTTTGAATAATTGCCCATTTATTTTTAGTTAAAACAATGAATATATTTTGTTTTATTATTTTCCTTCCATTCATTATCAATATGACTGATTTCTTTGCAAATGTAACAAACACCCATTCCCTTCAAGATTTTTTAAGGATGTTTCATTCCATATTTTTTAAATAATACAAATTTATTAATGTTTCTTATTTTTTTTATGTCTTTTCTTTTTAAATGGGTTTTAGCCGAACTTCAATTATCAAGATTTACTTTTAATACATATGGTATAGAAAATTCCTTCTCCATCTTTAATGTAACTTGATACTATATCATCATACATTGATAACATTTATAAATATTTCTACCTTCAGATACTTGGATTAATACAATCAATAAAATATGTAATGTTTCTTTCTAAATTACATATGTAGTTGGTATAATGCTTGGAATGTATTGTAATGTTTACCTCGAACATTTCAACACATTATTCATTATTCTACTTTAATGTGAGGAACTTCCCATTCATTTCATCTCATTTTTATTTAGATATGTATTTGAAAAATAATATCACTTTTTAAGTTTTCTTTTCCAATATTTTTATTTATTTAGCATCTTTAGTGTTCATTAATAATAAACACCAAAGATTAGTTTATTCATTGAATCAATACACTGATAATAAAATTTTTTCAATTTTTTAGATCCCAAATACATGGATATATTTTTGGGGTAAAGAATATATAATTCAAATAATAATGGTTTAGTGATTTCATTAAAACATAAGGAATTTTTCACATAATGTTATCATACATTGTTTAATCAAATTGTGGAATAATTGGTTTCTCTATATGAGCAAATGTATTCATAATTACATGATTCAGCAAACCTAATATCATGGTAATATATTTAGTTCCAACTCTACGAATATTTCATTTCCCTATTGGGTTATCCCTATAATACTTATCATGTAATAATTCACATTCATTCATTAAGTTCCATCAATAAATAATGTTACACAATGTGTTATATCATAATCATCAATAATATAGAGACATAAAATAAAAATCCCTACAATGGTAAATGTTATCAAATATTATAAGATATTATCACAATTCTCATGTTAGATATATTAATTTAAAATATATTTCTCAAGTTTCTTTTAATTATTCTATGATAAAAACAGTTGAAACATCAACTATAGTAAACCAAATCCAATGTCTATTTTATTAAATTGAAATAAGATACAAGGGATGAAATCACCAAGGATCAATGAGTTTAGTAGTTTGGAAGAACCATAAAAAAATACAATTTCCATATTACATTTGAAATATAAGAAAACATAACATAATTGACATTATTGAATATGTGATATTATAATAAATAAAATTTATCATATCCTATAGAAAATAATCCCCATAATGGGTGAGTACATATGCTCTGTAAGGTTTATGTATAGTGGAATCTATCATGAGTAAACAAGGAGTAATGAATATGGAAATGTAAATAACTATAAACTCATTGCACATAATCATTAACTTGGGATGGAAATGAGGCCATTTGTAAAATCAATGTAATAATATAATGGGGAATGATAAATAAATTAACAATGAAGGAAATGTATAATATTCTACATCATGATCTCCAAAATCAAGATATCTTTACCATCCAAGGGTAAATATATAATTGGTTACCTCTCAAATATGAATGTTTAATTCATTATATATATATATATATTAAATGATCAATTAATTTCAAAATTAGTATTCATCAAAAATAAATATTTCTATTCAGTAATGAATAAAAAATATCAATACATTCCTTGTCAATAAAATAACAATCAAAGATAAATTAGTATACAATAATGGAATATATTTTAGGAAACAATCATATCTGGGATTAAAAGTGTAGCATCCCGAGTTTTCATATTGGATGAAAATTTCTGATGGAACTAGAATATCAATTTTGTGGATGGGAAATTTTACAAAAAAAAATATTCTGAATGAAATATTGAGATATTAACCACATAAAATTATATTTTCAGATTTTTTTAAAGTCACAAGATTTGTCATAGGTGTTCTATTGTGTTTTGGGAGCACTGGACCCCAAAACCACAAAATCCGAGAAGGCTGACAAAGTCGCAATGTTTATCTGAAACAATTTTCTGCTTGGAGAAGTTATATGGATTATCCAAGTGACATAGATTATATGCGTGGTTTGGTATAACCATGAATGGGGATCCACATGGAAGTGTGTATAGTTAAAGGTGTTGGAATGAGTGAAGATTCATGGTTTATGCATAGTTTCCCAAGCCATGATCATAAATCATTTGACCCCCTCCCCAGATAATTTCGTGAGTTTGATCGGTACACGGTATGGCCAACCATGTGGAGAAACTATGTGCCTCATTAAAATAAGATTGAAATTAAAATTTTTCTATGTTCCCTTATTCTCTTCCCGTACCATACTTTCCTCTCCCCTAAACACTACAACACACCTGAGTGCTCCTCCTTCACTTCATCTAGGTATGAGGAGATCTACCTCATCAAAACTCAATTTTGAGTTCTTCGTGTCATGTTGGAATCATATTAATAAGTATAAGACATACCCTTCTTCTTTTTTCTATTTAATTTGACTCATATTTTTCTACCTTTGTGATATTTCATTCTCCCTATTTTAAGGTCTAATGTATGCTTCTTTTATTTCTCCCATATCAGACCAAATATTGCCTCAATAATCGATGTTTGGGTAGTCCACGGTATATAGTTTTCTATATTAAATTCTTTCTATTTGTAAATTTTTCCATAGTGAAATGATCATATATCTCTATGTGATTCCCCATAAATGTATAACCTAATTTGTAAAACGTATAAACCTATTTATAATATCCTTCCATATTAAATTGATCTTGTTTATGGACATGAAACTCAATGTTGGAGATACTATTAAAGGCGTGAACCATGAATTTATTTAAATTTTTTTATTTATTTTCTAATTAGAGACATTATTAAGGTGATCTATCTTATAAATGATAATGAGTTGGTTAACTACAATGAGGATGAGAGTATCCATCTTATATGTTATCCCTAATGACTGTACCACTACCCTTTAAGTTGACACATTATCTTATTAATTTTTTTGATCTTTCCTATATGAAATTAATGTATATTTCCCTTATTATTTTTTAATTTTATTTAATAAAAATCTGATAGATCTCACATGAATTTTTCATGACTAGTGATGTGTCTTGAATATATACATAGGCCTCCACTCTTATTTATAGTTTGTGATTAGGATTGCTTCTGCACATATAATTCTATTTATTTTAAAATTATTTTGTAAATGTATTATTTTACAGTGTATCATAATTAAATAAAGAAACTATATCATCCATTGAGCTATACCTGTGTCTCATTTTTAAGGAAAACATGGTACGAGCTCATAGGTTACATAATTTGTCTACACACTAAAAATGATATGTGGTATGCCTTGTATTCTATCATCATACCTTTTCCAACCTCCTCATGAGTGATTCTAGTTCTCAATTGAAAAACATGGATGAGATCAGTGGCTATATTGTAATCCCAGAAATCAAGTGATACTTAGTTTCCTATGTGTGATACTAAGGGTGTAATAATAGGTTTGTTTCACACCTTACCAATAGTGATACATGTGATTCCATTTATGGGTTTCCATGGAAAAACTCTAATGGTGGGTTGTATTTATAATTACCATAGAGTGATACGTGAGAATAAATTTATTTTTTTTCTTATATTGTCCCCAGATTCCTTTTACAGAATTCTATTATTGACATAAATATTAAGGCATATGATTTGGTATCTTTTATCCAGGGACATTTCCAGTATGCCAAATCACATACCCGAGATCAATACAATATTTATATTTAATCTATATGATGATCCATATCATATTATTAATGATTCACCATAGTCAATGATTTTCTAGGTTATACAGAAGATGGTATGGTCGTTCTGGTGTCCTTGATGAACAAGAGCCCAACATGTTATGTTTAATTATTCATTTATTATTTTTATCCTATATAAGAACTATTTTAATTTATATTCTAATACATGAAATATTTATACAATATTGGTGGTGGCCTACATATTATATCTAAATCCCTACTCGGGGTAATATTAATCTTTGGTACTCAAGAAGATCACTTGATCACAGGTCAATGGACAATTTCATGTACTAAGCATTGTGAATGCGTGTTAGGAGCATAAGAATGAGCTATTAGTCAGGATTATCATAGAGAGATAATTTTGGATTTAATTATTTTATTGTATTTTACTAATTTCTATATTTTATTCTACTTTTATTTTTATCATCATCTATACATGCAAGCATGGTTATATATATTTGGTGTTGGGAATTTTTATTCAATTATTATATTTATCTTCCCTTAATTTATAGTTGATTTATTTTTCTTCCACTATTGTGTGTTCTCTATTTTTTATAATACCAAAGTACAACTATGATATTCAGGGTATATTCCCCCCTTTATAGCACTATCATACCCTAAATGCCTGTTCACAACCTTTATTGTTTGGGGATGGATGCTTGAGGCTATGTGGTGACCAATCCATCTACTTTTTTTATAGTTCGTTAGGCCGATAGGTTGCATGAAGTGTTTTGATATTTAATATAAGTTTAACATCCACTAAAAAATTATCATAACAACGTGATTAATTTAAGTGAAAGTTAGTTACTACAAAATTAATAAGATATAAAATATGGTTGTCGATTCATCAGGAATTTTTGTTTTGTAATATATTCTTGTCTTTTAGACATTGAATGAAATTAGTAACGAAACAGTAAAATGAAGTGGAATTAAATTGTTCACATTTTCAAACAATTCTAATATTTTAGAAGAATATTAATAATATAAACAAGTTATTTCATAAGAAAGGTCAGTTGACACCACATTGATTAAAAAAATTATTATTCACATTCTATATAAAAGGAAAAAAATGACCATTTTATAAATTAATTAATATTTAGTTTTTATATATTTTAAAAATAAAATTATAATATAAAATTAATTCTTAAATAATTTTAGTATATATAATGTCTTTTGTAAGAAAATTTTAAAAAATATAAAAAATAATAAAAATTACCCTGATCAAAATAAATTATATTGATTTTCTTTTAAATATTTCCCCACTTTATTCATGTTCCAAAGAGAGGAAACATAAAAAAATAGTATACACATTACATGTATAGATTATAATAGAATTAATAGACTTTATCAAGTATTGATTATAGGTTCCCTTCAATGAAAATTATTTTAATCCCAAAAAATGAAACTGTGAAATAACTTATTACCACTTTGGTATCATTAAAAATTATATCCACTATAATGTGTAAATTTAAATTAAAAATTTATTCATCATGAGTAAAAATATTCTCAATTTATATATATATATAATGTTTTGTATATAAAAGGTAACACCCCAGGTAAAGAAAGAATATGAAATTTTTATATTAATCCATATTTTTTAATAAAATGTTAATATTAATTTAAAGGGAATGATATGCTCGATGGCGTACCCAATACGCAACAACAATTTTCTTTGAAATCTTACGTTGCACTCTAATAATAAAAAAATATTATTTTAAATGGTAGTTAACGCCTAGCTCTTGTAATGGCGGGAATTAACCGAACTAACTACAAAATGATTATATATGTTTGTCAAATATTATTAATTGTATCGAAAAAAATGTTAGAGGCTTAAAATGCGAATGAATCCAATTTTAAGCGTTAATATTCAAATATTATTTAAAAGGTCGATTAACCACCTTTTGTTGGAAAATCCTTTTTAAATCTACTTTTTGAGAATTTTATATGTTATATTGGACCAAATAAAATCCTTCTTTAGAATCTGGACATCAAAATTTACATTGTGTAATTTTTTTAATTTTTCTGATAATGATCTTTTTTAGTGAAAATGTTGTATTTTAATTCAAAACCACTTTTAAATTTGATTTATTTATATGTATTTATTAAATTTTAAATTGTGTTTAATGTGTAGTAAGAATATATTTTTACCATTGGATCCAATTGTGGTCATTGGAATTAATTTCACTTTGAAATTGGACTTAAAGAAGTGTCAATATTTTGATATATTTTGTTTCTTAAAAAATCGCTATTTGTTTTGACAGTGTTAATTAATTATTAAATAAATTAATAAAAAATAAATTTATTGAATGTTTTAAAATAAAAATCATTTTTGAATTCATAATATCAAATATATCTTAGGGTGAAATTTTGTTATTTTTCTGAAAAACATCAATTTATGATGAATAGTGAAACCACTAAGTGGTAGTTAAAAAACTAATTTTTTGTTTAAATGAAACATTACCACATTTGTGATTTTATTTTCAATAATCCTACACACATGGTTGTCATTTTGATGTAAAATTTGGTTCAATGGGAAGAAAATAATTTTTGTTTAATAGTAACTTTTAAGTTTTATTATTCGTGATTAAAGGTAATTAGTGTAATTTGAGTTAAAGATAATGTTATAATAAAATGAAATGACCTTGACACATTCTATACCCTTATTTTATGAGTCATGGACTACCAATACAATCCATTGGTCAACATTGGTACCCCATGGATCCACTTGGGTAATAAAATGACATTAATAACATTTTATTTAATGTTAAAATAAAAAAGTCAAAAACATGTAATGTTTCACTAAAACAATTTTTTCATGGGTTTATACAAGCCATATGTTTGACTATAAATATTCATTTGAAATATACAAATATTTCCTACATCATTGTTTTTTTATTAATTTTTAGACGTTAAGTAAATTAATTTATTTATGACACCATGATGATGCATCGATTACCGCATTAATGAACTATTTAAATTAAATGAGAAGATAAGGTAAAATATATGACAAAAACATGTAAATATCCTATTTTATGGGTTGATTTAAAACCCTTATCACATTATCCTCTAAATATATAATTGTGGGACCTTTAATATCCTAAAATCATTTTATAATAAAGTAACTTTTCAAAACATTCTAAGAGTGCCCATCCTCCCTCTTATAAAAGGCCCCCACCTCTACCCACGTACCCGCACCTCTCAAGCCTTTGGCTCAACCAAACTCTTCCCATTTTATCTCTCAACATCACTATCTTCATCCTAGAAGCCTTACCATAGGCATTAAGCTCTTCAAGAAATCCTTTTTGTTAAAACCAATACGAGTTACCCGATTTAAAGGTAATGTTGTCTCTTATGTTATTTTGTTTTATTTTGCTTCTCCAACCCCCTAAAATATTTTTATTCTATTATTTTGTAACAAAAACAGTATCTTAAATATACAATGATGATTTTATGAGATTGATTCTAGCTACACTTACACACACCTCCGTCTAATGGTTAAAGAACATACTGTTGCCGTGGATGATGAATTACTGCCTCATGAAATGATGATTATTTTATCTTCTCCTACCACCTCTCATGGTGGCCATTATGATGGAACTATATTTATTTATGATATATATTATATTTATTTCCTCTCTATGCTTCTGTATTTTATATTTAATAAATACCTTTATGCTTTGCATATTGTGAAAATGCGATAATTTCATTTGAGGAAGTGTGGACTACCGCCCCCCTGAAGTGACGTGACTCGTTCATGCAATACACGGAATGTATAAAGAATGAAATTGATGAACATATTTGACCTATATAACATATATATTATAATTTAATTTTAATATATATATATATATATATTTCTCATCTAGTTTTAATTCCATTAATGTGCCAAAGAAATGAAAGTAGCATTCAAGCATACGTATGGCCTACCATCTCGATGAATGGTGCATTTCTTTTCTTTTTATCTCAAAATGATATTAAATAGTATAAATGAATATATACTGGATATATATGATATTTAAATCATTAATACTATTCTAGAGATGGTGTAATTATAACTACATGGTCAATGATTTTCAAACCAGTTCATTTTTGACTCATGTACCGAACATCGACAAAAACGTCTGATATGAACTCAAATAATTAAATAATTATTATAACATTATAATATGTTATATCAATTGAATAATAAACTTTAAGGGAGTTTATTATTCATTATTAATTGAACAAAGTTTATTATTTTGGAATATAATGAAACGAACAAGACATGTCGGACTTGAGGTAAGGGATCATACCTCCCTCTTTCTTTTTATGTACTCTCTTTTATGTAATTTCTTTTAATCACATATTTCTTATGTTTGGGGATGTTATTTATTATTACTCATATATTAATTTTTATTTTCATATTATTAGAGACCCTATTTTATCTCATAAATCCATTTTTGGAAGTTTTAAGCAACACCTTTAGGTTGTGGGGTTTTCGTAAGGGATCCTACCTCTCTCTTTGTTTTTAAGTAATATCTTTTATTTAATTTCTTTTAAGCTCATATTTCTTATGTTTGGGGATATTATTTTATATTCCTCGTACTTTAATTTTTATTTTCATATTATGATAGACCCTATTTTATCTCATAAATCCGTTTTTGGAAGTTTTAAGTGGTGCCGTTAGGCTGCCGACTTTTCATAAGGGATTTTCATCTCACTTTTATTCCCGTGAAATTTATGCTACATTTTCCACCATTTATTTTTATTGGTGTATGTAATGCCCATTATTTTACTATTTGTGTAATATAATTTAATTTATGGGTATTTACATCTTCATTGTATGAACCTTCTTCCATGGGGTGTACGTTTCGAAAGTTACCGAAATCGGTAAGGGGACCTTTCACACTCCTCTTTTTAAAAGACTTATTTTTGTTAGGTATTTTAATTTACATATTATTATGTTGGTATATGTTCTTATATATCCTTATTTATATAAATGATATGTCCAAGTGATGGAATACACTTTTTATCTCTCATCGACTCATTTTCAGAATTTTACAGTGATGTCGTTTGGATGTGAGGTTTCTGTAAGGGAACACCTTAACCAAATTTTGATTCTTTGGGATAATCTTATACTTATTTATTATTTCATACTATGAGTATGTGTGTAAGACCTCTGATTGTTTTACACTTAATATCCTCTTATATTGGGTGAATTTATATTTTTCAGACATAATTATGTAATTGATTTATCCTTAATCTAAGGATAACGACTTTGTAAGGGACTTCGTCTCAATATCATTTCATTGAGGGATATTTTGTTTTATACAGATCTTTCTTTTATATGGTGTATAAACCCCTTTTAATTTTACTTTTATTCAAAAGTAATCTTTTTCTACAATGTATTTTACTAAACGATAAAATGGAATGTTTCTTTTAACGTACTCGGTGATAATGACCTTTTCTGCCGCTGCGAGTATTATTTTTTCTTTGGCTTCCTCAAAAAGCCGTAATGTTTTTAAAATTAATTAAACAAAATATAATCATTTATGTATTTTGGTATTGAAAATGGTTTTTATAATGGATTTTTTATGTCAATATATTTAAATGATATATTGTGATCGAAATGTGGAAATGTTTTCTTTCCATTATATTTGTTTTATGTCTTAGATTTTATAATGGTACTTGGACATTTGACGCGTGGTTGCATGATAAACCATATGACGGGTGGTGATGTGAATACCAGGATGGGTGGTTACATTATAAAGACTAATTCATTGGGTATAGAAGTCGGTCGTATGGCTATTCCATGAAGTGATATGTGTGGAAGTTGACCGTATGGTTATTCCATTTAAGTATGTTTATGTCCTAATTTTCCTTTATGTGTTATGTGTTCTTTATATGGGTTTATAGTAATATTTTGGATAAAAGGGTATTTAGTGATATTTTATTTCAGTGAAGAGTATTTACTACTTCAAAAGGGGGATAAGTATTACTTTGATAACGTATTCATGGTTTACTTGTTGTTTTGAAGAAACTAACAGTTTTCCTTCTTTTGTATCCTTTACTTGGATTTTTATGCTCTTCAAATGTTTTTGAAATGTTTTCCACATGAATTAAAGATGAATAGGATCAAGTATGGGATCATGTAAAGACATTATATCTATAACAAGGAACTAGAAATGTTTCTTTTTAAGAGTTTTTATTTTATGGAGACTTAGTAGTAGTGTCTACTTTGTAATCATTTGAGATGTAATAGTTATGTCCTAATTCTATAAAACTCTAAACCTGAAAAATACTCAATGTTAATTATTCATTTAATTAAATATTAAGTGAGTTTTAAGGTCAGGTCCTTACTGTTGGTATCAATGGTCGGTTTAGATAACTTTAGAGGATAGGTTATTTTTTTACGCATAAGTGACATTACCATAATGGATAGGATTTCAGAAAGAGTCATAGTTTTTAGATAAAGTGAATGAGTAAGTATATCTCAGTGTTTATATTCCTCATTAGTAAATGATGATTATGTTGATATACTCACACTAACATTTTTGGATTTAGTAAATGGATGGATTTCGCAGGCACCAAAGTGACAACAGGATTGATGGAAACTATGGTGGTTCTCTGATTAAGAGACTGGATGAAATGGGGGAATCAATGATAAATCTTGTGGTTATTCTAAAACAACTATCAGAAGGCATGATTAACCACTTGAACCTTGGTGAGTTATCTAATGCATCATGTACGAGATGACCAACTCGATGTGGAATTTTTGGTAATAATTATTAAGGTAACCATTAAGGTTTATATGATCCTTAATTTTGAGGTAATTATGGGTTACTATATGTTATGATGGAAAATGAAAGGCATGAGATAAACTTGAGTTTAAATTATCTTATGGTATTTTTAATGATTTTATCTCTATTTGGGGAATGTATTTAGAATTATATAGTTTTGGAAAAAGGAAAACATGCAGACCGTGTGACAACCCGTCGTGTCAGACAAAGCTGTGGGAATCGAACCCACAACCAAAGTGTGACATGTATTTATCGCCTACCACTGGTCTACGTGAATTCCCTGGTTAGTATGACAAATTATTTTTGTAAACCATCTTATGAATCATAAATAAGTTTATTTTCAGTTATCTATGGAAATTATTTGCCTATCATGGTGGATATGTGATTAGGTTAGTTACTTTTCAGTATGAGACTTTAAGAGTAACTGATGTTATTTAAAGATAAATGTTAATTTGTACCTTGGAAGACTATGTGATTAAATCCTTCAAATATTTGGGTTTCAATTTTAGTTTGGTTTACCTTGAAGAATTCTATGGACAAATTTTTTAACGAATGGTCTTCATTGAACTTTGGGTTTTTTTGGGCAAATTTTGGATATTAAGAATAGATTTTCTTTTTTATAAAGGATTATCCCTTTGTGGATTATCTGATCTTGTTCTAACAATTTTTTTTTTGTTAAGGTCTAAATACATGGGAAATATATAGTTCCTTTTTGTGGATTAGGTGATTCTCTAGAAGTTTATTATAGCACTATTAATGTGAAAAATTCATCCTAAATACTCATCTTTTGGAGAAAATATGAGTTTGTGAAAGAAATATAGAAGGAGATGAGAGTCTACACGACAAGTATGTATGTTTCCTTATGATTTAGCTATGCTCATAAATAAATTAATCAATAAAAAGTAACTTAAAATCAAAAAATTTTCTGTTATATTTTCCTACTGGGGAATCAAGTACCGTTTAACCCATCACCAGTTTTTGATTTTCTGGAAGTTAACAATCTTTTAAACATGTTTTCTATCACTCTCCATCAGAACATGACCAATTTTTTTCTCTTCCATGTCCTTGTTTTCCTACATGGAATCCTAGTATGGGTTAACTCGGGTGACCATTGTACTTCCCTTTCTTTCTTTTAAAGTGACAGTTTAATTGAATCCTTTTCTGATGTGGGGCTTTAAATGATGTTTCCAAGCCCAATTTTAAAATTGTGAGGATGCAATTCCCAAAAGGGGGGAAGGATGTAACACCCTGGGTAAATACAGAATAGGATATTTTCATATTTATCCATATTTGTAAATAAAATGTTAATATTAATTTAATGGGAACGCTATGCACGATGGCGTACCCAATACGCAACAACGAGTTTCATGGAAATCTTATGATTCACTCTAATAATAAAATAATATTATTTTAAATGGTAGTTAACGCCTAGCTGTTGCAATGGAGGGAATGAAAAGAACTAACTACATAATGATTATATATGTTTTTCAAATATTTTTACATGTATCCAAAAAATGTTAGAGGCTTAAAATGCAAATGAATCCAATATTAAGCATAAATATTCTAATATTCTTTAAAAGGGAGATTAACCACATTTTGATGGCGAACCCTTTTTAAATCAACTTTTTGACAATATTATATGTTATATTGGACCAAATAAAATCCTTCTTTAGATTTTGGACAACAAAATTTACTTTGTTTAATTTTTTATTATTTTTCCAATAAAAATCATTTTTAGTGAAAATGTTGTCTTTTAATTTAAAACCTCCTTTTAATATGATTTATTTATATGGATAGATTATCTTTTAAATTTGTTTTAAAATGTAGTTAGAATATATTTTAACCATTTAATCCAATGGTGTTCATTGGAATTAATTTCATTTTGAAATTGGACTTAAACTATTGTCAATCATTTGATATATTTTGTTTCTTAAAAACACGCTATTTTTTTGACAGCGGTAATAAATTATTAAATTAATTAATGCAACTTATATTTTTTGAATTTTTTAAAATATAAATCATTTTTTAATTCGGAATATCAAATATATCTTACGGTGAATTTTTTGTATTTTTCAAAAAAACTACAATTTTTGATGAATAGTGAAACCACTAAGTGGTAGTTAAAAAAATGATTATTCATTTAAATGAAACTTTTCCCCTTTTGTGATTTTATTTTCAAAAATATGTCATACATGGTTGTCAATAGGATGTTAGAAGTGGTTAAATGGGATGAAATTTTTTTTGGTGAATAGTAACTTTTAAGTTTTATTAATCGCGATTAAAGGTAATTAGTGTAATTTAAGGTAAATATAATTATATAATAATATGAAATGACCTTGATACATTTCCTACCCTTATTGGATGAGTCATGGACGACCAAGACAATCCATGGGTCAACTTGGGGACCCCATGGAGCCACTTGGGTTAGAAAATTACATTATTAACCTTTTATTTAATGTTAAAATAAAAATGTCACAAACATGTATTGTTTTACTAAAAAAATTCTTAAATGGGGTTATAAAAGTCGTATGTTTGACTATAAATATTCATTGGAAAGCTAAATGATGATGCAATGATTACCTCATTAATGAACGATTTAAATAAAATGAGATGATAAGGTAAAATATAAGACATACACTTGTCAAAAACCTATTTGATGGGTATATTTTAAACCCTTATCACCTAATCCTCTAAATATATAATTGTGGGACCTTTATTATCCGAAAAGAATTTTATAATAAAGTCATTGTTCAAGACTTTACAAGAGTTCGACTATTCCCTCTTACAAAAGGCCTCCACCTCTACCCCCTTACCCACACCTCTCAAGCCGTTGGCTTGACCAAACTCTGCTCATTTTATCTCTCCACATCCCTCTCTTAATCCTAGAAGCCATTCCTTTGGTAGGAAGCTCTTCAAGAAACCCTTTTTGTTCAAACCAATAGGAGTTACCCGATTTAAAGGTAATGTTCTCTCTTCTGTTATTTTGTTTTGTTTTGCTTCTCTAACCCCCTAATCTCTTTTTATTCCTTTATTTTGTAAAAAAAACCAGTATATTCAATATACAAAGTTATTATTATGAGAAGGATTCGAGCTGCACTTACACACACCTCCGTCTAATGGTTAAAGAACGTATTGTTTCCGTGGATGGTGAATTACTGCCTCACGAAATGATGATTGTTCTATCTTCTCATACCACCTATCATGGTGGACATTATGATGGAACTATATTTATTTATGATATATATTATATTTATTTCCCCTCTATGCTTCTGTATTTTATATTTAATACATACCTTTATTCTTTTCATGTTGTGAAAATGCGATAATTTCATTTGAAGAAGTGTGGACTACCGCCCCCTCAAGTGATGTGACTCGTTCATGAAATACATGGAATGTATAAAGAATGAAATTTATGAAATTAGGTGACCTATTTAACATATAAAATATACTATTATTATAATATAAATATCTCTCATCTAGTTTTAATTCCATTAATCTGCCAAAGAAATGAAAGTATCGTTCATGCATACGTATGGCGTACCCTCTCCATGAATAGTGCATTTAATTTCTTTTTATCTCCAAATGTTATAGAATAGTATAAAATGTATATATAATGTATATATATGATATTTAAATTGTTAATACTATTCTGGATATGGTGTAATTATAACTACATGGACAATTCTTTTCAAACAAGTTCATTTTTGACTCATGTACCGAACATTGAAAAAAATGATTGATATGAACTCAAAAAATTAACTAATTATTATTAACTTATAATATGTGATATGAATTGAATAATAAACATTAAAGTATGTCCTTAATAAATTATTAATTGACTAATGTTTATTATTCAGGAAGATAACGAAATGAACAAGACATGTCGGACTTGAGGTAAGGGATCTTACATCTCTCTTTCTTTTTTAAGTACTCTCTTTTTATGTCATTTATTTTATGATCATATATCTTATTTTTGGGGATGTTATTTTATATTTCTCATACTGTAATTTTTATTTTCATATTATTAGTGTGCCTAATTGATCTCATAAATAAAATATTGGAAGTTTTATGTGGCACTGTTAGGCTGCCGAGTTATCGTAAGGGATCGTACCTCTCTCTTTCTTTTTAAGTACTATCTTTTATGTAATTCCATTTAAGCTCATATTTCTTATGTTTGGGGATGTTCTTTTATATTCCTCATACTTTAATTTTTATGTTCATATTATGATAGACCCTATTTGATCACATAAATACATTTTTAGGATGTTTTAAGTGGCATTGTTAGGCTGCCGAATTTTCGTAAGTGATTTTTCATCTCACTTTTATTCCCATGAGATTTATGATACATTTTCCACCATTTCCTTTGAGTAGTGTATGTACTTCCCATTATTATAGTATTTTTGTAATATAATTTCATTTATGGGTATTTATATATTCATTTTATGACATTTTTTCCATGGGTTGTACGTTTCGAAAGTTACCCAAATTTGTAAGGGGACCTTTCACCATCCTATTTTTAAAAACTTATTTATGTTAGGTCTTTTAATTTACATATTCTTATGTTGAGATATGTTATTATATATCCTTATTGTGTAAATGATATGTCCAAGTGATGAGATACCCTTTTTATCTCTCATCGACTCATTTTCTGAATTTTAAAGTGACGCTGTTAGGATGTCAAATTTCTATAAGGGAACTTCTTAACACAATTTAAATTATTTGGGTTAAACCTATACTTATTGATTATGT
This sequence comes from Viscum album, assembly GCA_963277665.1. NCBI lineage: Eukaryota > Viridiplantae > Streptophyta > Magnoliopsida > Santalales > Viscaceae > Viscum > Viscum album. The sequence continues at coordinate 1,815,743,455 of OY728151.1, read as the reverse complement.
CATACTATGAATATGTGTGGATGACCTCTTATTGGTTAAAAATTAATATCCTCTTATATTGGGTGTATTTTTATTTGTCACACATAATTATGTAATTGATTTATCCTTAATCTATGGATAACGACTTTGTAAGGGACTTCATCTCAATCTCATTTCATTGAGGAATATTTTGTTTTATAAACAACATTCTTTTATATGGTGTATAAACCCCTTTTACTTTTACTTTTATTCAAAAGGAATCTTTTTCTACGAATCATTTTACAAAATGACAAAAAGGAATGTTTCTTTTGACGTACGAGGTGACAACGACCTTTTCCGCCGCCACAAGTATTATTTGGTCTTTGGCTTCCTCAACAAGCCGTAATGTTTTTAAAATGAAATAAACACCATATAATATTTTATGTAATTCGATATTGAAAATGGTTTTTATAATGTATTTTCTATGTCAATATATTTAAGTGATATATTGTGATCGAAATGTGGAAATGTTTTCTTTCCATTATATTTTTTTTATGTCTTATGATTTTATAATGGAAATTGGACAATTGACAAGAGGTTATGTGATAAACCATATGATGGGTGGTGCTGTGAATACCAGGACGTGTGGTTATGTTATAACCTCTAATTCATTGGGTATGGAAGTCGGCCGTATGGCTATTCCCTGTAGTGATATATGTGGATGTCGACCGTATGGTTATTCCATTTAAGTATGTTTATGTCCGAAGTTACCTTTATATGTTATGTGTTCTTTTATGGGTTTATGGTAATATTTTTGATACAAAGGGTAAGTAGTGGTATTTTATTTCAGTGATGAGAATTTTCTACTTCAGAAAGGTGAGAAGTATTACTTTGATAAATTATTCATTGTTTACTTGTTGTTTTGAAAAAATTATTAGATTTTTTTCTTTGTGTATCCTTTACTGAGATTTTTATGATCATCCCATGTTTTTGAAATGTTTTCCATGGGACTTAAAGATGAATTGGGTCAAGTATGGGATCATGGAATGACTTCCTATCTAAAACATGGAACTAGACATGTTTTATTTTGAGAGTTTTTATTTTATGGAGAATTAGTAGAAGTGTCTACTTTGTAATCTTTTGAGATGTAATAGTTATTTACTAATTCTCTAAAACTCTAAACCTGAAAAGATCCTCAATGTGAATTATTCATTTAATTCAATATTAAGTGAGGTTTAATGCGGAGTCCTTACAATTGGCATCAATGGTCTGTTTAGATAACTTTAGAGGTTAAGGTATTGTTTAAGCATAAGTGAAATTACCATAATGGATTGGATTTCATAAAGAGTCATAGTTCTTAGATAAAGTGAATGAGTAAGTATATCTTAGTGTTTATATTCCTCAATAGTACATGATGATTATGTTGATATACTCACACTGACATTTTTGGATTTAGTAAATGGATGGATCTAGCAGGCACCAAAGTGACAATGCGTTTGAAGGAAACTATGGTGGTACTCTGATTAAGAGACTGGATGAAATGGGGGATTCAATGATAAATCTCGTGGTTATTCTAATCCAACTATTAGAAGTAATTATTAACCACTTGAACCTTGGTGAGTTCTCTAATGCATCTTGTACGATAAATCTCAGGAAATCAAACACACAACCAAAGTGCGACAGGTATTTATCGCCTACCATTGGACTGCGTGAAGTCCCTGGTTAGTATGAAAAATTATTTTTAGTCAGATGATCTTATCAATCAAGAATAAGTTGATTTTGTTTTATCTATGGAAATTATTTTCCTATCATGGAGGATATGTGATTAGGTCAGTTACTTTTTAGTATGAGACTTTAAAAGTAACTGATGTTATATAGAGATAAATGATAATCTGTACCTTGTAAGACTATGTGATTAAATCCTTCAAATATTTGGGTTTCAATTTTAGTTCGGTTTACCTTGAATAATTTTATGGAAAAATAGTTTATCGAAAGGTCTTCGTTGGACTTTGGGTTTTGTTGGACAAATTTTGGAGATTAAGAATAGATTTTCTTTTTTATAAAGGATTATCCTTTTGTAGATTATCTGATCTTGTTCTATCAATTTTGGTTTTTGTTAAGGTCTAAATACATGGGAAATATATAGTTCTCTTTTTTGGATTAGGTGATTCTCTAGATGTTTATTATAGCGCTCTTAATGTGAACAACTCATCCTAAATACTCATATTTTGGAGAAAATATGAGTTTGTGTATGAAATCTAGTAGGAGATGAGAGTCTACATGACAAGTAAGTATGTTTCCTTGTGATTTATTTAAGCTTATAAATAAATTACTCAATGAAAAGTAACTTTAAAATAAAAATTTTGTTTGTTAACTTTTCCTACTGGGGAATCAAATACCTTTTAACTCATCACCAGTTTGTGATTTTCTGGAGGTAAACATTCTCCTAAACATGTTTTCTATCACTCTCCATCAGAATATGACCCTTTGTGTTCTCTTCCATGTCCCTGTTTTTATACATTGAATCCTAGTATGGGTTAACATGGGTGACCATTTTACTTCCCTTTCTTTCTTTTAATGTGACAATTTGATTGACTCCTTTTCCAATATGGGGATTTCAATGATATTTCCAAGCACAATTTTAAAATTGTGAGGATTCAATTCCCAAATGGGGGGAAGTATGAAACACCCCAGGTAAATAAAGAATATGACATTTTCATATTTATCCATATTTGTGAATAAAATGTTAATTTTAATTTAAAGGGAACGCTATGCTCGATGTCATACCCAATACGCAACAACAAGTGTCTTGGAAATCTTACGTTGCACTCTAATAATAAAATAATATTATTTTAAAAGGTAGTTAACGCCTAGCCTTTGTAATGGTGGGAATGAATAGAACTAACTACAAAATGATTATATATGTTTGTCAAATATTTTTACTTGTATCCATAAAAAGTTAGAGGCTTAAAATGTGAATGAATCCAATTTTAAGCATAAATATTCTAATATTGTTTAAAAGATCGATTAACTGCCTTTTGATGGAGAACCCTTTTTATATACACTTTTTGACAATTTTATATGTTATATTGGACCAAATAAAATCCTTCTTCAGAATCTGGACCTCAAAATTTACTTTGTGTAAATTTTTATTATTTTTCCGATAGAGATCATTTTTAGTAAAAATGTTGTATTTTAATTCAAAACCTTCTTTTTAATTTGATTTATTTATATGGATATATTATCTTTTAAATTGGTTTTAAAGTTTATTTATAATATATTTTTACCATTTAATCCAATGGGGGTCATTGGAATTAATTTCACTTTGAAATTGGACTTAAACTAGTGTCAATCTTTTGATATATTTTGTTTCTTAAAAACATGATATTTGTTTGGACATCGGGAATTAATTATTAAATTAATTAATGAAACTTATATTTTTTGAATTTTGTAAAATAGACATCATTTTTGAATTCGGAATATCAAATATAGCTTAGGGTTAATTTTCAGTATTTTTCTAAAAAACAACAATTTTTGATGAATAGTGATACCACTAAGTGGTAGTTAAAATACTGACTTTTCGTTTAAATGAAACATTACCACTTTTTTTATTTGTTTTTCAAAAATTCGACATACATGGTTTTCATTAGGATGTAAAATGTGGTTCACTAGGATGAAAATAATTTTCAGTGAATAGTAACTTTTATGTTTTATTAATCGTGATTTAAGGTAATTAGTGTAATTTAAAGTAAAGATAATTCTATAATAATATTAAATGACCTTGACACATTTCCTACCTTTATTGGATGAGTCATGGCCAACCAAGACAATCCATGGGTCAACTTGGGGACCCCATGGAGACACTTGAGGTAAGAAAATGACATTAATAACTTTTTATTTAAAGTTAAAATAAAAATGTCACAAACATTTATTGTTTTACTAAAAAAAATTTACATGGGGTTATACAAGTCATATGTTTGACTATAAATATTCATTGGAAAGCTAAATGATGATGCAACGATTACCACATTAATGAACGATTAATATAAAATGAGAAGATAAGGTAAAATATAAGACTTACACTTATCAAAAACATATTGGATTGGTATATTTCATACCCTTATCAACTTATCCTCTAAATATATAATTTTGGGACCTTTAATATCCGAAAATCATTTTATAATAAAGTAACTTTTCAAGACATTCCAAGAGTGCCCTCCTCCCTCTTATAAAAGGCCCCCACCTCTATCCCCTTACCCACACCTCTCAAGCCTTTGGCTCGACCATACTCTGCTCATTTTATCTCTCCACATCCCTCTCTTAATCCTAGAAGACATACCTTTAGCAGGAAGCTCTTCAAGAAACCCATTTTGTTCAAACCAAGAGGAGTTCCCCGATTTAATGGTAATGTTCTCTCTTGTGTTCTTTTGTATTATTTTGCTTCTCCAACCCCCTAAACACTTTTTATTCCTTTATTTTGTAACAAATCCAGTATATTAAATATTCTAGGGTGTTGTTATGAGATGTATTGGAGCTACACTTACACACACCTCCGTATAATGGTTAAAGAACATACTGTTTCCGTGGATGGCGAATTACTGCCTCACGAAACGATGATTGTTCTATCTTCTCATACCACCTCTCATGGTGGCCATTATAATGGTACTATATTTATTTATGATATATATTATATTTATTTCCTCTCAATTCTTCTTTATTTTATATTTAATACATACCATTATGCTTTTCATGTTGTGCAAATGCGATAATTTTAATTTGAGGATGTGTGGACTACCGCCACCTCAAGTGAGGTGACTCATTCATGCAATACATGGAATGTATAAAGAATGACATTGATGAAATTATGTGACCAATATAACATATATATTATACCATAATTATAATATATATATATATCTATCATCTAGTTTTAATTCCATTAATGTGCCAAATAAATGAAAGTAGTGTTCATGCGTACGTAGGGCGTACCGTCTCCATGAAGGGTGCATTTCATTTATTTTTATCTCCAAATGTTATGGAATAGTATAAAATGAATATATTATAGATATATATGATATTTAAATCATTAATAATATTCTTGATTTGGTGTAATTATAACTACATGGACAATTCTTTTCAAACTAGTTCATTTTTGACTCATGTACCGAACATCGACAAAAATGACTGATATGAACTCACATAAATAACTAATTATTATAACCATATAACATGTGATATGAAATGAATAATAATAATTAAAGTAGGTCCTTAAGAAATTAGTAATTGACCAATGTTTATTATTCAGGAATATGATGTAACGAACAAGACATGTCGGACTTCAGGTAAGGGATCCTACCTCTCTCTTTCATTTTAAGTACTCTCTTTTATGTCATTTATTTTAATCTAATATTTATTATGTTTGGGGATGTTATTTTATATTACTCATACTTTACTTTTTATGTTAATATTATGAGAGACCCTATTCGATCTCATAAATCCATTTTTGGAAGTTTTAAGTGGCGCTATTAGGCTGTCGAGTTTTCGTAAGAGATCCTACCTCTCATTTTCTTTTTAAGTAATCTCTTTTATGTCCTTTCATTTAAACTCATCATTATTATGTTTGTAGAAGTTCTTTTATATTCCTCATACTTTAATTTTTATGTTCATATTATGATAGACCCTATTTGATCTCATAAATCTATTTTTGGAAGTTTTATGTGGCGTCGTTTGGCTGTTGAGTTTTCATAAGGGATTTCCCATCTCACTTTTATTCCCATGATCTTTATGCTACATTCGACACAATTTCCATTGAGTGGTGTATGTTTTTCACATTATTATACTATTTGTGCAATATAATTTCATTTATGGGTATTTACATCTCCATTCTATGTCCCTTCTTCAATGGGGTGTACGTTTTGAATCTTACCCAAATCGGTAAGGGGACCTTTCACCCTCCCCATTTTAAAAGACTTATTTCTATGAGGTCCTTTAATTTAAATCTTCTGATGTTGGGATATGTTCTTATATATCCTTATTTCTGTAAATGATAAGTCCATGTGATGAGATACCATTTTTATCTCTTATCGACTCATTTTCTGAAATTTAAAGTGACACCATTAGGATGTCGAATTTCTGTAAGGGAACTTCTTAACCCAATTTAAATTCTTTGTGTTAAACCTATACTTATTGATTATTTCATACTATGAATATTTTTGGATGACCTATGATTTTTTTACACGTAATATCCTCTTATATTGGGTGTATTTATATTTTTCACACACAATTATGTAATTGATTTATCCTTAATCTAAGGATAACGACTTTGTAAGGGAATTCATCTCAATCTCCTTTCATTGTGGAATATTTTGTTTTATACACAACATTCTTTTATACTGTATATAAACCCCTTTGAATTTTAACTTTATTCAAAAGGAAACTTTTTCTAAGAAGCGTTTTACTAAATGACAAAAAGGAATGTTTCTTTTAACATACGTGGTGACAACGACCTTTTCTGCCGCCGCGATTATTATTTGGTCTTTAGCTTCCTCAACAAGCCATAATGTTTTTAAAATAAAATAAATGCCATATAATCTTTTATGTACTTTGGTATTGAAAATGGTTTTTATAATTGATTTGTTATGTCAATATATTTAAGTGATATATTGTGATCAAAATGTGGAAATGATTTCTTTCCATTATATTTGTTTTATATCTTATGATTTTATTATGGTACTTTGAAATTTTACGGGTGGTTACGTGATAAACCATATGATGGGTGGTTCCATGAATAACAGGATGGGTGGTTACGTTATAACCTCCAATGCATTGGGTATGGAAGTCGGCTGTATGGCTATTTCATGTAATGATATGTGTGGAAGCCGACCGTATGGTTATTCCATTTAAGTATGTTTATATCCCATTTTACCTTTGTAATTTATGTGTAATTTATATGGGTTTATGGTAATATTTTGGATAAAAAGGGTATGTAGTGATATTTTATTTTAGTGAAGAGAATTTTATACTTCTTAAAGGTGAATGGTTTTACTTTGATAAAGTATTCATGCTTTACTTGTTATTTTGAATAAACTAACAGTTTTCCTTCTTTGTGTATCCATTACCGAGCTTTTTATGCTCATCCAAAATTTTTGAAATTTTTTCCATAGGACATAAAGATGAATAGGGTCATGTATGGGATCAAGGAAAGACATGCTATTTAAAAATGTAACTAGACATGTTTCTTTTTAAGTGTATTTATTTTATGGAGACTTAGTAGAAGTGTCTACTTTGTAATCTTTTGAGATGTAATAGTTATGTCCTAATTCTCTAAAACTCTAAACCTGAGAAGAACCTCAATGTGAATTATTCATTTAATTCAATATTACACGAGGTTTAAGGATGGGTCCTTACATAAAATATAAGAAAAAATATGATCCTATTTCTAAATATGTCAAATTGTTGTGGAAATTAAGGCGAAATCTAATACCCTGTGTTTGAATTACGGAACAAGTGATTTTGAACTCCTATATAATAAATTTAACTTTACTATAAATACATAATATAACAATATAAAAATCACTAGTAACATATATAATCTATTCATAACATATTATAACCCATTTTTCAACAGTCTTTAAATTATGTCATGGTTTTGGTCGTTAACTTCTTGGTTTTTCCAGAGAATTTTTTTTTTCTGTAGTTACAGTCCTTATACTTGATTATGGATCCCTAATATAAATAATGTTAATAACTATGTAAATATATAATATATTCATTATATATATATATATTCAACTATTAAAGGTTGAGATATAAAAATGAATTATGTCAATCATGGAGATGGTGGGACATACATTCACATAAACGATGTTTTCACTTTTTTATGGGTATAATAAATGAATTTTAAATAATTAATATAAATATAAATAATAATTATTATATATTATATATATTATATATCTTATATATTCAATAAATCAATCCATATGACAATATTTTTAAATATTAACCAAAAAAAATTTCACATCACTTCATTGAAGTGTTAGTCTACACGAATGCACACATGATATTATCATTTTCTGAAGGATTGAAAGGGAAGAAGGATTATATGGTATAATAATTATGAAAGAATATTTTTTTCATAAATATAATTTATATTTATTAGTTTAATCATTATAAAAAACCAAATAATGTGATGATGAAAAATAAATTACATGTCTACATAGAGACGGTCATTTGTGCATTCACATGAGAAACATTTTCTCTTTTCAAAGGATGGAAAAGAGTAGTAATTATTTTTACCATAAAGATAATAAAATATTAGGGTATTTATGATTATGAATTTATTATTATAGTATATATACAAAACATTTAGAGTATATACAATAAAAAATAATTTTAATGGATATGGAAAAGATTATTACATGTTCTTCGGTTGATATCATTTAAATCATTTCTTTTATACCAATGGAATTCACATATAAGAAGAAAATAACCATAAAATCATATATATATATATATAAAGATTTTTATAAGAGATATAGTTATGTTTTACCAGATCTTTATAGCTTTATTTAGGTTAATTAACTGAGAGAACATGTTTCCTTTTATAACATAGGTGTAGAGAACTCTTCTAAAATTTCAAAATATTAAAATATAATAATGTCTCATTCATGGAATAGTTGTTATTTAATTAAATGGATTAGAGTATAATGAATATACAATACTAATTTTATCATGAAAAAAAATTGAAATTGGTTTAGTTATAATTTAAAACCACATATATTTTTTTATTAAACCCTTCATTAACTATCATTAACATTAACAATGGAAACCACTATTTCAGCATTAAATTCTTATAATATTAACATTCAGTTTAAATTTGACTTATAAATGTAATAAGTATGAAATTATAGAAAATATCCTTTACATATATTCATTCTGAAATATTTTTATTATCTTCATTAAAAATTATTGATCAATTATTTCCACAAAATATCATTAACGACATTTTCCCCTTATTCATTTAATTCTACTTTAAAGACATAAAAAATAATAATAAATTAGAGTATAAATATTAATAAAATAAAATATATATATATATATATAATTCATGGTGAATTATAAATCACCTAGACAAAAAATACTTTTGTAGTTTTGAAAATGTTTTATAATTTTTGCTGACATATTGCACAAGTATTGAGTCAACATTATGTGAGAATGTTAGATAATTATATAATCATTGAAAAATAAAAATAAATTACCTGGATAAAAAAATTTATTCATGATTCAAATAAAAATATAGATTTTAAAATATTATTATTTGTCCTTATACATTTTTTAGAGATATTAATGTTAGAGAGTGACATTTTGGAATTTTCAATAGTTAACTTAATATAAATGCCATTATCAACGGATAATGAAATAAAAATATAATATAATTTATGTTAGGAAGGATATGGTCGAATTATATGTACAAAATGAGATAAAGGAATGTGATTGGAATATTTTTTAAGACATATCAAATTATTTATAAACATACCTACTTAATTTACACATTAAAGTGGGAATTAAATTTACAATTGTTACTATTAAAAATATCAAAAAAATAATTATTTTCATATTTTATAAGTTCAAATAGACAAATTAAAAATATTTAATTCATTTTTTCAATTTCAATTTCTATATTTTAATTATATTAATATAAAAATTATACTACAAAAATAAATGAAAATATGTTTTCATTAAAATTGGGGTTTAATGTTAACAATGTAACTTATATCAAAATCATATAAGGCGATGATCATAACAGAAATAATTTGTATATTTTAAATAAAATCGATATTATATAAATTTATTATAAAATAAAAATATATCAGGACATTTAAATAACATTATTGAGGGGATGTAAAATAATGTTTTACAAAATTATGTACTTTAATTGTTCCCCTAAAAATAAATATTTTTATAAAAATAACAACTTTTTTACAAAATATAACACTATCATGCTGATTTTAAAATTATAAAATTATCAAAAAATAAAATTTCAATATTTAATTTTGGTTTCTTTATCCATATTGTGGAATTTAAATCAAGCTATCAATCAAGTTATATTGTTTTAAAGAATAATATACTATGAAATGTTAGGGTTTTGAAGTTTCACCTCCAAATTCCAAACATGCTTCCACTTCACAATTCAGAACACCAAGATCATATACACTAGATTTTTACACAATTAGTTTTATCCTCAAACCCCATAAACTATATATAGTGTGATTCTCTTAATGAGGTATCCAAAATACCATATATTTTTTTTTGTATACAACTTCTAATTATACATATCATGCATGAATTTTCACCAAGGTTCTCTATATAATCTTCCAATTTAGAAAAACATTTTAAAACCCCAATGATATAACTCTAGATGAATCCACATTTCACCCAAACTCCCATTATAAACCCTAAAAACATCTCAATGTGTAATTCCTTATAAGGTTCCCTAACGACCAGATCCATCATTGTTCTCTAGACCAAGAACCAACACATTACAGATCTAAATAACCCTTACATAACATCACCACCAAAGTCATGCTCCATTCCAATGGAATATCTCTAACCACTAATCTGTATCCCAACTATGATCATACAATGAATATAAAACAACATATGATTCTCCAATATGGTATTCTATATGGAATAAGGAAAATTGGATCCACATGCACACTAGTAATATTGACTTCATATCCTAAGTCTCTCTTAAGATATGTTAATGTAATCAAAACATTTCATTGAGTGGTGAAACATTTAATAATGTACATTTCCTTATTTTATTCCCAAAAACATAAGGGTCATTCCAAAACAATATATCACCACATTCATCAAATAATTTTCCCCTAAATTACTTATTGAATGGGGTTTCACCCCCTAAACCATGTCATGAACATGTATTAACACCATGAATTATATCACATGACATGGTATGTCATATAAAGAAGATAAACATAAAAAAACTAATTATCAAACACCAAGATAGTTCTTAACCACTCACATTTAACATTAAAATGAATTATAAACATCCAAATCAACCCAAACCATATGATCCTCCCCATAATAATGTTCTTCACCCAATGGATGGTTCTTCATAATGATTCTCCCCAACATAGAAATCACATAATGAAATAATAATTTAAGTGGATCTAACTATTATATTATCTTAGTAAACATCTAGGATTTAGACCCTAAACCCACCAATAGTTATCTCCGTACCTGATTCAACAAGAAACATCCACCCATGATCCCATTGCAAGAGCCTTCGGAAAACTAATACACACTACCCATGGTAAAATCAAGAATCAAAAAACCCGATATCTCCAAAAAAACCATACAAAATCCCACAACCTGGTCAACATAAGAACAAAATTATTTACATAGACAAAAAAAGAAGCACACAAACCCTTCAAACACCATTATATAATTCCACACAAAAAATAAAAAATAATTCATTCAAAAAAATTCAATCATTTGGGCCACCCTAAATATTAAAAAATAATCATAAAAAATATTTTCCACGTACATTAATATCATATTTCCAAAAAAACCCAATTTCCATAACATTTTACATAGCCCAAAAATACCACGAGTTTTCAAACACCCATGGGAATATAATGGTTTTGACTAAAAATATGAAATATCAAATACACTATCCTTGCTGGTGAATTTTTGGAAAACCAATCCCATTATTAGAAATATATTTTCAAAAATATTCTCAAACCAAAATAATATCCAATTTCAAAAACAATTTCTCTTAGTATTTTAAAAAACCCATAAATCCCAGTTGAGTTTAAAATTACTTTCTACAAGAGTGATCATAAATAAAACAATCATTTAAAAACTATTTACAAATGTCCCATTCCACAATACGTTTCTTATTTTCAAAATGATATTTCTTCATAATGTATGGTTTCCAAAAAAGGAATGATCCCATGAACAATTTCCCAGAGGAATCTAAAAAATCACATCATGAATAAACAACCAATATCATAATATTAACATTAATATAATCTCCAATTATATTATATATGATATAATATTGTTTATTTAATAGGATTAATTAATTAATTGGTATTTTTATGAGGTATCAAGTAAAAGAATACCCCACATTGACACTTTAATTATGGACCTCTAATGTAACTATCATGATGTTTGAAGAACTCAATCACTTGCACCAATGACCTAAGACTCATCCCAAGTCTCTGGCATCCCTTGTTTGGACCCTTGATCAAAACCAACACTTACAACATCTTAAATGTTTTATTCCTGAAACTAGACATCCATTGGAAACGTGTGACAAAACTAATTACATGTTATCTAGGAATTCACTAAATCTACAACACCTTCCCCAAAAACCTAACTCCACCTTTAATATGAAAAATAATATCTGAAGAAACCACATTTATATGAAATTATAATTATTTGGGTTGGTATTTTAGAAAGATTCCAGATAATCGATAGCCATAGGACCTTAGGCTTTCCTCGATGTAATCTATTTAATTTCGATGAGTGGTAGAATCATAATCATATCATGAATATACAATAGACTCGAACTCCAAACCATGTAGTATAAATTAGATATACTATTAGGTTCCTACAATCTAGAATATAAAAGTAGTAAAAATTATATATGATGTATAAAAAAATTAAAGTATAAAAAATAGAAAAAAAATGTCATAAAAACTACTTGAGAAAAATGTACCTACCTGCTAATGATAATTTCATCCACCATTACCTAATATTATTCATATGTTAAAGCATAAATACTCATATACCTTCTATAATGAATCCTCACCATATACAACCGGATAAACCTATACCATGAGTCTTTCTACATGTGATACATGTCTCTTTATAGAAAAATGTAATGTCTGCCACCATAAATTGAATCGAATTCCATGTAAACGGGAAGATGTTTTGTTCAATGACCAATATGGAATCCCCAATTCCTCAACAATATAGATTTATGTTTTTATCCAATGGATTTTATTGCAATACATATATAAGGTGCACAATCATATCCATGAAACATTCTCTCCTATAATTATGACACACAATGAAAGAATAATTATACAAGGAAATTCATTATTTGTTAACTAGGATTCATCATTATATGACCCTATCCACATTATCTTTATTAAATAAGGAATAATTCACCACATACCAAGACCCAACCCACAACCAAAGTCATGGGGTAGGGTTCCAATCATGATATCATCCCGAACTCACCGAATGACATAATGTGGGGAATCATCCAAACCTAAAACCACTACCCAAATTACCAGGGTACTATCATATGCCCATCAGCCTAGAATTATCCCTCATCACATGAGTGAGGTATATTATCTATGAATCACACATCCCACAAACCACCCCCCCAGAGAAGTCCTCAAGCCAAACCTAGTAAGAAATTTCAATTTTGAGAACACCTATTGAATACTTTTTTCAATGTTTTTCAACCCAATGTTCATATCAAGGAATAATTATCAGAATTATATATCACCACATAATTTATGGTACTCACATTGAATAAATCATACCCTTCCCAACTGAATCTATGGAGGTTATATCCAAGAACTGCATCCAATATTTGTTGGCTATTGGGACCCCATAATCATGCACCCCATCCCATCACCACATCCTCTTTGGAGGAATCATCAATAATACTGACTGATCCTCAAAGAAACTTGTGAGGATACATCATGTGTACTTAGGAAATAGTAAATATTGAAAACAAACCATCTCAATATTCTCCTACTCAGAATACGGGTATTGATTCCCTAGGATCTGATTCATATATAATACACATTTGAGACCCATCTCAACACTTTGGGGGTCTGTTACATCAATATAAACCATCCATCACCTTTTTACCAAAATAATTTTTATAAAAGGTCTAAACACACCACACAAATTACATTAGAAATAGGATTTCATAAGGCCACCCAAAAAACACATATCATCATTCGACACATCAAAAAAATTCATCACATTAGGAATCAAAAAAGGAACTCATGATTTAGAAAAATAATAATTTCCCCCACATGGTCAAATAGACCAAAATAATTCAATACATTCCCTTCATAAATTAAAATTGAAGTAAAATTATATATTAATGAATATTTAAAAAGTAATTATACACTTTATTTCTCATAGTAGGGCTTTGGCGCAAATCATATTAAACAACCTTTATAAAAACCATGTCATGTTTGATACATCATATAAAAAAATTACAAAATCACTCAATTACATTTTGATATGATTTAGTCGAATCCTATTTTTAAAATAAAAATTTAAAAAGAATCCAATCTCCCTTTGAAAACTAACACACACCATCGAGTAAAACAATAAAGAGGGCCATCAACATTCATTCAACAGGTGTTCCACCATCAAATTAATTCATAATAAATACTATATATATTGAATATTATGTTGTTGTGAGATCATATCAACATTATAGGATCACATAATAATCATGAAACTTAAAGGAATATATATATGAGTGAAGAGTATTCATAGAAAAAAAATCAGTCAAGGGACTCAACTAATTCCCAAAACCTTAACTCAATTGAGCTTCCAATAAATCATTGAAATGCCATACTAGTTTCCAACAACCCTATGAGAACCTTTTAGATAAAAAAATTATTAAATAAATTAAATAATCAATTTAAATAATAAACTATCCTGAAATAATATGCACCAAACACATAACTCAATCCAATGATAATAAAATCATACGAAATCAGCCATGATCCACTCTCAACGAACCCATGAAATTATAAAACCCAAGAAACAAAATTTAATGAATTAATATATGGATAATTAAACCCAAATTCACTATAAACCAAAAATAAACCCATGATGTGTAATACCTTGTTCAAAGTAATGAATGATGATTATTTACTACCTTTCATGATTCCATTTCGGAGTTGCACACTAATGTCCTAATGGGGTTGATGATTTCTTTATCCTCTCAAAAAATATATCATCTAAAACCAAGCCTAAATAAATGTAAATCAACAAAACATTATGATCATGAACAAAGGTAGCAGTGGAGAAGATATCACTTATTAATGAAAAGATGATCCTCCCTCTTTGGAATCAACCAAATCAACTGATAAGTATATGGTTCAGTTGGTGGGTTTGACCTCCCATAGTTACACACCATCTTGGAGTAGAAACTAGAAATTGTTTTTATATTACAATTCCCATAGCAATTAAAAAACATTTCACCATAGTACATGCCCTACATTTTTGTGGTAGTATCACTATTCCCTGACCACATGTTTCATATCCTGTATTGACTTGATCAATGGAATGCATATAGTGAATGACTCATTCATATCGTGTGTGGAATGCAACTATTTTATAATACCTCTCCCCCCAAACAAAACTCCAAAATCCTAAAAAACCTCTGAGATACCACATGTGAATTAAGAAATATCTAACGACATGTTTTAACGGCATTCAGATTATAAAACAAGATTTTAAATCCTAATTTCTGGAAAACCCTTCACTAAATAAAAATTTAGATTCCCGTAAGAAATTTTAACTCCATACAATGTAGGTCATTTCACACAACCCCAACATCCCTCATGAACCCAATGATTGTGATGACATTATAAATGTAGAAGATACTAAGGAATTCGATGATAATAACCACCATAATGATGATGAAGATGAAATTTACACTAATGAAATCAATGATACTAAAAACACCAATGACACTGATTTAGCTGTTATCACTGAAAAATCTATGGAAATTGGTTCCATAGATAATCCAAACGACATTGGTGAAACCAAGGAAACTTTCAAACCATGTGACATTGATGATGTCGAACATAATGATCACACAAACAAAACTAATGTCCATTATGAGACTAATGAAACTAAAATCCTTGATTAGGATGATTATTCAAATGAAATAAATGATGCATACGATGAATATCAAATTGATGGTACTAAAAATAATGATTGTTTCCTAGAAATCAGGGATGATAATGAACCCAAAAACTATAATGAAACTAATAATGTCTATAAATCCAAGGGTATTGATAACATTAAATACTATAATAACTATGGAAACCATTATGACATGGTGATTATAAGATCTCTAATGACCATTATGAAAATAATTATGTCACTTAACCCCTTATAAACAACCAAAATGATGATTTTGAAAACATTTAACGTACTAATTATATTGAATTCTTACTGATATCAAAGACACCATTGACACCAATAACCCAATGACTCTCAATGAACCCAAGGAATTGGAAAACATTAATGAACACAATAAAAATCAATAAACATGACAAAACATAATGAACACACCAAGACAAAAATACTAATGTCCCAATTTCCTTGATAACCTTGCTGATTCCATGATGGCCTTGCTGGCAGGAATGGTCTTATCATCAATTATGTATCTTATTACCCAAATACTACAACTATAATTGATGACAATAAGGTATGTGATGTCATTTATGATTCCAAAAAACATATGAGTCCAAAAATGAGAGTTATTTTAATGATTTCGATAAGCCATATTACATCAGTGACTTTGATGAATCTAAAATCTCTAATGACCCCAAATACCTTAATGATCCTAATGACAATGAAAATATTGATGATCCGTCAAAAATCAGTGATGATAATGTCCCAGAGTACCCAGAATACTCTAAAGAACTAGATGAATGTACAAAGTAAAAAAATGTTAATGTACCCAACAACAATTATAACAAAAAATATTTGAAATATATAGTGCACATGATGATACTAATGAATTTTGTAACCCTTTTTACTCTGATGGAATTGGTAATGCTGTAGAAACTAATGATGATGAAAAACATTATAGAACCAATGATTTAAATGAATATGATGATAATGATGTCCCGAAACGTATTAATTATGGCAGTGACATATATTATATCATCATTAAAGATGAAAATAACAATGTTTATGATAACGATAACCTTGATGGAAAAAATAAAACTAATGAAACTAAAAACGCAAATACAATAGTGATGTAATGAATCCAATGATCCCAATGAACCTAAAAACATCAATATATTTTATAGTCCTATTTCTCCCAATGAATCAAACAAATCTGATGAACATGAAGACTTTGAAGGCTAGATAACACCGATAATGGTGAAAACAAAAAGCATTGAATAAATGAATGATGAAAATAATAGAAATGTTATCGATGTCTCCAATGATTTCCCAGACCCAAACAATACTGAATAACATAATTAGTTTGATGAACCTAACAATTGGAATAACCCTGAAAAGACTATAAAACATGAATACATGGTCAAACCAGATGATACCAAGGACCTTGAGGACAAAAATGATCACAGCGATAATGATTACCATGAAAATGGTGATGACATCAGAAATGTTGATGAAAGAAATTTTCCATATATCATTGATGACCTATACCACCTTGATGACCCAATGATGCTAATGACTTAAATGTCATTGAAGATAAAACCCCCTATAATGTTAAGAACAATGATGATCTTGATAGACCATATAACACTAAAAATATTGATGAATCTAATGAAAATGATAACACCAATGAAAAAGATAAAATTAATGACACCAATGTGTATGATGAACACAAACACCCCACTGATGCAGATAAAATAGGGAACAATGTTGGCCCTATTGATGTAAATAATAAAGACACCCATGATGAACCTAAGAAAGCTATAAATACTAATGTCATAGAAAATACCTATTATATTGATATTGTTGATGACATAGAAAATCATAGTAATGTTGAATCAAAAAATGTTAATGAAAAAATTCATAGTTATAATGACACTAATGAAATTTATGGCATCAATATCCACTACAACACCAATTCCACTACAAATGATTAAAACCCAGATCATTGTGATAACCCCAACAACCTGAATGATTATGATTACATGATGTTAAGGTTTAAATTGTTATAAATGATTGAAAAATTTATAAAATAAGGTCATCACCCTATATTTGGATTTATAGGATAAAAGTGGGGAATTTTATGGTCATGTTAGAATTTCACATATCGCATACCATGATTCAAAATAACTTCTACTTTCTGAGGGACTTATCTAGATATTGACGACATCGGTCTATGAAGAACCTTATCCCAAATGGTTTTTTTGTTTTTTATTAGAAGGAATATATTTATTGCATCCTATAAACGAGTTTGAATTTGAATATTTTTCATTGTATGGGTGACTATATAACACCTTGATAAGAATCCCTACACAAATATGAAATCAATAATTGAATAAAGGTCATAAATTTCTGGTCTCCCAGAAACCATTATTTTTATTGGACATAGGTGAGGATTTAGATCTGGTAACATATTGTCATGTTTGAGAACTATTTCCACTATAAGCCCCGTATATAGCGTTACATCATATGTGGCCCCTATGGTTTGTGAAAATAAATGTATCACTCATTTATCGATAGTATTTCACAATGAAATAGCTATAAATAAATAATATAAAATGAAAAAGGTATGATAATGGATTCTCAAGACATTCCAATTTGGAAAAAATGAGACATGATATAACCCCTATATAGAAACACATTGTAAAATATTTATTAAAAAATAAGAATGAAGGCACAAAAACTATCGAAAAATGGAATCGCTCCACAAAGGTGTCCCTACACAAGGGAATCACCCCATGATCCCTTCACGAAAGAGTCACCTTGAAATCCCATCAAAGGGGAAACTCTTTTGGAAGGGAAACCATTCATGTAACCCTCATTTCGGATAACAAATTAACTATGTCAATTTTTTTGTCCTTACAGTATTTTTATTCCCCTTTTAATTCTCCACCCCATAATGTATTTTGATTCACAAAATACCCTTTTCAAAACAAATAAATAATCCATATGGATCAATTTAATCAATATTGAATACCATTAAAGGCCAACTCAACACCTCATTCATAGATAATAGATGTAAAATTATTTTCATATACACCACTACAAACACCATTGAGAGTGTATTTTCATTATAAAAGGTGGATCAATAATTATCCCTTAAGATAGGTCGAAAAATAGAGAGAATCAACACATTTTATTCCATTAATAACATGAGTCCCTATAAGTATAATCCTAGAGAAAATCCATTGGATCAATGGAGGATTTATTCTATTTCTTTCAACCATGATCATCTAGAAAATTTATCAAGGAATAATCCCCTATTCATTATTAAAGGATGCAACCTACATTCTATTCTTGAATTTAGAATCCAAGGGGAAGATGAGATGATGGTAATCCCTATAAGAGTACGCCACTAGTCTTCCTTGAATGATACCATATCCCACCCGTAGTAAAAATCCACTATGTTGTCAATCATTGGTTAGAGGTTATATTCATTATGGGATTCCTCTATAGTTGAAATTCCCATAAAAATATTATTTTTCAATGTTCTTGATCTTCTACCATATCTTTATTCTCATACATAGCATGTCACATATAGGCTTTGAGACCATAGTTAATTACACCACTAACATAATTCATCATAGAGATCCTCCACATGTTTAATCGCCAACACATGATTCGTCTACAAGCATATTTTATAGGTGTAAGACAAAACATATATTTCATCTAAACCATTTACTAGACTATATATCTAATGGTAATGTGAAAAATGTTAAAATTTTCATTATTTTATTTCTATTACATGACGGAAAAATCAAATATCATCGATAATAATTTCCCAAGGATAGATTGGTTCAGTTTATTTAATGACTATAAACAGAATAATATTATTTTAAAATATTTGATATCGATTCTATAAAAAGACACCACACTAAACCATCATCTGGATATATCATTAGTACAATTCATCCACATAACCTGTGGAATGAAAAAATAAGAATGAGGTACTATAAAATTCATATTAATGCAGTGAATAAAAATTTCATCAAGTTTTAGATTCTAATTATATGAAATACTTTATTATAATATAAATATCATAACAACATGAGAGATAACCATAAATCATTAGTGAGATTCAATGTAACTGTTATAAGAGAATATATCCACAAATGAGATACTTTCACACATATTTTCTAAACATGGATTTAGATAGTTTAACATAAACCGTGAATCATGATATCATAAGATCATACTTAATAACATCATTTACTTCTGGAATAAAAATTAACAATGGGAAATACTATGTTCATGTGCCACACCATGCGAGTATAATATAGGAATGTAAAAAATAATTTTAAATATTTCAAATAAAATATTACATGAAAATATTGCATTCATGATCCACTATCACCATTGTCGACTCTTAAGAGTAAACAAAACATACTCATAAATAAATTATCTCATGACATATCATATTTTACCCAATGCATTAGAGAGATTCAATGGACCCACCAACATTTGGATTATAATGGAACCACCTATCCTTTGATTATAATGAAACCACCCATATTTTATTTATAATAGGACCACCATTCATTTGTTTATAACATGACGACTGGTTATTGATTTATAATGGCACCACACATAAATATTACACACATACATGTTCCATTAGAAATCATTGACTATTAAAAACATTGAAAACCCTTGGAAATAAATGGGGTCTCATAAAACATTGTAATGTAAATAATTTAATTTTCATGAGCAATTGATGGAGATAAAATAGGATTAATAAAACATCCATGTTGTATAAAAACAACATGAATTAAATTATTTGGTACTTAAAACAATATAATTAGAAGTAATCACATAACGGAAAAAAATATTGTAAAATCGAAACATAACTCTATTAGAGATATATCACAAGATGATAATGAATTTGTTTTTGAAAATAGCTTCTAAAAAAATTTCGTATTTATTATTTGTAAAATTTATATTTTTGAGTCTGTTTTATATTTTCTTATGAAATGAAATAGTTTCATGGAAATTTAATTTTTAAAACAATTCCCTATAAAAATAATGGAAAAAATAAATTAATATTTAATTTCTTGAAAATGTAGTTAAAAAAATTGTATAACTTGATTACATATTTTTGGGTTTCCAAGTCCCATACAATTAAACCTGATTTCTATGTGATTTCAGCTTTATAAAAATAAACATAAGAATATTAATTACATATTTTAGAAAATAATTCATTTTAATTTCCATCTCTACTCTCCAATAATAAGATTTATATCCATGTATTATATTGTTATAATCTATTTTCAACATTGGGAGTTAATAATAATATTTGTTTTGAAAAAATGTTCATGAAAGATTTTTTTTCATCCTTTTTCTACTATAGATAAACATTTAAAAACACATAAATGTACTGGAATATATTATTTATAAATACATTTAATATTATATTTACATTATATTCTATGTATAGTCATGTTTTGTGAAAAAGAAAATAGCGATGAACTAAAATCATAATTTTTAACAATACCCATAGAGTACTTTATAAAGATTTTTCATTTATTTTTTACAAAAAAAAGAACTACATTGATATTTTATATAAATTACATATCTTAAAATTATTACATAAATATAAATTACAATATTAAATTTTTTAAGTGAATGAATTTGACACATTCTCATGTACGCAGTTGTCCACACAACACACTCTTCACATTTTCTTTTCTCTTAATAAAATAATGGTAGTGTGGTTAATTCTTGTAATGTAATTATAATAAAATAATAGTATTGTAATGATATTGATGATATCATTATGATATTGAAAAAATAATTTTTAAACGAATAAAATTACATAATGAAAAATAAATGTGAAAGAGAGGTTAAGAAATTATACTGCTCTCTATGATTATCATATTTATGAAGGGGATTAAACAGCTGAGAGATTGTCTTTTATGAAGAAATTAACCCATTTATGGTGTAATTTATTGTGTAGATGATATTTGGATAGATTATTGGCTAATCATAAAATGTTTTTTTGAGGGGAAAAGGGGAGAGGTGTGGCCCTTTTATAAGTGAAAATGAGTGTCATGTTTTTAAATACACAAATTATTTCAATAATTTGAAGTTACTTTCAAATAATGTGACTAATGAAATGATAAATAATAGATTTTAAAATAGAAAATATCTGACAACATAAAAAACATTCAAGTAGAAACATATTTTTATAATTTTAGGAACTTTTCCCCCAAGGTTACTAATTGTTACCAATTTGGTTTTCATAATGCTAACAAGTTTTTACCAATGAAATTTATCATTTTTTTCAAAAAAGATAAATAGATTTTTTTATATAATATGGAAATGATGATTGAAAATTGGTAACAAATATTTATTGATTATTTTTCTAATAGTGATAATTAATTATTTTAAAATAAAAAATGTATAATGTATTGAAAAAAATTCTTAAAAAAATAACCTAAATTCTAAAATATCAAATATGGGTTAAAATTTTAAAAAACAATTATAAATAAAATTTCACTTATAAAATACATATATGATGTTCGGAAATTTTTTCTAAAATTTCCTAGTTATATATATATATATATATATATTAATAATGGCAGAAAATTAACAATATTATTAAAAATTGTTTATTGTAGTATTCACCGAAAAATCAAATGATTTACAAATATTCCAAAAATCAATATTATGCTAATATTTTTATGCTTATTATGGATGTTATTTTAAATTTTAAAAATTAAAAATAAAAATTTATGAATTTATTATTTAAATATATTAAAAAATTATTACTTCAAACTTTTTTTTGGAAAATGGATATTTAAAAGGTGAACATTTATTTATTCTTATTTCATATAATTTAATAATTAATTTATCAATAATATATTATTTTTATTAATAATATATTTTATTATTATCTAATCATAATTAAATTATATATTTTAAATAAAAAACTATATTTAATTTATCAAATTATTTTATATTTATTTTATTTATATTAATTGATTTTAATTTATATTGAAAGTAGTATTAATATGTCTCATATTTTGGATAATATTTTTAAGAAATGATAAAAAGTGACAACATTTTAATGGTCAATTTTAATATTTATCTTTTACCTAAATATTTCACTATTTTCCACACAGTTAGGGGATGTGTGTTATGAATGTAATCAAACATTGTATTTATTTATAAATGAAACACATTCCATCGAATTTTTCCCCCATTAAAAAACATTCATCATCTACATTTAATTACATTGAAATTTTTTTTTCCTCATTTCATCATCAGGTTCCCATGCATATTATTTAGACTTATGATTTCTATATAGGGAAATGACTAAAAGTGTGGGCTTATTGCCAAAAATAGAATCAACATGAACCCAAATATCCAATGTTTTTTCTTAATATGAGTGATTGTGGTCCAATTATATGAATTTCGTATTTAGTACTCGTAAAGGGTATGGTATTTAATTCATCAAAAATGATACATGGAATACATCACGTACATTGGGGAGATGAGGTGGGAGTACTAAACAATAATCTATAACCTCTATATGATCATGGATCTTTAATGGATCAATATATGTATGGATCAATATCTCTTTATTTTACAATATCATAACATGTTCCCATGCTGATATTGGAAGGAACACAATATCACTAACTTCAAACCCTATATCTCATCAATTAATATTCACTCAACAATTCTATCTAATATGTTACACTTTTATATGTTGATGAATGTTTTAATCCCTATATATCATTTATTTCCCTAGTTTTAAACCTATCAACATCATTCATCCAACTTTATCATAGATTGTTGGACACCTACCCCTCTTCATATATAGGGAATTATATGGATCCCTATGAATACAAACATTGAAATTCTTGTTATATGAGAAATCTACCTGGGGGAGTATTGATCGAATTTTTTTAAAATTCATTTAAGATGATATTAGTATATCATCCAGAGTTTGAATTTTCATTACAGAGTACCCATTAGACTATAGAAGATATGAATTGAAAAATATCAAATATTTCTCCAATTATTTCAGACAAATTTTATATAACTATGATGTGAACCTCAAATACCTATTCGATACAATGGATTTATGTACTCCATGTATCCTCACCACTATACTAATGTGTATATTGTTGATTTGATTAAGCGATAAATCATTATTGATGAAAATAATATTCCCTGACATTTTATGGTGATCAACCACAAAAAATATAGATATATAATCATTTGAAATGATAGGGAATACTACCATTAAACCAAGGTGATTTTTTCAATTTCCTTACTGTTATGGGTAATAATAACTACACAACCTCAGAACCTTTTTCACCCATATTAAGCTCTATAGAATACCAATAATTGTGATATACACTCCACGATTCCCCTCTTTATGTTATCCCAATAGTTGTTTTTAATTATATCATTATAAATTTTTATTCATCCAAATTAGATAGATATTACTGGGAAATGTGTTTCATATAGATTCCCATTTTTAATCTTGGTTTTTATGTGACACATATCTGGGTTCCAGACCATATAAATCTATTATTATCAATTTTAGACTCTAGATTATTCACTTTGTTTTTATGCATATTTATATCATGACTCCAAGATTCATTGCTCTTATTTTGAGTTAATAGTCAAGCAATTATATGGGAAATATTGGTATATAACCTTCCATTATGACTTCAGAAATTATAATTTTGAAATCAATGAATTTTGGTCCACTTTCAATTCTAATCATAAGTATGGGTGCATGATATTTTCTACCTGAAGCATCATCCACCTTGTTTTCATTTCTAGAGTATTAATTTATGGTGTATTAATAGCATTATTTCAATTATAAACAATAAATTCTTTATATATTTATTTAATTATTTGTGAAAATATATTTAAACTTATCGTAATGGGTTTAAATATCACACATATCACCGTATTTTTAATGTTGCTAAATTTTAATTAAAATAAAACCCATGTTAGCTCCAAATCATGCACTATGTATCCTTTTTAATGCAGGTTTAAATTATATTAAGGCATAAGGAATTAAATTTAAAATTTTCATGATGATGAAACCTAAAAAATTATTTGAGGAATCATTAAATATTGAAAAACCTTCCCCACTAAGGGGTAATGTATATATTAAAGCATTGACCAAACATTTCATCAGTTTCCTAAAACATTCTTCAAATTTAAAATTAAAAAGTAACATTACTCCATTCTGTGTTATAATTATTTTTTTATACATTATCCAAGATAATTTTCTTAAATTAATTAAATATTATAAATTTATCCCAAGTAAACTACAGATTTTGGATTCTATGGATTGTATAGTCCTTTTTTAAAAATTTCATTTTAATGAATCAAAATATATAACCTTGATGGTGATTATATAACCCAATAATAATTTTTTTAGATATAATTAATGTCTTCAAAATTTGGAATAAAATTTTTCAATTTTATGGGTATAAACATAATACCAATTAGTATTCATACACTTCCTTTCATTTTTCTAATATAAGAATACCATTAACCAAGAATGTTTAAAATTAGTCAATATAGTCTCTAAATATGTTATTCCTTACTTCCATTATGATAACATGTGAATTCCTTAGTCCGAAGAGAATCAATAAAAAATCATTGATCGCATACCTTGTACGAAACATTATCTTAGAATGTCCATCTCTTTTAACCCTTAAATGATAAAATCCTGAACAATGTTCAATGTTTTATAAGTACCACAATCCAATAAGTAAATCAAATAGTTAATTGAAAGAGGGTAGAATAAATTTTGTCTTGATCATAATTTTATTATGATCCATATAATAATTGCAATGATTCTCCAAACAGTCCGAATATTTTATTAATAGGACAGGTGGAGCTGTATTGAATCAATAAGGCATATAAAAACCCTTTTAAAATTGTCATATAGTTTATTCTATAAATCCTGCAATTAAATGGGATCCATTCTCTATGGAATCATTGATATATTTTTTGGTCCAACTATAATTCCAACCAATCAGAGAACCTCACACTCTAGGTGGAGACCATGCAATTTATTCGGAAACTCATCTGTATATTTTCATAGAGTAGGCAGACAATCATTGTTTACTTACACCCTAATCATTTGAGTTATAAAAAAATAATTTATAGGTATCATAACCCATATTATTGTATTTTTTCAAAAGTAATATCATCCCTACATTATCATTAGTTGTGAACATTTATCTTCATAAGGAAAGATATCATGAATGGTAGTCAAATATAAAACATTTTATTATTTATGATTACCATGTTAGTATAAAATAATTTTAGTTATACCAATATCATTTTTTTAATATTAGTCTAGGTTTTCTATTACTTCTTAACTAAAAAATAAAATTAACAAGAGAATCAATATTTTAAAATGGTTAATAATCATTATGGTATTAATGAATGAATATCCCATGGGAGTTTCAGGAAAGGTGTCCAATTAGGCTTCTTTTTGATTCACTAGTTCATGGTTGATTTAGAACCCAAAACTCTATCTTAAGATCTATTACTATATGTTAAAATTGTGAATTATCATGCATTCATTTTCCAATATATAGAAAATGATTCATTTTTTAAGATAACTCCTACTCATGAATTTAAAAAAATTCATGATATCACCCTAAACTTTTAATCATTTTTACTTATTTCCACTAAGTTTTTCTAACCATAATTCTCAATATATCATCACAAATATAAAAAATTAATTTATAATTTTCAATGATACCAACTATAGGGACCCAAGATAAACCTTTATTTATTTTGCAACATCGTCATGATATAAATAGTATATTTCATAAATAATAATTTCTTATGGAATGATTGGTTTAGTGTATTTGGGGAATGATACATAAAAATATTATTTTATAACACTTGAGATAACTTCTCCTTAAAGGAAACATAAAATACCATCTCATTAGTAACACTCATCCCAATAACCTGATCTATAAATACATCAGAAGCTATAACGTGAAAAAATTACTAAGGGAGTGAATAATCATTTCATAAAGGAGAATGCCTTAATACTACCTAAACCCATTTTATAAGATAAATATCATAACTAAAAAAGAGATAATAATAAAAAAATGTGATATTAAAACTACTTTTAATAAGAGAAAAAACATAGAAAATATAATCATGGAAACATAAAATATATAACATGGATTATGACCAGTTAACATAATCCTATAATATTGAGAGAATAATGTCATAATAAAAAAATTGTTTTTACATAAAAAAACATTATAATGGGGAAATATTAATTCTTTGAGCCACACCATTAGATAATAAGATAAGAAAAATAATAATTTTTTAAATAAGGCTTACTCATTAGTATTGGGAAGCATTTCATTATTGAGCCACAATAACTGTTGACCATGTATATGAGAAACAAAACTGTAGTCATGAACAATTTATATCATGAGATATAATATTAGTCTATAAGGCATTGGAGGGCTATAACAGTGCCACCGACCAATATTTTTATAACAAAAATAACTTGTTCATTGTTTATAATGAAATAACATATCCTTGGTATATAACGGAAAAACCCAGGAATAATACAAATTTGAGTGTGCCATCATAAATCATTCACTTTTGAGATCAAAGATAATCTTTAGAAATAAAATGGGTCTCATGAAACATCCCAATAGCATAAATTTACTATCCTAAAAGAACCCCAAGAAAAAATGTGTTTTCAAAAAATTCAAATGGTATAAAATAACATTAAGAATTAAATGGGTTGATACCTAAAACCATATTAACAATAATAATATTATTATAAAATTTTAATATGGAATGAAACATGAAACATAACTCTATCAAAGATATATCATTTTACGGTATTGAAAACCAAATCGTTTAAATAGTTTTTGAAAAAAATTAGTATTCAACAGTTTTAAAAGTCATAGTTACATGTTTCTTTTTAAAAATCCTCCATTTTATAAGAAAAATAAAATAAAGACCATAAATAAAAATGGAAATGTTTCAAAAAATATTTTTCATGGAAAAAACATTATCATAATTTAAAATGGGATTTTGAAAGAAATTTGTTCAATAAAAAATTGTATAACACAAAGAAGTGAGTTTAAGATACATAGTCTCTTATCATTAACATTAATATCCATAAATGTTATTCAACCTCTCCTATCATAATAATATGAATATTAATTACCAATTTCATATTTATTTAAATTTATAAATTTCATTGATGATAATTATCTCAATGTATTAGATTGTTTTAATATATTTTCAATATTATGTGCCAATAATCATGGCTATTTTAAACATAGTTCATAAACGTAGTGCCAATCATAATTTTTCACTATATGATTATAATTTATAAATTTCTAATGTTATTAAATTATTTTTTATAATGTATTATATTTTTATAATTCTTTTAGAATATACTTTTAGTCTTGTTTTGTGAAAATTAAAATAGTGATGAACTAATTCTATGTTATTTTCAAATATTGAAAAATTACCATATATGGATCATTAAATTTATGAGTTATTCGAAACGACCCATATTAATAGTATACGTTAAATATATTATATATTTCATATATTATCGTTAAATAAAAAATAAAAACTTTCATTTTTGGCGTGATTGAAAACAATGCATTTATTCGTTGAGGCGGTAGTCCACAAAAGGCTCGATTCATAATTTCGTTTTCTTAATAGAAAAGTGGAGGATGGTTAATTATTATTCCATAATTATATGTAAATATTTATGTAACAATGATTCATATTTTATTATAATGAAATGATAAAAATATATTTGTTGATGGAGAAAATCATATAAATAAATTGGAAAGTAAAAGAGAGGGTATGAACTTATACCACTCTTCTGGGATTATCTCATTAGAAATGGTTTTTAATGCTTTAAAGGATATAATTCTTCGAATAAAAACATACTTAAGAGGTATAGAAGAGTAAAAGAGTCGATTTTTAGAGTTTTTTATAATCATATTATGTTTTTGTGTTACTGTAAAAGAGAGAGGAGTTCCTCTTTTATAATTGAAAATGAGTTCCATTATTAAAAATACAAAAAACCATTCAATAATAGGAAAACAATATAATGTAATGTGTATCCAAAATAGATAAACAATGTATTTTATAACTGATATGGATGATTAAAACCTCCAAAAATCAATTATAAATACATTTTCAACATGATAGGTTTTTCACCTATAAGGTTAGTTATTTTTAACATTTTAGTTTTCATCATAGTAACGATTTATTAACTATGTATTTTTCCTTTATGCCCAAAAATAAAATGGGTATTATTATATAATATTGAAATAATTATGCCAATTTTGTAATCCATTTTTTTGATTAATTTTCTAAAAGTTACATATTTTTATTTTAATATAGTAAATGGAAAATTTATTAAAAATATTTTGTTATTGAAAAATATAACAGAGAATATAAAATTTCAAATAAAGATTAATAAATTATATATTATATAATATTGAATATTCATTTATAAAAAAATATTTTTTCCTATATTTTTTTAATAAATTTACAATTTATACAAAAATATTAATAATAGCATAAAATCAAAAATATTAGTAAATTTGGTTTATTACAATATTCGATTAAAATAATGTTTTTCTGTGGAATCCTAATAATAAATTATATGGCCATATTATTATTATTAGTCCTATAATATTTTTAATTTCCTCCAATTATGTTTTTAAAATTTAAAAATTCAACATTTAAATAATATTCCAAAATACATAAAAGAAAACTATTCATATTGTAAAATTTATTTTTAAATGTTTAACTTTTCTCTATTATTATTTCATATCAATTAATAATAAAAGTTCCTTCAATAAATCCTTATTTTTATGAATATATTTTTTATTATTATTTAATCATAATATAGTTGATTTTTTGAAAAAAATGCAAATTTTTATGAACAGAATAAATATCATAATTATTTTAGCTATTAGAATTTAATTTTATTATTTTCAAATTTAGTTTTAATATGTTTCATATATTGGTTACAACTATTTATAAAATTTAATCCAATGGATTTATTTTTAATGTTGATATTTAATATTTCTATTTTTGGTAATTTTTTGGTAGTTTTCATTTTGGTTTTATGTTTTATGAGGAGAAATATATAAAACATTGTTTTTAATTAATGATGAAATAATCAGTTAATTATATTCTTCACCCCCTTAAAAAGGAATTCCATCCCCTATATTTCATTACATGGAATAAAAAATGTGTGTGGAATTCTTCCTTATTATATTAATATTTTCCCACATAGCTTCTTCAAACATAAGATTTCTCCAAAGAATGTTGAGCATATGAGTGGGATTATTCTAAAACAGATTTTCTATTCGATTTATAATTTACATTGTCCCTTCCTCATATGTGATAAAAGGTTACAATTTCATGGATTTTGAGTATAGTACATGTAAATGGTCTGGTATGTACTTCCTAAAATGTGATTAATAGAATACATCATGTAGTTAGGAGAAGTTAAGAGGGAGTTCTATGGGGTAAGGTAAAGACCTTAAATGGTGAAGGATAAAAATTGGACCAATATACCATGGGATCAAATTCCCTTTCATCCGGAATATCAAAATGTGCTGCAAATGTTATATTAAAATCCACCCATTGTAACCAACTTCAGACACTTAATCTGACGAATGATTATCTTTATAACTCATCTATCATGTTTGTGTCCCTTTAAAATACAACTTATAAATTTAAACCTTCTTTATCAAATCTTGTAAAATGGTAGCACATATATTTTTTCCTCTATCCAACATATTCAAAAAAATGTTATATTCTTGAAGTTATTCATACAAGGGGCCTAATATGATTCCTTCTAAATTCTAGAATTTAAATTGTTGTGATATGAGAACTACAATATGTGGAGGTTCTAATCCCATAATCATTAAAAATACATTGAACATGATCCAAACATATCCATAAGAGTTTGAATTATTCTATTAGTCTGGCCATTATTGGGGATGATATGTAGTGTTAATTCTCAAATATGTCTCCAACACTTTTTGAATACTTCTCCATGACATCTTGTAATCCTTTTATAATGATTATATAATATGGATACTGGTACTCCATGTATCATCACTAATACTATTATATATATCATGGGTAATTTTTCATGGTAATAAAATTATATTATGGAAATAAATGAGTTAATTTTTTTACTGAGATCAACTACAACCCAAATATAATTTTTTCTTAGATTTTTTGTGGAGTACTATGATGATGTTCATGACATTATTCCCTATTTATATACTAGTATAGGTAATGGTTACAAATTTCCATTATAATATTTTCTATCTAGGTTTAACATACATGAATAAGAAGCATCTCGGTATACACTCCTTGATTTCCATCACCCTATTATCCCACCAGATGATTTTATAGAGATATCAATACAGTTTTTTACATCCATAATGTATTTTTTATGATTATTTGTTTATTTCATCTAATGGTTCCATCATAATTTATATTTTTCATAGTACACATATCTTGTTTCTTACCCTTATAAATCCATCCTTATTAATTCTTAACACTACAATCTTTGATAATTTTTTCTATAGCCTACAATTTTTTATTGTGTTTTGGGATATTCACCTGAATGGTTGGATGGGCAGTCACAAGGACATGATATTACTTATAAAAATACCTTTTGTATTTAGGGTTAAAAAATGAAAATCTTTTAGTATTATGTATCTTTTAGAACACATCATATATATAGTAGCATGTGCTTTCTTGTTTAAAGCATCAAATATTTTTTCTTCCTTCCCACAATATTATTGTATTAACAGATGATAATATATTATCAATTTTAACCATATACCTTGGATCATTTTCAGTTTCTTCTTTGTTAATTTATATTTCTAAAATTATGATCTATATATATTTATCACAGCTCTTACCATAGAGATAATGCATCAATATTTTTAACGAAATGAAAATTATTGTTATCTCTAAATCATGAAGCACATAAATTTTCTCATTAGTATTTAATTACCATAAAGAATAATAAATTAAATTTACAATTTTCATGAGGATACATATCCAACTGTTCATTGAGTAATAAATTCATATGAACAACCATTACCCATTAGAATCCAATTTATGTACAACGGTAGTGACCAGGATTTTATTATAGTTCTTTATAACATTCATCATTCTATTTTGTTGAATGGAACATAAATCCTTTCCATTTTATCTTGGTTTATGGATTTGATATCCATAAAAATTTTCTAAAAAAGCTTATTTAGATTCCATCTAACCCACTGAAACTATATATATTAGTTACTATGGCTAGTATGTGGCATTATTTAAATTATATGTTTTGAGGATCTATAAATATGTATTTAGTGCAGATTACCTGACCCATGAATTAAAACTTTTTTATCAAAATTTCACATTTTTAAAATTTGGAATACAAAATATACATTATTATGGTCGTCAATATAATTTGAAAATGTTCTTCATTATCTTCATTTTTCTTTAGATATATAATAATATAATCTATAAAGGAAACCAATAAATCAATCATGTTATTCTTTGAAAACTAAATTGATTATACCTAATAAAATAACTTGATAATTAATAAGTGAAATGGAATCATTATAAATTCATATTATCCATACAATATATAGAAATATATCCTTAAAATATCATCCATTTGAACCCATAACTGAGGATATCCAGATTGAATATTATTATGAGAGAAGTGTTGATATCCTAATATTTGACTTAATTGATCACCTATATTGGGTAGATGATAATTTTTCTTGGTCGCGTTTTTTTAATATAATGATAACCAATTAGAAATTGAATGGAGCCTTCCCTATTTTTAAAGAAAGAGGAATGGTGAACCCCACTCCAATGATATAGGTCCTATAAAATCCATGTATGAATTATATAGTGGTTTATTCTTTTAATCCTCTAATTCAAGGGGAGATTTTACAAGTGAAATTCCTATAATAAGTGAATATATATGTATAAATTAAAATATATAATAAAATCAAACTTAATATGTTAGGAAATTTTAGGTAGTTCATCCATAAATTCATGTGTATCTTCCCACACAATAGGAATATCATCAGTTTTGATATCGTCAATAATCATTTGAATAATATGTCCTTAATTACTGGGTATCTTATAAAATATTATACAATTTTCCTTCCAAGGGTAAATCATCTATATGTTAACATGAGTGAAGAAAATTTAATATCATAATATAAAATATCATTAAATGAATTCATAATGAAAATGTATTATTATTTTATAGAAGAACTTTAGTAAATATAATTTTTATTTCAACCTATTTCATTGTTAGGTAATCATTGGGTTGGGTTTTCTCATAATACTTAACATAACCAAACAATGTAAATTGAGAATAAATCCATATAAATGGGTGTAAATGATTAAGAGATCAATCATAGCATATCCCATGGGAGTGTCTACTCAGATATTCAGTTAGCCCCCTTTTTTATACACCAAGTCATAGTTGAGTTAACACCCAACACCCCCCTTATGATTTATAAACCATCAGTACAATTGTTACGAATCCTTCATGTACATTATTGTAACTAAAAAATGGTTTAATTTATAATAAAATAAAATACTAAAAAGATCACAATATTCAATTATATCATATTTTTCATTAACTCTTCTACTGGGGTTTCCCTATAGTATCTCTAAACATAATTCCTTAAATAGATTATTTAATATATAAAAAATAAACAAACATTTTCTAGATACCAAATATTGAAATAATTTCTAAACATTCCATTATTTTACATCTACTATCTGATATAATCCTTAAATTTTATAAAAATTAATATCCAATGGACAGATAGGTTCAATGTATTCTAGTACAAGATAAATTATCCTCTTATTTTATAATACATGAGATCACTTCTTCTTAAAGGAACTATACTATACCATCATCTTGAAATTTAATTCGTATGACTCTTCTACATAAATTGGGAAAAAAGAGATAAGAAATGGGTAATGTAAAATATTGGTAAGGGTGTGAATAACATTTTCCTCATGGATGAGTTTATAAGAATAAGTAAAACCTGAGTATAAGAGTGATATCATATTAACATAAGAGATTACCATAGAACATAAGGGATCATTAATGTTCCAATTAAAAGAGAATAAATCCACATAAGATTAACATGGAGGAATAATAAGTATATCATTAAATAAGATGAATTAACATAATCCTTGAATCAAGATATTATAATGTCAAAATAAATTTAATTACTTAACTATTGGAAAAACAATTTCATTTGTAAATATTATATTTATGAACCACACCATGATATCGTAAGATAATAATGAAAATAATCATTCAAATATGAAGAATACATTATTAAATTGAGACATTACATTCATGAGGAACCATATAGTGTCCTAGGATTATCATATATGGACAATACATATATTTAAATGACTATCATCACATTATGAAAATACATACCTGAGGAACGTACTAATTTAGTGTCTTTGTAATCATGGAAACATAATATTTTATCAAGGAGAAATATCTTCACCATCTCACTTGAATTATATTCCCCTATATTTTTATTACATAAAAAAGTTCTTCATAACCAGGGGAAAGAAACATAATAATAGGGTAATCATAAATTATTAGTAAGGTTAAACAATGGAGACATGATATCATAACATTAGAATAATGGTTTGAGAAAATGATCTTAACATTAGAATATCGTACCCTCTATATCAAATATCATAATCACAAATTATGGACTAAATATTAGTTGATAATAAGACATTTATTATATGGAAATTACGAGTATAATCCATGAGAACATAACCAAAGAATAATGAATGTAATTTTTATAGACACATGAACTTATAACGTGATTTCTATAGTATTCACAACATAATAACAAGACCATCGTAATGGAATGGGTTCCATCCCCAAACCATCTATGTAGTCAAGTTTCACTCCCATAACTATCATAATGGAAAAAGCACTTTACTAAACTGGGTTCATATCAAATTCTAGCCATGCATTACTAAACCTAGTTCAACCCTCTTTCCAAACCAATATAACTAATTTGGTTCACCTCCCATTCAAGACCAGTATTATTGAACAGAGTTCACTCCTCCTTCAAGCACTGTATTATAATATATATCTCCCTCCTAATTACATACATTTCATGATAAATTGATTTATCTACATATCCACCCATTATTTATAGTGCGATATACTAATAAATAATCAATGGATTAAAGAGAGATATAGGCCCCACCAACTTCATAATTAAATCAAACCAACATGTACCATAAGATAATAAAAATTTCATTATATCATAACATATAAAAAAGTGATGGGTTTCATAAACATCATTGAATACCACCTGAAATAAATGGGTATCATGACAATTTCATCATGTCACCACATATAGAAATGATACTTGTTAAATAATTATTTTATCATAAAATAACATTTCAAATGAAATAGATTTTATAAGAATTTTATTTTGGTAAAACCCCTGGAAGAAAAACATGTTTCATAAACCACATGTCAGCTTAATCATAAACCATTTAATGTAATAAAAATATGGTTTATTTGATTAATAACTCTAGAAAATCATAAACTATATCAAAATATATCATCCTAGATAGATATGTCTTTTTGAAGATCATATGAAATGTAACTTTTTACTGAAAATATCGATTTAAAACATATAAAAACTTCCAAATCCTTCTATTTAAATCCAATTTGAAAAAGGTATTTATAAGAATCATGAACAATCATTAAATATATTTCATTCATAGAATATCTTTCCTTCATTTATTTTTTAAAACATAAGGATTTTTAAATCATTTTTCTTTTAAAATAATTTGGGAAATATATAAAGAAATATTTGAAATCCAATTTAATCACATTATAAAATATAAAATATTTTTTAAAAGCTATTTACATGAAAAGAACAATAATAAAATGAATTAACATTGTATTAGGAAAAACAATTTATTTTAAAATTAACCTTATAAACATTCTATGGAAGACTGAAGTAAATGACAGTGGTTAAATCTATACATGGCATAAAAAAATTTGCACTATATAAACCATATAAAAGTGCCTTGTTTGGAAAATGAAAATGAGATTTCTTATGAAAACATTTTTTACTAGTATGGTGAAACAAGGGTAAAATTATGTTATACTCATCCTAGAAAATCATTTTTAGAAACATGGTTTTGTGAGTAATAAATATTTCTGACCAAAGAGAGAAATAAATTCAGATTTTCTTAAAAAAATGTCATAATTAAATTTATTACCAAATAGTGGAAAATTTTTACAAATACATTGATATATCACAGATATCATGAATAGAAGAATACTCAATATATTTATAGAGAAATTTATCATAATATTTCATCAATGGTAGTGAAATCATAAACAATCTCTATAAACGTTGTGATTGTAGAAATAAACCATTACAACTTTGTTGAATTTTAATCATAAAAAATGAAAAGAATAAAATTAAATTATTTATAGAACATCATGAATGGAATGATATTCATTATATATAATTTAAAGGTAACTATACATACAAAATAGAAAAATATAGGTCCATAACATGGCATGTGTCTCAAAGAAGGAAAATTGTAACAAAATTACAATACCTATTTGGAAATTTTTTAACCATTAATACAATTAAGGAAAGATATTAAAAGGGATATAAAAATACCTAAAAAATTAAATATAATAATAATATAATACAATCATGGCTATTATATACATAATAAAATGTAAATGAGTGTTGAATAAGGCATATGTCTTGCTGAAATAAAGGTGAGATGAGCAAACCCTTACCTTAAGTATTAATTATCGTCAAACCCATTAAAACCTCATTTATAATTTGTATAAGATTATTATAAATATATAAAATACCCTTATTTTTATAATTCATACCATATATTATTTAATTATGACATTATATTACCCTTTTATTAACAATTTCATGTTAATATAACATTTCAACTAATATCCTATTTGTTTTTTGTATGACTTTGGAATTTTTTTTCTTGATAATATTATTTAGATATTTATATACTTGTTTATATAATTCAAATATTTATTTAAATATCATATATAATCTAAATATAAATATATATAATAATAAATTAAATATATCAATATGAAATGGAATACACCATTCATGGGGACAGTAGGTCGTACATACACATGAACGTTGTATTCGTTTTTTTGTATTAAAAAATGGAAATGAATGATATATATATGTTATCATTATAAGAAAATTATTAATTAACATATATCATATAATTTTATTAAATCCATCCATAATTTATTCTATGCATTATGTGAACGAATCACATCGCTTTGAGGAGGTGGTAGTCCACACGTCCACAAAGAAAGATATAGTTTTTACAGAAAATAGAATGAGTAATGGTATGTTTTATGTATTAATTACATTAGCCTAAAAAATAATAAAAATAATAAATATATTATAAAATATTATCTCCATCATAATGTAAAACCTTGATATGTCATAAAATAAAAATGAGCTACATCATTTCGAGTGGCAGTAGTCCGCCATAAACACGAACAATAAGTTTGTTACCCATTTGATGGAAGACTGTGTATTTGTAAGTAAAATCATAGAATAAAATCATATAAGTATAATAAGGATAATTTTTTTATTATATAATAATTTAATATGAATAATTTAGGGATTAGAGATGGAAAATAACATGAAAGAGCCTATGGAAGGATGTTACCTCATCTTTTGGTAATTCCTTTATGTTTGAAGCAATAAAATAACTTGGGATTACTTATACCCAAAGTGAGGCTTCTAGGATGTGAAGAGGGGAAATGGGATCTTATTTGGGTTTTTTTTGGATGATTCAATTTTATAATAGTGGTGTGTGGAAATGAGGTAGTGAGTTCCCTTTTATAGTGGATGAGGAGTGTCAATCCTATTAATATAAAAAGGTGAACACTATTTAGAGGTCTCCCTTAAACCATGTTTATCCAATAATTTTATATTTTATAATAAATTCAGTATAGGGTCGAAATAATTTTTGTATAATGGATTTTTATAGGTTTATAGGTTATTTATCCCAAGATTTTAATGTTTAACCACGACATAAACTCTTTTTTACCTTAATCAAAGTAATTAATTTTATTTACAATCACTACTATTATTTGTAAAAAAATATATTTAAATTAGTAAGTATTATAAATTATTTTGATTCAAAATATTGAATCCAATTATAAAAATTCTATAATCATAGGTTTCATTAATTAATTTAATATAAATCTTATAGACATGTTAGGAAAACAGGTTTTTAAAACAAAAAAGCCCAAGTGTTTAACATATTTTTATATACAATTTCAAAGTGAAACTAGTTACAATGGACTAAATTGGATTGATTTATTTATAATTGATCTAATTATACTTTAAATAATGTTATTGTATATTTTACCCATAGATAAATTAAAAAAATAGTTTTGAAATAAAATTCATCATTTTTATCTATTCACCAAAAATGAAATATCATAGAAAAATAAAAAAATTAAACCAAGTAAATTTTCATATTAACGTTTAAAAAGGAGGGTTATTTTTTCAATTAAAAATTACAATTTTTATTATTTATATTTAAAATTTTTTCTCTATTAAAAGGTGGTAAAACAATATTTTTGAAAATTGCATCTTTTTGTTCATAAAATATGATTTACTTTTATCTTATGCCTATAAAATATATTGGATGGTAAATAAAAATATTTGCTGAATATATAAGATAAAAATCTTATTTAAATAATCTATCTGATGTGGTTTGTTTAATTTATTGAAAATAAATTGTGTTTTTATACAGAAAAATGTTATATTAGAAATGTAATTTCATTATTTTCAAATAGTCCACAAATTCATTTCTAAATATTTGATAAACAAAGGATTAATTTTATATACATCTGTAATTATTATTTACAAAATTTATTTAATCTTCCTCATAACATCTATTGTAACAACTTTTTGGTAATTAAAATAATAGTTATAGTATATTGATGTTCTGGAAAACATGGTTTTGTGTGTAACACATGCTATGGAATAGGCTCAATATTGTGAGCAAAACAAGAAAAATATAGTGTTTCACATACCTTAAGCAAATATAAGTGTTTTTTAGTGAATTATTTATATGTTGTCTAAAATAACACAATCCAAACATAGTTCTTTTTTATAGAAAAATGTTTTATTATGTTTTGTGTGAAATGAAAAATATCAAAAAAATCAATTTAATTTGAAAAAAAATCATAAATTTTTGGGGTGTAATGTTATACACCCTTAAAATGAATTTCACCATAGAAATTCATATGGGTTATCATTGGTTTAATACATGAATGTTACATTCATTGAAGCCCATGTCGTGAAAATGAATACTAAAATTTTAATAAAAAAATTACTGTTGTAAAGAAAATTGATTCTAAAAGTAAATCGTAAATATGCTTCTATATAAGTGTATATATTTGGAAATTAAAAAAAATACATGAATAAAAAGTATAAATAATCATATAGATTTGTAAGGATAACTGATCACAAGAAAGTGGGTCATCTAGAGAAAGTAAATAATCACTAAACAATAAAATGAAGAAGTGTGAAAGAGTTCATTGATATCATTAAAAATTGGTAAGACTATGTCAAAATATAATTTCAAGAACTCTTTTTTTCCTAAAGTAGAATAATTTTTATGAGAATATATACTTACATGCTTTCATGAAAACCTCTCCCATTATTATGCATTGATAAATTTCCACATCATCACTTATTCCAATAAATGAACGTGAGTTTTCATTCTTAAAGAATAATAATATCATGATATCGATAAATATAATGATGCATGACTATATATGTCATTAATTATCATAAAAAAATGATACCACATTTTATTCAATTTTTATAAATCCTTATTTGGAGGGATAATTATTTAATTTCTAAAACCCTATTTGATGTTTAACATATACCATTCCAAAAATAGTTAACCTTATAACCATTATAAATGATGGGTATCAAAAACAGTAGATAAAACAACACTAAATTTATCATAAATAAACTTGCATCGATCCCCTGTATATCATAAAGTACCTATTAATTTCACATACATAATTTGAGAATAAATCCAATATGTGTTATCCTTAATCATGGTAATAACCATAATTTCCATAAATCTATATTAAAAACATGCATTTTACTTATTCAAAAGTTTATTAGATATTTTCATTGAATAAAAAAATTATTATAAACACTATTTGTGATAGCATAAAACAATTTTCCAACAAATCAGTAATCATTTACATGGTAATTAGTACTATCAAATTTTCATTATCCATAGTAATATCGTTATACGTCCTTGTTTTTTTCTCTATATATGGATCACATTATGGGTTAACTTCCCTTAATCAAGATATCACATTTCCATTGAATCATTTTTCTAAATATTTATCACTATTCAAAATAATTTTTTCAAATCTGTAATGGAAAAAAGTACATTCTGATTTATATGTTGTAATTATTTAATTCATGTAAACATAAACCACAATTATCAAACATTAATCTAAAAAAATTACATAGGTTTCATCATATTATTCCATAATATCCTTTTCCTTAATATAAAATATGAATCTTTTATTAAGGATCCCCAAACTTAGTTTTATGATGTAAATCATATTGTTAGAACATCCCAAAACCATAGCACATAATTCTTGATCTCTCTATTTTCAGTAGTATAACCAATACTCATTCCACCTTCCTCATTCTATTCATGAGATTTACCATTAGGACATCAATTTTCATAATCCCCATATATTCCATATCTGAAAAATTCTATGTGGATTCATGTCCTTCTACTTCCCTCCATTAACTAAAAATAGAAAACATAGGGTGAGAAACAAAAATCATAGAAGAATACCACATAATGATGAAAAACTACTAATAGGATTCCTATATCGTGACACCAAATTTGAAATGTATGAAACCATAGAATTATCCCCCGAGGCATTCCTGGATATATCCCTATAAATATCCCTAGTTATATCATGATATTTTTCTCATCTTAGTTTCTAAATTTTGACTTAACCATTCCATTGATACAAACTATAGTGATACAGGATTAACATGAAAGGATATTACATATTTTTGTATGAATATTTATCATATTATATATAAATATTCTTTAGGAGAGTAATATTTTAACATATTTGGAATCATAGAATCATAATCAACTATCATGGTGAATGATATTCAACATCTCACTTAAATATATTCCACTTTAGTACCCCGAATTAAAAACATTAATCCTAACATAGTGGATGGAAATATAAGAAATGGATGACCATGGATTATTATTAAGGGTAATTGAGAGAGATATATAATAATTCAATGATAATAAGGGTATGAAATCATTATTTTATCATTAGAATATCATACTCTGCATATCAGAGATCATAATTAAGAGTTATGGAATATATATGGGTATTTTATAAGAAATGAATCATAAGTATATCAAGAGAATAATCCATGATATCACAACATAATAACAATACATATGATTTTTGCATACGCATAAATATATAAAAGGATTTACATTGTAGTCTACGATTAATTCTAAGGTCATCTTAATGGAAGAGCTTCACTCACAAAAAAAATAGTAGTTGTTACGGTTCACTCCCAAGACCATCTAACTTGACAAAGTCCTTTACTAAATCAATTTTACTCCCCATTCAATCCATATATTTCTGAAATATGTTCATTCCACTTTCTATATTAGGATTACCTAACTGGTTCACCTCCTATTCCAAACCTATTTTGGTGTACCAATTTCACTCCTCATTCTAGAATTGTATTACTGAACTGATTTCACCATTTATTCTATCCCTATCATACTGAACTGAGTTAACTCCTCATTCTAGCCCTATCTATCTCATGAGATATATACATATTTAACCAATTAATTGGAGGAGGATATATCCCCACCAATCATATAAATAAATCATACATATGTGTGCTATAAGATAATAAAATATTAATCATATCATGACCCATATAATTATTTTAGTTTCATAAACATTATATCATAACACCCAAAATGAAACGGGTATCATAAAAAATTAATTATATCATAACCTATGGAAATGAGATTGCTTTCTTAATCATTTAAATAAAAAATACCTCGTGAAAGGAGGAGTTCATGGTAAACTGTGGAAGAGAAATTGATTTCATTAACCACTTCTCTTCTTAATCATAACCCATTAAAAGAATGAAGAAGAATGGTATCCTTGGCTCATGACCTAAGTAAATCATAAAATCTATTATAGGATAACATCTTATACAGATAACGATTTCTAAAGATCACTTTTAACATAAAATTTGTTTTAAAGTAAAATTTTAAAACAAATAACATTTTCATAATCATTTTCAATGAAAGAACATTGCATAAAATGGGAATAAAGATATATAATATAAAAAATATCCTGAGTAAAATTTCTATTCCACATTGAAAAACATTTTTTCAGACATAAAAATATGAACACATTTTTCAATTAAAAATTATATTGAAACCATATGAAGGGTGATTTGAAAACAATTCTAAACACTTTTTAAAATGTATATCCTTTTTTAAAAATACTTATCTTTGAAAAACACTCAATAATAATGAATTTTAATAAAATTAAGAAAAATAATTCTTTAAAAAATTTCTTTTTAATTTTTCAATTTAATTTTTAATGAAATGATGATGGTTAAATCCATACATGCGAAACATTCCTTTTGTGTTGTAAAAACTTTGAAAATGATCCTTGATCAGAGAATGATATAGCGATTTCTTTAAAAAAAATTAAATTTAAAAAAATGGTTAAAAAATAATCTTACATGTAATAGTAAATAACTTTTAAAAAAATTAGAAAAAAGAATTTGTGAATTTATAAAATTTCTGACCAAAGAATGATATAATGTCATATTTTCTTTAAGACAATTTCCTAATTGAGTTTAGTACCAAAGAATAGAAGAATGGTTCTGAAACATAGAAATATATTTAATAACCATATGATATGAAAATTAATGGTATCTCTTGATATATCGATCATAAGATTTCATCAATTGAAGAAGAATCATAAATTATCTTGATAAACGATGAGATTATAACAATGGATCATTGCCAATTTGGTATCTTTGTATCACAATAAAATTGAATGAATAAAAATAAATGAATCATAAAATATCATTAAAATAATTATATTAATTATATTACATTATAATGGGTATTATATATAACTCATATAATATTTATGTGTATAACATGGAATATGTTGCAAAGAAGAAAATTTGAGACAACAATTACATTACAAATTTAGTAATTATTGAACCTTAGAAACAATGAAATAAATATCATAAAATGTATATGTAAATAACCATAAATTTATGTATAATAATCATATAATACATTAATGGGACTCATATACACCACACAATGGAAATGAGTGGTTAATAAAGCATTAGTCCCACAGAATTAAAAGTTAAATGGGAAAACCCTTACCTTAAGTCTTTAATTTATTTGTACCATTTAAAAAATATTTTATAATGTATAATATTATTATAAATTTAAAAGGGAACCATATATCAATATTTAATACAGTTTTTTTATATTATATGACCCTTTTATTAATAATTTCATGAAAATGTTTCATTCTGGGTAATATTTGCTTTGTTTTTCGTATATATTTTAACTTGTAATTCTTGATCATACTCCACAGATCATTATTTAGATATTTATATAATATAAGAAATTTTTTATATATCTTATAAATTAATTATATAAATATTTTAAATAATCTATAAATTATTGAAATATGAAATGGAAGAAATGGTTCTTGGAGACAGTACATCATACATATGCTTGAATGTTATTTCCATTTTTGGCCGTATTAAAAGAAAGTAAGTAAATGATATATATATATATATATATAATCCTTCCATTAGAATTATTATTTCATAACTATTATAGAAATTTACTAAACCCATCCATGATACATTCCATGTAACGTGTTAACGAGTCATATTGCTTTGAGGAGGAGATATTCCACATATCTACAATCAAAGTTATTGTATTAACAAAAAAATAAAAAACATGAAG
This sequence comes from Viscum album, assembly GCA_963277665.1. Lineage (NCBI taxonomy): Eukaryota > Viridiplantae > Streptophyta > Magnoliopsida > Santalales > Viscaceae > Viscum > Viscum album. The sequence continues at coordinate 1,815,699,277 of OY728151.1, read as the reverse complement.
GTATATTTTTTTTAATAATTAAATATGCATAAAATAATCAAAAATAACATATATGTAATATTATATAACCATTTCAATCATAATTCCTAACCATGAGTGGTGGTAAATGAAAAAATAATGATATCGATTTGCATTATGGTAGTCCTCCATACACACAATTGGTATGTTTGTTACCCATTTGATGGAAGTGTGTGTAGTTGTTGGTCAAAAAATTAAAATAAGAACAAATTAATATATATAGGTTAATTAGTTTCTTATATAATCATAGAGTAATATGAATTAATAGGTGGAGAATAAAGATAAATCAAAATATATTGTGGAAGGATGTTACCTCTTATTTGGGCTATTACTTTTGGTCTGCACCAACAGACTAAAATGTATTGATTTATTCTAATATTGAGTCTTATATTTTTATAAAAGGGATTTTGGGATATTGTTTTATATGGTTTGTATAAAACAATGTTTCTTTGTAGGTGTGTGAATGTGAGGGGGTAGAGTGGCCTTTAATTGTGGAGGAGGGGTGACATTCTTGTAAATATAAAATGGTAAACAGTATTGAGTGGTCACCTTACATCATGTTCCACCAATATTTATTCCTTCTCAATAAAATGGAGGATATGTTCAATATATGGATATTACATGTCTTTTGTAATTGTTTTTCAGGTATTTTACCCCTTAATGTAATGTTCGACCACATAGTAAACCCATTTTTACATTAATCACTGTAATTATTTTAGTTATATTGAGAAATAATTTAAGTATCAATATAATATGTATTTAATTAATAATATAAATTACTATTATTCTGAATATTGAATCAATTTTTCCAAATTATAATCATATATGTGGAATAAATTAATTTATAATTAAACCCACAGACATGTTGCAAAAATAGTTTTTTAAACAAAAAATGTCAAAATGTTTAAAATGTTTTTATATCAAGTTTATGTGAGAAATTAATTTAAATGAACTAACTTGGTTTAATTTTTATATAATTGATCTAATTTTAAATTAAACCCAAATTATTATATATCCTAACAATACTGATAAATTTTATGGAAAAAAATTTGGAATTAAATTTCAATATTTTTCAATACTCATCAAAAAATTAAACTTCTCTGAAAAATACAAAAATTTAACATAAATTGAATTTTGAAATTATTATTTGAACAATTAAATAGTATTTATTAATAAAAATTATAAAAGAGCCAAAATTTTTATTTAAAACGTGTTTTAAATTAAAAGGTGTTAAAATTGCCTTTTAGAAAATTACATTTTTTTGTCATAAAACTAGATTTATTCTTATCTTATACATATCAAATATATTGGATGAGTATAAACAATTTATTGAAAATATAATATATAAATTTTATTTAAATCATTAATCAAATGTGGTTTGTTCAATTTATTTAGATAAAATTATGTGTTATATATAGAAAAATAAATTTCTAAGAAATTTAATTTATTTCTTCTTAAACAGTTCTTACTTTCGTCAACAAATAAATGATAACCAAAATATTTATTTTATATTCATGATTGAATAAAATTTTCAAAATTTGTTTAATATTATATGTAACATTAATTTCAATATATTTGTGGTAACTATAATAAAATATTAATAATAATATTATAAGTATATTCTAGTTTGGTAAACACCACAATCTGTGTAGTATAAGCCATCTAAGGGACTAAATATTGTGTGAAAGAGAAGAAAAACAAAGTTTTTCATGTACCAAATGATAATATATATATTCCTTATTGTGTCGGATTAACTTGGTGTTGTGAATAATGGAATAAAAACACAATGCATTCAAATAAAAAAAGATATATTTAGTATTGTTTGAAATGAAAAATATTTAAAAAGATTAAATTGATTAAAAAATCACTAAATCTCAGGGTGTTAAACACCAACACTGGTGACCATGATTAGGAGTAATTAATATATACTTTTAAATATTTTCACTCATCTAATATCATTATTTTCGAAATGTATTGGCTAGATAAAGTAGACTCACCTATTTTCGGTATATAATGTAGCATCTTGTTCTTGGTTAATAATGAAATAACTATTTCTATGTATATTATAGAACCGCATACCAGTAATCTATAATTATGTGTTATATAAGAAATAATTCAATTATTAAGAAATAGATAACTCATGGGAATATAATTGGAATCATAAAAAATATAAATGGAAATAATTCCATTTTCATAAAAAATCCATGGAAATAAAATTGTTTCATTAAACACCAAAATGGTATAAAATAACATAATGAATTATATTATTTGATCCAAAAATGATCACCTAAAATGACAACATAATAAATGAATAATATATTTGATGAATGGAACCTAACTCAATTAGATATTGAATATTTTATGATAATGATATAAAAATCAAGAAAATAGGTTTTAAATTTTTTATTCATTGCTCATAAAATTCATAGTTTGGGGTTTCGTTTTATTTTTTAGTTTTTAAGCAAAATTAAATTGAAAAGATTTATTAAAAATGGAATTTTATCAAAATTTATATTTACCCATTGATAAAAATGATATCATTATTTAAAATAGAATATAGTGGAAAGATGATGTTCAATAATAAATATTTTTAACTCAAATGAAGGAGCCTCATTTTCCAAGACCCTTTCCATTAACCTTGATTGACATATACTTTCCTTAACCTCCGGTAATTTAAAGATAAACATATTAGAAATTTGTTAATAAAATGAAAAAGATGATGAACATGTTTTAGGTTATTTACTATCTTCAATAAATTAACATATATTGGTTATTATTTTTTGTAATAGCCTCATATTTTTATATAAATTCATTATGTTTGATTGCGTATTAAAGACACAACACCGAGATAAAATTGACAGTGGGATATATGACCATTATAACCTTGTCATGAATATAGAGGGTGTGAATAGTATTAATAAATTTATGAAATATATATCAATATATATATATATATTACTTGATAAAAATTATTGATAAATTCATAGTATGTAATAAAATAATTTTTCAAAAACAAATTTTATTCTTCAATAATATGTTTTATTTAATTTTGTTTTATTCAAATTTAGAAAATATAATAATTAATTTTTGGATCATTTATTAAATTTGTTTCAAAAAATTATATTCATTTGTTAGATCATCTTATCCAAAATAACTAAGGATAAAATTTATGATTTTCTTTGTAAAATGATTGTTTATCAGTGAATAGTCAATAATATTGTTTTTTTGGAAAAAAATCATTTATTTTCAATTATTTATCTAATTAATAAATGAAATTATGTTTGGAATATAATTTAATATAAAATATTTATTCATTTTTTATTTAATTTACATTTTATCATTTGATTAATCAATATATTATATTTTATAATAATTTTATTTTTTGGGTTTAAAATATGTTATTTCATAAAAATGTTTTATAGTGCATATTAATTACCCTTTTAAATTTATTAATATTTCAACTATCTAGAAATTATGTAAATGTAATTTATATTATATATATATATAAATATTGGTTTTTAAATTAATTTTTCATATTATTAGTCATATATTTAATATAAAATGCTATTTTGTTTTAAAAATACACTTTTTGAAAACGCAGTTTTATATCACATATAATTAGGAAACATATGTGAATTGAATTTAATAATAATTATTTAATATTTTTATAATAATATATCATATTATTTATTAATTAGAACATATTTTTTTCCAAGTTTAATAGTGAAAATATATAAAATTAATTTCCATGGTTATTGTGAAAATTGATTTACTGTGGGGTTTTATCTAAAATGATATGTGATTAAATGAACAAAAAAATTTATGACAAATATTTTCCAGACTTATTTAATCTATTTAATGTTTAATTATAAATATGTTTCCATTTTGGATCTTTCTATAATGTGAAAATTATGAGTACATGTTTTTTTTCAGAAATTCAGAGCTTGCGAGTCACCTCATTATAAAAGGACACCCAATATCCTCTCTTAATAACACCATAAAATATATTTGGATTAGTAAATACCAACCCAAAAATATTTCTAACATCCCTCCCTAAAAATTTGATCCCATTTTTTTATCAAAAATCCTTAATGTGATGATATTTTTTCTTACATAATGAGGTTTTTAGAAAGAGTATCAATGGATTACCATCCATTTTTATTTTATTTTTTCATTCACATCATTAAAATATTAAATTATTATTATTATATAGTAACATTGGTATATCCCAAATACTTATATTTTTTAAATTTAATTTCACAATCCAAATTCATCTAATCACCCTTCAAATGGTATACAATATCATTATTGTGTGTACGACATACTACCAAGTAATGAACTGATGGAATTCATTTTCTATCATCACATCTCACATATTATTAAAATTTTGTATTTTATGTATATATATATATTATATCTATAAGATATTAATACTTATATATTTATCATATTACATTTGAATTATTACTTTCCATTCAATGGGGGATTAGATAACATCGTCTATGTGTGAAACAGACTATTTCCATGAGTAGTGACATGAATCGTTTTTCACTAATGTTGTTATTAGAGGGAAATAAAAATAATTTCAAAAAATATATTAAATATAAATGACATAAATATTTTATTCTATAAATATTTATAATTATTAAAATATATTATATTATTTTCATTCTTACACTGAAAATTGACAACGTCGTTCCTGCTTATGTGTGCACTACTACCTGCTCAAAACAACATGATACATTTTCATCTTTCATCACCATAACAGAAGTATGATATATATTATTATATTTAATTGTATAATATAGTATTATTACATAAATATCATAAATTTAATTTAAAATTTTACTTACCTTCATTTAATAATTATTGTTGAAAATTGGAAAAGTTACCCATGATTATGTATGACCAACTGTCTCTAGGATTATAACTTAGTATATTTTTTAAAAACATATTTAATGTTTTTAAAATAATTTATAATTTATATATAAATAATAAAAATATTTCCTGATTATTATATATATGTATATATATTAAAAATAATAACTATTTGACCACAGATAACACATGAAATAGTTTTTGAAAAATGAACTGAATGCCCTATAAAAACACGACACATACCTAAATAATTATGAATTTTAATATTTAATTAAAATGAATAAAATAATAAAATTCATAAAAGGTTATTATTCCTCAAAAAAGTTATTAATATATAAAATAATTTATATAATCTTAATATAATTTACTTAAATTACACACATGTAATAGAAGAATTCATTGTAAGGGTTTCTCATCTCACATTTTATTTCTGAAAGACATTTTCTATATTCAACACACTTTATATTTTGTAGGGTATACAATACCACTTTACATGTAATTAAATTAATCCATTATACATAGTTTTTTCTTACTTTTTTATTTTAGTTATTTTATTCTAGGGGAATTGACTTGAAATTTACCTCGTGGTAAAGTATTTCAAAACACAATTTATTTTTATTGGGTTATATTAATAATTTATTGAAATTGTCATTTCAGGATTAAATTTTAATGAATTTTTATTATATTAGGTTTTATTTACTATTATATTATTATTTTTAATTTTATTAACATAATATATTCATTAATTTATTCTCAAAATCAATGGTATGATTTTTTGGGGCTATTATTATTAAATTCTCTTTATTTGAGACATATATTTATGATATTCACCAATATTAATTTGAGATCAGTATATACTACCCATGGATATGTATTATCATGAAATTAAATATGTTCAGGATATTTGAAGAATAATCTTTTCTTATTATTACAAGGGGATTATGATTTAAGAGTTACCAAAGTGGAAAGGAATTATGTTACAATATCCACACATTTAGGATTTTAATGGTCATTATTAATAAGGAGAAAATAATGCCTTTATATATTTAAGAACCACATCCCATTTATTTTTCTCTAGTTCTTAATGTTTTCGGAATTTTTAATTACCATTTCCTCAAGTATGGATTAGATAAACATCAAGAAAGTCATTTATTAGTTATACTGGTGTAGGAATTTGTTTAGATCACTAATATTTCCCTTCCCTTTCCTTGCTTTCTAAAAAGTTTTTAAAAAATAAAAAATATTTTAATGCGAACAGTAAAGATAATTTTAGAAAAAAAAATTATTTTTAATCTTTTAAATGGAAAATTCCAATAGTTTTCCAAAAATAATTAAATTTTGATCTTTCATAGAAAAATATGAATGGAGCCCTTGTTTTTAACCAGTTCTACTGCAATGAAACTTTATGCGGTTAAAGATATTAAATGATTTAATTATTCCTTTTGATGTTTCAAAAGATAATTTCAAGGAATTATACTAATTTAATTTTTTATATTTTTTTAGATTTTAAATAAGTATTTTCACAAGGGAAAGGATATTTTCCTCAATAAATATTCATTATGATCTTTTAAAATAATTCTTTATCTAAGATGACATCCTATGATGTTACACAAGTGAAAAGGATATTCTCCACAAGAATATTCTTAATAATCTGTTAATGGTATTTCCATTCATCAATGTAAAAAATAGTGATTTTACTACAATCCATTCGGTAGATGTTTTACTAATATGACCCATTTTTCATTATTTTGTAGGATTATATGATTATCATAAAAAATGTTTAGTTTCCATGTGTTAATCAAAATATAAATGAACATTTATTTTTTTCATGATTGAAATGTCAAGGATGATAAATTTTTTATACATGAATGGTAATTAGACGTTATTGTGGATGAACCGGTGATCCCGATACTACATATATAAAGTATTGAGCATCAGTAAATCTAATGGGTGATCAAAAAATAGATGATATAACTGATGTTCCCAAATAACATCGAGTAATACCATTATATATTATATGATGGTTGAGCCTAGATAATGATCTATTGCATTGGTTAATGATCCTTGTATTTAAGGGAATGAATGAGGTAGTTACTATACGGTTTTTATTATTGATTTAACATGTCTCCAATTATTTTTGACATGGGTTTAAAATGTGTTAGGAAGATGATGTTTTGAGGTGACATGATATTTTGTGTCATTATTAAGGTGGGTTACAAATGTTTCATTATATCAGGACTGATATCACATGGGTAATAATTATTGATTCTGAGGACTCGTTCCTTTTTAAAGCATTATGTCATGATACATAATTATTTATCCATTTTTATGTGTAAAATTTCTCTTATTTTAGGTGTATACACAATAATTATTTCCTCATACTGATATTCTCATCTTATAGTCACAATCGACATTTAATTGTTAATGTTTATGTTTACCATTACAAAGCATTTGATATAACCCAAATTAATTTTTCCTTATTTTTTCAACAATACTATTCAATTAATTATCTGTAGAAGGCATTATTATGGATGAAGATGAATAATAAATGTTAAATAAGAAAATATGAGTTAAGTGGTATAAATTATTATTTAATGACATGAGTATTTTTTATGTAAGAGTTTGTGTTAATTATCAAAAACCACAAACAAAAATGATTCTTGAGAATATATGTGATATAATATGGCATTTATATATTTTATGTTTTGGATGGAATATATGGGTTCAAATTCATTGGTATTAATGAATGAAATCTTATGTTTATGTTTTTTTCACTAGATCCATGATTGCAGGTTTAGGTTAGGTATAATTGTTATAAACGGAGGGTTTAGATAAATTTGAAGATTTATTTTTTTTCTTGTGATTTTTACCATTAGAGATATGGATACCATCAAAAATCTATAATATTATTGTTGATCATATGTTAAATTTCTTAGAAAACTATTTTTAGATTTTATATGATGTTATCTTAATGTGATCAATGACACTTTTGGAGAGGTTTTATTGGGATTAAGTATATATTAAATTCAAGTTAATTTGAATTATTACATCATGTTTTGAGGCCATATGTTTTAATGTCATTATTACCTTTATTATTTATAAGATCATTTATATTTTTTTAATTAAAGGAAATAATTTTCCATCAAATAGATAACATTTATATTGTAATTTGATTTGGTGACTATGTAATTAAAGTTATATCAAAAGAAGATCTCTATTTTTTGGGATTGTAAGATTAAGGTATGATATAAACATTGATTTTAACATACTAATTAATGTTCAAGATATAAATTTTATTTTCAATATTTGGATACTTATATAAGTAATCATATTTTTTTAACATTGATTTGTTTTACAATATTTGAGATTAATTTATTATTTCATAAAATGAAGGTTTATTAATTTTGGGAATTATCCAACATTGTTCTAACAATTTTTTTAGGTAAATAAATTTTAGTGAAATAGATTCATTATCTATTTGATGTTTATGTATCCCTTTAGAAGTGGATTTTAATGCTACATTCATGAATTATTTTTCTTAAATGTTCAAAATTTGGAGAAAAATTTACGATTATAGTATAAATTAATGAGTTAATAACATTGTAAACATCATATAAGTGTATTTCCTTATTATATTTTACTAGATGTTTATGGAACACCTAATTATATAGAAAAAGGAAAATGAAAAAAATGTGGTCCTATAACCATAATTAATGATGATTTCGAGGACCCTTCTCACACTACATTGTTTATAGTTTCTCAGTTTTTGATTTTCTAATTATCAATTACCTCATAAAGACCATGGATCTCTCTCACTCTCCATAATTATTAATAAATTAATAATTTATTTTATGTATAAATATTTACATACCAAAAGTTTTCCCATATTTGGAATAATAGTATGTGATATTCAATATGGGTCTTGTAATTTCTCTTTTTCTCTTATCAACGGTATGTTTTATTAACCCTTTTTACATTGTGGGTTTCTCCCATTGGTATTTTTTTCAATTTAAAACCATAAATTTCTGATATCATGTTAAAATTGTGGGGATTCAATTTATTAATGGTGGGAGGATGTAACACCCATATATTTCAATGGAATTGTATTATGTTCGATAGCGTATTCAATACATAACACTATGTTTAGATGACCTATGAAATATATAACTGTCATAACCTACCTATTAAATTGGTAGGTATGGATAGTATTAACTAATTTAAGATATATAAATATACTACTCATTATAAATTATTATTAATTTTTTATTATATAATAAAATATTATTTTATAAATCAATTTTAATATTCAAAGATATGTTTTCATCAAAATTGATTTTTATTTATTCTTATAAGAAAATATAATTATCAGATGTTGGAAATTTTATATTTTTTTTTGAAAAATAAACATATTTTATGAAATTATAAAATGGAAACTAAATTAGGGGAAAATTTTAGATTTGTTGGGAAATAATGGTTTTTTATTTAAATAGTGATAAATACTGATTTTTGTAAAACTATCATTTCATTTCAATAAATTATTTATCTGGATAGTACAATTTTGTATTTAATATTATTTAAATTAAAATAATTTTCATTTTGTTAAATTTAATGTACGTAATTATGTTTTAATCATCATTATTCGGGATTTTATTGTTCGTTTATATATATGTTTAAAAACAATAGTTTTCAAAAAAAAATTTGCATAATGGTTCTCATTTTTAATTAATTATGTTAACCCCAAATTAGTGATGATTTAAATTTTGTGTATATATAATATATCAATAAATATTAATTGGTGTTTATACAATGATTAATATTAATTCTATAGTAAATTTAAATTACCATTTTCATAAAAAATACAATTAAAGATAACCCACTTTTTCGTCATGTATTTGGATTTAATTTTTTAATTTACTGTTTCCGCTAATATGAATTGATTTTAAAAAAATGAATTCAATATTTTTAATCAGAATAAATTAAATTATTTATTAATTTTGACTTAGTGTTTCACCATAATGAATTGTGATATAGTAAAAATTAATTATCTCCTTTAAGATTAAAACAGGTTTACCGTGTGGTTAAACTAAAATTATAAAGATTATAATTTCCTAAAAAATATTCTAAAATTATTTTTTTAACTTATAACAACCTTATAATTCCTAATACTCTAATATTATTTATTTTTTATCCTTATGTCTTTTGAAAAACATGGGTACACTATTTTTTTTTCAAAAATTACCAGTTATCCACTCACCACACATATAAAAGGCCACCCCTCTCGCCTCCCATTCAAACCATAAAATCCAATTGTATAAGAATATGACTTCTGAAATATCATAATTATGTCCCTCAACATGACCTATATCCCTTACTTTGATCATAAATTTATCCTATAAAGAATTTTGGTGCTTACCTAAGGAGGTTGTATGATGAAGAGGTATCGGGTTTTACCTTGCATTTTTATTTTTTTCTTCATACAAATCATTCAATTTTTTTCAATTATTATGTTTTAATAAAAAAATCATATAATTATATTTAATTTGTTAATTAGTAACCTAAATTCATTACCTCTCCTGTTAAATAGAATATGAAATAATCATTCGAGTGTGCAATAGACAACCACCTTGTCACCGATATAATTTGTTTCCCATCATAATATCTCAGTGAATATAATAATGAAATATTTAATGTATATATATGAAAATGTAACATATTTATACTTTTATGTCATTATATCACATGTACCTTGTTAATTTTAATTTCTTTGGGGGTACGGTATCATCGTTATTATGTAAGGAAAATAATGCCTCATGAAACAATGTGATTCATTTTTTCATACCAATTTACATAGAAATTAATAAGTATAATGTTGATGGATATATTTGGTATAAATAATATAATTATTATTTTATTTATCTAGTTATCATTGTGAAAATATAATGCATTATATTCATTCTTACACAATGAAATGATATCATTGTTCATGTGTACGTGTGGAAAACAGCATCCACAAAGCAATGTGATTATTTTTTCTTAACAAAAATACAGGAATGATATATATTTGTTTATTTAATGAAATAATATTTTTTTAATATATAATTATGATTCTATAAATTTTAAAAAAAAATCCTTCCAAAATATTTGTTGAAAAATGGAAATGTTAATCATGCGTACGTACGACCACCAATCTGTTTGATTATTGCATAGTTCGTTTTTCATAAGAATATTTAATGATTCGGTTTAAAAGTATAATTGATTTATAAAGATTATAAATAATTTATTATTATTATTATTTAGATATTTAAAAAAGGACCTATTTGAACATGGGCAACACACCAATTCTATTTTGAAACAATGAACTGAATGTCCTCAAACACCATATATGGGCTTAACTAATTATGAATTTAAATAAATATTAAAAAATATATAAAATAAATGATTTTAGTATAAGGTACTAAACCTAGGGAGGTTTATACTGAAATAAAATGATTGATAAAAGTTTATTATATAAGAATTAAAGGACAGCCATGGATATTTTTATCTTGAGGTAAGGATTTCTCATTTTACTTTTTATTTTGGTTTGAGATATTCCATTTTCAACAGTTTTTTATATTTTGAGGATTATATAATACCCCATTACATTGAATTACATAAATCCTGTATATAACATTGAATTTTTTTGTTCTATTTTAATTATTTTTTTGAAGTGGAATTTACATGAAATTTACTATGTTGTATAGAATTTCATAACATAATTTCCATTAACATGGTTATATTACTTATTAATTTACATACATATGTATAAAATTATTTTTTGTGATAATATATTTTATTCGAATTATTTTAGGTTTTTTTATATTTTAATTAAATAATTGATTCGTTGATAAATTGTAAAATTTAGTGGTATGATTTATGTAAGAGTTATTCATCACAAAATATCTTTCTTTGAAATACAAATTATTTAAATGAATGTATATTTAATTTTGATATTTATATACATCCATTTGACGTGTTATATCATAAAATTATTTATTTTAATGATATTTTATGTATAATTATATGTTATTTATTCATGGGTCATGCAATTGAAGAGTTACTTATGTGGAAAAAGATTTATATTACAACCTCATTTCTTTGTGGATTTTTTTTATTTTGGATTTTTATGGCGACAATAATGTGATATTATTTTCAAGAGACACATATCTTTTATTTTCCTCTACATATGAATGTGGGTCACAGTACTAATTTGTATTTCCCCCCATTATTTATTAATGAAACATCTCTAATGTCCTTTATATGTGACACATAAGTTGTATTTTCTTTTTTACAAGGAATGTTTCTATTTTATATGCAAGTTTTCTAAAAAAATAAAAATAAATCTTAAAAAGTTTTAATATGACTCTTTAATTTAAATTTAACCCATAATTTTCATTTTACAAAAAACATTATGTGGACTCATTATGTTTTTTTATTAATAAGGAAACTTTTGACTTTTGTTTCAAAAATGTGAAATAAATCATAAAATTTTTCATGTTTGTCTTGAGCATATATTTCCACCATCATAACCACAATATTTTGTAAATATTTATTTTTATGTTTCAATGGTACATTTCAAAAACAAATTATGTAATTTTTTTTAATGTTCTAGATTTTTTAAAAAAAAATCAAAAATGAAAATATATTTTCTGAAAAAAAATTCCCACTAATATTTCCTAATAATTTTCAATCTACGATGACGTCATCTGATATTAGTCAATTAAAAAGGTTATTTTTCATCAAAAATGTTTTTGATAATCTCTTAATGGTATTTTTTTTAATCAACGTCAATATTCCTTATTGCTACTGCACTCAATAAGGGACATGTTGTTTTGGTACCATCCCCAATTCATTATTTGTATGGTTAACTATATTGTTTTGGAACACATAGTTTCTATGGTTTAATCAATATGTGAAAGGATTATGATTCTTTTCATGATCAAAAAGTGAATAATTTTAATTGTTTTATTAATGAATAGTACATAGAAAATTTGGATGTTGATTTGGTGAGCCTCATACAACTTTAATGAAGGTTTGATCTCCATTATAGCTCATATCCATGGAAGATATAGCTTATATAATGGGTTAACATTGATAGAACATGGTGATCCAGATATATATTATATAATGGGTGCACCTAGATAGTGCTCTAATGCCTTTGGAAATGTTCCATGAATTAGGGTAAATAATGAGGAAGTTTACAAATGGTTTCTCCAATGGATTTACCTAGTGTCCAATAATTTTTGACATTGATTAAATTGGGTTATGAAGATAATGTTCTAATATTTAAATATGATTTATTAATGATTTATATGGGTTATAAATTTTTCATTTTCCCAATATTGATATCACATGAATCATGATTATTCATTATTATAAATTTGGATATTGTTAAATATTTATTTAATTCTATATAATTATTGATCCAGGTTGATGGATATGATATCTATTATCTTCTATTCATGCACAATGATTATTTCATCATGAAATTGTTCCCATATTATACTCATTGATGACATTTAATTGTAAATTCTTATGTTTACTCTTACTAGGAATTTGTGTTCTCTCTAATTTTTTTAGTTTTTCCAAGGTTATCTGGAATTTTTTTGAATGAATTACGTATATAAGGGTTCATAAAAGTTTATGATGAGTATAAAATAATGTGAAATAATAAATATTTGGTTAAATGCGTGAAAATTTCATTTATAGACTTCGGTAACGTATATGTAATATTTTTACGTAATTCTATAAAAATCATAATCTAAAAGGTCTATAATATTTTATTTGATGTAATATTTATTTTTGTTGTATTATGATTGTTTATCGAATAAATATATCACATTAATTAGTATCATATCTAGAAATATAATTTTTATGATTTCTGTACCAGATTTGGTTAAATGTTTGGGGGAATTAGAGAACAATATGAGTGAGTTATAAGTTAGATATCTTCATTAAGTGACTTAAGTCACCATGTGTGGTTTGAGAAACACATATTTTATAATATTCTCATATTATTCCTTTCTTCATCCACTTTATGATTTGGGTTTTTTTGAAAAAAATCATGCTACCTTGGCTATTGGAATTAGTTTTAAACATATCCCTTCTTCGAGTTGTTGATATATGTAACCTTATGAAGATTTTAGTGTTGTTTTATGACGTTTTATAATAACAACCTTATGTGTAGTCATTACAATAGATCTCATCTCTTTCTATTTATTATGATATATCATTCATTCTGCCTTAGAGTTTTATTAATCCTCACATGTTGTATTTATCTAAACTCCATTTTATTTGATCATGATTCTATTCTTTATTTCCAACTTCCCAACATCGTCTTTTTACAATGTAATTCCCATTGTTGGTGTTGATGATTTGATTTCCATGATTAATGGTTGGTGGTTCCATTTGGGATTTTTCATGTAATTGAACACATGATTATCCTAATTTTCTTGATATGGATTTCAATTAATTTATAAAACATTGATTTAAACTGATCTTATTATAGAATTTTAAATGACATGGATAATTTTTAAAAATGTCCACACATATAGAATTGGAATTTTGTGGGGATTTTTAAAAATGATAGAATTGATATAATGTTTGAGAATTGTATTGATAAATATGGATTAAATATTAATTATGAAATACTATGATTGTTTTGATATTTAAATGTAATTAAATGATGATAACCATATGTTTTGGTTGGAAAATTGAAATACCATAACGAAACTGATAATTTGGAAATTGAATTTTAAATGATTATTGATTTTAATTGGGTTTATTTTCCTTATATCTATTTTTTTATTAATCACATATGACCACGTGTAGTTAGTGGTTAATTTGTAACATATTTTCTAGGATCGTTAACCCCTAGAAAATGATTTATGAAGTAAACTCTAACAAAACCCTAGTATAACATGATTTTACATGATGTGATATTTTCGAGTCCTATTTGGACTAAACTTGAGGGACATGTGAACACATACATTATCATGATCACAAGTACCAAATGTGTGAGGATATTATTTCCAAAAAACTAATTTACATCATGGAAGATGACCACAGTGCTTGTTCTGTATGTTGTTATTGTACATTGTAATGATTAAGGAACAATTTTACTCATTCCAATTGATATAAAAAATTAATTAATTTAATTGTTTATTTAATTAATTTTTAAAATGTATTGCATTTATTAAGAATAAATCATGTTTTGTATTCAAAGTGAAAATGTTATGTCATGCCATTTCATATAATATTTAAATTTAAAACATGATTTGGTTTATTATTATGTTATCTATTATAAATCCCTTGTAGAGACCCTTCTAGGATTTATAGATAACACACTTCATTTCCATTCATATTTTTTTGACTTTCTTATGCCAGGTTCGAGAAATGGAAATGTTCCGCTTAGAAGTAGTGGATGATCTTGATCCTTTAGGCCATAGAGTTATAATAGAGGTCGGTATTGGAGATGTGTTCCACATGTTATATGGGATGTTTGAGTTTTATCTTTTCATATAATGAGTTATTTTATAACATAATACTTTGGGGTTTTTTAAATCTATTTTTTTTTGTACTTTCCCCCTTTTGATTATTGAGAATACTAACTTGTATCCTTTTTTCATCAAATATTTTTGGGAAAATTCATACCCTATTTTATCTTTGTTCACCCCAGGTTATAGTGACTGGCACATGGGGATCTTTATTTCCATTAAGGCCATGTAAGATCTAGCTTAGGTATTTAGGTGCTTGGGTATATGTGATGGTTCATGAAAATGTGACATCAAAGGTTCTTGTTATGCATCATTCCGTGATGTCAGTTTGATATTTGGTTAAATGTTTGGGGGAATTAGAGAACAATATGAGTGAGTTATAAGTTATATCTCTTCATTAAGTGACTTAAGTCACCATGTGTGGTTTGAGAAACACATATTTTATAATATTCTCATATTATTCCTTTCTTCATCCACTTTATGATTTGGGTTTTTTTGAAAAAAATCATGCTACCTTGGCTATTGGAATTAGTTTTACACATATCCCTTCTTCGAGTTGTTGATCTATGTAACCTTATGAAGATTTTAGTGTTGTTTTATGACGTTTTATAATAACAACCTTATGTGTAGTCATTACAATAGGCTCTAACAGGAATAAATTTTTGAGAAATAGTAGTTAAATCCTCTCATAGACAGGATTCATGTTGAGATTATAGATCATGTTCTCCAAGCTACAGGGAAAATTCCAACTCCTACTCCCATTCAGAATCCAAATATGGAACCTCAAAGCATTTAATCTTAGAATCATGCCCTAATATTTCCTTATTTGGAAAATAATAGAGCTTCAAATCTCTATTGAGTCTTCCGAGGATATGAATTGGTTGAGAAATATGTGTTTTTATTGGAGTTCCTTAAATCTATGAAGTCAATTATTTTGAAATTTATTTTCATCCATGGTAGAGGGACCTAGAATAAATATGCTAAATATTTCCTTCATGGATTTCCTTCCAATATATTGAGAGTCAAAATTAAAAATAGTTTTTCACAATGACCCCTATGATGAGTTGGTCATACATGTTGAAATGTTACTTGTAGATATTTTGTTATATTATTTCATCCCACAAGTAACAAAGGATTATCAACACATAATTGTACCATGGTGTAATAATATTCTATCGGAAACAAGGGGTTCTAGCCACAGACATTTGGAATAATGCTTTTTTCATGTAGAGAAAGATTCTTTTTGGAATGATGGTAGTTGTTCAACAACTATGATAAGTACCAATACAGTAGACTCATCATTTCTGAATTATTTATTTGATACTGGTGAATATAAATTATTTATATCTACTCTTATTGTGGAACATCTAGAACTTATTATAGATCTTTTTTCTTATTTTAAGGATTCTAACATACAAATTAGAATGAAGAGATGACATCATCTTCATTTTCCTAATTATGTACTCTCTTTTTCATAGATTAGACTCATCTAGGATTATATATATCTTGACATGAAACCTGTTGATTCAATTTTTGAGATGGATTATCTCATTTTTAATAAGTCTTGAATTGAATACTATATTAAATGGGTCTCGTTTATTATTCCTGATAGGGTGTGAAATAACATTCATGTCGAATGTTACATGAGTATGAGTAAATATGTAACTTCATATATTGGTTTAGGGAAATTGATACTGGTGTTTGATTTTCAACTACAGCAGGAGTATCTGAGTGATGATAACCCTCTAGTTGTCATCAATTATTTCAATGTTTTTATTTCTCATTTTTATAATTTTCAACGCATATTATAGGTAGAGTTATATATTGAATTATTGAATGGTAGACTTCTAGTATCAAATCCATCATACCACATATATTTATCTAAAACAAAATACAGTAATAATAAGATGGATTATCTATTAGAGAGAGGAATTATATGCCTGAGATTGTCACCATGGGCAACATATGTTCTCTTTTGTAATACGGTTTATGGGAAATTTAAACTATGTTTTGATTATAGTAAACTGAACATAGTTACATTAAAGAACAAGTATATATTGCCTTAGATAGATGATCTGTTTGAAAAACTCATAGTGGGAAAGTGGATTTTTTAGATTGATCATTTATATGGTAATCGCCAGTTGGGAATAAAATAATATGAAATTCATAAAACAATCTTCTAGTGTAGACATATCTATTATGAGTAAAATTTAATTATATTTAGTCCAACCAATACTCCTAAAAATTTTAGGGATTTTATGAATGGAATATTCCAAGACTGTCATGAATGTTTTTAGTTGTATTTTTTTAGATTAAATTATGGATTACAGCTAGTATTAAGAGGATCATGTGGTTCATTTGAGAGTTGTTCGTCAATTTTTAGAAATCATAATATTATTTACAAGCTACGGAGATATGATTTTTAGATTTTTTAAATGATGTTCTGTGGAAACAAGGTCTTGAAACATAGTATCTTAGTTTATCATAATTATTTTATAGCTTTTCTGACATGAGGTAAAATACAAGATGTTTTTTTAGATTCAATGTTTCTAGGGTATAGTGGGGTGTTATCTATTGTACATAAAAGATATATCACGGTAGGATTCTCTAATGACATATATCAATAAAGTTGGAGTAAATTTCATTTATGATGAAAAATTTCAGAGTTATTTTTTTAAAATAAAACATATATTAACTTCTACATCAGTTTTGATTCTTCCGGAGGCCGATCATGGATATATAATATTTTGTGATGCATCAGGTTTGGGATTGGGTTTGGTTCATAGGATATGTGAGTAGAAATATCTGAACCAAGTCCTTTAACTCACATCTATAATGCATGAACATAAGTGTTGGACAAATAACCTTTTTAGATAATGTTTTACCATGTATTCTAATGATAAATGATTGAGTTATATCTTATCTCAAAAGTCCTAATTCTCTATCATAATATTTTGTTTGAGTAACATATGTCACTTTATTTTCACATTAAATATACCCTAGATAAGTGTAATGTCATTGATAATGATTTGGGAAGAACACATCAGACCGAGGTCTTGAATGAATCATCAAATAGGAGATTTTATGGTAATTCTGTAATAGTTTCCTCTAGAAGTCCAGGTAGAGGAGGAATAGGTCTTCTTAGATGGGGTTCAGCTGACCTCTTCCCTTATCAAGATGATTATTCAGGAAAAAAATAACGACTTTTAATGTCATGTTATTATGTTCTATCTTTATGATTTATATACCATTAGATAATGGTTATTATATTTGGTGGAAAATGTATGTTTTTGGAAATGGTACATTGTACCATCTCTTTTAAAAATTTCATGTTGGGTGATTTCCATAATTCTTAGTGGAAAAATCACTATTGCATGACAAATACGATTTATTATATGAGTTGATGATTCTGGTGGTGAGGTATGAAATGAGACATTTTTGATATCATTCTCATTATTAAACATATAACATGTCATGGTTATAAAAAAAGACATTTATCTTTTATTCATCCACTTTTAGTGACGACATGGATGTGTGATGACATTTCTATAAAAAATTTAGCTATTGTTATATACCCATAAGATGAGGAATGTGATAGGGGTTTTTATCAGTCAGATCATTAAATCAGATAAATTTATACACATTCATGATACAACCAATTTTGAGATGTTGGGAAATCACTTATTAAGATAATGTTTAATTTTATGTAGTTCCATATGATACAATCTTTAAAATACACACCATTTTACCACTCATTTTTAGCAAGGCCTCTAGGAGGGGATGGGGTCTTAGGATTTTTTTAGATCGACATACCATAAGATGATAGACTTGTAAATAGAGAGGGATATGTAGATTCATCATGAAATACTTCCAATATAGATCATAAATTTTTGAGGAGCTTGGATGACCATTTTTTGGGGGTGGAGTTTTAATAAAATAATAGTTACTAGTTCGAGATCAGAATGGATCCTTTTTAGGAATTGTATGACAGGCCATGTAAATATCAGTTGGGTATATCATAGATTAGTTATAATTCATTATATGGGTTTATCATGGTCCAAGATATGATAATGAATATTTATATGATTCATTAGATGTTTTTATGGTATAGATATGGTATAAATCCTATGTTGATCATTTTCATAGACAATTGGTGTTCTATGTTGTACACTGGGTGTTATTGAGAATATCAGCTTGGTTGGGTAACCAACCTCTTTGGAATAATGGTAAACATCCTCTTCTAATCATAAGACCCTTTTAGGATGTTTAGTTTAAGGGGAATGCACCATAACATTTATCACATCCACTATAGCTGACATTGATACAAAATATGTTCTATATATCCTATCTTACGATGAATTTTTCTATCCCATATCATGTCTTCAGTTGGGAGGATCTTGAGGTTGATCATGATTTATTCCAGACTATGAATCTTGTAAGGACTATTGATTTTAAGAAATAATATGTAAATGGGAGGAAGATAACATTTATCATTTTTTGATAAAATTATGGTTTTGCTTCTCTTGATGATTGGGAGAGTGAGGCACTGAAGATATTACATTGTCCTTTACACTTTGATGTGGAAAATTATTATTTGTATCTATCATGATATAATTTTATTATCATGGAAATGATTTAATATACAATTACTAGATTAAATGTAATCCTTGACCCTGGTTTTGATCATGATTTGGTTTGGGATTTTTTTTTGAAATTTAAAAAATATTTATAGGTTTTATGGGTTTTTCTTGGTCAGTGCATGATTTCCTAAACCATGAACCTTATGAGTGAAATTATTTCACCCCTTTGGAAGTGCTGAATTCACGGTAAACATAGGGTTTCACAAAATATTCACCCAACTAATAGAAACTATGCACAGGTGGAAATGAAGTCTAGAGAGAGTGAATGTTTTGGGTACATTAATTTTCTATCAGTGTGACCTTTTATAAGAAACCATGCACACAAGACTAAATTATACTAACAATTATTTTTAATAATTTATGAGCCCTTTTTTATATTTCTATTCACATTGATTGGCCCAAATATTATTTTAATTATTTAGAAGGTTCTATTGAATAAATGTTGGCTCGTCCGTCCTTTTTATTTGGAAAATTGAACTTCTAGTGGATTATTTTCTCTCTCTAGTAAGTGGATCCCTTAAATAATAGTTTATTTTGATGTCTAACTCATACATCTTTAGCATTTTATGGATCATCATGTACGGTATGGATAAGAAGTATTTTTTGATTACATAATGAATATTTTATTTATATATATATATATCTCCTTTAGCTTAAATATACATTGGCATTCCCATTACGGGTGTTCATCATATAATTTCTATGATTAAAAGTATGTAGTTCCATTTTATATTTTCCTCATAATTGAAACCTTGATTTTCTATATTTTTTTGAAATCGGTTTACATTGATTTATAAACACTATATTTGTAGTTTTTCGATTATTGAATTTGAAATAGCATGAATTTTTAGAAAAACCAAATTCCAAAGGAATTGGAATTGTGGGGTGGTTTTTCAAAATGAAATAATTGATGAAATGAACGAGAATTATTTTGTGAAAAAAAATCACAGATTTAAATGATGGAAACCTATGATTGGTTTTGTATTGGAAGAGGCATGAAAATATGAAACCCCCATTTTTTGGGTCTGAAATTGAATATTCAATTTGAAAATTAAAATTGGGAAATTGAATTATAAATGATGATTGATTTGAAATTAGTTGATTTCCAATTTTGTATTGAATTATTGAACTCATGGGAGTATGGATAGTAAGTGGGTTGATTTGGACAATAATGTTACGATCTTGATTCCATAAAAATAAATTGAGAATAAAAAAATAACAAAAACCATGTATGTCATTATTATCACAAATGATATTTTAATGTTTCAAATGTGGACTAATCATGAGGATTGGGTGTACACAAACATTATTGTGATCACTAATATGAAAATATTGAGGATACTATATCCATAACCTAATGTACTTCCAGGTAGATGTCCATGGTTCTTGATCTATATGATTTGATTATATATTCCATCAATTATAGTACAATTTTAATCATGAAAAATGATTTATATAAATTCATTTAAATATTTTATTAATCCATATTTGAAATGTATTCACTCTATTTAAAAGAATGAATGTTTTTTTTAAATTGGAAAATGGAAAGTCATTTCAAACAATGTTATATTTAAATTGAAATTATGAGCTGGATTATTATTATTGAATCTACTATAGAACCCTTACTGATAACCTTTTGGGAATTATAGCTCACACCGTGCCTTTTCCATCACATATTTGGTGACATTATTATTCCATGTTAGAGCTCAATGAATGTACAACAAAGAGGTGGTGTATGTTCATGATCCATTATACCCTAGAGTGATGATAGAGGTGACCAGTGGAGATGTGATCCACATGATACATGGGATATTTGAGTTTTCTCTGGTCAGTTCTTGATTGCTTTGATGGTGTAATATTTGGGTATTATTGTTATTTATTTTAGTACCTTATCTATTTAGAGTAATGAGCATACTAACTTTTTGATAACAAGCATTCATTTCCTCTAAGGTCACTCATTTTTACCATATTAGTTATATAATGGTATCTCGTTAATTCTTAGGAAAATAATCATTTATTCCCAAAAAACTCCAATTATTATAAAACATCGACACATTTTGTTAAAAAATGAAATGAAAATTATTATTTAATTTTTAATGTGTTAAATAATAATTTTAAAAAAAATTGTTTAAAACAATTTGATTAAAAAATATAAAATAAATTAAAAATTAAAAATATGTGTTTATAAATGTAAACAAACATATATAAAAATTACAAAATCTCTTTAAAAATATCTTGTTTGTAATAGAAAATATTATCCTAAATTTCTATTTCATACATATATATATAAAATGTCATAAAATCATTAATATTATTAAATAATGATTATTACACTATTCCACTATAATTCATATGTTTTAGAAAAATATTATGAAGTACCCTCTAGGTTATGTTTTTTCTCATAATTTAATTATCCAGAAATTTTGTTTTGAAACTAAATTTAAAAAATTTAAAAATTCAATTTTAAATTAAATCACACTATATAGAAGAATATAATTCATTTTAGAAAATCATTTTTTAAAATGTTTCATATTATTTACTATTATTTTCTATCATTAATTAATTAATTAATTTTTTATATATATTATTCATTTTAACAATATATTATTAATTTTAACAATATATTATATTATCTTCTAACCATATTATAGATAAATTCATAAAATAAAACACATAATTTAGAGAAATCTATTTTAACAAAATGACTTTCTTAGTTACTATAGCTATAAAATTTTAATTTAGTTATAATTAAAAGTAGTATTCATATGTTTAATAATTTTTTTACTCCCATTGTTATATTTTTATCCAATAACTATATTTTTAATGATCACATTTAGTACTTTCATTTTTCATAAATATTTCATGGTTCTCATTTTAGTTTTGTGTTTTGTGTGGTGAAAGCTATCAAACATAGTTTTTATTTTATGATGGAAAACATATGTCATTACGAAGTGTAAATCATTCATTATAAACAATTATTCCCCAATTTTCACTACTATTATGATATATGAATCATAATTGGGAAGAGATAATATGTATGCCCCATTCAATCCCTTATCATTAACTCTAATATAATACAATTTATAATCAGTCTCTTATTTCTCAAAATAACAATGAATAATATGATAATATAGGTTTAGATAATCACTACATAATCATAATTGAGAGGTTCATATGAATTACCTAATAATGCATACTTTTTGACATTAAACATCCCATCATAAATAAATTCCAAATGATCTCAAAATTCATTGTATCATCTAATCAGAGTACCTCAAATTGTAAATCATGAACAAAATTGGATTTTATTTATATTGTAAAGGATATGTTGGATCCCTCCAAATGGATATAACCATAAATCCCAAACCAACTAGGTCTCCCCTCACAAGTTAACATTCAATTTTCAATATTCATCCTTACGTATTAGGTTAAATTCCCTCTGAGATCTTATCTACCACTACAAATGTCATATTATTGAATTATTATCTCTATATCCATCTTATTCTTGTTAAGATTATTCTCCAAAATATAGATATGTAATCATTAAATGTTATATCACATTATTCTTATTGATCTATATTCTCGAAGAGGAATATCATCATAGGGACACAATCCTTGTGAACAAAATCAATCATGTTGGGATATATTCTGCCTAAGGTTAATCCAAAAGGGATTATAATGCACAAGTCTCTCACAAATCATTACTCGGAATCCTTAATTGGAAATACCACAATGAATACTGTAAACAATATATATCAGTACTTTTCTCATGAACACAAAATATAAGACGTCACCCATTTTGTAGAATTTTTCGAAATAGATTCAGGTTCGTTTTACATGGATACACAAGAAGATTATTTTATTTACCGGATCTCAACACCATTGAAAATTTTGGCCTCCCTAGATAGTTATAAACAACACTGAACAATTTTTTGTGGATTTAAACCACACCTTCTTAAAATAATGTATCACCAAGTAGTAATGAAATGTGATTGAGATCCTTTGATACAAATATATGATTTAATTGATGGAGAAAATGTAATATATAAACATGAGGCCATTAATGTTAAAACATTGAATCATACATATCTTCATGTTCATAGATAACCTTTATTTCATAATGATTTTCATATTTGTGGAGAATATTTGAGACGTATATATGTTAAAATTGATACATGATAACAACTAATGATTTTCATGAGGATAATATATTTTCACTTGGATATAAGGGGGACTAAAAACAATTATTTAATTTACATGGTAGTCCAATACAATGAAATGTTTCTCTAATGAATGTATGATGATACTGAAATCTCACCTGCATGACCAATAATTTTTTCTCATTATTTTTGGTTAGAAAAATCCCAATGAACACTTTCCTTTTGAAATTAGTACAACATGAAATCTCATTTCATGGATATGAGAGTCATTTTTAGTTTCTTGTTTTATAAATACACTTCATTCTACCATAGAGATAATAAACACGTATAATTGGATGTAAATCATTATTCACTTCTGGCCTGTAAAAATAAGAAATTTGGCCATTCTAAAAAGAATGTTTGACATGAAACCATTAACTACAAAAGAGATTTGTCAAACAAGACATCTACTTTTGATGTTGTGTTGACGAGTTTTCATGTATGTGTTTGTTAATACCAATATTAAAAAATCAAAACCATTTTTATTAAAATTCATGAAATATGAACCACGAAAAATACATTCTTCAGTTGTTGCAAGTGATGGAGCCTCACCAAAACAAGAGATATTCTCCCCATTCCCTTCCTTCAAGGCTATGTGATGTATGTACTTATTTGGGTGTACCAACTAAATGGTACAATCCTTAACCTAAAGGTAGCATAAGAATACACCATCAAAATGAATAATTAGTTACTATCATACCATTGGTCGATCATGACGAAAATGGTGACACATACCATCATATTCAACAATTTTGAGAGAGTTTAACCAAAAGCGCTATTAGAAACATCCATTATCTTAGGGAGCATGACCATAATGTTAAATATTACTTAGTTGCTTTTAGTATACTCTTAAGTCTAATCCCATCAACCATATCCCTTACCATTGTGTGGAATTAACTCTTTATAAGTCCATCAGTGATTCCCTTATTTGGTCATTCCCATTTGATAATATGTGAGATCACTCTATGTGAAATGTGAAACTGACGACAAAGAAAATGGATATATTCTCACTTCAATTGATGATGAACTCCATCATACCATGTAGGAATCCAAGGAGGATGTACAAATTCATGTTCCCAAATATTAGGCCTCCAATATACACTTTTGATGCTAGTGTAATAATTCCAGCATATCTAGTTAGAATCTAGTTGGAAACAATACAATCTATCCCCCACACACCAATATTGTGGGAATGTATTAGTGTCCACTGAAGGATATGTGTGGACATGTATACCTAATTCTATTAAGAAAAGGTCACAATTTCAAATTCTATCTTTAAAATCCAAAGAAAACATCTTGGTGGAAATCTATGGGAATAAATATATTCCTAAAACGTCATACAAAGATTTCAGTGTTTCTTTAAAGAATGAACATGAAATTTTTTTAAACATACCCTGTCATCTATTAGGGTGTATGTATGTATACTTTTCTCGATTACCAAAGGTGAAAAATAACATATACTGAGAGATACATAGATGAAATCTCACATTCATTCTCACAATTAAAGGGCGATTCGACACATTTTGGTGATAAATGGACAATTAGATCAAGAAAATATTTTTATTCATAGCAGAGATCAATTTCCTATTTAAATAACCCATTTAGGGAAAAATATTATTTTAAAATCCTGAAATTATTCCTTGAATATCATAGAAATCATTCAGGTGTAGGAATAAATTCTTAATCCCTATTGATGCACATGGTTTCATAAGAACATATTTTTGGAAAAGAGAGGAAGGAACAAATTCCTACTAATTAGAAATATACACATCAGCCCATTCTAATTGAAATAAAGGGGTCTTCTAAGGATGATCCCACATATGAAATTCAGAGTTCACAACACATTACTACGACCACAATATTATAGTTTGTAAGTGACTATCTCACTGGGGAAACCTATTTATTTGTAGAAGTCACATATTTGATTAATACTAAATCTTAGTTCTCTTGAGGACCTAAAATAAATTTCAATTGTGGAAAAATATGTTGATTAATCACCATTCAAAAGAATATGTATCTATTTTCATAATGGTATTATATACATCATTACTGTTAGAAGCTCCATAGGATCTCCCCAGTGTAGTTTCTAAAAATTTCCTAACTTGAGTGATATGACGATAAATTATGGGAATTATTTGTATGATGTGAACCATGAAAATTCTAATTATGGTTAGAATATCAAATGAAAAGTAGGTCCTACCTTTTCCTTAGTCCACCCTGAAGGTACTCTATGTGGAATATGTTTTTTTAATCCTACTTATGACTATATAATAATAAATAGTGATAATATATAGCATACTGGATTTTTCTGTGATGTTGGGGGGGTATTTATAATATCACTTCCACTACCAAGGTATTCAATTATAATTTTGTAAAAATGTTACAATAATAGAAAAACACCAACCCCAACCCATAGGGATATTGGAATATTTATCATGACATACTCATACTCTAATAAATTTTTTCTTCTCCATGATAGGGACTATTTCACTCATGGGATGTTCATAGGTTATCTCAATGTGTATTCCATATCTCTTATTGTAGATATTATCAACAAAATTGTTCAAATATTCTAATAGGATTACTCTTCACAGATAATCTCAAGTATATTTGTATAGGGAGAAGGAGAGAAATCTTGATATTAATTACATTATTGATTCATTTATATATTAAATATATTTCATAGAGGATCAGTGTGCAAAATTTTAGTTTAGAAGGAAAAACAATCCTCAAATCGATGGACATGACTCATACCCCTCACAATTGCTGAAATTTAATTATCCCTATTTTAATTGTAACTAATAATTCATTGAATTAGTTGAACCATTTTTTTGTCTTGATATGGTCCCAAGACAAGAACTCTAAGATAGAAAGAGGTATCTAAACACATATTCTTCATATAGACCCTTGAAAACCCAATATTTTTATGGTATATCAATCTACTATCTAGATCGATTGCTAGATGGGAAGGTGTAATTTGGTAGTTCCTCAACCAATTCAGCTACTAATTGAGGTAGAATACAATACTAATCCACAAAAATTGAAATAAATGTGAAAACATGAGAGCCATATATTTATCACCAGTTGGAAAGATGTTCACAATCCATGAACCTACGACTCCCTTAAAAAGGTTTTCTAGAGATATTCATTGAATACATTTTTATTAAGATAAAAAATATATAATATTTGTTAAGTAACTAATTTACTTTTTTATTATTTCTATATTTATGTAGAGTTTAGAAGATTCAATTTGGATGACTAATCACAAGCTTCATCCAGTGTTAATTGCTCTAGGAATGTGGAATGAAAGTATAGAAATAACAAATCATAATCATATGGAAACTCCAACACCATCTATAAAAACAAACATTTTACAATACCATTATGTCCCCCACTATTTATTGAAAATACAAAAATAATTTTAACCATAACACATAAATTATGAATGTTAAAATTTCTTCCCCTTATGAAGATTAATAGAATAATTTTTTTAAATGACAATGATCCTAGGTATGTCACCAAAACTATGAATTTTTTTATATATCTTACAGTATCCATGTATCTGGATTAGGATAGACTAAAATTCAAAAATAATTACCATCCTTACCAAAAAAAATCATTGAACTCACCATCTAGGAGTGTTTTGACTATAATTAAAGCCTTTATATGATTGTATATATTTGACATGTTATGTTAGGAAATCCACTAGCATGAGTTGATTTTGTTTCTACAATATCTCTATTTGAAAAAGTGAAATGGGAATATGTCCTTAATATGTAATAATAGATGTTTTATGAATATATTAATAGGATAATTGTTAACCACATGTATTAATCCACATAGAATACCCAATCCAAATAATTTATTCACTTAATATTTTCCGCAACGATACAACCATCCTCGTTTGAACCAAAATATCTTACAAACCAAACGTCTAACATAAGGATTACAAGTGTAGTGAATCTAAATTAAAAGAAATTAAAATATTATTGATACCAAATATGTAACGCCGTGACCTTGGTTACCCAGAGTCGGTGCATTATTAAAATACATTGGCATGATACAAGGAATCATGTCCCAAAGGACCGACCACTTTTGTAGCCTTGGATGTACTAGACACATTCATAAGTTTTACATTACATCATTAAATATAAACATCCAAAAATTATTTTACCCTTTTTAAGGCACTGATAACTTTAGCCTATCCCTATAGGTCAACCATAAAATATATCTTTGCAGCTTGGGGAAAGTAAAACATAGAAACGGTTGTGCTCAGATGCGCAATAAGGATAATAATATAGCGAAAACTATCAAAAATAAGAATAATCATTTAAGGTAATGTATAAGACTAAAACATAATCCTTTTAAACATATACATTAGCATAATATGTCAATGATAAATTCAAATAATTCCATTAACTTATTCACATGGATATTCTACTATTAAAATAATCAGATGAAATATCAATAGCCACTTTAATAATAATGGAATCTATAATGCCATACTTCATAACCACACGGTCAAGACCTTGTTCCAAGACTAAAAATAAGATTTTTTAAAGGCCTTATTCGAAGAGACATGTTTTCACATGAGACCTACTGATGAATTGAGGTGAAATAGCGGGCTCAACCGGTCACTTACTAAGTCCAATGCATTCCTCATATGAAAATGTTTATACAAAACATAAACATTCATATTAAAACTAGCATACGAAATTCCAATACTTTATACATAAACCATGAATGGTATGAAAATAATGCATCCACAGTAAAGTATATCTGAAATCCTTCAACACAATATGGAATATTTGTATCTTAAATAACTCAACATCAAACAGGTTTAAAATCCTTCGATGAATGTTGACAAAGATGAAATCAAAACTTTTTTAGAGAAATATATCTTTCTATTTAAAAGAAATTTAGAAGTCATGAAATTATAAAAGAAAAAATTTATTTTGAAAATATTCTTATAAACTTGCATGGGAATATTTGACGATGTTATAATGACATAAAATATCCACACA
Source organism: Viscum album (assembly GCA_963277665.1). Taxonomy (NCBI): domain Eukaryota; kingdom Viridiplantae; phylum Streptophyta; class Magnoliopsida; order Santalales; family Viscaceae; genus Viscum; species Viscum album. The sequence continues at coordinate 1,815,669,986 of OY728151.1, read as the reverse complement.
CACCGTATAAGTTTAAAAAAGACATTTTACCTTAATTTTGTCGAAAAGGTCATAAAGTACCTTGTTTGGAAACAGTGGAAAGATTCATTTCAAATCATATAAGGTAAAATATGGGTATAAATGACATTAACCCATATTCTAGTAAATATTAAAAATATTTTGAAATACATTTTTATGAAAACACGGATGTGGATGATAATTAGGTTCTAGTCGATACATACTTAAAAACAACCTCAGATAATAAAAGGATTGTTAAATTAACACTTTAGTTGTAATTTTCCTTAGTAGATGGTATGTAATCCTCCTGTATAATAGTTAAAACATTGTTATTAAATTATACAATAACTATATACATAAATATTATATCATAATAGATCCTATAATATTTCATTGTTAATAACATTTCTGTAGTATAAACATTTTGGGTGTCAACTAATTCGTTTTCCATTATATGGTTGGTTATGTAATCCATGTTTTTTATCGATAGTATAAATTTGATTCATATACATAATGATATTTTGTTCATAAAGCTTATTTGTAATCATAAAAAAATTATTCTTGAATGATTAGAATGGGGATTGAATCTAATCGCGTTCGTAGAGACAATAATCCGAATGAACACACAAGCAATAATATCATTATATTGATGGTGACATCGAATGTAATTGTAACACCCTGGCCCCAATTACCTAGAGTCGGTGAATTATTTTAATACATTGGCATGATTACAAGGAATCAAGTCCCAAAGGACCAATCAGTTCAGTAGTCTTGGAAAATAGATTACATACATAAATGTAACATTACACTTCATAACATACAAAACAACATAAATAATATTATATGAATTCCATTATTCCCTTGTCTTAACCCTACATATCAATCAAAATATACTTCTTGGAATCATGGGAAAAATAAAACATAGAAAAGGGGTGAGCTCAAATGCCCAGTAAGGATAACAATAAAGAGAAAACTTCCTTAAATAATAATAAACATTTAAGGAAATGTATAACTAAAACAAAATCCTTTTTAACATGAAGTTCAGCATAGTATGGCTAAAATAAAATGAAATAAATCCATTTACTTATTAAAATGGATATTCTACTAATAGAATAATAACATGCAATATCAATAACCACTTTCATAATGATGAAATCTAAAATTCTAGACTATCATTACCACATAGCCAAGGCCTCGTGCCAAGACTTCAAATAAGATTTTGTCAAGGCCTTGTTCCAAAACACTAGTTTGTCTCATGAGACCTACTGATGCATCAAGGGGCTATATAGGGCTCCACCCATCACTTACTAATTCCAATGCATTCCCATATGAAAAGGTGTAAACATAATGTAAACATTCGTATTAAAACTATCATACAAAATGTCAATAATTTCTCTCTAAACCATGAATGGTATAAAAATAACACATCCACAGTAAAACATATCACAAAACCTTCAATACAATAAAAAAGTTTTGTATCATAATAAATCAACTTCAAATAAGCTTAAAATTCATCAAAGGACGTTGACATAGATGAAATCAAAACTATTTGAGAGAAATATCTATTTTCTAGAAATCATTGAAAAGTCACACATTTATAAAGGAAGTAATTTAAAAGAGAATTTTGAATCAAATTGTCCCATACCAATTTAAAACATTTGAAAATAAATATCATTTCAAAACATTCATGTCCATATAAATAAATACATAAAATCATTTTGAAAACATGGACATTAATTAAAAATATTTAGAAACATACATCTTTAAAACATTTAGAATTATGATATTGATAAAGAGTACCTTTCACAAATTCTAAAAACATTCATTTCGAAATCATTTAAAAGTCACATAATTATAAAATAAAACATTTACTTTGAAAATATTCTTATAGGATTGTAAGAGAAGCTTCATCGATTTTATAATGGTTGAAAAAAACCGCACCCACCGTATATGTTTAAAAAATACATTCTTACCTTAAATTTGTCTAAAAGGATATATAGTACCTTGTTTGGAAAATGACCGAAAGATTCATTTCAAAACACATGAGGGTATAAATGACTTTAACCCATTTTCTAGTAAATATGAAAAATGTTTTTATGTACATTTTAAAGGAACATTAAAGTGTATGATAAAGAGATCCCAATAGATAATTACGTAAAAAACAACCTCAGATAATAAAGAGATTGCAAAATTAACCATTACCTTGTACTTTTCCATGGTTAGGGGTAGGTTAACCTCCTATATAATGGTGAAATTATTGTTATTAAATTATACAAGAATCATATACATTAATATGATGTCATATATGATCTTTTAACATTGCTTTGTTAATAATATCTTAGTATTATCATCGTTTCTGGTGTTAACTTACTCATTTTATTTTATATGTTTTGTTACGTAAGCCATGGTTTTAATGGATAGTTTGTATCTCATTCATATCCACAATGATATCAAGTCCTTAAGCATTATTTTTAAATCATAAAATGATAATTATACTTGAATGGATACGATGGAGAATGAATCTCATCACGTTTGTGGAGACGGTAGTTCGTACGTACGCACGAGCGAAAATATCATTCTTTTGATATTAAAATAATATATAATTGGATTCTATATCATATATGAATAATAATTATCATGTTGTATTTATTATTTACATGAATTAAAAATCATTATTATACCCATCAAAATAATAAAGTTTTGAATAAAAATTACACCACGGCGTGGAGACAGTAAGCCGTACGTACGCACGTTTGGAAACATGTCTTTCAAAGGATGGATATAATACTGAAATATGGTTGTACCATTTTTATAATAACATAAAATTATATATAATATAATGGATTTATTATTTTAGAATGGAAATAACAAAGAAATAAGAAGTTGAAGAAGAAAGGAACTTGAAAAAGGATGGTGAAATCATTACCTCTTCTTCGGGTTCTTCCTTTTGATTTGATCAAAAGGGATCCATAGGTTGGAATTCTGACTAAATCAAGGCCTCTAGGATTAAGTGAGAGAAGTTGAGATAGTAGTTTTTCAGGGGTTTCCCGAACCAAAAGGCTTTGAATGTGTTAATTAGCGAGAAGGTTGAGTGCCCTTTTATAAAAGGGGTGAGGGGCACCTTTGGAAAAGCTAGAAATATTATTTTATAATAAATTCATATTCGGTTTATAATGGCTCCAAAGTGTATTAATTAAAGTATAAAGTTGGTATAGGTCAAAAACTACTCAACCAATAGAATTTAGACAGGTTTGGGTCACTATATTAACCTTATCTTTAAGTATTAACTCTTAGTTAATTAGTTTAACTTTTACAATGTCTCTTTGTATTTTTTTTATTATATGGTTAATAAACATACTATATACATCCAAGATACCCCCAAGTGGTCCATTAATGATAAACCTATCATGATATAAGTTTCTTTTCCGAACCTTATATTTTTAGGAATTGAATATCAATTAATAATATAATATTTGTTTTAAAAACTCTTTTATGTCAATTTTGACACTATTCAGTAATCGATTTTTGTGAAAATCATAACAGAATGATTACTTCGAAAAAAGTTAATTAAGTCAATACTGACATGTCATATTGACCAATAAAATTTATTTAATTCATAAAAAGTCTAAAATTATATTTATTTGGGTATTTAGAATATCAATTATTTTAATTTTTCACTATTATAGTAATTATTGCATCATCATTTTGTCATAAATAAATTAAATTATGAATTGTCTAAAAATTATAAATAAAATATAATTATGTAGTAAATATTTTTATCTTTCTAATGAATATTTATAATCTAATATCCAACATATGTAACCCTATCTAAAAAATGTTTTTCTAAAGGATATATGCTTATGTCATTTTTGTATTTATTTTATCTTAATTAATATAAAGTGTCATTATCACTTACAAGTGGCTCCATGGGGTCCAAAAATCAACCCAAAGATGCCCATGGTCAGAAATGTATCAATAAATAAGTTTAAGACACGTTTAGGGTAGTTTTTATTTATTATAATTTTATTTTTTAACCCGTATTTACAGGATTTACCCTTTAACCATGGTTAATAAAATATTTACCGAAGTAATTATTCAAATTGTCTAAAAATAAAAGATACCTATTTACACAATTTGAAAATCCTGATTAAAAATATGGAATCCATTTTTCCAAAGTCAAAACACAGAATTGGTAGAAATTAATTTAAAATCAATTCCCGTTGTTAAAACAAAAACTGTGTTTTTAAGAGATAATAACTATCAAAAGATTGACACTTGTTTATGTCCGATTTAATTGTGAAATTTTGTCCAATGACCAAAATTGTATTAAATGGTAAAAATATATTCTAAATATACTTTAAAACCACTCAAATTCATAATTTATCACTACTAATTATTTTTATTAAAAATGTTGTTTTTAATTAAAATTTAGTAATTTTCACTATTCATCAAAATATAAAAGTTATCCGAAAAGTACCAAAATTTCACCCTATGATAAATTCGATATTATGAATCATAAAATGAAGTCCATTTTGAGATATATAATATATAAAATTTTAAGAAGTTTGTATTACTATTCATTACGGCTAGTTTGATTGGTTGTAGTGTGTGTTAGAACTCGAAGTTGCGTATAACACACGCTACTGTATTATTCAAAGAGAAGAATACCGTGGAAGCTTGGGGTGTTACATTTTAAATTTTTTTTATGTCCCCAGTCTAATGAATAAATTTATTTAGTCAAATTGAATATATAAAAGTTTAAAATATTGGATTTAAAAAGGGTTCACTATTAAAGTTGGTAATATTGCATTTTTTAAAATTACATCTTTTATCTGAAAAAAAGGAATTTATTCATACATTATGTCTAAGAAAATCATAATTTGGATTCTAAAATTATAAGGACTATATAAGGTTCAAAATTTAGTAAATACTATTCATAACCTCTTTTGAATGACTGATTTGGTAATTCATGGTGCGATTGAACTCGGTGTTACGTGTAGTGAAAGTTATTGAATTGTTTTGAAGAAGTACATACTATGAAATCATGGGGTGTTACATTCTTCCCTCCTTCAATAAATTGCATCCACACAATTTGATATTATTCTTCGAAAATATAGGTTTAAAATAGAAAATATCTTTGTGGGAAAACCCACATCGAAAATTTGGTTAATAAAATTTAGTCTTAATAAGAGGAAAAGAGAAATGAAAGGGTCACCACCAAATGATGATCTCGATTAGAATAACATTGGTGGAAATTAGTGACATATAATAGGAGGAAAACATAAATATTTATAGGTGGTGATTGAGGTCATCAATCTTAAACATGTATAAAATTGAGGTCCTTAAATTCAGTAATCTATGAGGATTAAAAATGCCATCGGTTCAACAAAACATAAGGTATTAGGATAACACATTTTTGGTTGTAAGATCCCTTAAAAAAAGTATAAGAATTAATTTCTTCATAGAATAAGAGGAGAAGAAAAATATATACTTGAAAAGTAATGTTCCATATTTTAACTAATTTCTACCAAAAACTCATATTTCAATCTAAAAGATAATAGAACTTAAAAAAATATTTTATTTATCCTATTCGTTTGGGGTTAAAGGAAATGAATTTATAATTCATCTACTAGACCTTCTTAAAATAAACTACATTTTAATCCAGGACAACTCATTGGCCAGTGGTAGGTGACACACCCTTGTATCCCTTTGGTTTCAAGTTCAAGTCTTGCGGCCTGTCCAGTCGAGACGGGTTGTCGCCCGACCACCGGGTTGTCCTTTTATGGCAATCCAAAATTAATCTCAAACTAGAATTATCCAAAATAATTCTGTCCAAACTCACAGTCCAACATTTATAAGGAAGGTAATCATAATGTAGATCCTATTTACCCCGTAATAGCATATGAATATCGTCATCATTTATTCTTTTAAAACACTGAAACGTCCTGAATTACCATAATCCTTATTGATTACATTCATGCTCCCTTATTCCATATAGAATGCTGGATATACTTCATCCATCCAAAAATGTTGTAAACTCCAACAATTATGGAATATAGAAATCTTTAATCGTTTTCATGGCAGTCAAGAATATCCAATATAATTTACCCAACTCAACCATATCTTATTACAAAATAAGTACCTCAATATTAGGACCATATTAAGGTTTATCTTTCCTTCAACCATGTAATTTCCAAAAAATTTAACTTGTTGTAGAGTCACTTTTCTTAGTACCATAAAATCTCAAATCCACAATGAAATAGTACTGCAGTACAATCCTTATATACTCCATAATTATTATAATAAGTACATTGCTGATACAAAACTCAAATGACATAATCAACATAAGAACTCTAATCATTCCTCTTCATTTGTGGTAGTATCATAACATGATTGTGGTCCAATAGCATCATTTGCAGCCTAGTCTAATGATAGGTCCGGATAGTGTCCAAACTCCTTGAAAATGAAGCATTGTACATTTGAAACCATTTTCTTACCCTTGCAGTCACATACTTGGTGCCCTTTTCCTAAACACTTATAACAAACTCTCATTCCTTTCAGGAAACTTCCAGGGTGATTCTTCCCATAGTTATCACATATGGAGATATTAATATTTTCCCTCTTCCCTTTATCCATCATTCTCTCATCAATCCTTTTCTTCTCTTGCTTCCCTTCAAAGCCATAGGACTCAGTAAACTCTTTAGTTTTCTTATCCACACATGATACTATTTATTCATATGATGATAATACGTGGGAGACTATTTCCCTTCTAATTGATGTCTTAATACCATGAATGATATGACCCTTCTTACTCTTTGGATCATACGTATTACTGGAGATCACATTCCTTTTACTGGGCACCATTTCTATACAATAACATGAACTAGGTCAGTTTATGAATTGTAATGAATAATTCCAAACTTGTAAAATACCTAACACAAATTGAATAGTTTATGGATATAATCCATACTCATAAAAATGTTTTCTTTGAGTAAGTATATACTCATGAGCCCTTCATAATGGGTTTTAAATAAAATGAGAATTATCCTAAGCATATCCCCCGGGAGTGTCGTAACCAAGAGTGCAGCAAGGCCCGTTGTCGTGCAATAGTTCCTGTTCGAGTCTTGCTCAAAGCGGTGTTTTCGGGTTTTACCCCTAGGTACATCTGTGCCAGAGCCACCTTTACCTACTCATATCCAGACAGGGATGTATTGCTCGGTAAACTCACAAAATATATACAATATCAAAATTCTATGAATTGCTTCTATACTAATCCGTAAAGTCTATCTAAGGGCTATGTGCTTTAATCAGATTTTATCTAAATCTAGATTCCAAGGTTATTGCTAAACTTCCTCTGATACCAACTGTAATGCCCCGACCCCAGTTACCCAAAGTCGGTGCATTATTTAAATACATTGGCATGATTACAAGGAATAAAGTCCCAAAGGACCGATCAGTTTAGTAGTCTTGGAAAATAGATTACATACATTAATGTTACATTATACTTCATAACATACAAAACAACATAAATAATCCTTTATGAATGTCATTATTACCTTGTCTTAACCCTGCATATCAATCACAATATACTTCTTGGAATCCTGGGAAAAATAAATCATATAAAAGGGGTGAGCTCAAATGACCATTAAGGATAACAATATAGCGAAAACATTCATATTTAAGAATAAACATTTAAGGCAATGTATAAATAAAACAAAAGCCTTTTAAACTTGAACTTCAACATAGTATGGAAAAAATAAAATGAAATAATTCCATTTACTTATTCACATGGATATTTTACTAATCGAATAATCAAATGCAATATCAATAACCACTTTCATAATGATGGAATGCATAATGCTAGACTGTCATAACCACATAGCCAAGGCCTTGTTCCAAGACTACAAATAAGATTTTGTCAAGGCCTTGTGACAAGACACTACATTGTTTCATGAGACCTACCGATGCATCGAGGAGCTATAGCGGGCTCCACCCGTCACTTACTATGTCCAATGAATTCCCATATGAAAAGGTTTAAACATAACATAAACATTCGTATTAAAACTAGCATACTAAATTTCAATACTTTCTCCATAATCCATGAATGTTATAAAAATAACACATCCACAGTAAAACATATCACAAAACCTTCAATACAAAACAAAAGTTGTGTATCATAATAAATCAACTTCAAATAAACTTATAATCCATCAAAGGAAGTTGATAGAGATGAAATGAAAACTATTTGAGAGAAATATCTCTTTTCTCGAAATCATTGAAAAGTCACGCATTTATAAAGGAAGTAATTTAAAAGATATTTTTGAATCAAAGTGTCCCATACTACATTGAAACTTTTGAAAAGACATATCATTTCAAAACATTCATGTCCATATAAATAAATCCTTAAAATCATTTTTAAAACATTGACATTAATTAAAAAGATATAGAAAGATAAATTGTTAAAACATTTAAAATTAAGATATTGATAAAAGTAAATTTCACAAATTCTTAAAATATTCATTTTGAAATCATTTAAAAGTAACATAATTATAAAATAAAACATTTACTTTGAAAATATTCTTATAGGCTTGTAAGGGATGCTTCAACGATTTTATAATGGTAGAAAATAACCGCACCCGCCGTATAAGTTTAAAAAAGACATTCTTACCTTTAATTTATCGAAAATGTTAAAAAGTACCTTGTTTGGAAAATGACAGAAAGATTCCTTTCAAAACACATGAGGGTATAAATGACTTTAACCCATTTTCTAGTAAATTGTAAAAATGTTTTTAAGTACATTTTTAAGGAACATTGATGTGGATGATAAAGAGATCCAAGTAGATAATTACGTATAAACAACCTCTGATAATAAAGAGATTGTAAAATTAACCCTTACCTTGTACTTTTCGATGGTTGGGGGTTGCGTAACATCCTGTATAATGGTGAAATAATTTTTATTAAATTGTAAAAGAATCATATACATTAATATGATATCATATATGATCATTTAAAATTGCTTTGTTAATAATATGTTAGTATTATCACCGTTTCAGGTGTTAACTTACTCGTTTTCTTTTATATGTTTTGTTATGTAAGACATGGTTGTCATGGATAGGTTGTATCTTATTCATATCCATAATGATATCAAGTCCTTAAACTTTATTTTTAAATAATCTAATGATAATTATACTTGAATGGATACGATGGAGAATGAATCTCATCACGTTCGTGGAGACGGTAGTCCGTACGTACGCACGAGCGACAATATCATTATTTTGATTTTAAAATAATATATAATTAGATGGTATATCATATATACAGAATAATTATCATGTTATATTTATTACTTAAATGAATTAAACATCATTATTATACCTATCCAAATACTAATGTTTTGAGTAACAATTACACCACGACGTGGAGACGGTAAGTCGTACGTACGCACGTATGGTGACATGTCATTCAAAGGATGGATAGAATACTAAAATATGGTTTTACCATGTTTATAATAACATAAAATTATATAAAATATACTGGATTTATTATTTTATAATGGTAATAACAAATAAGGAAGAAGTGGAAGAAGAAAGGAACTTGAAAAAGGGTGGTGAAATCATTACCTCTTCTTCGGATTCTTCCTTTTGATTTGATCAAAATGGATCCATAGGTTGGCTTTCTGACTAAATTAAGGCCTCTAGGATTAAGTGAGGGAAGTTGATAGAGTATGTGGGCAGGTTTTGGCCGAACCAAAAGGCATTTAATGTGTGAATTAGTGAGAAGGGGGAGTGCCTTTTTATAAGAGGGGTGAGAGGCACCTTTGGAAAAGATAGAAATATTATTTTATAATAAATTAATATTAGGTTTATAATGGCTCCAAAGTGGATTATTTAAAGGTTAATGTGGGGATATGTCGAAAACCACTCAACCAATAGAATTTATACAGGTTTGGGTCACTATATTAACCTTATCGTTAAGTATTAACTCTTAGATAATTAGTTTCACTATTACGACGTCTCTTTGTATTTTTATATTATATAGTTAATAAAAATACTATATACATCCAAGATACCCCCAAGTGGTCCATTAACGATTCCCCTATCATTATATAAGTCTCTTTGCCAAACCGTAGATTTTTTGGAAATGAATATCAATTAATAATATAATATTTGTTTTAAAAACTATTTTATGTCTATTTTGACACTATTCAATAATTGATTATTGAGAAACTCATAACAGAATTATTACTTCAAAAAAGGTTAATTAAGTCAATACTAACATGTCATATTAAACTATAGAATTAGTTTAATTCATAAAAAGTCTCATATTATATTTATTTGGGTATTTATAATATCAATTATTGTAATTTTTCACTATTATGGTAATTACTGAATCATCATGGTGTCATAAATAAATTAAATTATTCATTGTCTAAAAAATATAAATAAATTATAATTATGTAGGAAATAGTTTTATCTTTCTATGTAATATTTATAATCGAAAGGCCAACATATATAACACTATTTAAAAAATGGTTTTCTAAAAGATATATGCTTCTGTCATTTTATTATTTATTTTAACTTAATTAATATAAAGTGTCATTGTCACATAAAAGTGGCTCCATTGGGTCCAAAATCGACCACAAGATGCCCATGGTCAGACATGTATCATCCAATAAGGTTAGGACACATTTAAGGTAATTTTATTATTATTATAATATTATTTTTTAACCCTTATTTACCGGATTTACCCTTTAACCATGGTAAAAAAATATTTACCGAAGTAATTATTCAAAATGTGTAAAAATAAAAGTTACCAATTTACAGAATTTGAACATCCTGATTCCAAATATGGAATCCATTTTTCCAAATTCAAAACAATGAAGTGGAAGAAATTAATTTAAAATTAATTCCCGTTGTTAAAACAAAAAGCGTGTTTTTAAGAGATAATAACTATCAAAAGATTGCCACTTGTTTATGTCCGGTTTAATTGTGAAATTTTTTCCAATGACCAAACATGTATTAAATGGTAAAAATATATTCTAAATATACTTTAAAACTACTCAAATTCATAATTTATAACTACTAATTATGTTGATTAAAAAAGTTGTTTTAATTAAAATTTAGTAATTTTCACTATTCATCAAAATATAAAAGTTATCCGAAAAGTACCAAAATTTCACCCTAGGCTAAATTATATATTCTAAATCAAAAAATGAATTCCATTTCGAGAGATAAAATTTAAAAAAATTTAAAAATTAGGTATTACTATTCATTATGACTAGTTTGATTGGTTGTAGTCTGTGTTAGAACTCGAAGTTGCCTACAACACACGCTACTGTATTATTAAAAGAGAATCGTACCGTGGAATCTTGGGGTGTTACATTGTAAATTATTTATGTCCCCATTATAAAGAGTAAATTTATATAGTCAAATTTAATATATAAAAGTTTTAAATATTGTATTTAAAAAGGGTTCAGTATTAATGTTGGTAAAAGTGCATTTTTGAAAAATACTTCTTTTATCTCAAAAAAGGAATTTTTTCTTACATTATGTATAAGAAACTCATAATATGGATTCTCAAATTACAAGAATTATATAAGGTTCAAAATTTATTTAATACTATTCATAACCTCTTTCGAACGGCTGGTTTGGTAAGTCATGGTGCGCTCGAACTCGGTGTTACATGTAGTGCAAGTTATTGAATTGTTTTGAAGAAGTAAATACTATGAACTCTTGGGGAGTTATAGTAATTGTATGGTATATCATATATAAATAATAATTAACATGTTATATTTATTATTTACATCTGTTATACTCATTTTTATACCCATCCCAATAATTAAGTGGCTGAATAAAAAACTACACCGCGACATGGAGACGGTTATCCATATGTACGCACGTATGGTGAATTTTTCATTCATATAATGGATAGAGTAATGAATATGGTTGAACCATTTCTATAATAACACCATATTATATAGAATATATTGTAATTATTATTTTTTAATGGAAACAAAAAATGAAAGAGGATGTGGAAGAAGATAAGAACTTGAAAGAGGAGATGAAATATTTACCTCTTCATCGGGTTTGTCCTTTTGATTTGATCAAATGTGATCCGTAGGATGGATTTCTGACTAAATTAAAGTCTATAAGATGAAGGGAGGACAGTTTGTAGGATATTTCGGTAGGGGTTGGCTGAGCCAAATGGATTTGGAGTTGTGAAATTAAGGTAATGGGATGTAACCTTTTTTAAGATTGGTGAGGGTCATTTTAAGAAAACCATGAAATATTATTTTATAATAAAATATATTTCGCTTTATAATGGCTCCAAAATGATTTATTTAGAGTATAAGGTGGTTTTGGGTCTAAAAACTCTCATCCAATAGGTTTTAGACAGGTTATGTCACCATATTAACCTTATCAATTAGATTTAACTCTTAGTTATATAGTTTGACATTTACCATGTCTCTTTGTATTTTAATATTATATGGTTAATAAACACACTATAACAAAAAATGAGAACCCCAAGTGGTTAATTATAAATATATATAACCTTATATACGTCCTTTATCAGAACCATTGGTTTTTATAAATATTATTACAATTAGTAATATAGTATTTGTTTTTGGAACTCAATTATGTCAACTTTGACACTATTTAGTATTTGTTTTTTGTGAAAATCATAATAGCATCATTACCAAGAAAAAAAATTATTTAATCTTCCCTAACATGTCATGTTATCTTATAATTTTAGTATAATTCATTAAAAGTCTCAAATTACATTTATTTGGATATTTAAAATATCAATTATTTTAATCTTTCATTAATAAGGTAATTACTGCATCATCATTATGTCATAAATAAATTAGATTATTTAATGTCAAATTTCTTTTAATAAGAAACCACTATGTAATAAATATTTTTAGTTTTCTAATTAATATTTATAGTTTAATATATATTGTGTGTATCCCTATATATAAAATTGGTTAGTTATTATACTTAAAATTAAATTTTTTTAACTCTTCTTTAAATAAAATAATAGTAATTTTTATAATATAATCCATGTGGAAATAGAAGATGATATTTTATAACTAATGTGTTTTTGGTCTAATTATACATATCCAACAGAATTAGGACATGTGTTAGGTTGATTATGATATCATTTTTACCCATAATTACCCTATTTACTTTTAACCATGGTAAATAAAAGTCACAATCTATTTTTCACAAAAAATAATTTTCATCTCATTAAAAGACATTTTACTTACTGATATTAACTGTGACTCTCATATTTTTGAAATTAAACTCATAGAATCAGTAAAATTATTTTATATGCAAATTTTCAAATTCTCCTAGGAGGTGGGTAAAAGATGGTAAAATGTTCAACAAAATTTTTATATATGTAAACTTATTATAAAATGACTCCAATTAATTACATTGAACTTATATTGGTTTTATGTATCTTTTTTGACCTCAAATATAATTAAATAAATAAATAATTATTTAAATAAAATGTCGGATTTACCCAATTATGCAGTGTTTTTCACTATTCATCAAAAATTAAAGGTTTTCAGAAAAACACCAAAAATTCACCTTTATTAATTTTGATATCTTGAATTCAAAAATGAAGTTAATTTTGAAAAATAAAATTTATAAAATTACAAAAAATTGTGTATTACTATTCATAATGGCTAGATTGATTGGTCGTGGTGTGTTAGAATCTCGAAGTTGCATACAATTCAAGCTATTGCATTATTAAATGGGAAACATACCATGGAAGCTTGGGGTGATTCATTATACCCTCCTTAAAATAATTTCAACCACGAAATTTATATAATACTACCACAAAAAATTATTCAGGTGGTTCTTCATCATAAGTTCCTTTGGTTCCCATATTGCCTCATCCATCATAAGGTTTATCCATAGAACATTTACCAGATGAGTCTTCCTGTTTCTCAGTACTTGTTCTCTTGTATCATGAATTTTGACAAGCTCTTCACAATAAGACAGATTAGGTTCCAATTCAATTTCCTCATTGGTGAGTACATGTGTGGGGTCAGGCATGTATTTTCTCATCAATGATACGTGGAACACATAATTAAATTTTGAGAGACTTGGAGGTATTTCCAAATGATAAGCTATAACTCTAATTCGTTCTAGAATTTTGAATGGTCTGATGTACCTGTGACACAATTTACCCTTCTTACTGAAACATATAACACCCTTCCATGGAGGTACCTTCAAGAAAACATAATATCTTACCTAAAAATCTAAATTCATCCTTCGGTTATCAGAATATCTCTTCCGCCTACTTTGAGCTTCTTTGATGTGGTTTTGGATAACCTTCACATTTTCCAAGGTTTCCTCAACAAGTTCTGGGCCTATGAGTTTTCTTTCACCAACATCATCACAACAAGTTGGTCTATGACATCTCTTTCCATATAACACTTCATATGGTGTCATTTGAGTACTTTAATTGAAGCTATTATTATAGGAAAATTCTAAAATAGGTATATATTGATCCCACATACCTTTAATGTCATGTGAGAAATATCTTAACATGTATTCTATGGTTTGAATAGTCTGTTCTGGTTGTCCATTGGTTTGACGGTGGTAGGATGTGCACAAAGAAGATCTCTATCAAGGGACTTCTAAATACTTTTCCATTATCTTGATGTAAAATGGGGATCACGATCAGAAAAAATTGACAGGGGCACACCATGGAGTCTTAAAACTTCATTAATATATAGTCTTGTTGGACGTTAAACTGGTAAATTTTCTCTTATAGAAAGAAAATGTGCCGAATTGGTAAGACGATCAACAATGACCCATATAGCATCATTCCTTCTGGGATTATTTGTTATCCCCATGAAAAATTCCATCTTAATATCATCCCATTTCCACTAAGATATGGGAAGAGGTTTCAAGACACCTACAAGTAGTTGACTTCTATCTTTTACTTATGGAAAAACCATACAACATGACATAAAATCAGAAATCCCCCTCTTCATGTTGTCCCAAAAAAAATGTTCCTTCAAATATATATACATCATGGTGCTCCCAGGGTGTATAGTCAAATTGGAGCTATGAGCATCATCCAACAATTCCCTTTTTGATCAAGTATGTTAGGAACCCAAATTATCTTCCCAAACATCAAAATTTCATCATTATATATGAAATCACTCAATCTCCCATCATTCACACCACTAATTATCTTTGGAAATCCCTCATCATCAGTATGGGAAAATATTATCCTTTCTAGTAAAGATGGTTTGGAAACCATTTGAAAATGCCTTGATGTTTTACCTTCCATGGTTATTCTCATATCCATCATTACTAGATTCATGTATATAGGATCCTTTTCAACTCCAATATTGTTCAAAACTCCATGATCCTTTCTTATGAAAGAATCTTCCACCTTATTTTCCTTCCTCAGGTGGTAGTGTGTTGGGAAATCATAATCCTTAAGTAGTTTAGTCCATATCCATTTCCTCATGTTTAGTTCTTTTTGTGAGAAAATATACATCAAACTCTTGTGATCAGTATAAATCTCAAATTTTTCAACATAGAGATAGTTTATCCATATTTTTAGAACAAATATTATAGCAGCTAACTTGAGATCATGAGTGGGATAGTTTTGATCATGAATTTTTAGCTATCATGATGTAGAGTCAATAACTCTATCATTATACATAAGGACACAACCATGTCATTTCTATGAAGCATCACTATAAATAACAAACCCATCATTCCTCGATGGTAGAGTCCAGATAATATAATTAACTAATCTTATCTTTAGTTCTTAAAAACATCCTCTAGACTCTTTCGTCCAAACAAATTTATCCCCTTTACGACCGAGCTAGGTTAATGGGTTAGCCAATCGAGAAATATTCTGGAAAAATCGCCGACAATAACCTACTAAACCAATAAAACTAAGTACCTTAGTTATACTCGTCGATGCGGGAAATTATTTTATTTCCTTGGTCTTTGAAGGATCAAAAAATATTCCATACTTAGAGACAATATGGCCATGAAAACAAATCCCTTGATGCCAAAATTCACACTTGCTAAATTTTCCATATAATTCATTTCTTTTAAGATTCCATAAGATAATGAACAAGTGATTTTCATGATCTTTGTAGCATTTTGAGTATACCAAAATATCATCAATAAATATCACTAAAAATCCATCAATACATTACTTGAAAACACTACTCATTAGATCCATGAAGATAGAGGGTGCATTAGTCGTTCTGAAAGGCATTACTATAAACTCACAATGCCCATGCCTAGTTCAAAATGATGTTTTCAAAATCTATTCCTTCTTCACACAAATATTATATTATCTATATCGAAGTTCAATCATTGAGAAATATCGAGATCTATGAAGTTCATCGAATAAATCATCATTGCGAGGCAGGGGAGACTTGTTCTGTATTATAATAGCATTGATCTCCCTATAGCCAATGCACAACCACATAGATATGTCATTCTTGTAAACAAAAAGGACAGGGGATCCTCATGTAGAAATACTAGGGTGAATAAATCCCTTATTACTAAATTCCTCTAGTTCTTTATTTAGTTCCACTACTTCCACTGTGCCCTTTCTAGAAGGGGTCTTATATATGGTCCTTGAAACATGAATTAAATCAATGGAAAAAAAAATTCTCGTTCTGGAGAATGTCCAGGTAAATCCTCTGGAAACACATTAAAATATTCTTATTCAATAGGCACTTCATCTATTTGAACATTCTTTTCCTCCTCCATTATTATTTCATTCTCATCCTCCCCAATAATTTAATTTAGTAGAGCTACTGGGGGAGGATCAAATTAAGAATCAGATGGTGAAATTTCTGCTCTAAAGATAAGGTACTCCTTATCATCATCAATAATTTTAAGCTATTTTTTCATAAAATGAATTTTCACATCATGGTCTAAAATCCAATACATACCAAGGATTATATCAAAATCAATCATGGGTATAATGATGAGATCAGCAGATAAAGAACATTTATATGCACTAATGTGAACTGATTCACAATTTTTTTTGTAATGATACTTCCCCTAGGAGTTTTGACCAACAAATTCTTTGTTATGTAAAATTTAAAATATCAATTTTTTATAGAAAACTGGAAAGATATGAAATAATGTGATGATCATGAATCAAATAAATCCTTGGCTAAACATGGAGAAACCATTAACTTACCTGCCACCACATCTTTCAAAGCCTCAACCTCAGTAGTAGAGGTCACATATGCCTGGACTTTCTCACATGACCTTTTCCGAGGTATGTTCCCATGGCACATAAGAAATACATTTTCATAATGTCCCTTTTCTATAAAATTGTAGCATTCAAAATTGGTAGCCTCTTTCTTTCCCTTACAATCACAAGTTTCGTGGCCTTTTTCACCACACTTGTAACATACTCTCACTCCCTTCAAGAAAGTACCATTGTGTTTCTTCCTCCATTTACCGCATGATGGATATTCAACATTTCCCTTCGTCCCATTACTTCCATTTCCTAAGTATTCTACATATCCCTTCTTCTCCTACATTTCTTTAAAGTCTTATGACTTAGTGAATTATTTTTCTGTCTTGATAGTTCATTAGACAATATCTTCGTAGGATTAGAAGGATTGTGATGCTAATGCTCTATGGAGATATGGTTTTAACTCATCAAATAATCAATCAATGTTAATCCTTGTGTTTTTTATATAATCTTATACATGCCTTGATAACCTTGTTTATTTGGACTCATATATTGTGAAATTCTCATCCTCCTTTTTCCTTAGTCTAAAAAATTGTCTTTCCATATCCTCTCGATGGTCATGAGTAATTTATTTTTTGATTAAAATCTCTTTAAACTCCCTCCTTTACATGTTAGATACTTATTCATCTTCCTTTGCATTTTGGATTAATGACCATCATATATCTGCATCTCCTGTGAGGTGATAAACATCCATTAAAACTATTTCCCTTTCACTACTCCCCAAAGCAGGAAATAATTTCTCCAAAGAATTTATCCATGGATCTTCTACTAATGGATTTTTACTCTCATTGAATGTTGTTGGTTGTTTCCTCATGAAGCGGTCTATCATTGATCCTCCGCATTGTGGATCAGGGTGCTCCATACGGGTAAGTTTATTATTCATAACCTGAGTGAGTAGTCCCAACACGGTGATAATCTGATTAGAACCAGTTACATCACCAAATACACTATAATTATCTTGAGTATGAGGGAAATCCTTACATGGATTATGTGTGTTGATATGGTTTCCATTCCTTCCTCTAGGTTCCATTTCTAATCAATGGAACACAGTAGATTACTTTTTGAATCGCAATTCATAATTCTTAATATGTAAAACACATAATATAAATTGAACAGTTTATGGATATAATACATATTCATAAAAATGTTTTCTTTGAGGAGGTACATAATTTTAAACCCTTCCTAATGTTTTGTAATGAAAATGTGATTTATCCTAAGCATATCTCATGGTATTTTTGTAACCAGGGGTGCAGCAAAACTCGTTGTAGTCGACCAGTTCTCATTCGAGTCTAGCTCAAAAAAATATTTAGGGGTTTTACCCCTTGGTATATCTATGCCAGAGCCTCTTCTACCTACTTGTATCTAAATAGGGATGTATTTCATGAAAAACTCAGAAAATCTCTACAGTACAAAAATTCTAGGAAGTTCTTCTATATTAAACCTAAAAGTCGATCTTTGGGTATTGTTCTCTAAGCAGAGTTTTTCTAAATCTAGTTTCCAGGGTTTTTACTAAACTTCCTCTGATAACAACTATAACACCCTGACCCTAGTTACCTATATTTGGTGCATTATTACATAACAATGGCATGATACAAGGAATCATGTCTCGAAAGACTAGTCAGTTTAGTAGCCTTGGAAGTACTAGATACATTCATATGTTTTACATTACATCATAAAATAAAAACATTAACAAAAATTTTCCCCCTTTTCAACACACTTATATCCTTAGAATATCCCTCCTGATCAACACTAAAAAACTTCTTCACATTTTTTGAAGAATAAAACATAGAAAGGGGTGAGCTCATATGCTTAGTAAGGATAACAATAGAGCCAAAACATTCATAAATAAGAATAATCATTTAAGAAAATCTATAAGACTAAAACAAAATCCTCTTAAAAAAATCAACATAATATGTAAAATATATAATCAAATAATTCCATTTACATATTCCCGTGGATTTTATTCTAGTCGAATAATCACATGCAATATCAATAGCCATTTTCATAATGACAGAATGCATAATGCCAGACTTCGTAACCACATACTCAAGGCCTTGTGCCAAGACTACAAATAATATTTTGCCAAGGCCCTATGTCAGGACACTTGTTTGTCTCATGAGAACTTCCGATGGATCAAGGAGCTATTGCGGGATCCATCCGTCACTTACAAAGTCCAATGCATTCCTCTTGTGAAACTGTTTAAACATAACATAAACATTCATATGAAAACTGTCATACGAAATGTTAATAATTTATCCATAAACAATGAATGGGATAAAAAACACAAGCACAATCAAATATTTCACAAAACCTTCAATAAAATATGGATTATCAGTATTATAAATTAATCATCTTCAAACAGGTTTGAAGTCCATCAATGAATTTTGACATACATGAAATCAAAACTTTTTTTAGAGAAATATCTCTACCTATTTTAAAATCCATTAGAGGTCATGCAATTAAAAAAGAAAACATTTATTTTAAAAATATTTTTATAAGATTGTAAGTTAATCTTAGAAGATTTTATAATGGAAAAAAATAGCTACACCCATCGTATGAGTTTAAAAAAGACATTCTTAACATAATTTAGAAAAAAGGTCATAATGTACCTTGTTTGGAAAATGACGAAAAGATTCCTTTAAAAACATATAAGGTCAAATAATGGTATAAATGAATTTAACCCATTTTTTAATAAATAATAAAATGTTTTTGAAATACATTTTATGAAAACATGGTTGGGGGTGTTAAAGAGGTCCCAGTATATACATACGTAAAAAACAACCTCGGATAATAATGACATTGTGAAATTAATCCTTACCTAGTAATTTTCCTTATTCAATGGTATGTTAACATCCTGTATAATAGTTAAAACATTGTTATTAAATTATACAAGAAATATATACAATAAATATGATATCATATATGATTCTGTAATATTTCTTTATTAATCATATTTCAGTAGTATCATCATTTAGGGTGTTACCTGATTTAGTTTCCATTATATGGTTGGTTACGTAAGACATTTTTGTTATGGATAGGATGTATTTGATTCATATAAATAATGATATTAGTTTTATAAACTTGATTTTTAATCATAAAATGAAAATTATTCTTGAATGTTTATGATGGGGGATTAATCTCATCGTGTTTGTGGAGACGATAATCTGTACGTTGACAGGAGCGATAATAACATTATATTGATGGTGAAATCGTATGTAATTTAATGGTATATCATATATACATAATCATTAACCTGTTATATTTATTATTTAAATCAGTTATACTCATTATTATACCCATCCATATAATTATTTTTTTGAATAACAAACTACACCATGACGTGGAGACGGTAAGCCGTACGTACACACGTATGGTGACTTCGTCATTCATATGAGGGACAGAGTAGTGAATATGGTTGTAAATTTTTTATAATAACATCATAGTTTATATAAGATACTAGAGTTAATATTTCATAATGGAAACAAAAAATAAAATTGAAGTGGGAGAAGAAATGAACATGAAAGAGGTGATAAAATATTTACGTCTTCCTCGTGTTCTCCCTTTTGATTTGATCAAAAGGGCTCTTTAGGATGGATTTTTGACCAATGAAATCCCTCTCGGATGAAGGTAGGAAAGTTGGAAGGATATTTTGGCAGGTTTTGGCTATTCCAAATGGCTTTGGATGTGTGAAATTAAGAGAAGGGGAAGTACCATTTTAAAAGAGATGGGAGGTTCACTTTAGGAAAAGCTTAAAATATTATTTTATAATAAAATCATTTTTAGTTTATGATGGATCAAAAATAATTTATTTTGAGGATAAGGTGGGTATAGGATGAAAACCTCTCATCCATTAGGTTTTAGATAGGTTTTGGTCACCATATTTACCTTATATTTTAGATTTAACTTTTAGTTAAATAGTTTGACATTTAGCATGAATCTTTGTATTTTTATATTATATGGTTGATAAACATACTATAATAAGCCAATAAAACCCCATGTGGTTAATTATTAATATATATAAACATATATATGTCCTTTTTCAGAACCTTACATTTTTATGAATATTATATCAATTAATAATATAGTATTTGTTTTAAAAACTCAATTACTTCACTTTTCACACTATTTATTATTTCATTGTTGGGAAAATCTTAACAACATGATTAATTCAAACAAAAATTATTTATTCAACCCTAACATGGAATATTAAACTCTAAAATTATTATAATTCATCAAAAGTCTCAAATTTAATTTATTTTGATATTTATAATATCAATTATTTTAATATTTCATTAATAATGTAATTACTGCATTATCATTGTGCTGTTAATAAATTAAATTATTTAATTCCTAAAAAATATATATATAATTCAATTAAGTAAGAAATATGTTCATATTTCTAATTAATTTTTATAATTTAATTTATATTGTGTGTATCCCTATATTAAAAATGGTTTATTTATTAAACATTGATTTTAACTCTTTCAACTCTTCTTTAAATAAAATAACAATAAATGTCTTAATCTAATCTTAGTGGACCAAAGAGGATCATATTTTATTCCTAACGATGTTTTTGGTCTAATTATACTTATTAAATAGAATTAGGACATGTGTTAGGGAAATTATGATATCATTTTTACCCTTAATTACCCTATTTACTTTTAACCGTGGTAAATAAAAGTCAAAAGTTACTATTCACCAAAAATTCTTTTCATCTTATTAAACCTAATTTTGCATAAAGATATTAACTGTGTCTCTTATATTTTTGAAATTAAACTCAATAAAGTAGGAAAATTATGTTTTATGCAATTTTGCAAATGCACCTAAGAGGTAGGTTAAAGACTATAAAGAGTTCAATTAAATTTTTATATATCTAAACTTATTATAAAATTAATCCAATGAATTTAATTGAACTTATATAGGTATTATGTAACTATTTTGACCTAAATTTTTTTTAAATTAAATAAATATTTATTTAAATAAAATTTCGGTTTTATCCACTAACGCAGTGTTTTTCCTTACTCATTAAAAATTTATAGTTTTCAAAAAAATACCAAAAATTCACCCTAAGCTATTTTCAATATTCCGAATTCCAAAATGAAGTCCATTTTGAATTATAAAATTTATAAAATTTCAAAAAGTGGGTATTACTAATCATAACGGCTAGTTTTATTGGACACGGTGCGTTAGAATCTCGAAGT
Source organism: Viscum album (assembly GCA_963277665.1). Lineage (NCBI taxonomy): Eukaryota > Viridiplantae > Streptophyta > Magnoliopsida > Santalales > Viscaceae > Viscum > Viscum album. The sequence continues at coordinate 1,815,647,520 of OY728151.1, read as the reverse complement.
TGCGTACAATGAAAGCTATTGCATTATTCAAATGGAAATGTACCATGGAAGATTTGGGTGTTACACAAGATATTTTGAATCATATTTGATTTCATGGATTTGGGTCAAGAATAATAAGCCCCACCACTCTATATGGAACCACAATAATTTCCCATTCAAATAGATCAATAGGAACCAAACCCTCAAATTAATCAATGGGATCTAGACCCTCTAAAATAATACCCATTAGATGATGAGTTTTTATTCATATCTATTAACATAATTCACTAGGTAGATCAATTCTATAGAAATGAAGAACCATATGAACATTAGATCCCTTCTCACAATTAAATGGATTGAAAGTGACACTAATGAGGGCGATGCAGTCATAGATAATGTGGTCAATATGGATCGTAGTTTCTTAGAAAAATCTCTTCTGAGAACATAGAAACTAACGAAACCCAGTGAATTAAATTTAAATGGGCCCTTTAGGATCCCAAATCTAATAAAGAGTAATTTAATTCATATTCGTGTATAAACTTTTTGGTATATTGATTACCAATTTAGAACTCATCAGGTTAGTATTAGAATGCTGGAAAAATAACACATCCTAAACCATAGATAAATAGGATTTATTTATCTCCCAATTAGAATTTTCAAGTATTATCACATGGAACTCCATCTATTATGAATAAAAATAAAAAATATCTTCACTCAGTGACATATATACCTATAGTTCAAATATAAAATATCCTGAAATATATTTCAAAAATTGTAGTCAAATATTCAATCCTCAGTTTCCTTCATTTGTCATAGGATCTCAAAGAGGAAATAATTTAGGATCATCAAATACCTCCGGAATTAAAATTATGGTTACTTCCACTAATGTATTCCATGAATATAAGGACCCTACATGGTGATACACATTCATTTTATTTGTAAATAGAGATATAGAGACCACCATATAAGGGAATATCATGTCATAATGCATTCCTAGAATGATTGAAAACATGGATATTTGGTAATATCTCATTGATAATGGTTTAATGATAAACCATATTCAAAAATATACCCATTATATATTTGGCTACATAGAAGAATATTTGTATCCATTTATATTTAAAATCAAATGTTATGAAAAAAAAATCAAAACAACGTTGGATAAATCGAACGTAGGACCCATTTTGGAGATGTTATCTTTAACTATAAATTTTATGTTGTTTATCAAAATAAAAATTAAATTTATTAATAGGATATATATGGGTTCACTTACATTCCATAGTAATTTCATCTTTTCCCCAGTGCCTTTAATATCCTTCAATGGATTTGATAGAGTGTTTTATGGTGATGATATCCATTTTGTTATCATGGAACTCATTACATAGATACATGATTCTTTCATAGAGATGAAAATTATATGATTATTGATTAAACAAGATAGATTAATCCCCCAATCTTTAACATATGCCTTTTATGAACACATTCCATGAACACAGTTTAGATTATGTATTACGCATTAACCCAACAAAGGAAATCAATCTAAATTAAGTAATTTATTGAGTGATGTGAATCCAATCTGAATGTATGATTCATTCACTCATCTTCAAACTATCAAAAAACTAATTTTCCACCCTCATATAATGGGTTTCATTAAAATAGGAAGGGATTTTCACCCAAATTATTAATAATAATATTGTTCATAAATTCCTCTACACAAGGGAAGAAATAAACCATATTTAGAACACACTTGAAAGATTAATTGATTAGATTTTCCTGAAATCTCAAATGAGATGGATTCATGCCCTAGTTATATTTGGTCACATTTCAAGATATCATTCCTGGAGATTGAATATATCCATATAAAATAAGTATATGACCCAAAAAATAGTGACGATTCGTTAGATTAATTTACAAAAATAATGTCTCTAAACTTTTAGGACACCCCTACATCACCATCTTGATTTCAACATACCCCCCCTTCGTAAGTGGTAGATGTAAATTCATCTAATAAATATCCCAAGTCCTAAAACATTTATATTTCTAATAAAAATGGTGATATAAGAAAATAAATATGGTACATAGTTATTGTTTCTAATGTTAATGTTCTCTCATTAGAACATTTAGAGTTTAAAGATACTGTCACATAATTTTCACAAGAAAAGAATGATATGATATCATCATCTAGACATGAATATTTAACTGAGTCACCTATTTTACAAATATTAATGAATATGGTGTAGAAAAATATCAAGTATAGAGTATCTCAGTCAATAATTCATATATTTTCATACTTTTAGTAACCATATATAGATCCCCATTATTTATATTGGAAAAAATACCCTTACGTAGTATCTTAATGATGAAAACATCCCTTCATCACCCAGTACTTTAAAAATTAAGGATGAAGAATATGATGAAGAAGATATTAGATATTCCCTTACAATATTCATTTAAGGCTTGTCTAACACCATTAATGAGACAAAAAGTTAAATATAGGAAAAAGGAATCCATGTGTACCACCTTAACTAGTGCTTCCATTTCTATTGAAGAACATGACAAACAAATACATATATACTTTTTGGAGTAGCATTAGGTTTCCTTCACTTGGATGTATACAAAAATGACTGGTCTTGAATATGATATGGAACCATATCAATTTGGTATTATTATGAAAATCATGGCTAAAATTAGGTATCCAAGGTAATTAATTTGAATCAATATTCAATTGAAATATTTGAGGGTGAAAATATCATTAAGGAAAACTATATTTTTTTTAGTTTCTATTTTGGATTTCCATCATCATTCTAATCAATAAGAAGTGTAAAATTCATGTTTTGAAGGAATTTTGGGACCTCAAACATCATTTATAATGTGATCAATTTTTAGTTCTGAATAAAGGGCTTATGGTTGATGTAGTTCCATGGTTCCATGACGTCTTCATTATGGATATATATTTCGGCTAAAAACTGATCCAAATGGATATTAAGGTGGATGAGTCTACTAAATTTAGATATACCCATGTTATGTATTTTAATTGAGTAACACCATTAGGTTTTATGAATATTGGTTCTATATATAAATATTCCATGCATGGAATCTTGAATCCATTTTGTAGAAAGACCATGAAATGTTTTTTTTATGATTGAACAATCAGATATCCAAAATATTGTGATCATATCCCCAAAATTGGAGTATTTTTCAAGAATATATGATAAATTATCCTCAACTTAAACCCCAAAAAATTTTATATTGAGGTATCATTAAGAAATTTATTTTCTTCATGGTAAATGATCATGACATTGAACAAGACCATGAAAAATTTATAAAAATATTTCAAATTATACATCCATGAAATTTCAATGAGCTGATAGGGATTGAATGATTCTTTTCCTATATAAAATTAATTATATAAATAAACAAATACAAGGTATTTTTGATCAACAAACTCATGAATAAGGTAGTTATTACTTGGGGTGATGAATATTTTTACGAGGACTCTGAAAATCTCAAGTAATACCGCTCTATCCTACAAAAGTTCATGTAACTATTAGAATGGAAGCTAATAATTTTTTCTATAGTATCTCTTAATGAGTAACTTGGATCCCTACATTCAAAGAAGAATGTTATGGGAAAAGAATAGTCTTTAAATCTTTAGAACAAATATATTATATACTGAGACCCGATATTTTTACATCGAGAATAACTTCCATGAATTTATTTCCTCATTCCAAAAACTGATGTATTTAAAATACAATTATGAGTTCCAATTAGTCTATCACTTTGAAATGCTAAAATTCATTCAAAACCTTTCATTACTAACCCTATGTATGTAATCGTGTAAACTAATTTTTAAAGGTTTGATATCTAGTTCATAAATCAACATGATGTTTTTGGGAAAACAACTAAATTTCTCAAGGTAAATCACATTGCATGAGGAACACCACTGAATAATTTACTACCCAATATAGATGTTTTTTAAATTACAGACACTCCTCAAACGTGTGAGATTTACACTCATTATGCTTCAAGATTCCCAAGAGAAAAATTTATAGAAACCCCAAAACCCAATAGATTTGGTTTATGAAGTATTCTAATTTATCCATCAAATGATTATTTATCCTACACACTATTTCTCTTATAAGGATACATCAAAAATATATAAAATTAACAAGACATCATTTTAGGTTTCTAATTTTTGGTATAAATATATGTGACCATTTAGAATATCATGTTTTAATAAGAATTTATGATAAGTAAAATTAGTAGAGAACATGGAATTTGGAAGGAGGAAGTGATTACCTTGTTTTATTATGTGTGAGGGTTAATGGGGAAATTCACCTTTGATATAAAATTATTCCATGTCCAATATTCAGAAAATTATCAGTAATATGTGTTGGATTGTTTAGCCATTTACTTGGAAGATCCATATCAATATGTGACAATTAAAAATATTGAACTTGATATAGAAGTATCCTTAATCGCTAACAATGTCCGGGAATAGATAATTGAGATAAATGAAACCTATAAGAAATGAGATATGATATCTTAAAATAATATAACTAATGGATAAATTTTTCTCATGATAAAAATTTCAAAAAAAATAGAAGTCATCAATTGGATTATTCCTATAGAAATAAAATTTCGTGATGGGTAGTAAACTTTGACTTATATGACATCCCAAATGATAAGAAATTCTTATATAATTGACGAATTTATGGAGTCTTCCATTGATTGAAAATTTAAGATATATTGTTACCATTATGTAATAATTTAATGTAGGAATATATGATGTATATTAATCCCATACCAATATCTCCCATCAAGTAAATAGGCATAAATACTCTTATCCACTAATGATCCAGAGTAACATGGAATATTCCATGAAATTTCATGTCCAAAAAATTAATAAAAATTTCATCCATCAACCCTTATATTATTTCACACATTGCTAAATATTACTGTCTATTCATTACATTCATAATAAATTTCATAGGGCTATTTCCCAAATTACAGCTAGAATGTTTAAGTGTAACCATATTACCATTGGTTTCTTCTCCTAGTGGGAAAATGAAATATCCGTCAAATAAGTTGGGAAAATGTTTTTCATTAAATTTAGAAAGATAAAAATTGATACCATATTTCATGTCCTTTATATGATAATAATATATATTGAAACTAGTTTCATGGATTCTTAGTTAAAAGGGACATATTTGAAATATGGAATTACGTATAACCACTCATCCATATTACATGGAATGAAATATGTATTGTATTATAATTTTCACAAGAATTAGTATAATATAATCTATAATATGGTGGATAATTTCCTTATGAATTATTTGAACAATCATTTGAATTCTCTATGCGACTATCGCATTAAAATTCTCAAAATTTACATGTATATGTGACAAGGGTAGTCCTTCCCATTATAGTCTTACTTCCCTCACTTAATACATCCATATATATATATATATATTAATATTAATAGTTTCTGAAATGGATGGATGATTTTTAATGAAATGAAAAGTTTATTTTTTAGAAATTCCATATCATATAGTTTCATCAAATCTTTGTTTATCGATCTTTCAATAAGAAATATCACACTTATTTTTCACTTTAAGTAGTGGTTGTATTGGCTTTTAATACTCCAATGGTACCCAGAATGAATCCTTAAAAATGAAATCCAATGTGGTATGTTACTTAAATTATTAAAAAGGTATTCACTAATGGATCTATCTCCATAGCCATTATGAATATAGAAAAAATGAATCATCCACCAATTACTAGTTTCATAATAAGTACTATTAATAATATTTATTTTGCTAACATAATGTTTGTCATATGATGACGAAGTATATGTCAGGATAATCCTTACAAATTTAAGGTAAAATAAATGAATTAATTCACATGTATATGACTTATAAACAAAATAATATATAACTCTCATCATACGATGTGAATCAATATAGACTTTGTCATAGTCAGATTTTTTAAAATAATAAAAAAATGTGCTCACGATTCAGCCATAAAATACATTGTAACCATCATCATGTTTGGTTGTTAAAATTCATATTAAACATTATAGTCAAATTAAATGAAACTATATAATATGATTTATATGATTTGAGTCAAATTCTCATTATAAACATTGAAAACACCCCTCTTATATTCCCTAGTACGATGTGGGTTATTCTAAAAAATTTCTTCTGTCCCACATGAAATATGACCCAAAAGAAATTTTAGGTGACATAGATTCATAGTATTTGGTATTTTAAGATGTCTATGACCACACACATGTGGAAAAATGTTCTACCCTCCAGGTATTTAAACTAGCTTGAGTGTCTCATTCCAAACAACCTAACAAGATTATATAAGAGCTATATGATTGTAGAAATCATTATAAATCAATATTCACCTTGGAAATGGATATCAAAGCCCCTATAATTGAATATTTTATTGATATATATTTGTATATTCTTTCTAAGAACTATTTGTTGCCCAATTCAAGAGTAATTTAGGATATATCGTGATAATTTGACATTTTATACTAGAGACTTACAGGAATAAAAAATAAATATTCCCCCTTTCCATATATATATTTGGGACATGTACATAGAATGTATCTTCAGAAACTATATATGAATTTATTCCTAAATCATTAGGATCTTTAGTGATGTTTAGATCTAACATGAAGCATGATCTCAAATAAGGTAAATATCCTATTTTAATTTAGTGTCATGTTTCTCTTGATAATACATATTTTACTCACATCATAAGAAAATTTAATATGAAATTTTCTTCCCCTTCACATTATTCTTATCTATACCAACCTGATAGTGTTATGAATATTTTTGGAATAAATTAAATTTCCTATATAGTGTTTGTAACATTCAATAATATGTTTTAACTATCCATGATATGAGATTAATATTATTATTTAATCTTGAAAATTATAAACTATATATTAAATTTGATAGTAAAAATAGGAATAAACTCGTTTTGAAAATTATTTGTAAATTTCTTTGATAAAAATGATATATTAATGTCTTTTTTTCATGAAAAATATTTTTTTATCAAAAAAAGTTAATTATTTATTTTTTAAAAATAATAATAAATAATATTTTTTAAAAATTTATAAAATATATTTAGAAACATTAACATAATTTTTGGGATCATCATTTCAAAATTTAGACATCAGGAATTTTGGACATTTTTTTAAAGGATAATGTTTTAATGACTTGTAAAAAATAGTGATATAAATACCTGGGGTTCTATAATGAAAATGGATTACACTATTCATAGAGACGGTAGGCCATATGTAGTGATACTCTATGAGTGAAATTAAATATTTAAAAAATAATTTAGAAATAATAATATTATCATTTTATGAACAAGGTATTTTTATCATTTTCCCAAAAATATGAAAGGAATCGTTGCCTTATCATGTATAACATTAGCGATATTTTCAATTTGTAATGAAATCTAATTGAATGAATTTTTAATTTATAAATATCAAATATTATTTTAAAGGAAACGGATACTCGGATTTTTGGTGAACATAGATTTTTAAGAAAAGTAATTTCAATGTGAAATGTTTTTCCACATGAAATATTCCACGTGATCATTGAAAATAATTTTCCATATATTTTTATATAATTTGATGTTACATAGGGTTTAATAGGGATTCAATCCATGTATATAATACATATTCATTAAAATGATGGCTTGTGTTTATGGTGATACGATGTTTATGAAGCCCATTCCATTCCCATGGTTTATAATAAGACGGTTCATGAGGAAGGAAATACTACTCAAAATATTTACTAAAAAATAATCTTATAAGATTGAAATAATAAGGGATTATTATAATTATGAGAATTCAAAGAACCAGGATCATTATTTTTAACCAAACCTGAATAGAAATTTATAATCACAAGAGACCATCATGAGATGGTCCACATGATTTCTATCTTTGAGAGAGCATCATCAACTTGATTAACCTACCTATGAACATGAATAACATCAAGATAAACCTTCTCAACATGTTTAAGTCAACCAATCCATGATGAGAAAATTCACCATGTAACATTTTTTGAATGGGCTTTGAGGACCTCTAAATCCATTCATAAATTAGACTCAACCCATGAGGACTTCCAACCATGATGGAAAAAAATCTCATTTCCATTATCATGGCCCATAGTTCATCCTCAATTTCATGGAAACTCCAATTGAAATTGTAAAAATATCCCTTAATGATACCTCGATGAGTTGAGAAAAGACAACTACAATCGGTGCACTTTTGTTTAGCTGAAGCCACCTATCAACATTGTCCTTAAAAAACCTGGGAATAAGAGGAATCAAACTAATAAACATGGATGCCAGATTTTTCTAGATCCTAAAATTAACTGCAATAGTTCTTAAAATAACCTAATATGAAACATAATTTTTCATTAATCATGTCAAAAATTTAGAGGAAACCATTATGTCCCCATGAATTGCATGAATTCTATCATGAATATAAGGAACATAAATATTGAATACAATCCCATTCATTACCTCCAAATATAATAACTCAGTGAAGCTACAGTAGAAATTAGTAGACTATATTACTCACTACCTTCAGCCTTACTGATGGAGAACATCATCCCCTCAAAGTCTCCAAAATCAAACATGCATAAAAAATGTCTGGAATGTAAACCCACAAACTGCATACAATCTAACAGTGAAAAAATTTGGTTCAATGTTTCATCATTCTTAAAAAAGTGATAATAAGATAGAGAAAATATAAATCCTACATGATAGATATTATTTTGAAAAGGAAGCAACTGGCTCTATATTCTCTATAGTAATAGTTGATCATCTGGATCCACATAAATCATCTTAAATCCCATAAAACATGATGTAAATGATATATTATACATAAGCGTATTCTATGAATATATGCTATATGATAGAATAATGTTTTCATGGTTCTTATTCTATGATTCATTTATGATTAATTTCATATAAACGTCCATGATTTAATCCATGACTCAAATTTTTCATCTATGATAGGAATGGTATGGTTTACAAATGTTATTGTCATGTTGTGATATAGTTAAGTGTGTTTTATGTTGATATATCTTTATTTACCCTTAATGAGCATCAAAGGTAACCATTTATTATATTTTTCATCCAATTGTTTTGAAATAAGATATTATCTATGACATGTCTAAGAAGGGATCTAGTTTTAATGAAATTATTGCATGATTTTATAATATGTTTATTAACTAGTTATCTGTGTATCTATGTCTGCAAAGGATGTAAACATATAAAATTCAAGAATATTTCAACATGTTTTGTAATTAATATTTATCTATTAGGATATAATATGTATATGTATTAGATATTAGGGTCTTTACAATTGGTATCTAAGAATTTTTTAGTTCATATTTGTAAACAATCATGAGAAAAAATTTCTAAGATCCTAAGTGATATATCTATCGATATGTACAATTATAGGTCTATGGATAAGAAAATATATAATAAAACATCCTTAAATTTTGGTGATGGATAGAACAAGTTGATTCGAATAAAATACATCACATTCATGATATTACATGTGGATGTGGCTTTGGAAAAGTTTTTCATAGTGATAATAACTCTAAAAAGGGTGCCTTGAGCTAAACATGATCATCCCCTAGAGTACAACAACAGGCCTTCATACACACTTGGATTTACACTCCTAGTGGACATGATATAGAAGTTCAAAAATTCGTTCTGAACCATCATGAAGGATTTGAATAGAAAATTAGCATTAATGACATAGGTTAAACATTAGGTTCCAAGTGTTTAATAGAATGTGTCAATGGAAATGATTTTTCATGATTTATTAATTGCATCAATGGTTCCTAATAGTCATGGAAACATTTTTTTAATATAGTAATAATGATAGAATGATGTTGTTGTGGTGGTGAAAATTATTCCCAAATATGGGAGTATATTATATGAGAAGAGTTATATGAATTCCATTATATCATGAGTGGCTCCTGTGAAAGTAAAATCCATTACCAATGAATTAGATATTAAACAAGTAGTGGAAACACCTAATGACATGATAAACAAATATTATGTTTGTGGTTATTTTTCAGATTCATTTTTTGGTAATGTACTTCATAGAAACCTCATTATTCTCCATTTGGTTGAATTTGATGTTATCACAGGTGAGTGTTGGATTTTTCAACATAAACCCCACATCAGTTTCTATATAAGGGAAGTCACATATGATATTCCTATCCAACATATGATTATCTATTAGTATCAACATAGATATGTAATATACTTGGAAATCAAATCCATTATACATGTCTGGATTCCCATTCAAAGGGGGTATTGATATCAGATTATTGTGGAGAGACTCTACATCAATTATATTTTGGTTAATTAGGGTCTTTTTTATGTCATTCTAGATGATTTTCCTAGTATTGTACCAAATCATGAAGCCGAGTTCTCTATATAACTCACACCTTGTTCCACACCTATTTTAAAGACTCCATATGGAATTTCCAGGATTGAGTTGCAATAATTAAAGGAGAAACTCTAAGAGAATATTTAAAATCGATTTATTTGGACATATGTGTCACCAAGTGGTGTAGAAATTCATTTTTAAAAAATAATGGTGTATTAATGTGACATAGTATTAATAATTTATAGTTTAATAAGATGACACACATGAATAACTATCCTCTGTCTACAATTTATATCGTGTTTGATCAACTATGTAGAGATCAATAATATTCATGGAATGACCATTAAAATGGATGAAATCAATCAAGGGTCAGGAAAGAGGATATACCCAAGACTACATTCAAGAAAAGGTATGGAACCTATAAATATATATTTATTCCATTCATTATAATTGATTCCCCAACCATATTCTTAGATTTGATAAATATAGTCTTTATAAATTCTCTCAATAAGTTAGTTGTAGTCTTTATATATGATATTATAATTTATAAAAAACCAATGAAGGGAATTAAGATAACATGATAATTCTACTAAATATGTTAAAGATTGATAAATTGTATTCATATTTATCAATGTGTGAATTTTCTATATAAAAAGTTTCATTTTTGCGCATATAATCTCAAGAGACTGTATATCAGTAGATCTATCAAATATGAAGGATATTGACCATTGTATCATACCGAAAAAATGATTGATATCCATTTTTTCTTGGTTTATATACATATTAACCAAATTTTAGGGTAAATTTATCAAGGAGATCTAATACATTAACCAAGTTAGCATGGATGGGACCCAAGTTTCATTGGAAAGATGAGTGTGTGTAATATTTTAATGAACTAAATATAAGGTCATTTAATGATCCAATATTACATTTCCCTTTAGTTTAAAATGTATTTTTATCTATATAGATAAATACACGGAGGAATAGTATTTTTGTAATGTAGAATAACATGATTATAACTTATACCTCAACGAAATTAAATTGTTATGAGAAATAATAGTCATATCATGATATTGTGTTTGATGATGTAATTTTTTTTCATTAAATGTAGGAATGAATTATATATGTACATAAGTGACTAAGATATTCTGACAGTTTTTAATCATATATTCCCACATAAGGAATTTAATATAGACATGGAAAGTTTTCTAGAAAGAATTAATATTACTACTATCATATACATTACCTCCCTATAAATGAGAACAAGGTAGTGGATGCATTGAGTTGAAAGGATCATACTAGATTATATATAATGAGGATAAAAAAGATTCAATTTTCATGTATTTAAAAAATATGGATCATGAAATCTTCATGTAAGGGTAAAAATATTATCTTCCCCAAATTTTTGTTCAACCATCTATCAATATGAAGACAAAGTGGAATAAATGGATTATGTGGATCTATAGAGGAATGTGAGAAATATCCTTGAGTCAAATCTCAATTGTGAGAGAATAATAAGTTTCATGAATTATTTTTCTATTCCTTGAATACTATAATTGAAGAAAGAGTTGTTTGATGTGTCTCATTGTTATTCATTGTCTATTCATCTGGGAATTACGAAGACATGTAGATATTTAAATTATTATTTCACATCATATAGAATGAATTTAGATATCACAGAGTTTGTGTCTTGGTAAATGGAAATTCATGAAGTTATAATAGAGGGAAAAAGTATAAGGAAATATTAAAACCATTACCCAAACCAGAATAGGAGTGGGAAAAAACTTACCCTTGATTTTTTAGTATTATAAAAAAATATAAAGAGAAAATTATATATTGGTTGTATTTAGTCTCCAATCAATTTCACAATACATCATTACTATCAACGAAACATTCTATTTTGTTTATATTTACAATTTATAAGTTAAAGAAGGAGTAATGTTTCCTGGACACCACATTCCATTGTATCTAATTGGGTTCCAAGGATTGTGTCAATGCTATAGTGAAGTCATCTATTCTCATGATATAGAGTTAATTTTCAGAATTATGTACCATTTATAGAGACATGGTAAATCTATGGGAAAAAAAACCATAGTATAATTTATGAGATCATGTAATATGTATGACAAAGGATATTGGTATCAACACATGCCTGTAGTTGAGTTTTCCTAAAAAAGTTTCTTCCAAAAGACCATTCATATGGTTCTTTATGAATCCCTCTAGAGATATAGGTGAGGAATTCCAACATTCTAGGATGACATTAGAGAATGATATATAATGGAACAAGAGCTATTATATGTAATTGAATGGAATACTATGTAAATTCAAGAAAACAAAAGGGTGGAAAATAGTTGAGATAACATTTATGTTGACAATCATTTATGCGATTAGGATTCTGAAGTTGTTGAGATGAGGTTTCTACAAAATTAACCACTGAAAAAGGGACATAGAATTTAAATGATGCTTATGAAAAGTCATTAGTATATTGTTCCAATTGAATTTATTGATTTTATCAGGACAGTAGCCAATATATTGGTGCTTCCACCAAACCCCTCTCAATTTTACGATGTGTTCCAAGTATCTATTCAATGTATGTCCATACCTAACCCTTTACATGATCTAAATAGAATTTACTTATAAATATGTAATGATACTTTATATAACGGAAAATTGGTGGAGATTTTGGATCATATATTGAATGTTCTATGAATCAATACCACTCACCTAGACAAATTTTGGTGGCGAAACAACCAATTTGATGATGAAATGTGTAAACATGATTATATAATGAGGAATAATTATTTATAATTTTTTAAATATAGTGGTTAACTTTTATTGAAGAATTAATTGTAACGGTGGTATAATATGACACCCCCAAATAGTTTTAATATTATTTTTGAAAAAATTTAATTTATTTGATAGTTTTTATTACATGAAATAACATATTTTATTTAAAAATTATATAATATTTATATTTTTATTTGATCATGACCATTTTAATGTAGGTGATATTTTTTTGGTATTTATAGGAATAATGTTTTTTAAAATTATTTATAATGGGATTATAAGAGTAAACTATATTTTTAAATATGTACGTACATTTTAGTAAGGTATTTCTATGTTTTGAAAATATTTTTTTCTCAACAAGTTTTTTTCTATTTTATATTTCCAAAATATAATAAAAATAATTTGTTGAACTTATATAAATTCTATTTTACAAAATTAACATGATTTTTGGGAAACAATTTGTTAAAATTATATTCGGGGGAGGTTTTTATAAATTTTTGAATCGATTAATATTGAAGTTAATACTGAATAATACATATTTTTATTAAAAATAAATTTTTACCTCCAATGAATTTTAAAAATACTACCTATTTAAAAATTTATTAAAAGTAAAAAAAGTTTAAATAATTTATTATTAAATCAATTTTTCTCACTGGATTCAAATTCATATTTACATTTGACATTAAAACATTTTTTACTTATGAAAATTTTCTTCTTGGAAAATCACTATTTCATAGCATCAATGGCTTTATTTTTAAATTAAAATTTTCCAATCCTATGAATGGAATTTGGAAAAGAGGAATTATTTTTTGGGATCATAATTATTAATATTATATATTTAGGAAAAATTATTTTTTGGTATAAATTTAAAGTAAAAACATTAAAAATGTAATTATTTTAGAGAATGATAAAAAATGATTTATTTGGGTTAAATTAAAATGATTTGAGATAAAATGTCCTAAAATTTTTCAAAATAAAATTTTAAAGAAATAATTCATAATTTATTATTTTAATTCTTGAAGATGATCTATTTTCAAACCTTCTATAATGTTTTAAATTTGTTTACCCTTATTCATATTAAAAAAAATTTATGTGTTCCCTCTTCCACACTTATAAATAGGAAGCAACTATCCTCTCCCCTTTACACATAAAAAATCCTTAATTTCAGATAATACATACACATATATATTATTTAATTATATAAAAATATCCTTTAGGTGTTACATCAATTATAAAACACTCTTATGGAGTTATTATGTATAAATCTGAAGAGGGTTTCTAAGGATGTGGTATAATTATTCAACATATGTTTTGGATTTATTTCTTCTTAAACTACGAAAGAATAATAAAATTTGATGATATATCAACATAAATATCTCCCATATAATGATTTATATTTATTATAATTTAATAAGCAATATCTATCCCATATTCTCTCAAATGGGAAGCCAAATTGTCAATCCTGTGTAAGGCATACTACCAAGTTGTCAACCTATATAATTCATTGTCCATCCCAAAATATCATGGAAGGATATATCAATTGATTAATATGATATACATGATATTACCAATATTATTAAACTTGTTTAAAGATAAAATCATATATGCCTTCTTTCTTTCTATTCATTGGGAATACAATACCATTACAGACGTGTTTAGAGGACTACTACCACATGAACCAAAGTAATTGACTTTTCACATAAATTATATATAAAAGGTGATAGGGAAACATTTAATGAAAATATTTATTACATGTAAATAAAAATTAATTTTGAATAGTGATATTTTATTTACCTTCCTTTCATAAAGAATATGGAAATATAACTCCTATGTACATACATACTACCATCTCCATAAACAATGTAATTTATTTTATATCTATTACTAGTATAGATTACAATAAATACATTTTTAGTGAATATATTGGATATTTATATTATTTTTATCATTCTAGATATTATGGAACCATGCCCTAATTAAATGAGTTTAAAATACCCAACCAATAAAAAATGAAAAACAATGTAATTTTTACCTGAAAACTGATTTAAATATGGTATTCTTGATTAAAAGGAAATAAAATAATTTATGTAAATCATATATTGTATGATGTATATATTTATGGCTTTGTAATAATCTAATAATCAAACTATATTCTTTATAATATATGTTCAAACATGTGCAATGAAAATGAGACTTAATGAAATGTATTTTTGGCTCACTTTTATATCTATGAGATACATGAATTGTAAACCCCTCATTTTTTATGTGTGGTCTATATACTCCACATGATTGAATTTTATTACTATTATATAAAACGTTATGTGGTATAAATTTCCATTTATTGTGGTTTTTTTAATTTTGGTTATGATTTAGAAGAGAGTAAAGTGGTAATGACTTGATGTTAGACATTGTTTGTTTATCATGATTGGTGGTGATTATTCATACAATTATGATATAATATGATATAAATATAAATAAAAACACTTATTACAATATCCCATGTAAATTTCATTAAAATATTTTTTCATATTTAATCTTACACCCTTTATGTACTAAATATTCTATTTTTTTAAGAAAACCAACTTTTCCCCTATTCAATTAAAAATGATTTTCTCCCATATTCTTGTTTTCTAAATATTTTAAATGAATGTTTTTTCTTATCTCAAATTATTTATTAATGAAATTTATAATCTTTTTTAACTTTATACATAGTTTTTTAAAAAGAATATTCATAACAGTTTTCAAATGAGATGATTTTTTACTTTTTATTGAAAACATAAACAAAATATTTTTTTAACATGCATGACATTAACTATATTTTCCATTGTCATGAAAACTATACATTTTCTGTCATATATTATAAGTTAAAAATATTTATTTTATAATAAAGTGGGTTTTATAATTTTTTGTGAACATTTTGATTTAAAAAAATTTTCTTTTTAATGTTAAAATATATTTTTCCTTCCAAAATGGTCATAATGATTTTTCATAATGGAAATATGTTTATGAATCCCTTTCCTTTTTTCATTGGTTAGGAAATGATGAAATAATTAAATGTTAATAGAACCCATTTCATTATGGGTTCTAATATGGTTATTTTTATGATCATTTTGAACAAATATGTGTGATTACAATTACGTGATATGTGATAACAATATCTCCCCCAAATTTTTAGGTAGATATTGAGATCCCATTTTATAAATAGGACTAGAATGTGGAGGGAACACAGTTCAGTCTGTACGATAGTCTTTAGATTGATCCATGGTTATTATAATGGTTTTTTGGAACAAAACCACTCCACTATTATTGCCTTGGATGTAATAAATAACTACAATGGAAATGATATTCTATTATTATGTTTATTCAACAAATCTATTTCATATGCCAAATTTATGTTCCCAAAAAGATTAATCTTTTATTCCATAGTGATTCATGTCTTTTGAGATTCCAATATTCATTCCATAACCCATTTTTATGATCTATGATATTAAGGGTATGTTTTCCACATTCTATTCCCATGTTCTCATACTCTTATACTCATGTTGGGTTGATTTATCCATTTTTTACCCTTATTGAGAATCCTATTTCACCCATTACTATTATTAGTTTACCAGGTTATGAAGAATAGTATTGTGTATGTCATGTCTATGTAGATTTATAGTTATAATGAAATTTGTGGAAGATGATATAGTTTAATTATAAAAATTTTTACGTATCCAAGTGTAGGAAGGCACTATAACTACACAATTATGGCATGAATCATCTTGTTTAATAATGAAAAATATTCTATTAAGATGTATTATATATGCATGAGGTTATTTGGATGATCATTATAGAAGAGGGATCATATGAACTTTATCTGGCCTGATAAAATAAGTATCCTATATAAAATATGTTTCCATAGAGACTGTGAGCATGATTCACTTTTTTCCATCATATGAGCTCGATCTTCATAGGATTCTTCATTATAGTGTTCTCCTCTTTAGAAACAATATGGAAATTAATTTCCCCATACGAAATATTTATTTTTATAAAGATCATTATGAAAAATCTTTTCCTAGATTTAGTCATATTCTTATAGGATACAATTTGTTTTTTAGTTCTATTATTCAGGGCACATTCATAAAATATATCAAAAAAATTACCTCATATCATATAATTAATGAATTTTTAGTGATAATTAATTTCCCAACAAGCTCCAAGAATGTAGAGAATATAAAAATTCCTTCATCCTATCATTTTTGGTATATCCATAGACTCTTGTTGTGGTAAAATGTAATCAGTTTTTAGGTAGTGACATTTGTTACATTATTTCATGAAATTAAACTAAAAAACTTTTTGTCTAGAACCTACGCCTTCTTAGTGTGAGAAATCCTCTGAGACATATTATCTATGTGAGAGAATGATCAATGTAAAGCTACCTATTATAAGACTCAGGTTGGTGAATCTAAGGTTTTGTTTAATACTCTATTCAAAAGAAACCCACAACCCTTTATCCTTAGAAAAAGATATTTTTCTTCTCCAAAATCAAAATATATAATTGGAATAAAATTTAAATATTATAATCTTTTATATTGAAGTTCAGTCTATATAAGGGTCTATTTTTTGAGTTCTCATCAGATGACATTATACTTAATGACATGTGATCTATCATTTTTCAACCCAAAAATGTTCAGTGGAAGCCAATATATATATCCTATTTTTCATACATGAGATCCAGATATATGTGAGGATACTCAATTTTGGATACCTGCCCAAATAAAAATCAGTATAAAATCCCCATTTCTCAATAAATCATTGCAATTTATAGAGAAACCCCTAAAAATAAGGACTATGTATGGGTTGATTCCTGATAAATGATTATATCACTTGTTCATAATGCATATAAAAGTTCTCAGTCATTTTCACCCATTTTATGTGAAGCATGTCAACCTATTTATGACTATCCTGAGTATAAAATACCAATATTTATGTTTTTGACATCATTTTGTTTCATAAATCATAACTCATTCTTAGATCATTTAATATTTTTATAAAAAATTCTCATGCAATGGGTAATGAGTGAATTCAACCAAAAATGAATCATCCTCTTGAAAATACATACTATTTCCCTAATATAGTTCTATATATGTACCCATTATATGGTTTGAAAACCGGATGCATTATATTCCTGGGATGTATGGTCCTGCAATTTCATTATTCTTTTATAACATCATAGTAAAACATACTTCTAAAATATTTTCCATGGTCATACCCTAAATTGATACTTCCCCAATCTACTCCTGATCAATGAATATAATGTTGTGATTTATAATTTCATCACATAATTTTCAAAATAAATATGAATATTTTTAGACATTAGGTCCCATCTGTGTTGTTATATCCATATATCAAGCCCACAAATCCCGACTATAAACTATGTGCCCACCTTTTTTGATAAATTCTAAATTTTAATTATTCCTCCATTTATATAGGTTCAATATTCCCCATTTTTACTAAACAGATTAAATAAATTCCTTTTGGTCCATGCACTGTGAACACAAACAGTTCCCACGTTTTCTACAAGATGGTCTATATTCATATTAAGATCTCCATTAAAATCAAGAAATCACCAATCCTTTTAAATATAGTTCATTCCATTTCAGAAGTAGTCAAATATATTGTACCATAAAATCAACAATTTTTTTGGTGAAATATGTATGATCTTATACTTTTGTGGCTGAGTAGTCCACACCATATGACCTTAAATAATAAGTGAAAATACCTTAAGCCTATCAGACCTAAAACCAATAAAATAAATCCTTGGAAAAAATCTTTTATCTTCTAATTATGCCTCCCATTTTTTGGACATAGGTAAAAATATATCATATATGAAAAACAATAAAATTTTAGGGCCCATCGTATGACCCTATATTAAACTAATTCATGCTCACTAAACCCAATAGTTTAGACAAAAGTTATATTGGTGACACATCATACCTAGTTATCCTTATTATGTGATCCATACATGTTGGAATAACCTTTAGTGTTCCTGAATTGTCATTGAATATCCCATTCATCCCTAAAACCTATTAATTTAAAAAAAACATATAACGCTAAAAACCATTCCATGGTTATGGACAATTAATGCATTCAACTCCAAAGATCCGCAATTCATGAATATGAATACTACGACCTTTTTATTCTTGTTCATAAACCACCATATTATGACTTCTCTATCAATTTCATCTGCATCATAAACATGATAATCCTATAATCCTCTTTTCCCCCAAAAATGTTTTAGTGGAAACTTTATTTTGAATATGGTTGGAGATCATCCAGTGAATACTTGTCTTATATCCTCAATATTAATTCATAATACATTAGCTTTTAATCACACCATTCATAATAAATTGTTTTCTATTTTAATAAATACCATCTATTTTATGCAATTTTTTATTATAATCATTTTATATGGTAAACTTTTCGAATTTCAGCATTGTAGTTTTAATTATTCATCTACAAGTTAATTTAGAAAATATGACACAATAGTCCAAGATTAATGGAAATATTCTAATGTGAAATTTATAGTGTATTCTCCTTAAAATAAATTCTTTGCCTTAACTTAGGTCTTTTTTATTTCAAGGGGTAGTGTATAAAAAATTTCATCAATGTAATATTACCTAAAACTATATAAATAATTGTTCCAAAACACACGAACATTCACTATTTATGTCCCTCCTATGGTGAAATATAAACATAACTCAATGTGTTGAAAATCATTAAAGGTAATCCGAGAAAAAAGATGAGTTTTCACTTACTAGATATGGCCCTCCTGTGGTTTAGCAAAATTGATATTTCAAAAGTAAAAAAGAGTAAAAAAACTTTTTTGGGTTGAAAACCCATAAAGGGAAAGGTAATAAAAAACAAGTCATTTCCTTTTAAGCCTCCCGAATATGTGTATTTATACAAAGATAGGGGGATAACATAGAGGACTAAATGATTATAGAGTTCATAATACTGTAACAAAAAAATGTAAACAATTATCACAAGGTGCCCTGTCCTAGGAAAAAATATAGCATTCACTCTTTATCTAATCCTTAGATTACCAGTATAATGGATCCACATGAAAAAAATGAATTCATAACTTTAAGTATATAAAACCATTTTGGACATTATAATCCACTTTTTAAATACCCCCTTCATGATCGTCATGTTGTTTTTTCAAATCACTCACCCAAATGGACAAAATAACATGTTATAATGGGGATAATTATTCCTACACCTATTTGTCATCCATAAACATGAGTAAATAACACATCTAAGAGGGCCAAATATACAATTATGATAATGGTAGTTATGAATATACCCATCCATGTTCTTTGACATGGAGTAAATAATTAATCTAAATAGATAAAATATAGTGATACCGTGATGGTGTATTTGACTATAAAAATCTATGATCAAATACAAGGAGAAAATAATTAATCCAAATAGAATAACTCTAGTTTTATAGTGATTTATACATATACCTATAACTATCCATGACCCTTTTCAAGAATAGATTTTTTTCTAACTCAATCATTCTGAGAGCCATGTTTTAATTTTCCCATTATCAATTCATTGATCCAATAGATTCATATAATATTAATGATGTAGATTACATGAGTGCCACGAAATATTATGATTCAATAATAGATATTGAAGAGAACTGAATTTTTTTTTCAAAATAAAGACATCATTCAGTAACTAAATCATAAAAAGCGGAGAATCCACAAAGTGGTGTGTCCCTATGATGTGACCTATAAGAAGAGAGAAATAGAAATAATTACAATAAACTCTAACCTATATGGTTTAATAAATAGGGTATCGAATTATGGGAAGTATCAATTGACTTCTGATGGTTTTTTCATTGGATAGTATCTACATTATCCAATATTCTTGTTCGCTTGACATACATGTTTAGCACCCACTTATTCATGCAACAACTTCAAGTCTAGTGCTTGCAGATTGTAATTGAACCTTTACACATTCCATGAAATCATTATATTCCCAAAATTATATAGTCCACCAAGGTATCCAATCAGGAAATTTTTCCTCTATAACATTATTAAGTAATATTATAGTAGAACAATCCATATCATCCATGGGATGGTCAGACATAAAAAATTAGTTAGGGTCCCATTCTAAGGGAAATAGTTCCTCTTAAGAGGTGAGAACATGATGAATGAGAGCATGAATGTGTCAGTATCTAGACCCACATTTTCCCAATATGTAAAATTGTTAGTGAAGGATCCATGCTGTAGAGACCCGTATCTTATCGTACATGGACATTACATTACTTTTTCGGAATACTTAGTACATAACAAAAACACACACACAAGGATCGTAATAGTTTAGTGTCTTTGGAAACTCGGAATATAATCTTCTAATCCTGGTGAAAGATCTTCAACATCTCCCATAAAGATCTTCTTTTTTTTTTACCTAAAACCTTTCTTTATATCCTGGGGAAAAGAAAACATAAAAGGGTGAGCTCGAATGCTCAGTAAGGGTAAACAAAAGAAATATCAATCATATCATATTTTTCATAAGAACATAACATTTTTGGAAATCTTAACCTGAAAAAGAGAGCATAATTTCATAACATGGGATAAATCATAGTAGTGAAATGAAATCATAACATAAAACATTACTCATTGTGGCATACACACATAATCATTGAGAATCATTTCTTGTTAGTCAAGACTCATTGCCAAGACTATCTTAGTGGACAAAGTCCCTTTCTGAATCGAGTAATCCTCGTTTCAGTCCTGTTTCACTGAACCGGTATAACCTACCATTCCAGCCATGTCTATCTCATGAGATATAAAATCTTTACCCAATGAATTGGAGGGAGATATAGGTCCCACCCATCTTATAATGAATCCTTTCTTATGTGTGCCACATAATCATAAAACATACATCATCCCATAACACATGTAACAAAAATGGGATTCTTGAAACATCATGACATCATAAATAAATTCATATAACATAAAGGAATTAATAAAAATAATTCCATCTCAACATGATCAAATCAATTTAATAATAGGGATAAAACAGAACCCTTTATTATCTTAGATGGAAAATAATTTTGATAAAACACTTGAACTCCATTCTTGAGGAAAATATCCTTTCTTCTTCAAAAACATTTTTCCTTTCATAACATGTCATACGACTTTAAAATAAAATTAGTTTATTAAAAATAAACTTGAAAACTTTTAAAGGAAGCTTCTTGGATTTAATGTTTTAAAAATCCATTCATGCCGTATAAGTTAAAAAAAACATTCTTCGTACTTTTGTCGGAAAAGTCAAAAAGTACCTCGTACGAAAAATGACAAAAGATTCCTTTCATACATATTACTAAAAACTCACCGAAGGGTAAAAATGGGTTTAAACAATTTTAGGTGGATGGAAATAATATTACATATTGATGAAACATGGATGTGGATGATAAAATACACCCCAGTAAATACTTACGAATAAACAATCTCGGATAAAAATGAGATTGTGATATTTCCCTTACCTTAGGTCCAATTTGCTTTGTTCGTGTCCGAAGCTCCTGTATAATGGTTTAAATTATGTTATTGACTTATTCCAGAATCATACATATTGATATGATATCATATATGGTCATATTATTAGCTTCTTGTTAGTAATATTTCATTGTTACTTGTTACTCGGGTCTTTATAACTTTTTGTTCTTATGCGTGTTTTGTCGAACAAATTCTTATTCTTATCTTTAGGTTATAGATAATTCATTTACAGAATGGTATTAGTGTAGTATATACCATATTCATTCATTCAATTCATTTATATAATCATTATGAAATGAAGATCATGTAGAACGAGTCGCATCACATCGTGGAGACGGTATTCCGTACGTACGCACGAGTGATGATATCGTTCCTAAGATCGTGGAATTGTATTGGAGTATATATATATTATTTCAGTATCAATATTACTTCATAATAATCATATATAGTTACTCATTACACCATTATAACCATCCTTGTAAGGTGATGGTGGAAAATAGATTACACCACGGCGTGGAGACGGTATTCCGTACGTACGCACGCGCGGTGATTTATTTTTCCGTAGGATGGATAGATGGTGAAATTGGGTTGTTTCATACTTATAATAACATATCAGTATATGAGTGATACTGATGTTATTACTTTATAATGAAACAACCTAAGAAGAAGAAGTGGAAGAAGAAATAATAATGAAAGAATTGGTAACGGTAATTACCTCTTCTTTGAAGTGCCTCTTTGAGACCTCCTATTAGGGCACTAAAATTGGTCTTTGAGGAAGACCAGAACCTCTAGAATGTTTCTAGGGAAGTGGAGAAGAGATTTTGGCAGGGTTTGGCCGAGCTTGAGTGCTCAAATTGGTGTGAGGAGGAGGGGGAGGAGGTGTCCTTTTATAGGGGAGGAGAGGGGCACCTTAGGAATTCTTAAAAATATTAATTTATAATAAATCTAACCCCACTTAAAAACCTCCAAAAATGACTCATATTCGAAGATTAAATGAGATAGGGTTGTAATATAATCAACCAATCAAATTTAGACATGTTTGGATATTATTTTAAACCTTATCAATTAGATTTAACTCTAAGTTAAATAATTTAACTTTTACCGTGTCTTTTTGTTTTCTTTCACTATATGGTTAATACACTTACTATAACATGCCAAACGAACCCCAAATTGTTTATTATTAATATATATATCCTTATCTAAGTCATTTGGCCGAACCATAGATTTTTAGGAATAAAATAACAATTAGTAATATAATATTTGATTTAAAAACTATTTTGTGTTAATTTTGACACTATTTGATATATGATTTTTGTGAAAGTCATAACAGAATTAAATGTTCGAACCAAGTTGATTAAATCAACATTAATATATCATATTAACCTAGAAAATTATTGGAATTCATAAAAAGTATCAAATTACATTTATTTTGGTGTTTATAACATCAATTATGTCAATATTTCATTAATAAGATAATTACTGCATCATCATTGTGTCATAAATAATTTAAATTATTTAAAGTCTAAAAATTACAAATAAAATACCATTATGTAGGAAATCTTTTTATCTTTCTAATGAATATTTATAATCTAAAATCCAACATATATAACCCTATGTAACAATTGTTTTTCTAAAAGATATATGCTTGTGTCAATTTTGTATTCATTTTAACTTAATTAAAATAAAGTGTCATTATCACTTACAAGTGGATCAATGGGGTCCCAAAATCGACCCAAAGATGCCCATGGTCGACCATGTATCAACCAATGGGGTTAAGACACGTTTTAGGATAATTTAATATTATTATAATATTATTTTTTAACCCTTATTTACCGGATTTACCCTTAACCATGGTAAATAAAATATTTACCGCATTAATTATTCAAAATGTCTAAAAATAAAGGTTACCTATTTACACAATTTGAACATCCTGATTCCAAATATGGAATCCATTTTTCTAAATTCAAAACACAGAAGTGGCAGAAATTAATTTAATGTTAATCCCGTTGTCGAATAAAAACGTGTTTTTGTTTAAAACATTGCAAAAGATTGAATTGATTTAACCTACGAATTCAAGGTAAAATCAATGCTAATGACATACATTATATTAAATGGTAAAAATATATTCTATTTGTACTTTAAAACCATTCAATATGATAATTTAACCACATAAGATATTACGATGAAAAAAGTTGTTTTTAATTAAAATATAGCGTGTTTTTACTATTCATTAAAATATGAAAGTTATCAGAAAAATATCAAAACTTTATCTAATGTAAATTTTTATATCCTGATTCAAAAGAAGAATATTATTTTGTCAAATTTAACATATAAACATGTCAAAAACCAGATTTAAAGTGGGTGCGCCATCAAAAGGCGGCAAAACTGCATTTTTTGAAAAATACTTATTTTACCCGAAAAATTTATTTTGTTCTTATACCATGTTCTAGAAATGTGTAAGATGAATAATAATGTTATAAAATTAAAAATTTAGTTAATACTATTCATAACGGCTAGTTTATGACAATATTATAATAATATAACATTGTTTATTAAAACCCGGTATTGCGTACAACGCACGCTATCGAGGAAGGTCGTGATTGTGTGTAATGCAAGCCAAGTCAGGGTTGCGTGTTGTGAAGGAATCCTTCATTGTTTCGTATAACAGAATCCAACCATATTTCATTTATACATTTAATATATATATATATATATACTCAATGTTGCGTAGAATAACTATTATCAAAATTGTGTGTAACACGGTCCAAGAATAGTGTTGCGTATACTGCAAGCTAATACGGTGTTGCGTATAACGCAGGGTAATCTTGGTGTAGAATACAACATAAGACATTAATGAAATTAAAATAATATTTTTTTATAAAATCTCGGGGTGTTACATTCTACCCCCCTTAAAATGAATTTCGCCCTCGAAATTCGTCGGGGTTATAAATGGTTTACTATTTGAAAGTTTCTTTGATAGAAACCCACATCGTAAAAAGGAATACCAAAACTTATCTTTAAAAACAAAAGTATGAAACGTAACGGTTACCCAAATAAACTAATCACTGGGTTTCCACATAGGTGAAAATATGGATATGGAAGAGAAATCTAACCATCATGTTCTGATGGATAGTGGTAGAGGACATGGCTATGAAAAAGCCAACAATCACAAAGCCATAAATTTGTGATGATCTAGGGTACCATCTGATTCATCAGATATAAGATCACTAGGACAACATTTTTGGTTTTCAAGATTGTTTCCCATTAGAATAAATACTTACTTTATTTTGGTACAATCTCACTGTTGTTCGTGCCGTTAACAATTTCCACTTCATCTCTTAAATAAATGAAGTTGAATTTGTTATTCGTGAAGTGTTAGCAGATCATGTGAGAGAATGACGGGTCATTCCATCTGTCTCAAACAAAAGGTTAGCAATAAATTATATACATAAGTCGATCTATAGTGAGATTAATCATATATGGTTCCTAAAATGGACTTATACTTCATATATCATACTGCTTAATATAATAAAACCAGTTTCTATTAAACAGGGACTTCCTGTAGGCCAGTGGTAGGCGATAAAGGCCAGCCGCACTTCGGTTGTGGGTTCGATTCCCACAGCCTTGTCTGAAGCGATGGGTTGTCGCCCGTCCTGCAGGTTGTCCTTTTTCTAAAGCTATTTTACTATGACATCCCATCAATAATATCGAAAATCTTCTATCCTTAAACAATACTAACTTATGTCCAACATAATCCATTCTAATCTTTAGGCTTATCCATAATACTGCAGTCCATTCTCATAACATAGTGAAAACGATTACCAGAGATTTAATACCATCGTTGATCCCCATATATCATAAGATATATCTTGTTGGTCACATTCCAAACATTCAAAGGCCTTAATCTTGTACTCTCTTGAATACCCATTGAACCTTAGTGAAAACTTGAATTCAGTTAAAAGTTAACACTTTTCACATACCGAAATCCTCAAAATTCTATATACTCAAACCATGATATCACTTAGTCCTTATATCAATAATGAGCTCATGAATACTATCAAAAATTTAATTTTCTCCTTATCCCTTCATTATGAGCATATCATCTACATTCCAAAAATATCTAAATAACCTTTCATGGATACTGGTAACATTAATCATACACTTTCAAAACACAAGGAAAGACAACAGTGTAACAATCCATAGATGTCTCTTTATTCCAAAATTACACATGATAAACATGTAATCATTCCACTACATTCTCAAACCATTGACCGAGCTTCAAAAATTCTTTCATCTCACATATCATTTGTAGTCTCTTCATCATCATCCTCATAAATACTACCCATATGACCATACTGATTCTCTTCATGAGTCTTTCCCTTAGGGCATTTGTTTTCATAATGCCCGTACATTCCACATTTAAAACACTTAACCATTTTTGATGTCATAGCAATACCATTATCCTCATCCATGGTGTTAACCGACCCTTTTCCTTTGCACTTACTTGCTTTGTGTCCTTCTTTTCCACACCCAAAGCATCTTCCAGTTCCCTTGAAACATTCTCCTTGATGCCTCTTCCCACATGATTTACATAGGGGAAATTGAACTTTCTTTCCTCTATGATCATCATGGAACTCCATCTTTCTCTTATTAGTCGAGTCAGGAAACTTACCAAATTTTACTTTATTGATCATATTGTGAGATTGCTGATTTGGCATAATAATGATGTTTGGACATCCAAATCCCATTTCATTTGGTTTCTCATGAAGAATATCATTCCATTGTCCATCATATCCTCCATTATTGTGAATCATCTTGTTTCCAGCCATTTTCTAAAACCCAAACAGAATAGTGTTAGATGCAAAAATCATAATAAAGGGGGAGTAACTTAAATATCTATCATCTTTGGTTTAATCTAATATCGTTACCATAGTTCTAGGACTATATCCTATACGTATACTTATCCTTAGGGGCATCCCTAGACATACCTTAGAAATATCTCTAGGGATCTCACTAATGTTTTCGCGTCCTAGTTTCCAAAGGTTGACTAAACCTTTCCTCTGATACCAACTGTAGAGACCCGAAGCCTAACGTACATGGACATTACATTACTTTTGCGGAATACTTAGTACATAACAAAAACACACACACAAGGATCGTAATAGTTTAGTGTCTTTGGAAACTCGGAATATAATCTTCTAATCCTGGTGAAAGATCTTCAACATCTCCCATAAAGATCTTCTTTTTTTTTACCTAAAACCTTTCTTTATATCCTGGGGAAAAGAAAACATAAAAGGGTGAGCTCGAATGCTCAGTAAGGGTAAACAAAAGAAATATCAATCATATCATATTTTTCATAAGAACATAACATTTTTGGAAATCTTAACCTGCAAAAGAGAGCATAATTTCATAACATGGGATAAATCATAGTAGTGAAATGAAATCATAACTTAAAACATTACTCATTGTGGCATACACACATAATCATAGAGAATCATTTCTTGTTAGTCAAGACTCATTGCCAAGACTATCTTAGTGGACAAAGTCCCTTTCTGAATCGAGTAATCCTCATTTCAGTCCTGTTTCACTGAACCGGTATAACCTACCATTCCAGCCATGTCTATCTCATGAGATATAAAATATTTACCCAATGTATTGGAGGGAGATATAGGTCCCACCCATCTTATAATGAATCCTTTCTTATGTGTGCCACATAATCATAAAACATACATCATCCCATAACACATGTAACAAAAATGGGATTCTTGAAACATCATGACATCATAAATAAATTCATATAACATAAAGGAATTAATAAAAATAATTCCATCTCAACATGATCAAATCAATTTAATAATAGGGATAAAAACAGAACCCTTTATTATCTTAGATGGAATATAATTTTGATAAAACACTTGAACTCCATTCTTGAGGAAAATATCCTTTCTTCTTCAAAAACATTTTTCCTTTCATAACATGTCATACGACTTTAAAATAAAATTAGTTTATTAAAAATAAACTTGAAAACTTTTAAAGGAAGCTTCTTGGATTTAATGTTTTAAAAATCCATTCATGCCGTATAAGTTAAAAAAAAAACATTCTTCGTACTTTTGTCGGAAAAGTCAAAAAGTACCTCGTACGAAAAATGACAAAAGATTCCTTTCATACATATTACTAAAAACTCACCGAAGGGTAAAAATGGGTTTAAACAATTGTAGGTGGATGGAAATAATATTACATATTGATGAAACATGGATGTGGATGATAAAATACACCCCAGTAAATACTTACGAATAAACAATCTCAGATAAAAATGAGATTGTGATATTTCCCTTACCTTAGGTCCAATTTGCTTTGTTCGTGTCCGAAGCTCCTGTATAATGGTTTAAATAATGTTATTGACTTATTCCAGAATCATACATATTGATATGATATCATATATGGTCATATTATTAGCTTCTTGTTAGTAATATTTCATTGTTACTTGTTACTCGGGTCTTTATAACTTTTTGTTCTTATGCGTGTTTTGTCGAACAAATTCTTATTCTTATCTTTAGGTTATAGATAATTCATTTACAGAATGGTATTAGTGTATTATATACCATATTCATTCATTCAATTCATTTATATAATCATTATGAAATGAAGATCATGTAGAACGAGTCGCATCACATCGTGGAGACGGTATTCCGTACGTACGCACGAGTGATGATATCGTTCCTAAGATCGTGGAATTGTATTGGAGTATATATATATTATTTCAGTATCAATATTACTTCATAATAATCATATATAGTTACTCATTACACCATTATACCCATCCTTGTAAGGTGATGGTGGAAAATAGATTACACCACGGCGTGGAGACGGTATTCCGTACGTACGCACGCGCGGTGATTTCTTTTTCCGTAGGATGGATAGATGGTGAAATAGGGTTGTTTCATACTTATAATAACATATCAGTATATGAGTGATACTGATGTTATTACTTTATAATGAAACAACCTAAGAAGAAGAAGTGGAAGAAGAAATAATGATGAAAGAATTGGTAACGGTAATTACCTCTTCTTTGAAGTGCCTCTTTGAGACCTCCTCTTAGGGCACTAAAATTGGTCTTTGAGGAAGACCAGAACCTCTAGGATGTTGCTAGGGAAGTGGAGAAGAGATTTTGGCAGGGTTTGGCCGAGCTTGAGTGCTCAAATTGGTGTGAGGAGGAGGGGGAGGAGGAGGTGTCCTTTTATAGGGGAGGAGAGGGGCACCTTAGGAATTCTTAAAAATATTAATTTATAATAAATCTAACCCCACTTAAAAACCTCCAAAAATGACTCATATTCAAAGATTAGATGAGATAGGGTTGTAATCTCATCAACCAATCAAATTTAGACATGTTTGGATATTATTTTAAACCTTATCAATTAGATTTAACTCTAAGTTAAATAATTTAACTTTTACCGTGTCTTTTTGTTTTCTTTCACTATATGGTTAATACACTTACTATAACATGCCAAACGAACCCCAAATTGTTTATTATTAATATATATATCCTTATATAAGTCATTTGGCCGAACCATAGATTTTTAGGAATAAAATAACAATTAGTAATATAATATTTGATTTAAAAACTATTTTGTGTCAATTTTGACACTATTTGATATATGATTTTTGTGAAAGTCATAACAGAATTAAATGTTCGAACCAAGTTGATTAAATCAACATTAATATATCATAGTAACCTATAAAATTAGTGTAATTCATAAAAAGTATCAAATTACATTTATTTTGGTGTTTATAACATCAATTATGTCAATATTTCATTAATAAGATAATTACTGCATCATCATTGTGTCATAAATAATTTAAATTATTTAAAGTCTAAAAATTACAAATAAAATACCATTATGTAGGAAATCTTTTTATCTTTCTAATGAATATTTATAATCTATAATCCAACATATATAACCCTATTTAACAATTGTTTTTCTAAAAGATATATGCTTGTGTCAATTTTGTATTCATTTTAACTTAATTAAAATAAAGTGTCATTATCACTTACAAGTGGATCAATGGGGTCCCATAATCGACCCAAAGATGCCCATGGTCGACCATGTATCAACCAATGGGGTTAAGACACGTTTTAGGATAATTTAATATTATTATAATATTATTTTTTAACCCTTATTTACCGGATTTACCCTTAACCATGGTAAATAAAATATTTACCGCAGTAATTATTCAAAATGTCTAAAAATAAAGGTTACCTATTTACACAATTTGAACATCCTGATTCCAAATATGGAATCCATTTTTCTAAATTCAAAACACAGAAGTGGCAGAAATTAATTTAAAGTTAATCCCGTTGTCGAATAAAAACGGGTTTTTGTTTAAAACATTGCAAAAGATTGAATTGATTTAACCTACGAATTCAAGGTAAAATCAATGCTAATGACATACATTATATTAAATGGTAAAAATATATTCTATTTATACTTTAAAACCATTCAATATGATAATTTAACCACATAAGATATTACGATGAAAAAAGTTGTTTTTAATT
Organism: Viscum album; assembly: GCA_963277665.1. Taxonomy (NCBI): domain Eukaryota; kingdom Viridiplantae; phylum Streptophyta; class Magnoliopsida; order Santalales; family Viscaceae; genus Viscum; species Viscum album. The sequence goes on along the minus strand of OY728151.1, from coordinate 1,815,616,199 downwards.
AAAATATAGCGTGTTTTTACTATTCATTAAAATATCAAAGTTATCAGAAAAATATCAAAACTTTATCTAATGTAAATTTTTATATCCTGATTCAAAAGAAGAATATTATTTTGTCAAATTTAACATATAAACATGTCAAAAACCAGATTTAAAGTGGGTGCGCCATCAAAAGGCGGCAAAACTGCATTTTTTGAAAAATACTTATTTTACCCGAAAAATTTATTTTGTTCTTATACCGTGTTCTAGAAATGTGTAAGATGAATAATAATGTTATAAAATTAAAAATTTAGTTAATACTATTCATAACGGCTAGTTTATGACAATATTATAATAATATAACATTGTTTATTAAAACCCGGTATTGCGTACAACACACGCTATCGAGGAAGGTCGTGATTGCGTGTAATGCAAGCCAAGTCAGGGTTGCGTGTTGTGAAAGAATCCTTCATTGTTTCGTATAACAGAATCCAACCATATTTCATTTATACATTTAATATATATATATATATATATACTCAATGTTGCGTACAATAACTATTATCAAAATTGTGTGTAACACGGTCCAAGAATAGTGTTGCGTATACTACAAGCTAATACGGTGTTGCGTATAACGCAGGGTAATCTTGGTGTAGAATACAACATAAGACATTAATGAAATTAAAATAATATTTTTTTATAAAATCTCGGGGTGTTACACATGCATTATCCAAAATATTCTCCAATGGAGTATCCATGAGGAGAGTTGAAACATGGTACCATTCGATTGTCTCACATATTTGATTTCAATATTAGTGATTGGATATAGATTATGTTTACATCCAATGATATGTATATATTTTAAAATTAGGTTTACTATGGTTGTGTCTAATTTAGATTTTAATATTGATATATAGAAACCATAGATCATATATTTTCAATTAAATTTAGAGGATGATTCAATGGTGTGGCTTCAACTAATTTATTACTCATCACTATCATATAATGAATAATTAAAGTATCATAAGAAGAAACACTCATTGAAATTAATAGACTCTCACCACTATATATATTAATGGGGCCTAAAAATTAAAATTCCACACAATGTTTGGACTGTATAGATATAATATTACCCATCGAAGAGACCGGATATAAAAATTCTAAATTATGGGGACTTTTCAAAATAATTGGATTATTATATGGATGACAATAACTCCTAATACCACATCCAAATAATGATCCCCATGAATTTTCATATTCTGGGGGTAGATTTTTAGAAGAACCAAGGGATGGAAGTATAATATTCATTCAATTATTCTCGTATGTTAGTATAAACCAAACATGATGTTGGATCGATGTATATCATACCCAACTAAATTTGGAATGAGATAGATATTGCTACATGTTGTTGAAATCAAAACTATTATTCAAATAAATAATGGGTACAAGATTCAATGCTGATCTATCCATTTGTTTTATGGATTGAAATATAATCTAAAAATGATATGATATGAGATTTTTCATCATATGTTCATCTGCCATTTTATTCTACTTTTCTAGAATTTGGCATATATAAAAAATTTAATGTCAATGGGATTCATCATGATCACAATAATATTGTTTACGTCAAAATATATTCAACAAATAATATCAATATTGAGATATGAGGGTGTATAAAAAGAATAAGGAATTATTGTAATGTCTTCATAATCATAATATTAATAATGTTCTTCCATCCGTCGATATATAATTTGAAATGGTCCTCAAATATGATGTGGGGACCTTTCATCTTATATATGACCTAGTAAGTGATAAACCTATGAAATGGTGAATATGTTTTAAAATACCCCCATATGATGATCTAAAGTTACATCCTTCTAGAAGATGTTACCCCATGTTGTGTACAAACTATCTTCTAGGGTATCCTAGTACGAGACCTAAATATAATGTTATGTTTAAGTAGGGTGTTTCCCTAGGTACTTGACCTTTCCCCTCATCCTAAGAGGTTGTAGAAATATTTTCCCCAGTCATTAAGCATGATAATTGAATTGGTATGCAGATCTCATTCCGATGATTTATTTTTCCTGATTAATAAGACCCTCTCTAGAGGTAGGATATGTTCTACATCATCCCATGTGTGAGATAATGGGTGGAACATAACATAAACATACCAACTACATGGAGTCCGGGTATTTGATATATATCCCAAAAACAAATTCCAACCTCTTCATTTGGTATATGAATTGTGTAGGTATTTAGACATCCACTACAGATCAATTTGTGTAATATTCTTATAGGTAGGTACATCATAAATTGAGAAGTACATACTTCTTAGTACATTCATAATACCACTATCCACATGAGTAATTCTATAAATTATACATGAACCGATAAATATTATACACATTCATTAATGAAGTTATCGAAGGATTAGATGTACAACTATGGAATCCATCATCCATTGAAATTATATAATGAATGGATAAAAATGAATCATTATAAGAAAGAGATATACTACTGGGACATATCATTGTTATTCTGAGTCTATGGAGATTCATTTAATGTTAATAAATTTCCATGACACAACTATGGGATTATCTAACCAATAGTTGAGATGTTCATCGAAATTTATTTTTAGTAAATCCTAAACCAATTATATGGAATGCCCTAACTAGAAATTTGAATCAAATAATCATCTTGAAACTGAATGTTTTATAGATTTATACATTCAACCATTTCCAACAATAAAGATTCCATGTCTTACTACAAGTGCAAGAGTTAACAAAAACCCAAAATAAGGACAACTTCCACAATCCCCAAAATGGTCCCGACTCCAAGTTTGAATCCTCCACAAAGTGCTACCCATGTCCAATCAACTATCTAGAAAAAAACCTTGCCCTTCTCCTAACCTGGAAAAATGAAGTCTGCTCGGGTACCTAATGGCGGCCCGAGTAGGGTGTGAGTATAACTCAGTAGGCAACCACTAACGGTGTCTACAAAATATCCAATATAAATAGGCAGTGCATGCAAAATGAAAATGAATTATAATTTCCATGTAATTATTTAAGGTGCCATTAACCAGTTCAGATCCAAAGCCATTGCCACTTGCATTACCATTCATTTCACACTAATTATTATCACCTACCATTTTATCACATTTACGTGGGTTAATCACATACACAAAGTTACATGGGTCTAATTCCAACAATAACATGAAAGAGGGTAACAAAATAGTTATCCTATCTCACATGGATCAACCCCCTCAGAGTAACCATATTCTCACCTCCATGCCTCAGTCAGGGTGGATGCAACCATAACCTCACCTCGAAGCCTCAGTCCGGGTGGATGAAATCATTAGGAGAATAGATCCTCAGTCCTCATTCCAAACCCATTCATATAGGGTGGAGTTTAGAGCATCATTCTTCGCTCGACCCGTGGGCGTAGATCCTCAAGTCATACACCACTCTACCAAGCCATGTGCACATGCTTATACATATAAGTACCCATCAACCAACCATACCATTTCCCCTTGGACAAACCATTCACATCAAACCACATGAGAAATTCCCATTATGCCTTAACCCATTAATACATTACCATTTCACATCATTTAACCATTCACCCAATTCCCATGTGTTATGCCTATCTCATTAAGAATTCAACACTAGACCCATAATCTATCCCATTATGCTCTTTAATCATTTTACACATTAACTAATTTAACCTGCTCATCATTTCCTTGAATCAACCATTCAACCCATTCCAAATAACCCTTAGGTTATTTCTAATTCTATGTGCATCAACCAACTTCTATTCCATGTTCAACCAATCATGCCAACATATTCATCAAGGGATCTACCATTTATTACAACAAGGAAACTTGTATAATAACAATCCTTAAACCTGAGAAAAGCCTGTACATCCCATGGATGGACCCACAAAGTTTAAGTCAATCCCAACACATCCCATCGGGATTGTGAGGGTTCCCATTTTCCATTTCAAACAACATTATTACCAAACATGCAATGGTTATTCAAAACATAACCAAGGGGAAATGAGAACAAAACTAGACATGCAAAAATACCCAAATAAACAGGGTATATAACTTGTAGACCACCTACCTCGAACCCGTGGTTGACAACACTCTCAATTGAGTCCTTATACCTCGATCCGACCAAACTATGGACCTTTAACCTAAAACTCACCCAAAAGATAGGGTTTTAGAGCTTCGGATCAAGAGGGAGAGAAGATACAAACCCTAATCCAAAAAGAGAAGAAAGGGTTGGATTAGCCTTACCCAGAGCTTCAATCTGCATCCACTGGCACCAAAAACTCATTATAAATGAGGGAGATTGATATCTTGGAGTTCTTGGGAGATTTTGTCTCACCTATGGTGAAGAGGGAGGAAATGAGAGGAAGACCCGAGTTGGGGTTTAAAAGCCCGGAGTGGCAAACTTGTAATTTTTCCCAACATTAAGAGGCCTCACTGTTTATATTCACAGTTTGACAAACCATGCACAAACCGTGCACATTATACTGTCTGGAGGAGGAGGTTCTCATGTTTTAGCTGGGCAGGCCGCACTGTTTGGCTTGGCCATGTGCAGGCCGTGAACCCAGGCCTGTGTTACCCTGTTTTCCTTTCTTTTGTGCCCTGTGCCCTCGAATCTTCCCCATGGCCTATCATTCTTTTAGAAGACATCCGTTGAAGCCCGAAACAAGGGATTCAACCCAAAACACAATGAAAACATTTTATTCCAAAAACCGGGATCTTACAAACTCCCCACCTTATAACGGCTCGTCCTCAAGCCGAGTTCTGAAGCCTCATTGGTCCACCGAAGAGAAGAGTTCGGGCCACTGAGCCCACATATCTAATTCCCACTCCCACATTTCTTCCTGAACTTTCCCATGCTTACATAATACTCTAACTAATGGAAAAACCTTTCCTCGAAAGACCTTTTCACTACGATCCACCACATGAACTGGATGCTCCTCAAAGGACACATTATCCTCAAGCTCCACATCCTCCATGTCAACCACATGAGATGGTTCTGGGTGGTATCATCGATGTTGTGACACATGAAACACATCATGCATCCCACCATACTGATGTAGAAGAGCGAATGGGTAATCCACTAGTCTTATCCTCTCCACAATCTCAAAAGGTCCAACATACATTGGTTCCAACATACCCTACATTCGAATCCGACGGTGACCCAACCATGGAGACACCCAAAGGAACACTTTATCACCCATCACAAACTCAAGAGGTCTACGCCTCCGATCTGCATATGACTTCTGCCTGCTCTGAGCCTTATCCATCTACTTCTTGATCAACATAACTCTCTCTGAAGTCTCATACATTAGATTTGGTCCTAACAACTCAAATTCACCGGCCTCTAGCCAACACAATGGATATCTACATGGCCTCCCATAGAGTGCCTCAAACGGTGCCATCTGAATCATAGCCTGAAAATTGTTTTTGTAGGAAAACTCAACAAACGATAGGTGCCTCTACCAAGAACCAAAATAGTCGAAGATACAAGCTCTTAAAATGTATTCCAATACTTGGATCGTACGCCCTGACTGCCCGTCGGTCTACGGGTGGAAAGATGTACTCAAAATCACCTGCGTACAAATCGCCTTCTACAAATCATTCCAGAAACGTGATGTGAAACGCGGAGCTCGGTCTGAAACTATGGTCTGCGACATAACATGCAACCACACTCTCTCTGGAACATACTTCTCACCCAATTGGTCAACTGTAAAGGTCTCATAAATCGGTAATAAATGAATCACTTTCGTTAATCGATCCACAACCACCCAAATTGCATCAATCTTCTGCGGCATCCTTGGAAGACCAACGACAAAATAAATTGTTACATAATCCCACTTCCATTATGGAATGGGAAATGGATGCAAAAAACTACCTGGGTGTTGATGCTCGGCCTTCACCTGTTGACAGGTAAGGCATCGTTCCACAAAGCTCGTAACTTCTTTCATAATTTCAGGCCACCAAAACTGCCTTCGGAGATCACGATGCATCTTGGTAAACCCATGATGCTCTGCCCACTTGGATTCATGGAACTCAAGTATCAACTCTTCCCACATACACATTGTCAAAACTACATGATCATGAACACGAACAATACCTTCCACATCGACGGTCCAACTAGAAGGTAGCTCTCCACCATTAAGATTTTCCTTCATTACCAAACACTCAATATCATCATGGTGAACTTCCTTAACTCGACTAAAAATAGTCAACTCCATCATTAAGGAACCAAGATTGACCTACCCACTATCATCCTGCACCTTTAGGTGCATCTCAGCAAACAAATCCTTCACCTTCCACTCAGTGATGGACTCCTGAACTTCCTGATTCTAAACCTTCCTGCTCAGAGCATCAGCAACACTATTTCCCTTTCCCGTCATGTACACCAACCAAAAGTCAAAAGTCTATAGATATTCAACCCATATTCGCTTCCAAAGATTCAGATATCGTGGTGAGAATATGTACTTTAAACTCTTATGGTCAGTAAAAACAGTAAAATGTTCTCCCAATAGAGAGTGCTTCCATCACTTCATGGCGTACACCACTACAGCCAACTCAAGGTCATGAGTGGGATAGTTCCGCTCCTGGGGTCTTAACTGCATTGACCCATAAGCCACAACCCACTCAACCTGCATCAACACAGCCCCATGTCCGACTCCGAACGCATCACAAAACACAATGTTCCTCTTACCTGGCTCAGGTAAGATCAAGATAGGTGTGGTCATCAACCACTTCTTCAACTACAAGAAGGAATTCTCACAAGCCTCCAACCATTCGTAATCGATTACTTTCCTGGTCAAGCCCGACAGCGGTGTTGTCACGTGAGATAAATCCTGAATGAATCTTTGGTAATACCAGGCCAAACCCAGAAAACACTGAACATCTATAACACTCTTGGGCTGCTCACAAGATACAACATCCTGCACCTTCTCTGGATCCTCGGACACACCTACCTCTGAGATGATGTGACCCAGAAAATGATCCTCACCTATCCATAATTGACACTTTGATAGCATGGCATATAGCTGATGCTCTCTTAGCATACCCAAGATGATGTCAAGATGTTGGGCATGATCATCTTGAGTTTTTGAGTACACTAAGATATCGTCAACAAAGACAACCGAAAAATGATCTAGATAGGGATGAATGATTAGGTTCATCAATGGCATAAACACCTCGGGTGCATTGGTTAAGCAGAAAGGCATTACAACAAACTCAAACAACACATAATGACTCTAGAAAGTTGTCTGCAGTGCGTCAGAAGACCTCACCCTGATTTGGTGATAACCTAACCTCAGATCAATCTTAGAAAACACTAATGAATCCCTCAAATGATCAAACAGGTCATCAATCCTAGGAAGAGGGTACCGATTTTTCACCGCCATCTAGTTCAACTTTCGATAGTAAACACACAGTCTCAACGACCCATCGGCCTTCTTTGCCAAAAGAACGGGAGATCCCCAAGGAGACGTACTAGGACAGATAAACCCTTTAGGCTCCAACTCCTCAAGGTGAAACTCCAGTTCCTAGAGTCCTGCCAGTGCCATTCGATATGGTGGAATAGAAATTGGATCTGCTCCCTACAGTAACTCGATCGTGAACTCGACAACCCTCTCTAGTGGTAACCCTAATAAATCCTCAGGAAACACATCCTGAAACTGATCCCCCACAAGAGGGAAATTATATTGCTCCCCTCCCTCATCATCATCAAGAATTTGACATGCCACTTGAGCCGTGAGTCCACTCATCTATTGAAAAAACGGCCCCGCACGCCATGCTCGAACATCCCATTCACCACGGTGGACATAAGTGTCACCCTAAAGAGACCTGAACGATGCTATGTGATGATAAAAATCTATGTGCGCTTGATACAACACAAAAAAATCCATTCCGTAGATTAGGTCAAACCCTGACATCTCGATAACGAACAGGTCCCAATGAAAATGATACCCACCAACTTCTATGGAACATCCATTGCACTACTTGATATCTTCAACCTGCACCCCCAATAGAGTGTCAATTGACATAACTCCACACACCCTCTCCACTGGTAAACCTAGCACTACCACAAGTTTAGAAGAAACAAAATAATGTGTGGAAGCTATGTCAAACAAACCACTAGAAAACATAGAAGCTACAAGGATCGTACCTCGAACAGTTGACGGTCTGACCACGCCATCACCAGGCACAATCTGAACTGCCTGAAGCTGACATGCCCCTTTACCCTGGGCTCTGGCCTTACACCCTATGCGGCACTTCCCTACTGGCATGAGCGATCATTCCCTGGATTTACACGTCCACCTCCCCTACCATTACGGCCCGTGGAGCTCCAATTGTCTGCCTGATACGGGGCAACTGATCCCTTTCTCATACCTGATACCCTCCTTTTGTCATCATGATCACCCGCCTGTTGATAATTCATATAGAACCTCTGCACTTTCCCCATCCTGCCGCACGAACGGCACTCAACTGGAGGTCGAGGACACTGACAACGCATATTCCTCGGCCTACCGCACTGATAACAGAACACCCAGTTCCCACTCTGATAGGCTGAACCTCTCTTCTGACCACCTTGCTGGAAACTTTCCAAATGGTGCTTCCAACCCTCGGAAGATGCACCACTTGTCCGCCCAGCTGGCACGACAAGCCCACCACCTGAATATCCCTTAAGTTTCCCTTCAGATATGAGTGCCTGATCCATCACCTTTGCAAGCCTCTTCAAGTGAAAGATATTTACTTGAGACCTAATCTCATGTATCAACAAATCCTGGAAACTCCTTGCTACCCCTACCTCATCCCCTGATAACATTTGGACAAAGCATCGCAAATCAGTAAAGCAACTAGCATTGTCCATCACCGATAGAGATACTTGACTGAGGCTCATAAACTATGCATCCTGCTCCTACCTCAATGTCTTTATGTAGAAATGTCCCAGAAACTTCTCCTGGAAGACCTCCCATGACATCCCCTCAGCCTGCTCAGTATGAGCCTGAATGTCCAACCATCGCCTTTCCTCGACCCGCAAAATATAGTCATCCCGCTTTACTTGCTTCTCAACAGTGGTCTCCAGATGATCCAGTATCATTTGGACAGACTGTAACCAAAACTGTACTGCCTCTGGCCCACCCTCTTCCGTGATAGTCAGAGGGTGCTGCATCTGGAACTCCCTGGTCATCTCAAACATACTCAGTGCAACCCGCCCAGAGTCACATTCCATCATCTGCATAAGGCAAGCCATGTTCTCCTGGAACTGGCCTTCTCCGCCATCATTGATCACCACATTTTCAAGAACCTCTACCAGAGGAGTGTTCTCAGAAACATCTTCACGTTTCCCAACAGGTAACTGAGGTCGTGGTGGCATCTCTCTAAGTTTCCAAGCACAAGATTTTGCACGCATACCATAAAACATTCACGACATCATTAAAAGTCCTATACTAGCCACAAAAACCCATTTTAATATTTTAACTCAACAACATTAACACCTCATCTCGCCGCCCCGACCATCCCTACCGCGGGCCATGGTCCACTTGGGGTAAACAACCATGCACTACCACCAAACTCACAAAACATGTTACAAAAACATTTCCGACATCATTTCAACCCTCACATTCATTAAAGATCATTTACCAAGTAGTTTTATTTCATTATTCTCATTATTTCATAGTTTCATGAAATGCATGATGCATCCTACAATCCTGCCTCACACACCCACCCCGTGCATGTGCCCAACACAATGCATGTCATATATCTCCCTAGGTGCCTACAATAATTCATGAATGAAAATCCTCGTTTCGTTTAGGCCATGAGCCAAATATCATGAAACAGTCACATAAAACCACATGTGCATCACCCAAAGGTGAAATATCATTAACTGTATCAACACACACCCAAGATCAACATTTCCCACCCCGGGTGTCTTGGGTTTTCCCTCGTACATGGGTTAGCTACTCCCAAGCATGATCTCATTACCAAGTCCTGACACATCTTAACCCTTGTCAACCTACCCCAAATAAAAATACCTCAGATAAGGAGAAGAAAGAACTCCTCTGATACCACTTTTTAATGTCTCCTCCCTGGAAGCCACTAAATCTGTTCTCTGAGCCGGGTGATTACATGACCTTAAGCATGCCTCCCCATACAACAAAGGCTGCCGACTAGCAGCGGGGGTCTATGGGGTCAAGTGGGGAGACTATACCCCCTTTTTATCAGAGTAATCCACAACAGAAATAAGCCAAATAGGGGAAAAATAACCACTAAACAAGGAACATGTATAACAACCATTTCCAACAATAAATATGACATGTCATACTACAATTGCAAGAGTGAAAAATCACAAAATAAGGACAACATCCACAATCCCCAAAATGGTCCCGACCCCTTGTTCGGATCCTCCAACAAGTGATACTCATGTACACTATGCTATCTAGCAAATAACCTTGCCCTTCTTTTGACCAGCAAACATGAAGTCTGCTCGGGTACCCAATAGCGGCCCAAGTAGGGTGTCAGTATAACTCCGTAGGCCACCACCAACGGTGACTACAAAATATCCAGTATAAACAGGTAGATCATGCAAAATGAAAGTGAATGATAATTTCCATGTAATTATTTATGGTTCCATTAACCAGTTAAGATCCAATGCCATTGCCACTTCCCTTGCCATTCATTTCACACCAATTATCATCACTTACCATTTCATCGCATTTCCATGGGTTAATAAAAAAACACAATGTTACATGGGTATAAGGCCAATAATCACATGAACGAGGGTAACCACATCGTTATCCTATCTCACTAGGATCAAAGCCCTCATAGTAACAATATTCTCACCTCTAAGCCTCGGTCTGGGTGGATGCAACCATATCCTCACATTGAAGCCTTAGTACGGGTGGATGCAACCATATCCTCACCTTGAAGCCTCAGTCCGAGTGGATGCAACTGTTAGGAGAATAGATCCTCAATCCTCATTCCTAACCCATGCATTTAAGTTGGAGTTTAGAGCATCAGTCTTCGCATGATCCATGGGTGTACATCCTCAAGTCAAACCCCATCCTACAAAGCCATGTGCACATGCTTATACATATAAGTAACCATCAACCAACCATACCATTTCCCCTTGGACAAACCATTCACAACAAACCACACAGAAATTCACATTATTCCTTGACCCATTAACACATTACCATTTCGCATCGTTTAACCATTCACCCAATTCCCATCTGTTATGCCTATCTAACTAAGAATTCAAAACTAGACCCATAATCCATCTCATTATGGTCTTTAATCAGTTTACACATTAACTCATTTAACCCACTCATCATTTCCATGAATCAACCATTCAACCCATTCCAAGTAACCCTTAGGTTATTTCCAAGTCTAGGTGCATCAGGTAACTTCTATTCCAAGTTCAACCAATCATTCCATCATATTCATCAAGGGCTCTACCATTTATTACAACATGGTCACTTGTTTAATAACACTCCCTAGACCAGAGAAAAGATGGCACATCCCATGGATGGCCCCTATTCGGTCAAGTCAATCCCAACACATCCCACGGGGATCCTGAGGGTTCCCATTTTACATTTCAAACACCATTATTACCAAACATGACAAGGTTATTCAAAATATAACAAAGGGGAAACTTGAACACAACTAAACATGCACATATACACAAATAACCATGGGATATAGCTTGTAGACCACCTACCATGAACCCGTAGTTGAACGCACTCTCAATCGAGTCCTTAGACCTCGATCCGACCAACCTTTGGTGCTTCAACATAAAACTCACCCAAAAATATAGGGTTTTAGATCTTCATATCAAGAGGGATATATGATACAAACCCTAAACCAAAAAGAGAAGCAAGGATGGGATTAGCCTTACCCGGAGCTTTGATCCGCATCCAATAGAAAGAAAAACGCCTTAGAAACAAGAGAGATCGATCTCTTGGAGATCTAGGGTGGTTTGGTTTTCACCTAGGGTGAAGAGGGACAAAATTAGAGGAAAACCCGTGTTGGGGTTTCAATGCCTGGAGTGAAAAACATGTAATTTTTTCCAACTTTAAGAGGCTGCACGGTTTGTCCAGGTCGTGCGTAGGTCGTGCGCCCAAGCCTGTCTTGCCCAGTTTTCCTTTCTTTCATGCCCCGAGCCCTAGAAACACCCCCAAGGCCTCTCATTATTTTATACGAAATCCCTTGAAGGCTGAAACAAGGGAATCAACCCAAAACATGACAAAAACATACCCTTCCAAAAATCGGGATCTTACATATGAATTATGTAAATCACATAGAACCTGTGTATCTATGAAGAATGGTACAGTCAAATGTGAGTTTTTTAATATCACTAGATGAGGTATTCCATTGATAAATAATATATTTTTGGGAAATTAATCATCAAAAATAAATGGTGGATAATGAAACAATAAATTTCTATAAATGAATTGAAATTTTCAAAGTGAGTCTTCAACTTAGTCATGTCAAAATCTATTAGTGAATCAGGCAACACTATGACCACTAAATTATAAATTAATCAACCTAACACCTTTAATATATGGGTTATATCGCTCTTAATGATCTAGAACAATTAAAATAAACTTATCATTCAAATTTCATTCGTCGGAGTAATATAATATTCAAATTGATCTGATCCCATTATTAGGGGGGTTGTCACACAAATGATTTCACAGGTCAAAAAAAGTATCAAAAATAATTTCATTAACAAAACCATGGATTAGAAGGATGAAAAACTATATAATTTTTTAAGGGAAATTATTTTACAAAATATTTAGAATTCTCAAAAAAATACCATCAACTTTGAAAGGGATTCATAGTTAAGTAATTAATGTTGGTCTACAATTCTCTTAATCCAATGTGTATGTAATTTTTTCAATTATAATAAATCATATTATTCCCTCTAAAATATATTTTTTATTCCCAAAATCTGAAATGGTAATGGTGTTCTCATAGTTCCTTAATATGTTCACGAAATCCTTTACCCACAAGGAATTACAATTTCGGGAAAAAAAAATTTTCATACCTCATATAAAGTATTTACTCATTTGGCATGGTTGTGGGGATTTTTTTTTTCTTTTTCATATAATACCTTGATCAAAACTCATTTCATCTACAAGTCCTCTTGTGTGGGAAAATATATATTCTTCCCCAATAGATCATGACCTACCACATGACCTTTAATTTTATGAGAGAGGATGATTAGGAAATAGGAATAAAAATAGAATATAGAAGAATAAATTAAAGATAAAATTAGTATATGTCATTCAAATTTTCAATACTCATGACATAAATCAAATTACACATAAAACCATTGGGTAATTTGGATACCCAAAAAAATAATGAATGCACAAAAAAGAAAAAAAAGGCCCTTCATAAATGAATCACCTATTCATACCTTCATGAATGAATATCTCTACACGACAATACTGATTGGGAAAATTTTACAATAGATAACATTTTACCATACCCTATTCCTCATTGCAAACATCCTAAGAACAATTCGGTGTCATTAAGGTATTTATTATTCTTTTTTTAATTCTCCCCCCCCCATAGAATTTGGCTTAACCATAACCCCTTTCTAGAGTATCTAAATTATTTATATGGATTCATTTCAACCTCATTAAACAATAAGAGAGGAAAACACTAAAACTTCTCCATAGACACAAAATTTACCTGATCATTTGATGTACACTGGATATATCCAATTAGATCATTTATTAAATTAATTATAAGATGATCAAGAATCATCCTCCAAGATAAGTAGAACCCTATAGGAAATCGAGATATTCGATTCCCTTGATTAAAGAGATCCACATTAGGATGATCCTACAACTGTCACTCTTGTATGGATGTAGGATCTCTTCTCAGCCTATAAATCTTGGTCACATTTTGAATCCATTTAGGAGAAATCATCTAGTCTTTATCAATGGAATCTACATCCATTACCTTCCCATTCTTATAAACAAGAAGGAATATGGGAGGTATGGAATCCACCTTAGAGTAATCCCCTAATCCTATTTATATGATTTCATATCCCTCCTTCCTTCTATAACACCTCTTATTTCCATCTGTGGTTAGGGATTAGATTCATAATGTTTGTACACTTGAAGTGTTTGTCTAATTCAAGTATGATTATGCATTGTGTTTAAACGTCTACAATATGTTTTTTCTAACATTGATATTTCCTCATGTGGGCGTAGAGTCTTGAGATGATCATTTCATTATAATAATTTAATCTTTAACCTTGGTTAACCTTAATATGTGTGATCCACAATTGATATATTTCATATATGTGACAACCGTAGGAGTAAGACGTACAATAACATTCATCCTTGGGCCTTATTCATTGATGAAAGACCAAACATATATTTCATCTTATAGATTAACTATTCCATGTATATAAGGGATGATTATGTAAAAGTACCACCCTATCAAGAATTATCACCACTTTTAAGTCAATGGAAACCTACCATGGTAGCACAAATCTATAATCCCCTTATAATCCCTTGGCGTGTAGTCTAACATAATATTGTCATTCTTCTATATCATCTGTCTCATATAATGTATAGATAAGATGAGATTAGTTGTTTAGTTTATCATTACATTATCATTACATATACATATAACTTGAATCACTTAGTTTTCATTGTTTCATTATGTTAAACATCTTTGTACATATCCTTGCTTCATGACATTGAACTACATTGAATGGTCCTGTAACATGAGAATAAACTGTTTTACTGAAACTACCTGATATTTGATCCCTAGTAAATTAGATACATATGAAGTCTCTATAAGGTTCAAAACCATCATAAAAATAGTCGAAATGTCACCCACAATTCATATTCTTATGAGTTCATACATACATATATGTCTGGCTAAATTCCCTGTGAGATCTCATCCACATCATCTAAGGTCATATTCATTATGGTTCATCCCTATATTTGGTCATATTTGTGATAACATTATTCCAACACATGGATACTTGTGTATTATTACATTATTCTCAATGATCCATATTTACCTTGAGAGATATATTCATAGGGAACCATTCATTCTAAGACCAATCCAGTATAACATTTCCATATTCCCTACATACTCAATATGAAAGGGAATCTCATGCATAAGTCCCATACAAACCATTACTAGTATTATTTCTCTTAGATTTTCTCATCATATGATGTTAAACTTCATATATTTGTGTAACACCCCATAAATTACATTTTAGATAATTCTATTCTCAACAAATTTCTTAACATGAAACTCCGAGTTACAAAGTATCAATGATATACTATAAATGTGGTCGTTATTACATAACCATTAAATTTTCACTAATATTATGAATAAATACATTATTGAAGATATAAATTTTTTTATATAATTTAAATGTATATATTAGTTGATAAAATGTAATTAATCGATATTAATTATTGTTATTTTATAATTAAAAAATATGTTTTCCCAAAAATGTTCTTTAATTACATACTGTGAAAAAAAGATATAATTAATTTTTCACCTTATTGTTTAATTTGTTTGTGCTAATAAATTACATATTTTCGATAATCATGTAAATATTTTATTTTGGAAAATTGAATTAGTTTATTTGAAAATTTTATTTTTATGTGAATAGTGAAAAAATATAGAATTTTGTAAATGTATAATTATTTTCATTAAATCATGTAATTTAAAACAACCATTATTTCATTAGATTTATATTTATGTAAAATAATCATTCTTTAATTAGAAATATTATAACTAATTACATATGAATTAGTGTTAAACTTTATGTTAGAATGTGTTTATTTTTTCATCAAAATGAAATTTTCTAAATACTATTTTTTGTTTAATTATACTCATTTATATATAAAATGATTTCTGAATCATCTAGAAATTTAATGTTGAAAAAGTTGTTCATTATATTGTAATAGTAGGTTTAAATTTTGAAAATATTCCCAATTTATTTTTTGTCATTAAAAATGGAACTCATTTCAAAGATTTGATCCTTGATAAGTTTGAAATATGTAAAATGGGGTTAAAGTTATGTGTAAGTTCCTAAAAACTCTCTAATAATTGAATTAATAAAATTTTGGGATTTTTTAGCTAAATATGAGTTAAATATGTTAAATTATTAATTTTAAAACATCAATGTGAATTTGGGATCCCATTCATGTCTTCTATGGACAAAAATGAAATTTTATCTAAATTAAAAAATATATTTGGTGATTTCATTAAATTTTATAGATTGAATATTAAATTTTATTTTATATTGATAAGAAACTATAAAAAATAATTTTTTTTATTAAATTACCCAATAATGTGGCCATCAAATTTTTAGTATATTTAGATGTAAAATTATTTTTATGGATATATCTGCTATTTCTATAAAATTTATTTTTCAAATTATTAAAGTACATATAAATGGATTAAAAATTTGATCTAATAATTTTAATATATGTTTATATAGAACATTTTATTTTTTTTATATAATAATATTATGAATGTAAGCTTTTTATTTATCACGATTAATATGAGGTTGGATTTAAATGGGGTTTAACTAAAAGATATGGTTTTAATGTCTCCAAAACATGTCTAATAAGATTTTTTGTCTTTTTTCAAACTGATAACATCTTTTCAAAAAAAATGGAGATTTTTTCATAATGATATTATTATGAAATATATCACATTTAAATATTTTATGTAATTATAAGTGTTTCCTTTCCCTAATATACAAAAGTGATCCTCTTATTTTCTTTTATTCAAAATATTCATCCACATTTCATTAGAAAATAAATAAATTTATATATATATTTTATATTTACCATTGTTAAATGGATTTTGTTATTCCCTAAATAACATTATATGAAGACTTATGGTGTGAGCCAACAATAGTATCTTAAAGACAATGTAATCTTCTTAACCATCTATTTCATTATTAGTTTTTTATTCTAATTCCTTTAAACATTTATTTCATAATAAATAGGTGATTCCAATATCATCCTTATACTTAGTTGTTAATTTAATTTTAGTATAATGATATATTTGCTTTATTTCAACATATGTGTAGTGAAATTTTTTTCTGTGTGTATATGTGTAAAACTAATTCAACATAGTTATGTGAATAATATTTTATCAACATCATTCATGATTTATTATTAAGATTTATTAAATTTTTAGATATGAATTTTATGAAATAATAATTCTTATATAATTATGACAACATATCCATCTTTTTGCCTTCTCATGCACTGGAAATGACAATGGTGCTCGTTCGTATGTACAACGTACCACCTCCTTGATTCATTGTGAATATTTTTTCATTTATAATTTAAATAAAAAATAAAAGAATAGATTTAATTAGTATTTATGATATTTGATATATTTTAATTATTATTTACAGGTTAATTATTATTCACATTCAATTTTTTCCATCCTTCAAGAATTTTAAATACCACTCATCTATACTTCAAGATTACCATGTCTACAAATTGAAACAATTCATTTTTCACAACCACATAATTTGAATAGTTATAAAGGATTATATAATTACAACATATTAAACATATTACATGATTAAAATTAATAATATTATTGTAAATAGAATAATATTCAATGATAATAATTTTTGGACAAAAAAATACTTGAAAAGGCATACATTTTGTTGCATAGATAGTGATTTTAATGAAGAACTATTAATTAATAGTTTTTAAGATGTTATAAGTAAGTATTATATGCTATGATATGTAATAATATTGATTAAGAATATATTTATAATAATTATATATTTACTATATATGAATTTGGACCAGTACTGACCAAAATTATATATGAGGTAACTATTTATTTCCTCAAATTTATTATGATGAGACATAATCCACATTAACTAACAGCTTATTTTATGTTTTGTATATATTTACGGAGAATTTACTTTATAATTATTATCTTAAAAATTATGGAGATTTAAAATTTTATCTATTTTTTTATCATTTATGAGGATTTTATTCATATATTACTAAATTCTCATGTGATTTATATTATAATATCATTTATTTTCGAGATATTCTATGATAAATTAATGTTGATGGAAATTATACTGATATTATCCTTTAAAATCTATATATTTGAATTTCATTTGGCTATTCCTAGAATTTAATTTTTATTATTATAATTTTCCTCTATTTGGTAACTTAAATGATAAAAGTATTTTTCATATAAAACCCCACCTTTGTTTGAATTTAGATAATGAAAATTTTCTACTATTTAAAATTTTAAAAAATAGTTTTACAGATGTCTTTAAATTTACATGAAATATTTAAAATATTTATTTTCAATAAATTATAATTTAATAATATCTGGTTAAATCAAACTTTTTAATGAATCATTTTCCAAACAGGTATATTTTTTTTTATTTTTTACAATGGTGTGAATGGAATGTTCAAATTTAACATATAAAATTTGTAGTGATTTTCACACCATAATGACTAATATTTTATTTTAAGCATCCATGAAAATCATCTTTGGATATATTCGAATAAATCAATATTCATTATATTACATTATTTTCTGGTCAAAATGCAATCAAAATAAATGATATTTTCTCATTTTTCTGAAAAATGGTTCAAATTTTCTATTAAAGATATTTTCTTTTCCATTCCAACAGAATTAATGAATATTTATGTTTCATTGGGGATGTTATATAATGTTAGATTTTACTTTTTTGGATTAATTACTATGATTATGATATTTGGTTGATTAAATGAATCACATTTCAATCAGATGGGTTAATTATGATATAATGAGATAATTAACTATCATTAACACCCTCACTATCCTTTCTCAATATAAATTTTGATTGTGTGATTATGAGAATTTTACAAGAACTATTTATTTTACATGGGTTATGATATCATGATATGGTGAATTTTATTGACCTTATGGAACTCAAATGTATAGTTTTCATTATGTGATAGGTGGGTCTACAGATATATAACCCTCTAATGCATTGGGTAAATATAGATAACACATGAGACATTTATTCTATGCAAGAAGATTATATTATGTTAAAAAATATATGCATGGACATCGTTTCACATCCTTAAGATCATGCACATACACATATTTATGTCCACAACATTATACATGATCCTAGTTTCAAGAACATAATATTTGTTGAAGAACTAATTTCATTTACAGAAGATAAAAAGTTAAGCAGTTTCTATTTCTATATGTTCACATTATTATAACCTTATGAATGTTCCTTATTATTCTTTTTATTATATTCTCCCATAGTTCACGATGGATTACATATTAATTTTCACTATTATGAATTTGTATTTTTTTATGAAAAAATTTTTCTAATTAATAACTATTAATGATTTTGAATTGATTTTTAATGAATATATTATGATATGATTCTATTTTCATACCCTTAAGATCACTTATGATAATTTATTGATATATTATATGTGAAACCTTACTAAAAACCCTATCCCACCCTTTCTGTTGTTTCATTTTTCCCTATGTAATGAATAATTTTTATGTAGGGTACGTATAAGAAGAGTATAATGACTGAACAATTCTCATGGAGAGGTTGAATATATTTTATGATTAATGTTTATTTTGAATATTGTCTCCAAAGACACTAAACCTTTATCATTCTAAATAATTTTTTATTATTGGTATTTTGAAATTTATAATAAATTGATTTAGTACTTATTTTTATTATGCACGAGTCACCTCAGTCGGTATCTAAGTATATATTCATAATTTATTGATATTATTATTAGGGAAATTTGTTGAATAACATATATATAAGTCTTTATAAAATATAGAAACTAATGTTTTGTTAATGTAGATATTAATTTATCTCATAGAGATGAAAACTAATTTCATATATTAACTAGTGGATGAGGATATGGAACATATTTATCTATGGGTTAACATCCTAGAAAAGGATGGTTGAGAATTAAATCAATCATTTTTTTGATGTGTGATGAGTGATCCTAATATAATAAATACTAATATAAACTCGTAGTGGATAAAATTATGTTAATTCACATTGTGTTCATTAAAATTTATAAATTATTTGAATATTTAATGACCATGGATGTCATTGGTTAATCCTATGGCATATTAGATTGAAAATAAGGTTTATTGGTTTACATATCCTTTTAATAATTTTCAATATTATATGATTTTAAACATTAATGATTATTGTACACATATTAAATTTAGGTTTCAGTCAATTTGTGGAACATATAGGAACCATGTAAACAATGGTTATAAAGAATGTTATGATTATTCTCTAAACTAGGAATTAATTAGGATATATTTTTTTCTGAAAATTCTCCTTATAATTCCAAAACATATATGAAAAATAATAATTTAACATATGAACATTTTTTATTTTCCTATCATATAAAATAAGAAAAAAGTGTATTCTTATGAAATTTCTTATGATAAATTCTATTTGGGAAGAAAGGTTAAATTTAATTAAAGTCTTAAATTACATAAAGTAGATGTCACGGGAATGACTCAAAATAAGAATAAAAGTGTTATGTAAGAAAAATAAAGGCATACTGTGTTATATTTCCCCATTAAAAAATAAAAAATATTCTTAATTTAAAGGATGGGAGAAATAGCTTCCAAATGGTATCATAATGGGTTTCATTTTATATATTATGAATGCAAGGGATTTATGAAAATCAATGTCCTAGAAGAAATATTCGACAATATGATTATATTGTCCCTAGAATTCTGTACATAAACATTACATCTATTTTTGGAATTATTAAAACATTTCACAAACACACACCGGAAGAACGTATTAGTTTAGTGCCATTGAAAACTGGGAACACATTATTCTAATTTGTTAAAATGCCTTCAACATCTCCCCTAAAGATAACCCAATTTATTTTTTCTACCTAATTCATTTATTAATATCATTTGGAAATGAAATCATATGAAAAGGGTGAGTTTGAAGAATTAGTAAGGGGAAACAATGAAAATATCAATCATAACATGAACATAAGAATGATAAAATATTTACATAACATTTTAAAATCATACCATGAATATCAAATATTAAAATATTGAGTCATAAAATAAATCATGGATATTTATAATGAATAAATCAAAAAGGAAGATGGTCCATGAAAAAATTGAATTGGCATAAAACAAGGAATTGTTGAAAACACCCAAGCATAAAAATAATTTCCATATTATGCAAGGATTATTTCATATACCATTATAGTGGAAAAGTTCCTCAGTGAACAAAGTTTGAACCTAGTTCTATCCCTTTATTACTTAATTACATTTACGTAGAATTCCATCCAAATTTTATTGTACTAGGTTTACTTACCGTTCCATCCCTGCATTTCATAACTGAGATCATTTCACATTCTGATACCCTCTATCCCATACATATAAATATTTACCCAATGAATTGGAGGGATATATAGGTCCCACCCATCACATAATTATAACCATAAAAATGTGTTCCGAAAGTATATTAATAAAATCATAACCCATGGAATCCAATTGGATTCATTAGAATAATTCACATAATACATAACCCATGGAAAATAAAGGGGTCTCATATATATCAATCCATTATTACACATTCCCTGAAAAAGATATGGATTCAAAAAATATCACTTCATCATAAAAATAATGAAGCCCTAAGATCAATAGGTACTGTGTACATAAACCATATCTGTATTAAATAATGTAATGATAGATGGAAAATAATTTTGATAGAACCCTTGAAATTAAATCTTCTGTAAAAAATCATTTCATCTTCAAAAATAATTTCTTTTTATAAAATAACACTCAATTTTAGAATAAAATTATATCTTGGAGAATAACCATGAAATATAATAATGTATTATTCATGGAAATAAGGCTATATGAAAGGCTAAAAATCCATTCATGCCTTATAAATTAAGAAAAACATTTTTCTCATACATATGCTATAAAATTTAGAAATTACCTCATTTGGAAATGAATGAAATATTACATTAAAAACATTTAGTAAAAATTCACACATTGGTAAAAATAAAATTACAATTCCATTTTATAATAATAAAACATTTAATGAAAACATGTACATAGATGATAAATATACACTAGTAAATACTTATTTGTAAATAATATTGGATAATAATGAGATTAATAAATTATTATTTACCCTAGGTAATGGTTCCTTAATATGTATCTCCATTTTTTTTATAATTTATGACACAGTTTTTTAAAATTATTTTAGAACCGTATTTATATTTATGATATCATATTTGATCATATTATCATCAGATTTATAATATTTCATTATTACTCCTCTTTCAGGCCTTCTTTGCTGGATGGTGTACTATGTGTGTCCATGTTATTCCTATTAGGTTTCATTTATATCATTAACATAATTAATATAACGTAATATATATCATATTAAGTCATTATATAAATTTATATAATTATTATTTCAAAGAAATAATTTTCAAATAATCACATCGTGTCATGGAGATGGTAGGTCATACGTACATATGAGGGATGATATCATACATTTAATTTTGAAATGGTATTGAAGTGGATGGTATAAATATTATTTTAGAATCAAATTATTCTTTTAACAATCATATATTGTTAATATTTCTATCATTATGTCCATGAAAGTAAAGTGGTGATGATAAAATATTACACCACAACGTGGAGACAGTAACTCGTACATACACACATGTAGTGATTTACTTCTTCAAAGGATGGATTGATGGTATAATATGGTTGTTAAATAATCTTGTCAACATCTAATATTATAATTTATTTTGTATTTAATACATTATGATGGGAAAACCCCATGGTGAGTATGTATAAGAAAAATTATGTTTGAAAGAATCGGTAGAGGAAATTACATCTTCTTCGACGAGAACCCTCTAGATCTCCTCTTAAAGACATTACAGTTTGCGATTAAGAAGACAAAAACCTCTATAATGTTTCTAGGTTAGTTTATATTGAAACTTTTTAGGGTCTATATATGATTGAAAGATGAATATGATATGAATAATTGAGGGAGGAGGTTCCCATTTATAAGTGAGGTGAGAGGAACTTTTGGAATCTCCAAAAAGATTAATTTATAATAAAATATATCTACATCCAAAAATGTCCAAGATGTCATAATTTTTAATATTAAATGATATATTTTTTTACTCTCTTCAACTATTAAATTTTATAGACGTTTTTATTTCAACTTACACCCTATGATTTTAATGAACCCTTAGATATAGATTTTTAATTTTAACTAACGTTACAAATGTTTCAATAATTAAATAATGCATTTTTTACTTATTTGATGTAATTTAGACCACAAATTAATATTTATGAATATTTTAAAGAATATAATAATTAATTTATATTTTTAAAAAATATTTTATAATTTTTAAATATTTTAATAATACATTATTTTGAACAAATATCAATACTGTGAATTTGGAAACTATAAATATCATGGATTTCTAAAAATCATAAAAATAAGATGTTAAACAAGAAATAATATTTTATTATATCTCTAATGGTTAAATAAAACTATAAAATTTATAGGATATATTAATTGTTCTAAAATATATTTATTTTAATATTTTAAATAACATTTCTTTGATATTTCCATTAATATAATAATTACTACATCTGTTTTGTGTATTTAATTAATATAGACATTTTTAAATAAAATTTAAAAATAAAATACTATGATTATGATAAATCCTATATATTTTATAAAAATACTTATAGTAAAATATATATTTTTAAAATAATTCATGAAAAATACAATATTTATTAAAACAAGAATGTGACATCTTTAACATCAGTTTAATTAAAATATTATACCTGTCATAATATTTTCAATGTGGAAAATTGGAAAATAGATCAACCCTTGGATTATTATGTTTGATATGTACCCAAAAAATTATTTTCTCTATTTTTTGGTATTTTAATTTTTATTATCAATAAAATTAAAATTATTTCATTGGTTTTCACTAATTAAATAATTTCTTCATCATCATTGTATAAGATGTTAATGTAATTATTTATATCCAAAAAATTAAAATTAAAATTCCATGGTAAATATAAAAAATTGATTTAAATTTAGTATTTATAGTGAAACATAGTTTATGTATAACCTTATATTAAAATTAATATAGTTATTAAATTTTGAGTAAGAAAATTTTAAATCATCCTTAAATAAAATAAAAAAAATTTATATTCAGAAAAAAGTGGATTAAAATGGGTAATAATTTCATAATAAGGTTTATTTATATTGAAACTCATTTATCCAATGAAATTATAATTGTTTTTAGGTAATTTTATAATATTTTAATATTATTTTAACTTTTAATTACCCGAATCACCCTTACACATGGTAGTTTTATACTAATGTTACTATTCAAATGCCCAAAAATAAAATAACCCTATATGAATAATTCATACCCCTTTATTATGATTATAGAATCCATTTTTTAAAATTTAAAACACAAATGTTTAAGTAATTAATTTAAAAATAATCTCATTGTCGGAATGAGAAAATGAGTTTTAAAAGTTAAAAAATGGAAACAATTGAAATTCACATACGTCTAAATTCAATGTAAATTTTATTATAAGGAATTATATTATATTATCATATAAAAATATAATCCATTTATACATTAAAACTATTCAAATAAATAACATCACACTATAAATAAATTTTATGAAATGATAGTTTTGAATTAAAATATATTATTTATTTAGTATTCATCTAATCATGAAACTTATCAGAGAAAAATCCAAAATTAAACCAAAGTGAATTTTGATAATTTGTTTTAATAATATATTTTTCTTTTTTAAAATATAATTTGATTTTAAAAAATATATATTTAAAATGGGTTTTCCATTAAAAACGATAAAACTGCATTTAAAAAAAATACATCTTTTATCAGAAAAATGGAATATGTTCCTATATCATGCATAAAAAACAAATAAGATAAATTTTTAACAATGTATTGAATATATTACATACATATTTTATAAATAAAATCCATAAATAGGGATTTTATTATTTTATAAACTCACTTATTTTCATTTAAATAGTTTTCATAAAAATATTTCCATTTCTTTAAAAGTGGGTTTATTTTAATTTATAATTAATTTCCCACCAAAAAATTAATTATATATACATGTGTAAATAATATTTTCATAAATAAATTAATAATTTTCATAAAATTAATTATCATTTCTAGGTTATTACGTAACAATGTAATATTGATTTGTTCCCTTAAACTCCATCTGGCATGAAATGATTTCTATAAAAGAACGTCAAATTGTTTGTGACAAAATCCAAGAATAGTGTTGTGTATACTACAAGCTAATCCAATGTTGAATTAACTGAATGGTTATCTTGTTGTAGTGTACAATAGAATAAATCAATTAAATTGAAAATAATATATCTCATAAAAATATCAGGGTGTCACATTCTACCCCCTTAAAATGAATTTCACCAGCAGAATTCATATGGGTTATAAAGTGATTAATACATGAAAGTTTCTTTGATAAGAACCCAAATTTTAAAAATGCATAAAAAACGTCCTTTCCAAAAGTAATGATAGAAACCTAATGGTTACCCAAACTAACTCATAACTATGTCTCTATATAGGAGAACTTTGGGGAAGATTTGGGCATCGAGGAAAAGCATAAATAATAATAGAGATTGATAAAGACCACTAATCATAAGGAAGTGGGTTTTCTAAGTAGATATAAAATTTAAATACAATAATCTAAAAAATGGTAAAATGGGTCATTGATATCATCAAAAATGTAGATAGTATGACACCCTTTTAAATCACAATCCATTTTCCTAATGTTGAAGAATTTGTACGAGAAGATATATTTACATGATTTCATAATAACCTCACTATTGTTCGTGAATTTAACAATTTCAACTTCATAACTTATTCAAATAAATGAATTTGATGTTTTAATTCCTGAAGAATTAGCAGATCATGATATTTATATATAGAATGATTGGTTATTCCATTTGTCTTCACCCCACCAGAAAGGTTTCATGTGTTATCAAATATACAAAAATCCTTATATAGTGGCATAATAATTTAATCTCAAAAACTTCATCCAAATTTTAACTAAAAAATTACATAAATGTATAAGCATATAATCCTTCCAAAATAGAAAACTCCAAATCATTAGAATGTGGTACAGTAAATCTGCTTATCAATGGTCGCATATATATTATAAGGTATTTATTGGTTGTAACATTACAATCATGTGAATATCATAATCATGTATTCGTTTGAAACATTTCAAAAACATGATTTACCATACATTAATATTGAAAACATGCATTTTTACTTATTCCAATGATTATCTGATGTATTCCTTATGCCCAAAATGTAATAAAATTCATCCAAGATAGCATGAACCAGTTGTGAACCAATCTTTTTCAATTCTTCGGAAATAATAATAATCCAATTTACTTATTCATAAGAAAAATATCTTTATCCAAATATCATGAACTCATCATCATGCACATATAAGTGTTCAAACATCCCTTAATCATGGGTTTTCCAAAAATTTCACCTGATTACGTAAAAACCCATTTCATGGTTACAAGTACCATCCATCATATGATCTTAAATCCTTAAGTAAAAATCTAATGTGGACCAATGATTATATGTCCCCTTATTTCATAATACAATAAGTGTAATTCTAAAAAATTATTTTTGAATACCATTACAAAAACATTTCAATCATCCAACTACATTCTTAATCCATTGTTTAGGATTAATCATCTTAATCATTCTAGAATTAAGAAATACGAATCACATCTTAAGGATACTCAAACTCAATCTTAAAATGATTCTTAGGTTTAATATAAACAATTAATTATGATAATCCCATACCATTAACATTCCATTTTTCATCTCATTATCCTAAGTAGTATAACTAATAATCATATAACCTTCTTGAATCCCTTCATGATATTTCCATTTAGGAAATTTATTTCCATAATACCAATACTTTCTACATATAAAGCATTTAATGTTAACCTCGTTCCTTCTAGTTCCCCCTTTTTACTACAAAAAGAAAAAAATACTATGAGAAATAATTACCCAAGTATAAAAAAACATAACCAAATAAAATTAATTTTAATATTTCAATCTACGACACCTTAGTTTTAATCCAAGGTTATTCATTATTGTTACAAAAATTCTTGGATTGGAACTTATAGTAAGACTTATCCTTAGTGACATCCTGAGTAATGTCCATAGAAATATCTATTGGGATCTCACTATGTTTTTTCATCTTATTTTCATGTTGTTTACTTTTACATTGATCTGATCGAAAATGTAATTACCATAACTCAAAATATATATACATTTAAAAACTTTTTGGAATAGTAAATACACTACATAAAAATACACCCAAAGACCGTTTTAGTTTAGTGAATTTGGAAATTAGGAATACAATCTTCTATTTTGGTGAAAGGTATTAAAAACATCACAAAAATATATTACACTTTATTTTTAAAACCAAATTCCTTTCATTATATCATGGGGAAAATACATCATTTGAAAATGGTGAGTTCAGATGCTTAGTAATGTTAAACTAGGAAAATATCCAACAAAACACAAACATAAGAATGTAAAAACATGAAAATAACATTTGAAAATCATACCATGTATAACATATATCAAATTTGTGAGTCATGAGATAATTCATGTGAATTTATAAGGTATAAATCATAATGTAACATGAGCCATGAAAAAATAGCATTGGCATAAAGCATGGAATTATAGAAAATAAATAAGCATAAAAATCATTTAAAATTTACCAAAGGCTCCTTTCCAAGACCATCATAGTAGAAAAATTGTTTATTGAACCAATTTCAATCGTCATTTTAGACAATTACTACTAAAATGTTTTTCCATACCATTCTAGACTATTATTATAGAACTAGGATTACATACAATTCCTGCCTTATATTAATGAACCGTGATCAATTCTTATTCTAGTATTATATATCTCAGGAGATATAAATCATTAACTGATGAATTGGAGGTATATATAGGTACCAACTATCACATAATTAAAACCATATACATGTTTTCTATACTAACATATATTATATCATTACTAATGGAAGGAAATGGGTTTCATAAACATCATTAATTCATTACATAACACACGAAAAAGGATTGGGACTCAAAAATATCATTACATTATGAAATAATCCACGAAAAAAATAAAGATTTCATTAAAATAATTATATAATAAACATAATCAATCCATATAAAAATAATTATATTATACATGAAAAATATAATAATTAAACAATTTCATCTATGATGGAAAATAAACTTTATAGAACACTTGCGATTAATTCCTGAGGAAAAAATCATTTCTTCTTCAAAAATGATTACTTTTCATAAAATAAAATGAAATTTTAAAAGTAAATAATTTTTTTGAAAATAATCATGAAATATTTTAAGGTATTATTCATAGATATATGGTTTTATGAAGGTGTAAAAATCTGTCCATTCCATATATGATAAAAAGCATTCTTCTAATATTTTTTCTAAAAAAGTCGAAAAGTACCTCATTTAGAAACCGAAAGAGATAATTGTTTAAAACCATGTTGTAAAATGTAAATAATGGTAAATAATTAAATTAAAATTAATAAGAGAATAGTGAAGGATTTTAAGAAACATTTTATTAGAAAACAGGTTATGGATGATAAATATAGCCCAATAAATACTAACGTATAAACAATCTTATAAAATGATGAGATAATGAAATTATCTATTTCATTAGGTATGGATTCCTTTGTATGTGTCAAATAAAAATTTATAATTGATAAAAAGGTTTTCTAAACTTATTTCCGAACCATGTTATTATTTATGATATCATATCTGATCATTTTATCAACCATTTAATAATATATCCTTATTACTCTTCTTTTAGGTGTTATTTGTGGAATTTTTTGTTATATAAATTCCATTTATTCTTCCTGGGATTCATATATATCATTTCTAGAATAATAATAAATTACTATATATATATATATATCATATTTAATCATTCTAAAAATTTATACAATCATGATTTAAATGCTATCAGGTAGAGCGAATCACGTCAGGTCTTGGAGACAATAGGTCGTACGTATGCAAGAGCGATGATATGATTATTTTAATTAGGAAATGGTATTGAATTGGATGGTATATATATTGTTAAATAATCAATATCATGTTATAAAAATTATATATATTTATTATTTCCATCATTATAACCATCCAAGTAATGTGTTGATGAAATAAAGATTACACCACGACATGCAGATGGTAACTCATGCATATGCACGCGTGGTGATTTCAATTATGTAAGATGGATAGAAAGTGGAATATGGTTATTATGTAATCAATGTAACATAAAATAAAATAATTTTTTTTAAATTTTTTTCTTTATAAATGAGAAAAGTCGTGAAGAAGAAGTAGAAGAGGAAATATGTTTGAAAGAATCGGTTGAGGAGATTACTCTTCTTCGACGTCCTCCCTTTAGATCACATCTTAATGATAGAAGAGATTATATTTTGAGAAGTCTAGTAAATCTATAATATTACTATGGTTTTTTATAAGGGAAAATTTCAGGGGATCGAATATCTTGAATGTTCAATGAGATGAGAATAATTGAGGGATGAAGTGCCCTTTTATAATTGAGGTGAGTGGTATATTTGGAATCCCAAAAAATATTCATCTATAATAAAATAAAAAAATATAAAAAACCATCAAAATGTCATATTTTATAATATTAAATAAGATAATGTTGTAATATAATCTACTAATAAATTTTTGGTGATTTTTTCTGTCAATTTAAACCTTGTCATTATAACTAACACTTAGTTTTTCCATTTAAATTTTAACTAAGGTAACAAATGTTTTAATATTATAAAGAGTGTAATTTTTACATATTTTATGTCACGGAGACTATAAATTAAAAATTTATACTATTTTATACCAAAAAATAATTAATTTATTTTTTAAAAAAATATATTATTATTTATAAATAATTTAATGTAACATTAATTTTACATAATATCAATAGTGTAAATTTTGACTCTTTTAATATTCTGGATTTTTAAAAATATCAAGATAAAAATTTAAACTCCAAAAAAAATTAATATATATATAAGAGTCAATGTAATCTATAAAATCTTTTTATATATTATTTATTCCAAATTATATTTATTTAAATATTTTTATTAAAATTTATTCATATCTTCATTAATAAATAATTACTATGTCAGTTTTGTAAAATTATTTAATATTCCTATTTGTTGAAAAGAATAACAAAATAATATGATGAAGAAAAATACACTTGATTTTATAACGATACATATAAGATAATATTTATTTTGTAAAATCCAACAATAATAATTGTATAGTTATTAAAACATGAATGTGAAAACATTAAAATCACTTTAAATATAATATTAAAAGATTCATAATCAGTTCCATGTGGATAAAAATGGTAAATAACTCAACAGTTGGATGATTAAGGTATAAATATAATTAAAAAAAATGTTCTTGTCTTGTTTTTTGGTTTTTATTGGTTATTAAAATTTTAATTACAATTATTTAATAGATTTTTTATCAATTAAATAATTTAAGAATCATCATTGTATAAGCTATAAAATTAATTATTTATATCCATAAAATTATAAATAAATTACCATTATAAATAAAATTAATTAATTTCAAACGAGTATTTATAGTATAACATATATATTTTATAAATTTATCTTAAAATTAATATATTCATTAAAATTTGAATAAGACATGTTTAAATCTTATTTTATTAAAATATTATTAATGTCATAATCAAGAAAAATCATATTAAAATGTGTCATAATTTCAGACTAAGGTTGATTTTGGGAGAAAAATAATTATACAATGAATTTATGAAAACTATTAGAGTAATATTATAATATTTTTATATTATTTTTACCTATAATTACCTGGTTTACCCTTAACAATGGTAAAAATATTTTACTAATGTAACTATTCATATGCACCAAAATATAATAACCCTATTTACATAATTTTAACCAAAAGATTCCAATTATGGAATCTATTTTTCAAAATTTAAAACAACTAACGTTTGTTAATTAATATAAAACTAATGTCTTCGTCACGATGATAAATTGCGTTTTAAAAGATAAAACATACCAAATATTTATATGTTTTTACATCTAAATTCAATGTAAAAATATTCCCAATGACCTAAATTATATTTTTTTATAAATATATATTCTATTTATACATTAAATCCATTCCAATATATAATTTAACACTATAAATGAATTTGATTAAAATTTTGTTTTCAATTAATATAAATTATTTTACATTATCCATCAAAACATAAACATATTAAAAAAATACTAAATGTTAAACAAAATTGATTTTTGATACTAAGATTTCATCTAATAAATTTATTTTGTCATATATAATATAATAATGTTATATAATCTTGTTTTAAAATGGGTTCTCTTTCAAAATGTGGTAAAACATCATTTTTGTAAAATTTTAGTTTTATTTGAAAATTTTAATTATTTCATATATAATGTCTATAGTAAAATAATATGAATTTTTAACATTAAATTTAATATATAATAAATATATTTAATTAATAAAATCCATCATGAGTTATTTTATTATTTTATAAACTCTGTTATTTTAATTTAATTTTTCTTATAAAAACATTTAATTTTATTTAAAAGGTTATCAATTTCACATAAAATTAATTTCTCATTAAATAATAAATTAAATATACATATGTAAATAATGATTTCATAATTTAGATAAGACTACTCATACATTCCGTTATAATATATTATTTATAAAGTAATAAAATAATACTTATGTGTTCTCTTAAACTCAATCTTGCATGAAATGAATTCTATGAAATAAACCTGAAATTGTGTGTAACAAAAGAGAATCATAGAGTTGTTATACCACAATATAATTTGGTGTTATTTGCATGATAATCTTATATTGGTGTAGATTACAACATAAGATTTAGATGAAACTAAAAATATCATTTCTTATAAAATTCTCAAGGTGTTATAACGATTAATAAGGTTTTTTGAGTTAATTTTTTTACTACATATGATGAATAGTCTACAAGTGGATCTAACATAGTGAATGTCTATTTTTTTATTTCATGATAATATAATCATTAAATTTTTCAAGAGGAATCTTTGACATGATCGACGGGCCTATAGGAAAAACAAAGAATCACATATCCCCAAGTCCTAGAGGGATAAGAACTTAGATTTATTTAATAACCTCAATACACTAAACAAACCCTAACATTGTAATTAATCATGTAAAAATAAATCCCACCAAATTTACACTGCTACCAGCTTACAGTGCCCATGTACAGATCCGAAATGGGTGATGGATTGATTTCTATATCCCTCCTTTATTCATTGGGTTCAGTTCACTCTACCTTGGTGAATAATTATATTGTCATGTGTATTCTCTGGGATACATTAATAAGCTAGATCTACACTACTTGTACCATACATGACCTATTCCCCAAAATAAAATACAAGTGACATACAAATGGTTGAATAATTTTAAAATTATTATTGGAAGTAAGAAATATAAAATAATAATATGGATCATGGTTAATGGTTTAATATGGACGTGGAATGATCGATGTTTTTTGCATTGGTATTAAAGAATTATGTAGTATAAGTGGGTTATAAATTATATTCTAGTTTTAAGAATCATGAAACATCTATATAATATTATATAATCGTTTTATATTAAATTTTTTCAATAAAAATATCACGTCCAATGATACCCTAGAAAATAGATTTAGTATTAAGGTAGTATTTTTGAAAAACGCATTATTAAGGGACATATAAAGCTTAATAAGATACAAATATATGCATAATAATGTTAATTTATTATTTGTAGATGATTTATATTGATAAAATATATTGGATTTTATTTTTAATATTGATATTGATTTGGGGTTTTATTAAAAATTAATTTATATTGAATTGAATTTATATTTTGGATTTATGGAATATATTGGATGTTATTTATGAGTTTATTTATAGAAGTATGTATATTTTCATTGATATTTTATGTCTATTCATTTTATTTTGTTGAATTATTATCATGTTTTTTGAGAATATATGTTCAGGGAAGTAATGTGTATTGTATGTGAAAATGTAAGCTACTTTAATTTTTTTCACTAATAATGTAAAATTTATAATAGAAATTTCGAGATCGTTTTTTTTATATTTTTTTGGAATTATATTTACGCATGATTTTGTGTATTTTTGAATTTTTGTAATTTGGGAATGAAATAAGTTGATCTTTGGGTATTATTATTAAACATTTGTATTATGTTTTCAATGTAATTATTATCCATTTTAGTATTATTTTAATATAAAATCCATTTTTGGATTAAGTAATTTAATATAGATAGGGGAGTATATTTTTATCCTTTTATATATGATACCTTTTGTTATACAGTTATTTTATCACTAATGGGATGAAAAATCATATGGTTTATTTGTTATTAGATTATAAGATGAAAAGGGGTGGAAAATAATTGAATTGAATAACTAAAGAATGAGATTATTTTTATGGATTTAGATAATTAAATAAGTTATGTTTTATATTATTCCACAAAAAAAGAGTTCCATAAATCTAGTTAAAAGAACGTTCCAAATGAAAATTTTCTCATTCTTACAATCACTTATAATGAATTGATTGTTTATTCACCCCTCACTGGTTTATCATTTGGTCATCCAAAAAATTATCCATATTTTTTTATCTATCACTATATATTTTTCCGTGGAAATGATTTTTTCTCTATTAAGTCCACATTTTCACTTCCCAACTATCTTCTGGAAATCTAGGAAATAGATTATGTGTTATTCCATGTGATTGTAATATTTCCCTTTTCAAATTTTTAAAAGTATTTTTTATTATTAATTTGTACGATGTTGGTTTTGGATAAATACGTTTCAAAAAATTGATACATTTAATATTGAGAAAAAATGTGATCATTCAATTAATTTATGGGGGATAATATAACAACATTAAAATTTTGTTTAAATGTTTACTAAGCTTGATATCCTTCTTAACCGACCACACTAATCTTTAACTAAAAAAATATAATATTAATGTGACTAATATAACCTATATGTTATCTTAATGTAATGAATATGATTAAAAACATATTTAAATATACACATACATGTATTATATAATGAAATTTTATTGTTTATGGCGTAATAAATAACTAAAAAATTAACATAAAAGTCAGCTTATGCTTAAGAAAAATGTTTTCTTCAATAATAATATTTATCTATATTTTTGTGAGGAAAAAAATTATTTTTTTATCATTTAGAAAAAATTATTTTAGGAAATTAATTACATCTTTCAAATAAACAATTAATTTTTAGGTTAAGGTGGTTTCTAAGGGTATTTCTAAATATATTTAAATTTATGTATGTAGTGAAAAAATTAATTTTTTTTCTAAAACTATTAATTTTTCATTAATATGGGTAATTTAAAAGTAATATTATGTTTTTAATATTATTATAATTTAAAAAATTATATCTTAAATTATGATTAATTTAATTATTTACTTTATATTCAGAAATGAATTTTATTTTCATAGATGTTCATTCTTGTTCTTAGAAACCCAATGTTCTAAAAAATATTTTTCATTGAATTTTACTCAATTAAATTAAAAAAATTCTTTGGCTTTTAGAAATAATATAATGAATAAATTATTGAATATTTGGAATTTGGTGATTTAATGTTGGTAAATAGAACCCTTTTCTTCTTTTTTATTTTGAATAGTTACCATGGTTATTATTTTTGACCTGGGTATGTATAAAACAAGTAAGACTATAATAAAAGTATGGGCTAAGTCATGAAAATAAATATAACACTTGAATTTATCCTATAGGTTTATTTTTTGATCAAATACATATTTATGAAGCTATATATTATTTTAAAAAAATTTGGGAACTAGTGATTTTCTTTTTTGGACCCAAGTCATGTTTTATCCTGTTTGAAAAATACTTTCATTTAATTTAATTCAGCATTGTATTTGGATGGTTCCATTTAGTTATTTATTGGTTAGAATTTATAAAACATTGATTTTTTTATTTAAAAAAATATGATAAAATAAAATTCTAACATTATGTGAAAGAGAAATTATTTTTATGGTTAAATCGACTATTTTAAAAATAATATTTTTCATTGATTTTTCAATATTTAAATAAAAAATATTTTTTTGAAATGATATATTTTTAATCTTATAAAAATTATTTAAAATTCTGAATCATAATATCCAAATTTGGTTTTATGGACTTTTTACATTTGATTACATATTTGAGTTATGATGGTAAAAAGGCAAGTTATCATGGTTAATGTTAAATTAGGTTTAATGGGTGTTTATATATAATATAATTCATTAAATGCATCCAAAACATGTTTATATTGTTTTTTATAGAGTACATATACTCTATAATAGATTATATAGTAATTTGATTATATCGTAACACAATACATGATTTTTATTTATTATATATTTAAATCATTTTTGTAATTCCATGTGTGCTATTTCATATACTTATAAAAGATAACAAACTATTATCCTTTCTTCATAATGATTGAGAGATATATATCAACTAATAACAAAATTAATACCTTCTTTCATTCCATCACTTAATTCAAGATATTATACCCCCAAGAACATATTAAGAAATATTACATTTTAAGCCATCAGAGGTCACTCAAAGAATATGTAATCATCTTATTCACGTATTTTAAAGATAACTTTGTATTATACATCATATATGGTTTTTTACCGATACGAATAAGATGAATCATATTTCATAAATATAATTAGTTTTTATTAAGATTAGGAGGCATCCATTTTCCACATCCTTTCCATAAAACTGGAAATGAATGTATCACTCATGTGTATGTGTGGACTATCGTCACAACATAGTGATATGCATCACTTTCCATCACCATAATTCATGATTGGTAATTATTAAAGATTTAATAATTATATATTATAAATATGAAAAATTATCTCTTCTAAAATATTTTGATCATGTCTACCTTCTTATATTCTCATCCATTGGAAAATGACAATGTTTCTCGTATGTACATGTACATATGATTTGTTTTTCATTTCTTCCTTAAATGGATAGTAATAATGATAGATTTCATGAATAAATTTTATATTTTTGATATAATAGTATTTTAATAATTTTGAATTATTATTTAACATCCTTTTAACCCATACAAAAAAATGTGGAAAGATCATTCATGTGTTCATATGAATCATTGTCTCCATTAAGTGATTTAATTAAGTTTTCATCGCAACTTTATATGAATTTCAATAAAAGTTTATAATTTTTTTAAAGAATATATTTATGAAATTATTAACATTATAGTTTTTATAGAACCATGAAAAATATACAAGGTCCATAACTATTTAACCGAAAAATGCATGGTAAATGAAACAATCATCACCCAAAAAAGATATTTTAATAAAGAATTGTTAATAAACAGGTGATAATATGATTTAATTAAATCATAGATGGTATATTATGTATCATTATGGTTCATAATGAGGTATATTATAAATATATATTCACTGTACATGATATCATTAAGATGATTATAGTAATAAGAAACATGTTTTAGGGTTTCTTGTATCTTTTTAATTTTATGAGACATATTTTAAATTCAAAACATGTTTGTTATAGGAGGTGTATGTACATCCCATTAATTTATTTTATGATTATTATCAAGAATATTATATGGATTTTAATATCTATATATGTATTTAACTTTATTTAAATTTTATTTAGATATTAGCAATTTTGTGTTGGATTTATGTTATAATATAATGTGTTTTCAAGATTTCTTAAATGAAATATTGAAGGAAATTATAAGGATTTTAACTTTTAAACCAAGTAAATTTTATTATCATATGTTTATTACTATAATTTTAATTTATTAGTTCCATTTTCATATTTATTTTGTACTTCAAATGATCAAAAAAATGTTTTTATTGAATAGATGACCAAATTTTTAATTTGGTTAATAGAATTTTGATTCGAGGTATAAAATCAAATTTTTTTTAGAAATGTTTTTACCTACACATGAGTTTTTTTTTAAATTTATTTTTCATTACCTTTGAAATTATTTTTCAATTACAATTTTGAATATTTTAAAATATTTTTTTAATTATGTAATTATTTACATTTAAACATATGTGCAAGTAGAATGCTCTCTTTTAAAATTTTTGGTATAAATATACTATCCCATCGTCATGCCAATTAATTCAATTAAAGATTATATAAAATGATTAAATGGCTAATTTAAAATAAAAAAATATCAATATTTTGATAATACATATTTGATAATTTATTAAATGAGTAGGATATTTTTCTTATGTTTTTAAAGGGAGGATAAAATATTTTTTTACTATTATTTTTCATTAGTTTCATCATTTTAGTAGGAAATTTTTTTTGCCTTCCAATATTATCTTATAATTCAATTGAATTTCGGAGGCCTTTGAATAATTAAGATCTAATAATGATTACATAAAACCAATTAAATTCCAATGGTTTAATTGTGATGTGAATAGATAATTTATGCTATTATGATACCAGCCACATCCATTCTCTTGATGGATAATTATAATGTGATGTTGAGATACTTATAGAATCCATTTATTTTCAATGTGTTATGATATGATGATATGAGGAATTGATTATGAATTTTCAAAACACATATGTAATGTTATCATTTTGTTATGTGTGGGAACAATATTATATAGACATCAAATGATTTGGTTAATAATGGGTAACTCAATATATTCCTTTTGTATTCTTGAAAATTATTTCAGGTTCAAAAATTATGGATGGACATGGTTTCATATAATTAATTTTATGAATTTAATAGTTTTCTTGTCAATAACATTATGCCTGGAACTTGTTTCAGGTCATTATGTTTATGTGCAGACCCGAATTCATGTCTATATTTTAAAAGGTGAACCTATTAATATTTATAGATGTTAAAAATGTTATAACCTTATTATTATGCCACCATCCTATGATTATGATATTATCTCATGGTTCAATATTTAATATTGAGGATTCTGTACTCTTATGACATTTATCAATTTTTTGAAAAATACTTTTTCCCATACTAATGATTAATCATATTTAAATAATTGTATTTGATATTATTATAATATGTTCATGTTATCATTATATCATTATCACTTATGATTATTTATTTATATCTTCTATTTTTACCATTATAGATCATCAGAGCTCACCCAATATTTTCTTTATATTTTCTTCATGTCTATAATATTTTTTTAAATGTTTGGTGTTTCTAAGAAGAGTATTATGATTAAATTACATCATGTCATATGTTGATGATCCATTGTTTAATATTATTTTTATATATCTATACTCTAAAGAAACTAAACTGTTATGTTTTTTAGGCATGATTTGTTATGGTATATATAGAAAATTAATATGAAATTATGTAATGATTAAGTGGGTTATGATAATATCACCTCAAATAGTTCCTTGTGAAATCACCATAAATGTTATGACATTACCCATTAAGATAAATTGAAGTAGAAGGGCTCATATTCTATTTACTAGTGTATATAAGAATCCTATTTAATAGGTTCAATTTAAGCACAATGGAATCCCACAACTGACCTAAAGTGTGAAAATATTTAGAGCACCCATTAATCCCACTGTATGAGATGGATCCTTAAAAAATTTCACTAAGTAATAATAAGACAACACAGAGAACAAATAATAAGTTAATCTGATTCTATTGATATAAAAACATTTATATATACAGATGGTCCTATTTAGTGAAATCATATGACAGATAAAAAAATTTATATTGATGGACGGCCTCTGATGCACAGTGATTTTTACATTGACAAAGAACCTATGATATATAAATATTGTAACCATGATAAATTATAAGTTAAAAATGTAGTCTGGAGGTTAAAATACTACACAATCAGTATGGGTGATATTAATTAAATGTTATTAAATCTATTATATTATCCAATAGTAAGATCCAATTCTATAAATGGTATGATGAGATTGACTACCAACTATCTCGACCAACATGCATTCATTTGTTTCATTAGTATGGAAGACACTAGTGACCACCTACCTATAGAAATAGGGACAACATGAAATGTCCTATCATAGATATGAGATTTATTAGGTGTTTCCATTTTTGTGAATACACCTCATTGGGAATTGATGAGAAACACCCAATAACATCAGGGATGATGCTAAAACCAATGACCATGATGTTGAAAATGATGTTGATAATGAATATATCACCATTTTTTTGTGATATCATTGGAATCATTTGAATAATCTATTATGTCGGAGGTTTTCATGTCATTGATGTCATTAGGTTCTCAAGTTCATCTTGATAACCATGGTTATTTTGGTCACTAGGGTCAACCAGGTGATCAATGTATTTTGTATCATTGGGGTCATCATGGTCATCAAAATCACCTGGGTAATTAGAATCATTGACATTATTTGTGTAACTGGTGTTAATAGTGATGTCTACCTCATTTATTTCATTAAGGTTATCAATATAATCATTGTATCAGTGTTATATGTAACACCTAGTTTTCTATGTTAGTGTTTTCTTTTGGGTTATGGTGAACTTTGAGGTCATTAGGAATGTTATTGTGGTTATAGATGTTATTTTCAAAAGTGTTTTGAACCTCATAGGTGTATTTATGGTTATTTTTTCTAAAATATTTATTATTTTCTTTAGGGTCCTCAGTGTTACTGGTGATTTCAGTCCATCAAAATCATCAAGTCATCAGAATCATCATTTTCATCAGGGTTCTCGAGGTCATAATTGTTATAAAAATTTATTGTCCCTTGGAATCTTTGGTTTCATATGTTTTCATCGGTTTCATTTTCATCATCATGTTCATCAGTGTTTTTAGGGATATAATATCCATTCATATGATGCAATTAATTTCGTCCCAATAATTTATCGGTGTAATAAAGTGGTTGGGAACTTCAGAATAATATGTGATGTCATGTATATGGACAACAGTAACGTCATTAGATCTACTGATATTGTTAGTGTCATCATTTATTTTTGGTTTTTCAATATAATTACTGTCACTTGCATCATTAGGGTCATAGTAGAGTGTTAGGATGTCATGGGTGGCTACTACAACTAATGTAGTAGTTATTACACTAGCTAGATGATTTAGATGTTTGGGGTTCTTCCCCCCATCACGTTTTTAGAAGGGTAGTACCACATTATCCTATCATTTGGGTGTCATAAGAACGAAGAAATACCCAATTGGGTTCTTTCTTCATCCTTGTTTTAGGGGGGTTTTGGAAACATTCTTTTGTTTATTCAGGTACCTCTCCCCTGATGCTAGTGTCAGTTAATCTTCCCCTCTTATCTGCTTATTTTTTTTTTTCTGAGTTTTGTGTCTGGTTATTAACCTATAATGTACTGGAGGAATTGGCCGAGGAGGGTGGGGATTTCACACTATATATGAAGAGGAAATCTAGGGATACTATCTATATGGGGACACATGTAATTTCTTTTTGTTATGTAATTGTGATGATTTTGAAAATATTTTGAGATTAAATTTATTTAATTAATCATTTTTTAGTACTGTTGGATATGTAACTTTTCCTGTATGAGTTTTAGGGTATTCCATATGTATATGATATGTGTTTCTAATAATGTATAGTGCATCGAGACAAAATATAGTTTTTCTAGAATAATGGGAAATTAGGTTACTAATTTATTATAAATAATATATTTAATTAATTATACACGTTCTCAATGGGTTTAGTGCTTCAGTTGTGGATTCGGGATTGATTTATCAATGTAGATTCATTTTAAGTGTATAAAGGACATTGAAAAGATTTTTGGAATATTAGAGATAATTTTTAATGCTTAATTTCTTTTAGGTGGCATTGTATATACATATTAATGAAATTATTCCCTTTTTCTGGTGCATGTGGATTCATAGGCTCTCTAATTAGGTGGTTCCTAGGGGTTTGTTAATTAAATGATTAATTTCAAATTATATTAATTTTTTAACTAAAATTTATGAACACAAGGTGTCACAAATAACTCTTATGTGCTAGTTTGACATCTAAATTACTAGTGGCTAATGTTAGGACATTGAGAAATTAGATTGCAGCAGACATCTTTTGGGGTGAGGAATGAATAAAGAGATTGATTATCCCTTGCGTAGATTGATGAGAAACCACTATTCAGAGGTGAGGGTGGTCCTAGATATCATCGGAAATGTGGCCCATATGGGACTCTTATTCAGTTTTGAGGTGTTCGGGATCATTGATATATTGATGGGATGCCACACCAATATCAATATATTAGAAACAGACATAGATGGGTAGACCATGTGAAGAAGAGGATTGGGTTGTGTGATCATATTGACCAATATATACCCTTTAAACTATGATGGGTAATGGGTTGTCTCTTGAGTATTTATTATATAGGGAGAGCTTGTGTAATTAGTGAGTCCATGCTATGTAATTAACGACATTGAGGGACACAAAGTCTTTTTTTATTAGTGTTAAAACTATGACTATAACTATGATAGAGGTATCATGTGATGATTCATATTCTATTATGATACTGAGGGGACTAGTGGGGGCCCCGTTGATTGACTGACCTTGAGCGGGTGTACTGAGAAGGTAGTAGGTGTCACCATTAAACCATTACTGAACTGATGTTCCTAAGGGGTTACGGTCGTTGATGATGGGAATGGGATTTTGGTAGGAAATGTTTTCATAATTACTTATGGGAAGAACCCTCATGGAAGATATACCATGGTTGGGCTTCCATGGATTTGGAGCCATGTATACAGTTCGTCTTCCATCATTAGTTTCAGTTATAGTTTGATTTTACATGGAGGTGGTTCTTGGTGATTGATCTATGTTTGATTAAGAGCTTGATATATTTATTAGAGTGGCCATGGATTTGGGTATTAGAAATAATTAGAGAATCCACAAACATATATCCAATTTTGTTGGACTCACATGGGATGGGTCCATGGGGTTGTGTGGTTTTGCTGGGTGTTCCATGTATTTCCAGCTCATATTGCTTATAGTTTATTCCATGGATTTGGGGCCACATGGTGAACTGGTCCATTAACGGTTCATAGAGCAAATAGGTGTCGGCTGTTTCAGTGTGGTATAATATAATTGTTCTAATTTTTTATTATGAATTTTGGGTTTGGTAGAACACAGATTTAGGAATGTGTCAGATACTATTATAAATTCTGTGTTGGTGATTTGAGAATACCATTTTTTTAGTTTACTAGGGCCATGAATTCAATTTCTGTATGTGATGTTTTTGTTGTATTTGATGTTTTCCATTGTATACACACATTTTTTTACTTTTAGATTTTTTGATACTATCTCTTGGACCATTGGCATGAGCCCAGACATTTTATTTTACTCAATCCATAAAAAAGAACAATGATACTCATGTATCATATCAAACACAAAGGATTTACATAAAATATAGGCTTTCTAGTGTCATTTTTTAGTAATGTTTATGATCTATTGTATAAATTTTCAATAACTACTCATAATATTATTTCAAATATAACTACATGGATGAATTATAATATGATTAGATTACTTTTATAGAGGTTTCCTTATGATTTATGGTCATGTGGAACTATAGTGAAATAATCAATGATGATGACAATGACTTCATCCACATACATAGGAGT
The DNA here is from genome assembly GCA_963277665.1 of Viscum album. Taxonomy (NCBI): domain Eukaryota; kingdom Viridiplantae; phylum Streptophyta; class Magnoliopsida; order Santalales; family Viscaceae; genus Viscum; species Viscum album. The sequence goes on along the minus strand of OY728151.1, from coordinate 1,815,573,259 downwards.
TTCAATGACCCTAGTGTGTTCGGATAGACACATATGGCCTAAGCATTATATCCCTCTTGGTATTTTGTTGGGTATGGTTATTTAAACTACCAATAATAACCCATTCGGAATTTTCTTACATAACTTGGATGGAAATTATTCATAACTGAACCTATTGTTTGTGTTTCCTTGGTTCAAATAATTCGTGATGATGTATTTGTGTGTATACCTATCAAACAATTAGACAACAGCAACTAGGAATTTTTCTATTGTGTGGATTTTTAGAGAGGATGGGTTCCCCTATTTTGGGATGTGTTTTTATGTTTTATGAAGTCATGTTTGATAACCCATGATAGGGTGTTTCATTATGTTGTTTCCATGGGTTTTGGGGACTGGATCATTGTTGATAGTTCATGAGCTATGAACATCTATGTGATTTTACCTTTGGGATGGGGGTCTAAACTAGGGGCCATTAAAATATAGATGACTAGGTAGGTAAAGCTGAGAGACCCATAGAGAGTTATTTTTGAATTAGGGAATGGTTAGTTTGTGATTTGTATGATAGAGTGTGACTGGTTAGAGTGTTTATCATGGGATGGTGTTTTAATGGAGGAGAGTCATATATGACATCTTCTGGATATGAGACTGATTCAATGGAATTTTTTAGGGGTTTGATGATGAGAATCATTGGTGTTTTTGTTTCAAGTATAAATTTTTGGTTTTAAGGATAGTACTAGGGTGATGTTAGTCCATTTTCATTTAGATGATTTTAGTAATGTGTTCACATAATGTGTGGTTTCTCATAACATGATTGATTTCTTGTGGAAGCTATTCATTTATATTTGGTTTCGACATTTAGGTACAATGGTAGGAACATGTTATTCTATAATGACCATGTGAGGTATGAAATCATTTAATGAGTCATATCATACGTGAGGTGTACGATTTTAGAAAGGATTTCCCATGGAGATCCTTGGTTGTTGAGACTGAGATACTATCAATCATGGATATCTTTTTATAATTTTCATGAAAATCACAAAATTTAGAGTTTGGTGTTCAATTATTTGTGTAGTCGAGTGTGAGCCAAGCAATAATGTAAATTAATGGTGAAATTACAATAAAAAAGGCATGAGACCCAAATGAGATTTCAAAATTTCCATCTATAAAAGTGGGGACATTGGAAATGGATCAGTATAACTGGAATGGTTGAACTAAGGATGGGGATTGAAAATAAATTTTAGGAATTCACGGTGCTAAGTGTATGTAGTAGGTGAGTGTGACTTTGATGGAGTGGCACATGGTGATCATAAATTATCATGTTGTGTCCTTGATAGAGGTTATTTATACTAATAGAAGAAGCATGAATCATGGTTATTAAGAACTATTTTCATTAGTTCAAAGAAAAGGATAATCCTATAGTGGGGAGATGGATTTTAGTCATATGTTATTAAGCCTTAGGTGAGAAGGGTTTCTCAGGTATGGGAGCATTCATTAGATGATAATTTTTCTATTATGTTACCAGCTAAAAATGTACCCACTGGTATGATCTCAGGTTGAGTCTGAGTGTAGGAATTGATCTTGATAAATTTTTCGTGGATCTTATGTGGATGTCAGTTTTGTAGGTTCATCGGTGAATGTTGTAGGAAAATATGATATTTTAGACAGACCAAGGATCAAATTATGGAGTTACACCGAATATCGAGCATGAGATTTAGTGAGAGTGTATAAATGATAACATAATTCATATATGGATTAATGAATCTTGATTGGGAGTTATAAATGCATTGGCGGCTAGATCTAAGTGTTTTCTAGAAAATTCATTGAAAAGTGGTTTGACCTAAATGTCAACAAGGAATTGATTACAGTTATATGATAACCCCTTTAATAAATTTATTTTGGAAACAAGAGTAAATTTTGGGGATTAGATAGGAATTTTCAAGGAGCACAAGAGCTTGATTAGTCTATTACATATTTTATTGGAGTTTAGAAAAAAAATTCTGAATGGAGAACATAGAGTGGAGTTGTCATGTGTAAATTGGTGCAGTAGTGTGAAAGGATACAAATAACATCATTAGGAAGCTGATGGAGCGTCTTAATTAGAATTTTTTTTTGTTGGTAGTTCCTTTAATCTAAATCTCCAATCATGTGAAAATACTATGTTTGGAAGCATTATGGGATGGAAAATGAATCAGTCTATGAAATTAATCTATCTTGGGATAAAAATAAATCTATAAGTTTCATCATGATGTTTCATTATTGGTTGCGTTGTCACGACCCATCCCCCGAGGCCCATACCGTAACTACACCAAGCACACCTTCAATAGGACAGTGGCGGGCGACTCGCACCAAAGGCATAAATTACTAAACTGGGAAGGAATTGCCTTTATAACTTGAAAACTCAAACAATAGAGTACAAGCTGGAAGCAAAAAACTAAGTAAAACTGTATAACAAAAGAGTCCTGAGAAGTAAAAGGGGCCGGAAATACAAGCCCAAATGTAAATTACAAGAAACTAAAATTAAATGTACTGGAAAGGGGAAAATAGCTCATGGATCACCCACTGGGAAATCCTACCATAAGGGTAGGTACAGATAACCACCATAGAACTCCATGTCCATCCGTCTCCTAAATCTACTATCATGTCGTGTGGTCCAACTCCAGGTAAAGTTCAGTCCTGGTACACGCAGCCTTGGTTAGCGATGTTCGTTGTCTGCATTCAACACAACAAGGTGCGTGAAAAGCATGTGCAGGGGTGAGTATAATGATACTTAGTAGGGACCCCGAGACCCTCAAGGTCTCACTAAAACCAACAAGGATAAAACCAATTATGAAATCAACAAATAACCCCACATAGGTATATGCCGCTATATATACCTATGTTATCAGTTAATTCGTCTCAATCATAAGGAAAACACCAACGTTACTGACTTATCTAACATAGGTATACAACTTTTGTAGAGAGTTAGAGATGATTATACATATCCACTAAATCATCTATTGTGTTTAACCCATATAGGATCCTAGTACATAAATCAGAACTGTCGAACCCACACGGGATCCAGGAACAGTGTTCAGATCTGTCGAACACACACATGATCCAGGAATAGTAGTATGAGATGTCGAACCAACACAGGATCCAAGAACATTAGACAATGTTTTTGAACCCACACATGATCCAGGAACATTAGTTAGAGATTTCGAACCCACATAGGATCCATTAACAGTAGTTAGAGCTATCGAAACCACATAGGATCCAAGAACAGTAGTCTGAGTTTTCGAACCAACATAGGATCCAAGAATAGTAGTCAGAGATCAGCCAGCCACAAGGTTTCCACAAGGAAAACTTGATTCTGGGAGGGTCTGTTCCCCAATCCAAGTGTCAATAAATCAACTTCCAAAAAGTCCCATGTTGATATATCCAAAATATTTGTCCAGACATAAGATACACAACATGACAGACGATGCGTCAATCGGACGCCCAGTCGCAGAGTTATTGGCATTTCCGTTTTGAGGGCCCAGTTGAATTTATATTTGATCCACCCCGATCATACCCCAACTGTGTCCAATCCTCAAGTGGGGTATACCAAAATAACCACCTTTCTCCAATGTTTCTGTCACCGTAGATGGTTTGTCAAACAGACGCCCGTAGCTCAAGTTACGAGCAAAATAATGGAAAATAGGTCAAATTGGTCCAGGTCTGGTCCAACCTAGTAGATTGACCCAGCCCGACTGGGGTCTGGAATGGGGTCTGACCATGTCCGCGGATCTGACTCGGCCAGCGGGGGCTACCCGACCCGAGCTGGGCCCGGCCCGCACTAGGTTCGGCCCACGCTGGGCCTGCAGGTGGTAGCACGTGGGGTCTGCCATAGCCGCGTCCAGGGGGGAGGCTACACCTCATGGATTCCTTAATAGGATAACCATTCGTTGGATTGCAAAACCATCACCACGTGGCAGCGATCAATGTCCTACGGGACTGACGCAATGGGTCCCGCTCCTCCTGGCTGGCTGAGCGGCTAGCAACCTCCTGTGCATCGCAGTTGCGCCGCGCCTCCTCCGACGACCGGCAGAGCCGGCTTCCCGTCCTCCATCACCGCGGCCAAGGCCGAACCCCCTTTTTCTCGACCGTGTTGTGTGGTTCCACCGCGCCTTCCTAGGAAAACAGGTGTCTTGAGCTGCTGGTTTATTCACATCCAACGTTGTTCCAGATGCCGCTGCACCGTCGTGGCCCGTCGGTCACGGGCTACTCCTCCACCAGTGTGGTTGCATCACCGCAGTCCCGGCGGTGACGTTCATCGGTTCCATCCACTGGTGAAATTGTTTTGGGTCACCGGTCACGTTTCGGTGGCTCGATTCTTGTTATGGAAGTAGTCGCGCACTCCTCGAGATGTCTCCTTCAATCCGTAATAATTGTTGACGAAAATATCCCGACCCAGACTCATTCCATGATTAGCGTCAAAATCCACAAAGTAAGGAGTAGGGGTCGGGCCGTGTTCGTTCGGCCCGCACCCTCCATGTTGGAGTGATAGCATGAAGCTTCGATTCTTAATCCTTGAATTAAAAGGATGAACATGCAACAATTAACAAAGCTTGAACCCCTACCTTTGTTCGTTGTTCGTTGACGGAGTCGCAGGAAAGAAGAAGATTTTTTCATTGTTCATTGTGTCCGCCACACACTTCTAATACAAGATTGTGGGTCGACTCGTTGACAATGGCGAGGATGGATGATCGGTCGAAGACGTCCCATGTCTAAGGGGGTTCTGAGGAAGAAAGTCAAAGACACTCCAAGCCGACGTTCTTCGTTGGAAGAACGCATTCTTCATTCATTATTGGTGAGATCTTTTCTCCCTACGCTCTCTCCTTTCTCAAGCTCCACCAAAAGACTAATTCCAACCCAAAATAATGGATTAAGTTAATCTATTATTTAATTGTTGGAACTAAATTCAAAATGAGTTGATTATTTTAATGTGAAGTATTTGGCACATTAATTTTAAGGGTAGATGAAGAGGCTACCCTACACATAATGGAAGGTGGAGGGTTTCTCTCAATTAAAGGGGAGTTTCAAGGGGGTCTAACCTTAGGTGGTCCCCACAACAATATACAAGAAGAGGAGGTTTAGACCTCGAGTGGGCCCCACCTCCATAAACTCTCATGGGATGTTAAGGTGTGGTGGTCACCACCTCCAACCTCCACAATGATTTTTTATCCAACTAGTAAAAATAAAATTTACAGAACCTTATTTTTAATTAATTCATTTACTAGAAAAACCAAAAAATAACTTCTATTTCTGACCATCTACCATCGAGGTTAAAGTCTTTTTAACTGAATATCGGAACTTCAAGTTTAACGGTTCCCTCAGATTTCTACTCCAAGCACCGGTTCAAAAAGTTATAAAAAACCCCGCTCGTACGTTTACTGAACATACCTGAAATTTTTTTCTGAAATTGAATCTGGTAACACCGTGCCTCAAAATCACCCGCCATCAATATTTTCGGACATCTAAAATTCCCCTGAATTTGAGAAAAAAATCCATGAAAATTCTTGGTCTTTACATTCTCCCTACCCCAGGGCTTTATGTACCTGTTAGCTACAACTCTAATAAGGGAAAAATTGGGGGTAATGAGCACGCATCTAAGCCTTCCACTCCAATGTGCTCTACTGGAGGTTCTCGTGCTGCCAGCGAACGCATACCAGAGGTATCGACTATCCACGTAGGACCCTCTCCAGTCGATCCTCAATCTCCACTAGATCCTCCGTAAAAGTCACCCCATAATAGACGTCCAAATCTCCATTGTCGATTATGTGAGTAGAATCATTCACATATCTCTTCAGCTAGGATACATGAGAAACGTCGTGCACCCGGTGCAACTAAGGGGGAAGTGCCAGGCAGTAATCCCACTCACCTACTCTATTGAGGACCTTGAAGGGTCTGATGAATCTCGGAGATAACTTTCCGCCTTGACCAAATCTGTGTAGTCCTCATCGAGGTGAGACCCGTAGAAAGACGTGGTCGCCATCCTCGAACACTAGAGGCCACCGTCTCCTATAATCATATGACTTTTTCTTGCACTGTTCAGTCTTTATCCACTCTTGGATGATTTGAAACTTCTCTAGGGTTGGTCGTACCATCTCTGGTCCCACTAGTGCTGACTCCCCAGGGTCAGTGCAGCAAAAGGGTGATCTACAAGGTCACCCAAATAACGCCTCAAAAGGTGTCATCCCAATGGTGGAGTGATAGTTGTTGTTGTATGAAAACTCCACTAAATGTAATTGATCCTTTCAGCTTCGACTGAAGTCAAGGAAACAAGAACGAATAATGTCCTTGAGGGTCTGAATGGTCCTCTGTGTCTGGCCATCCATCTGAGGATGGAAGGCAGTGCTCAGATGAAGTTGGGTCCCAAAAGCCTCCTGTAACCCCTTCCATAGCGAGGAAGTAAACTGTTCATCACGATCACAGACAATAGAAGAAGGTAATCTATGTAGCCGCACAATCTTCTACACGTAGAGGTGTCACAAGCTCTCTATTGAACCCTACTATCTGATCAATAGGATGTGGGCCGACTTGGTGAGTCGGTCAACAATCCCCCAAATCGAGTTGTGACCGCTGGATGTATGTGGAAGTAATATCAGGAAGTCAATGGATATCCCATCCCACTTCCACTCTGGGTCCTCTAATTGTTGAACCAATCCTTCTGGTACCTGATGCTACGCCTTCACTTGCTGACATGTGAGGCGTCGAGAGAAAAACTCTGCTAATGCCTTCTTTATTCCAGGACACCAGTGCTATCGTTGAAGGTTCCGGTACATCTTCGCCACTCCTGGATGTACTGCTAAAGGGGATGTGTGAAACTCCCTCAAAAATTCCTCCGGAAGTGACACTAGTACCATAGTACATCCTCTGAAATGGTTGATGTGCTCCCCACCTTCATAAAATCCACCAGGTGCCTGCACTGTGGTTATTTGAGAACATCGCATCTTGTAGTCAGCATCCCCACGTTGTACCACCCTGACTCACTGAAGAAGTGGGGGTGTGACTATGAGAGACTGAAGGAATGATTCTACATATCTATCCATAATAGAAATCTTCAAAGAATCTAGATACTCCGTCGCTTCGCCTAACAGCTACATACCATACCTCCTACTGAGTTCATATGCAACAATGTTTCCCTAACCAAGAGTATAGACTATATCGAAGACATAGTCCTGGAGGAACCCATGAAAATGTTGTTGTCTCCGGTTTAGGTTCTATTGAAAGAAGATATAACTGAGACTCTGGTTGTCAGAGTAGACTGCGAAACACTCGCCCATCAAATAGTGTCACCACATCTTCAAAGTGAAGACCACTACTGCTAACTCCAGTTCTTGTGTAGCGTAGTTCTACTCGTGCTACCTTAGATGATGGGAACCATATGCGATCACTCCTCTCTCCTTCATTTGGACACATTCGAGTCCGGTCCCTAATGCATCGTAGTAAACTATGTACCCTACTCCCTCCTCTAGAAGCCTCAAGATGGGGGCACTAGTTAGCCTCAGCCTCAGCTCATGATAGCTCTGCTGGAATTTCGCCGACCACACAAAGGTTTTCCCCTTCTTCATCGAGGCTGATAGTGGTGCTTCAACTCTAGAGATTTCTGGAACGAATAATCGGTAGTAACCAGCCAAACCCAGGAAACTCCATACCTCTGTCACACTCCTGGGTGGCTCTGAAGCAAGTCCCACCTCAATCTTTACTAGCTCCTCTACAAATCCAGCCTCTGAGATAACATGTCCCTAAAAGTGAACCTCTAAGATCCAAAACTGGCACTTCGAGAGTTTACCATAAATCTGGTGCTCTCAGTGTGTGTCCAGTACTACCTGAAAATTATAGGCATGCTCATACTCAGTAGTCGATTAAATTAAAATGTCATAGATGAAGACTATGACAAAGCGATTGAGGTATGGATGGAAAATCCTATTCATGAGTCCCATTAAACTACTGGAGTATTGGTTATGCTGAATGGAATAACCAAGAACTCATAGTGGCTGTAATGACATTTGAAGGTTGTCTTCTACACATCCTCATCTTGAACTATGAGTCGGTGATATCTGGATCCATGGTCTATTTTTGAAAACCATCATTCTACCTTCAGCTGAACAAAGAGGTCGTCAATCCTCAAGAGGTGGTAATTGTTCTTCACAGTCACCTTGTTTAGGCGATAGTAGTCGACACAAAGCCTCAGGATTCCATATTACTTTTTGGTGAATATAATCGAGGAAGCCTAGGGAGAAACTCTAGGACGGATGAATCCATTCCCCTACAAGTCCTCTAGCTGTTCCCACAGCTCGCGAAGCTCCGCGGGAGTAATCCGATATGCTGGTGTAGATATTGGTGTCATCCTGGGGTACATGTCAATAGAGAAGTCCACCTCCCTGTGAAGAGATAGGCTTGGGAAATCATCACAGAAACCATCCATGTACTGTTCTTCCACTAAAGGATAGCTCAGACTCTCCACATAACCAGCTCCGAGGGTAATGCAGGCCAACTGATGAGTGATCAGCTGAAACCTCCTCTGATTAAGTCTGTCATACGTGGCAAAGGCTCCTTTCTCACCGGTGAAGGTAAACCTAGTCCCATTTGTGCGGACACACCACACTTTGCTCCAAATATAGCCAATATGATCATGGAATGCAGGTAACCAATCCATACCGAAGATGATGTCGTAAGGCATCGATGATGCAACTAGGATATCCCTCTGAAGATCTCGCCTCCTATAGTTATATCACACAACTAACACCAGTGCGTAATCGTCGAGTCAGCTCCTATAGGATTCTCTTTCCGTAGGGATCGAACCAATGGCTCTGTCGGAATCTCAGAGCTCCGAACAAGGCCAGTTGCAAGGAACAAGTGACAGACACCTTTGTCTATTAGAACTATAGCTAAGCTGGAGTATACATATACCGTACCTCAAATCTTCTTCGGAGCTCCATGATCGTATGCCTCAGCTACCTGGAGTTGAGCTCTCCCCTATCCACCTGCTCCCTGCAGTCAGGGTGGACCTTCTAGTGGTTGTAGTGGTAAGACCTTGAAATGTCACCCACCGCCAGTTGCACGACTAGCTCATCTGCAACGTCCATCAGTGCACTGCGGATCGCCTCAATTGAACTACTTCCTCTTCATGGGAGGTCCCTCAAATATCAGCTGATCCTATAAACAATGGTTCAGATAGTCACGAGCCATGTGACCCTACCAGCCGCATGTGAAACACTGCATATTCCCCAAATTTCTATCTTTGTCTCATGTTCCTCGCACAACTGAACCTGTGTCCTGAGATCGTCTACTGGACGGTCAAGTCTATATGGATCTCTGCGATATCTACCTACTGCAGCTGCAAATGACTATGCTAAGTGACCCCCGATGGAGGGTATCACTACTGGTGACTGCATAGCATGGAAACTCTCCACTAATAAGGCTCACTCTAACACCCACACCTGCATCAAGATGCTTATTGACATCATCAAAGCCCTAATCACTGGCCTGAACCCCTGCTCGAAGATTTGGGCCCGAAGAATGGGTCATGCACAATATCTATGGAGTATCGCAAGAGGTCGGCGAACCTCGCTAAGTATTGTGCCACCATCATGATGCCATCCTACAGATGATGAATATCCACAATTCGCACAACACGTAGGGTGGCTGGGAGAAACTCTGTCCAAAACAGGCTCTAGAAGTCTGCCTAGGGAAGTGTCACCATGTCATGCACCTGGAGTTTCAGGCTCCACCATCTTCCTGTTACTTCTTGAAGGAGACTCGCAAAAGGATCATCATAAAGCCAGATGGCGTCCCTACTAGTCGAAAAACTCTCACCACAGCCTCCAAAAAATCCTCAGCCGCCTGTGGGTCCCACTCTCCCCTAAACCTGGGTGGCCTCTGGCCTTGGAAATCAAGAAACACCCTCATGCGGTGTGCATCATCTACATCTAGGGCTGGTGGCATCGATGGCTCAATGGGTAGTGGTACCGCTGGTGCCTCTGCTATTATAGGGCCCTACACCGAGGCCTCGTCACTCGGTAAGATTTTGTCTCATACAATTCCTGGAACCCTAGCTGGCTGTCTACTTGGGGTCATCCGGTAAATAAACAGGTGTGCCATGGTCATTAAGTTATACCTGGTTAGCTGACTCAAAGAGATCAATAAGTAAACTCTTTAAACATACCCACAACTTGTGTTTTCATGTACTAAGTAAGAAATCAGAAGTCAGGGTCCAGGTGTATGGATATGTCGGCACCGCACCAACACAGCACCTCCTGAACTAAAAAACACACTTAGTACCATTAACACTATTGGTTTATAGAAAAGATCATATTCTTAAGTTCTGCAGTATAACCGAATCCTATGACACCAATTTGTCAGGAATCGTCCCACGGGACCCATACCATGACTACCCCATGCCCGCCTTCCATAGGCGAGGTGCTGGGGACTAGCACCAATGGCATAAATCCCTAAAACTGGGAAGAAATTTCCTTTATAACCTGAAAACGCACACAACAGAGTTCATGTTGAGAGAAAAACACAAAGTAAAACAGTATAAAAAAGGGTACAGAATAATAAAAGGGGTCAGAAATAAAGCCCAAATGTAAAGTACAAGAAACTGATATTTCAAGTACTAGAAAAAGGGAAAACAACTCCTAGATCATACACTGGGAAATCCAACATGAAGGGTAGGTGCAGATAACCTCCACAACACTTCACATCCGTCTGTCTCCTCCGTGTACCGTCACACGTTGTAGTCCAGCTCTGGGTACCGTCCAGTACTGGTACACTTAGCCACAGTTAGCGTTGTTCGTCATCTGCATCAAACACAACGAGGTGCAAGAAAAGCCCATGTATGGGTGAGTATAATGATACCCAGTAGGGACCTCGATACCCTCAAGGTCTCACTAAAACCATCAAGGATGAACACCAAGTATGAAATGAATAGATAACCCCACTTAAGTATATACCCATACATATACATAAGTTATTAAGTAATCTGTCTCAATCATGAGGAAAACACAGAAGTTACTGACTTAGCTCACACAGGTATACAACATTTGTAGAGAGTTAAAGATAATTAGTTGTAGCCACTAAATCATCTATTCTGTCAAACCCATGTAGGATCCTGGTACAAATATCAAAACTGTCAAACCTGCATTAGATTTAGGGATAGTATTCAGAGCTGTCAAACCCACACATGATCCAAGAATAGTAGTCAGAGCTGCTGAACCCACACAGGATCCAGGAACAGTAGATAGAGCAGTCGAACACACACACATGATACAGGAACAATATTCAGAGCTGTCGAACCCACAAAGGATCCAAAAACAGTAGTCAGAGCTGTCGAACCCACACATGATCCAGGAACAGTAGTCAGAGTTTTCGAACCCACACAGGATCCAAGAACAGTAGTGGGAGAGCAGCAAGCCACAGGGTTTCTACAAGGCATGCTTTATTCCAGGAGGGTCCGCACCTCAAGACAATTTTTGATTCATCAAATACATCTAAGCCTAAATTTTATGTATCCAAATGATCCGTCCAGCCATAAGATAACCAACATGACAGACGTTGCGCCTATCAGATACCTGGTCCGAGAGTTATTGGCATTTTCATTCCGAGGTCCCGGTTGGATTTACGTTCGATCCAACCAGTCCATACCCCAATTGTATGCAATCATTGAGTGGGTTATACCAAAATAACCATATTCCTACATGTTTTCCATCACCATTTATAGTTTTACAAATGGACTCATGTAGCTCATGTTACGAGCAAAAGAGTGGAAAATAGGGAAAACGGGTCTGGGTCCGCGTCGGCCTGGTCGGACCGACCCGACCCGACCCAGTCCATGGATTCGACCCGATCCGTGGATCTGACCCATCTCGCAAGGGCAGCCCTGCATGAGGGGGCGGCCAGACCCATGCTGGGTTCGGCTCGTGGTGGGGTCGTGGCTAGCGGCTCGTGTTGGGCCCGCAGCTAGCGGCCCATGTGGTCCCCAGTAGCCACGTCTAGGGGGAGGCCGCGCCCCCTGGATTCACGAACGGCTATTCCATTTGGGGGATTACAAAACTGGCATCACGTGGAATTGGTCCATGTCACGTGGGACCCATGCGATCAGTCCCACTCTTCCTGGCTGGCTGAGCGGGGAGCTGCCTCCCATGCGGCGTAGTTGCGCCGCACCTCTTTCACGACCGGCAGAGACGGCCGCCTGTCGTCCATCACCACCACCAAGGCCGCGATCACCTATTTCTCCACCACAGAGCGTGGTTTCCCCGCACTTTCCACGACAACCTGGCGCCTCGAGCTTCCAGTTTCTTTGTGGCCGCCCTTGCGCTGGTTGCCACTACACCACCGCGGCCCATCTTCAGAGGGTTACTCCTCTGGTTGCACGGTTGCGCTACCACCATCCATGCGGTTATGTTCGTCGGTTCCATCGGCCGAAAAACGTTCAGTGGGTCACTAGACGAGTTCTGGTGGCCCGATTCTCATTCTGGATTTAGTCGTGCACTCCTTGAGACATCGCCCTGGATTCACAATCATTGTTGATGATAATCGCTCAACCCGGACTCATTTTGCAATTATCCTCAAAATCCACAAAGAAATGTTGAGGGGTCATGCCGTGTTTGTTCAGCCCATACCCTTCGTCTTAGAGTGATAGCATGGGGATTTGATTCTTAATCCTTGAAGTAAAACGAAGAACATGGAATAATTAACAAAGCTTGAACCCCTACCTTTGTTCTTTGTTCTTTAACGGAGTTGCGGGAAAGAAGACGGTTTTGTCATCGTTCGTCATATCTTCCACACACTTACAATCCAAGCCCATGAATAGGTTCATTGACGACGATGAGGATGGAATATTGGTCGAAGACTTCCCACATCAAATGGGTTTCTGAGGAATAAAGTCGTAGATGCTCTACACCGGCGTTCTTCTTTGGAAGCACGCATTATTTGTTCTTCATTGGTGAGAGCTTTTCCCCCTATGCTCTCTCGTTTCTCAAGCTCCAACAAAAGTCAAATGCCACCCCAAAATAATGGAATAAGTTAATCTATTATTTAATCACTTGAACTAAATTCAAAATTGGTGGATTAATTAAATGTGAAGGATTTGGCACATTAAGTGATAAGGGAGTTGAAAAGGATCCCCTACACTTAATGGAAGGTGAAGGGTTTCCCCCCATTAAAGTTGAGTTTCAAGGGGGTTTAACCCCTTGTGGACCCCAACACAATAAAAAAGAAGAAGAGGTTTAGACCTCGGGTGGTCCCCACCAACATAACCTCTCATGGGAGGTTAAGGTGTGGTGGTCCCCACCTCCAACCTTCACATGGTGGTTTGAACCAACTAATAAAAAAAATGTTTACCCAACCTTATTTTTATTTAATTCATTCACTGAAACCCCAAAATCTAACTTTGGATTCCGACCATCTGTCGTTGAGGTGAAAGTCTACTTAAGAAAATATCGGCACTGCGAGTTTAACGGTGCCCTCAGATTTCAATTCTGAGAAACGGTTCAAAAGTTAAAAAAACTCGCTCGTATGTTTACTGAACGTACCCGAATAAAACGTCAGAAATTTATTCTGGGCACACCGGGCCTCGGAATCATGCGTCGTCAGTTTTCACATACTCATAAAATTACCATGAATTTAAAATACAAATTCCACATAAATTCTGGGTCTTTACATGTGTGTTTGGGAAAAAATTTTGGTAGTTTAATCCCCTTGAATTAAAAATGGAATATTATAAGTTATTTGATAATTATTGAGTTAAAATATAATTTTAAAAAGTAATTAATTACATCGGTAGATTATATTTTAAAACCCTAATATTTTAGAAAACAATATTTTCATAAGTGTATATAGATAAACAGATTAATCTATAATAGACCAAAAAATATTATTATTTAATTTTTACCATTATAAACTAGGAATTGAATTTCTGATTATAAATATAAATATATATTACATATAAATACATATTAATCTTTGAAATCTTATAATAGAATTATTAATTTTCCTATAAAATCAATTCAATTTTAAATTTAATTTTTATTTTCAAGATGTTTTTTTTGTTTAAATGAATATTATAGATAATTACAATTTTTTTTTGATTATATTAAAAACAATTATATATTTTCAAACCATCATATGAAAAAAAAAATAGTTTTTATTTTTTAGTTGTTTTTAAAAATATTTCATTTTTAGTTAGTTTTGAAAAGTACTTATTATTATTTAAAACTATATTTTTGTTTCTATATATTACATAGTCTCATTATATTTTAAAATGGATTCAAAGTAAAATTAATCCTAATAAATATTTAATATTTTTATTACGTTCATTTTAATCTATTTTATGGATGAATATATTATATTGTCATTTTTATAAATAAAAGGCATTTTCCAGAAAAAAAATGTTTTTCATTAAATTTTCTGATTTTATATTAAATTATAAATTGAAATAAAAGAAATTTAGACATTAAAAATGGATTCCATTTTTGGAATCAAGTGTTCCAAATATTATAAATATTTTCATTTAATTGATGTCCATCATAAATAATAAATATAGAAAATAATTTTTAGTATAGTAATGATAAATTGTATAAGTAATGTTAAAAAAAATGTAATATGGAAAAATTCAATAAAAACAATCCTTAATATAATTTTATGTGTTTATTTTATCCATAATCATAAAATATTAAAAAAAATTGTCCATTTTTCTTTTTCTTCAATGATTTTTACTGTTATAATATTTAAGTAAGATATGGAGAAATGAATTATAAATTTATTCATTTAATATCATTAATATTCTATGATAGGGATTAATAAGACATATATTAGATTATAAATATTAATTTTAGTGATAATTTATTTTAATTTTTTTTGAACGAATTAATTACTTTAAATTCTTATGCAATAACGACACATTATATTTTCAAAAAAATAGAAAATTAATATAATTGACATATGAAATACTCAATGTTGCATAATATGAATGAATTAATGAGTATCATGAATTTTATTGATCTATATTACATTTTATGGAAGTGTTATAGGATTATATTGAATTAAAACATTTAAATATAACAATAATTCCAAATGAAATGAATTCCAAAAAAATATCATTAATGGTATTTTATAATAAATAATTTTTTATTAAATAAAATAACATTTCTCAAAATTAGATAATAGTTCACATTAATTGGATATGTTTGGAAATACCAACAATTTTCTATTTATGGTTCATTTCTCTTTTTAAAGTATCATTACTTACCCTTAAAGATTATAAAACTCTAATACTATAAAAATTGTCAATAGTGTTAATGAGAGGTTAAAATAAAAAGACAAGGTAATAAAAATTAAAAAACTTTTAAAAATAATTTTCGATCCTAGTATTTTGATACACATTCATATTTTATTATAATCATATCATTTTAAATAAATTTTTATAAGTGAATTATATCATATTTATTTAATAAGTTAAAATTTTCAAAAAGTTCCCCTACCCTCAATTATAAAATGTTATGTCCTATCCATTATTATTCACACATAAAATAATATTTGGTTCAGAAAATAACTAACCAAATACCTTCCTTACATTAATTTCGACATCCTAATGGCTCTAGTTTGATCATTGATATAATATATGAAGGCTTAATATATAATCCTAAAGAGGGTTTTTGAACACGAGGTATTGTTCATAACTGATCATTTTCGTTTTATTTCATCTACCACCTCCAACATATATTATACCACAAAGAAAATATAATAAAATTATTATATAAAATGTAATTATTTTTTACTATTTTAATGTAATTACCTACCTCTATCCCCCTTTCAATCAAATGGGGAATGAAATTGGTGTTTGTATGTACAATGTACTACCACCTTGCGTACGGATGTAATTTGTTTTCCATCATCACCTCTTATAGATGGTTATAATGATTTATATTATCTATGTATATATATATATTATTAATGAAATATTTATAATTTATAAAAAATAATATATCATAAACTATACTCCCTTATCATTTATTGAGAAATGATAACATCATTCATGCGTACATGTGGACTACCACCACATTGAAGTGATTTTATTCATTATTAATCACCACATCACATGGCTTTTATATATAAATTTATTTAAATAAATAATATTTTATTCATCATATAAATATTTTTTTTTGAATAAAATATAATTCTTACAATCCTTTTTATCATGATCATTGAAAAAATAAATGATATTCATTCATTTGTATATACTATTGTCTCCATTATTGTAATGTAGTTCATTTTTCAAGATCGTATTTACAGATTCTTTTTAAAATTATAATTGGTCTATAAAAATGGTATTTTTTTATTTATTATTACTTCGGTTATGATATAAAAAATGCCAAAAATACCACAATCAACTTACTAATGTCCTTTTATACTTAAGAACCAAATATCATAAAAAAAGAATCAAATGGTCAAAATTGATTAAGTAATTAAATAATGTGTGGTAAAATATAAAATAAATGTAATCATAAAATTAAAATTACTATTTTGGAAAACAATAATTAACAAATATTTATTAATGAGGAAGATAAAAAATGTATGTGACAAGTCAAAACTGATGTAATGGTTCTTCATCTCAATTTTTTTATGACTTATTTTCTATTATGATGATATTTTTATAGGATGTATACATACTTACAGATTTATAATTTATATTAAAAGTAACACTTCATGGTAATTAATATTTTATATTATTTTATTTCCTTACGGGAATTTATTATTCAATTATTACAAAAGTGGTAATGGATTCTGTCTCAAATTCCTTTATTTGTAGAATATTTTAATTTTTTGTAACAATTTATGTTATTTTAATTATATAATTTTATTTTACATGTTATATGATATATATTTCATAACTCATGTCATTTTATTTCTAAATTAAAATATGCCCCCCATGATTACTTTATATGAATGTTAAGAAGTTTTAATTTGTTTCCAAACCAATTCACTTTTCATTTAGTTATATTACTTATAAATTATCTTTGATATTTTTAGAAGATGTTTTTAATGTATTTAAATTATTTTATGTTTTATAAAAACCTATTTTTTGAGTACTTATATTATATACATGTTATAAATTCATTGATTTATAATAATATCAATTGTTTAATATCTGTAAGATATTTCATCACAATTTCACTCAATTAAGTTATATATTGAATTATGCACCTATAAATTTTTATTTGTGGTACCTAATACCACTTGGGTATGTCATATCATTAATATATTCATATTAATTGGATTTAATGTATCATTTGAAGTTTCTTCTTTCATGGTTATTATTATTCAAAAGTTTCCAAAGCGTTAAGTGTTCATACTTCAATATTTTTTTTATCAAGATTTTTTTTGTATAAATCTATTTGATGAAAATTATTTGAATATTTATAATAAAAAAATTAATTTTCGTCTCCTCTTTTTATTCATGATTTTAATTTCTAATATTACCCTTTTACTATCTTCTGATCTAAAAATTATTGTAATAATGTTATTACGAAAATCCAACTTTCATTCTCATTTTTTAAAATGATTTTCTTTCATATATATGTTGTCTATAAACGTTCATTAAAATGATTTTCATATTATACTTTTTTGATTTCATTTTTCCCTTTTATACATTAAATTAAAACCATTGAATGAAATATTTTGTTTCATTTTTGAAACAAAGTACTTTTTTACTTTTTACCAAAAATGTGAATGGAAAATTTATTTTAACATACAAGGAATGAAAAGAATTTTCTGTCATCATTAACACCAACATAATTTAAGTATCCTTTATAATTTACATGATTCATTTCATCAATTACGTTGTCTAAAGTGTTATGGAAATTATTAGTTTTTCATAGAGGATCTCAAAATGAATTATTTTTGTCTTGAAAAAAAATTTAGGATCCTTTTATATCTCTATTTTTCAACAACAACAATACATTAATTTTCTTATACAACACATTTTATATGTTGTAATGATACCATGCTTCTTCTTTCTTAATATTGTTTATGATCAGTTTGTGATGATATATTTTTTATGTTTTCGTTAATGATTAATTTTGTAGGCGTTAAAATTCTCTTGATGAATTCACATTATTATGGTCATTAGATATTAATTTTCAAATAGATATATAAATACAATATATCGTGGATTTTAATTTTCCGTAAACTATATACCATTTCAAATTAATGTGTTTTATTTTGAATATTAAATAATTGAATTTGGAAATATAGATTATACGTATTATTTAATAAATATAGATATTTGATGATAGGACATATTTTTCATTAATTAAATAGATCATTTTATATTTGAGGAATGTAATGAACATTTAGTGATTAATGAATCTTAAAATTATATATCCCCTTGATGCATAAATTGGAATAATGAGGAAAATTAGTAAGCTAGTATAAAATGTGATCCAAGCGTATACATTTCCATTGATTAAACATTCCTGGAATAAGGTATTGATTGTGTAGATATCATAATGTATGAAAGCATGATGTCTAATACTAATGATTTACATAATTTATATTTTAAATATTATTATCAATAAATGAATGCATTGATATTATCCAAGAAATATTTTAATTCTCGTGTTATTGATTAAATGAAATATGTTTTCAATTAACTACATATCAATATCTATTATTCATTATTGATTAATGATATATTCTACTCTACATAATTTATACTAGTTTTAGGAGCTCACTATTTATTTTTCCCCATCCCCAAGTTATAGAAAAGTATATTATGAATAATATTATGGGTACATGAATTTTTATATTCTATATATTTTATTTTTCAATTTAAATATGTGAATATTATATGCATACATTTTCCACGGAAAAAAACATATTGATCATTTAGGATGATATAAATTACATATAGTTCCACTATAGTAATGTAACCATAGTGTTTGGGCTATTGGAATTTTGTTGTTTAGATTTTGTTTTAGAGGATGTTTAGTAGAAACTGTCGAAACAAGATTTATGAAATAACTGATTATGGGAAATAAACCTACGAAATACATTGAGTAAATGTATAAGTAGAGGATAATATCCAAAATAATTGGTATTGTAGTTTTTTTGTGTTTTACAAAAATTATAATTTTTTCTGAAACTGTGATTTTTGGTTTTTGTCAATGGCTGGTGTTAGAATGAACCATGTTAATATAAAATGTGATAAACAATGTTGTAATTATGAGAATAAATGGGATTTTGGATGGAGTTAAATGTATTTTGATTATGAATATTCATTTATTTTGATATATTATATTCTACATGAACCTTCATAAATTCATGGACTCACCAATGATAAAAAAAAATTATAGTGTTTTTTTTGACATCGGCTAGTGGTGACTATAGGAAAAAGATTTCTCAATTTCAGTCATGTCAAAAACGTGGAATGTGACACCCTATAGAATGTAATAATGAAATAAAAAAATGTTTTATGTTGGTAAAATTAACGATTATATTAAGGAATTTATTTGGAAAATGAAGGGTACAATGGAATGAAATATATTTCATCCAATGAAACCATTTATAGTTCACTATCTTATGTGTGGGGAATCTGGAAACTGTATAACATAATTCCCTAATCCAAGAGTTTTCTCCTAGGTTAGGGAAGGAACTATTCCATTTCAATAATTGAAATTTAATTATTTGGGTGACTATGTATTGGGAATGGAGAATTATAATATAAATGTATTATATAATTAAAGTTATCATAATAATAGTAATTACACCACTAAGGATTGTTTGTTGTAGTTTTTATTGAAGGATTTGAAAGCATATGATGAATGGTATTGATAACCAATAAAAGTGAATAATGATAATGGTTATTAGTTATTGGATATCACATGATTGATTAATGATAAACCATAATATGTTACCAATGTTGAGATAATAATGATACGGAATTTTTATTATGTATATGAGATAAAATTGGTGACCATTAAAATGTTCTGTGATATGAATTTTGTATTATCTTTTCTATAGTTAAAGGTATTTTTTGTATTTCTGGATTATATTTGACAATTTGAGAACTTATTTATACATGAAGAAGATAATTTATTTTTGGAAGCTTGTATATTTTCATTATGTTTTTATTATGAGCCATGTTTTCAAATATTTTGTATTTTACTTTAAGAGATACTTTTTATTTTTTGTCAAAACTAATTTTAAGATGATTTTCTATAATTTTTGAACTTCTTTCTGGATTTTGGAAAATGAATTTTTTTAGATATAATTTTGTAATTATCTTATTGTTAACTACATATTGAATGAATTAATTTGATCTTTGGGTGTTATTTTTATCAATTTAGATATTAATGTGATGTCTTTATAATATTTAATAATCAATTTATTTTTTTATTTTCCATAAATATATACAAATAGGAAAAATTACTTGTTATTATGTTTTGGATATTATATTTTCCTAATTCAAAATGTCACTGTTGTATATAATAAAAATCCATCTTAATAACTTATAATTTAGAGAAAGGATAAGATTGTGCTGGAAAATGATAATAAGATGAAATTATAATCCCATAGTAACTATATTTCATTGTTTTGTTATAGTGGATTGTAAATAAATTCTAAAACTATAGGAAAACAACTTTGAAATAAAAACGTTATCCATTTATGTTCATTTCAGATGAATCAATTGTCTTTTAACACATTTTTTAGTTTTTATTTTTTCATGGTTAACATTATCATGGCCATATTCTCTATCAATATCTATTAATCCTTGTTCATTTGTTTTCTCATCCATGTCCATATTTTCACTTCTGACTAATTTCCTAAAATTTATAAAACATGTTTTTTAAACACTAGATGAATTTAATATTTCTATTTCCCTCTTTGAGAGGATGTTTTCTTAATAAATTACAATGTGGGTTTTCTAATAATTAATATTAAATTTCAATCGCATTTTTACCAAGTACCTATTTAAATTGAGAGTATTAAAGTTATTGAAGTGGGTGGGGGATGTAACACCCCAGTATTTTAAAATAACACTATAATCGATAGCATATACAACACATAACACGTAGCTTAAACCATCCACAATATACTAATATTTATATATTACCATTCTATCCTAGCCATTGAACTTTTTTTTTGAGTATTATAACAATTATTATAATATATATATATATACTAATTAATTAATATTAAATAAGAAATGAAATTTTATTAAAACACTTTTATTCTTCAAAAATAAGTTTTTTTAGACAATGCATTTTGTTATTTTTTGTGAGAGAATGCTATAATTAATTATTCTATTTTTTATAAATTATATTAATTAAAAAATATCATTATTAAAATAAGTATATACAATTTATCAAAAATCTAATTTTTTGTATTTTTTCATAAGATAGTTTTAATTTATTAGTGAATAATATTTATTTTTATTTAAAACTGTATTTTTTCAGGAAAATAAAAAAGATAAATTTTCTTTATAATGGTTTCAATATATGATTTATTAGATTTAATTATTAATAATCCAACTAAAATAATTGGTATCATTTTATTTTAGAATTTAAAAAAAATTATATTTAATATAAATTCTTCTAAGAAACATGTTTTCATTGAATTTTTGTGTCTTAATCATTAATTCATTTATGAAAAATTGATAAATTGAATCTCAAAAAATAATTTCAAACATATATTTTTGATATATATATTTGGTATATAATTGCTTTTATTTTTGGTTTATTATAAATAATAAACTTTGTAAATAATTGTCTCCACAGTTAGGGTAAATAGGATAAGGAAGGTTAAAAATATGGTAAGGCACTAAAAAATCCACCCAAAACCTTCCTTAATTTCATTAGATGACTCTATTTTTTTCCTAACCATCCAAAACTAAAATATTTGAAATTTTTTCCTGTTGAATATTATTTTTTCCATGATAATGTTTTAATGAGAGATAAATACAAAAATTATATATTTTTTATTTTCATATCTACAAAATCTTATGATAAAGATAAATACAACCTATATCTGGTTATAAATATTTATTTTAAATAAAAATTATTTTTTCATGAAAATATATTTTTAATTTCTAGTGATGAAATAATATCTTTAAATTTGTAAGCAACAATGACATTATATTTCTTCAATCAATTTAAAAATTAAATAATTTATTGAAAAGGAAAACTAATATAATTTGAAATAATTAATGAATCCCACAAATTTTATAGATTAATAAGAAATTTTTGGGATTTTTAAAGGATTATATTAAAACTAGAAAATTATCTTTATGTATTTAGATTCACATTAAATGAATAGTTATAAAAATGACATCAATGAAATTTTATAATAAATAATGTTTTTAGATGATTGTAAATTTATAAAAATCCCATATTCAGCTAATGGAATGGGATATAGTTTAAAAATCAACAATATTCCATTTATTTTCCATTTTACATTTTATAATATAATTATTGATACCAAATTGGTAGATACTTTACTGCTACCATAATTTTAAAAAAATTTAACGAGTGTCAAATTTAACTGATTATGTTAAAAACATTATAAAAACAGTATAAAATTTACTAGATAATATAATTTTGACCCATCTTGACCTTGGATTATAATTATATCATGTTTAAAACATAATAATATGAAAATTAGTTTATATTAATTTAATACATTATGAAATCCCAAATTATCCCCTCCTCTCACATAAAATGGCAGATCCACTCCACTTTTCATCAAATGTAAAAAACCATTTGGATTGAAAAATAACTACCCAAATCCCTTTATTACATCCATTTCCTCATTCTTCATTGATTTGATCATAAATCTAATATAGAGAGCCTTTAATTTTAATCCTAATGTGGTTTTCTAAAAAAGAGATACCCTTCTCAGCTGAGAGTTTTTCTATCATTTCATCTTCCACATCCTTAAAATATTATCCAACCATGGAAATATAATAAGATCAGTATCTACCACATACTAATGTTTTACTAGTTTCATGGAATTATTGGATTGAAAGTGTTAATAAGATGGTTCAAATAAAAAAAAGGATAAATTATAATATTAAATTATTAATCCATCAAAACACAAAACATTTTAATGTGATATATTCAGACTCAGAATTTTTATGATGAAAAAATTAATGGAATCAGAATTATAGATATTCTAATTAAATGATTTTTTTTATTATAATCACAATTATTCGAAGAAAAAAACAGATAAAGAGATAATTAAAATGACTGGATTTCTATTACATGCCCAGTATAATACACATTTAAATATAAAATATACAATAGCTATTAAAATTAATGATGTCCTACAAGATGTAATAAATGAATAAACACTGTTAACCATATGAATAGAAGTAGTCAATATTCTTAACAATAGGTTTTCATAGTTCATACATTCTATTACAGTTTTATTTCCTTATATGTAAATCCATCGATAAGATGATAGAAATAATCTCTAAACTCCAATCCAAATAATCCCTTGATTGTAAAGTTGATTAGAGTCTATCTATGTAGCCCCAGAATCCCATGACACCAGGGATAAAATTCACAGCCTTCTTATCATTAGAATTACTTGATCATAATAATTATTAGATATAGAATACATATGAAAATGTTTTGAAGGAAACATCCAGGATAAGGATTACTTTTAAGGAAATTTCTATAATTTTTAAAATGACAAATACCAATATTTTCATGTAGATAAATCATTATAATACATTAGTTACAAAAATTATACCACCAAATAACTCTTCAAATGAATGGATATTTATAGGTGAATCTCCAATGGTTAAATTTATGAGTTTGTTACAACGGTCATAGAAATCTGGGAATTGAAAACTGACAATGTTCTAGAATAACTATGTGTACGATGGTATTTTTTAGCACCATTCCAATGTTAAATGTAATACTTATGATAGAAAAAAAAATATTATGTACTCCAATTATAAGAATTAGTCATTATGATGGAATTCATAATTGATTATCAATAATGAAATCCTTATCAGGATCATACTGATGAATTAGTATTAGAATTAGTCTGATATTCATGAAATTAGTCAGTACGATGTAAAAGAAAAAAGTATAAAACTAGTCTGAATAAATGTCTCTCTAATTAGTCAAGATCATACCAGATATTTTGGATCATAATGATGAATTAAAAGTTTATATTAATAATAAATTAAAAAAATTATATATATATGGTAAAGGGGATTTATTATTAAAAAACATACTAAAAAATTATGAATATATAAACAGTTGTAAAACTTTTTCTATAAAGTGTTTGTGATTCAAAAAAATAATGGAATAAAAAATTAAGAATTATTACATCCAAATCAACAAACTCCAACTTTTGGGAACTAAAAAACCATAATATATAACTCATAAATAATAAAATAAAAAAATATAGTCCATTTTTCTTTTATGAACATTGAAGATATTGTTTATAACCCACCTTAAATTTATTATACTTTTGAATCTGATGGAATATATTAGTACAACTCCCCCTAAGGAATAATAATTCATCTAAGCATAGTATCTCCCATTTTATTAATACATATCCCACTTTGTATAACATATCCCCCTTTATAAAATTATCTCTAATTTTATTAAACATTTTCCCATTTTTTATTTTCAAAATGAACTGGGAAAGTATGCATAGCTTCAAAATATGATAGAAGAGACAAAATATTAATCATAATAATTTTATGAACTATATTTTCATCCATAAAGTAATATGAAGAAAATAAATCCAAATGTTTTAAAAGATATAAAAATATGATAAATCTGATGAAAAGATAATTTCATTTATTAATAATTCAAATGTTTGAAAAAAATACATCCTGAGGTGTAAAAGTTTAAATTCTTTTTTCATCATCTTCAGGAAAAAATATTTCATTCTGTATAAATCCCCTCGATCCTTTTCATGGTTTTTGATCTATTATTAATAAATTACATGCCTTCGAACATAATTATTCTTCCTTTAAAATTCCTCATAGAGAACATTCTTTTTTCTCTCATAAAAATCAGTTTATATTCATAATATCAGAGTATCGTCATCTCAAACACCGTATCATGAATATTTTGTTTCATGAAATTTGTATCCTATATCCGTTCATTAATAGTATCTATAAATTATTCAACAAACATTACTCCCTCAGAAATATATGTGAATAACTTGTTAAATTATAGATATATTTCTACCAAGAATTAATTTACATTAAGTTAGTGATCATCATGAATATGAATATCATTATTTACTTTGTTGGACCAATTCACCATCTTATGAAATCTTCTTTTGTGATTGTGGTAGTTTTCTTGAAAAAATTGAACACTTATTCAGTACAAATATTATAAAATGTTGAAAAATTAATAGAAATTTATTATTCTATAAGGCTAAATTGTGTACGTTTACATCCCACATCAATATTATTAAAGTATTGTTTTTTTATTTAACAGCATTGAGGATTGAAAAATGTTATCAAATAAATTTTGAACAACAATTTCCTCTGAATCCAATGAACATTATGAATGTTTATGATTATTCAATATGCTAGTTTTGATATCTCCTTCATTTCCTTTAATTTCAAAATCAATTAAAACTTTCGATCGAATAGTTTTTTCTTATAAAGAATTTACATCATCAAAATATTTATCTGAATCTTCCCTATTACTGAATTATTAAGTTGAATGTTGATTTGGTTCTTCTTCCTTATAGGATTACACTTCTTTCTCTTCTTATGATGATACATCATAATAACATTATGTGATTTTATTCTTTTTGATACTGTAATGGTAATGGTGTTGAGGAAGATGTATATTTAGATGATGTGTTTTCCTGTCATTCAACTAAATTTACTTCTTTTTCTTTTAAATCTTCTTTTACAAAATAATTTTATTATTTTATAAACATCTTCTTGAAAATATTATTCTTATTCTCTATAAATTTATTCATCTTGTTTCCATTCTATTGTTAAAACTCTTTTCCCGTATGATTTAGATAATAATTCATTTTTTGGTAAGGTAAGAAAAAATTCTTCAAAAACATGTCTACTATCTCTTGTATCATCCACTAAAGGTATTACTGAGTGGGCTACTAAATATTCATAAAAAACATGTCCATATTCTAGAATCACATGATTAGTTAGAGAAATATGAAGGACATGATTCTTATATTTTATCTCAAGATATTTCAAAAAACATTTCACTATTCTTACATCAATTAACCATTTTATATTATATCATTATTTTCCCTTTTTCTTCTAGATATCATACAATTCATGTTTTCAGTGCCTTATCCATATCTATATAAATAACAATTTCTAGATCCTATAATTTTTTTGTGATTTACAAGCCATTAAATTGTTGAAATCGTCATCAGTTATACTATTTTATTTCATATTTAAATATTAAGATGTTTTTTCATTTATCTAATTTTTTCTTCCTCATATTTCTATAGTGGTTGTGCATCCAAGTCCACACCATCAACCTTTTCTAT
This sequence comes from Viscum album, assembly GCA_963277665.1. Taxonomy (NCBI): domain Eukaryota; kingdom Viridiplantae; phylum Streptophyta; class Magnoliopsida; order Santalales; family Viscaceae; genus Viscum; species Viscum album. Next base: position 1,815,546,748 of record OY728151.1, on the reverse strand, counting down.
AAATATTTTCTATTTTGAATAAAAAAATTCCTTCCTTGAATTTGTATCTTAACTTATGAATGATATATATTATCTGATCCGATATGATTTATTCTCAATCAGAAAATTTCTCATACATTTGAAAATTATATTGTTGAAAAATGATAGAAACATTATAATATTTGAAATGATTGAATAATTTTTTATAATTTACACAATAATTTATATAAACATATCTAAGTCAATTTTACTAATGCTAACAAGAGTTATAAGAAAAAACATTCAACACTTTTAAAGTATATATATCAACCATCATAGGGATAATATATTCTAACACAAACAAACCAAAAAAAAAACTACTATTCATTTTATGATGGCTGACATTCTATAATTTCTCATAAAATGAGAAAAAAGTATCTATACACTTATTCTACTAAAAATTCCATATATGTCTGGTATCATATGTGAAGTTAAGATTTATTCTCTACTATAAGGATAACATACCAATTTATCCAATCATTTAGAACAATTATTATATCTTTCGACATACATGGTAATGAAAAAATTATTCTTACCATATTCATTATCGAATTAATATTATGTATAATGGTCCCTAACCATTTCTAGAAAATGAAGATCACAATATTTATATAGTTTCACAACTCACACACATTTCCTAACATAAAAATAAATTAATTTTTTAATAGAATTGTAAAACATATCAAACAAAGGCATTTCAATATGTATTCCCCTAAAAACATTTAATAATCATTGAGTCCAAAAATTTTATAAAAATTTTTAATCAATAATTTTATTTTTCATTAAATTCAATATTTTATAAAATTTCGTGTCCAAAAAAATATTATGATATAAACATTTTATAAAAAATATAAATTTATAATATTAAAATATGTTAATAAAAACTAAAAGTTTTTGAACAAAATATCTATATGTAATCCTCCAAAAAAGGACTATATTAATGTAATTTTATTGGTAAATAATAAGTAGATATTAATTACTTCATATCATTGATCATTCCTAACTTCTGTTTGATGTACTCAAATCTATCAGAGCAAATGGGTTTTTTAAAAATATCATCAATTTGTTCTTACATTTCAAAAAAATGTAAAATTATTTATCATTTATGTGTGTGACCTAGAATAAAATGGTTTCTTATATCATTCTATTTAGTATGTGATTTATTTTATGGGTTTTACTCAAAGAAACAGAATGCAATTTATCCCAAATTTTTGGAGTTTTAGTAAAAATCATTCCATAGTCAGTGAGTGTGTGTTGCATCTACAACATCGGACCACAACAACGTCTAGATGCCACATATTAATATTTAATAGTGTAAATTTTTACTATGTGATGTATACTCTAAGACCATGAAACAAAAGATGCACCTAAAAAATTAAATGTTATAAATTTACTTCTCTTATCCATTCTATGGCCACCAATTTCGGCATCTGAAAAAAAATTTATTTATAAAAATATAAATGAATAATTGAATAATCCCATAAAAATAGTTCCCTTAAGATAATTAATGATTCATTTAAAAAATTATATATGGGATTATTTTGAATTGACTTGGTATCCATCACATAATAATACTAAAAACATTAATTCTAGACAATTAGTTGATAAGACAAGTAAAAATCCAATAACACATCTAAAATTTTTCTAATCAATTTGTTTCCCATCCTCATAATGTCCTAAAGTGTATGATGTGAGATTGGGAGTACTAATAGTTTTGATATTTTCATAAATAAATTTCTTATGGAAATATTTTATATACATATATTTAGATACTAATGTTCCTTTTGGTTTTTGTGAAATTTGAAAACAAATAAAATATTTTAAATCACCCATAATAATCCTTCCAAACTCATAATTCAGAAGATTTACAAATGAATTTGATAAATATTTTTTATTTGAAAGAAATATAACGACATCTACATAAAGTTTTGCAAAAAAATATATTTTTTTACTTATTTTATTGGATTTCTAGGATCTTCGGATCCCTTAACAAAAAAATTTATTAAAAAAATAAAGTTAATATGTCATACCGTGCTCTAGGGGATTTTTTAAGTGAATAAAGTTCCTAGGAAATCTTATAAACAATTTGTAGATTCTTTTATATTAAAAACCAGGATATTTTGGAACATAAAGTTCCTTATAATATATCTATTATGAAGATATCACTTTACATCCATTTTAAATATTCTGAAATTAAAGAATGATGCTAAGGATATAAGTATTATAACATATTGAATTCATAATACCATTGTATTGATTTCATCATAATATATTCAACCCTATTGAATTTATCTGCTACGAACTTGTATAGTATTGTTCCTAACAATTATTATATTTTCATCACATTTATTCTGAAAAACCCATTTTACTCCAATTATAGTAGTTTTATTAGGTCATGAAACTAAATTCTAGACTCAGTTCCTTTCATACACATTGAGTTCATCTTGAATTGAATTAATCCAATTCTCATCACCTAAATTCTCATTAGTATTATTAGGATCAAATTGGTATAAGAAATCTAGATTCTCATTTTCATTTCTCAAAGAACATTTATTCCAAACTAGTTGATCAACATCACCAATGATACCTTCATTGGAATTATTACTATTAAAAAACTGATTTCTTGGGTTTTCAAAAGTTTGTACATCAATAATATGTTGGAAAAATTTATAAGGAATACCTTTAGAAACTCATTCATCAGTTACTTCCTTTGGAGATGATATTTGTAACAAAGATTGAAAACCTGCTTTAGAAATTAATTATAAGGATTTATGTTGAGGTTCTTTCAAAAAAATGTATTAGTTTCATTAAACATAACACTCATTGTTTTATAAAATGTAATATATTTTTTCTTAAAAATTATATAATCCATACTTGTTGAAAAATAACCTAAAAATATTCCTGCATCAGATTTTGGTGCAAATATTTGTTTGTTATCTTTAGTATTAAGAATATCTACTTTGGAACCAAACACATTGAATTTAGAAATATTTGGTTTTATTTCATCAGACCACTCTTATGGGGTTTTATTAAGAAATTTTCTAATTAAAATTTGATTTATAGTATAACAGGCATAACTAAAATATTCAAAAAAAAATGTTTAGAAACTAAGTGTTCACTCTTTACTGTTATAGTAATCACCAAAGTAATTATATTTCATAAATTAATTATATTATTTTCTTGTGGTGTTATATCTACTAAATAGTTATGTTCAATAAATATATTACTAAAAAAATTGAAATCAAAATTTTGAAATTCCCCCCCATGATCTCTATGTATAGTTACCAAGAATACATTTTTCACATTTTTAACTCTGGATATAATTTTTTTAAAATAATAAAAGGTTTTAGATTTATTTGTACGAAAATATTCCCATGGGAATCTATTGTATTCATTAAGTAAGAAATTTAAATAATTTTTCCCGCCAATACATATAGTTTTTTTAGGACCACATTATCCCATATTAATTAACTATAATGAATCCAAAGTTGATATTTCACTAACTGATTTAAAACATAACTTCTATTTCTTAACAAACTGAAAGAGGTCATAGAATTTTGAACTATCAATCATATTTTCTAGTAGATCATTAAAATATATTTTCTTAGTAACATCACTATGCTTTTAAGATTAAAATGCCCAAAAAATATATTCCATAAATAAGATTCATCTTCCATCACACAATGGAATGTTAAGTCTTGGATCCTATGGTCTTCTATGTTTATTGTGTAAACATTCTCATTTTAATTAGTAGAAAGAATAAATTTATCCCTGGAACAATGTAATGTACATTTATATTTCTTAATGTTCTCAAGGAATCCTTCATCACATATCTGATATATGATTATAAGGTTGTTCTTATGTCATAATGAAATAAAACATTTGATATAAGAGCTTTTCGATCAAGGATAATGCTACCTCTATAAATGATTTATCCTTGAGAATTATCTCCTAAAGCTACTTTTCCACCTTAAGTCATGAGAATATTCAAAAAATATATTTAATTCTATTCGAATATCTTGAGAAACAATAATCCTATTAAATTTATTTTGGGTACTATCATTATATTCATGAAAATAAAATAATTATTTTTTCGGAACCAAACCATTTTTGGTTCCTATATTATCAAAAAATAGAATTTTTGGAACTAAAATTTTTATTGAAAAATAAGACTTATGAATCAATAAATATTTTACTCAGTTGAATGAATAATTTTTCATCTAGTAACCCCCACTTTGATACATAGTTCAAAAAGGTTCACTTTTAGGAATAGAGTAATTTTTTCTAAAAACATGTTTCTTATTGGTAAAACCCATTCCAAAAGTGCTACCATGAGGTCTAATTTTATTTTACATTTTATCAAAGATTCCATACTTGAGTTAAACATTGTTAAATGATAATTTAATATCAAAATTTAAAACATTTGTCTTTCAACTAAATTTTTATCCTTATAATTAATATTATTAGAATAATTTTATTTTCATAATTAATTAGTAAAATATATTTCTTAGAAATAATTATCTCATGTTCATTTAAAATGATATCTTTTCCAAAATTTAACTTTTAAATATATTTAGTGATGTAATATTTATCATTTGTCAAAAGATTAATTCGTCAATATTTCAATGAATATTTATCTTGGGAATTGTCACACTTTTTAAAAATCATACATGTTTTGATTTCAAAATTCATTGAAAATATGATAAATTTCATCCTAACATGGTAGATTATTATATTCTATTGAGGAATATTTTTCATCATAGGATGTAGAATTTTTTCCAGAAGGATATTATTAATTTAAATACATAATAGTAAGGTATTCAATATTTTGTAACTTTTCCACTAAACATTGATTTATTATAGGTAACTTTTCAAATAGTATAGTGATCCCTTCTCAATAACACTATATATTAGAATAATTTAATGAGGAATCTCCATTATATGAAATCTGAGTGACATATTCTTTTATAATTTTCCAACACTTTTAATTATAAAACTTCTTTTGTATTTCTATAATAATTCTGTTACATTCAATCATTCCTTTTCATCTTTGGACATGTATGCTGAATGTGTATTGTTCTCTTACATTCGTAACAAGTAAACATTGAATGTTTCTTTTAAATCTTTTTATTACAACATTTCATACATATGTATAAAACAAATATCATTCATAATTTTTTTCCATGATTTTTGAATGATTAGACAACTCATTTTAGGATTATTCAAATGAAAAATAATTAGATTCAACAAAAACACTCTTATTTCTTGAATACTTACCAATTATCTCAACAAACTATAAATTAGTAATAATACTAGATAATGTAGAAAAAGATACTCCACCATTCTTCGGTTTATAATTTTATATACCACTCTTTGATCTTCCTCCATATTGAATTTAGATTCCAATAAGTTCATAAATAGTTATATTTGTATTATTTCTTGTGTCATCCACATAAATTCATTTACATTATCACTCATTCGATATTACATTGATGTTCTTTTCAAAAAAAATATATACATCAATACCTTTATCTCCAAGTGTATGTAAACTACTAATAACACTCAAAACAGTTGGTGAATTTTGGGAATCAATTCACCTGGTATTAAAATAAAACGGTTGGTAATCAAATTTAAGAATAGCTCTTCTTTTTTCTGTAACATTGGATTTATCAAAATGTGAAATTTCCAAAATACTCCAAACACTATTGGAAGCATCAATTGAATATTTCATACTATAGATATTCCTCATTATAAAACAACATAAATTATTTGTAAATTTATAGTTAAATGGATATTCTAAATTCCCAGCATTAGTAAAAGTTAAATTTTTTTAACATGAATCTTGTATTTCTAAGTATGTATTAAGAAATAATCTACTCCATTTATGTCCAAAAATGTTATCATTCTATCATTCCAATACGCAATGTAAATCTATCAAAAAAAATTCTCTACTCAGATTAATATTACCAAAATATCAAATATTTATAACATTTTTATTAAAAACAAAAGATATTTTTTATAAGACTACATGTTAGTGTAAAAAATTATAAATCAATAATTTTATAAAAAAACAAGGTAAAATTGAAAATTTTGATGGATGTAAAAACATAGAAATTATAAAATAAGTAGTTCCTTCTCTAATTCAATTTGTGGGATTGAAAAGAGTAACTATAATGGTTACAATTATAATAGGGTTGAATTGTATTTTAATACCTTTAAAATAATAAATAACATATTAATGTAATATTATCAGACATAGACTTTGTGTGATGATTAGAGTTAAGGAATTGGATTCACATTTTACCTAATTATATCAAAGAATGTTTTTTTCTCAGTCACAGATACAATGATAAAAAATATTATATACTGGTAAGTGCAATGACTAAATTTGTTTTACATATAAATAATAATATACTGGTACAAACATGAAATGACGATATAAAGTAAAATAAAGAATGACATACAAGCCATATTAAATGAATACAACAACCTGAAGAGAAAAGGTAGTTGTTGGACTCCTCATGTATTAATCCAGTTTTAATGATCACAAATCTCCTTACTGTTTACAAATCTCCTTGATATTTCCAAATCTTATTGCTGATCACAAATCTAACATATCTATTACACATGTGTATTTATGTTTCAAGTTATCTTATACTTTATAATGGTTAAGCTCAATCCATTTTATGCATATTACTATTTTATCCTAAATACAGTTTTTTGTCTAATTACAAGACACCGTGAAGCTTGACACAGAATGTCAGACACTATGAGCAAGAAGCAGACACCGTGAAGCCTAAGTCTCAGACACCATGACAAATGAGACACCGTGACCATAAAACACCATGACGCTGTATTCCGAACACAGTATGCCTGACACCATGAAGCAAGTCACTACGAATAAAAACCATAAGCTGGTCCCTCAGTTTGTCTAAATTCCAAAAACAGTTAGCAAGATAAAGTCTTCAAGACACCGTGAGTCAGACACTATGACGCAGACACTGTGAAGGACACACTGGGAGCCAGACACCGTGAGAGACACACCATGAGGGACATACCGTGAAGGAAATACCGTGAAGGAGATACCGTGAAAGACATATTGTGAAGGAGACATCGTTTTCATAACAACTGTGACACCGTTTCTTAACCTTTTGTTAATATTATTTAAATATTGCTAATGATCTTATTTGATGTTTTTAATGAAATTAATGATATTTAATGATATTTTTTGGCCTGTCAGGAAATTGTACCTCGTACATAAGAAAAGTAAATCATTCTATAGCCGGATCTCGGGGAATATAAGGAATATTGAGTTGCAGTAGAGAAAAAAAGAGGAACATACGCACATGAACAAAAAAACACGAGTGCACTATACTGAACAGAACACCAATCTTGAGCACGACCACGAAAAAGAGATTGCAAGATCTTCAAAGAGATCATTGTATAATACATGCAATATAACAATACTAAAGAAAACATGAAGTACATAACATCTTCACTTGTGAAGAACACCAAACTAAACCACGATACTCTGTTTTTTTACAGAAAAACTAGAGAAGGGCTCAGATGCATTTATGTTGAATCCAAGGAGTCCAGAGCTACACTTATTTTCACTAGAGAATTCTAAACTCTTATTTACTCTCTCTAAGTGATTCATGATTTAATTTTAGAGCAGTGTGTGTACTCTATATATTTTTCACACACACTGTCTCTTGTGCTGAACAAGATGATTTCTAAATCCTCACTCACATCTATTTTATCTCTTGTGTTTCCCACAGTGGATAGTGGTAGAGGTCATGTGAGACCTAGACAACCTGTGTGTTGTTGAGTTGTTTTCCCAAGAATAATTGTGGTAGAGGTCCGACTACATGGACTGTTTGTGACCTGTTGTTAACCCCGATCCAGTGTGTGGATCAAATTTATATATAAATTTGAGAGAAATAAGTCTCGGCTTGAGACTGAACCTCTTGGTTATATCTGTTGTGCATTATTAGATTAAGATTAAAGTATACTACATATTCATCTGCTAATTATATTGAAATAAAAAACTATATTCATGTTACTTTGATAGTTAATATAGAAAGTGTTTGTAACTATTTTAAATCAGTAGATTAGTTTCAAAGGCTAATTTAATCTTCTGATTAAAATAACTGAGACATAATCAATCATTGAGAACCTAATTGAACTTTAACAGTTTTACAGATTCACTACATTTTATCTTATTTTATAAATTTTGGATTTTAATTGAAATATTTTTAACAAAATTTTTTATTGGAACTCAATTCACACACCCCCCTCTTAAGTGTCCACTCTGACCACCATTTGGTATCAGAGGTTGTTTTTGTTAAAGGATTTCAAAACCTTCTATTTTTTTTAACTGTGATTTTAGTTGCATCCTTAAAGATCTTAAATTTCTGTTAGTTCTAAATCTTACCTCTTTAAATATGTTTTCTAAAATCAGGCTATGGATAATAGACTAGAAGGTGCTGCTACGAACATGCCACCTTTCTTTAATGGTACAAACTATGCTCAGTGGAAACTGAAAATGAAAATTCATTCAGAATATATGGGATTTGATATCCGGAATGCTATAGAAACTCAATATAAGATTCCAAAAACTAAAATAACTACTTGTGATAAACCTACTAAAGTAGCTTACAATAATAACTATAAAGAAATGAATGTATTGTATTGTGCTTTAGGAGATTAAGTGTTTAACATAATATTTTCTTGCAAAACTGTTTTTGAAATATGGGATACTTTGGGTGTTTCACTTGAAGGAACTACCAATGTTAATGAAACGAGATTGACCACTTATACTATTAAGTATAATTATATTAAAATAAAGACTAATGAACCTATCTCTAACATGTATCTTAGGGTCAATGAGATTTTCAACACTATGATCTCCCTTGGAAAGGTTGTTCTAGAAATGGAACAAGTTATGAGAATATTGAGATGTTTGCCAGACCGATGGAGAGTCACATCTATTTCAATAATAGATTCATGTGACATTTGTGCTAGGCCTGTCAAAGAGATAATTAGTAAACTTATGATGATGAGGATGAACTCAAGGGGAATAAGGAAGAGGATAATGAATCTAAAAGAAAGTCAGTGTCATTTAAGTCTACTACTTCAAAGATCAAGGACAAGGAGAAAATTCATATACCTACTGAAAGCTCGAGTAGTAATGAGACTGCTTCTGATAGTGATGCCCAGATGGATCAAATAGCCATAAGATTTATGAAATTCTATAGAAAGAAGAAATTCTTCAGAAAATAAAACTAAAAAGGTAAATATGACAACAAAGGTCATTGGAAGAAGGATTGGAAGAAAGATGATACGAGTGATGAAGTTGATTTCTATGATTGTAAAAGAAAAGTTCACATAAAAGCTGACTATCCAGAACTAATGTTCAAGAAGAAACATGTCTATAAGAACAGTAAGTATAAGAAAGAAATGAACGCAACTTGGTGTGCTTCAGAAGACATCACAAGTTAATCTGAAGTTTCTGATTCTGAAATGAATCGTTCCAACATGTGTTTCATTACCAATACTTCTGAGGTACCTGTTTCCCCTATACTGAATGATTATTATTCTGACTCTGAATCTGAAAACATGTCTAGTGAGGAACTGTTTGAATATTCTAATATACTATAAGAAACATGTAATAAACTTGAGGACAAGTACAAATCATTAAAGAAACAACATTCTTTATATAGAACTATTAAATCTTTCCTTGAGAATAAAAATGAAAAGAATGGACAACTATTAAAAGAAAATACTGAAATGAAAATTTCTAATGAGAAACTGAGAAAGGACTTAGAAAATTTCACAAATGGAAATAACACTCTAAATCAAATTCTAGGTAAACAAGTGGAACCAAATTATAATAATGGTTTGGGATACCACCCTGGACAAAGACAGTTTACCAAAAATAGATTTATTCCTAAATCTGAACAAAATTCTGCTAGTTCAAGTTCTGGAAATTCATATGCATCAACTAGTTACTCACAAAGATATAGATAAAATAGAGTTTCTTTATCAAAATCTATTGAATCAATTAATTATATGAGTCCCATAAGTCAAATTTGGATACCTAAAGCTTTGATTGTTAACCTGTCTGGACCCAAGAAACTCTGGGTACCAAAATAATATTCAATCTAAACCTATTTTTTATGATACCTTCTTAAAGGGTTCCTGTAAAAAAATCATGGTTCTTGGAATGTGGATGTTCAAGGCACATGTCTTGATATTACTCATTCTTTGAAAGCATAAAAAAATTTAATGGAGGCTATGTCACCTTTAGTGATAATTCTAAATGAAAGATCATCGGCCTAGGCCAAATTGGTAACACTAACACTATTTTAATTTCTAATGTTTTATTTGTTGATGGATTGAAATACAACTTGATAAGTATTTCTCAGTTATGTGATGATGGATTTAATGTTACGTTTGAAAATTATTCTTGATATTCTTTAAATTCTAAATTTTTTTAGTATTTTGTTTTTTGAAAAATGAAAATGTATATGTAGTTGATTTAAATTATTTATCTAAATAAAATATTACCTACTTAAATGATTTTCACAAAGAATCATGGATTTGGAATAGAAGATTAGGACACAAAAATATACATTCTCTTTGAAAACTGATTATAAAAAACTTAGTTAGAGACTTACCCAAATTGGAGTTTCCAAATGACAAAGTTTGTAATCCCTGTCAAAAGGGAAAGCAACAGAATGTTTCTTTTAAAGCAAAGAAAGAATTTTCATCTTCTCAACCTCTTGAGTTGGTTCACATGGAATTGTTTGGACCTTCTAGGGTTTCTAGTTTAAATGGGAAGAACTATGTATATATCTTAGTAGATGACATTTCTATGTATACTTGCTTATACTTCTTAGCTCACCAAAGTGAAGCTTGTTCATTCTTTATTAAATACTCCAAGTCTGTAGAGAACATTAGTGGACTTATGATTAAGAAATTGAGAAGTGATCAGGGCTGTGAGTTTGAAAATATGGAGTTTGAGTCTTATTGCTCAGACAATGGCTATAGTTATAACTTTTCAGCCCCTAGGACACCTCATCAAAATGGTATAGTAGAATGAAGAAATAGAACCTTGTAAGAAATTGCAAGGAATATGCTCAATGAGTATGACCTGCCTATTTACTTTTGGGATGAAGCTATAAATACAACTTGTTATATCATCAATAGTTTCTTGATAAGACTAGTTCTCAAGAAGACCCCTTATGATTTGTGGAACAATATGAATCCTAAATTTAGTTACATTAGAGTCTTTGGTTGTAATGTCTTTATTCTAAATACCAAGGAAAATCATTAAAAAATTTCATCCAAAAGTGATGAAGGAATCTTTTTAGGATATTCTATAACTAGCAAAGCCTATAGAGTTTTTAATAAAAGAACCAAGTGTGTGAAAAAATAAGTTAACATCAAATTTGATGAAATAGATCCTCATGAACCAAAGCCTTCTCATGGAAATACTGAAGAAGATTTGTGTATTCTGAACCTTAATGATAAGGTCATTTAACCTATTGTAAAGACAACCAGTTCTGGAAATATTTCATAATTTTCTCTAAATGAACCCGATCCTAGAGAAGAACCTGAAATTTCTAGTCCTACATTTACTAAATCAACTAGATTCTAAAGAATCATCCTTTAGATGCAGTTGTTGGTAATCTTGATATAGGGACACAAACTAGAGATTCTCTTAGAAATCAGGTAGAACATCAAGCCTTCTTGTCATAGCTTGAACCTAAAAATATTGATGATGCTATCAATGATGAATTTTGGGTAATGGCTATGTAAGAAGAACTTAATCAATTTTAAAGGAACAAAGACTGGGAATTAGTGGAAAGACCTATGGACACTTTCACCATAGTCACTAAATGCATGTTTAGAAATAATGTAGATGAAGCTGGAAATATAGTCAGGAACAAGGCTAGATTAGTTGCACAAGGCTATAGTCAAGAAGAAGGAATTGACGATGAGGAGACTTTTTCTCCAGTAGCAAGTCAAGAAGCCATTAGAATTCTACATGTTTATGCTACACATCTAAATTTCAAACTATATAAAATGGATGTCAAGAGTTCATTCTTAAATGGGTATATAGCTAAAGATGTTTTTGTTGAACAACCCCCTAGATTTACAAACCCACAATTTCCAAATCATATTTTCAAATTATCAAAAGCATTATATAGTTTAATGTAATCTCCAGGAGCTTGGTATTACAGATTAAGTACTTTTCTTATTTCTAAAGGTTTTACAAAAGGAATAACTAATCCTACTATTTTTATAAAAATAATTTCTAATGATGTTTTATTCATTCAAATATATGTAGATGATATTATTTTTGGATCTTAAAAAACTTCATTATGTATTGATTTTTCTAAAATGATGAAAAACGAATTAGAAATGAGTTTAATGGATGAACTAAAACTCTTTCTTGGATTTAAAATATTTAAAAATAATGATTGAATTGTTTTGACTCAATGTATGTAAACTAGAGATCTGTTAAAACGTTTTATATTGGATATCACAAAAATTAGTGACACTCCAATGAGTACGACCAGTAAGTTGGATCTTGATGAAGATGATAAATATGTTGATCAAATCACTTATAGAGGAATGATTGGAAGTCTAATCGACTTAACTGCTAGTCGTCCTGACATTATGTTTAGTGTGTGTATGTGTGCTCAATTTCAGGAAAACCCTAAAGAATCACATTTGAATGCAGTAAAAAGAATATTCAAATACCTCAAGCATACACCAAATCTATGACTGTTCTATCCAAAATGAAAATCCTTTGAACAAATTAGTTATTCTGATGATGATTTTGCTGGATATAAGTTAAATAGGAGATGCACCTCTGGAACATGTAACCTTTTTGGAAATTCACTAGTATCATGGTGTAGTATGAAACAAAATTATGTTGCATTATGTACTACAGAAGCTGAAAACATAGCTGCTGAAAGTTTTTGTGTAGAAATTTTGTTGATGAAGCACCCTTTACTAGACTATGGGTATCAATTCAGGTATGTACCATTAAATTGTGACAACACAAGTGATATTAACATTTAAAAAAATATGTTTTGACAATCTAGGACAAAACATATTGATGTATGACATCAATTTTTGAGGGATCATTGTCAAAAAAGAGATATCACATTGGAATTAATTGGTAATTAATATCAACATGCTGATATATTCACTAAACCATTAAATTCTGAGAGATTATATTACATCATAAATGATATTGGCATGATCAATCATTAATAGATATCTTATTAGCCTTACTATTTAATACTTTCTTAAATTACTTTAATGTTCCATGCTCACTATTTCTCAGTTACTGTCTTATGCTTACTGTCTCATAGTTAACACTTAGTGCTCACGGTCTGTCACTATCTCAATGTGATGGAACAGTTCACTCACTATCTCACCGTGACTGAGCAGACCATTCACTATCTCACCGTGACGACAATGACTATCTCACCGTGACGAGAAATTTCAATCACACCCTAACAACTACTCATGGTCTCACTGTGAAAATTATTTATGCATTTATCTTAACCGGTATTGTGGTAATTTTTATTTCACCGCTATTTCCTTTCCTTCGTTTTTATTTTTATGACTTTTGACATTCCCAAATGATAAACCATAAGGGTTTCACTCGATTCTTCACTCGTACCTTCTCTCAAAAACACTTTACCTTGCAAAACTTCTCTCCTTCTCTCTCGCCCGAACCATCAGTGAATTCCAAGGATGAAGCGTCTGTCTTCATCTAACCATGAGAACCGAAGCTCAAATAAGAAGAAGATATCACCAAAGCTTGCACCTGAACGACCCCTAAATCCAATCCTAGTAATCTGTACTGTTTTACCTGAGAAGTAAGTCTACCCGGAGTGGATTTTATCCTACATGTCTTTAGTCCTGAAAGTATTTAGAGAACAAGGATGGATCGAATAGTTCTCGACAAAATGTAGACCTATTTACTCAAGGTTGTTATCTCACTTCTATCATTATGTAAAATTTTCTTTTGAGTTTAGAGAATCTATATGGTAACAAGCATGATCAATGTTCAGAAATTCTCATTCTCTTTTCGGTTATGGGATACATGCCTAAGGATTCCCCACGAAGTAATTCGTGATGATTATCAAAGAGATACCCCTCCCATATCTGATATATATGACCTATAGAATTTTATAGAAATATTAACTTGAAATTGCATCAATAGAAGGTCCATAGCAGTAGAACTGGATGGTGAGACTAGAATGTTGTTCATGATTGTTCAAAATTTAATCAGTCCAAGGAATGGAGACATTGATGTCTTAAAGTATCAGGATGTCTTTATGATTCATCTGATGAAGAATGGATATGAGATAAATCTATGCAAATATATCCTTCACTATATGTGTGAGTTGATTAAGGTCACATCAAAGTCTACTTCCTTGTTTTACTCAGGTATGATTTCAACTATGCTAGCTGCCAAATTATTAGTTGGACTAAATGAAGAAGTTCTTATGGATATTGAGTTCTACTAATACAAACCTACAATCATAAGGATGAAGATAAATTGGAACCCCTAGAAGAAGCAGTGGGTTGATGATAATGATAAGTTGTATGAGAAGTATAATCCTGTAGATTATCCAACAATGCCAAAGGGTATTAATGATCCTGGTTTGGAACCATATGAAGTGAATAAGTACTCAGAAGATGAAGATGAAGAGGAAGAGGTAGCTGAAGTACCTCATAATGAAGCAACTCTTGTTGAGAATGAAAGGACTTTTTTCCCTGCTGTTATTCATTCTGAAGTATCAAGGGAAGAAGTTTTTGTTGAAAATTAGAGAACTGTTGTTCCTTCTATTGTGCTTGAAGAAGAAGCACCTCCTTCCCCAAGAGATGATGTTAACCAAGAATCCCAACCTAAGGCTGTAAGATAATTTTTAGTAACAAAATCAGAGGAGCAAACCATGACAGAGCCTATAGTAGAAAAACTCCATCTTGTGCAAGATGAAACTCAAAAAGAACAACCTATTATCCAAGAAGCTACATTGTAAGACCTTCATGTGGAACAGTTTGTTCCTCAGTACATACCCTATACTGGCCAATGAGCATGTACCATAGTGGTTCAAGCTCCTGTTTGGCATCCAAAAGACCCAGTATCAACTCCAGGCAGGGGAGAATTCCCGAGGTACTGTAGAAGGTCAATATAGCATCACTGTAGCAGGTCACTATAGCAGTATTGTAGCAGTGGAAACTGTAGCAGCGGAAACACTGTAGCGGAAGAGGGACAGTAGCGGGGTACTGTAGAGGCAGTGGTACTATAGCTGTGCGGGTACTGTAGCAGGACTATTCACAAAGGGGTCCTTTGGGCCAAAAAATGGGCTTTCTTGCCCTGTATGCAGGCCACATGGCCATAGGCCATCGGGCTATGTAATGGGTCACCCTCTACCCAGTCTAAAGAGGTCTTTTCATTAATAATAAATTGAGGCTTCGGGCCCAACCATTAAAAAAACATACCCTCTACTGAAGAGAGTTTGGAAATTTCCATTTAGTTTGTAAGGTAGGAAATGGATGAGGAGATTATAGTTGATCCTATGAATCTTAACCTAGTTCCTGAGCCTCAAGAATCCAAAATAGAAGAACATTTTGAGTGGGAGGAACCTCAAAATCTTGAGATTGATGAAGGTGATCCTGGTGATGCATCTCCACCAACTAAGTCATACTATGTGTATACTCGATATGAATTCCCCAACTTCTATGATGTGAGTGTATCACAACAAGTGACGGCATTTGGGAGTGATCATTCTTCGTTTTTTCGATTGTAGTCGGTCACACAACCTGAACCTGAAACTGAATCTAAAACTGAACCTAAAACTGAATCTGAACCTCAACCAGAACCAGAACCTGTACATGTACCTCCACCTTCACTTGAACCCTTACCTGATCAGAAATATTTTGTCAATAAAGAAGATTTGAATGTTTTTGAAAAGACTATATTAGTTGGAGTTGAGAAAATTATGTCCTCTAAACCTCATCCTTTGACTCAACTAAGTTAGGAAGATTCATCGATTAGTTTGGAAAATATTATTCTGCATATTCAACCCAGGATGATCCATGAAATTCAAGAAGTAAGAGTTGAAAATAAGTTTCCTAGTGCTGATGTTGCAACATTGAATGGTATTCTTGAAAACCTACAGAAATAACTGCATTGCAGTTCAGAGCCTGCTATTGCTTATGCACCTGTTGCTGCTTCTCGTGAACCTACTATTTCCAACATTTCACGAGACATTGTGTCCTAAATGCATCCCTATCTATTATATTTTGATTAAAAGATTTGAGAAAGGCACACAATGATGTTGCATCACATGAGAGAACATGTGGAGAACCTGAATAAGCTGAAAAATGAATACAATGGTTGTCTTCAAAAGGTATTGAAACAACTCAAAGCTCTAACCATAGCTGTAAAGGCATCTCCTCCCTCCGGTTAATCCTCTACTCCTTATTTGGATGATTCTGCACTCATATTTTTAATAAATTAAAAAATTCAGAATGCCTTCAGTGGTTTTGATTTGGCTCCTTTATCTGAAGTTTCAAAGAACAGTGATTAAGTTCTTGACCTGGTTCGAATTCATTCTAAAATTTTAAATGATGCTCAACAGGAGATCACCAAGAAGGTAGATTTCTATCTCACCCAGATTTTCTCCAAATCTGATATGAAAAATCACTTTATGTATCTTGTGGAAAATTTGAGGATACCTCCGGTGACTCAGGCTTTCAAAACTCAAGTTCAGAAGCTTAATGAGTTCCCCATACTGTTGGAAAAGTTTATGGAGAATAAAGATGATTTTGAAAAAGAAATAAAGTATGGAGGAGAAATTATTACAGATTTCATAAATCTTCGGAAGCCCTACATACATGTCTACAGCATGACTATTGTTGATCCTGCAGCTACTCCACTCAGACCTGGACTGTCATCATTAGACTCCACTTCTATGTCAGTTAGACAAGCTATTTCTCAGATCAGGCCAGACATTCGTGATCAGCCACATACACAATATTCAACTGCTCCCTCCTTGGCTCCCTTTGTATTTTAAGGTCTCCCTTTTCCTTCCTTGTCTACCACTTAGATTCCTTCATCCTTTGCAGCTGATAAAGGAAAAGAGATGACCAACCCATGAACAAGACCAGTGCCTGCTATTTTTTGATGGTGGTGTCTTTGATTTTTGAATTTCTACTGTATGTTGTATTCTGAACACTTTTAATGACATATTTACTATTTTCCCACTATTCTGTTAACTTTTTGATAATCCCAAAAGGGGGAGAAAAAGTTATGTGTTATTATATAATAAGTTTTTCTATATGTTATATTCTCTATAGTTGCATCTCACTTATACTTTACTTGTAAATGATTTGTGATCATCAAAAAGGGGGAGATTTTTGGACTCCTCATGTATTAATCATGTTTTAATGATAATAAATCTCCTTACTTTTTACAAATATCCTTGATATATGCAAATCATATCACTGATCACAAATCTCACATATCTTATTACTCATGTGTATTTATGTTTCAAGTAATCTTATAATTTATAATGGATAAGATCAATCCATTTTATGAATATTACTGTTTAATTCTAAATACATTTATTTTTCTATGTACAAGATACCATGAATCTTGAAACGGTAAGTCAGACACTGTGAGCAAGAAGCAGACATTGTGAAGCATAAGTCTCAGACACCATGACCAATGAGACACCGTGGGCAATGAGACACCATGACCACGAGACACTGTGACTCTGTAAGCCAGACACAGTAAGCCTGATACCGTGAAGCAAGTCACTAAGAATAGAAACCATAAGTCGGGCCATCAGTTTGTCTAAATGACAAAAACAGTTAGCAAGACACAGTCTTCAAGGCACCGTGAGTCAGACATCGTGATGCAGACACTATGAAGGACACACCGTGATCAAGCCATCGTGAATGACACACCGCGAAGGACGTACCTTAAAGGACATACCATGAAAGACATACCGTGAAGGAGACACCGTTTGCATAACTACTGTGACACCGTTTCTTAACCTTTTTGTCAGTATTATTTAAATATTGCTAATGGTAATATTTGATGTTTCTAATGCAATTAGTGATATTTAATGATAGTTTTTATACTGTGAGGAAATCGTACCTCGTACCTATGAAAAGGAAATCATTATATTGCCAAAGCATGGGTAATATAAGGAAGATTGAGCTGCAGTAGAGAAAAAAAGAGGAACATATGCACGCGAACAAAAAAACACGAGTGCACTGTACTGAATAGAACAGAAATCTTGAGCACAACCACGAAGAAGATATTGAATGATCATCAAATTGAGCATTGTCTCAGATATGAAATCTGACACTACTGAAGAACACACAAAGTAAAGAACATATTCACTTGTGAAGAACACCAAGCTAAACCACGATACACTTTTTTTTAACAGAAAACCCAGAGAAGGGATCAGACGCATTTCTGCTGAATCCAAGGATTCCATAGCTTCACTTCTAATCACTAGAGCATTATGAACTCTTATCTACTCTCTCTATGTGGTTAATTATTTTCTTTTCAAGAAGTGTGTGTACTCTGTATATTTTATATACACACGGTCTCCTGTGCTGAACTGGAGGTTTTCTAAATCCTCACTCACATCTGTTTTATCTCTTGTGTTTCCCACTGTGGATAGTGGTAGAGGTCAAGTGAGACCTGGATAGACTGTGTGTTGTTGATTTATTTTCCCATGAATAACTATGGTAGAGGTCAGAGTACCTGGACAGTTTGTAAACTGCAGTTAACCCCAATCCAGGATGCAGATCAAATTTATATATAAAATTGAGAGGACTAAGTCTCAGCTTGATACTGAAATTTTTTTTTATATCTGATGTGCATTCATATATTAATATTAAAGTATTAAATATCATACGCCGCTAATTACTTTGAAATACAGAACAATTTTCATGTTATTTTGATAGATAATCTAGCAAGTGTTTGTAACAATTGTAAATCAGTAGATTAGTTTCAAAAACTAATTTAATCTTCTGATTAAATTAACTGATACTTAATCAATATTTTAGAACCTAATTGAACTTTAACCATTTTAAAAATTAACTACAGTTTAACTTGTTTTATAAATTTGGGATTTTAATAGAAATATTTTTAAGAGAAATTTTTATTGGAACTCAATTCACCCCCCTCTTGAGTGTCCACTCCGACCAACAGTAGTAAATAGCCATTACTAAATGTTTACATTGTTTTATAATAATTGTAATGTATTTCATTACTTATAAGGAAATACCTCAATACGATGATTTGAATATGCTCTATATTTTGACCCTTAGAGAACCTCAATCATAATGATGAATAGAGTATGTCTAACAAGACATAGAAGCCCTCGATTTGATGGATTAGATTCAATATCTTCCTATCGATGAAAGTCCCCAATTATAACAATTGTTAGATGTTGAATAAAAGATAAAATGTTCAAAAAAACATCCCTAATAAGCATTCCTTATAACAATAAATCTCTAAAGAAATATAGTGACTAATATAAATATGTTCACATCGATAAAACCTCATAAGACTGGAGTTTAAAATGTATATAGGAAAAAAAATCAATGAGTAGATATTTGTAGGGGAAGACCCAAATTTCTTATTTATATTTTTGTTTCAATGACCATGGATAACTAGCACTTGATATCTCCCAATTATCTAGAATAACTAATTGTCTTGCGTCATTTTTTTAGCTCAATTGAAATGCATAAACTATTCTTCATGATAGAAAAAATTCCAATGTACATCGATTATAATATTTTTTGGGTCTGATGGATGACCTTATTGATTATCAGTAGGTTAATCCTTCTGAGAACTAGCATGATTTATTAGTAACATAATTAGTCTGATTTTCATGAATTTTAGTTTTATGATGTACCTGACAAAATTATAACTACAATTATAAATAATGAAATGTCTGATTAATCATACACAAACATGATCTATTAGATCATATTGAATAATGATTAGTTTATATTCCTAATAAATTATAACATATTATATGTATTTTAAAATGATTTTATCTACAAAAACATTGTAACAAATATGTGACAAAGAAACATTAGTTAAAATGTTTTCGGAAAAGGGTTTGTGATTTCCAATACTAATGGGGTGGAATTTAAAATATAGTACAAGTGACTGAATAGGAATAATGTATATCCATATTTTCTTCCATCAAATGAGAAATGAAATCTTCATCTGTATGTATGGAAGACTACATACTTGAGAAATGATTTAATTCATTAACCACCATTAGAAATTATAGATGGATATAAGGAAATATTTAATATATATGATAATAATTTGATATTTATCATTCCATAATATTAAATTATAATTTTATTTTTCACACTATAATCCATTGAATAATTATAATTTTGTTTGTGGTTATTTGTAGACTACAACTTCTCTATTGTGATGTGATTCATTTTTACCAAACAAATCATATTGATTGTATATATATGATTATTTAATGAAATAATATGATATTAAGTGTATAATGATAATTATATTAAGATAAAATAATTTTTAAATTATTTCCATCATGGTCAATGGAAAATGCAAATGTTTCTCTGGCATACATGCAGCATACTGTCTACATGATCGTAACAATGTTCATTTTTCAGAACTATTACTCTTTATTTTGTTAGATGTATAATTAATTTAAAAAAATGATAATTATTTCAATATTATTATTCCCAGGATGATAGAACAAATGCATCTATAACCATAGTCAACCTACCGAAGTCGTTATAGATATATAAATTGAATATCACCCGAATATATGATGTTAACATAATTGAATAACTAATTAAATATAATTTGTTTATAAATAAAATAAAATTAATAATAAACATTCAAAATGATTATTATGAAATGAAATAATTAAAAACTATTTATTATTGAGGAATATTAAGAATATACTAGACAATTCGGTCATAAGGTAAGGGTTCATCGTTTCAATTTTTGTTTACTGAGACTTATTTGATGTTAAGAAGCTATTTATTAATATGATGTGTATATACTGCCCCATTTATAATTAATTTAATGAGATTATTTTAATTTTTCTTAATAATTCATTTGATGTTATTTCTTTAATGTGGGTTATTAATAATATGTAGCCAATGTTATAGGGGATTCCATCTGAATTTCCTTTCATTGATGAAAATTTTAATGTTACTCACCAATCTCTTTCATATGGTGTATATAAAACCCTTTTTCTTGTTATATCATGAAAAATTCATACATCAAGGAATTTTATGTTTCATGTAATATTATTTAAACAAAAATTATTTGACACGAATTCTAGCATGTGGTATGGGGTTTCACATGTCAATATATTTTCATTGGGTTATATTACTTATCCATTGTCTTTGATATTATATAAAAACATGTGTAATATACTATGATTATATGATATGGAATTTCCACTTTTTAATTTGGGTTTAAAATTGATACACATAATCAGATCATTTTTTTAATTCAACCTTCCATGATTTGATCTTTTAAAAAAAAATTCTCAACTTCCACTACATTGAGATATATATTTTAAACTTATTAATTTTTTATTTTTATTTTTAACTACTACCAAATTGATTTTATGTACCTATAATGTGTTTATACTCATGGTGTTGAATGTTGTATTTTATTTTATTTATTTCATGGGGGTTAAAATTTAAAATCTTATAATGAAGTGAGAGTTTACAGTTTAATACCATTTTAATCAAAATTCTTTGTTCTTAAATTTATTTTGAAGTAAATTAGCTTATCATTAATTGAAAGCCGATTTTTCTTTATCATTACAGGGATTTTCATGATTTTTTAAATTAAACGTATCATTTCCCCTCTTGGGAACTTAAAATTTTAGAAAACATGTTCTAAGGAAAAGGCAAATTTATTTCTATTTTAGGACAAAATTTATATACATTTATATTCATGTTTTGAAAAAATTGGTTCAGGAATGTTTTGAAGCATATCCAATGACTTTTTTATTTCATTTTTTTTTTACTTTTTCTAATTTTTATAAAATTGTTTAAAGGGATTATTTTTTACTTTTTCCAAACGAGGTACATTTTTATGATTTACTAAAAATGTGAATAAAATATTTGTTTTTAGGTACTCCCCATGAACTGAATTTCCTACCCAAATTAACACTATGTAATTTCATGATTCCTTTATGTTTACCATGATTATTTAAAAATATAATGTTTATTATAATATAAATGAATTTTTTTGTTATTAAAAGTCGATTTTAGACTAAAATGTCTATATTCCAAAAAATTGTTTTAAATTATTTTTTATTTTCATTAAACAATTTTCAAACCATTATAATAATTATACTATATTAGGGATATTTTATTCTGATACCAGCATTATTCATTCTAGGGATGGTTTTTTTCATTTTTCCTTGATAAATTATTGAAATTTTCATTCCTGATAAATTTTTTAGTCATTAACATTCTATTGAAACATTCAGTTACTTATAATTAATAGTTCATACATTTATATTAAATGGAAAAATTATCTATATCATGGATGATTATTTCATTAAACATTTACAATTCCTTAATAGAGTGTATTAATATGAAATTTATTTTATTGACCATGGAACTATAGATAATTTTTATTATTTACTCAATATGGGTATTCATTTATAATATATATTTTTAATAAATTAAAATGATCATTCAATATATGGGGGATGCATATGAAATGTAGTGATTGGTTGGGTCCACAGTTATATTGAATCATTATTCATAAATATCTCTCATGAGAATAATAATTATGGTATCATTAAATGGGATTCTGATATATACCTACCCGTCTATAATATAGCCTTAGGATATGGTCTTGATGGTATAAATATCATGATGTCTGAAATCATGAAATCCAATATTAAGAACTAAATTAATTGATAATTCATTTCTTATTATCTATTATATTTCCAAATTAATATTATCAATTAATTCATTTCATGCTCATGATATTGATTAAATGTAATGTTTTATCAGTTAATCGCCATACAAAATTGATTATGACTTTTTTATTTATGATGTCTTCTATGATATGTTTCTCTGACTAAAAATCTATGATCACCAATTATTTTTTTCTTATCCACATGATATAAAGAAAGATACTATAAAAAACATTAATGGTGAATGAATTTTTATATGAAATTTGTTTTATATTTCAAATGTGACGTGTGATTCATGTAAACATATCGTTTTCAAAGAATATTAATCTAGTTGATCCTCCATGATTATATCCTTTGTAACAAGTTTTAATGTAATAAATTAACCACCAGATCTTGGATACTAGATTCATTATTGTTATAGAGATTTCTAAAGGATGTTATTTGAGACAGAATGAGTAATATAAGTATAATAGGGTGGATGTTATAATATCCCATGTATGTTTGAGAATTTGAAATTAATGAATAATTTTAATGCTCAAATTATTATGTATTAAATTTATTTTCATTGGATAAAAATTATTTTAGGATGAATTGGACTCATCAATATGGGTGTTTGGGAAATGTATGAAGGATCAAGATTCATCTTAGGGGCTCAAAGGAACCTCAGAAAATTCCAAGTAGCAATTGTAGAAAGTTTTATAAATGTAGAACTAACTAAGCCTTAGTGATTTTAGGAACATAATTACCATTGTTACCCTCATGTTTTTAGTATGAGGTTCCCCCTTCTCCTCTCATTTCCACAATGTTAACTTGGGGACTCTCTTTCCTTGGGTTCCTTTATCCCACTCATTTTTTGGTGGGTTTAGATACCACTATCTGATGTGATGTGATACGTCTACACCCCATATAGACTCTATGGAACTCCACATATTTTAGACCTATTTTTTAGTTTCACAATTTTGATTATTCTTATGTATTCCTCTAGATCATAGGGTAGTATTATATAGATGATGAGGCATTCAATTTTATTAGGAAGAGGACATCATGGGATGTATAATGGTCATTGTCAAAAAAAATTAATTGAGGTATGTCACCATGTTTATTTTTTAATGATTTTGAAATTAAATTTAAATTAATTAATTAATTTTTTGTAATCATTGGTTAGTAATTGTTTCCAATTCTTGTTTCAATGTATTTCATTAGCGGATTGAAAGTGTTTGGTTACATGTTCTATGAATCATGAAAGCCTAGTGAGTTATCCATGTTTATGGTCTATTGGGAAATTATAAATTATTAATGTTATAATTAATTAGATATGAATTATTTGATTGAGTTAGGGGATCCAGATGTGGAAATAGACATGTTTGATTAAGGTCATGGTTGGAAAATATGGACATGACATGGATGTTGCTTTCGGCCACTAGAGAAAAACGTGGAAAGCTCAATTTGAAGAAGCTAGTCTCGCATACATTCCCTATAGAATTGACTCATTTTTTATTTTTCATCTGGATGTGTGGGCTCACCACTGAGATACATTCCATTATTTTCATAAATTATATGAAATTATTATCGTTTAATTACGGGTTTTAATTAAAATAGATGCATTATATGGTTCATGTACAACCCTTTTCTATAAGCATGAAACCATAATCACTAATAGCTGAGGCTATGATCTTGACACATTATATAGCCATCAAACCACATGTGTGGTGTAATTTGACCAATGAGACCCATTTTACCCTATGTTAGGACTTTAGATATCTATATACTATTGGATGGGGTGGACTAAAAACGATTGGAAATTTTTTCATTTGTATTACCTTATCATGTTTCAAGTGTTTTAGGATTATTATAACATGGATTGGATGAGTAATCATCTTCTGTCAGTTGAAACCATGTATATTATGGAATAACATAGTTAGAAAAAGATTTTTTTGGGTGAGAATATTGACTAAGTGTTCCCCAATGGACTGGGATAGGAAATTTTATACCTATTTAATGTGCCATATGTGTTGGGAACATATATTTCTTAGTATAATGTGTGTAAGAACCTAGAGCATCGGTTTCAGGTACAGATCTCTTTTACGGGATTTTTTAAGGAAAATGGAGAATCTGGAAATTTTTTGAGTACACATCATGTACTTTATGAGTACACATCATGTACTTTATGAGTACACATCATGTACTTTATGAGTACACATTGTGTACTTCTCAGCCACTCGAAGACGTGTGTTGACCAATACCGGGCCACACACATGGTGTGTAGGGGTGACGTGGAGGCCGATTTTGGCAGAGTACTGAAAAACCCACTACACGCCGAGTACTTTAAGAGTACACACCGTGTACCTTTTTTTTCATTAATCGACCCGGGGTCGCACCTAATGACCATAAACGTCTTCTTCTCTACATAATCCCGTTCAGAACTTCCAAGAAGGCTGATTATTCTCCAAGCCACCGATCTGTCATTGGTTGTCTGAATCAACCTCTGTCGGTTGTAGAAGAATTGCCGCGGTGAGTTCTTTTTTCTTCTTTAGCATCGTTTCTTGATTCTTCCTCTCGTGTATGTTATCTGAGGTTGAAAGTCTTAGACATTTTTATAGTTCTACTCCATTCTAGGACGATTCACGGGTAGAGGTTCAAGTATATCGATCTCTGAGGATCGAGGTAGGTGGTTTGTTGCCCGACATTGAAGTTCTTTGAGTTTTGGTTGTAAAAGTGACGGATACCCCTGTGTCGGGTAATCCGGGATTAGTATTTTGATCCTATTGTTTATCTTCCTTATATTTCTTGTTATCTTATGATGAATTGCTACTAATTTATTCTTGGTTTCATGTTTGTGGATCACCCCATGGGTGTTTACCTCTCCTGTTCGGTTGTTTATCTCCGTTTGGCACTGTTTCCGTGAGGAAACCCTATTGCAATTGTTAGTTGCTTATTATCTTTGATTGCATGTGTTTCCTGCTATTGTAATGCTTTTGAAGTATGGTAGCTATAATCTAAGGAGTTTTTTAACTTACTTAGGGCTGCTAACAGTCGATTACGCATGACTGGACTGCTCAGGGCTGTGAGAACCTAGTGCGGGAGATCAAAAAGGGAATAGACGATTAAGTACTTTCCTAGAGGATCTGTTGGTTTTAGTTTCATACACAGGACCTACTGGAATAGGACTTTGTTCTTCCCATGAGTGTTCATAGTTACCCACACATCAAGACCACATGAGGAATTAGATGTAATTGCTTCCTCAGAGAGTTTGTAGCTATCGTTCAAAGACCATAGGGGAATTGATGTGATAGCTTCCCATAGTGTATGTGCCTTGTTTGATTACTGGACTATAGTGGTCTACTAGTTTAATCCACCCAGAGAGTCATTGTGAATTTTGATGGTTGGTTGTGATGTGTCCACCAAGCCAAATAACAAGGTTGGGTTTTGTACTGCTTGTGTTTAGGTAGTCATTTTAGATACCTGTGGTGTTACATGCTTATCATGGAATAGAAAACCTTTTTGGTTTTCCATGGTTTTGTAATTAAATGAATGTGAATGGTAATTGGAAGAATTTTTTACTGCATTTAATTACCTTTATTTTTCAATATCACTCACTGATAGTAGGGCACAAATCTTGTGGTGGTTGCCTACTGGGATAAATCTCACACCCTGTTTGGGTCCTTATTTTGGCCCAAACAGATTATATAGTTGCAGGTATTGGTAAGGATTGTGGACCTTCTACCTCAGGTACATGATTTCTGGTCTGAGCTGGAGAGCATGGGACCGGGCCTTGGCCCCCGATGCTGCTGGAGTTGCTGTATACATTTAGTACTTTGGTTTCAGTTGTATTTCAGCACTTTGTTTTTCTTACTACATTCCAGAGATACATGTACTATTCTGCATCCTTATTATATCAGACATTGCTTTTACTTTCAGTTTAGTTGTTGCATGCTATTTACTACTTCCGCAATTGTTTATGCTTATTCTTATGCTGCAAACATTACCAAATGAGGGAATAGTTTCCCCAGTGACTCACCAAAGCCCTCTCTGCTAGTCGGTAGCCTCTGGCATTTGGGGAAATGAACTTGAGGTCATGTGGAAAATTGGGTATGGGGCAACAGTTATGTGGCTCCGGACTCAGGTCGTTACAAAGTGGTATCAAAGGAGTTTTCTTTCCTTACAATTTCTTACTGTTTTACGACAATAGCCAAGGATAGGATGAAATGGGTAGTTAGTACTTAACAGTGTTGGGGAGTAATTAACCCATGTACAGGGAAAAGCAATATTACCTCGTAATTGCAATTTTCAGTTTTTTCAAGTGTTACAGTTTATTATATTTCACCATTGGGTGATGCACATGTTTTGTGTTGTTACAGTTTATATGATTATGGTTCTATTTGGTTGCAACCCGATGAGATGAGGGTGTTCCATCTCATGCATCATATAGGAACTGGGTAGGAAATCACTTGTCATGCATTATACCATGCCATCTAGGGTGCATTAGAATTGCATTCTGTTTTGATAGATGATGTGATAGATTATGTATGTCATTGTGGTAGTTGATGTGATATAAATACTTGTTGCGCTGATAGAGTATTACTTCTCATACAGCCTGTTTAGCATAGGCGCCAAGCTCTGGTCTTGGAGGTGTTGGGGGCCCTCGAGGATCGTAATTTGGGAGATCATTTTTTGTTAGGATGTTTACTTTTTGTATGCATTGTTATGATAACATGCTTTGATTCGTGGGGAGTATGGGCCCCCACGGATTGGAATTTGGCACATAGCTGGTTGTTTTTCAGTGTTTCTGGCGTTCGGAGCAGTTTCAGAGCTACTGCCCAGAAAAACCCAGAATACACGGCGTGTACATTATTCATGCACACCGTGTAGTTTCTAAACCGTTTTGTTATCTGTGTGAACAACAACAAGGGGTGGCGGAAACTCTTCGAGGACACGTCGTGTACCATAAGTACACGTCGTGTAGTAGTCAACCGTGTACCTGGCCGTGTCACTAACAACACGGGTCAGTGTTATCTTCTCTGATACACGTTGTGTTTGTTTGGAACACGCCGTATAAGGGGTTACCCGTGTGGCTAGCCGTGTAACCTGCTACACGGGCCGCCAAATCCTGGCTTGTACACGCCGTGTCCTTAGTGCATAGACCGTGTAGTTTAGAATTATGAGGACCATGTAGGTTAGCCGTGCAAAGAGACTCAGGTAGGGAAGTGGAGTTCAAGTACACGCCGTGTTTTGGGACAACTTGCCGTGTAGTCTGGAATGTTACATGACCAGTGGTGGAAGAATTACATGCCCATGTAAATGGCTTTAACAAACACACCGTGTAGTTTAAATACACGCCGTATAGTTCAGTTTTTCAAATTTAAGTGTTTCGCTCTCCTGTTCCCATTTTTTACTCTTGTGTTTTCTGTCCTTGTTGATCCTAAATCGGAGGCCTTCTTTGGATCATTCAGGTCTATGGCACCAAGAGGTCCTCCCGCTGCACGTTAGGAACCGGGCGGTGACCGTACGCCTGTTACGGCAGACTAGGGACTACCAGTAATTCCGCCGATTGTTCCTGATATGGCACCTGTAGTGATTCTGGACACTGGTGTGGACGCTCAGTTCATAGAGGGTTTCATGATGTTCATGCAGAACTTCCAAGGAGCTCAGCATCCTGCCCCATCTATGGTAGAGCTGAGGCGAGTATTCCAACAGCAGCATCCTCCCACTTTCAGAGGTGATGGAGGTCCTCGGGTTATAGAGTCATGGATAGAAACCATGATTTCCATCTTCAAGCATCTGAATTCACCCCCTTATAGAAGGTTGAAGCTCACAAGTTACATGCTGTAAGTTTATGCCAAGAGATGGTGGGATGTAGTCTGACAGGCAGGGTGCCAGTGGACTATGGCTTGGGACTAATTCCAGCGTACATTCTATGAATACTTCTATCCAGCGATGTTGAGGGCAGACAGGGCTAGAGAGTTCATGAACCTACAGCTGGGTACTCTTTCGGTTATGGATTATTCCTCCTCTTTCACTGAGTTACAATGTTTTTCTCTTGTTCTATGAAATGACCAGTTGTTTTTGGCAAGGAAGTTTGAGGAAGGCCTCAAACCAGAGATCAGATCGTAGGTGAACGTTTTCCAGTTTACTTTTATTACTCTGATAGTTAACCAAAAATTGATCGCCAAAATAAATCGGAGGGAGACTGGAGCTGTTGAACAGGGCGGTTTAGCATCCAAGGCTGATTCATTTCATACTGACAGCAGGAAGCACCACCGAGAGTCCACTCGAGGTGACTCTAGGAAGCGAGGTATATCTTCTGGTAGATGGGATCTTCTTTCTGGCGACTCGGTGGTGTGTTATCATTGCGGAAAGAGTAGTAATAACAATCCTCAATGCCCAAGAGATCCAGTGGAGTGTCGAGCTTACGGCAAGATGGGTCATCTGCAGTGTTTTTGCAGGGTTCTTCTTCTAGTGTCTAGTAAAGGAGGATATGCTTCTAACCCTCGTTCAGGATCAGGATTACCAGTCCCGCATCAGACTGGGGGCAGAAGTTCTTCGGGTCATGCAGGACAAGGTAGAGGTTGTGGACACAGTAGAAAGGCCCAAGTGGGGTCACCTCAGAGATATCAAGCTACTACACAGGGTCGCGGTACTGGACATACATTTGCAGTAGAGAAGATCCATCGGGAGCAGGATCCTGGACCTTCCACAGTTCGAGGTACGATCATAGTAGCCTCAGTTTTATCATCATCCCTTTTTGATATTGGTGCTTCACATAGCTTTATCTCTGTTACATTCATGGAAATTCTAGTGCTATGTGTCTTTTTATCTGCTGACATGTTGACTCTCGACACGCCCTTGGGAACAAGGACATCTAGCGTACGTCAGTGCAAGGAGTTCCCTCTCGAGGTTACAGAGTATCGTTTCCTATGGGACCTCTATGTCATGGAGATGATGGGCTATGACATCATTCTCAGTATGAACTGGTTGGTTCCCTTCCAGGCAGTCGTTGATTGCTATCGCCGTAGGGTGATTTTTGTATCACCAGAGGGTGAATCTTTTCTTCATAAGGGTGAGTGGGATGTTTAGGCTAGTTGATCCGGACTCGAGCATCATGGGATATGAGGAGTTACGGCCCAGATTTCTTGTCTTTATCTGGATGACCTGGGGACTTCACATATAGATTTTCCTCTAGTGGTTGATCACCTTACAGATGAATTTCTAGAAGACTTTTCAGGTTTTCCTCTGGAGCGTGAGGTAGACTTCTCGATTGAGCTCGTTCTAGGAGCAACACCGGTGTCCATTCCTCTTTATAGGATGGCTACACCTGAGTTGAAGGAGCTCAAGAAGTAGTTGGTGGAGTTGTAGGCAAAGGGTTTCATCTGACCCAGTACATCTCCATGGGGTTCGCCCGTCCTGTTCGCAAAGAAGGAAGATGGTACCCTAAGTCATTGCGTGGATTATCAGAACTTGAACCAGTTGATGGTCAAGAACCGATATCCCTTGCTGAGGATTGATGATCTCTTCGATCAACTTCGAGGATATCAGGTGTTCTCGAAGATTTATTTGAGGTCCAGTTATCGTCACCTGCGCGTAAGGCCTTCAGATATACCTATGATAGCCTTCAAGAGTAGGTATGGCCTATATGAGTATACGGTTATGCCGTTTGGCCTTACGAACGCGCCAACAGTTTTCAGGGCACTAATGAACCGAGTGTTCCATCCTTACTTGGATTCCATTGTCGTGGTCTTTGTGGATGATATCTTGGTGTACTCTTACACTCAACACGACCATGAAACCCATCTTGAGATCGTTTTGAGTACAGTGAGGGAGCATCAGTTTTATGCTAAAATATCAAAGTGCCACTTTTGGATGGACGAGATTCACTTCCTGGGTCATGTCATCTCAGAGACAGGAGTATCAGTAGACCTAGAGAAGGTGAGAGCAGTAGTTACCTAGGAGCATCCGAAGAACGTCTTCAAGGTATGGAGCTTCTTGGGGCTGGTTGGTTACTACAGGCGGTTTATACAAAACTTCTCATACCTAGAAGTACCATTGATGGGATTGACTAAGAAGGGGGTAAAGTTTGTTTGGTCAGAAGCCTGTGACTCAGCCTTCCAGAAGCTGAAGGGGATATTGACATCAACACCGATTCTAGTTCTTCCAGATCCGATCAAGAGTTATACAGTTTTATGGATGCATCTGGCATCGGGCGTGGAAGTGTGCCTATGCATGAATATTGTGTTGTCGCGTACGGATCTTGGGAGTTGAGGCCACATGAGAAGAACTATCCTACACATGACCTGGAGTTCACTGTTGTGGTTTATGCATTGCTTTGTTGGAGGCACTATCTCATGGGAGAGTATTTCATGGTATATACTGACCACAAGTTCCTCAAGTACATCTTCACACAACATGACTTGAATCTGAGACAACGAAGGTGGGTCGAGTACCTACAATCTTTTGACTTCGAGAATGCTTATACACCTGGGAAAGGCAATACCGTGGCAGACACACTGAGCATGAGGACTCAGATGTAGGCATTTTAGGAGGCCAGCAGTGAGTGGCAGCTCATGGCTCTGTTCTATGAGATGCATCTGGAGGTGCATGACAGACAGGGTCAGATGGTTCTTTATTCTATAGGATTTTCCTCTACCCTTTTTGATCGAGTTCGAATGAGGCAACTATCAGACCCTGAAGGCCTAGTACTACGGGAGGGTGTGTCAGATAGAAACCCTACTCTGGGTTGGATTGTGGGCAATGACAAGGTGCTACATTTTCATGGCCATGTATGGGTTTCAGCAGACATACGGGAGGAGTTGATGCGGGAGTTCCACGCTTCAGCTTGGGCAGTTCATCCTGTTGTCACCAAAATGTACCGAGACTTGCACCGTCAGTATTGGTGGCTAGGTACGAAGAAGGATGTGGCTAGTTTTTTTATGTGATGTTGCACCTGTTAGCAGGTGAAGGTAGAGCATCAGCGACCATGAGGGCTTTTGTAGTAGTTACCAATTCCTGAGTGGAAATGGAATGAGGTCATGATGGACTTCGTGACAGGTTTACCGATATCGCCTCGATGAAATGATGTGGTTTTTGCTGTAGTGGACAGGATCATGACGGTTTCACACTTCTTGCCGATCAAGGATACCTTCAGTGTTGATGAGCTGGGATGGATGTACATCCGAGAGAGTGTACGTCTGCATGGAGTTCCACACTCCATCATTTTAGACAAGGATGCGTGTTTTACTTCTCACTTCTGGCAGGGGCTACGGAGGGAGTTGGGTACACATGTACTTTTGAGTACAGCATACCATCCCCGAACTGATGGCCATTCTGAACGTACAATCCAGGTTCTTGTGGATAAGCTCCGAGCTTGCATTCTAGAGTTTGGTGATTATTGAGAGAATCGTATTCCTCTGGTGGTTTTCGCCTACAACAACAGTTTTCAGGTGACTATTTAGATGGCACCATACGAGGCTTTGTACGGTAGGCCATGCCAATCAACTTTATGCTGGATAGAGATAGGAGAGGCAGCTTTGCTGGGACCTTGTCTTGTCCATGAGACCTCAGAATAGATAGAGTTGATTCGGAAGAGGATGGAGACATCACTGTCTCAGTAGAAGTATTATGCTGATCAGTAGAGACGTCCTCTGGAGTTTGAGGTCGGAGATTTGGTTTTCCTGCGTGTCACACCGAGGTTGAGACACAAGAGGATTTTGAGACAGGCTATACTTTCACTGAGATACGTCAGGTCATTTGAGGTTTTGGAGAGAGTAGGGCTGGTTTCTTACAGGTTGTAGTTACCTCATAGGTAACAGGATATTCACGACGTCTTTCATATTTCTCAGCATCGACGGTATTTCTCAGACCCGTCTCATGTTATTCAACCCGGGGAGGTTGATTTCGAGTAGGATGCATCTTTCGAGGAGTATCTTATCAGGATTGTTGATCGTAGTGAAAAATTACTCTGTGGACAGTCTGTTCCTCTGGTACGGGTGCTGTGGCAGCACGGCCGTATACAGGACGACACTTGGGAGAGGGAGGCTGATATGTGATCACAGTGGACGGTGTTGTTCGAGGTTTCTTCTTCTACGCCTTGCTAGGGAAATTCAGGGATGAATTTATTTAAGGGGGGATGTTTGTAAGAACCCGGATCTTCGGTTTCCGGTACGGATCCCTTTTACGGGATTTTTTAATGAAAAATGGAGAATCTGGAAATTTTCAGAGTACACGTCATGTACTTTATGAGTACATGATGTGTACTCCTCGTCCACTCGAAGTCGTGTGTTGGCCGAGACCGGGCCACACACACAGTGTGTAGGGGTGATGTGGAGGCCGATTTTGGTGGAGTACGGATAAACCCACTACATGCCGTGTACTTTAAGAGTACACGTTGTTTAATTTTTTTATTTCATTAATCGTCCTGGTGTCACGTCTAATTACCATAAATGTCTTCTTCTCCGCCTAATCCCGTCCAGAACGTCAAAGAAGGCCGATTCTTCTCCGATCCACCGATCTGTCACCAGTTGTCCGAATCAAACTTCGTCGGTTGCAGAAGAATCAAAGTGGTGAGTTATTGGTTCTTCATTAGCCTCATTTCTTGATTCTTCATATCATGTATGTTAGAGGATCGAGGTACGTGGTTTTTTTCCCTACGTTGAAGTTCTTTGAGTTTTGGTTGCAAAAGTGTCGGATACCCATGTGTCGCTTATCCCGAGTTTAGGATTTTGATCCTATTGTTTATCTTCCTGAGATTTCTTGTTATCCTATGATGAATTGCTGCTAATTTATGATTGTTTTCATGTTTGAGGATCACCCCATGGGTGTTTACCTCTCCCGTTCGGCTGTTTAACACCGTTTGGCACCGTTTCCATGAGGCAACCCTATTACAATTGTTAGTTTCTTATTATCACTGATTGCATGTGTTTCCAGCTGTTGGAATACTTTTAAAGTATGGTAGATATTATCCATGTAGTTTTTTAATGTACTTATGGCTTCTAACAGTCGATTACACATGACTGGACTGCTCAGGGCTGTGAGAACCTGGTGTGGGAGATCAAAGAGCTAATAGACGATTAAGTGCTTCCCTAGAGGGTCTGTTGGTTTTAGTTTTGTACGCATGACCTACAGGAATAGGAATTTGTGATTCCCAAGAGTGTTCTTAGTTACCCGTGCATTGAGACCAAAGGAGGAATTAGACGTAAGAGCTTCCTCAGAGAGTCTGTAGATATCGTTGCAAGACCATAGGGGAATTGACGTGAGAACTTCGTAGAGTGTTTGTTCCTTGTCTAATTAATGGACTATAGGGGTATTCTAGTTTAAGACACCCATAGAGTCAGTGTGAATTTTGATGGTTGGTTGTGATGATTCCACCAAGACGAAGAACAAGCTTGGGTTTTTGTACTGCTTGTGTTTAAGTAGTCTTTTTAGATACCTACTGTGTTACTTTCTTATCGTGGAAATGACAACCTTGCTGGTTTTCCCTGGTTGTGTAATTAAATGAATGTGAATGCTAATTGGTATAATTGTTTACTTTATTTAATTGCATTTACTTTTTCTATAACACTCACTAATAGTAGGGAACAAATCTGGTGGTGGTTGCCTACTGGGATTAGTCTCACACCCTGTTTGGGTCCTGCTTTTGGCCCAAACAGATTATATAGTTGTAGGTACAGGTAGGGTTTTCGGCCCTTCTAGCTTAGGTACTTGATTGCTGGTCAGAGCTGGAGAGCATGGGAACGGGCCTTGTACCACGATGCTGCTGGAGTTGCTGTTTACATTTAGTACTTTGGTTTCAGTTGTATTTCAGCACATTTTGTTTCTTACTACTTTCCATAGATACATGTATCATTCTACATAATTATTATATCTGACATTTATTTTACTTTCAGTTCAGTGTTGCATGCTATTTACTGCTTCTTCTATTGTTTATGCTTATTCTTCTACTGCATACTTTGCCATATGAGGGCATAGTTTCCCCACTTACTCACCAAGGCACTCGCTACTATTCGGTAGCCTCTGGAATTTGGGGAAACACGCTTGAGTTCATGTGGTGAACCGGGTACGGGGCACCAGTTATGTGGCTCCGGACATGGGTCATTACAATGTGCTACCATCATTACATCATCATGGGATATAACATCCCATCACGCCTGGTGTTTTATTGAGATAGTGACTGATACTTAAGAAATATGTGAGGGTTAATTTATTGTACTAATTCTAATGGGAACTAGATGGTAAGTCATTGATATAAAAACATTGTATGGTTATAAAGATATGGTAGAAGGTGTCACCATTGAACATGTACTAGACCAATGATCTTGAGTTACTATGAATAATGATGATAAGCATGGGTGTTTGGCCAACCAATGTATATTTTTAATTTTTGTGAATATTCCTCAAGGAAGTCGGTTCATGTTTTTGATACTATGGATATCAATCCATGTATATTGATGGGACTTCATGATAGGAGATAGTAATGGATGAAACCACCATTGACTTGGAACATAGTGAAAAACTTTCCTTCTGTTAGGAGTTCAACATACTAGTTTGATGGTTTTGGGGATTGGATATGATAGTGGATATAATGGAACTGGATCCCAGATGGTAGTTATTTTATAGTATGGCTCCACATAGTCATGATTATTTACCAATACTAACATGGAAATTAAGACCACATGAATAATAGGAGTGGGTATGGATTTGGATATTTTGATAAAACATCATTGGGTTATATCCCATGGAGTCATGATGATTTGATAGGTCAATCAATGGATATGGATCTTGGATGATAGAAATTCCATGTGATGTTTCCTATGATCCATGATGATTAGATAGGTTCTATAGGGACTTGGAGCCAACATGTTTCTCGGTTTCCTTTATAATCATGATATTCTTGTAGACACCGATCAAAATCAGAAGTATGTATTATCGATCTGGGTAAAAACCATTGTTTTGATATAGGTGGTTTTTGTTAATTTAATTTTCATTAATTGTTTATTTATTCATCAGAGATTTTTTCATTAATATATCACTATATGTTCTCAATAAAACATGCCTACATTAGTGGTTCCCTACAAAGTTACATACTAGAGACATGTTTGTGTTTCAATTGAAAATGGGTACCCGAGCATACATTCACTTGGTTATGCGAACAAGTTGATGGAAAGGCCCCAATGTTGATTGAGTGAGATGTATTGAATGGGTTCATGGAGATCAGGATGAGATTAAGATTTGTATTTCATGGAGAAAATGTTTTATTTTTCATTTATTGTGGTCTTTATATGTAACGGTCCTAGAGAGAATTATTTTATATATGACATGGCCCTTCTGGTCTTTAATTCATTTCATGTGTTAGGGTTGAATGTTTATATATTTTATGCATTATAATTATTTACTCACATGGATTAGGTTTAGTTATTATTTACTATTTCATACATGGATATACTGGGAATAGTCTCCACACATTACCACATTAGATCAAAATTTATATTGGGTAGCCTATGATGTATAAGTATGCACACATGAGGTCACATGACGAAGAAGTATAACTATTATTCAGAGAGATATCTAGGGTGTGGTTTAAGAATAATAATGGATTATTTTGTAGTCACCAACCAAATTGATGATGTTTACAACCCTGATGAACCCCACAAGGTTCATGAACCTAAAAAACATGATAACTCAGATAGTGTAGACATACCCAATGACCCAAATCACTTGAATATTCCAAAATTATTGAGGATACCAATAACCCCCCCCCCCCCCCCCCGATACTGGAGAATTTTATTGAAATGATAACCCTGATGTTGCTAGAAAGTCGATTGGTACCAATGACCTAAATAATCATAAAGACACTGAATATAATGATGATTCCAATGAAAATGATGATTCCATAGAATATAAAAACATTGGTGACCCAATGATATTGAAAATAATTATTAAATCAATGAAATCAACATCCACAGGGTCCTCTATGATATCACAGTAAACCGTGTCACCTATGTTATTGGAGATATCAGTAATATTGGGTTACCTAGGTTTTAAATATCACAATGTTCACTATGATTAACTATTATGGTAAGGAAATGAAGGTCATTGGTGATTTCAATATCATAGGGGTTATCTAGGTAATCTATTTCATTGGAATCATTTACATCTTTGATATTATCTATGTCTTCATGTTTATTAGTAAAATCTGTATATTTATGTCATCAGTCTCAAAACAGGTGGTAGAATCATTCATTTCATCAATGTCACTTGAGTTATCTGGGTAATTATGGTATTCAATATCATTAGTTTCATATATCTATTTCTAGGCCATCAATGTATTTGGGAAGATTTTGTGTTTTAGAGTCATTTGAGTTGTGTTTTTCATCATTGAAAT
Organism: Viscum album; assembly: GCA_963277665.1. Taxonomy (NCBI): domain Eukaryota; kingdom Viridiplantae; phylum Streptophyta; class Magnoliopsida; order Santalales; family Viscaceae; genus Viscum; species Viscum album. Next base: position 1,815,509,344 of record OY728151.1, on the reverse strand, counting down.
TGGTTTAGTGGATTCGTTTGTATATTTAACATCATTGGGGATTGATGTCATCAATGTAATTTTCATTATTAGTTTCATTGACTTATTTTGGGTCAACATTATAGTATAGATTATTAATTTTGAGAGATTTTTTGGGCTTTCCAGTATTTTTGGGGGATTCTGCATCATCAAGGTCATTTTTTTGTCAGTTTCATCAGGATTTTTATAGTTGTAAATATTTTTTGGGTCATAGGGGTAAACATAAACATTTACATCACCAATTCTATTAGGGACTCTAGGTTATTTATGTCATTAGAGTTTTTATAATTTACAAGGACATAAAGGTTATTAATTCCATAGGATATTTTGGGGATGTTAGTATAGACCACTTCATCAAAGTAATCATTGAAGTTGGGGAATTAGGGATAGTAGAGTTATTTGAATCATGAACATTGCTGGATTCATTAGTGGCACATGTTTCAATAGAATATTATATTTTTTGGTGACATAAACATCATTAATTTCATCGATGTCATCAGAGTCATCTATATTATTCAATTCACTTGGGTTATTAGTATATTTTTTTTCATCAATTTCATTGATATCATTTGAATTTTCACTTTCATTCATGTTATAAGAATTTTAATTTTCATTGATTTTACCTGAGTCTATAAAATTATCCCAAACATCAATATCACTGGTGTTTTCAATGTCTCTACTCTAAATAATTTCATCGATTTCCTTAAAAAATTAATGTCCTCAATTTATTTATCATCATTAGTATTATCAGAATTGACAATCAATATGGGGTGTTCAGGGCCATTTAAATTAGTGAAGAATTTTGTTTCTTATAATTCATCATAATTAGTAGATTTTAATATGTTTTTGGTATTATAATGTTTTGTGACTTTTTCGATGTCATCAGGGTCATTAATAACATTAAAATAATCAATATATCTGAACAATTATTATTGTTTTGGGAGGGTGTTTTTGTTATAATCATTGATTTCATGGGGGATGTTAGGTTTATTAACTTCATCAGAGCCATCATTTTCATCAACAATAACAATTCATCTTTGTATTCCTCATAGAATGGTTCATTTGTTCATCAGTTTCAATGGTATTATCACGTAAATCAACACCATATATGTTAATCAATTATTCAGTTCTTACACTATCCTCAGAGGGGGGGTTGTGTCACCAACATCATAAGTTTAATCATTTTGATGAATATAATATCATTCATAGGGTTCATTATGTCATGGATATTAGCAGTTTTGATGGAATCCTCAAGGTCCTCAGTTTCATCAATATTATTGGGATCTTTTTTTACCAGGAATGTGGTATATGCTTTACATAGTGGAATTTTAAATAAATATTACTAGAAGGAAATAATAAAAATATCTTATATTAATCAAAATAGCCTATTAAAACCTAATTATTATCAATGAATGATATTAAAAATAAAATTAGAACTGAACCATTTCCCCATTCGATTTGAAGATAGAAGCTTGTTATACTAATCAACACTAGTCATTGATTAAAGTAATTGATTTAGATATATATATATTGAATTAACTATATCCAAACACTTTTAGATTCAGTGAACATTGATTTACTTATACTATCATGGAGAATAGAAGAGCATATCATTGATATGATTATTGTAGATGAACTATACCCTTTATTTTGGAGAAAAATATGGATCAAAATTTTCTTTTTATATCATATTATATCTAGGAATTATAAGTGTTGATAGATTCACTATAAAAATTCTTCATTGAATTTTAGTTTTGAATAGGGTCCTTAATTTTCATATATAGGTGGCTTTTATTTATAAAATGTTTACATTTTCCCCTCTCTCAAAGAAAAAATTTATGTTATAAAAAATTTAATCTATGTAAGAAAAAAAACATGAAAAAATTCTCAATTATATTTTACCATATACATGAAGACACTGAATTGTGTTTCATGGAAAATATGATACATCTGTTTTGTTCATCTATAGTGAATATATTCAAGAAAACCTACCTAAAAGTATTCATTCATAATTGTTTTTTATTATATTCACTTAATTTTTTTAAAATAGAAGAAAAATAAATTTGGATCATATTATTCTAATCAAAATTAATAATGAATTCATTTATTACTGATGATCATTTAATCATAAAAATTCTCCAACCCATAATGTGAGGCCAACCACGTCCGAGACTCAAATTCACTATAATTGGATAAAAATATCAAAATGATTTATGTGTGACCTACTCGAACCTTATATCAATAGTAGTGAGAATTACCCACAGCCCATGACTAATACATAGGGACACATCAGGGACTCTAATGATATAAGGATTAATGCAATTAATTAACTCTTCTATTATAAATTCCCACTGTGCAATATAATATATTTTTCTCATTATATCTTCGAAAAAGGGATGGAAACTTCATGAGATCATCATTAAATAAATTATTATATTATAACCTTATCAAATGGACATACCTTCTTCTACCATATCCATGGAATGAATAATGGCACTTCAATCCAAGTCAACTACCTTGGGATATCTCATCCTTTCTAAATTGAAAAATAATTTATTGATTTCTCAATCAATGACACCCCGGCAACAACACACCAAATTAATGCTACAATTCGTTGATATAAACATCATGATTTTTGTATGCCATAAAATTATGTGATAAAATGATACCCAATGATAATGATCTAAATTCATGATACTAACACATGTTCTCACAGATAGGAACAACCAATGAGACTTGAAACATGTGGTGTTCTTACATATGGTCTAGTCATCATGATAACATACGATTTGGATCAGAATGTCAAATCATAATTAGAATAAGACATCATAAATAAGACCCCCAACATAAGATTTTCATTGATCATCTATGTCCCTACAGTATTATGTATCAAGACTAAATAACATATATTCCTGATTTCTGTTATAGTATCTCATAATTGTCATTATAGTAGGGAACTACTATAACCTATTAATTTGGTCAATGATATATAGAAATTACCATGTAAATATTGGAAACAAGATTATCAAAACTATTATTATAGGATAATATCATAATTAACTCTCTATACACATGATATAGTTATCTAAATGTACTATTCAGGTTGGGCCTTGGAAGACCAAATTCATAACACCCCGATGTGAAATAGAGCCAAAATTTTACCGTAAACATATTTAAATCACATCATATTGTCATACTTCTATTATGTTATAGATATTGTGTTTGCGCCTTACAAATCATCCTACATAGCTATGTTGTTATTCATAACTTCACATCATTTAGTAAAATACATCATGTGATGATATAGTTGATATATTATTTATTTCATTTTTCATAAACTTGTAATCATGTATATTACCCATAAAATATAATTATCATAATGAAAATTAATAATGTTTTTCATATGATTCCATTATATTGAATATTTTTTACATATTTTATACGTCTTCATTAGTATTATCATAATTTCTAACATACTGAATATATTTAGATATATACACAACATTATATATTAAGCTACATCAACTCATTAAATTAGACTATATATGATACATGATAAAAACTATCTGAGGATGGACTTATTTTTATCCCTTTGAAAACTAGTGTTACTTCTTCTCAATGTATAAGGCATGTAACATCCCCAACATGGTGCCACTAATTCGGGGCCTAGATCAAGGTGATCACATGACTTGAAACATGCCTCCATGTACACCAGAGGTTGCCGACAAGCAATGAGGGTCTAGATTGGTCACTTCGGTAGGCTATACCCTCTTACCAGAGTAATCCACAACATAAAACAAATAAAAATTGTACATTTCAAGATCTAATCAATGGGAATTCATAAATAACCATTTACAATTTGGGTACAAACCAAAACCATTATTAAATATATTATTTCGTGTTATAATTAAAAGTAAAAATACACAAAATAAGGAAAATAGAAAAATGAACAAAATTGTACTGACTTCAAGATGGGGACCTCATCTATGTGTGTCCCATTCCCAACTCAACTCCCTAGAAGAGGGCACTGATCCTTGTCCTAACCTACAAGCATGAAATCTACTCAGGTACCCAATGAAAGCCTGAACAGGGTGAGAGTGAAACTCACTATGACACCACCAATGGTGTCTAAAAATATCCAGTCTAGCAGATAGTTCATGTAAGTATAAATGAATTACAATAAAAGGAAGGAAAATTTAAGGGGCAACCATCTGACAATCTATACATAGCTATACTAACCAGGGTTCCCATTCTTTATGTCACTTTCATTACTAGTTTATTATCCATCACACAAGGTTCATGGAATTCATCATTTTAATAATAGAATAAGTAGGCCTATAACTCTCAAGGGATAACATATCAAAAAATAAAAATATCCTCTCCTCGAAGCCTTAGTCTGGGTTGAATGGGAACATTAGGGTAACAAAGCTCCATCCCCTTCCCTAACAAATGCATTATGGCAGGAGTTAGACAATATGACCAACATAACTCGTGGGAGGAGCCTCATCCCCTTTTCCCACACCTCAATCCATATGCACATGCTTATCCATCCATTCAGCAAACAAAACCATACCATAACCAAACATGAGAAATACATATAATTTTAATAATCCATTGCAATCTACATGGAAAATCTTATTTTTCCATAACCCATTGACACATTTCCATTTACCTCACTCAACATATTTAGCCCAATTACCATTATCAATCCTATGTCACTAATCAAATTCGATAATTTATTTATTTGAACCCATTATATATATTTATAAACCCCATTATTTAAACCCCTTCAACATGTTTCCAATTACACAAACAACAACCAATTCTGCATATTCCCTGATAACATGCACTAACTCACCAAGGAATACATGGAATATTTAATAACCCTCATACCCCAACTAAAATTAACCAATAACTAATTTTGGATTCCATTATGAATGTCAAAATACTCAATAAGGCCTCTACATGACCACAAATAACCTATTACATACTATGTTAATTCTAGGTCAAGAAATTATCGATGTACCCCATGGATATCATTAAATGGGTCGAATAATCCTCTATGCATCTCTTAGTGACCATGAGGGTTCTTGATTATCATTTAGACACCCAAATTTCCAAACCACAACAATATAGTCAAAATTACAACAAGAGGTGACAAAGAACATGGTCCCATATGCACAAATAAACAATGAAACTATGGGATATAACATATTGACCAACTACCTCAAATCTATTGGTGAACACACTCCTAAATGTGGCTTTAAATCCAGATTAAACCATCTCATAATATATTAACCTATATATCCCCATAAAATAAGGGTTTTAGAGATTCATATAGATATGATAGAAATATTCAAGCCCTAATTGATAAGAGAAATCATGGAGGAGATTACTGTTACCTAGTGATTCAATCCTCAAATGATGACACTCTAAATATCCTAGAGATGAGTGAGATTCTACATTAGATTATCTTGGTAGTTATTTTTAATCACTAGTTTTTAGGGGATGAGAACGGTGTAAAATCCCATGGGAACCTTTAATATCATGAAGTACAAATTTTTTCAACTTCTCACCTTTACTGGGATGCACGGTTTACCCACATGGTTTTCCAATCCATGCAAGAACTGTACATGAGACACTATCGCAAAATCACCCCATTTCATGATTTCTTGGGAAATTATCCACAGTTTTCTTAACCATGCAATAACCATGCACAATCCACTATCTAAGGCTGTATGGTTAACTGGTATGTTTCACATGGTTTGCACTAACCATGAAAAAACAATGAAACATGCCTAGATAAGTCCTTTTTCTTCCTATTTCCTTCCTAGAACCCCTAGATCATCCCAGAGCCTTCTCATGAAAAGGGGGAAAGACTTATTTAACCAAAATAAGGGATTTAAACTGAAACATAAACAACATTGCTTACAAAGAATCCAGGATCTTAGAACCTCCCAATATTAGGATGACTCATCGTCGAGCCACACTTCCTAATCATCTTGGGTTTCCGAAGTAAATAGATTAGGCCACTGGGTCCATATATCTGATTCTCTCTCCCATGTTTCTTCCAAAACATTTCCATGTTTCCAAAAAACTCTATCCAAAGGCACAATCATTCCTCACAAGTCATTCTTACTGTGGTCCAGAATATGATCTAGATGCTCCTCATCGGGCACATTATGCTCATGCTCAACATCATCAATGTTTATAAAATTATATGGATAAGGCCGTTATTATTGAATTTTTGAAACATGAAATTCATTATGCATATCAATACATCATCATGGAAGAGCCAATCAGTAACCCACAAGTCTGATCCTTCTCAAAATAAAAAATGGTCCCACATATATTGGCGCCATCATTCCCTGCTTCTGAATTCGATGGTGACCCAACCTTGGAAATACCTAAAGTGAAAGACTATCAACCACGATGAACTCGCGAAGTCTACGACACCAATTAGCATAATAATTATGCTTAATCTGAGTCATTTCCATATGTTTTGGAATCATCTAAACATTATCTAACATCTCATGTATAAGACTAATTCCTAATATTTCAGACTCCTCAAATTCTAACTAACACAATGGAGATCTACCCAACCTCTTATAGAGTGCCTCAAAAGGTTCTATCTGAAATTTATTCAAGAATATTTTTTCGTAATCAAACTAATCTTGTGATAAATTATTTTCCCATGAACCAAATAAATCTTGAACACATTCTCTCCACATTTCCTCTATTACATGAATCGTATGCTCTAATATCCCATCTGTTTTTGGGTGATAAGACATACTCAAAAACACTTGGGTACCAAGAACCATCTGTTGCCCCTACTAGATTCTCAATGTGAAATGCAGATCATGACCCGAAACTATAGTTCTCGGGACACCATTTATTCTCACTATATATCAAAAATATAACTCACACAACTAATTGAAATTATATGTTTCCTAGATTGGTAATAAATGAGATACTTTAGTCAATCATTCAACAAAAACTCAGATTTCATCATTCTTTATATGAATCCTCAAAAGACCCAAAACGAAGTCTTTCATTATATCAATCCACTTCCACTCTAGAATGAGAAATGAATATCCCCCTAGATGCTGAATGTAAGCCATCACATGTTGATAGGTGAGGAATCGCACAAAAAAACCTATAACCTCTTTATTCATTCCTGACCACTAATACTACCGATGAAGATCAAAAACATTTTATTCAATCCAAGATATACTTCCCACATTGATGGATGGAACTCACACACAACTCTTTGTGCACAGCCACTAGTACCACAACCTGGACCTAAACATAGATGACACCATCGTCCTAACCAACTCAACTAGAAGGTGACCCCACACAATTATGAATTTCCTTCATGGATACACACTTTTGATTTTTAAAGAATTTTTCCTTGACCCACCTCAAAAGCGCAGACTCAATTTCTATAGATACAAGGTTCATTTGTTCTTTCCCATCCTACACCTCTAGGCATATCTAAACAAAAAATACATAATTTTCCATTCATAGTTGGACTCATGAACCACCTAATTCCAAGTCTTCAATCTCAGGGCATCTACAACACTACACCATTTCTTGGGTGTGTAACCCAACTCGAAATAGAAGGATTGCAGGTACTCAATCCACCATCACTATCATAGATTAAAATCCCTCTAAGAAAATATTTTCTCAAGACATTTATGATCAGTTAACACCATGAATAATTCTCCCAAAAAGTAATCCCTCCAAAACATTATTCCATAAACCACAAAAGACTGACCAAGACCATGTGTAGGGTAATTTCCTTCATTAATCGTCAATAGTATTTACCCATAATCTATAACTCGGTCATCCTTATTCAAAACTTCACTGAGTCCCAAACTAGACACATCATAGAAGAATGTGTATCTCTTTCCATGTTCAGGTCAAATTAGAATCGTTGAGGTAGTAAACCTCCTCTTTCATTCATGAAATGTAGTTTTTCAGACATTTGATCACTCAATATTGATGCCCTTATAGGATAATATTGACAATTGTTCTTTCAAACAAGATAAACCCTTAATGAATATTTGGTAATAATCAACTAATCCTAGAAAAATCCAAACAACAGAAACATTCTTGAGATGCTCCAAAGACACCACAGCCTTCACCTAAAGTGGATCCACTCACACACCTGACTCAGAAATGATATATCCTATAAAATTCACTTTATCAAGATAGAATTGACATTTTGATAGTTTGGGGTAATTCCTAAGCTCTCTTTGTGTACTCAAGACGAAGTCATGTTGTTTGGAATGATCATCAAGAGTTTTTGAGTACTAGAATATTTCCTCAAAAAAGAAAACCACAAAATTATCTAAATAGGGGTTGGAATATTTGGTTCATTATCACCAAAAACATAGCTAGTGTATTGTTCAACACAAAAAACATCACAAAAAATTCATATAACCCATACCGTCTTCGAAAAGCTGTCTACGGTATGTTATAAGATCTCACACTCAACTGATGGTATCCCAATTCCAAACCAATCATAGATATCACTGGGGAACCCCTCAGTTGGTCAAATAGTTCATCAATATTGGGAAGTGGCTATCGATTATTAACCATTATTTGATTCAACTTCTTGTAATCAACACATAACCTCAAGGACCAATCATCCTTCTTAGAAAATAGTTGAGGTGATCCCAATGACAATTTATTAGATCAAATGAATCCCTTTCACTATTTATCTTCTAAATGAGCTTTAATCTCTTGGAGGTCTCCTAGCACCATTCGATATAGTGGAAAAAAAATTGGTACTACCCCTGGCAGCAACTCGATTGTGAAATCCACCTCACCTTCGGGTGGTAGACTTGATAAATTCGGAGGAAACACAACCTACAACCGATCCACCATAGGGGTAAAGACATGATTACCCACCTATCTATAATCATGAAGAGAAATTCCACTTGGATTGTGAGTTTTACCAACCACTAAAAAGTTGGGCATATACGGACAGCTCGAACATGCCACTCCCCATGAAGAACATATTTCTCTCCCTCAAGAGATGTAAAAGTAACCTAGGAGTGGTAAAAATCGATATGGGCCTGATACAAAACTATACATTCCATAACCAATATCTGTTCAAAACCTGACATCTTGAATAAAAACAAGTTCCATAGAAAAATTATAACCACTAACCTCTATATCACAACCTCTATGATGTCTGATATCCTCAACTCTTACCCCTAATGGAGTTTAAATTGACATAACCCCATACAATTTTTCTACAACAAGGCCCAACACAACCATGAAATCTGAAAAGATAAATGATTGTGAGGAACCTATTTAAAATAAAGAATTTATAAGTGTGGAAGCTACCATAATCATACATCCATTGGTAGAAGGTCCGGCCTCTCCACCTCTAGGTGTAGTCTGAACCGCATGAAGATAGCTTGTACCTCTACCCTAGGATCAAGATTGAGTACCCTTCATTGCACTTACCTGCTATTGTAGCTGGTCTTGCCCTAGATTTCAACATCCACAACCCCTACTGGTATGTTTAGTGGAGCTCCAACTAGCTTCCTAATACGGGGTGGCCGGTCCCCTACCTGCACTCAACATCTGCCTTTCACTCCCATCCAAAACTCGCTACCGATGGTTCTTGCTGAACATCTATTTATGTCCCAACCATCCATAGGACTGATAGTCTATAGGTGGTATGGGACACTATCCCAAAATGTCCACCTACCTACCATGCCAATAGTAGAATAGTTGATCAACACCTTAAAAAACTGACGCCCACTTCTGAATATTCTTTGAACATTCAACCTATTGAAACATACAAAATGATGCGTTATTCCCTCGGAGGTTATACCATATGTATGCCCAGTTGGCACCAAATGTAAACCATCTAAATATCCCTTCAGGTTTCCTTTTGAGATAAGGTCTTAGTCCCCTACCTGTATAAACCTTTTCAGACAAAATATGTTCACTGGGGCCGTAATCTCATGCCTATGCCCCGATTGGATGCATTTTTCCATAATCCCCACATCTCTATCCATCATCAGGATGAATCTGTGAAAATAAATGAAATTACTAGAATAATCCATCACATACATAATCCATATAGTCAAACTCATAAACTCTTCGAAATTATCCTTCCTGAAGGTTTCCGGGTAATAATGTTCCAAAAAATATTCTAGGAAATCCTTCATTGTTATTCCTTCAGAATTCTCTGCTTGAACCATATTATACCACCAATGCCTGGATATACCTCTTAAAATGTAGGACACTAACTTTAATTTCATATCAAGAGGAGTCTCCATATAGTCAAGAATAGTTGGGATAGAATCTATCCAAAACTATGACGCCTCCAGCCCACCAACTTCGTTAATGGTCGGAGGGTGATGTAGCTGAAACACCATGGTCATCTCTACTAATCTCATAACTACCCACACTAGGTCACATTGCATCATCTTCATGAAATGAGAAATATTCTCATGAAACATTTCTTCTCTATTATCATGAACCACCAGATCCTCCTACTCCACTATTGGGGTTGAATTCTTAGCAACATCCTCCTATATCTTAACTGACACTTGTCTTCAGGGAGGCATTTCTCAACAATATAAAACATTATATTTAGAACCCAAACTATAAATTTTCTAAAATTTAAATGGTTGGTTATTAATTATCCACCAAAAAACCAATTAACTTATTACACCCAAACTTGTCTGATCACATCTGGTGGACTACCCTCAATCATCCCTACCTAGGCCATAGCTAACATGAGGAAACTAACTCACGTGACTACATGCCTTACCTTATTCACTATTTCAAAACTATTATCACATTTCAAATTACTACAATAAATTTTCATTTCACATACCAGCCTTTATAAAGTATAATTCCTTAATAATTTTTTAACATTTTTCTCCCCTTTGAAACCCATATGTATTGTTTTGTTTAACATACTTTTCACCACTTTTATAAAAGTCAAATTCATTCTACCCTCTATGTCCCACACACCTATCTCATGTGTCTGTGCCTAATATTATTCAATTAACTTATATAAATATGTTCACCGAATGATCAATGATTTTACAACCACATGACATTCCATTCATGAGAAAAATATCATAAAACTTTCACATCACACCACATCATCGCCACCCAATGAAGAAATATAATTAAATGTAACAACTCACAATTAGAAAAGCAATTCACTCTTGGGTGACATGGGTTAGATAATCCCAATTATGATCTCATTAAAAAGTCTCAACAATTTTTAAATCTCTTTTATACCATCCCCAAATTGTACGAAAGAGAGTGGAACTCCTCTGATACGACTTGGTAACATCCCTGACCTTAGTGACACTAAATTGGTGCCCCAATCCAGGTCATCGCATGACCTAAAACACGCCTCCCAATATACCAGAGGATTACAACAAGATGAGAGGGTATAGATTAGTCACATTGAGATAATATCCCCTCTTACCAGAGTAATCAAAATCATAAAACATATAAACAATATAGATAACATGAGAAAATCAAAGAACATGAATAAATAAACATTTTCCATCTAGGTACAAACCATGACCAATAGTAAATATTATATATCATGATATAATGACAAATGAAAAAAATCCAAAATAAAGACAAATAGAGGAATCCCCCAAACAGCCCTTATTTCATGTCAGGGACCTCATCCAGGCATGTCCCATTTCCAACTAATCTCCCTAGAATAGGCCCATGCCCATGTATTGACTTGCATGCATGAATTTTATCTGGGTACCCAACGGGGCCCTAAGTAGGGTGTGAGTAATACTTAGTAGGGAACCGCCAATGGTGTCTACAAATTTCTAGTCTAATAGATAGTTCATTAAATATAAATAGCAGATGATAAAGAAAAATACAATTTGAGGGCCACTAGTTAACAATCTCTACTCACCTATACTAACCAAGATTCCAAATAATTATGTACCATTCATAACTATTTCATCATCAATCACACTAGGTTCATGGAAATAAACCTTTGAAAAAGGAAATAAGTAAGTCCCTAATAGTATATGGATAACATATCACAAAATCACAATATCCTCACAAAGAATCGATAGTCTAGGTGGAATGAAACAATTAGTGGAATCTAGCTCTGTCTGCATCCCTAACCCAGGCATTCTGGGTTGAGTTAGAGCATCAGTCCAACATGACCCATTGGAGGAGCCTCAGTCCTTTATCCCACACCTCAGTCCATGTGTACATTCTTATCCATATATTAACCATACACAACTCTACCACAACCAAACACAACCAGTGCATATGATAGTAATAATCCATTATAATCTACATTGTAAATAATATTATGTTGTAACCCATTAACACATTTCCATTTTCATCACATAGTCTATTCGGCCCAATTCCAATTATCAAGCATATTTCACTATGAATATTCAATAATTCCCTTATATCAACCCATTATACATATTCATAAACACCTAATGAAATCCCCTTTACCATATTTCTGATTATACATACCATTATCAATTCATCTGATTAACTAATCACATGCACTAACTTGCTTAGGAAGGCCTAAAAAAGTTCATAATACTCATACTTCAACCATAGTTAAACAATAACTTACTTGGGAATTCAATAATTATATCTACATACTCAAAAAGGGCTCCACATGATCACAAAAAAACCAAGTACTAACATAGCTAATTATAGGTCTGGAATGTATCGACGCAACACATGGGTGGCCTTAAATGTGTCAAATCAACATCATTGTGTCCCTGGGATTCCATGAGGGTTCCTACATATCTTTTAGACGCACAAATTGTGAATCCTCAAAAAATGTCTCAAAGTCACAGTAACAGGTGATCAAGAACAAGGTTTAACATGCACAAATCTATAATGAAACAATGGGATATAACTTGTATAACACCCACCTATAATGTTTTTTTTTCAAAAACACTCCAAAAATGTGACCTTACACTACTAAAAATAAGGGTATTAGAGACCGCTGAAATCCATCAAAAAATCATTTTATCAATCTCCAAATCTTGGCAAAATGATGGAAATTTTTGACTTCTCGCTAAAGCCTTTAGTGTCCGCTGTTTGGAGACCCCTAAAGATCCACCACAAAAAATGGGATTTTCATTCCAAGATGCAGTGGGTGATGTTGGTGACACAATGAGAATATGGAGGTTTTCTATAACATTAATTCACTGGACATGGAAGATGCATGGTGGCTGGAGTGTGTCTGGGTACGTTTAGGGCATTCGGGGTGTGGTGAGGGGATATTGGGGGGATAACGGGGGACTAAGGGAAGGTAGCAACGGTGTGTATGTTTCAACCATCAGTGACAAGGGCGGGTCTAGGGGAGGCGGTGGGAGAAGGGCTATGTTGTAGAGGACTGTTGCGATGAAGACAAGAAGGATGGCAGGAAAAATACCACTATTTTTCATTTCATTATTAGAGACCACAATTTAGAAGCCACTAATACCCCATTTAGTGACTGCCAATTGGTAGTCAGTAATTCTAAAAAAATAAACCACAGTGATTTTTCTCGCATCCAGCTATTGTATTAGAAATTGTTAAATTATGGTTGCTAATACAGCCTTTATTGATCGCCGAATGGAGGTCATTTTTACTCCTCCGCTCCAGCGTGTACAAATTCCCAGAATTATAGTAGGGTTATATCTAGATTCAGCCAAATATTAATTATTTTATGTATATTTCCCCTAAAAATAAGGGTTTTAGAGATTCATTTGGAGATGAGATAAAGATGAAAACCCAAATCGAGAAGGGACACCAAGGTGGAGATTAGACTTAACTGAAGCTTCGATCTATATTTGAAGGATCTACGAATGGCCTAATGATTAGATAAATTCACCACATCATGATCATGTGAGTAATGTTTCATTACTATGGTTTAAGGGAAGAGAAATTTGGAATATCCAGAATGAGGCTTTAAAATCCCTGAGTGGAAATGTTGAAAATTTATCAACATTACTAGGTTGTACGGTTTTCCAAACAATGTTAAAACCATGCATGAGGCACTATACCAAAATCACCACTTCACATTGTTCCCTAGGAATTCCTCATAGTTATCATAACCATGAGATAATAATTCAAAATCCAATGTCTATTTCTGTATGGATACCGTGGAATCTCAACATAGATTTCACTAACCATGAGAAAACCCTGAAACATGCTCAGAAAACTCTTTTTTCCTCCTCTTTCTGTCCAAACACCCTAAACATCCATGAGCCTTCTCATGAACAAGGATAGAAATGTATTTTAACAAAATATATTACAAGAAATGATATATATAAAGACATTAACTATGATGAATTAGGGATAGGAAAATGCACGCATCCCTTGTACTTTCCCAAGAACAATTAGATAGTTGTTACTGCTTTGTATGTAATTCTCCAAGTTTTAAATGATATTTTCCAACCATAATTTAAGAATTATAAATATTATATATAGTATATATAATTTCATATATGTTGATTCAACCTCATATATTGGTTCATAAACATTACATTGATACCATGGATTAATTAATACATATCATAATGATTCTCTCAACCTATAGACCTAAAATTTACTATCTTGGTGATTGGTCATATAAACATCCTCTATAACAACACTTAGTAACATTTTCCTATTATAGTTATCCTATAAACTAAATATAGGAATATCACATCATATAATAATATTCATAACCTAGGTAATGGTATCATAAGTAAGGGGTTAGTTCAAATTCATAGTATTATGAAAATTATCAATTAGTCATTTCCATTAGATCTTGAAATTGAGGGAAAACATGATAAAGGTAGAAATATTTGATTAAAATATAATTGGATCATAAGTGAAAGGAATTAAACATGATGGGCCATTTAGGATCATTCTAGAGGAAAATTAAAACAAAATGTGGTCACAAAAATATGGGTTAAGAATACAATACAAAAATCCAACATAACATAAAATAATAACATGAGAAAGAAAAATATATTTAAAAACAGAAATATCATAATAATTTATTTTAACTTATAAATTTAGTATAACATTGGAAAATATAGTTGGTAAACATATTTATAAGTAATCTTTTCATTGTATATAATGCATCACCACTTAATTCCCATAATATTTTAGGAATCCCAACCGAATTCTTATAGTGGGAGGGCATTCTATATTTGATTCCCATATTTAAGTGACAGTTGATTAATCAATTTCCATAGTTATATAATTAGTTATAGAACCATATAAACTCATTGTAGATATATATATGAACCACCCACCATCATCATCTATATAATAGAGTTCTATAAAAAAGATATCTTTAATATTATCTAAAATAATAGATTGAAATAAAATGGGTTTATAAATCTTCAAAATGTAATCATAGATGAAATGATGATCATATTATACCAGAAAAATAATCCCCTAAAATATTAATTAGAAATATAATCTATAGGTTTATTTAAAACCATTACCTCATTAGAGAAGATTCCGTTAAAAATAGAATGGAAATAAAAAAGTTAATTTTATTTCAAAAGAAATTCATAATATCAACTTAAAAAGATATTATTTTCTTGTCACTGATGAAAAGTAATTTTATAGTTGAAAGGGGAATCACATAAAAATTTAATTAAAAAAAAGTTCCAATAAAAATGTATTTATTATAAATAAATTATGTAATAAAAATGTAATGAAAAATGGAATAATATAATATTATGGGTAGGAAATGATTTGGATATTTTAGAAAGCACTTCTATTCAAAATAAAATTCATTAAAAGGATAAAGAAACCAATTATTTAAAATTAATTAATGTTATTATATTGAATATTTGAGTTTAAGAATACATTATATTCCACTCAATATAGGTGAACATTGGATTGAAATAAAATAATGGATATGGAAGAATATTCCATTAAAAGAGATGGGAAATTTTTTTAACAAAATATATCTTTAATGAAACAACATGTCTATCAAGATACAATAAATGAGTGTGGACCATTAATTTTGTATAATAGAGGATGAAAATATATTATAAAATCATCATAGAGTGTGATAATTAAATTCTATTAGATTTATAATGTAATTTGAAGGATTATGACTCAATAAACATACCTGTGTCATGAAAATACCTTATAACATAAAGAGAGCTGAAGTAAAATCCTCATGTAAGAGAGAGATTAAAATTGAACATAAATTACAAAGAATAAAATTCAATTAATTTTATAATTTCCCAATTAATATGTATAAAAACCTCATAATTGAAATTAGGTGCATAATACAGAACCTGACTTAAAGAGAGGAATTTGAGAATAAAACCCTTACATTTTTTGGAATTCCTTATAGGAATGTTCACATCATCCAAAATAATCAAATTAATATTGTTATAAACCTTCATAAGAACTTTGAATATATATATATAACATAATATATGCCATATATTATAATATTGTATTTATTTATAAATATTTTTCATATATTTGTTTGAGAATTTAATCGATGTCAGCTTATTTTGGAAAATTTTGTTGATTGATGATGATATTTTAATAATAATTCAAAAAATTATTATAATAAATAAAAACCGAAATCCAATAATTACATGATTATTATATTTTTTATACTATTAGTATATTTTATCCCATAGTCATCCATGATAGTGTTTTGTATCATTTATTCATATATGTTGTTAATCCAACCTAACATAGACACCGTATATCTCATTGGGTTGGAATTGTTAAGGAAGTGTATAATATACTTATAAAATAAAAATAATGATATATTTAAAGATATTTCAAATGATGGGAATGGTAATGTACAATTTTATTCATAGAAAATGTAAAATAATATGATATGTGATAAACATTACATCATGGAGGTAGTAGTCATCATAATGTGTGAGTAATTATCTTTTGTTTTTCTAAGTTGGTGAAAATGAAGAAATAAATATTATTAAATTACATATTTAAATATGAATATACTATTTATTTATTTCCTTATATTAATATTGATAAATATTATTTATAAAGTATTAGTGTAAAATAAAATATTTAATTAATGTAATACTCATGTTTGAATGTGGAATTTTCTATTGGAAAACTCACTGTAAATAAAGGAAACAAGAAATATATAGGTGAACATGTGATAATATTGGTAAGGGGGGATTAATGAATGATAAAATTATAAGACTATGAACAAGATATTTGGACTAGAGAGGAGTCTTTAACTATCAGAAATGGTATACTTTTATATGTTAAGGGAATGATAGTTTAGGAAGAAACCCATACATTTTTAAAAAAGTAATGTTACTTTTCATTGGTCAAAATAAAAAAAAGAAAAATAATATGTGTAAAGTGAGTTATCTTCAAATACTGACACAATCCCTAATTTATGAAAATACGTTATGTGTAATTTTTTTTTCTTCTATATTTTTAACTTCTACCCTAAATTAATTTTAAAATGTTAATTTATTTCTAATCTTAGTAACCAAATTTAATGAAGAAACTAATATTAAACGTTTTTGATAATTTGATCATATTGATTTCAAATTTGAAAACCATTTTATCAATTAAAATTTGTAAATTTTTTATGTTAATTTAAATGTAAAAAACATATCATGAAAAAACAGTTTTTATGTAAAGAATGTTTTAGGGTTAAAATTCATTTTATTTCCATAGTTATTAAAATTATCAATTCCCATGAAATAATTAAATTTATTATTAAAAAAATAAATTTTTGAATTTTTTATGGAAATAAAAAACATAATATATCCATGAAAATACATGTTTTATTATGAATACTGATAATAGATTTTATTAAACGAATAATTTTGTTTAGTTAAAAAATACATTTGAAACAAGATTTATAATAAAAAATATATTTTCAAATTCATAATGTTACTAATGAGATAATATTTTATTATATAGATTTATTTCAATGTTCTAGGGTGATATTACAAATTAATAAAATGAGGAGAATTATATTTTCCATAGAAACGTATCTTTATCCTAAATTTTACATTTTTAAAAAATATAAAAAAAATTATACTATTATAATATTAATTTGAGGAATTAAAAATTTATTTTTGAATTATCAATTAAATATTTAAATTTTTATAAAATTATTTAAATTTTAATTTTTTATAATATAGAAAATGAATTTTATTTAAAATAAAAGTATTAATATTAACTCATAATGTATTTTTCTTCTAATCGACATAAATTTTAATGTACTACCATGTTATTTTTTATAACAGTTTTATTTATTGTTTTAACTGAATATATTGTGTTTTATTTACTTTGGGTGTAGATGGAACTCTTGTTGTTACACATTACATTTGTTATCAATAGTCTATAACTTTGGTTAGTTACATTACAACCTCTTAAAATAATTTAATTCATGAAATTTTATTTCATAAATGAATAAAAGAGAGGGAATTTTTTTCCTAATTACATCCTAATATTCCCATGTTGGTTCTTAAAACATGTGATTTCTCTAATTGACATGATGAATGTAATTTTTCATATTTCCCAACACCTCATCTCTGTATCTATAATTTCCATGGGTTATTGCTTGTAATGTCCTCAAAAATCCATGTAAATGTTTTAAAAAATATATATGACATTATTTTAAGACCAGGTACTCAGATAGTACTTTATTCTGAGGATCCGTGATCTCGTAAAATGTGATTGAACATTTAAATGTTTTTTTAAAATATAGCATGTATACAGTTTTGGAAACATCCAAACGAGTGTATGAATTGAAAATCTTTGGTCACCGATGCGTCCGGAACAACAAATTTACCTATTGAAAGACCTAACCACTATCAGCACGGGTCGGGGGAAAAAGTTATTTTTCAGAAATTTTAAGAAAAATATAATAAAATTTTCTTATGGAAAAATAAAATAATCTTTTATATTTTTTATTCAAATTTCATTACCACGAAATGACGCCGCAACACCAACGTAATGAAAAAATTGTTTTATAAATGAAACAGTGTAACGACACAACTACTCAGTATAACAAAAATGTGAAATGCATTTTCTCAATTTAATGGGATAACAAAATACCAGATCATTGGAAGAATCCACTATTGAATTAAACCCTTGATGATTTTCCATTGGTGAGTGATAATCTATGAACCAACACCAATAACAAATTGAGGAATAATGAACGATAATAGTAAAATATTCACCAGTGAATGACTGATCCTTTAACTAGGGGTTTCATTCTACATGAACTTACTTTACCCAATTCGGGGATTTTCATAATGAATGTGTGTCAACCCATGAATAGGTGATCCGCTGATTAATCAATTATATATGAGGGTTTCTAATCTTAGGGTTTCAATCAGATTTATCCAGGTTAGATTCTTAAATATCCTACCAAAGTGCTATCTAATTCTAATGTCGAGGGATTGGGAGGAGACAAAAGAGGAATGGATCCCTTGGTTTGGGGCCTTCTTGTGTTCTTCGTGATATGACCCCTATATCAATGGTAGGAAAACATCGAGTGTGTAGCAATGCTGGTGATGACCTGGGGATCCGAAAGACACACGAGGATCCAAAACGGACCACCGGAGCAGGTCTTATCACCCGTGGAAGGAACATCCAGTGCACCAGCAGCAGCCATGTGGGGGAGACAGAATGTTCCAGTGGCGTAATATGGTGGTGGATGATTCCCATGACAATGAATGGGGGTGGTGGATCAGGGCCGCCGATAATGAGCAGTGGCAATGCGAGCGAATGCAGTATTATGCACCGCGATCTAGCTGGACTGCGGAGGCGAACCCCATGGTGAGTCGTGTGGGATATGGAGATGTGACGGGCATCGATTCATAGGTGGAGAAAGCCATCCCACTCACAGCGGGTTCGGCTGGAGATGGCGGGCCACCCCGGTTGGCCCGCCTTCTCGAGCTTGGGTAGCCCAGTGGTCCAGGATGGGCCTAGACGGTTATAGTCTAGCCTAGTGGGTTGTGTCAGATCCGGAACAAGTTGGATTTTGGTCGGGTCGATGGACCAGGGTCGGGTTAGTGGACCCCATGCTAAGCCGTATTGTGTTGGGCCCAACCGTGTCTGTGAGGACCTAAACCCAACCATCCCCTTTTTAGTAAAATATCTTTAACTTTCAAAAAGTGCGTCAAATTTGTGAGCAATTTATGGTGTAGGGACCTTTGTGATGAGATTTCCTTTTGAAATACTTTATGTGAATATATATAGAATTTGGGATATGACAGATGGAATAATGAGTAGATTCTTCCAGAATCAAGTGCACTACATCTGGGAATCCAACGACCCAATGTGATGAGACATAAGTGACCAATGGACCTTAGTGGTTCAGAAAACCTATGTGACGATCGGACCTCAGTGGCCTAATAAACCTCAGTGATATGTGATAATCAGTGGACCATCATACCTTAGTGAAGAGCAGACCTCAGAAGCCAAACTGACAAGAAAACCACAGTAGCCAAATAGACCTCTTTGACAAGTGGTACTTAGGGTGCAACATACAAGTGATGCTCAGGGGCCCGCTAACGAGTGGACATCAGTTTACCAGTAGACGAGTGCACATTAGAGGCCCAAAAGACCTCAATGAAGAGAAAACCATTGTGTACCAGAAGTCCATAGTGACTCATTGAGTATAATTCCCACAGCAGTATAATATGTTCAACATTACGAGTGACAGTTTTTCATTCTATACATTAGGTTATACCTATGTTTTATGTCCAATACTTGATTATTAATTCTATTTTTGTTCTTTTAATTTTGATTTGGGGTTCCTACTATTTGTTTTTTTACTCACACCAGCACATGATTCGCCTGCACTTATCATGTCTTCGGAATATTGTCAACATTTTGACAGAGAACTTGATGGTCTAGGACCAGGCATTGCCCAGGGAGGACACACATGCAGGGTGTACTCCAACAACATTAGGTATATACTCTTAACATACTCTTCGGGTAGGGTTATTTATGGATGGGTTTCTAGATGATTTTCTAAACCCTTTCTTACAGCTTGTCTTTTATTGGGTTTGTATTTCGGCCCCCTTTACATCCATATTTATACTATTTAATCTTAGTGTATTTCTTAGTAGAATGTGTGTTTTCCATTTTTAGCATTTTGGGATGGGGTTTTGAGTGTGCGGGTGTATAGGTACTCAAAATATTCCACCCACATATAGGATAATACTTTAAGTACTAGTCTCTAGCCCCTGGCCTTTGGGATTCGGGATGGGGGTAGTCGCAGCACGTGCCTCGGGGGACGTGTTGTGAGAAATTGGTATTAGAGGATGGTTGGTTCTACCTTAATGACCAAGAGTATATGGCTTGGTTTTGTAAAATCATTGTTAAATGATTGGAGTTTAAATTTTAGGAATTGGTGTCTAGTGTTGGTGATGTGGTCGACGTATCCATACTCTAGGACGTTGAATACTGCTTTTTTGACTCGGTACATGAAAACACTGGTTTCAGGAATAATATAGGAATTTAGTGTGCTATCATGTCCTTATTGAGTTATATTCTGGTCACCACGTATAATCTATTGATCGTGGTTCATATTGATCTGTTTCTGGATGCCACCATGCAGATAGCTAGACAATATTCTGGTGCATGACCATGAGAATGGTCCGCCATGTGATGGGTCATTAGTAAATGGATTTGTACTAGAGATGGCCCCACCATGAGGTGCACCAGTTTTTCCACCACCCTTTGACAAGTTTTTGCTATCGGCACTACTGGTAGAGGATGCATGCAGGTTCAGGGCCTTACACAAGTTCGAAAGTTAGAGACCTCCCTGGTTTAGGGGTGATAATGACCCCCAGGTGGCTGAGGATTGGCTCTATGTGGTTATTCGAGACATCCGACTAGTGAGGGAACATATTGAACAGATGGAGATTATAGCCGCAAGCCTTCTTCAGGGCTCGGTGGGGAGGTGGTGGAGCTTGAAATTCCAAATAAACGACAAGGCGACCCCCATTAAGAAATACATTGAGTGCCTCATCAGGGAGGAGTTATTTCTAGTGTTGTTGCACTAATTCCACATACAATAGCTACTATACCTACAAAACTATATAATGATAGTATCAGAGTACTCATTGATATTCACCGAACATTCTCGTTACACCACGTAGATGGTGTGAGACCCATTATTCAAGGATCAGGCTTTTGAGCAAGGACTAAATTGTGAGATCAGGGCATCTATGGGATCTCTTATCATACCTACTCATGTAGGGATGATAGAGAAATATCAACTCATAGTGAGCTTCCTAGAAAAATACACACCATCTGTTGAATCCACCAGTAGACAGTGGGTGGTAGAGTCTTTGGTTGTGGGTAGTGGGCAGCAGACACAAGGACCCAAAAGGGTTATTCATTTCAAGGTATGCCCTCAGGACTTAGGATTGGTTATTAAATTCTCCCATGATAGAGTGATTCATTAGAGGAGCAGGGTGTTCTACTCATGTGGCAGGTATGGAAACATGGCTCATGATTTCCCGACTTGCCACACAGATGACCAGAAGACGGTCAAGGGACCAATGAGGCAGAGTTAGAGTTTCGATCAAGGTGGTCTATAGGTTGGTGAATGTGGAAGGAAGGCATTTAGTGTAATATGTAGTGGGAGGAGGTTCGATGTGCTACCACCTACACCCACAGGTGGTCCAACATGGGCTCTGGGAGCTGGTGGTCAGGGGAGAGGCCATCTTTATTTGATGGAGCCATATAACCACGATTCCCCAGAGATGATTAGAGGTTTTATATGTTTCTTCTCCACCTTATATACAGTTCTTATAGACCCAGGTGTTAGACAATCTTTCCTTTCCACAGACCCTGTTTGGATCTGAGAGATTCTGGTAGAACCATTGGATCGATCCTTAGAGTTAGAGACTCCTACGGGAGGAGATTCAACAATTATATACTGGTTCTAATAGTGTGAGCATACACTTGGCGGTGAGATATTTGTCTAGGGTCACCTAGTAGTTTCATCGAGGCCTTATGATGTAATCTTGGTTATTAACTGGTTATCCACTATTCTTGATCAAAATGATTGTATTAGGTGAAACGAGTGGTATTTTTTGTGGATATGGTTCTTGGATTACCTTCACCGGTGACAAGGGAACACATACAGAGAATGATAGACTTTTTTGGAGAAGGTTGCAGCAGATCACTCACCAGTTGTCTAGACTCACCCTCAGGGTGGTGTATGAGAAGAGTCATCACTTTCCTATAGTGGTGGAAGAGTACGAAGACATATTTCCTAATGATGTTTCGGAATTACCCCAGCATATGGACGTTGAATTCTGCAGTGATTTTTAATTTGGGAAAACACTGATATCCACACCGGTATATTGAATGGCTCCCTCAAAGCATTGTGATTTGAGGGTACATTTGGAGGATCTTTAGAGGAAGGGCTTCATGAGGCCCATGGTTTCACCGTGGGCAGCCCCAATATTGTTTTCCATGATTGAATATGAGATTTTGAGGATGTTTGTGGACTTCCGACACCAAAATTAGATGACCATTATGAAAATCTATCCACTATAATGGATTAATGTCCTCTTAAATAAACTGAATGGAGTGAGATGGTTCTATATAATAGATCTCAGATCATGCTATCATTAGTTTCGTGTATGTGTTGAGGATGTATCGAAGTAAACCCCCATGTTCCAAAATGACTACTATATGTTCTTAGTGATTCCTTTCAGTGTGACTAATGCCCTAGCAGTATTATTGGGAATCATGAATATTATCACCTATAATTCAATTTACCGGTTTGTCATGGTCTTCATTGATGACATACATGTGTTATCAGTGATAGAGGAGGAGCACGAAACACACCTGAGGATAGTCTTGGATAAACTATAATAGCACTAGATTTATGGGAATCACTTGAAGTGTTAGTTCTTGATTCGGGAGGTCCACTTTTTGGGACATGTCACATCAGAGGCTAGAGTTTCACTGGATCTGGAAACGATATAGGGGATGCATGATTGGGATCCACCCATGAGAAGGACTAAGATACATAGTTTCTTGAGTTTTTCTGGATACTACAGGAGGATTGTGCTGGAATTTTCTAGGGTAAAATCATCCTTATCAGCATTGACATTGAAGGGATTACTCTTTGTGTGGATGGAGATGTGCCAACCGAGTTTTTAGAAGCTATGGAACAGACTAATGAGTACCCCCCATCTTGAGATGACCAGTGGAGGGAATTGGTTATGTAGTATTTTGCAACGTATCAGGGACAGAAAATGGGTTGTGTCCAGATGTAGGAGTAGGAAGTGATTGTATATGGTTCACATTATTTGAGGCAGTATGATTAGAATTATGTGACCCATGACCTGGAGCAAGAAATAGTGGTATTTTCTTTATATATGTGGCATCACTACATGATGGGAGAGCTGTTTACCATCAACTCTAGCCACACAATTATCAGGTATATCATATCCCATATGGACCTGAACCAGAGGTCATGGAAGTGTCTAGAGATCCTCTAGGACTATGACTTTGTGATACTCTATTTTCCTGGGAAGTGAAATATGGTGGCGGATGTGTTCTATAAGAGACCCAGTTTGCAGTTTCTGAGTTAATCATCATAGATGTGAGCTGCGATGTAGATATCCTAAATGGAGGGTGATGGAGTTGTTTATCATTATTCAATGGTTGTCAATCCCCCACTCGTTCACCGAGTAAGAGATGCACAACTTGAGGTTGTTCATAGTGATGCCTGATGTGCTCAGTTATCCTCAGGAAAAGCTCTTGATGGATATTTAGTAGGAGGGGAGCACATCGTCTTTTTTAGAGGGAACACCATTGTTATAATGGTGTCATGGGAGGAGGTTCTGAGGGAGTGCCACACCTCCCCATTAGAGGTATATCCAGGAGTGGAATAGTTGTTCAAGGATCTCCGACATTAGTGCTAGTGGCTGGGGATAAAGAACACAGTGAAGGAGTTCATTTTGTAGTGCCTCACTTTTGAAAAATTTAATGAATAGTTTTAGGTTCATGCATACTTGGCTCAGCCAATCGAGGTATTGGAGTGGGATGGTATCTTGATGGAATTTATGATGTGTTTACCCCGCTCATCTAGAGGGAATGATAAAATATAGGTAATTATTGACCGACTCACCATGTTGGCCAACATCTTATCCATCCAAGAGTAGGGTTTAGTAACTAGATTGGGATACAAAAACGCACAGCCGATTGTCTCCTATCGACCGATAAATGTTCTGATGCTCTGCTAATGTGTATTGCAACAATCGGGTCGAATCCTCGACGATGAAACTTTGTAATAGTCGTTTGTTTTTAGTTGATTGTATTTTGATTAGGGGGTATTTTTTGGAAGATCTTAATTTAAAATTATTTATTGACTATAATTTATTTTTCAAATTGAGGAAGATTGGGGTGAGTTCGTCCTTAGGTAGTTAAGCTTGTGATATCCTTGAGCTTTGTTTTATATTGCATTAAATTAACACCCATGTCACAAGATAATGTTGGTTGTAATTACTAAGTGTTAAGGATTCAATCCAAGACTAAAATTACCTTAGGGTTCTAATATAAATCAGAGCTTGTTTATGGTAGTGTATTTATGGATCCAATAATCCATTGAAACCACACGTTAAACAAAACAAGTCATTAATCTATGACATGTTAAGTTCAACATACACAATATTAAATTAAATAATACTCATCGAGAAAATACTCTCAATCACATAACATCCCTAGGTCTTGACTCTCCCCAATAATATATTTACTCATCTATTTATATTAATATTAATCTTGTCTACATATTTATGATGATTAATTAACAAGAGAATAAAAAGAAAGGGATAATAAAAGAGTGGTACGTCGAACACACAGAAACGAAGAATGATGAGAATTAAAAAAATGGACATTCAATTGAATGAGGAAGAAAAAGAAGGGAGGGGGATTCAACTGTATTTAAACTATTTTAAGAACATTAATATTAATATACATAATGTGGATGAGAATAAAAGATATTGAAGAAGATACATTCATTAAAACCGAATTACAAACCACAAACTTACAAGTTTACCAACAAAGAACAACACAAAAGTGAATGGAAAAAAAGAGAGGATGAAGGGTACCTCAAGTGAAAACATGAGTATGGAAGGTCCTACCAACCCTTTGGAAAGGCTTTGGTCGTGAAAATATGTTCTCCTATCTTCTGAAATGCCAACCCCATTCAAAGAGAGGAGGGGATGTATTTATATCCCAAGGAAGTGAACTGTTTGCATTCCCATTCTATCCTTCCATTTGGATCGACGATTTGGACATCTAGACATCCGAATTACGAGATATCTTCTTCTTCAAAGTTCAAAAAAAATAATTTTAGCCGAACTCTCTCAAAATTTGGAATCCGTTTTACTTAAGGATCAAATGTTATGTTCGGTTTATTAAAAATATTTAAACTGTCAAATTTCAATCCATGCTTTTTCGATGGCCAAAATGTGAATGGATTTTGGGATAGTATGATGCCTTCAAATCAGAATTCTTACTTCATTAGAGTCAGCCTCCTATATCGGCTCTTTCACACTAAAAAAATTTCAGCTTGATTTGATATATAAATCAAGAGATATTTCATTAATACTATACTGATTTTAATTCTCAGCCGGAATGGTGGGCTGGACTTCGAAGCAACATTTGGGCCCCTTGTTCTTAGAGTTTCGCCCTGAAATTTTTACTGATGATTATTTTCTATATTCACGAACACATGGTGGAGTTTCACAAAAAATGGGATTTTGGAGTGAGACCAGCAACTCAATCATCATGGCTGGTCCTGTTACTTCACAAATTGTATAGGTCATTTTGTGTGGTACATACAAGCCTTAAATTGGCAAAATGGGCCCGTGATTCCTTGTAAAGATATGTGATAAATGGAATAATTAATCTTAAAAAACAATAAAAACACAATTTTAATCAGTAGGGTCAGAGTTATAAATAAAATAGTAAACTGACTCAACTGGACTACTTCTAAAAATGCTCAAAAATTATACTTGGTATTAAAACATTAATATTTCACACAAATTATGCACATTTCATATAAAATAAGTAAAGGGAGTATATAATATGTCAACAAAATATTAATAACATCAAATACCACTATGTTAATGAAACAGTTTGACAATAGGGAGTCACATCGATAATATTCTCGGATCAAGACACAAACATTACATCTCAGTTTTGGAATGGATTTCAGGAGGCATTTTGGACTCATCTATGCTTGAGCAATACATTACTCCCATAGAAATATGTTTAGACGAGGGGGACTATCCATTTTTTAGAGTATATGCAACATGATGGAATTTTTGACTTCAATTATATTTGTACGTATCATCTATCCCTGGTGGAGTTCTCGTACAACAATTGTTACCACTCCACCATTGGTATGGAACCATTTGAGGAACTATTTAGGAAACTATGTAGATCATTGTAATTCTAGGAATCCATGGAGTGTCTGCATTCATGGGTCCAGAGTTGTTACGGGATACCACCTGGAAGGTTCATGTCATCTATGAGTGAATAAGGACTGCACTTAACCTGCATAAATATTAGGTAGATAGGAGATGGATTCCCTAGGAGTTTGAGGAGGGAGACCATGTGTTTCTTAGGGTCTCACCTTGAAGGGGATTATATAGATTTTTCAGGGGTGAAAAGTTGTCTTTGAGATACATTGTCCATTTTGAGGATCTAGGTAGAGTTGGTGAGGTGGCGTACCACCTAGCTCTTCCCCCATAGATGCATAGGGTGTATAATGTCTTTAACATATCACAACTGAGTAGATAGTTACCTGATCCAACACACATCATCGACTGGGGCGTGTTGAACATTGATGATTGGGAGAGGCTTGCGAAGTTCCCCATAGATTTTAAGGATCGATAAGAGTGGTTACATCATGGATGGTCTATTACTATGGTGTGTATTCCCATGCAGCATGAGAATTTATAGGAGAGCACTTGGGAGTGGGAGGCTAATATCATTTCTCAGTACCCCATTCGTTTTTCATCCCTTGTTTTGGCTGACAGGAAAATAGATAATTAATGCGGGGATGTATTGTCCCAAAATATTCCATGTAAATTTTTTTAATAAAATTATATGGTATTATTTGGAGACCTAGAGCTCAGAAGACACATTATTTTGAGGCCCGAGAATATGTTCTTAATCCTTTTTAAGTTTATTTAAAATAGAGCGCATATGTGGTTTTGAAAACCTCTAAATGGGTGCACATAGTATAAATCATTGGGAATTGTTGTGTCCAAAATGATGTATTTACCTAAGGCAAGAGTTTACCTTGACTGGCAAAGGTCGAAGGAACAAGTTATTTTTATAATTTTCAAGAAAAATTTAATAATAATTTCTTAATGAAAAATAAAATAATCTTTTAGTTTATTTTATTTGAATTCCAAATTTCATTAAAACATAATGATTTCACAACCTAAAAATAACAAGAACATTGTTTGATAAATTAAATTGTGTACCAACATTGCGATTCAACGTAACCCAAGCAGTAAAACACGTTTTCTTCATTTAATGGGTTATCAAAATATGGGATCATTGGAAGAATCCAGTATTGTTATGAACCCTTGGGGATTGGGAATTTGAATGTGATGCTTAATGAACTACCCCAAATGAAGGATTGAGAAATAGTGAAGAAAATCAGTGAAATATTTACAAATTAATGATCTATCCTTGAGGTATGGGTTTGATTCTATGTGAATTTCATTTTCCACATTCATGGATTTGAGTGACGAATACGGGTAAACCCACAAGAAGGTGACCCATGGATCAATTACTTTTATGGGATGGTTTCTAATATCAGGGTTTAAATCAGACTTATCTATATTAGATTATTATAAATAATCACAACCTATTTATGAATTATAACACACACTGGTATCAATCCAACATGAAAAAACCAAGATCCCTTTGATGGAGGCGTTATTGTGTACTTCATGACCGAACCTACAGATCGATAGCATGAAAACAGAGATTATGTAATAGTGATGTTGATGACCTGAGGACCCGGAAGATGCTCGCAGATCACAAAATGGAACACCAGGCTGAGTCTGATGACTTGTATAAGGAACTGTCGGTGCACCCACAACGGGTCAATGGTGGTACACAGTGTAACGTTCCATGGTGGAAAATGAAGCTTACGTCAATTGATGTGGGTTGGGGATTGGGACCTGCATAAATGGTCGGCGGTAGCGTGAGTAGACATGGAGAGCCACACTACCTCACACGGCTGGAGGTCTGAGGTCCAGCAAAACCATGGTAGTGGACCCTTGAGAGATATGTGGGGTGGAGGGAGATGTAGCGGGAACCACATCATGGGTGTTGCAAGCATGCCATCTCACGATGAGTTGGGTTGTAGAAGGCAGGCCGCCCAGAGTGGCCAAACTGGTTGGTCATATCTTGGTCAGGTAGATGGAATTGGGTCTGGTCAGTGGTCCCCATGTCAGGTATGGTCAAGGAGATCCGACTGAGTTTGACTAGACCTGGACCCAATCAGCCCATTTTCAGTTTGATGGGAATAACTTCCGAACCACATGTACTATTGGCAATCCATTTGTAGGGGTTGGGACCCTCATGACAATATTGTCCATTTTACAAACTCCAATTGAGTTTTTGTGGAAGTTGGGTTATGACTAAGGGATTGAGGGGTATATTCTCCCAAAATCTAGTTCCTTTCCAGAGGGAATCCTATGAATGGATGCGAAGAGATGGAAGTGACGAGATAACTTAAGTGGCCTAGTAGAACAAAGTGATGAGAAGACCTCAATGGTCCAACATACCATAGTGACTAGCGGACCTCAGTGGCCCGGAAGATGAGCGGACCTCAGTGGCCCAGAAGACCTCAATGACGAACAAACCATAGTTGAACAGTAGATGAGAAGACCTCAGTGGATTAGTATTCCACATTGACTCAATGCGGATGAGTCCCTCAGTTGTATAAGATGTTCAACATTACGACTGATAGTCACTCATTATATAATTTATCTTATACCTATGTGAGATGTCCACATCATAGTATTTAATTTTCTTTGGGGTCATTTCGTTGTGGCATGGGATCCCTATTGAGTATTATGTTACTCACCACTTCATGGGATCCTCCTTCAAGTAACATGTCTTTAGCAGATGACCGTCATTTTCACATAAACCATGGTTGTTGTTGTCTATGTGGTTCCAAGTGAGGATAGAAATGAGAGGCATACTCCTATAGCTTTACGAAGAAACTCTTCACCTACACTTCAGGTATTGTTTTTTTACATATGTCTTCTTAGAGAGTTTTATACCCCATTTCTTATAGCTTGTATTTTTTTTGGTTAGTATTCTGGCCGCATTACTTCTGACATTGTCTTTTTTACTATCAATGGTTGTTTTAGTAGCGTGTATTTTTTTTCTTTTCTACATTGTGGGTTAGGGTATTGATTTTGTGCATGTTCAGGTACTCGGAAATTTTCTCCCACTTGTAGGATAATTCATTCATTGCTAGTTGTCAGCCCCTTTCCATTAGGAGGATATCCTGAGGTTGTTGTTGCATGGGCCATGGGGGACGGGTCAGGACATTTCTCAAATGAGATATCATGTATTATTAGTGTACATTTGGATTTTAGTACATGTGAAAATAGTGGTATATAGTTCCTCAATGGTGATATATGGAACACATCAAGTACATGGGAGAGGTAAGGAGGCTAAGTTATATGTTTTATCCCCAACCCGAATATTTATCTCAAAGATACGTATTTACCTCATGCTCAATGTCACATTCCTTAGAAATATCACAATTTTCTTTTTAACAGATTTCACAAGTAACACCATGTTTCCAATGTGAATCACTATACCTCATCGATGGATATCCACATAATTTGTTTTTCAAATAGTTGTTTCTTCAATGTGATTTTGAATGTCCTGAATTGTATCTCCCATTTCATAGAGATGTTTAGGACCTATCAGCTTCCTCTCCATATATTTTTCATAGAATAATTGAGTCCTAGATTTTATCCCATTTAGATACTCATATTTTTCGATATAAATTCTATAATTGAAACCGTGTTTCTTGGTATCTCATGCAGGGGGAGTTATTAATCCTGACATCAAAAAAATCCACCAAAGAAGATCTCAACATATCCTATAGAGATTTCATTTTCCTCTCAGACTAATCATTTATTTAAGAATAATGTGAATTTCTAAAACTGACATTATTATCCTATTATTTCTGATGGATTTTCCATAACATTAAGGTAATCCATAAATCTAAATCAGATAGAATTTACAATTTTACTCTATACAACATCACCACATACCAAATGAATATTATAGTGGGTTGTTCTAGAAATAAATCGTATTTGTGGAAGTAGAATGTGTTATCAATCTAATGAAATCAACAATAATACAAATGAAATTATGGAAATAATATGTCTTAGGTTATCCCGTAATCAAAATCCAAGACAGTTTTCCCATATGCATTATGGTATTTTTAATTGTTTCAGAATACCCTTGGAATATTTTTCATTCATCAAAAACTTGTTTTAATATCAAACATTGAGATATTCATTTCACAATTAAACTCTAAATATTATCCTAAAATAAGTTATAAATTATATATTTATACTAAAACATAATTCCTAGATTAATAGATATAGAATATTTTTAGGCTTTATTGTTTATATTCCACTTCATTTCTTATTTTGATGGGACATATATCTAACATATATAACCTTTGAAATCATTTTTATTGAACATAATCTTAGGAATACATACCACATTTCTATAATTATATGAATCATATTTCTCAAGTTATTTGTTCTTCACATGAATTGATGGTTGAGAAATATTTTTCAATAGATATGATTCATTTCACTGCCTTATGATTTAGAGATTAATCCATTACAAGTCCATGATTACAGAATAGTTTTCAATACTCCCCATGGATAAGATTGAATGATCTTTCCTACTCATGTCACCATCCACATTGTTTACCTTTAAAAAGTGTTAAGGTATTGGTATTTCATAATATGTGATTTTAATTAAACATATACATTGGAATATGTCTATCACATTTTGTTTAAGTATATTTTTAGGCTCTTATGGATAGTAAAAATATCAAAAATATCACAATAGACATGATTACACTAGAATATGAATTTAATGTCAATGGCCTTCAACATCAAATCATCAGTTTGTTAGTATTATTCCTAAGACATTAACTGCTATGATATAAAAAAATCACCTTCTTGTTCTATATAAGAACACATCTCAAACAACTCAATCAATCGTCATTGTATATCGTGAACCCTTCCCAACTATAGGCTATTGTATGAACATTCACAACAACTAATCAATTCATAATTGTAAAACCCCAATATTTTACACATAAATTTAATATTGAACCCATGAAACAATAATTCTCTAGAAAAAACCACATTGTTATAACCTTTCCTGTAAACACAATTTTTCCACCACTCTGATTTGAATTTCAAAAAACTGACAAACACAGTTGCATTCAGTAAGATATTTAGAGTCTGAAGAGATAGAAAAAATTCTTGGTAAATAGTAACATTCCCTTATGAATAGTAATATGAATAATAATATGACCCATCTGAATAGTAAATAATATTATTATTTTATTTTATTGCGGTTATAAGATATTGAAAACTTGATTAAATTTTCAAGGTGATATAAAATGATATATAGACTTTAAGTTGTCATTTTTTGAATGAATTATGATTTTATTTAAAAATTAAATTATTAATATGGATAATTGTTTTATAAAAATAGAGTTAATTTTATAATTAAACATGTTGAAAAATTATTTGGTTGAATTTTTGGGTTGTTTCTAAAATAACTGAATTTTTTATGACTATTAAAATATGGTAACTTACTGTATATATGCATTATATATTAAATTCACTATTCCTTGTGTTGTGGATGAGGTAAGAACGCTTGGTTTGAACTCACTTGAAGATATTACTATTATGGGTCTTAAGAATCAATAATATTTGTTTTATCTGGAAAAATAATAAAATAATGAGTAAAATAATGGCCAAACCCTCCTCTCCTCCACCATAACCCCCCTTCCCCCCACACCATCTTCTCTATAGGCCTCTAATACTTGAAGATCCTCAATGTTCTTCCCCAATATACATCCCTATTCTATCCCCACGTCCAGGAGATCTTGTCCTTTTTAAATACCAAATCCCTTTCCCTTAAATAGATTCTCAAGGGGGTAGATTCTAGAGGTAAATTCATATTCTATTTCATTATATTTCATTTCATATTAATTTATATTGTTATCATATACTCACCTCCTATATCCATATTTCAATGATATATCTGATATCATCTATATACTTGAATTATATCATTGTAATGGAAGAACCATCGTTAATATCATTACACTCAATCTTTTATCTTGTAAATGAAATCATTGTCCATGAGGTGCCAATTTACAATCTTCATGGAAGATGAAGTTTTGTTCTTCAATTCCCCTTAAATACGGGTCGTGAAACCATATTTATATCTAAAACTGGATAATATATATATATATATATATATATATATATTATAACCTATTTAATATTCTGGTACCAGTATATTTACATAATATTAAATCATTTGATAAAACTAGTTCCTAATAATGATAATGCTAGCAAAATAATCTCAGTGATTTTCATTAATATTTCATCTAATGATTCATCCACATTCCATGTAAAAAATGATATAAATTACCATTAACACCAATTTATGTTCATAAATAATATTTAAATTCATTTCTAGAGATTTATTTCCATTCCACATGAACTCCATTACTTAAAAACAAGTGAACCAATTATGAAAATCTTGAGAACAAACATTCCTGAGTGACAAAATTCAATATTATAAATTATCAATATGGGCATAAATGAGCAAAAAAAGTATGATAAAATACATAAATATCTAATAAGTTTATAAATAAGTTAATAATGAGTCTAATTTCATTTTCCAGGACCATAAGGTCAAGAGAGGAACATTTTTACTTAAGGTATGGTTTTTCTACCCGAACCTCCATTTTCAATCTGGTTACTCTTATTCTCTAATTACAACAATTAAATTCTTATTTATTTATATTTAATGCTCATATATTATGTTATAATGTTAAATATATGTGTAAAATTCAGATTTCTACTTTCACTTATGGGGATTGATATGTCTTAAAATTATCTTTCAAAAATTAATCCCGTAATACAGGCTTGATTCATGGAAATTTCTCAAATTTTTACTTATTTTAAATGGGACTCTATAATACTATTTATGAAACCATCATCATTATAAATTCTAAAAAAAAATTGAAAATACTCACTTACTTGAATTCTAGTTTATTACAATGATTCTTCCAAAAAAAATCATCTTTTCAAAGTAAAAGAGTATTTATCTCTTCAATTACTAGATAATTTTATAAGAGTATCTTCATCTATTTCAACACTCTTCTTAATTCTTATGTATTATTGGGATTCAACTCATATGATATCATATAAAATATTTTATTTATTTTTATATTGTTATTTTGACTATTGATGTTCTATATTAAAACCATTCACCAATTTACATAGAATGTCTATTGTTTGTGATTAATGTTTGGGGAATGTTTTTTATTTTTCATATATTAGTTTCAATATAAATGTATATGTTGAATAAGTTTATCCTCGTTCATATGGGGAATTCATTTGACTTAGTAAGTGTCGGTCTATTCCTGATATATCTCTTTGGTGCATCGGTAGGTCTCATAAGACAAACTATGGTTTTGGAAAGAGACATTGACAAAAGGTATAATTATGGTCTGGGAATGTAGCCTTAGAGGTACGGTTATGAAGTCCCACATTATGAATTCCCTCATTATGAAAATCATATTATTGATTCTGGAGGTTATTAAACTAGAAGAATAATTATGATCATTTTTTATTATGGAATTATTTATTCAGCTATTATTCCTGCCACATTATGTTTAAGTTTATTATTTTAAATGGAACATATTTTTATGTCTTCAGCATGCCTAATGTTTAGGTTTATGATATCTTCCATTGTATTGTTTACCCTTTCTGTGCATTTGAGATCAAACCTTTATTATGTTTCCTTTTTCAAGGAAATTAAGTGATATATAATGAATGGCATATAGAAATGTCCTAGGATTTATGGATGTTTTTTATGGAGTTTTTATGTTGTATTTATTTTCAAGTTGTAACGTTGCACTTATGTATGTTTCTTGTTTCCAATGATACTAAACTTATGAGTCCTTTGGGATGCATATTTCATTTTTATATGCCAATTTAATAAAATAAGGCACTAGTTATGGGAAACTGGGGTATGGTCTTTACAATAATCTCCAATATGAATACCAAACACACTACAGCCCAGAGGAACATCACATTGTCCAATGAAAATATAGTTATTTGGTTGAAAATCATGAAAAATTTCTCAAAAAATTATTTTTGAGTCTATCTAATCCATGAAAGCTCTAGGTATCAATCACATAGGGTAGTCTCATATACATTTCAATAATGTGTATATTTGATGTGTCAATGGATATACACTCACTAGTGATAACATCACCCAAGAAGGTATATTTGTTTCATCCATCATTCACAAATTCTAAACTAGATTTATAGTTTCCCTTGAAAAATGTTCATTTCACAACTCTTAAATTATTTACATATTCTTAATTGTTATAAGAATATATGATAATTGAATACACAAATAATTATGCAATTTTTTTCTATTAATAAATAAAGACACTATTTGTTGAATTGATTGAATCACAATAAATATATATTTCTATTCCTTGTTTATAAAGACATATTGGGGATATGTTATTCTTCTCATCCTAATTCCACATTGTAAATAGGAGATCAATCATTCAAAACTTTTTTTGAATTGAATATGATAAACCAAAGAAAAACACATTGGAGATTATATCATGGTTTGTTGTTAGGGAGATTCAACATTCACTATGTCATTATTGGGTTATACCAAAAAAACCTCCTTTAGGGTTATTACACATAAGAAGATCATTTATAGGGCTTTCCTCCACTTTCTATTAACCATCTAAGGTGTTATTTGTTTTCAAAAAAATCACCTACTAAATACATAAAAAATATTTCATGATATAATCTAAAATATAAACTCATATCTAGGTTTCTCTACTAAGGATTAAAGACACTAATTTCAAAAATATCTTATCTAGAAAAAAATAGGTAAATATTTTTCAAATAAAAACTATGGTTACATCTGATGTAAATATGAACAAATTACATTGATATCTTTATTTAATTAATATATCTCAAAAAAAGTTTCACAACCCGTAGAATAAAAGATTTAATTTATTTGAGACTCACTAAAGAAATTTAATTTTTTTAAACACTAGTTGACATCCCTCCATAATTTTTCTCCTATAGACACTATTCTCGTCATTTTATACGATATAATCCTCTTTAGGACCAATAAAATGGATGAAAAAGAATTGAATGAGATCGAAGGAAAAGTAAGAAACAATAATAAATATATCATATCCATAAGATCATAAATATGAGGGAAAATAAGGGAATAGATGAAATATAATATAAACGTAACATTGGATAGAAAGTGACAAGCACAAAACATGATTGATAATTAATTACCATGGAATGAGAATATAATACAAAATTAAGGTTATCAATAAATTTTGTAGAAATACATAACTGAAATAAAAATATATTAAATAATAACACGAGAAAGTGGAATATCATTAGAAGATGTAATATCACAAATAAATTTTATATGATGGAAATAATTCCTGTATTATGAATAATAAGTTACCCAAACAGAAGAATAGTTATGAATTTCATTGTGGAGGAGTCACCACATGATTCTGATAGTGGAGAAGGCATACATACATGATTCCCATTGTGGAGTGTGTACTCCATAATATATTCTCATAGAGGACAAATCATTAATATAATTATTCCCATAGTTATCTCATGAGATTTAAAAACATAACCAATTAATTAAATGGAAAAGAGGACCTTACCCATCAGTATCCAAATATATGAGTACCATATAAAATAAATTCATTCATATAATCCAAAATAAATCATTTAAAATTGGTTTCATAACATTTTAAAAAGGTAAAACATAGAAACATGGTCATTTGATATAAAAAATATGATTACCCAAAAGGATAATTTAAAAATAGTAATTATTTGGTGATTATAAAACCCCTGAAACATAGAGAAAAATCATACCAAAATGGAATATAAATGAATAATGGTATATTCCTTCAAAATAATTTCATAATATCATCTTTAAAAAATGATTTTCTTGCCATATTTGATAAGCTATTTTTTAATGTTAAAGATAAAAATTATTAAAACGTTTCCTCAAAATATATTCCAATAAAAATACTAGGAAACATAATAAAAATTATGAAAATAAGTTAAATAAAATGGTTGAAAATATAATCATGTTATGGAAAAGTGTTTTAAATATGAAATGATTCCCTTACTAAAAAACCCACATCTTTAAGAGGATAATAGGTTTTTTATTAAAATTAATAAACTGGATTAAAAGGATCATTAGAGAAAAAAGATTAACTTTAAACGTGGTAAAAGATAACATTAGTGGGAATTAAAAATAGGTACATGAATGAAAAATATATTAGAATATATTGAATTGTTTCTAAATAAAATCGATTTTTATGAAACATTGCTTCATTAAGGCTGGAATCCATAAAACACACAATTGAAGTTATTTTACATTTTTATGTTGATAGAAAGAAGTATATATTTATTGATAAATTAATATAATTATGTTTGAATATACTATTGTATTTATTTCATCATATTAATAAATTTATATATTATTCTCAATAGAGTATAGTTCAAAAAAGAAGTAAGTAAATGTCATAATCAAGTTGGAGGATTGAGTTTTCCCTGGGAAAACTCTTTAAAAATGAAGTGAAAAACAAAAATAAAGGAATTTTTATGATTATGGATGTGGGATAGGATTTAGGGAGGAGTAAATTTATAAAATTTATTCATAAAATTAAATGTAAATGTGGGTCTTTAAGTAGGGTAAGTGTTACCATTTTATAAGTGAATGAAATGGTTGTTTTAAGAGTATCCCTCGCATTTTCAATATCTTATAGTTACTATTCATGGATCAAGGGAAAGAAAGTTGAAAATGTTGACGTAAAATAGAGTGTATATAAAATATCATATCAATTACTCAATTATGGGAGAACCTTGTGGGTTATAGATATTTTTCTTTTAATTTTTTATCATTTGGTTGAATTTACTTTTACCTCGGTAATTATTTTTTAAATTTTTAACTAATATATGAAAAAAATTAATATTTAACCTATTTCATATTTTTAACCTTATAAATTATTATTTTAAAATAATTTTATAATTTTTTTCAAAATATTTAAAGTGTAAAATTTATAATAATCATATATAATCATGTAAATATGTTTATAAGAAATATATGTTTTTAAAGATTAAAATTATATCGTAATCCATACTTTTTAAAAGTATTAATTCCAATAACATAAAAAAATTTACTATTAAAAAATAATTTGTATAATGGTTACATGAAAATAAAAAACTAAAACTCACCTTAAAAATAATTTATTAAAAGGAAAGATAGAAAATATTTTTTATTGAACCAAAAATATTAATTTTATTCAAAAAATATTGGACAAAAGAATTATATTCTCATTGAATATTTTAATATTCATAATATAATACCATAAATAAGTCAATCATATCTTAAAAAGGTTTTTTAATCTTCTATGGTATTCATCGAGATTGATAAAATCATAAAAACTCTAATTTTCACAAAAACAATTCTAGTACAAATCAACCCATTTCAGAAAAACATAAAAAATAATTCTATATTTTTTGGATATTATTTATTTGAAAATTAATTTTAGTTTATCTAATTTATATTCCAAAATTTCTATATTTAGTTTTTTAATGAAAATAAATAATTTTAAGAAAACAAAATTTTTTCAAAATATATTCTTTACATATTAACTGATGATATGTATAATCCTTATAAATATAATAACATTTAATGGATTACCATATTAGTTTTTGGGATGCCTTTTTTAATAATTTTATCTTAATAAATTGTCGTATCATAATAATTGGTGTATTGTGTGACAAACTTTTGTCAACAAAACATCAGTTTTATGACGTCTACTATTTTAGGCTTTTATATGTGATATATATGTTGCTCAGGAATATGTTACTCTACTCACTACTTAATCTAATCATATATATCATATATTAATTGTTGGAGAAATATATGCTATGTGACATAATAAAAAATTTCCTATTTAATTGCACCACCATGTCACTATATGTTCAGTGAGTAGCTCTGAAAAACACATAAATATACATTAGAAGAAATTGGTCACTATAATATGGGTTAAAAATTTAATTCAACACATAGAAAGATTATAATAATATAGTCTTACCAAACAATATGAATAATAAATATTTACCATATGTTATCATTTTTTTTACATGAAAAACTATGTTTCTACCTCTAACCACTTATTGAAACCTGAAATATATTCGTTTCAAGTGAATATTATACGATCAAATTTTTTATTTATCAATTAATGGATCTCTATAAATTTTTTCCATATTGGAATTCATTGATGTAATCGAAAATTTCTAGTTTTGTCATATATACACATTCTATAAAAAGTTTCTTGACACCCAATTCCCAATATAATTATCAAATTGGTTTTTTATAACACGTAGAAAACTAGTGGATTTTAGCATTAAGTGTTTGTATAATAAATTGAGCCTCATTGATACCACATTTGGAAAACACATGTACTGTTTCTGTTGAATATCTGTAAGGGTCCTATAAATTTTGGAAACTACAAAATACATAATTGTAACATTATAAATGAATTCCATTTTATTAGATTAATACTCTCTTTATATTCATATCATATTATGATTTTATAATTATATGATGGATTCATTATTCTTAATGTATATTTTTCCTCTCACCATTGAGTAAATATCAAAATCACTATGGTTTCAAAATTCAATGATGTATGTGTCTCTTGAAAATCTTTTTTGTTTGATCGATTAGAGAACATGATCCTATTCCAACTCCATATGTGTCTAGAGTATTGGATTTATCCAATTCAATATGGATCCCACTATATCAACATGTTATGTGAACCCTCTTATATAAATATAGTCCCTATAATGTTAATAAATATTCTTTCTAAGGGTTTTATATAATATTTTTATAAACATTTATGATAGTTACCATAAATGATCATTGTGTTTTTATGGATTCATCTTGGTTTACTAACACAGCCTTAACAATATCATAACATCAAATTAGAATGATTTATAATTTAATTCACTTAGTTCATATTATAAGATGAGTGATATACTTTTATTGTTATTTTATATATTTTTAATTATTTAATTCTATTTGTTAAGAATTTCATGAAAAGATAATTGATTACTTTTGAAGATATAAAAGTCAAATCATTGATCATCCTTTTACATAAATCATAATTCTGATGTGTGTATGGAAATGTGAGTTTTCAATTAAATGTAGTCCACATTTTAATGTTCAATAAATTAATATTAGCCTCATCATCTATCCTTCCATTAAAAATGTCATATTTTATTTGTTTATAAAGAAATGTTATTCTTGGAATAAATCTTCTCTACCTTTCCTTGGTTAATGAAATCTTTGTTAATATGTTTTTTGGATCAGTAACCCGAACCCTATCTTATCCTCTTGTCATGAATTCCAATTTCTTAACTTTTAAATTCCGTTAATTTTTTATTTAATATATTAAGGATATAGAATTTACCTAAATATTATACCTAACAAATTAAAAAAAAATCTCAATATTATTTTTTTATAATATTCATGGAATTCCCTCATATACTTCAAAATTTACATTGAAAAATTTTAACAAATTAGGAAATTATGTTGAATTCCAAATAATGTTTTTTCAAATAGTTTCCAAACCCCATTCTTGTTATTTCCATGACACTTTCATCTATTTTTACATTGACTAGAATCAATTTTACCAAACATTTTATTTTTGAGTCTTATATTTTATATTCACCATTTATTATCCTTTATTACAACATTACTTGACAATTAATTTATTAAGAGACAGATGAAAAAATATTTAATCCAAAAGGAAATGACATTATATTGATTACAATAGACTCATGTGATGAATATTTTTATAATGATAAATAAAAGATCCTTTAAAAATAGTAAACATTTCCATTAGATGTTTTATTATTTCCACCATTGATATCAAAATCATCTTTACTAATTCACTAGTATAATAAACCTTCATTATTGATATGTTTTGAACATCCTCTATCCATGTATTTGGATAAAATTTGTGACACAGATATAGAATCTAATACCCAAGAATAAAATAAATATTATATTCATTGATGATTATTACAAAATTAATATATTTTACATTCATTTTATTCAATTTATTACAATTTGTCTTATACCAAATATTCTTTCAACATTTGAAGGAAATTTTCTCTTGTTCGATTCAATTCTTTTAAATTTGGTTTTTTTAAATGTGATTGAGGCAGTGACATTGGCATCATAATATCCATTTTTATTTTTTATTTTATTATAAAAAATTTCAATAAAAGATATAATGTTAATACATTATTCTAATTACTTATCTTCTTAGAGAACACCCAAAGGACTCAAATATTTTCCACCATACCATTCATTTTGTATTCCTTAACCAAAACATAGTAATATAGTTATGGGTATGATATAATGAGAATCCAAAAAATATCTTGATCTAATAAGAATAACATTCTTCAAATAAATATATGTAATTTATTTCTTTTAGTTAATGATGATTTTCCTAGAATCTATCTTTCAATATAAAAAAATTATTGTAGCCATAATTACATAAATATTATACATAACTTTCTCCATGTAAACGTCGTAGATATGATAAAAGTAGGTGAATCCATATGTTTCCCCAATGTTTCATTAAAAGAACACTAGACATCTATGATAGTATTATGTTGTAAAAATAAAATGAATCTTACAGGAGTATATAGAATGATTCAATATCACCCTCACTTCCTATGGTAGAAAAAATATGTTGTAGTGAGACTAGAACATGTAATTCCCACCAATTTTTGTTGTACAATGTACAATAACCTATACTGTAGTTTATAAATCAAAATTTCATTTTAATGTACTGATTATAATGTTTCTAGGGTATTACATCCCATTTTTTAGAAAAATAAAAAAGAATAAGATTAATAATTATTTCCAGTTTTTTTTATATTGAATCATTGTAAATTTATTAATCTTGTATGTCCAAATTTTTTTACCAAATCCATGTATCCCACAACTACCAGATCAAGTATATTTAGTCAGTGGACTATTTTAGTATAAAGGATTTTCTAAACCATTCCTTTTAGTATAAGATATTTAAATTCTGTAACATATATTCTATCCAGGTTTGATTTTTTTTATCCGACTACATTTACTCCAAACTTCATGATCATTTTATCACTGTAGCATCAACTTTAAAGAATAATTGTAAATTAATCAATAAAATATGTATAAAGTTAAAACATGAAATATATGACTACCAATTTACTGTAACCATCAGTTATGTTATACAAAAAAATCATGACAATGCCCTAGTAGAAATATTCACACTAAATTATGGTTGACGAGAATTTTAAACATAAAATTTTATTCAAACTGAAAAGATGGTGGTTTTTTGTATTAATATTTATTTTTGGTATTTAAATAAATTCTTAGAGAATGAAATTCATTTATATCGAACATTAAATTTCTATATGAACACATTCAAATATTTATTATGCATAAGAGAAATCATTCACTGTATATTCATTGAATTTCATCAATAAATGCTCAATAATTAGTCCTTATTATCCTGCAAGCCTACACAATATAAAAAATTATAAACCATCCCTTAAAATGGGATGGGGTAAATAGTTTTTTTTATAATATTAGATCTGTCTTGTGGTAATGGAACCACATCGAACCATGGGGTAACTCCGGAGTCATGGATGACTCAGATTATCACACCCACCTAATCCAATTCATATATCTCTTAAATATGTTCATGCAATGTCACAATGTGGTTTGTTTCATTATTCATCATCATTATTATACATCAATAAGATATCTCATGGTGATAAAACATCTTAATCATATAATTATGTTATGGGATGAGACACATTGCTTGATTTATAAATTAATTACAATAAATATAGATTTTTTTTATAAAATTAGTATATTAAATTAA
This sequence comes from Viscum album, assembly GCA_963277665.1. Lineage (NCBI taxonomy): Eukaryota > Viridiplantae > Streptophyta > Magnoliopsida > Santalales > Viscaceae > Viscum > Viscum album. The sequence continues at coordinate 1,815,465,957 of OY728151.1, read as the reverse complement.
AAATAGATACACATTTGTCATTCATTCTCATCATTAGTCAGCATGAAAATAACAAGAGAAATAAAATAAATCATCATGTAATTATTCTTGATGTGATTAATTTTGATTTATATTTAAATGAAAAAAGTTTTAATTCATAACATACTTTTCACATGGTCATATTACCAATTTAAAAATATTTTGTATAATAATAAAATAATATTACAAAATTATACATAATAATTTGGCTATTATGTATTTTTTGACCCTAAAATAGGACTAAAGATTAAATAAGGCATGAATGGGTGAAAATGGTTCATGCGTATTATACACCCTAGGTGATAGTGGTGGTGAAAAGTTTCCAAAAATAATAAAAACTATAAACAAATATATTTTTTAATTGTGTGGTCATATTGTTGGCCTGCATAGATGCACCCCCCTAATTAGTGTGGGGTGGGGAATGGTTTTTCCGTCTTCAAATTCTAGGATATTAAATTCATTTTTTATATCCATATTGACTTCCCCTCCATAATTTAGCTATTGACCCATGGGTGAATAATAATCTATGGTTTCTCCTCACTGAAAATAATATTATCATTTTAATTAATTTTTACACAATAAATGTCTAGTTTCAATTTTTTACTGGACATAATGTTTCCATAAAAACACTACTTAAAATCACCATTAGTGTCATTGATACCATATTGTTGTACTCAACTCAATTATAAGTAAATTAAATTTAAACATTGATTGAATAACCAAAAAATTACTTTGATACTTATTTATTTATATAAAATGTGAATTGAAAAATATTGGGACATTTGAATATCAAATATTTATCATTGGACTTAAAAAATAACCTCATCCTTAGTGAAGTATAATACCCAATTAAAACATGAATATATTATAAAGAATAATTTTTTCACAAAAGTAAAATTGAAATGTTACCTTGTTCAAACTAAAGACAATATGCATGTTCTAGAAATCACTTATTATTAGTTATTTATAAAATGAAATTTAGAGCGATAAAAATCATCCACATATGTTCAAAATACTCAGTAGACTATTGAAAAACAAATTTCAGTTTCTACCATTAAGAATTGACAAGCCTCTCAACTTTCTAATGATAATAGGGGAACTATACCTTCGACCATAGTGGGAAACATGGATTTTGGGTCTCCCATTTATAAGTACTATCTTTAGTAATTGGTAGAGTATAAATAAGGTCTCTTAATATCATGGATTTCATAGAAGTCATGCATTGTTCAATTGATTTCCTTAAACAAGCTTGTTTTATTTATAAAAATTACACTATAGAAATTATAAAAATAGAACACTTGGAATAATACACATTCTAAGTGTATTATGTAGAAGAGCATCAAAAACATCATTAATATCTTATCACGTACTTGTAATAAAGAAAATATGTTACATTATAAAATACATTCCATTATCACATGCCATTTCTGTCAAGAATATTTGCAAACCATTAATTAAAATATTCATTTCTAAATTATTATTTAGCATATTCACCTAACTCATATAAATAAATTAATATAATTAATTAAAATTTTATTATTAAAATCTTTAATTTTACTTTATTTATTTATTACTTTCAAAAACTCGCACTCGAACATATTGATCCCCTGTTGTGTTGCCCAAAATTTTCTATACTTCAATTCACTAGATCTAACCAAGAATTTTGTTACGCTTTGTGTGCGACCCTCATGAACCTAATAATGATAGTAGTGATACATACCCTCATTCAACAAGTGGAATCTATAAACATATCATGACTTATTAGGATGTGTGTTTTAGTCTGACCTATTACAACCTCTTCATTGAAAATGCACAATAGAATATAATATCTTTATCATTTGATACTTTTTAAATTAGGATGCTCATTTTAATTCATTGACCATTCATATATTATTATTTTATTACCCTAATATGTGGTTATACCTTATTCTACCATATCTTTATATTTAATAATCGTATTACAACCCTTTTTAACTTGGCCTAAGGTATCTCTTCCTATTAGAGTGAAAAATCCCTCCTCGATTATTCAATTCATGCCACATAACTAATGACTCACCAACATAATATGACTTTCCATGACATAAATTCCATGTTTTTTGTATTTTATCAATGTATGTGATAAATTGTATGCATTAATAATTATCCCAATTTTAGATACCAATACACGTGATCATAGATATTAAAAAAAGTGACACACAAATAGTGTGGTATTGTTATTAGAAGGATAGCCCTCTTGATCTCCTATACTTGAGATCACCAAGTCTGAATTTCATTCAAAGAAGTCTGAATTCTTATGAACCCTTAGAAATAAATATTAAGAAATAATCTATGTCACATTATTATAATTTATGTTAACAGTATTACTTTTATTTAATAATATTTTTTATTATATTTTGGAGCCCATTATTACAAGGAACTATTAAAACATGTTTCTAAGATAAATAATACATTGAAATTACCATGTAAAAGTTTCACTAAATGTTCCAAAACTATTTTGGTAGGATAAAACCTTTCATAAATCTCAATAAACAATATATAATAATAAAAAATTAATTTTATAGTTGGTTATATTGACTACCTTTCAAAAAATCAATACTATCATCGATGTGCTCAATTTATATCACATGGTTGGAATTATTGGCCATATTGGGGTCATTGAATACATTAAAATCATCTGTATAGTTGAGATATTTCGGGTAATAAATTTTATTGGATTAATTAAGGCCATTTTTCTTCAGTGTCATTTATGTAATTATATTTTGGGTGGTTTTAGTATAAGTAGATTTTTTTTCTAGAATCCGGTCATTGACATCCTTATCGTCATCCTCTATAAACACCACTAATTTTGAGGATGCAAAAGTGGAGAAAAATATTGAATACATAATGGATTCTAATGAACTAGAATATATTTATGATAATGATGGCCCCATGAATAATGAATATATCATGGATAATGATGATAATGGTTATATTAAAATCATCAATGACCCAAACGATTATATAATGTTGATGCCACTATCGTTGTTGATGTCCTCAACACCACTAATGAGCTCAATTATGATAAAGAAAATGAAATATTTTTATATGTTTCTTTTGATACAGACATGAAATTCACAATTTTGTTGATGAATCTAATTACATTAATGATATTTATGAACATGAAGTCAGCCATTACTACAACAAAACTGACCACCCTTATGATGCTAAAATCTCTTTTAATTATAATGACTACATTAATGTCCACAACATGAATAGAGAAAATAAATCCATATAAAATCAGTATTTCTATAATTTTGGTAACAAAAATGATCTTCATGACTCCAATTTTGAGCCATAATAATGATTTAGACCATATTTTACTGCCTAATAATAATCGTAATAATGATTTCACAATGATAACATGGACATTGATGGACCCATTTTTCTAAATGATGCCAACAATACCATGGAAAAATGTCACCAATGATTCAACAATACTAAAGACCTACGTATTTGTAAAAATACCCAAGAGTATAATGAAAAGTATGTCCCCATAGACTATAATGACTCAAATGGGGATGTTTTCCTAAAAAACTCCAACTACATGAATGATATTAAAAACACTGATGATTTCAATTTGTTTGGGAACATTTATAAAATCAATGACATCGATGACATTGGTGATTGTGATGATGATGATGAAACCAATGAATCGGATTTCATCGATTCCCATGGAAATATTACACATGAATGATTTCATTTATTCCAATGAATCTAATGATAATGATGATATTAATGAAGCCGAATCCATTGGTAATTTCAACAACATATGACCTCAAGGACGCTGACACTGATGACCCTGACACTGTCACTACCATTAATGATCATAAAAAACCCTTAATTTATAAAAAAATCAATGAAATCACTATCCTTGATGATATTGATAACCTTGATGACATTGAAAAAATTAATAAATAAAAAAATCCTGATAAATCTAATGATACATAAGACCCCACAACATTTTCAAACCCAATAACACCAATTTTAGTGATGATATTGATGATAAAAAATGTACCAAGGTCTCTAGTGATTATGATATCTCCAAAGACTCTAAAATCCATCGTGACTTAATGTAACTAATGATTATATAACCTTAATTACCATGATAATACTATAAATGCATAAAACCATAGTTACTCAGATACTATTATTATTCTAAAAATGATGACAAACTCGATGATTCCAATCTTGTTAATGAAATATATAAAATAACATGATTCCATTTATGATTATGAGGAAAGTAAAACATCAAATGATATTGAGGACTCTGATGACTTGACAATGTTGACAATATCAATGAAATTGGTGGTATCACAAAAGACATTAGTAACTTTTAAAAAAATTATATCCTTGATTACTGCAAAATTTATGATAATGTTTATGACCATGATGATATTGATGATGTTAATGATATTTATAGAGATAAAAACTCTAATTAAATGATCCATGAATATGGTAATAGTAACACCAATTCTGGTAATGATTTTGGTGGTCTTGTTGACATCAATGGATCCAATGTAAAAACCACCATCGTTGATGACATGAGGACTCTGATGACATTTGAAATGATTATTATGTTGATTGATATAATGATATAAATGGAACTGATGGACATAAATACATTTATGAACCTACATAAACTCATTTTTTTTATTATTTCATAAATCCTAATGATGAAAACAATGGACTTAATATGTCTATGGTTACAAATGTAACTGATGAAAACCATTACAGTACTAACCCAACCATCATTAATGATGCTAAATACACTGATGAAACTAATTCCACAAATGAAACAAATAAAACACACACAATTAATGAAATTAATGAAGCATCTGGAACTAATATCATTAATAAAAATTATTCATGTGACAAGATTGATGACATATATATCCTTGAAGATAGTGAAAACATGCCATCATTGATGACCTCAATGATCTCGATGAATATAAATACATTAGTTCCATTATTGAACAAATGAAAAGACTAACACTAATGATTCTAATGATACTTATAAATATGATTTCCCTAATGGAATGAATAAACACGATAGACCAATTACCTAAATAAACCTACCAACACTAATAAATTTAATATCAATGCGCTATAAAGGACCACGATGACAATGATGACCTTAAAAAATTGAAAATTATTGTAATATTAGAAAAGAAAATTTCATCAATAGTATTGTCATACCTGATAATGAAAGAACCCCCATAGATATCAATGACACAAAGGACACCATCAACACCAATGAAACTAGAAATAAATTCATTTCCATTAAACATAAAGGCATCAATGACCTCATTAATGTTGAAGAAAGTGTTTATATTGTTGAATAGATTATGATAACATTTTTGATGTAGTTGACATCCATGAATTCAAAAATCATAATGAAAACACTCTGAGTACAACAATGAACCCAATGGAATTTATGAAATTGATGAAGCCACCCCCAATGACATCTTAATCCAAACTAATGATTTTATTCACCCTAAAAACACTATAATCCTTCATGAATCAAGAAAAATAATTGAAATGGGAGACTCTAAAAACTTTATAAGTCCACCTAAGATGGTATCCATGTGATCAGTGTAATAGGATTTATTGATGTAGTTAGAATCATTATTATCATTTCAATTTCTGGTTTTATTAATTTGACCAGGGTCATCTATTCCAACAATATAGATGTATTCATTTTTGTTTAATGAATTAATAACATCATTTTATAATCTAAGTCATAAAAAACATCAATATAATTATTATAATTGGTTGATGTATCCCAGTCATAATTGTCATCGGAAATATCGGGGTCATTGGTGTAACATATTGACATATTTTTTATAATGGATTTAGGAACATCTCCCAATATCCTAATGGATTTTAAATAATAGTGATGGCCCAGGGATTTCCAACAGAGATATTATACCCAAAAAATATAGGAAAAAAATAGGAAGATACCTAAACATCTTGTATTATTATAATCAGAGTAAAAATTTCAAATAAATATATCCATTATATATAGAAAGACTATGCATAATAAATTCAAACATCAAAGTAATTCACTCAATATAATGATTAAATATACCACCTAACTAAAAGATTAATATACAAGATTTTCCAATACCATCACCAAGACACGCCTTATAATACTCTCTAAATTTTCATCATCTTATTCCCACCCGATCATATAAAATTTGGCCTCAACTCTACCTAAACCCATGAAAAATGTGGTTTCATCGTGTACCCATGTTTCATGGATTCTTGAGTAGTGTTTCAGTAAAAAATAATATTGAACCACTAATGGGGTCCGTAATATTTCTAATAAATACAATTTATTTAGGTTTTATATGGTTTGAGTAAAATATTATTTTCAAAAAAATGAAAATAAAAATATTCCCTATCAATACATAGGATATATAGTGGATATTTAGATTGACCATAGATATATCAACTACTTCTGAATGTTTTTATACATGTGGCATTCCATGACATAGTTTATTTAAGAACCCACCCATGATATCATTTTGAGTATATTCAATCACTCAAGGGATTATTGGCCTACTCTGATCATCTCATATGTGTATCTAATTGTGGGATAGAGGCTCCCACTTGATTATATCATTAACTAGCATCATTATTTTATGATTTAATAAAATAATCACTCAAAACATCCATATAATAGAATATAATATAATGTGTAACCAATATATCCTAATAAATATCCTAGGAATCAAATATAATATTATATGTAACCAGAAGTTCCATAGGAACATATTAGGCATCCAATAATGTTATATGTAATAACTATATCCTAGAAACCATCTTTCGATTCTCACAGTATGAAGTGTAATAACCAAATCCTAGAAATCAACCTTGGCATGATCATAAAAATATTGGTGGAAGTATGGAATGTCACACTATCTTATAGAATATCACATTAGGGTCTAGAATCTACACTAATTTTTTTATACAATAATATATAATAATGGGTTCGACGATCAACATAAATTTGTTACACATAACCAATGTTGAAAACCAATTGCATGGCCTATTATTTTAATTAAATCTATAGTAGGTCCCAAAAAATGTTATTTCGGCTCTAATTACACACCTGAGAACAATAATAATTTTTCACCCACACTGGATTCCCAAAGTAAAACCTATCATTGGACCTCCCACTAGGCCCCCTAGGTCCTAAAAAATCCAAACACTAATCATGGTCTCCTCTATCTCATTCTCAACATTAGAGATGAAGCTCATAAATTAGAGTGAATAACATTCCTCTACATTTTCATTTTCTAAGACATTATTAGTATATTTATTTGAAAAACCATACCTACATCACTATAGAGAGATGACCTAGGTACTATCACATCTCATGTTATCTTGGATGGGTCCTATCCTATCCAGTCAAAACATATCTGACACAAGGTATCTCACCCGACCACTCATACACTAATGGGGAAGGAAAACTCACCTTACATAACCTAAATATCCCATTGTCAATAAGGCATCTCACGATTCCACAATGGCCCCTTTATGCTAATAGTCATAGCCTAAATATCTCTTTTATAAGTGGTGTCTAAGGGAAACTATACCAAGTAAGAAAAATTCAGTAATTTCATTAAATTCATAGCCCTTATGGTTGATATATCTCAATGTATATATTTTATTCTCAATACCTCTTCCATTGGTGGATAATAAACTAAGAAAGTTCTCAAGGATATGTTATGTCCCTTGACATATGAGTATATCCCTATAAATTTTATTTTGAAAAATATTTCATTTAAATAGAATTTTTAATCCCAAATAGTGGTGATACTTTATATCACATGTATATTACATCATCAAAAAACTATAGGAAAATTTTTAGGGGCGAAAAACATAATTTTAATTTTATCCCTTTAAGATCACCCCATTAACTCTCACCCAAGCATGCCTAATCCTCATCCTCATATGTCTCATCTCCTGAGATCTTATGTCATTACATTACATAAAATCTAATTAGATCTACAGTTTTAATGTTGATTATTAAATTTAATTCATTTGGGTTTAATTTTCTAATTCATCCAAAAGACATCTCTGAATGCAAACAAATATGACAAAATGCACCCATTAGGTCAATGAAATACATCCAACATCTTCCCAATTAAAATCTCAAACATTAAATGTTGATTCATTTAACATTTTTTACAATTTAAGAGAAAACAATATGTAGATTTAAAAGAGAGTGTGTCATTAGATGATTGGAAGTAAGGAGTTCCCTAGGTCATCCAGACGAGGGAGAGTAGAAATAGGTCTTACTTAAATTCATGAGGGGAAATATATTTTTTCCTATTTGTTCAGAATTATATGTGGTAGTATTATTAATATATGGTCTTCCACGTCATGAAACAAATACACATCTCACAATTTTACTAGCCACATGATCATACATGGAGTGGTCATATAATTTTCCTAACTATGAATTAACTATGTGAACCCCTCTAAGATAGATTCAATATTTTTCATAGTACGTTGAACAATGATTTCAAAAAAAATTCCCAATATGCCTATTACACTCATAGGAAAACATATCCTTCATGGCCCCACTTATTACCAACATGGTTTTCCTTAACTATGAAATATCTATGTGTAGTGTTAAAACCCATTTTGAAAATTCTGAATCCTCCATGAAGGCTTTCACCTATAAAAGAACTAAATAACTCTCATGGTCTTTCATACGAATTCAAAAATAATTTTCATGATATTCTGACTATAATAATTGTATTCTAAATCTCATTTCTCAAAAATATCCCTCATACATGATTACAAAATAAAATACTTTTTAATTTCAGATGTAATAAAAATACATTCCCTTAAAAATTGCACACCACAACACATTTCAACTCTGAGAAGTCTGGGTGATATTTCAACCTTTAATCCAAATATACAATGGTCATAAAATCATCATAAAATAACCAATTTCTACCACTAAATTCCAAATTACCGTTTTTAGTGAAACTAAAAACACAAGGATCCACTATTCATAAAAACCAGATCAACTAATCATCCTCATCAAAAAATTATTGAGATGTTAATGAACCATAACTGCATATCCCTAGGTTTTTTGGTGTCATATATTATTTTATCTCTATTAATAAAGTGATTCTAAGATAAATCATTACATCTAAAGGATGATTCGATGATATTCTTCTCGCCATCATTGGAATCGATGACCTAAAATGGACTCTCAATAGTCCAATGACATGATTAGTGCAGTTTCGATCTCACCACACACAATTCTATGAAAAAATACGATTAGAAAACCTTTGTTTAAATATACCTAAGAATGAATAGTTTCAATAATCAAAAAATACTATATCTCCCAATCATTATGCCTTAATCCATGTAGGAATCACGTTATTTTTTAGACAAACACATTAAATACCTACATGATATTTGAGTTGATTCCATTATTTATTCCATGACATATAATATCATCTTTTATACTACACATGTTAGTACTGACATGCCTCCAATATGAATGACTCTAAAATCATGATTAATAAATTATGAGATTGATACCAATATCTTGAATCCATAAGAAAAAATATTGACAACTAAAATTGGGTATTTAAAATGGAACTAGAAAAAATCATACCAATTTTCACACCAATATGCTAATTAAATTTCAACCACCCAAAGGCATTTCTCATTAGAACTATGAACCAAATGACATGGAATTTTTACTTTTAGTAATGATTTAATACTCAACATCATATTAATGTCATCCTTATCTATCTTCTAACCCTAAATAATGATATCAATGGTCCACAATATATATATCTCTCCACATAACGACATGACAAGACCAACCTAATAACTCATGAGCACAAACAAAAAACATCAAATGATACCCATTCTCAAATCATAAATAATGTTATCCCCAACATTTATTAAATACCTATATATAAATAAGGTCACACCTTCAAATAAAAAATAGTGATATCCCAAATAAATTCCATTTCATAAAATAGCCCACATACGAAACACATGATAGGCACTAATATCACATGTGTGTCACTCCTCCCTTCCCACATTCACCTATCCTACAAAATTGTATGAAGATGTAGTGTTTCATAAGATTCACCATAGTAATGAAATAAATGTCAAGGATTTCTTATCATTGTTGTAAGGAACCTGTCATTATCAAAAACTTCTTAGGTAACCATTCCCACATCAAATAATCTAAAAATCATATCCATGAGACATTTCATGTGAATATGAATCATTAAATCCTTCCACATTCAACTCATGATAGTGTAAAATTCCTTCTTTATAGGGGTTCTCAACAACCCCTGTTACCAAAATAAATCTTACCAATGTCTTTGTACACCCCAATTATAAGCTTATATAAAATCTGACTTAGACGAACTTGTGTTATATTCCATAAATCCTTCCCACATGCACTATGACAATTAAATATTATTGTTCTCTGGAAATACCACCTTATCCCAATAACCTCACTATTTTACACAATCCTTCTTGAAATGTCTCACTTTCAGAGGCCTACCACATGATCACTCACAAACTAGGAATTTTTAAAAACACGATGCTTTTAAAACATCTATAAGTATCCAAGATCAAACAATCTAGGATTGTAATCCACAACCTCATTATCAACCAAATTTAAAATAAATGGTGATGAATATTCCAACAATCAAGACTTCTGAAATTTTCCTTGATACCTAAGAAACTCAAGTAATTTTCATCATTAATTCCATAGGAATATAAAAATTATACTGTATATCATCTAAAATATACCATGTCTGTACCACAAAAAAATAATTCATACAATTACATTCATCTATGATCCATTAAGATGTCTAATCCAACCCCTCTCTTTGGATTCCATCATCTATCACAACAAATTTCAATAGAAACTCTAAATTCCATACTAAAAATCATATCTCTAAACTCAAAAATTTCTTTATCCCATCTCAAAGACATAAGGATATCCCCCATAAAATATAAATCATGTCCCCCATTTTCCACCATTCATGGGGAAACATCCCTACTCAAATTTTATATAACATGTGTTATATCACAAGCCAAAACACCAACTCTAGAGTTCAAATGTGTATATACATATCAAGGGTCACATGACATGTAATTATCCCATTTAAAGGAAGTAATCCTTATTAGGAATAAATATTTCACACTAACCCATTAATAACAATGACCTCATCCTTATAAATATACACACATCCTCTTATAAAGATTCAAATTAGGTAAAACCTGAGTTATAGGGTTTATTTGAGTAGAATTCCAGGAAGAAGTTATATCGGAAAACAATATATACGTCATTTTAGATGTATTATATCAGTAAATCTTATTTTAGATTTGTAAATGGTATCATAATCTCCCACAACGGGTTCATTACCATGGCATCAAATGCATTAATTAACCCGCAAGGGTTTATTACAAAACACTTTCAAAGAGGATATACCAAATCATCATCATGAGAAATCCCACAATAAGTACCACATGACCTGTCATCAGAAGTTAATATTGTATTTATTTTACATATAATAAAACCAAATATTTTTATATATAAACACAATTTATGTTATTATGAAATATTTAAGAAATTGTACTCTCTATTGTTAGTGATTTCAATCACATAAAAGAACATGAATGTCATTTGAAAACAATGTGCTATATATAATGCATGTTCATAGGCCATATGGTAATAATATATAATCCAATAAAAATTATTAAACTCAAAATACGCATATAATATATTAATAAATATCAAAAATGTTTCACCAAAATGAAGAAAAATTACCCTTATCTCGGGTCACTTTGACATGCCATTTGTAAAGGAGTTCACAAAACACAAGTCTGGGATCCATCATGAGCGTTGAACTGTCCCTATTATTTTTATACCATACCTAAAATAATAATAAAAGAAAATTGATTCAATATACCTCATTATATCTTTTGTACCAGGTTCAATCAATAATAATTGAACTATCTCCCCACATGAACTCAGGGACAACACCCCATAAGTTGTAGCTATAAAACTAGTAGTGAGGTTCTAAGGTATAACTATGCAAGACTATGCCAACATATTAGAGTCAAAAAACATTTTTAGTAATAATAATTAGTGTGTTCATTTCTCATAAACAAATACATGCTTTATCAAATGAATGTGCATCGTGTAGTCATACAACCTTATCAGTCACCCACTGGGTTAACAAAATATATAACATCACCTATATATATATATATTATTTAATATCATCTATGACCCTCATCTTATCTATATAACCAAATATTGATCGAGTTTCTCTAACTCGATCATGGAAAACTGGGAATCTACCCTAAAAAATATTATAAAATGAGATATACTTTGGTACCCATGTGTCGTTGATACATAAGAAGAGGTTTAATATAACTCAATAAGAAATGACAAATGATTTCCATATTATAAAATATGAATAAAATTTATTGAAAAGTGTTATTTTAAAAATAAAAAATACAGTCGGAAAATATTAATGAATTACTTAACATAAATCCATGATATCTAAGATGACACCTGATATTGACCATTTCTACTTCTACCAGATCTTGATGTTTCTAAACACATGGAATATTATTCCAATTTTTGTGTAAGAACCCAACCATAATATCATCAGGAATATGTATGATCACTGATGATGTATATAATAACAGAAATATCATATCATATCCACATCACATTGGGGGAATTTTATTCCACTTTAACACCTCATTTATTAGAAGCAATATTTTTTGTTATAATTATAAAATTCCAAGAAACATCTAAAGAATATCAAAAAATATTCATTATAACCACCATATACTTGAAAAAATACATGTAAAAATCCAATGAATATCATATAATATTAATTTTTATCACTAGATCTTAGGTAATATCTTAGGAACCACATAATAAAAGGCGAAACCACTAGATTATAAAAATTGTCCTAGGAATCTCATAGTAGTTGGTGTTTTAGCACTCTGGCTCCAAAAACATAAATTCAATGGAAAAAATACTAAAATTCATATAAAATAAAATATATCACATATAATAAGATTGAATGATTAATTATTCTAGGTTGATTAGACACAGCATTTATTATCAAATTAAAATCCAAAAAATTAAATAAAAATTAAAATTATAGTGAAAAAATATTATTTATTCTAGTATATCCATTAAATCATTCAAATTCCCCTTCATTGTACTATATATAATGTCAAAATAAAAAATGGTGCGCTCAAATTCCTTGTAATATAAAATGTACAATTGAATATAGTAATGGATAAATAAAATGTGAAAAATATAACGGTGATAAATAATAAAAAATTATTCCATATAGCTATCATCATAAAAATATGATTACATATATCTCATATGTAACACCATAAATAATACCATGGATAAAAATAACTCATTTTATAATGATAGACTTTTTATTTTTATACATTATAATTTTACTTCGAAGGCATGATTCCAATACATCCCAAATAAGTTTGTAAAAATGAAGGACCACAGAACACCCTATGAGGTGAGGGGTGATTCAAGATGTCCCCTTTTCCTTTTAACTTGTCGGTTCTTATTCCCAAGTTGGTAGGAAACTATTAATCATGTCTGATGATAAAGAGTATAAAAAAACTATCACATGAAAAGAGATGACATAATAATTTTTACATGGTTCGCCGCAAAGGTGTAGTCCATGGAGCATACACCAACAGGTTGTCAGTCATACCACAATCCATTAATCATTACTAGATATTGAATACAAAATCTTAGTCATAGTCAATCTATTCCTAGCACACTTCTTTTACAAGAAATTAGGGATAGCTCTATACATCCCTTAGAACACATCTATTAACTCTCCCTTGCTCCCCACTCTGGGAGAATTCAATCCCAGTTAATCCACATTAAGTTCACTTCAATGATTTGAAATTAAAGTATTTGTCTCTATCTATCATGAGACTCTTATTTTATCGAAATTCTGAGATGATGAAAACTGAAAAACTGGTTCACCTAATATATATATACAAAAACATCATGTTGCAAAGCACATTTGAAAAGATCATTTGAAGGTATCATTATTCACAAATCTCAATCGTTCTCAAAACTCACTCATTTTCAATGCCCAATACTTCTTAATTCTACTTTTCCTTTTCGTAACAACCAGACAACTTAAATCACACTACCTTAATAGAAAAAACATTCATCCCGAAGCTCATTAATCCAAACCAGAACATCTAATATTAGTGTAGCACTCAATACCTAGAGGAATTGAATTCATTAAATACTAAAATATTATTTTTTATCAAATCTCAATCTTGCATAAAATTAATTTTTTAAAGAGCTCCCCTTTATTCATGAAATCTTATTGATTTCGGATTTTCTTTAGATATTTGTGATGTTTGAAGAGGGGTGACCTCTTATTTATAGGATCAGTCGAACGTGAATCTCCTCATCCTCCACTTCATTATATGGATTGGTCAAAAATCATCTTTGTAGTGCTTATCCATTATCAAATCTCTATGGAAAATCTTTATTCACAATATTTTTTTCACTTAGAAATATTTCCATCAAATCCCTTCTCACTACTGCATAGCTCTGATTCTCTTAATCATGATGAAACATCATCTCAAATTTCAATGCTTCATATCAAAAAAATATACTCTATAGTCTTTGAAAACCCATTACTTTACCATTTTTATGAAATTTTTATTCAAAAAATACCATTCTTGAAGATCGATGCTCGAATTCCCGTAATTACAGAGCTCACCATCAAAATAATTTAATAATTTTCAAAACACAAATTAGGAATCCATCTCTAAAAATAGTTTTTTTAACATATTTTCATATGGACATCAAGAATAACCATTTCTCACTATGATTTCAGTTCTCTAAATGATGGACCCCAAAAATTTGGCAAACACTAGGAAACAATTCCACCTTCAATACTGATCATGGCTTTAAGTGTATGATCTCTTTCCTTGAAATATTCCTGATCATCCATGTTAAGGTTGATTACAAACTCAAACCATGATCTATTTAAGGAAATGAATCACCTTGGTTCCAAAAAAACATATTTTCAATACCCCAACATGTTTTTATCGTGAATCCTTCCATTGAATAAAGGGATTTAAGGATCCACTCTAATAACATATTGAGTCCAATTCACTTATCTAATGAAATAAATTCTTTATGATATAATATATAATCAATTAAAACATTAATATTGAAAAAATTTCATATGAAATGTCAATATTTTCCCTAGAAACAAAACAAAATAATATGATAATAATCCATAACGATAGATATGATGGATAGATAATTAAATGAAATCCAAAGTAAATCAAAAGAATATTTAATGGATGTTAACATAGAAATAACACCTTTAAACTAATATTTGAACCTTTCATTATTAACAAGATAGAAATAACATTTAAATATATATATATATATATATATATATATATATGAAATTATAGAGTATTGGTAATACTATTTTCTATGAAAATAAAAATGTAAATTTATAATTTAATAATCAAAAAAATTTATTGTCATGATTTTCGGATAATAATTTTGTGAGGTATAAAATATTTAAATGATTTCATTTATAATTTTTTAAAAATTCAAAAATAACCTTCCTCCAAAAACATTTTAGAATTTTCATTTTCATCCTATGAAAATAAATTAAAATTTGTTTGAAAATGAAATCATATAATCATTGGATAATATAAAATAAGATTCTTAAAATCATTGTACAAGACATTAACATGAGAGAAAAAAATTTCTCACCAAAGAAGAAATAATTAAAATTTTGCTTGATAATTATTTTTTACTTTTTAAGTACTTAAGAGTGGAAATAATGGAATAAAATAAAGAAAAACAGATATATAACTATAATATTAAAATATTTAAGGGGATTATATGATAAATGACATATATTTACCCCAATGAAATTTGACATATACAATTCACTATAAAAATAAAAATATAGAATAAACCTCTACATCTTGCATTATCATTCTCAAGAACACTCTAATATCCTAATTAATCAAATTATACTTGATATAAGTATTTTAAAAACCCATTTATGTATTTATCATACTATATAATATTTATTTCTTTTTAAATGATTATAAATTATTTTTAAAAAATAACTATTTTAGTGTTAACAATTCTATTATCCATACATGTTTCGGTTTGACGGTTTTGGTGAATTTAAATTGGTCACAGTGTCATAATATCTTGATTAATAAACAGGTGATAATTATAATTTTTATTTATTAAATATAAGAAGATAAAAAACAATGAATAGTGGTCATGAAAAATTAAACACATTGTTTCATGGAAATGATTATTAGTACATACTCTAGGATATTGATTTCTTTTTTATATTGGTAGAAAATGAAATTAAATCAAGTAAGGATTAATTTTATAGAATCGTAAATATATTATAATTATATTATTTATTAATGTCGCAACCCACCTTCTTGAGGATGAGGGGAGGGACAACAAAGTACCACACCCTTCCTTCCTCAAGTTTAATGAGAGATAATGACCCCTGAGTCCAACCTTCGATAGGCCTCGGATTTTCAACTGGAGGCAAGGGTATATGATCTCGCATAGAAATTAAAGTCATTACCCTTTTAAAAAGAAAATATTGGGAGATAAGATGGAACATCCCAATCAACTCCGAATACAAAAAGTAAAAGTGAATCCAATATCCATTCCCACATGCATGGTCAAAAGTAAATATTACATAATGTATAACAAGTCTCCAAAGTAATGTACCAAAAGAAAAGAACTAGGTAGAAACAACAACTTATCTCACCGCCTGAGCAATTATTGTCAATCATGGTCCTCAAAGTTCTCCTGGAAACTGATAAATGGTATTATATAAATTTGGTGAGCTTAAATTTATACTTACTAGGGAAACATAAGATACCCATGAAAAAATTTGGGACCATACTAATGTCCCTATGAGAAATTAATAGAACCTCAATGCGCCTACAAAGGAATACTAACCAACCCAGCCTCACAAAGGCACACCCACCAAAAAACATTAGTCAATTAAAGATGTAGTGTAAGAACATCGATTTTTGGGCACCCCGCACCACTTTCCCACTAGTACTCACCCCTAGTGGCTAATATTTTTATGATACCAATCTTACCATACACTGTCCCACTAACACAACTTGCCCACCCACACCGGGGCCTCAAACTATATGCAATCCCACCCGTAGACAACAAGGCCACATAAACAACACCTCTCATATGAAGATACATGGGCCTCATCCCAAAAACACTTGGGAAATACAATATTGGATCGCATATTACTAGGTCTCTCATCTAAAACAATCCCCTACTGAAGGGATCATGAATTATGGTCACCCTCAACACATTAATGCCTACTCGGATACACTTGACTGGTAAGAAACCAGAAGATGGTGTAAGGAATAATGTTAGTAATCATCAATCCATCCTCCAATTAAGCTGTTGGGAAACACACCCTCCCCCATGAAATAGAGTTGTTTGTCATATAGTGACCAATAAGTGAGGTTTTCATATATAAATAAGAAAAAACTACAATTTATATTAATATAGGAATGAATACACTCATCCTAACACATGGGTTTCCGAATAGACAAACAACCCACTCAAAACCATATTCATTGACACCCTTATATGCACAATGACACATCAACCACTTCCAATGAAAAACCCAACCATTTTTTATTTATCCACATTCAATTTATTTGTTTTAGGGATTCAGTGTAATTCATTCCAGAACTACTGGGAAACTACCATGAACAACATGTTCAATCACCTCAGAAGGTGAGGAGTCTTGTTAACTAAACACACCATAACCAACCTACTACCGACTATCATTATTCAAAGCTACACATCACAATTATTCTCCCACTACTCAATCCTACAGCCCATATGCCCAAAGAATTCCCCAATGTAGTCCAACTACACATCATGTACATATATACACAACAATCCAACTCCCCAAATTTTCTATGCGACCACCATACAACAAAGGCAGTTCATCTACCTACATGTTCATCCATTCAACAATCCATAAATCCCTTAGACTAAGAAGCAAACTGACTACCTGTTCCACCCCACACCCAAAGCCTACAGTAACTACCATTAACCCTAGACCCGTTGTACACTCATACCACACACTTCTCATGGAGCCCACTCCTAGTCCCATCTTTTTACCCACAGCTGTTATCCCAAGAGCTGCACCACACAACTAACACAAGGTTAAAAAACTCCACATAATATAGCACTCAACCACACCTATCAAAATTATGGGTATATATATTCAGATTTAACCTTTATAGGTTCTTTAGTTCCACTTAATTATATCTAGGTTGATCACAAAACAGTCTTGATCCCATGGTATTCATTTATTTAACAATGTATATTTTGTTTAAATAGATTTTCATGTTACAACCATTTATCAAAGCATCACAACAAAACAAAAAATCACTACTTCCCAAGAAAAGACCACTAATGACCATGACTTTCAGAATTCCTTATATTTAAAATAATCTATAACCGAATTAGGGACAATAGATAAAATATTTGAACAATATCAAACCACACTCTGCCCATTATTTGATTTATCAATGATGTCTCTTGATCAAATCATGTTCTTATCTAGTTTTTTATTATGATGTGTATTAAGTTGTTCCTCACAAGGATTCATTTTTATAGCTACCCCACATGATGCACAATTAAAGGGAAGAAAAATAAATCTATATCAGATGATCAAAGGATAGATGTTTCTCCATCTGCTATGAAAGGGGGTCGCACGAGCAGTAGGGTAGAAATCCAAGAAAAATGAGTTGGAGAGATCTGGAATAGGTTCATGACTTGTCTAGGGATGAAGGATCTGGGAACAACGTATGAAATGAATAAGGATGAAGGAAAGAATATAACTTGGGTTCAGAAAGGGTGAGATCCTAAAAAATATGTTGACAATTCTAAAATTCTTGAAAAACAGATCATGTTTTGACATGTGGCTTGGCAGTCACAAGACTAGTGGAATGTTATAAGATACGATAATTTAATAATTCCCCTTAGATATGGTGAAGAAATACCATTGAATCACTATGAGTTGATAGGTTACCAATTCACATATAGAAATATGTAACATGGGAGAAACTGAAAATACTGAGAAAAACTAGAAAAACTAAAAATGATTCACTGATGGGTGAGTCACTGATAGTGATCTACCAATGCTTGAGCTACCGATGCAACTTTCCAAGGATTATCCACTGATGCTGAGCTAGTGATGCAACAACTCACCAATGAAGACACCACATACCCACCAATGCCTTGAACTACCAATGCCCTAACCAACCAATGCTCGAACCTTCCCATAATGATGCCTTTGACTCACTAACACTGATGCTCTCAACTGCCAGCATTGACACCCTCGACCACCTATACTGACACAACTGACTCACCAGCACTGATGAACTGACATTTTGACACACTAACATGCTGACACAAAAACTGTAAATTGGATAAACTCTTGAAATAAGCAACTATTGCCTCCCAGAAAACCCTAAACGCTAAATTTTAACAAAAGAATGATATGGGGAATTCCAGGTTATTACATTAGATAAATCTCAAACTATTCTATTCAACCTGAATTTCAAAACTAACCTATATGAAAATAAGGCCTGAACAACCATCCCTTAAGATACCTATTAGGATTAAACATCCTTATGTTATTATAAAGCTAGAGTGAAAGCCTTAACATCCTAGAAAACTTCATTATCACCAATATCAGGAAACACTGTAGAAACACTACCACTCCACTTCCCCATGAAACCACACAAACCCCAAAGGCCACGTCGTCCAAACACATGGATTTGGTACCTCCTTCATCCATGTAATGATACTATCTTCTTTGGGTGGCCTTTTCCTACCCATAGGGGTTTAATAAAATCCACATTAATGAGTCTTAATTAGGGATTAGGTTCTCCCCTACCCATAGTCAAGAATTTCACACAAAATCATAGAATAGGAAAACCACTTTTCATACATCAAGTGAGGTCAAACATTACATCAAAAGAATGGTACTAGGTAAATCACAAGAGAAAACTCAGAATCACTCTGGGTACTGGGCACACATCTGTTACTTTCATTCCCAGGTACTCTCTATGATTCCACCATGCCTCTGTAAAACATGAACCAAAGGAATGGTCAATCATTGAAACAAATTCTCCTTACAATCCTTAATTCTTACCGGTCACTCCACAAATATCATGTTTTACTCGATATCCAACTCTCCCCGGTCAAGAACCTGGGATTCATCATATAGACACCGACGGAGGTTAGAGGCATGGAAGACGTTGTGGATCCTCACCAACTGTGGTGGAAATTCCATCTGATATTCCACCTCACCAACTTGTCCCAACACCTCAAAAGATCTCATGAACCTGAGAGAAATATTACTTCCTCAGAAAAACCTCCAATGTATGCACTGAGGGGAGACCATTAAGAACATGTGGTCCCCAACATCGAATTCCAATGGCCTCCTCCTATGATCAGCACACAACTTCTGTTGATCCTGAGTTTCCTTCAACCTCACACGCTCAAGCTGAACATTCTTTGTTATACTTGGCACTACATTTTTTCCAAGGAGGGATGCTTCCCCTAACTCTATCAATCACATGGGTGAACGACACGGTCTTCCCTAAAAGGATTTTAATGGTGTCATGATAATGGTAATGTGATAATTATTATTGTACGAAAAATCTTCTAGGGAAAGTGTCAAACCAATGATTCTCCAAAGTCTATAACACAAGCTCGCATCATATCCTTTAATGTCAAGATTGTCTTTTATGTCTTCCCATCTGTCTGAGAGTGGAAAGTAGTGCTAAGGTGTAACTATGCTCTAAAATCATGTTGTATCCCCTTCTTAACATGTGAGGTAAACCATGTGTCTCGATCCAAGAAAATGGAAACTGTTACTCCAAGAATTCGCACCACTTCGTCCACATGCTTATATGCTAAGGCATCCATTGTTCTTGAATCCATGGTTTCTAGGAAGTGAGATGATTTCATCAACTAGTCTACTACTATCCAATGATTATTTCATCCTCCATGAGTCCTGGGAAACCCCATGATGAAATAAATCTATATGTATTTCCAACTTGACTCAGGAACAACCATGGGCTACATCATACAACCATGAATATAGTGCTTAGCCTTTAAGTACTAACAGAATAGGAATCTTTCCACAAACTCTGCCACTTCTCGCTTCACCTCGGGCCACAAAAATTGTTCACTTAGGTTTTGGTACATCAAATAGACTCTTAGATGCACCACCATGGGTGAGCTATGGAACTCACAAAGAACCTCCTAATGATTTCCACTGGGATAAATAGATTCTCATAGAACAATATCTGACTCTATATATCCTCTAACCATCCCTCCGAAGTATCACCATAGATAACGCAATCACATATTATTTAAGCCTTCGAGTCTCTCCCATGGGACTCCTCTACCTACTACACCAAATAAGAAAACACTTCCACTTTAATTAGATATACTCTAAAACTATCATCACCAGCTACCAAAAACCATGCATCCAAATCTTACACTGCCTTCCAAGAATCCATGGATTCCCAAACTACCTACTTCTTCTATACCCTTCTCAAGGAATAAACCAACACATTCCCCTTACCAGGGGGTAACATATTTTTAATTCATAATACAATAAGAACTTCATCAACCTTTAATGTCGCAATTTCAGGTCTCGTTGGTAAATGATATATGCCATGATCTTGTGATTCATGAAGACCAGAAAGCACTACCCGATGAGGTAATGCTTCCACAATGTTTTTGAAAAGAGTACCATTGCATGTCCTAGATCATGGGTGTAATAATTACATTCATGAGGAAATAACTTCCTCAACCCATATAATATTAACCCTCACTACTACATCAGTACACATCCTAAGAATATGTCAAAAGAGTCACAAAATACCTCAAAACATCACCCCTTCCTCCGAAAACCTATGAATAGGGGCACTGAACAATATCCCCATAATATAGATAAAATAATCCAGACACTACTCACTTCACATGAAGCCCTGGTCTTTTCTAGTCACAGTTGTCAATGGAGCATCAACAAGAGAGAATTTGGGCACGACCATTAGATAATAGACCACCATAACTAAGAAGCTACAAACCTTTGCCACATTCTTGGGTGTTTCACAGCAAAAAAAGTGATTCATTATTCGAGGGGTCCTCTGTTATCCCTTGCTGAGACATCACATGTCAAAGTATTTTCACATCTCGTATCCATAATATTCACATGGATAACTTTCCGTAGAGCTGGTGGTGTTAGAGGACCTATAAGATAGTCCTCTGATACTCGACGTGATCCTCCTATGACCTCGAGTAGATCAGGATATCTTCAATGAACACGGTGATGAACTAGTGCATGTACTCACTAAAAATAGATTTTATGAGCCCCATGAGCATGTTTGGTGAATTCATGACACCAAAGGGTATGACCGAAAACTTGAAGTGCCCATACATGCACCTGAAATTAGTCTTCGGAATGTCACCATCCTTTAACCTCAACTGATGATATCTAGAATGCAGGAAGATCTTTGAGAACTATCCTTCCCCATTTAACTGGTCAAACTGATCCTTGATCCTCAGAAGGGGTTAAGATCTCGTTATCATCACCTGATTCAATATCCTGTAATCTATGAATAGTCATCGGCCCCTATCTTCCTTCCTCACGAACATGACTGGAGAACCCCTACATCGACACACTTGGATAGATAAAACCATTCATCATCATGTCGCCAACCTGAATCTACAACTCCAACAACTCAGAAGGTTTCATCTGATTGGGATCCATCAAAATCAGACGTGCACCGGGTTTCAAGTCAATCCTGAACTCAATGTCTCATCGAGGGGGTAGAGTCAAAATCTCTTCAGGGAAGACATTGAGTAACTCACTCAAAACCCCTAGAACATCCATTTTCTCTATATCTACTGATTCCCCTAATAGCTCTTCTATTAAGTAAAGAAGAGGCTTTATACACTGGCTTCCCTCCTGACAGCTCTATACGCCAATTAAAGCTACATGATGGCTACCCATATCGAAGAAAATGACCCTTCTTCAGAATCATATGATAATATCATGCAAAGATAAAAAAACCAGTCATTGTGATGCATGTACCTTTCATGCGGTATCCACCCTATAATCGATGTTTTCTAATTTAGTCATTCAGTTGGCCAAGAGTCCATTCATCATATCATGGGGGTTCTAAAATCCCATATCCTAGTCAGTCTTCCCTGAACTATTTCACATACCATGATTGCCTAACACTATTTCCCTTCTATCCCATTCAATATTAATTGTGCGTACTCCAAAACTCTATCCGGTCTCTTATCCTCTCTTTGATTCCATTTTGTCAAGAATCGCCTTCTTCATGATGAGGGGAGGGAAAAAAGTTTCATGCCCATAAATCCTCATGTTAATGGAGATATAATGACCCCTGAGTCCAACCATCAATAGGCCCAGAGTTGTAACTAGCAGAATTAGTATAGGATCTCAAACTAATATAGAAGGAATTACCTTTTTATAGAACAATGTCAGGAATTAATATTGTAAATCCCAAACTACTCCAAATACCAAAAAGTAAAACTGAATCCAAAATCCATTCCCACATGCATGTTAAAAAGTAAAGCTGACAAAAAGTATAGAATGTCACCAAAGTAATGTATCAAATGAAAATAACTATACTATAATAGAGACTAATCCCACCAACTGAGCTAGTAATGTCTAGCACGATCCTCAAAGTTCTCTTAGAAACCTGAAAATGTTTTTATATAAGTATTGTCAGCATACAAATATACACATTATGGGAACTAAATCTACCCATTCACAAGTGGGGTAAGATACTAATGTACCTGTGAGAAAAAATTAGAACCTATAAGAACATACAAAAGAATTATAACCAACCCTGTCTTAGCATGGCACACCCACAAAATAATATAAGTCAATTAATGTAGTGTTGATAAAAAATCAATTTTTTGGTACCGCATACCACTTTCCCAGTGTTTTACTTCTCCCCCCTAATGGATTATTTATGGACACCACCACTCTTCCCATACATAGTCCCACTACCACAACTCTCCCATAGACACCTGGGCCCCAAAAAACAAGCTATCTTCCCCGCATACTCCTAGGCCACAACAACCACACCTCTCGCCCGAACACACATCGGTGTCATCCTGATGACACTTGGGAAAACAATCCTAGTCAAAAAATGACTAGTCATATATTCTACAAAAAAACCTTTCCTATAGGATCATGGAATATGGTATTCCTCAATCCATTACAACCTTCCTAGATATGCATGACCAATAAAAAATCAGAAGAAGGTGTAAGGAAGAAAGGCAGTAACCAGCCATACATCCTTCGACTGGGATTTTGGGAAAGAAACCCTCCCCCCTGAAATTGAGGTGTTCGTAACATTGTGATCAAAAAATGTGGGGTGCATATTTAAATCACCAGGAACTACTATATATATATAGTTACGAAAACACTCAGCCCAACAAATGGATTTCTGAACAAACAGCAAACCCACTCAGAACCACTTTCGCTGCCACCCCTATATGCACAACCACACAACAGCCACTGCCAAAGCATAACCAAAAACAATTTCATTTAACCACATGGCATGTATTTATGTAAATTATTAACTATTATTCATTCTACCACTACCAGGAAACTACAAATTAGAAATTTTCCATTGCTGTTAAAGGTGATGAATCAAGTAAACTAAAAACATTTTAAACAACCTACTGTCAACTATAATTCCTCAAAACTACACCGCACAATACTTGTCTTATAACCAAATCATATATCCCCACTTCAAAACAATTCCTCAAATGAAACAACATTGCACAAAAATTCCATATCTACTTAGCAGTTCAACTTCCCAACGTCGCTATACGACCACAACACAACAAAGGCAGTTCAACTGCCTACAAGTTCACCCATTCCCCAATCAGTATATCTCTCAAAATGAGAAGTAAACTCAACACCTATACCACTCCATGAACAAATCCCATAATAACTACCATTAACCTAATTCTTAATGTAAAATCATACCACACCCTTATCACGGAGGCCACTCCTCTTGCTAACCTTTTACCCACAACTGTGCTCTCAACAGTATCACCACACAACTCACACAATGTTACAAAACTCCACAGGACACAGCAATCAACCAAATCTATCTACATGATGTGTATATATATATA
Source organism: Viscum album (assembly GCA_963277665.1). NCBI lineage: Eukaryota > Viridiplantae > Streptophyta > Magnoliopsida > Santalales > Viscaceae > Viscum > Viscum album. The sequence continues at coordinate 1,815,440,534 of OY728151.1, read as the reverse complement.
TATTCATATTTAAACATCATATGTTCAATAATTCCATTTAATTATAAAAGCGGTGACCACAAAACCTGCTTGATCCTAGGGAATTCATTTATTTAACCAAGTATATATTGTTTTTATAGTTTTTCATGTTACATCTATTTTTCAAAGAATTGCTACAAAACAAAACATCAATAGTGCAGAAGAAAATACCACCATAGGAAATGATTTTCAGAAGGACTTATAGCCACATAAATCCACAATGTAATCATGGATAACCAGAAAAACAGGTGATCCAAATCAAACTACTCTCTTCCCGTTATTCAATTCACATGGGTTATATATTGATAAAATATTGATCTTATAAATTTCCTAATTTTAAGAAAAGAATTCATTAATTCCTCACAGTGATTCATTTGTATACCCACCCTGTATGATGGACAATTAGAGGGAAGAAAAATGAATCGCTACCAGATGATGGTCAGATAGAAGTTCCTCCTTGGGCCAAGAACAGGGGTCGTGCGAGTAGCAAGTAAGAACTCTAAGAAAGTAGGAGAGATCTAGTATAGGTGCATGACTCATCTAGGTAGTAGGGATTTGGGAGCACCATGGGAAATGAAAATTAATAAGGAAAGAATAGATCTCAGTTTAGAATACATTGAGATCCTAAAAATCAGGGATATGATTTCAAATTTCTTGGAAATCGGAACATGGTTTGACTATTCGACTTGGAGGTTACAACGTTGGTGGAACATTAAAAGATTCTTGGAAATTAATAATTCGACATGCAAATGGTGGAGACAACCCAAAACGCTGCTATAAGGTGATACGTTACTAATTCATGCATATAAACATGTAAGAGTGGTGAAACTAGAAAAACTGGGAATAAGTAGAAAAACTAGAAATAAGTCACTGATGGGTGAGTCACCGACATAGTGCCACTGATGAGTGAGCTATTGACACAACATACTGATTCTTAGTAGTTGATGATGAGCTTATAATGCAACAAATCACTGACGCTGACACCCCTAACCCATCGACGCCACAACCTACTAAAGCCTTGACCGACCGATGCCTTAACATACCAACACAGATGCCTTTGACTCACCGTCACCATTGCCCTTGACTAACAGAAACTAATTACTTCGACCTACCAATGTTGACAAACCTAACTCACTAACACCAACCCGTTGACATGCTGATGCACTAACACACCGACACCAAAATAGGAAATTTGGATAAATCTTGAAATGAGCCACTATTGCCTACCAGAATAACCGAAATATTGGATTTTCACAAAGTAAGGGCCTGGGGAAATCCAGGTTATTTCAATTAATCAAACATATCCTTGTTACCATCCATATATGAAGGAAAAAAATAAATCACATCACTTAGTGGGGGAATAATCTACCTGAATGCACAAGCATCATTATCATTATTCAATGAATATAAGGAGGTGAAAACAGTTATACCATAAACCCAATATAATTTTAGAATACTATATATACTAGTTTTATTATATATGTATGGTTATTATTAGTTTTAATAAGGGGGATGATGAAATATAAATTATGGAACTCAGTTAAGAGTAACTCTATTTATTCATAAAACCTCATATGGAATTCACCTTAATGTGTCATAGGATATACTATTAATGAGACAATGAAACCTAAAAAATGGGTACGATAATTGTTGTGTGATTTAGTTAGGGATCGGATATAAGTGGGAGAATTTGTGTGAATATGAATGAATAGGGGGTCCAATTTTATATGTTAGGGGAGTGGCACATCGGTAAATTTCATTATCTCTATGTTAATATAAATGTATTTCTCCAAAAAAAGTAAAAAATAGATATCTCTAAAATAAAGGGTTGGGTTTCATCTAAATCCTCTTGTTAAATTATATTTATGAAAGGTTATATGATATTTTAATCAATATCCACTAGTTTTAACCAACTAGTTAGTTCATTTAACCATTATAATCGTGAGAAATTTTATCCAAAGTCACTATTAGTTAAAAAAATAAATTAACCACATTTGAAATTATTTTCTTATTTATTTAAAATTTACATTGTATTTCGTAATAATTTTTTTTATAATTTTGAAATACAAACTAGTATATTTATATAGAGGTAAAACATTTTTTAGAAAAATTTATTTTTAAAAACAAAAAACAAATTTGTAACAAAATATGGTAAAATGTTGATATTCATGGAATTAAATGAATTATATTCATTAACATGAGTAATTTTTTGCATTAATACCATTTCAAAACCAATATTGTTTAAATACAAGATTATATGAATATAAGGGAAAGACTTTTTATTTGAGTAAAATAATTATATTGATATAAAAAATATCAATCAATGATTTCTAACATCAATATTAAAATTTTAAATTAGTTATATTTAATAATTAAAAAATATTTTTTCATGAAATTGTTTCCACAAAAATTCATTTAAATATTATATCATTGAAATGTCTTAAAAGATTCATGTTTTTGAAAAATTTATATTTATCTATATTCACTAAAAATTAACTTCTTTCTAAATAAAAAAATGCTCATATATCAATATAATTTTTATAATTAAGATAATAATTTCCATTTTATCAAATTAAATTTCTAAAGCCTGAAAAATTAAAATTTTATAAAAAATTATGAATAAATGCATTTTTTATAATAATAGTATTCATGTAGAAATAGTTTGAGTTTACCTATATTAGAGGATTCATTAATGTTAATCAATTTACCCTATATATATTTTCTTCCAATTAGTTATGAAAATTTTTAGTTTTTAAAAAATATGGGTAATCATTCCACAAACATTCATTAGGATCCTATGTTTTCTCCTCTAGTTTTCTATTTATCCGAATAACTTTTACCAGTTGGGTTGTCAGATTCCATATCACTTTTTCATAAATGACAATATTTTGGATAGGCTCATTATAATATGATATTTCAAGATCGAACTCTATTCTATCAAAAGTTATTTCATTCATTGTATTCCATATAATTTTTTTCAATAATGAAATATGGAAGACCTTACTTAATTAAAGAAGGATTGGAAAGAAAACCAATCAATAAGACACAACTACAATTATACGTAAAATAAGAAAAGTAATAATACAAATAGGACTTAAATTATTCTTGTTACCAAACCCTATAACTCTAATCCATAGAGTCACATTTCTGAAAAATGATAGCCCCATTTGAAATTCCTAATTCTTCCATCGGTTACTAACATAACTCTTTTTACAACATTTCACTACCCTAATATTATTTTTAATTTACCATAATTTCACCGTTGTTTCCTCAATATGTTATTGAGATACTATGTTACATTCCCCAACATCATCCAAATATGTTAGTGTATGAAATCTATTCTAATAAAATTCAGCATATCGTGCCATCAACATTCCTTGATGATAGATATTATTGCAATATTACTCAACCAAAGGTTGATAATAATCCATGTACCATGAAACTCATATTAACATGATCATAGTATTTTTTATATACTTTAAGTCATCTTTTACAATAACCCATCTACATGGAGATGATAGTCACTTCTCAAATGTATATTATTATTGATCGATTTTTGAATATTCTCCCAGAAATTGAATGTGAACCTAGGTCCATGAAAAGATATGACTATTTGAGGTCAACTGTTATGTATCATAACATAATTAACGTAGAGTTGGTATGGTAAATCAAAGATTTGATCATACATTACAATTGAAAATTGTGAAGACGTGGTATGGATGTTACTAATAACACATATTGCATCATTTTTTCTTATATTATTTATAAATATAGTGAAATTCTTTATTGAAACATTTTCCCACGTCTATAATGATATAGGAAGAGGATACATGACCCATATAGGTGGTCATCTTTTATCCCTTATGTATTGGAACACCAATTATCTTGAAGAAAAGTCAAAAAATTTATACTTAGTACCATCCCTCTAAAAGTGGTACACTAAATGCTCAATCTTATTTATTCTAGCATGGTGTATCGTGAAATTTGAGCTAAAAGCTTCATCTGGTATCTTGGTACTGAGATCTTGCATTCATAAAACTCATAAAATCTTCCCCAACATCGTCACTATATCTTTATAGATGATGTTTCAAAGTCTCCCATCATTCAAGGAGTTAATCATCCCATATAAATCAATATCACCATTTTCTGATATCTTTATCATTTCTAGTAAATATGAATCTCTAATTTCACTTAAATAGAATGATGGTTTCCATTCTCTAACAATTACAAAACCTATCATTATTAAATCACTGAATATGAGAATCCTATTAATCGTTATCAAAAATAGAACTATATGGTATCTTCTATTCAATGAATCCACCACCTTATATTAAATTTATGGTGTTAGTATATCAGGGAATTATAGACCTTGAGTTGCTCTACCATTTTACTTTCCTCAAATTATGTTATTTAAGAGATTATTTACTTCAATCATTTTTGTTATGTATATATGTCATTTCATTTCCAGATATATAATATCTAAATGTCATGAAGGAAATGATTATAGATAAAAACTAAGGATCTTGATTTGTTTTGTTATGTTCATGGAACATTAATTACCTATATGCATAAGAAATAGCTCTATCAATATGGATAATGACACAACACTATCATTTCTTTAGTGAAGCACTATATATTGAAAACCCTTATATTATCATCATTTAATTGAATACCGATCAATAAAAAGTCTGGTATTTATTTATTCAAATCATTCTTCACCGTACCTTGACCATGTGAATATGAAAACTCTATGTGTTAACAAGTAAATTGTGTCATAATTTCAAGAAAAATATTGAACAACCCATTGATTGTGACCTACTAAAAAAGGAAACTACATATAATAGTTATATTTGATGGTATAACAAATTCATTGACTTCCTTTATCTCTGAAAGTTCAATATATAAATCATTCTTTTAGAAAATATTACCATAAAAAGAAACGTCCATGTGAAAAAATTAACACTTACTGAATTTCATTGATAATTAATTTTTTTGGGTGTCTAATTAATTATTCAGAAATTATTCTCATACTCATCATGGAATTTATATTATATTATAATATAATTAATGAATATTATCAAGGAGATATTATGATAATACATGAAAACTATATTCCTCGTATCAATAAATATTGGGGGTGAAATAGTCTATATGAAAATCATTTAAATAAACTCAAAATCTATATACCTCTTCTAAAATGTATCCTTTCTTATATCAGACTTGCAGAACAATAATTAATTATTACAGGAGTGAATATTTTACTTTTATAAATATTTATTTTCTTAATTTTAATCAAATTGATCATAAATTTGTGGGAAATTAAACTTATTCTTTTTATTAATGACATTAATCTCTCGACAATCAATGCATATCCACATAGTACTACCCGTAATTTGCACAAATTGAATAACATCCCACCATATTGAAGTACAATGGCATATAAGTATCTTATCTCCAATATCCTATAGTTGTATCATAAACTATTCTAAATTCATCGATTGCAATGTTCAGGTAGCAATAAATAGAGTATTTTCCTCAAAGATGAGTTCAATATAAAACTGGACTTCAATATAATGTGGCTATCATGATAAATATTTTATATATACAACATTTTCATCCCTTAAAACATGCATATAGGTCATCCTTATTATTTAATTATAATAAAATGATATAATTTTCTCTTTATATTCTGCAAATATTTCATTAAGTTTTTCTAACATGATGTGGATCCACAAAATAATTTGATAGTAAATTTTAACCTATAAAATAAGGGATTCTTAAACCTCAACTAAATAGTAATCCCTTTGTCTCATCAAATTTTTTTCCATGGTACTTTAAAGGCCATTCCATTATAAGGATTATGTCATAGTAAATCATTGTTATGGAACTAATTCCATAAATAAGGGAATATATATACATCAGAATAGATACTTCTCAATATATCCTTACTATAATAATATTCCCATTAGGTGTCTCAGTTAAAAACACTTTTTTGGGAGTGGTCAGTGAATATTTATTTCTCCTAATAAATAGGGAAGATATAAAAACAAGTAGAGATCATTTTTTAAATAAATTAATATCTATCATTGAATTTATGATCAGTGTACCTTCTACTACATAATTTGGAAAATCAAACATATTTTTAGTGATCATTTTTGCTTGACCCCACTAACACGTCCTTTTATATGGATAATATCATTGATATATAAGAAATATACTCAAATAGTGAAATATTTTCATATTGTTGACACATTTGAAATTAGAAAATTAATTCAATCTTTATTAATCACATGACATAGACATTTCATAACACACTTGATGAATAATCTCATTCCCTTCAAGAATTCTCTAGATTGTTTTTTTCCACAACTATCACATGATGGAAACTCCACCATTCCCTTATTCCATTTTAATGTATTTATTTTTATAGAGTGATTAGCTATGTTCTTCATTTATGGATTTACCTATTAAAATAATACTTTTAGAAATCATTCTCATTGTTCATGGAAGATAATACAATGTCATCATATATTGATACTTTATGGTTCTTTATTCTTCAAGGTACAACACTCTTTATGTTTTTATATGAGACATAGTGGCCTAGAATTTTTTTTGAAATGGATTTCCTTTAATGGGGAAATAAATTAAATCTGAGGTATGTAAGTTTGTTTGAATATACGGAGTATGGGAATAAATATGGAATTTTTTATGTGGGTATTTCCTTGCTTAGAAGGCTTTGAAAGTGTTCTGATCCTTATTCATGGAAAAGGGGGTTGAATGTTGGCTGCCGGAGAATTTCATTTCGTGTAATAGTATTACATTCCTTGTAAACTCTACTATAAATATTTCATTAAACATGTACATGTGATGAACTATTCACACATCATCTATTCAATAAATTGCATGTAATGTTGGGATAGTGAATATTAAGACAATGCGATGGGGTTTTCTATGTATGCCTCCAAAAAGAACTACTCTAGGTGAAACTAAATTACACATCATATAATTTCATGACATTTAGTTCTAAAGAGAACCAAGTAGTTGATTTTATTTCCAACATGGGTGGACCATCCAAGACTCTACTTGAGGGAAACATTTATTTTAGTTTAGATCACCTCTCTTGATTCTAGACATATTGATCACGAATCTGATCTCTAGTAAGTGGTTTTGTATATGTACCCCTGGTCTTCATCTATAATAGTGAAATCTCTTCACATTGAGTGTTTTTCATTTTAAACATGACCAGGAATGATATATGAACCTTATTGTGATCATATTGACCTTCTTTATTATTGGATAATCCAACTAGATGCATTGGTTGATCATCATTTATAGGCAGTGGGTCTAATCCTTAATTTTATTGTCTATTTAAGTGAATATATGTGTGATATTACATTTTCTATTACATATTGTGATACTAAATTAATCAAATGTTGAAATGGATTATTCTATATAATCAATTTGGATCCAATTGGAAATTTACTAGTCTTTGGGCTACCATTCAGGTGAGTGAAACATTTATTATATGTGAAATTTGTAATAGACAATTTTACTAAAAAGACATGGGATTTGGGGGTTTTATGGATATATATATTCACATTTCTGTGGACTGATGATTGAAATGATTGTCTTGTTTTTATTTTATGACAAAAGATAAATGGAATGTATAATTGAATGTTAATGATAATTATATTAATTAATCATTGACCATGATGATGAGATATTTGGAAATCCTTCTTTAGATTACATGTCTTTTGAATTTCGTACTATGATGATTATATATGACATTGACCTAGATTACATGTTTTAATGCCTATATTGGGAATTGGCCTATTTTTCCTACTGAGATGCTTATATATCGGGATATGACCTTAAACATACTAAAAATCTTATATAACGTGTTATGCCTTGAGGCATACTAAAAATATTATACAGTGGACTATACCTTGTGAAACATGATGAAATTATTATATATGGTTGTTGGACACAATACATTCTAAAATTCATATATTATATGTGTGACCCTGATTAAAATTAGAAATTATTATATGGAATGTTTTGAAATAGATTATTGTAATATATAAATTGGTTTTAATATTATTGATGGTGTGGTTCTGAAACATGATCAGGGACATTTTGGTATGGCACCAAGCTAGGTTGTTTTATTTTATGGTGATATGGTTATGGTTGGCATTTTTGTGAGACATTGTGATATATATTTCAACATTGGGCCCAAGTATGATGATGTGTTGTTAATTTAATTTCATAATTAGTTTATGCCCCTTTTTATTGAATTATTTATTAAACTTATTATTAGAATATTTATGGTTAGATATGGTGGTGTCTACATACTGAGTTATACTAACACCCTATTTGGGATTCCATTTTATACCTGGGTAGATTGCATGGATATGGTATTGGAGAATTCCAAAGGACGTTGTGGTTGATTATTACATACTACATGGGGTGGAGTATGCCGATGGGTCCGACATGGGGATTTGGACCTTGGAAATTTGAGTCATTATGGATAATTCAATTATTTTACATTTATTACTTCTAACATGAAATTTATTTACATTTAATCATGTCATTAAATTATTCATTTTTTATTTATTGTATTATTTCATAGGATTCTATTGATGGTTTTCTGATGTATTATATTTTTTTGATTATATCCATAAAATGATATTTAATTATTATAATTAGATTATTCTATTTGGTTTTAACTCTACAAGTAGTGGTATAGTATCTACTCTATATTATCACATCCTTACTTTTATTAAAATTCCTGTGGTATATAGGGATTTCCACATGAGGTCTCGTAAAAAACTGTTTTTTATATGTGAGAGAATTCCAAAATGAGGGATGTTACAATGTGTAATCATAAAGAACCATGTTTATTTACTACTTATTCACTATTCAGGAGTGGTAGAAAGGACAATAGGATGTTTTGGGATTTGGTAATGATATTTTTCATGGGTGTATCGAACCCATGTTTGTGGGACTATATGAGTTCTCTATGATGGATTGGTGTTTATGTAGTTCGCTTGTTGAATTTGATGTTATTTCACCTTGGGTGATTAACATATTGTGTGGTGTTATCATTTAATGATGTTATTGGTTCTTGAGATTTATTCTTGAGGCTTGGTATGGTGAGAAATGTGTATTCATTCATCATGATTGACATGTAGGGATTTTTTTACTTGAATTTTTTATTTTAGGGACATATTTAATTCATGTGATATATACCTTCTTATTTTAACTATGAATTCATATTTTTGTTATATTTGAGAAATAGAATTAAATGATCTTTTTATCCTACTAAAACACTTGTAATACATGTTTATAGTGGTCGTGAGTATTGTTTCTCTATTATTGTCTCATGTTAAGGTTTACCATGTTGTTATTTACATTATTCAAAGGAGTGTGTTTGTGTTTTTGAGAAAATTACTCCTCTTCGTCGTTGAGTTGAGTCTTTGGAGAGTTTAAATGATAAGAATACTATGAATGTTGAACCGAATATTCCAGTAGTTCTTAAGGATCTAACAGCTGTTTAGACTCATGAAAACATCCTAATGGTCATGTGATCCATTGAAAGAGGGATTGTTCCCTTTGTTCCTTCAGTTTCTGGGATGAAGAGATATTTCCAACTACATCATACACCAACATTAATTGTAGAGGGAGACCCTAGGAAGCCGAGTTCTATATTGAGTTATATTAGATGTTATTTAAACATCTTAAGGAAACCAAAAATATGAGGGTGAATCTTGATACATATTTACTTCATGGACCAACCAAATGTTGGTTGGATATTTTGGAGATGGAATGGATGAAATAGTTGTTATCATAGAAGTTCATAGAGATTAAGTTCTTAATACATTTCTATCCAAAGTTGTTGTGGGATGAGAAGCCTCATGAGTTCATGAACCTCAAATAAGAGGTCATGTTAGTTCTAGACTATGGAAAAATTGGTACCAACATGCAGTATGTTTCACCATATTTAGAAGTTGATGATATTTATAAGGAAACATTTTTTCAAGATGATATATACTATGATATAATTTCCTAGGTGATCATGTTCTATCATAGTTGATTTACAGTTGTTATGAATCATGCATTCATCATGGAATGGAATCCAAGAGAGGATCTAAGTAGTGGAAATGATGTTTCAGTTTGGAAAATTATGAAATATTCTTATAGTTGAAATAATCATTGTTAAGATTGTTTTTTCTAGGCAACTGCAGGAATAGTATTTAGGGAAGTGGGAATAAATATCCTGATCATATTCTGTTACAGTGATATTAGTGTAGAAAATGGGTCACAGAAGACCTCATTGTTCATACCTCACTTTGGAGTGTCATGCATGCAGATGATTGGGATATCTCCATAGGTTTTGTAGTGGTGTGTAGAGGTAGAGATGTGGTAGGGGAATATGAATTGCACCAAAGTCTGGGAAAGGATCAACTACATATTAGTAGATTGGTAGCTAGAGTTGCAAAGGATAGCTCGGTTTTGGTAAGGGACATGGTAACCCCATGGATGAATGAAATTCCCTGTCAGAGGGAATAGATCTGGTTAGTTAGGTTGGAGCCTAAAGAATAGGGGATTATCAACTACATGTATATAGACTATTACATATATTATAGATGCATTCCCATCTATTGTCTAAGGAATTTTTCCTTTATCAGATACCCCTATATATTTTTGATTGTTATAAGAGAATCAAATTCCACATTTTAGTTATTTTTTAAACTATTTGTGCTTGGATGTGTAAATCAGGGTTAGGTGTTTTGACTAATGAAGCATAATTGGGATTATAGTGAGGGAATATCAAATGTTGCGAGGTGTGTTCTCTAGATATTGGCCATTACCATTTATTTTGGTTACCATTCATTCTAGAAAAAAATTTCATTGATTTTATTCTTAGTATATATTGTTTAATTCTATATCGTGATCATATCGATTATTTCAAAATGTGATTTAACTTTTTTTCTTCGAAAGGAGCCATCCATTTTCAACACGGTAAGTGGAATCTTCAGGTCGGTCATGTAATACCAATTCGATGTAGATTAGATTTTCGCAAAGCTTAGATATCTAGTCTTTCAATATATAATAGTGAAATTTAGTAGGACTCTATCCGTACCATGGTAGAACATATTAATGATTATTTTATTGAGAAGTATTATATATTACCACCCAAGTGAGAGATCATGTTTAAGATCAAGTTGGTCCCATGAGAAGTGACATTTTCTACACCACCCTATAGAATGAAAGGAGCAGAGCTTCGAGAGTTTATGGTTTTTCTGGAGGATCTTGAATCTAAAAGTTTTGTATGGCCTAATACATATCATTGGAGTTCTTCATTTCCCTTCACAATGAAGGTGGATGGGACATTGGTCTTAACTAAACACTGTTGGAGTTTGAACTAGATGACATTCATGAAACAGTATCCTATTCCGCACATCATTTATCTGTTCGACTAGTTGAGAGGTGATAGGATTTTTACATGGTCATTTTTATATCTGGATACAATTATTTTGGAGTGTGGCCATCAGATATTCCTTGGAGTTTTTTTAGAGTAGTTAAGGAATGTATCAGTTCATATTGATGTCATTTATTTTGACTAATTCATTGGAGGTATTCATGGACTTGATGAATAGGATCATCCAGCCATTTCAAGAAAAATTTGTGGTGGTTTTTTTTAAGATATATTTGTTTCATAACATTAGATAAATGATCATTCTCCAAATAATTACATATTCATTACTACATTAATAGATAATCTACTTTCCACTAAGCTACTGAAATGTAGTTTTTGGATTGATAAAGAGAACTTCTTGGTATATGTGATATCATAGGTTGGAGTTTTAGTTGAACCATAGAGATATTCCTTAATGATATCATGGGGATATCATAATAATATCATAAAAATTTGATGTTTTATGGGTTTATCAGGTTCTTATCTTCACTTTATACAGGAATTCTCACGTCTGGCATCACTGATGTTTGGGATGAAAAAGAAAGGGGGGATGTTTGACATGAGATGATTTCAAGAGATATTTTTAGAAGATAAAAGTGATAATCACCTCAATACATATATTCACTTAACCTATGATGGGTAAAAAATATAACATGTACTACGATGCATCGTAAGTTAGACACAGAGTAGTTTAGATGCAGTATGATCTAGTGGTTTCTTATAGCTCTAAATAGATGATAGTGAAAGAGAGGAATTATCCAACTCATGATTCACAGTTAGCATCAGTGGTACATGACCTAAGATACTGGAGTAATTGTATCATGGGGTAGAGGAATTATCTCAATGTATATGGGCCATATATCTAAAAGCTTTTGGCTTCGAGTTGGTTTATAAATAAAGATTGGAATACATTGTTGGTAATGCATTCAGCCAAATTTGTAGACTGAGCCTGTCCAAAAATATTCTGATTTTTGGTGCATAATGGCTCAATTTTCATACATTCTTCTCGATGTTCAAGAGTCTCTTATATGAGTATCTCTAAAATAATTATCTGTTATACCCATGCATTTGGATCTGATCAAGACAGAGTTGTTATATGACAAGGAGGTATTAGTTATGAAAGACATCCCCAATGTGGGGATATTTCATCTGGATGGCCTCTTGGTAGTAGAAATCATATACATTTCCATAGTTGAGGATCAGTTTCTATCTACTTGGGTGAGGGGAAAAAAGTGTTTCATGCTTTTAGATTGGTAGTAAAACTTGGTTTGACAATGATTCGTCATAAACTCCATTTACAATAATGGTGGTTAGGAATAAAGAAGGAGGTGGAATGATTTGTGGAATTATATTTCACATATCATTAGGTGAATGAAGAAAATAATAGTTTTTCTAGGATTTTTTCTTCCTCTTACTATTCCTGAGTGGAAATTTTATTTTTTCACTATAGATTTTATGAAACGATTACCCATGAAAAACATTAAGAATTATTCTGTATAGGTTATTGTTGAAAAATATACAAATGTTGACCACCTATTTCATATCAAGGAACCAATCATTTTTATTTATGTTGTAATTATTTATGTTACTGATATTGTTCAACATCATGGTTTTTTAGGAGTATCATTTTAGAAATAGACACTTGTTTCACATCATGTTTTTAGATGGGACTTCTGAAAGTTATGGGATAACATTATATTTTGATAATGCCCTATCATCCACAGACTAATGGTTAATATGAGTGGATAATTCTGGTTTGGGTTGATATGTTGCAAGCATATTTCATGATTCCAATGGTTCATGAGTGAAGCATATAGAACACATATAGTTTTTATATTATACCATCTTCTAGAAATCAATCTAGATGATACATTCAAACCCTTGTATGGTAGGATATCCATTAACCTCTTTTTTGGTTAGAAGATGGTGATTCAACACTTGTTAGGCCTAATTTCATGTATGGGTCATCTGAGTAGGATGTGTTTATCTAGTAGAATATGGTGACCACATAGTGTAGGAAAATCATAGTCTACGAATTAGAAATAACCTCTTGAGTTCAATTATCGTCATCCCATTTTCTATAAGGCGTCACCTAGTTTAGGGAAATACCATTTCAAGAAAATTATAAAGAAAGAACCTAAGTTTTTCAATCCATTTTATATAGTAGAATCCATCAGTCTAGAGACATAATGACTATCCCATCCATAGTGATGCAGTTACATGAACAATTTTTCTCATGTGTAACGGGTTCATAAATATTATTCATACCCATCTCATGTGTTAGACGTATCAAATACCCATCTTAGTGCCGATTAGTCCTTTTTGGATCATCTGATATGAATATGGGATTGTGCTGAGAATTATCTCTAATGTAGGGAGATTACTTTGGTAAAAGTGTAGTGGAATCAATGGAATGTATAGGAGGAGACCTAGGAGAGGGACTCTGAAATAAAATCACAATCACCAGACTTGTTTTCTGAAACCTGACATTGATTCAATGAGTAGCTCATGAATGGTATATTATATGTTGTGGAGGTTGTAAGATCCCACCTTTTCCTTTGTATGTCCCTCTTTTAGTTTTACATTTCATCCTTTTTGGTTATTAGTTCATTGGAAATGGAGAGCATTTCATGGGAAAAATAAATTAATGCCTAGAGATGTATGTTTTTTTAATTAATGAAATACATATATATTGTATGAAATGTGTTTATGATATATTTTCCATGCATATAAGGCTTTAGACAAGTTTGATCCTTATGAAGCGAAACGAGGGATAAAAGTTTCCTATAAGATAAAATCACACCATTTAAAGGTATTAAATGCTGTGAAAATATTCCAAACACATGTCAGGAAACATATATAGGTTGTGAAATGGTTACACATCATGAAATAAATACAAATTGTGTAATTTTTGAGATTATTAAATATTAATCCAATGTGACCAGATTTTTATATATCTCTCTAAGAATAACTACACAAAACGTAACTAAATTACATGTAATGTAATTTCCTAACATGTAGTGTTAAATAGTTTTGGCTACATTTTGTTTTTCAAAATATCATTAAACTTCATTCTCTCACCCCTAGGTAATGTTCTGTGCAATTTTGTAGTACATATATTGATTTTTAACATCTTGATCAGACATCCAATCCCTAGTAAGTGAATTTGTTTAGGTTTTTTATACCTCATGATCTCTAACCATTGTAATGCACACTATTGACCGTGAATGGTGTTGGTTTTTTTCATGATCAGTTATGATAAAGCAACCATCTAGAGACCATATGTGCCTTATTTCTTGTTGGTGAATCCTGTTGGAAGCATTGGTTGATCTTCATTTAAACATAGGTGGTTTGATTCTTAACCCTATGGTATATTTAATTGCATGTTTATGCAATATTAAAATTTCTCCAAAAATTGTACACCAGAATTAATAAAATGATAAAATGGATTGTTCCTTATAATCAATTTGGATCTAATTGTTTATTAACATATATTTTAGATATCATTCCTATGATAGAACCCTTTATTATAAATTAATTGATTAATGTATTAATGTCTCTTTAACATGACATGGGATTTTGGTTATTTCATGATATAGAATCACCACAGATTATTCAGATTAATTAAAGGATTTTGTTGTTGTTACTTTATTAACAAATGATGAATGAAATATATAATTGAATGATAATGGTAATTTCCATAATTAACAACTAATCCTGATGATTTGATATTATGATATCTTTATTTAAATGACATGTGTTGTGATTTTTATGTTTTAATTCTTATATATTTTGTTGACTCAATTTAAATGTTTTAATTATTATCTAGAGAGTTGGCCCAATTTACAATAAAAATGATTATATACTAGGAAATTCCAAAAGTCAGGTGGAAATGCTTATATAAAGCGCCTTGACCTAAGACATAATGAAATGCATATATAGTACACTATTCCTTGTGAAATGTGATGAAATGATAATATAAAAAGAGTTGACATCATATATGTTTAAATTATTATATACTGGGATTGTCCATGATTAAACACTAAAATTCTTATATAGAAGGTGTTGAACCATGTTTTTGTAATGTATAAGTCGGTTATAAGGTTACAGTAAGAGTGGTTGTGAGGCGTGCTCTAAAAAAATATATCTTGGTCCTGTGTTAGTTTATGTTATTCCATGGTAATATGGTAATGGTTTTCAGGGTCATGACACATACTCAAAGAAATTATATCATGTGGTTGATGTAGGTTGATGTGGTATTAATTTAGTTTCATAATTACTTAATACATTTTTTATTACATTATTGAAGGAAATAATTATCTTACTTGTTATGTTTTGACCTTGTGGTATTGACCTAGTGAGTTTTACTCATAATCTTTTCGGGAAATAATTTGGTACTCAAGAAGATTACATGGTTGAATGATGGAAAATGGAAATAGTCCTTGTAGTTGATTATTACTTGCTGGATAATCTCAAGTTTGGAGATGGAACCAACATGGGGTTCAACACCAGGGAAATTTAAGTCGTTATTTGATTCTTCTAGTATATTATTTGTTTTAAATCTACCCAGACATTTAGTTACATTCCCTCACATCATTAAATTATTCATTTATTAATTACTAGATTATTTAGTTGGATTCTATTTTAGGTTTTCTGCAGTACTATTTTGTTTCAATTATATCCTCACTTTGATATTTATTTGTTTCTATTGGATTATTTTTATGGGACATAACTAGTCAATAAGAGTGTATAGTCTCATAAAAATTCTTTTCAAACCCCTATTACAACTTAGTATACTTTGGAATATAGGGATGGACACATGTGGTCACATAACCAACCTGTTTCATCCATTTGGGAGAGTGAAAGATCATGGGACATTACTGATAATGATTGAGATAATAATTCCCTTAGAAGTACAGATTTTATCCCCAGAAGGAAATTATCAATCATACCTCCAATATTATCTACATAATCTGAAACATGATTTTATATCCTTATAAATGAATCATAACATTCAAAACCATTTTCCTCTTAATTTTTTAATAGATTGAGGAATTTTCATTATAAATCATCTCCTTTCTCATAAGGAAAATATTTTTTAAATATTATATCCTTAAAACTATTCTATTGAATGATTTATATATCCATTATCCCATTAGTGTTAATGATCAATGAACACCATTGATCTATATCACCATCTAGATTCTAGGATAAATTTTTAAATGTTATTGCTTCCCAAAGAATGAAATAACATATCTAGGTAATTGTTTTATTTATAAGATATTAATGAATTAGAAGAACCATTGAATAATTAATGTTTTTATCATTTGAAGCATTCCATTATTGTTCAAACATGCATGTTATTATCAATACACTCAATATAAAAATATTATAATTGATGAACAATATCAACAGACCTAATGTAGTTATAATATACTCATCTCCCTTACCATACTCATTAACATCATTGACTTTATAATTTGGGAAATCCAAATATTTTTTTTGGGTGTTGATTAGATTTACATTACTTTTTATATAAATAATTTATAATTAAAATAATTTTATGGATTATATTAAAAACATCATGACTTTTGAATCATAAAAAAGTATTGTTTTACAAGTAAAATATTCAATAAATTATTATTGAATATCGGAATGAATTATCAATATTTTATTTCTATGTTCTACTTTTTTCTTCTAGATCTTGTTCCATAGGATCCTAATAAACATTCTTTCAAATAAAAATTAACACTTAGACTGTGGTAACCATGATCTCATTTTTAATTTATGATATTGAAAGAAAATATAGGAGATTATATCTGTAACACCCCGAGATTTTATGAAAAAAAATTCTTTTCATTAATGTCTTGTTTTGTACGCTACACCAAAAGGATCTTTCACAACACGCATCCTTGACTTTCCTTTCATTACACGCAATCACGATCTTCCTCGATAGCCTACGTCGTACGCAATACCGAGTTTCACTAAACAACGATATGCTATTATTAAAACTAGCCGTTATGAATAGTAAAACCCGCCTTTTAAATTTTAGAAATTTTAGCTCTCAAAATGGACTTCATTTTTGGATTCGTAGTATCGAATTTATCCTAAGGTGAAATTTTGGTACTTTTCGGATTACTTTCATATTCTGATGAATAGTGAAAATTACTAAATTATAATTAAAAACAACTTTTTTAATTGAAATAATTAATAATGATAAATCATTAATTTGAGTGGTTTTAAAGTATATTTAGAATATATTTTTACAATTTAATACAATTTTGGTCATTGGATGTAATTTCACATTTAAATCAGTCATATACAAGTGTCAATCTTTTGATAGTTATTATCTCTTAAGAACATGCTATTTGTTTTGACAACGAGATTAATTTTAATTTAGTTTCTAAAACTTTTGTGTATTGAATTTGGAAAAATGGATTCCATATTTGGAATCAGTGGATCCAAATTATGTTAATAAGCTACTTTTTTTTGGGAATTATGAATAGTAACTACGGTAAATTTTATTTACCGTAGTTAAAGGTAAATCGGGTAATTAAGGGTAAATATAATATTTTAAAATTACCCTAAAAATGTCAAAATCCTATTGGATGACTAAAATTCGACCCATATCACCTAAGGGTCGGATTAGATTCATTTAATTAAATTTTTTCAATCAAAATAATTTAATTATTATTAAAACCAAAGAATGTGACAACATGTCAGTTTCTTAAATCTTATAAGTATAACAATTTTAATCTAGTGATAAACTTCATGAAACTTCGAACATGAATAATATCCAGAAATCTAATACAATTATCTACATCATAGGAATTTATTTAGAATTTTTAGAGATTAAATAATTATCATTTATTATGACACAAATATGATGCAGTAATTGTCTTATTAACGAAATATTGACATAATTGATGTTATAAATGGCCAAATAAATATAATTTGAGACTTTCTATGAATTAAACTAATTTTCTAGGTTAATATGACATGTTAGTATGGATTTAATTAACTTGGTTCGAACTTATCATTCTGTTAGGATTTTCACAAAAATCAATTACGAAATAGTGTCAAAATTGACATAAAATAGTTTTTAAAACAAATATTATATTATTAATTGTTATTTTATTCCTAAAAATCTAAGGTTCGGCCAAATGACTTAGATAAGGTTATATATATTAATAATAAACAACTAGGGGTTCTTTTGGCTTGATATAGTAAGTTTATTAACCTTATAGTATAAGAACACAAGAAGACACAGTAAAAGTAAAATTATTTAACTTAATGTTAAATCTAAATGATTAGGTTAAAATAGGAACCTAAACTTGTCGAAATTCTATTGTATGAGAGGCTTTCTACCCATCCCTACCTTATACTCTAAAAAAAATCAATTTTGAGCTATTTAAAACCGAACTTGACTTTATAATAAAATAATATTTTTAGTTATTCCAAAGGTGCCCCTCTCCTCCCTTATAAAAGGGAACCTCCTCCCTCTCTTCCTCACACAACTTTGAGCCTTCAAGCTCGGCCAAACCCAACTAAATTCTCTTCTCCACTTCCCTAGAAACATCTTATAGGTTCTGGTCTTCTTCAAAGAAACATTTTAGTGCCATAAAAGGAGGTCTCAAAGAAGCACTTCAAAGAAGAGGTAATGTCCGTTACCGATTCTTTCATCATTATTTCTTCTTCCACTTCTTATTATTAGGTTTTTTCATTATGAAGTAAAAACATCAGTATCACTAATATACTGATATTTTATTATAAGTATGAAACAACCCTATTTCACCGTCTATCCATCCTACGGAAAAAGAAATCATCGCGCGTGCGTACGTACGGAATACCGTTTCCACCCCGTGGTGTAATCTATTTTCCACCACCACCTTACATGGATGGGTATAATGTTGTAAAGAATAACTATACATAGTTATTATAACATCATTTTTATTCTTATATATTGTATCATCCTCTCCAATTCAATTCAATAATTATGGAAACGATATCATCGCTCGTGCGTACGTACGGACTACCGTCTCCACGACGCGATGAGATTCATTATCCATGTTAACCATTTAAGAATGATTATAAAGTATATATAAGAAATAATAATGAAATATATGGCATTATAAAGCTACTGGATTTATGTATGTCATCTACATAATTCCATTCAACTCAATAAGGAAACGAAAACAGTGTTCATGCGTAGGTACGGCCTACCATCTCCATGAACGGTGTATTTCTTTTCATTTATCGATCCATTATATATATGTATATTATGAATATATATTATATATAAATCATGTTTTATATTCTGGAAGTATGTAAATCATGATATAGGTAATAATAATGTCAAGAACAACAAGTCCAAACTCCTACGATAAATGAAACGATTTTACACAAAACGCTTCTTTAACATGTAATTTACAAAAGAACGGGTAATATAAAGTCATAAATGAACCATATATGATATCATAAAAATGAATATGATTCTTTAATAAGTCAATGACATTATTTAAATCATTATAGAGGAGGTTCGGACACTTACGAAGCAAATCGGACCTAAGGTAAGGGAAATATCACAATCTCATTTCTATCCAAGATTGTTTATACTATGGAATTTACTAGAGTGTATTTTATCATCCACATCCATGTTTCCTGAATATGTAATATTATTTACATCGACCTACAATTGTTTAAATCCAATTTTAACCTTCGGTGAGTTTTTAGTAAAAGATATGAAAGGAATCTTTTGTCGTTTTTCGTACGAGGTACTTTTTGACTTTTCCGACAAAAGTACGAAGAATGTTTTTTTAACTTATACGGCATGAATGGATTTTTAAAACATTATTTCCAAGAATATTCCATTACAAATTTTCATGTTTATTTTTAATCAACTTCTTTTAGTTTATAATTGTACGACATGTTAAGAAAGGAAAAGTGTTTTTGAAGCAGAAAGGATATTTTCCACAAGAATGAAGTTCAAGTGTTTTATCAAAATTATTTTCCATCTAAGATAATAAAGGGTTCTGTTTATATCCTCATTATTACATTGATTTGATTATGTTGTGATGGAATTACATTTTTATGAATTCCTTAATCTTATATGAATTGATTTATGATGTCATGATGTTTAAGATTCCCATTTTTACTATATGGGTTATGCAATGATGTATGATTTATGATTTTGTGGAACACATAAGAATGGTATCATTATGAGATGGTTGGGACCTATATCTCCCTCCAATGCATTGGGTAAAGATTTTATATCTCATGAGATAGACATGGCTGGAATGGTAGGTTATACCGGTTCAGTGAAGCAGGACTGAAACGAGGGTAACTCGGTTCAAAAAGGGACTTTGTCCACTAAGATAGTCTTCGCAATGAGTCTTTACTAACAAGAAATTATTCTCTATGATTATTTGTGTATTCCACAAAGTTTCATGTTTTAAGTTATTATTATTGGGATTTCATTTCACTACTATGATTTATCCTATGTTATGAAATTATGCTCTCTTTTTCAGGTTAAGATTTCCAAAATGTTATGTTCTTATGAATATGATGTGATTGATATTTCTTTTGTTTACCCTTACTGAGCATTTGAGATCACCCTTTTATTTTTTCTTTTCCCCAGGATATAAAGAAAGGTTTTAGGTAAAAAAAGGGGAGATCTTTATGGGAGATGTTGAAGATCTTTCACCACGATTAGAAGATTATATTCCGAGTTTCCAAAGACACTAAACTATTACGATCCGTGTGTGTGTGTTTTTGTTATGTACTAAGTATTCCGAAAAAGTAATGTAATGTCCATGTACGTCAAGCATCAGGTCTCTATAGTTGGTATCAAAGGAAAAGGAGGTAGGAATGTATCTGATCCTTGGGAACTCTCACATGTGAGCATTGGACGAAGCATGGCTCTCCGCCCAAGGGCTTCATGAGGAAATGGCTGCCACTGGGGATGGTGGTGTGTCCCACCCAGGGGGTGTAGCCACCCATGGAGTGCCCTGATAGGTATCAATTATAGTCCACTGGAAGTAATTCCAGACCGCTACAGTTGGTATGAGAGGAAAGGTTTAGTCAACCTTTGGAAACTAGGATGCAAAACCGTTAGTGAGATCCCTAGAGATATTTTTAAGGTATGTCTAGGGATGTCCCTAAGGTTAAGTATACGTATAGGTTATAGTACTAGAATTACGCTAACGATCATAGAATTAAACCTAAGATGTTAGATATTGAAGGTACTCCCCCTTTATTATGTTGTTTTCCCTAGCATGATTTTTTCCTCTCACACTATTCTTTTTGGGTTTTAGACGATGGCTGGAACCCGAAAGAACCGTGTTGATCAATGCAATGGACAATGCAATGATTGTCCTCCTGAACAAACAAATGTTATGGGAGATGTAGTGAAAAATCTTATTGCTATACTTACAAAAGCTATGAATCATTCTGGACTTCCAAATGAGCAGAGAATGGAACAATATTCTATTGAGTCCTTCATGAGGCAACGTCCACCTTCTTTCAGTGGGTCTTCTGATCCACTTGTTGCTGAACAACGGATCAGTACTACTGAAAAGATATTTTCAGTTCTTCAATGTTCTGAACATGATAA
This sequence comes from Viscum album, assembly GCA_963277665.1. Taxonomy (NCBI): domain Eukaryota; kingdom Viridiplantae; phylum Streptophyta; class Magnoliopsida; order Santalales; family Viscaceae; genus Viscum; species Viscum album. The sequence goes on along the minus strand of OY728151.1, from coordinate 1,815,418,425 downwards.
ATTCATCTTACCAGTATATCGTTTGGAAGGTGAAGCTGATCAATGGTGGAATCTAATCAAGAATACGAGGCTAATAGATGAAATTGAGTCCATGGAATGGGATGAGTAAAAGAACTTGTTTTTCAGTAAGTACATCCCTCATATTCTTCGAAAAAATATGGAAAAGTAGTTTCTTGAGCTGAAACAGAAGGATGATGAATCTGTTGGTATAAACGAAGCGAATTTTACAAGAATTTCAAGGTATGCATCTGGCATTATCATCCAAACTGAATGTAAAGTTGATTAATTTTTCAATGGCTTAAAACCAAGTATTCGAAGGGAATTAGCTATAAGAGACTTCCGTAGCTATGAAGAAATTGTGCATTGTGCTATCAATGTAGAAATGGAAGTTGGTGTTACATATCCATCTCATGGTTTTGACAAGAAACGAAAGATGGAGTTCAAGGAGAAATCTCAAAATAATGGTGAAAAGAAGATGAATGTTTCCTTATGCACAAAGTGTGGAAAGAATCATGGTGGATATTGTCTTAAAGGGTCTAGAAAATGTTTTAAGTGTGGAAAAGAAGTTCATTGAGTAGCTGAGTGTCGAAGTAATAGAAAAGGGTTTCTAATGATGTGAATAAAGAAAACACCGCAGAGAATGCACCACCAACACTTCAATGCTTAAAGTGCAAGGAAATGGGGCATTATGCTAATAAATGCCCTAATCCAAGGGTTAGTGATGATCGACATGAGAAACCGCTTAAGGAAAAGGACAAAGGGAAGTCACATGCGATCACTATTGGCGATGTTGAATATGAAAATGATGTGGTGGAATGATTAAGTGTTTATGTAATGGGATTCCAAAATAATGTTGTATCATGGAGTATTGGAATATTTATGTATTGGTCTAATGTGATATTCAAAGTGATTGAGGTATTTTTGGAAATAAGATGATATGCGCATAATGAAGGGAAAACGAGAAAATGAAATGTTTAACAGTATTCATGAGCTCATGATTGATATAAGGACTAAGTGATATCATGGTTTAAGTATATAGAATTTTGAGGATTTTGGTATGTGGAAAGTGTTAACTTTTAACTGCATTCAAGTTTCCACTATGGTTCAATGGGTATTCAAGAGAATACATGATTAAGGCCTTTTAATGTTTGGAATGTGACCAACAAGACATATCTTATGATATATGGGGATCAACGATGGTATTAAATCTCTGGTAATCGTTTTCACTATATTATGAGAATGTACTGCAGTATTATGGATAAGCCTAAAGACTAGAATGGATTTTGTTGGACATAAGTTAGTATTGTTTAAGGATAGAAGTTTATTTCGATATTATTGATGGGATGTTATAGTAATATAGTTCTAGAAAATGGAAAACCTACAGGACGGGCGACAGCCCAATGCGCCAAACAAGGTCGTAGGAATCGAACCCACAACCGAAGTGTGACTGGCCTTTATCGCCTACCACTAGCCTACAGGAAGTCCCTGGTTAGTGGAAACTAGTTTTATTAAGCGGTATGATATATGAGGTATAAGTTCATTTTAGGAACCATATAGGATTAATCTCACTATAGATGGACTTATGTATTTTTTGATAACTTTTCCAACCTTTTGTTTGAGACAGATGGAATGACCCATCATTCTATCACATGATCTGCTAACAAATCACGAATGAAAAATTCAACTTCATTTCTTTAAGAGATGAAGTGGAAATTGTCTAAAGAACGAAAAATGGTGAGACTATACCACAATCACGAAAGTATTTCATCTAATTCCAATTTCATCAACTTTAGGGAAATGATCTTGAAAACCAAAAATGTAGTCCTAGTTATCTTATATCTGATGAATCAGATGGTACCTTAGATCATCACAAATTTATGGCTTTATGATTGTTGGATTTTCCATAGCCTTGTTCTCTACCACTCTCCATCAGAACATGATGGTTAGATTTCTCTTCCATACCCATATTTTCACCTATGTGGAAACCCAGTGATTAGTTTATTTGGTTAATCGTTACATTTCATACTTTAGTTTTTAAAGCCACGTTTTGGTATTCCTTTTTATGATGTGTGTTTTATTAATGAAAATTTCGAGTAGTAAACCATTTATAACCCCGATGAATTTTGAGGGTGAAATTCATTTCAAGGGGGGTAGAATGTAACACCCCGAGATTTTATGAAAAATATTCTTTTCATTAATGTCTTGTGTTGTACGCTACACCAAAAGGAGCTTTCAGAACACGCATCCTTTACTTGACTTTCATTACACGTAATCGCGATCTTCTTCGATAGCTTGTGTCGTACGCAATACCGAGTTTCACTAAACAACGATATGCTATTATTATAACTAGCCGTTATGAATAGTAATAACTGCCTTTTAAAATTTTAGAAATTTTAGCTCTCAAAATGGACTTCATTTTTGGATTTGGAGTATCGAATTTAGCCTAAGGTGAAATTTTGGAACTTTTCGGATAACTTTCATATTCTGATGAATAGTGAAAATTACTAAATTAAAATTAAAAACAACTTTTTTAATAGAAATAATTAATAGTGATAAATTATTAATTTGAGTGGTTTTAAAGTATATTTAGAATATATTTTTACAATTTAATACAATGTTGGTCATTGGATGTAATTTCACATTTAAATCAGTCATAAACAAGTGTCAATCTTTTGATAGTTATTATCTCTTAAGAACACGCTATTTGTTTTGACAACGGGATTAATTTTAATTTAATTTCTGAAACTTTTGTGTATTTAATTTGGAAAAATGGAGTCCATATTTGGAATCAGTGGATCCAAATTATGTTAATAAGCTACTTTTTATTTTTGGGAATTATGAATAGTAACTACGGTAAATTTTATTTACCATAGTTAAAGGTAAATCGGGTAATTAAGGGTAAATATAATATTTTAAAATTACCATAAAAAATGTCAAAATCCTATTGGATGACTAAAAGTCGACTCATATCACCTAAGGGTCGGATTATATTCATTTAATTAAATTTTATCAATGAAAATAATTTAATTATTATTAAAACCAAAGAATGTGACAACATGTTACTTTCTTAAATCTTATAAGTATAATATTTTTAATATAGTGATAAAATTCATGAAACTTTGAACATAAATTGTCTCCATAAATATAATACAATTATCTACATCATAGGAATTTATTTAGAATTTTTATAGATTAAATAATTATCATTTATTATGACACAAAGATGATGCAATAATTGTCTTATTAATGAAATATTGACATAATTGATGTTATAAATGCCCAAATAAATATAATTTGAGACTTTTTATGAATTCCACTAATTTTATCGGTTAATATGACATGTTAGTATGGATTTAATTAACTTGGTTTGAAGTTATCATTCTGTTAGGATTTTCACAAAAATCAATTACTAAATAGTGTCAAAATTGACATAAAATAGTTTTAAAAACAAATATTATATTATTAATTGTTATTTTATTCCTAAAAATCTAATGTTCGGAAAAATTACTTATATAAGGCTATATATATTAATAATAAACAACTTGGGGTTCGTTTGGCCTGATATAGTAAGTTTATTAACCTTATAGTATAAGAACACAAGAAGACACGGTAAAAGTAAAATTATTTAACTTAATGTTAAATCTAAATGATAAGGTTAAAATATGAACCTAAACTTGTCTAAATTATATTGTATGAGATTATTTAGACCCATCACCACCTTATCCTCGAAATAAATCAATTTGGAGCTATTTAAAACCGAACGTGACTTTATAATAAAATAATATTTTTTGTTATTCCAAAGGTGCCCCTCTCCTCCCTTATAAAAGGGAACCTCCTCCCTCTCTTCCTCACACAACATTGAGCCTTCAGGATCGGCCAAACCCTGCCAAATTCTCTTCTCCACTTCCCTAGAAACATCCTTGAGGTTCTGGACTTCTTCAAAGACCCATTTTAGTTCCCTAAAAGGATGTCTCAAAGAATCACTTCAAAGAAGAGGTAATGTCCGTTACCGATTCTTTCATCTTTATTTCTTCTTCCACTTCTTCTTCTTAGGTTGTTTCATTATGAAGTCATAACATCAGTATCACTCATATACTGATATGTTATTATAAGTATGAAACAACCCTATTTCACCATCAATCCATCCTACGGGAAAAGAAATCACCGCTCGTGTGTACGTACGGAATACCGTCTCCACGCCGTGGGGTAATCTATTTTCCACCACCACCTTACATGGATGGGTATAATGGTGTAAAGAATAACTATACATAGTTATTTTAACATCATATTGATTATGATATATTGTATCATCCACTCAAATTCAATTCAATAATTATGGAAATGATATCATCGCTCGTGCGTACGTACGGACTACCGTCTCCACGACGCGATGAGATTCATTCTCCATGTTAACCATTTAAGAATTATTATAAAGTATATATAATAAATAATAATGAAATATATGACATTATAAAGCTACTGGATTTATTTATGTCATCTACTTAATTCCATTCAACTCAATAAGGAAACGAAAACAGCGTTCATGCGTACGTACGGCCTACCGTCTCCATGAACGGTGTATTTCTTTTCATTTATCGATCCATAATATATATGTATATTATGAATATATATTATATGTAAATCATGTTTTATATTCTGGAAGTAAGTAAATCATGATATAAGTAATAATAATGTCAAGAACAACAAGTCCAAACACCTACGATAAATGAAACGATTTTACCCAAAACGCTTCTTTAACATGGAATTTACAAAAGAACGGGTAATATAAAGTCATAAGTGATCCATATATGATATCATAAAAATGAATATGATTCTGTAATAAGTCAATGACATTATTTAAATCATTATACACGAGGTTCGGACATTTACGAACCAAATCGGACCTAAGGTAAGGGAAATATCACAATCTCATTTTTATCCGAGATTGTTTATACTTTGGCATTTACTAGGGTGTATTTTATCATCCACATCCATGTTTCCTGAATATGTAATCTTATTTCCATCAACCTACAATTTTTTAAATCCAATTTTACCCTTAGGTGAGTTTTTAGTAAATGATTTGAAAGGAATCTTTTGTCGTTTTTCGTACGAGGTACGTTTTGACTTTTCCGACAAAAGTACAAAGAATGTTTTTTTAACTTATACGGCATGAATGGATTTTTAAAACATTATTTCCAAGAATCTTCCTTTAAAAATTTTCAAGTTTATTTTTAATCAACTTCTTTTAGTTTATAATTGTACGAAATGTTAAGAAAGGAAAAGTGTTTTTGAAGCAGAAAGGATATTTTTCTCAAGAATGAAGTTCAAGTGTTTTATCAAAATTATTTTCCATCTAAGATAATAAAGGGTTCTGTTTCTATCCCCATTATTACATTGATCTGATTATACTGTGATGGAATTATATTTTTATGAATTTTTTTATCTTATATGAATTGTTTTAATATGTCACGATGTTTAAGATTCCCATTTTTACTACATGGGTTATGCAATGATGTATAATTTATGATTTTGTGGCACACATAAGAATGATATCATTATGAGATGGGTGGGACCTATATCTCCCTCCAATTTATTGGGTAAAGATTTTATATCTAATGAGATAGACATGGCTGGAATGGTAGGTTATACCGGTTTAGTGAAGCAGGACTGAAACGAGGGTAACTCGATTCAGAAAGGGACTTTGTCCACTAAGATAGTCTTGGAAATGAGTCTTGACTAACAAGAAATGATTCTCTATGATTATGTGTGTATGCCACAAAGTTTCATGTTTTAAGTTATGATTATTGGGATTTCATTTTACTACTATGATTTATCCCATGTTAGGAAATTATGCTCTCTTTTGCAGGTTAAGATTTCAAAAATGGTATGTTCTTATGAATATGATGTGATTGATATTTCTTTTGTTTACCCTTACTGAGCATTTGAGCTCACCCTTTTATGTTTTCTTTTCCCCAGGATATAATGAAATGTTTTAGGTAAAAAAATGGGAGATCTTTATGGGAGATGTTGAAGATCTTTCACCACGTTTAGAAGATTATATTCCGAGTTTCCAAAGACACTAAACTATTACGATCCTTGTGTGTGTGTTTTTGTTATGTACTATGTATTCAGCAAAAGTAATGTAATGTCCATGTACGTCAAGCTTCGGGTCTCTACAGTATCCCATGAGTTCTAATAGTTTATTAGTTTTTAGAGACTATACACATACATACATCTTAAATTACAATAAAACATTCTATAAAACTGAAAACACTACAAATAAATTTATTGTTATTTAATAAATATCTCTAATATTATTCAAAGTTTACTTTTTGGTAAAATATGGAAGGTGTAGAATAATAATGGGTGATATCTGATGCTCAATAAGGGAAAATGTACAAAAAATTCTATCATTGAATAAATAAAAGAAGAATAATATAATAAAGAATAAAATTTATCAAATATTCCATATATATAAAATCATAAAAGGGAAACCTATCCATGGATTACATAACAACATAAATAATCACGTCGATAAAATTACCATGGTTGATAATGATAGAATCCATAACTCCATACACCATAATGTCACCATAATGGCCACACTCAACGAAATCGTATATAAATATTAAATGAATACACCATATACTTGATGTATTTTGTATCATCAGACCTATACATCCATTCAGGGTTATAAAATTATCCTCCAATAACATAATAATTTCAATTATTTCATTATATAAGATAAATTAACAGTAATAAAATATATATTAAACGAAAATTTTATATTGAAAAACTAGAAAATGAAATGTTAATATTTTCCCATTTTAAAAATATTTAACAACATGATTAGAACCCATCAAGTGGAATAATTTTTATTGTATCATTAATGTATATACCTATTGAATTATTATAATCCTTAATGTGTGTCTACATAGATAAAAAGTAACAAGAAAATAATATTCAAATATTTCATTTAATAGATGAGAAAAACATTATTATATATAAATAAAATTATTAGTAAATATTATTTGAATATATAAAGATTATTTTCTATGAAAATATTTATTTTAAAAAAAAAAGGAATTATTCAAATAATGAAAAACATTTGATAGTGTGAATGAATGTTCATGTTGTAAATGTTAAAACAAACATTACATTCCCACTTTTGTGAATTGTAATAAGAAACCTGTTTGGAAAAAAACTAAGAAAATTATTTTTAATCCATATAAAAGAAAATAAAATATATAAAAAATTAACTAAATTAATCATGTGATCATATTGTGTAACATTATTAAAAAAATTTCCAGAACATGATAATTGAAGAAAGTGTTTATGGACCGAAGAGGAAATAAAGTCAACTATTCCTTAGAAAATTTTCTTGTCAATTTGGTGTACCAATGTGAGGAAATGTTTTAAGAATAACATTGAACATGATAAATTCCTATATAATTATAAAATATATGGTTTTTATTATAGAATGAGTATATATGTCCTATATTGAAAATTTAAACCAAAATATTCCATCATGAAAATGAGATTATAGAATAAACCCATAACATGGAATTTTTCATAGTGAGAGACATTCTAATTACATGTTTGATAAATTTAGAGTTATTATAAACATTTAAAAAATATATATTTATTTATATCAAAATATACAGTTAATTTATACATACCCAAGTACTAAAATTATGTATTGAAAGATTATATTAAAGTGTTAAGATTTATTCTTCCCATGCATGTTTATGTTTGACTATTCCATTTCCTGCACCTTGTTCATAATTTAATCATATTAAAAATTATAAAATTTTTATAATAAATTATTAATAAATAGAAAAAATTTATAACCATTTATCAAAGGATTTCATGAAATATGAAGCACATAATTTTATAGAGAATGATGCCCTACAAACACTTGAACATCTACATGAATTCTATTATAGATAAAAAGGAAATGAAATATGTAATGTCTTATGTTTATAGGTTAATAAAAATAATATAAATATCATACCAAGAAATCTCAGTCAGAGGATGACCTCTAAAAATTTATTAAAATAATGCAAAAATGCATCAAGAAAGTACAAAACACTTGAAAAGACAACTAAAGATCATAAAAATCATTCTAATCACCATATCCATGATAGATTGATTCATCTGAAGTATCGTATTCCCACTCTGAGCTTTCATCGTGGTTTAGAATCTTGGAATACATCTTAATCAGATTCAACTTTCACAATAAAATAAACTGTGTATAAGATTTCATTCCCTTTTTCACACCATAGATATGCCTAGAACAACTCTCCCACATGGGGGATGATCTGGTAGAAACCTGATTCAGTAGGAAAGAGTTATATTTCATCAGCATTCTCTTTGGTGGAGCGGTCAAACCCTTTTCACTTGAAGACAACATATATTTTCCACCTTTCCTAGTATAACTGTAATAAAATATAGATATAGACATATCATTTTCATTGTAACTATCAGAGAAATTTACCCATTTATTATTGATATGCACATAGTCAATCATCTAATAGCCAACAAATCCTCCAATAAAATTACAATCTGTCGTAGGCAGACATCCTCCTCTCATAAAGAATGATTTCCTGTTAGTATCAATTGGAGAGAGACAATGAAGTGGCACCTAATTTCCAAGACCATCAATGGGATCCCTCCCCAGTGAATCCTTGATCACTATAGGCGTAGAACAAGAGTCAAGCTGAAAATTATCAGAGTCCTTCCCTTACAAGACTTCCTCTATAAGGGTATCATTCTTAATTTATTGTCCCTGGAACTAGTTACAAGTGGGAACATTAAGTTGTAATGACATGTTTAAATGAGGTTTAATTAGAAATAAACAAGAAGGAACATGGTTAAAAGATAATCATCATTTTTGGAAACCCTCATTTGGAATATACCATAATGATAAATGGGATTGTATTTTGTGGAGAACATCACCTATAGAACATGCGAAGCATATATAAGGAGTGATTTCATTTGGTATTTTTTAGTCAAGTTAATCAATAGCTCTGAATATGTGATAGGCAGAGGTGGCCTTCTATAATTGAAATGTTTGGACGAAATATACTTCATTAGACATTAAAGTAATAAAAATTACCTTCTCACATAAAATCATCAGAAGGAAGATATATTATAAATATAAAATTATTATTATTGGAAATTTTGTAATCAAATAATATTTGTACTTGTTGTTTAAATATTTTAAATCATACCTCCTCATTTTAACAAACTCATTAACATTTTTAAAAGTTACCTCAGTGATAAATTTGTTTCCCAATTTACTATTAATTAAAAAAATGAAATTAAAAACAATTTAAAATTTTGGAAATCCATATTCTAAATATTATATTAATTTCTAAAGGTTAAATTTATAGATGAGTAAAAAATGTATTTTAAATCCAATATATGTATTGTTAATAAAAACCATTTTTAGGAAATGAGTTTTAAGAATAAAAATTATTTTATAACAAAATCACATAAAATTATGATATTCATGGAATTAATTGACTTGTTTTCAATAAAATTATATTAATTTAAATTTAAAAATAAACCATAACAAAAAAACTATCTTTTTAAAACATAATGATAATAAAATAACCAACAATGTTTTTATTAGAATAAAAATATTACATTCCAAAATTAAAATAATTAATTTAGTAGTTCAATATTGCCTTTTTGAGTAAGTTATAATAGTTTTTAAATATATATGGGATTGAAAAAAAATCAGTAACTTTAGATTCAATTTTATATTATGAAGATGTCATCAAAGTGATAGTATATAAAAAATCAATATTTTCAAAATTCACCCAAAAATCATCTTTATATAAGAAATCCAAAAAAATACACCAAAGACATTTTCAATGTGATAATTATGAATATAATTTTCACTTTATAAAATTAATGTTATAATATCTAGAAAATATAATTTATAATAAAAAAATGAACCAAATTAGTTTTCATAAAAATTGACTAGGCTTTACAATAGTTTTTTTACCAATTGTAGAAGATTTCTTGATATTTCCGGTGTATCCACCAAAACTAGAAAACGTCCTAAGAATATCCTATAAGAATTACGGGGGTTGAGTGTCCCACCCATTAATCTCATATAATATCACATCATATTAGTGCATCAACCCAAAAATATCCCATATAATCATATAGAGTCGTGGGGCTGGCCACCATTCAAGATCCATCACACATAACTAGGGTTGACTTCTCAGGTGCATGAATTATCATGGACACTAAATCTTTAATATTATCTAATACTAAATCATTAGGTTCTATTGTGATACATGAGATAAAAATTTACTATTCTCCCAGGCAGAACCACTCAAGGGATAGAAAAACACTAAGGAACCAACCAACACCCCCTAGACCATATGAAAATCGTGATCACCTATATATGATACTATATCTCATTATGAACTCCTTGTTTGAAGAATATCACTCAAAAAGAGTAATATTAATCAACATTGTCATGTTCACAACATGGCCTTACTCGCCATATAGAAATTTCCAAACCACTATCACTCTATGGAGATGGAATAATGCCCATCCCACTTCCCTACTAAATAGAGGTTGGTTCTCTCACACCCAAACTATATATAACCTACCAAGGTTCTAGCACTTAGAAACCCATATACATGTGGTGTACGAACACCTGGGGGAGTTGATGGATCCCAGAAAAAAACATCCATACTACCTTAAATCAATTTTTTTATCATGGTGCTTGAATATAATATAACATCTTATCGCATATCAATTATTCTTATAAGTGATAGTGAATGTGATAATATCTTATGTATAACATCCACATCGAATGTATATACCAGTTCTACACTATTATAATAAACATTAGACGTCGTGAAAGTATTCATTAAGAACATTTTTTACGGATATATGATATTATATGATGTGAATAAGATCATATGGTTTATTTGGTGTATGAGGCGCGTAATAAATTGATACACCTTTTCATGTAGTTATCTCACTGAAATCACCCTGAAGGAAGGTTTTATGAACAAACATCCCCATAAGAATTACAAATAATTCATTAGTCATTGGATATTCCAATCAACATTCCTCAAAATGGGCTTATAACACTACAATTATAATTAATTGTTTCATGACACTCTTACCTTGATTTATAATGTAAAAATTAATAATGATAGTTTGTAAGAATAATTGATACATTGGGTGCGTCATTAAAGGCATATAATTATTGAATAATGTGAGAGAGGATTTTCCCCTTCCATCTTATGTGAACATCATTAGACCATTAATGGAATATAAAAACATGATTATGTCCATAGAAATAGATGATTGTGAGTGTTTTAATTTCTAAAAAATCAAATTATGTGTGTTAAACATATAGGATGGAGGAACAAGCTATAGAATCTATTGGAAAAGAGATATTTGAAGAAGGGGATTATATCACATTTTAAGGGTTATAATGATTTTTAATGTTATTAAAACCTTATAACATTTCCCTATGGGTTCATTGACATGTTTCAATATTCAAATGTTATAATTCATCTATTTTAGCAAATTATCATTGGGAAAAGTTATTAGAGGGACATACAATACAAATATCGATGAACCTCAGATAATATTTTTATGAGTTTATCATGTATCATGGAATATTTTTACGAAGTCTGAGAAATAAAATTTAATATGAATTAATTTTTAATTGTATGTATTTATTTACCAATGTATACTATAATAATATTGGTTTCATTAATTTAATAAAGAGACAATATAATTGGTTCATTAAATAATGATGAGTATGAGAAAATTTATTTATGGTCCATTGATAATGTTACATTATTTTAATAAATATTAATTTATTAATTCTTGAAAGAATTATTTAATTTCAATTATAGTTAGTCGATTATAAAGTAATTAATAATATTATTATTATTTAGTCATGGATTATTCTAAGGATTATTAGAATATTAATATGGAATTTGTGAAAATAATATTCTGATCCTAGCCCTATAAATACATGAAAATATAATTCTAAAAATGTTTTAAAATATTATTTTCTTAATAACTACCATGCACAACATTTGGGACTCCATATGATTATATCTGATGATATGTATTATTATGAATGCTCTAAGTCCCATGAGTATTGGTGATCCTACTCATTCCTCTCTAATTATGAATGAACTAAGAGAATCCAGTATTCCTTATTTGGAATCTATGGGTCAATCAATGATGAATTGTTAAAGGAATATAGAAATATACACTATCATATGGAGGACCCTACCATGACAATCAATGATTCTTGGTGCGCATCTGGATAAATAGTAGAGGGAATCTAACTTGACTTCTCCTCCACAATGATGGATCAATACAATGAGTCAAAAAAACCAATAAGAAAAAAAATCATGATGATGTAATTATTAATCTTTTAAATTAATGAAAAATTATATGTGAGATCCTATCATTAGAGAAAAAAATGAACATTATTCCTTTTAATTTTGAGTATATATCCCCAGATGACGTGGGGAAAAAAATTTATGTATGTGCCCAACTACTTCCGTTTAACCATATATCCTTCATGTGGTATAATAATGGTCCCATGTTAATTTATAATTATTTCTATTAATTTATAATTTCTTGATTTTGTTGTTAAATTTATATATAGTTTAATTTTTTTTATTAAAATGATTATTTTTATTATTATTCTTTCCCTAAAAGCGACCACTGATAGTTTAATCATCATTGAAGTTTTATTCTAGGGATGTTACCAAAATATGTGGGACCTTAAATATTGGATACATGCAAAAATGTTGTGCATTAGGAGGTACAAACCATATAGAAATGGTTGGAATAGTTGGAAACCAAAAGGAATATATAGGATGAACAATATAAATAGTGTATTTATTATACTGTGTGTTGACTGGTGATTTTTCACACACATTTTCAGATAACAAGCAATGTATATTGTCACACATGCCCTGTTGTCTACATGGTCTGATGAAGTAAAACACAAAATATGTGTAGTCATTATTCCTTAATATTTATTATGATCCATGTGACCAAAAACATAGAAGGAATGTACAATTTGTTTCCATCACAAATGTTATGCACTATATAAATTGTAATGTATGATATTCTCATTGTATCAATATATATTTTAATTAAACATAATAGTCGGTGATAACATGGTATGTATCCCTTGTATCGTCCATGTATATCCTTACAAATATACAATTAACACATCAAGACATGGTGTAACCAAGTGATATTAATTTTTCATAAGAAAATAAATAATGAGTTAATTATAAACTACATGATATGTACTTTGTTATGCACGTCATGTGATAAGGTAATAAATTCTCTTTTATTTTTTTAATAATTAATAACACATTGTGTAGGATTTCAAAAACATGTGTACTATAGAGAAACCATTAATAAAATTATAAGGCAGTTTTAATTATATGTTTGTTTACATAATATGTTAAAATTTGACACATCATGTAGTGATAAAGTTTTATAAGAAGATAACATTAGTTAAGAGCATACATTACATGGTATCTCTATATTCCAGACCTGTGGAATTATTGTACATTCAACATAATTATTTAATTTTAAATAATTTAAAATAAAACAAATATTTAATCATGTGGAAAAAAAAGATAAAAAATAACATCAAATAATTACTTATTCAATGGGTTTAATTGAATTAATTTGATTACGGATTATCATAATAAATAGAATAATTAAAATGAATTCTGGTTAGTTTGAAAATTTATGTTCATGCCATGTTGTGGATTATCAAGAGACTAAAATGACCCATGTATGATTGTTACATTTAATTTAATTTTTTTCATTGTTTTTTTTTCCAATCATTGTCAATCACATAAGTGAAATCAATTCAAATTTAACAAGAATTTGGTTTGATAAATTGGGATTACATTATGAATATGATAAAAAATTAAAATCTCTAAAATAAAATATTAAGTCAGCATATCCTCTCATTACTTGATTTATAGTGAAACCAATATTATTAAAGGGTTTATATAATCCCTTTTTGGTGTAGTATTCTAATAGGTATTTACAAAAAATTCTTTTGGTTAACATTACCACATATATCCTATGTTGTTGTATCCCACTGTATGAATGGTATAAATCTGCTAGCATGTGTTGTTGAAATAAATTTCGAGCATTTTAGAATTAGGGATTCCAATCAGCAATACAGGGAAAAGTAAGTTATCATTTGATAATGTACTACAAACCTATGTATCATCATTTATCTTCAAAATCCTTCATTATAGTTATGATAAATAACAGATGGATCATTCACACAAAATAATCTTTATGATAGGATAATCTGAGATTGATAGAGAAGGATATTGGGACATGATAATGTAATATCCCTATAATGATTAAATTTATTATGTATCGTTTTATGTAATCAAGGATAGTACTAAATATATCTAAATTTATTATATAAATTGATAATCACTCATCAAAGACATTACCAATGAGGTCAATCCTCCTGAAGGTCAAAATTATCACTAAAATCAGTTTCATATAATGAAATAGACAATTGAATATTTAATGACACATTGTGTAGAAATATTATGTGCTGGAATACTTAGTTCTTATTCCACCATGAAAAGAGTCTAGTGGGCTAGATTTATCTCCATATATGATAAATATATAGATGATACGGTATCTTTCAATTGTTTGATTCAATCAAACCTAAATGATGATATTTAAAATCTTGATGAAACTGTGGATGTGTATAGAATATTGTATTTTATCCATGATCATTACTAAGAGAAAACCACTCTAGAGAGTTTTGAGATGTCCTAGAAACTATTCATGTATAATCTTATAGATTTTGTTCCATTGTGGTTTCGTATGGTCATAATGATACACTAGATGGACTTCTTCGATATATTAGGTATTAAGATTTAGTATGATTTTCACACATATCTCATTTCTACTCACTACCTCAAAGATTCTATAGTTTAATTGGTAATTATTGTATGAGAAATGTTTAGATGTCTCTTATGAAAATCCTCTTTAAGATTTTCAATGTTGATAAGAAAATTCCACCTAAAAAATATGTTGTCCTTATGGATAATAAAGGGAACAGAATTGCAAATATCCAATGACTACTTTAAAGTATAATGGTTCTGTGAAGAGATAGTCTATGAAGATGAATATAATAAGGAATTAAAATTAAAAAATCACAATATGTTTTATAAGTTGAAGGTTTCCAATTAGAAGAAAAAATATACATGGAAGAAGAATGGGAGGCTTTAGGTAAATACATAATCAGGTGAAAATTATCATTATCTACATTTTATCTATTAAATACTACTTTTGGTGCATATATCTATATAAAAATACAAGAACCATGTTGATTTAGGAAGAATTCTAAATGATTGGCGGGTCATTGAGGCACTATTGGAGCTTGGATAGATTCCATGACTATTGGAGGATACCACCTCTCACAGCCAATATGACTAATCATGTATTTAAATAATTATTATCATATTATTAGTGTTACCAAGAACATCATATTTGTTTTTATAGAAATGAATTTTTTTCATGTATAGAAACATTGAATTCTATTTTTACAATGAAATCATTTTTACAGTATGGGATAACTAAATAATTGTAATTATGAATTATATTATAAAAACAAGTATTGGGGGTCAATAAATAAATAAATTATCGTTACTCATTTAAAAAACATTTTCCGAATAACTATGTGGTTCATGTAAACAAGAATCCCATGATAAATGTCAATCATGAACGGTATTTAGACAAGATATAGATAAAACAACATAGATTATATCTATGTGGTTTAAATTTAATGATAACCAACCGATATTTTAGTGGTATAGGTTAAAGGGTTATATATCTTCGAGAATTCGAAGACACTAATGTTTGAGGAAAATTTTTAGTTGAAACTAGATGTTGATTCTCATTCATTATTACATTTTTTTATGACTTGAGTTGGTAGGTCTTCATATACATAATGGGACAAAAGTCAAAATATTTAGAGAAATTCATTTAATTTAATAACAAAGAATAAAATAAACATGGAAATAAGATATAAAATCATTGATTTGGTAATGGTGGATAAAATATAATCTAATTTATTATCTACATTTTATGGGAGTGTGGGAGTGCATCAAAACTCACTACTCCATATACACGACAGAGGAATAGAGTTAGTGAATGGAGGAACCACACCTTGTTGAATATGGTGAGATTAATGAAAATACATGTTAATATTCCATTATCTTTTTGGGATGTACATTATAAAATGTGGAATACTATAACACTTTACGACTTTGTGAATTATTTTACCATTTTATTTAATCTATTTGATATATTTCATTTCATACAACACTGAATATAGTTCTATTTATATTAGAGAAATTATATTTGATTCTTTTTATATGTGAAACCAACATATTATTGCACTGCATGAAACACTTAGATTATATTGTGGTACACCAAAAACTATTCCTTAATTTTATTACACAGAAAACTAATTCCCTTCGATTGTTTGTGTTACATGAATGGTTGAGTTTTTACAAATTTAATACATACTATTAATATGATTATTAAAATATTATAATACAAACCACCTTTCCATTGAAATGAATATTAAAAATATGATTAAATAGATTTTTCAAATTTTATTTAAACATGTGTATAAAATGAATCATTCTATTTTCAATTAGTATAAGTGAATTTATTATCTATTTTAAAATAATTAAATTCTATTTCTATGAAAACTATTTTTCTATGTACAAACATAATTTATTCTCTATCAATTAATAACCCATTTTTTGATTATTGTATTCAATAAAATAAAAATATTATATATTAAATAAATATTTTTTATATTAATACACTATATTTTTAATGTATTATATTAGAATGAATCTAATATTATGAATAACATGATGCATTTTTATAAAAGGTAATTTTAATTAATTTTAATAGAAATCAAATTTTAAATAAATTATTTGACATTTTTATATTTATTATTAGAAAATAGAAATTAATTTTGTATTTGGAATATCAATATTTACTGTGGATTAATTTTTGGTATTTTATAAGATTTTTCATTGTTTGACGAATATTAAAAAACACTATATTTTTATTTAGAACTATGTTTTCATATAATTAATTTATATCATAAAATTATTTTTTCTATTTGGTTATATAATATAATTAGATCAATTATGAATCAATTAATCATTTTTCTATCATTTAACCCAATTTTACAAAGAAATTGGTTGAAAGGCCGTTTCAAACTAGTGGATATTTTTCCTCTAAAAACCCACATTGTCATCTCATTTGCGGGATTAATTTTAAATTAATTCATGCCATATCGAGATTGGTAATTTTGAAAATGGATTCAATATTTTGAGTTATCATAATTTATAATTAATAATAAATTCAAGTTATTTTTTTAATAAAAATATTTGGGAATGTAATTTTATTTAATTATAATAATGAAGAAAAAAATTAGCTTAATGAAGGACTAAACATTAAACTCAAGGCCAAAAGTTAACTAGACACTTGGTCATAAGACATTGGATGTACCAATTTCTACAATATCATCTCATGGATATTTTTTGGATCATTATTAGAGCTTCCTGACATGGATAAGACGTCTGTGGAATTCCCTTTTCAAAAATTTACAAGTATACCACTCCTCCACCATAATAAAAATGAACTCACCCTCCCATTTATTCCCACCTATCAAACAATTTTACTCCAAAAAAACACTCATAACAGATCCCAAAATCCTTCCACACATCCTTGAATCCTATATTATGACATAATTCCATCCAAGGAAGCTCTTGGGTGAAAACCAAGAGGATTTACCCAAAGTAGACATAACATCCTTCTACAAGCTCCGTTGTTTTCTTTTTATTCTACACCAAATTAACATTTCCTAAAAAATTATTATATTATAAACCCATTATCAACCATATATTGAGATTTTTTTTATTTTTATGGTTCAACGTATAATTACCCACACTTCCATGTAATGGGTGATGAACTTACTTCTAATGTGTTTGGTGGACTACTGCCTTGCGAAACAATGTAGTTCATTTTTCCAGTACCAACTATCATGTACGGGAATTATGATGGAATATATATTATTATATCACATATTTTATATTTATTATAAATTTATTCTTATATAATTATTATAGAAAAAATACATTCATTATTTATATTTTTTAAACATGAAATCATCATTTATGGACATGTGGACTACTACCTCTTAAAAGTTATGTGACTCATGTACACATTACATGAAATGTATTAAAGATTGTTTTAGTGAAATTATATGATATATATGAAATAATAATACTAATTTAATTAAATTATATATATTTATACATATATTTTATTTAATTTATTTCCTTCAATACGAAAATAAAATGGTAACAACATTCATGCGTACATACAACCTATTATCTCTATGAATAGTGTCTTCCATTTCATTTTTCAATATTTTAGATATTATTATAATTATATATATGATGAATTTATATGATATTTATATCATTTTTAAATTATATAAATATTTTTATCATGATCGATGTGAGAGGTTCATGAATAAAAAGCTAATAACATATATGAAATCAAAGAAAATATTTTCTCAAACGTATCATTTACATTTATTTTTCAATAAACAGGTAATGTAAAGTAATATTAAAATCATATATGGGTTTTAATGTAGTAATATGGTCAATTGGTAGATTTATAATAATATTATATTTATTAAACATGTGGTTCCTATGAGTACGACGATAGTCAAGACATAATGTAAGGGTTTTATCATCTCAATTTAATTTTCTATGTGACATAGGACATGTTCACCTTATATTTTATTATATAATGTGTGTATAATATCCATGTATTCATTATATGATTATTATAATTAAATTTATTTTCATTTATATAACCATTTTTTGATCTTCATTTCATGGGGTTTACGGTTTAAAAGTTACCTAATCATTAACGTTATTTTTATTCTCAATTTTTTATCTTTGAGATACATACCATATTATGCTTATCTATTTTTCTTTGTGTTATATATACTTCTTGTTTACATGTTATAACATAAATACCCTTCCCTCAGGATATTTGAATATTCATGTATATTTATTATATCATTGGGATTATGAGTCAATGTTACCAAAGGGATAATATTTTATTGCAGCAATCTAATCATTTATCGGAATTTTTTACGATTATGATTCCATTGAATAAATCTTATAATTTATCTGCCCATAAAACTCATATTTTGTGTCCTATGTTCATTAATAATGTCTTAATCTATTGATACCATTTTTATACACACTAGTACTCCTGATAATTAAAAAAATTTGAATGGAAATTTGACTTTATTTACCTCTTCGATCAGAAATCCATGTTATTTAAAAACTATGTTTTCTAAAAGAGTTTTAAAAAACATTTTTTGTTTAAAAACACTTTTAAATGTTTTGAAGAATAATTTTTATGTATTAAAATATATTTTTTAATTTTTTTTTGATATTTTATAATCATTAGTGGAAAATGGTTTTAAAAATGTTTTCATGATTCTTTAATAAATTTTCAAGATAAAAGTATTTATAGAAGTTTTAATTAATTCATTAGAAGTATTAAATGTATTTTTAGATAAAAAGGCTATCAATTTCATTTCATGTGTTTTATATATTTTTTCAATGTATTTTCCAGGAAAAAGTTTTTCATAATTTCTTAACACTTTCATTATATGTTTTCAAATCATTTTCAATGAAAAAGGATTTGAAAATATTTTAAAGCTTTCTTTATATTCTTAAAAGGTATTTTTAGACAATTAATATACAAATTGTTTTCAAGGATTATTTATAAGTCTTACAATTATTTTCAAAGAAATGTTTTTCAAGAAAATTGAAATCTAACTTATATGGTTTAAAATAAAGAGTTTTTCAAATGAAAATTCAATCTTCAGTTATATTTATTCTTGTAAAAATTTGTTCACAATTTGTTCAAGCTTCCAGTAAATGTTTTCAAAGAAAGGTTTTTTCAAAAGAGTAAATCATATTTTGTACGTCTATAAGAAAAAGGTCTTCAAAATGGTTCTAGATTTTATTATAAGTTTTCTGGTTTATTTTCAATGAAAATGGTCATCAAAATGTTTTATGTTTTAAAAATAATTTTCGAAAGATGAAAGGACAATTTTCTATAAGATATGTTTTTAAAAGATATTTTAAAATTATTTTCCATCTATAATGACATCCTTTGTTAACACTCATGCCTTTTATGGTGATATGACCAAAGGTTTCCATTAATATTATTTTTCTAAATGTTTTATGTTTTGATGACACGATTTTTAAAAAACTCAATTATGTATAGTAGGTCATATAATTTGGAAACCTATTTACAATTCAGGATTTATTTTATTATGAAACTGACATCATTTCTTGGGTAATAATTTTATGAAATTATTGTGAAATCAATATTTTTACCACATGTTTTGATATGATTATAGGTTTTATATACACATTTCATTTCATGGGTTATGATACGATGAATGATTATGTTCCTTCCACAAGTTTTATTTCTTATTATTATATTATGTTTTATTTCCTATTCTCCTAAGTCCCTTATAATTCATGCCTTATAAAATGTCATCATATATTCTATGAATCATGTTTATGATATTTTATATGTTGGGTATGATATCCAAATACAATCCTCATGTTCTCATACCCTTAATCTCATGTATATCATTTGTTTACAATTACTGAGAATCTAACCTCTCCCATTTCTTATGATTCTATCCCATATGTTATGAAGAACAATTT
The DNA here is from genome assembly GCA_963277665.1 of Viscum album. NCBI lineage: Eukaryota > Viridiplantae > Streptophyta > Magnoliopsida > Santalales > Viscaceae > Viscum > Viscum album. The sequence continues at coordinate 1,815,397,546 of OY728151.1, read as the reverse complement.
TATGTTGATGTACTAAAGGGGAAGATATTTTTTTGAATCATTGAATATCATTCATCGAGTATGATGTTTTTGTTCCATGATTCATGAGACACTAAACTATTGTGGTGCTAAGGAATGTATTTTTGTAATACGAGGAATATCAATCTAAAATGATGTTATATACATGTGTGTTAAGATTGGGTCTCTATAATTGGTATAAATGAAAATGTTTATTCATCCTCTGGAAACTTGGATTAGGAAAACATAGTGATAACCCTAGGGAAATTTGTATGGATATTTGTAGGTATGTCTCTATGGATAAGCATACACTATCAAAGATTTAAATATGGTGTCCGGATTTAGGAATCTTATAATTAATTTAGGATTATTATATGGTTTTATGCGATGATATGTGATTCTAACACTTTTATTTCTAGTTTTAGTCAATGGAGGGAACCAGATGGAAATGGGATAACAATTACTCAAATGGAAAATTTCCCAATGAGAAGTAAAATGGGATTACCACTAGAGTGGATGCTATTTTGATCATGCCTAATTAGTTCCCATAACATGATTAACAACATGTACATCAACAATCTATTTGACTCACCAAATATTATAAGGATTGAGTTATCTACTTTTTCTAGTAATGGATTCCATAAATTAAAATAGATTTACTTTTTTATGTTTTAAATGTTGATATAATAAACTAGGTGATAGTATTAGAGGATACTATTATGTTTTGAATGTGGAAAATAATGATACAAAGAAATTGGTTGTAATGGAAATAAGAGGAGTTTAGTTAATGAAATTTATAGTAATATTGGCCTCCATAATTCATAATAAAATGATAAAATAATTATGTTTGGAATGATTGGTAATTAATAATATATATTTCCCTACTGGAAAGCTCAAAAATAGAATCATCATGTTCATAAGAGTAATGAATACATTGTTTATGATTATGATACTACTAGTTTAATATGAAATGAAAGAGGTATTGAGTAATTGAATGAGTTATCCTTTTCAATAAATTAAAGAAGATGTGAACGAATCAAATATTTAATGTATTTAGAATCAAGAATTATGTTATATGTAAGGTGAAATATATAAGGATTGTCCAGTTTACGTTTTATTCACTATGTAATTACAAGAATATGTTGAATGGTCATGATAGACTAGAAAAATGATTTAATTTGAAGGCAGTGTTCGTGGAAAACACATGCTTAAGGGAATGATAACCTTTAATTTGTTCATTAGGTTAAGAAAATGATGTTTTTATAAATATATGTTTCATATGAATAAGTAAATTTGATGGTTATGATTATATAGGAAAAATTAATGATTTGTTGAAAAGTTGTTTATTAAATCATGGTTAAAGTTGAAATGTTGTTTTTTCATATAATAGAAATAAATTTGACTTGAATTATATATAACACCATGTTAGTATTACATAACACAGAAAAATTTTAATATCTTGAGGTACATGAAATAATATAGTTTTCTTTTATTTTACACAATATCTAATTGCTTCGATAGCCTGCGTTACACCCGAGGATGAGTTTTTTTACTTAACTAAAATATACTATTAAAATGATCATACAAATATTCTAATAGCTACCAGCATGATATTGAAGTGTATGTTATAAATAATATTAATTACATTATTCAAAAAAATATACAAATGTTTGTAAAATTAATAGGTTGGTTATCAATTAGTATAATTGAATGTAAAAACTATTTTAAAATAAAGAAAGTAGTTTTATAAGAAAACTATTTTTCTACGTACAAACAAAATTTTATCCCAATAAATTAAACAAGAAACCATTTATTAATTATTTAATTAAAATAAAAATATTATAAATTCAATAAATACTTTTGATACTCATATTATATATTCAATACCTATATTATAAGAATAAATCAAATTTTATGAATAAAAAAGATATACTTTTCTAAATGGAAAGTTTACACCCTTTTAAGAGAGAACCCAATTTAAATATAATTTTTGAAAGGTTTATAATTTATAATTGAAAAAGAATAATTTTTCAAATATTAATATCAATATTTTCTTTCAATGGATTTTTGGTATTTTCATTAGAATTTATATTATTGGATGATTAATGAAAAACACTTAATTTTATTTCAAAAATTATTTTTTGTATAATTTAAATATATAGTTAAATTAAGTTTTAATGAGTTTTTTAAGTAGAACATGTTATATCAATGATCAACTAATAGAATCTAGGTCATTAGAACCAATTTTATAGTGAAATTGGATATGAAAACATTTCAAACTTTTGTACCTTTTCACTTTAATAACCAACATCTCTATCTTATCTATAGATTATGTTTAAATTAATTTATTCCCCTTAGGTGTTTGGAATTTTTAAAAATTGAATAAATATATTTGATCAGAATAATTTCAAATATATAATATTTTAAACATATTGTTTGCTGAAAAATATTATTGAAAGGGATTAAAATTAATTACAGTATTTAAGAAAAAAATTACATAACAAAGTACTAAGACATAAAAATATTTCCCAAAATGATCGATAAACTTTTCAAAAACCCATTGGATGATTATATTTAGACACTCTCATCCTGTTTCTCTAGTTAGGACCATTACTAGAGAAACATGACTTGGGTAAAGCATTATCAAAATTCCCTTTTCCACAATATACATGAATGTCACTCCTCCTTCACTATAAAAAGGAACTCAACCCCACTCCCCACTTATTCACACCAATAAAGCCATTTGGATCACCCAAAATTTTCTAAAATATGATCCCAAAATCCCTAACCTAAGTCTATAATCCTCCCTTTGTGTAGAAATCCAACCAAGTAATCCCTTTGGTTTAAACGAAGTGGCATTACCCAAAGAAGACGTAACATCCTTCCTCAAATTCCATTGTTTTATTTTCAATATTCACACCCTAAAATATTCATATTAGATGATTATTTAATAAAATAAGTTAAAAAATATACAAATATGTTGTTATTATAATATTTTTCCCTATACATACCCAAACTTTCATCTATTGACTAACGAACTTACTATTTGTGTGTTTAGTAGACTACCACGTCACCAAATGATGAGGTTCATTTTTCCATTAAAACCTATAATGGGTGGGAATTATGATTGAGTATCTATTTGAATGTTTTATAAGTGATATTTGTGATTTATTTATTCTTTTATAATTATTATATAAAACATAACTTCATTCTTTCAATTTTGTGTAAACACGATAACATCATTTGTGGACGTGTGGACTAAAGCCACCTCAAAGCGATGTGATTCATTCACAATTTATGTTGAATGTATTAAATACAGGTTTATAAAAATTATATTATATATAATAAATAATAATTTTACAGTAATAAAAATTATTGATATATATATATATATTTAATTTACTTTATTTCATTGAATATGAATACTAAATAGAAAAAACATTAATGCACACATACGACCTACCATCTCCCTGAACGGTGTATTCCATTTAATTATTCTATATATTATAGATTATAATAAATAAATATGTAATGAACATATATGATATTTATTTCATTTTTACATTCTATAAATAATTAAATCATTATCTATGTTAGAGGATAAAGAAGAACAAGCTAAAACATATACAAAAAAATCGTATATTTCTCAAAACATAACATTAACCTGGAGTAGTAAATTAATGGGTAATATAAATTCATAATGAATTAATATAATGGTTTAGATTTATTAATATCGTACCATGGTATATTTAAAATAAACTTATATTTATTATATAGGAGTGTTTTACAAGTACTACAAGAGTCAAGACATAAGGTAATGGATTTATCATCTCACTTTCATTTTCTATGATCCACAAGACATGTTCACCTCTTATTGTATTATATTTTGTGTGTATAATACAGATGGATTTATTTTAAGATTTATCTGTATAAATTTACTGGTAATATATATATCCATTATATGATATTTACTTCATTGGGTTTATGGTTCTGAAATTACCAATTCGGTAAAGTAATTTTTGTCTCAATTTTTTTCATTGAGATACATGCCATATTATGCACCTTTTTTATATGGGTTTATATAGTACCCTTTTAAATGTTATTTCATTAATATATTTCCTTCATTAAATTTTAATCATCAATATGTTTTATTATCTCAAGTGTATTATGAGTCAATGTTACCAAAGTGGTAACAGTTTATTGCTACAATATCATCATTTATCATTATTGTTTATGATTATGAATAAATTGAAGAATTATTATGTACCATCTATGATGAATATTCAATAATTTTATTCCCTATTTATTATTTATGATTTATTTATGTATTAGTTCCATTTTTCCACTCATTGGTACTTAGGATAATTAATATAGCCTTTTATGAAAATATGAATCTATCAACATCTTCAGTGGGGAATCATTATTCTTTTAAACCGTTGTTTTTAAGGAAGGTTTTCAAAAATGTTTTATGATTAAAGTTTATTTGAAATGTGTTCAATTTTATTTTATGAGTTTTTACGGATTTTTTCTCAAAAAAAATTATGATTCTTTTAAAATCATTCGAAGAATAATTTTTTTATTTTTTTTTCAAGATTTGTTTGTAATTTTTCAAGGAAATGGTTTTTATGATTTTTTTCAATAATCCAATATATGTTTTCAAAGAATTGGGTTTCAAGAATATTTTTTCAAGCATCCTTTATAATATTGCTATCAAAGTGGGATTAATTTTTTTTTAATATTCCATTATCAGTTTTCAAGGAAAAAGTTTTTAAAAATGTTTTCTAACTCCAATTATATGTTTTTATGTAACTTAAAAATAAAAATAGTTTTCTATTTTAAATAAAATTTTGAAATAAAAATTAATATTTTCCTCAAGAAATTTTTTAAAAAGATAATTTAATGTCATTTTCCCTCTATGATAACATCTAATATTATTAATTTTTATAGGGGTATTATCCAAGGTTATCAATCATATTATTTTTCAAAATAGTTTATGTCTTGAGGAAATTATTTTTATGAATCCATTTCTCCTTCACATGTGACATGTTTATGAAAACCATCTATGATTTATGAGTTATATTCTGATCAAACCAACTTATTCTCAGGGGTTATGATAGGTTGAAATGATTATTGAACCTTTATCTTTTCCATAAGATATGATAGGATTACATGTTTATGATACCCATATCATTTCTTGTGTTCTAATTTGATAAATGGTAATGATCTAGAGGCACAAAGATGTATGATTTCATTATGATAGGTATGGTACCTATATATCCCGCCAATTATTTGAGAAAATATTTATATCTCATAAGGATGACATGGCTGGAATAGGGTGTGATCATGATTATGAAAAGGATTGTGTCCACTAATTTTTCTTTGGAGAGTTCTCGGACTGCAAAGATAGTCATGGGAGTGAACCAGGACAACCAAGAGGGTATGGGATGTGAACCCATACTACTAAAATATCCTTTTAAATAATCCATGACTTTTATGGAATTCATTTTATATGCTTACGTGTCTTTTCAATAGTATATGTCTTATTCCTATGTTATTCTTTCATGGATAATGATTAGGATTCCTATAAGATAAATGTGACATGAACTACCACTAATAATTCCACGACACATGTATATAATCATTAAATGAAATCTGTGATATTTAGATGCTATTCTCTTGTTCTCATACACATATGCTCATGTTATGATTTTGTATCTCCTTTGGTTACCCTTATTGGGCATCTCATGTCACCCCGTTCTTATGATTCTTTTCCCTATGTTATGAAGATATGTTTTATGTAGATGCACTTAAGGGAAAGCACTTTGGGGGAAACATTGAAGGAATTCCACTGATTTATATGTTTTGTACCTTTTTTCCAAATACACTAATATGTTATGTTCATCGGGTATGATTTTTTGTAATTTCATGAATATTAATATAAAAAGATGTTATAAACATGTATTTTAAGACTGGATATTTATAATTAAACATTAAATGAGTTTTTATCAAAAGTAATAGATGAAACAAAATATCATTAAATATATATGAAAAATCCATGTTGTAAAACATAAATTTATGGGGTTGTGAGGTGTGTTTTATGGTCACATAGGTTAAGGAAATGAGACATTAGAGAATGATTTGTATATATATAGATTAACCTAAGGATAAATAAGGATTATTACATTTATGAAAACATAGAAAAAATGCTGCAGTGGATTAGAAGACTATATTTATTTGAGGGAGATCGACCTTAAGATGTATAGTGGGATCATGATAAAATTAAATGACTATGATGATACAGAAATGTAGGAGTTAGCAGAAGGAAGAATTGTAACAATAGTAATGGAATAATATATTCTTTTGGAATAAGTACATTTTTGGAAAACTATAAATGTTAGAATAGTTGTATGATATAAGTTTCTAGTAAAATAATACAATGACACATTATTATTAGACAATATGATCATATTTCATATATAATGGAAATAAAAACACTAGAATCTAAATATAGAAACTATCATTGAATTCTTCGATTGATTCTAGGTATCAGAACCATGTTTGGGTCCTAGTCAATCCTTTAGTTGATGTTAATCCCATTAGGTAAAAGTGATAATTCAAGGAAGAAATGTATATGAAAGGTAAAGTATCTACTTATAAATAAAGGCAAGTGGATAAAGTGGTTAAATGATTTCAAGGAATTTACAGTTATAAATCATATTCCCTATTTTCAAATGGGTAAATAATTCACATTTTTATTTTATATATCATAATTAAATTAGTATGAGATTTGATAGTTACATAAAAAATATTATTCCTTTACAGGAACTTTAATATAGATTTATAGGTGGAACTATCAAAATGGTTTTTGTAACAAAATATTTTTGAAAGGGTATCAATGTTTTATATATAAATTCACAAATAAATGAAATAATATATATCAATGAATATTCATTTTTACGAAGATACACAAGAGTTATCTTTTCCATAATTAAATACGAGTTCTGTGTTTATCAATGGTTTAGTAGGATTGTGGATATTTGCATTGTTACATTTGTTGATGACATTTTGAATTCTTCAATTGAGATTCTAGCCCAACAAATTGATATGGACACCAAGAATGGGCATTTAGGCATGAAGGATTTTGGAGAAGTAACCTACAACTTCAGGATCTAGATTCTATGGAACAGATCCAAGGCGATTAATTCACTATGTTGTAGTCTATTATTTGGGTAGATAATGAAGATATTTATTGCATAAAAAGCTATAGGTATTTTTTCTATTATCACATGATATTTATGTCTCCAATAGTGTGTGTCCTCAAACCCAATGAGATATAGAAATGATTAGTATGTTCTATATTATAGAATTGATGGGATCAATTGTGTATATCATGTTATTTAAAATTATTCATTTTTATTATATATTAAAAAGGGATATAAAATATCAAATAGATCCAGTAGAACAAGACTATAATGCACTAAATAATTTCTAAAAGTATTTAAGGCCTACAGATGATATGTTTCCCATATATGGAGGTGACCTGGGGATAGTCATCATGAGATACATTGATCTTAGTTTCTATACTAATAATAATGACATTATATCACAATTATAAAATTTATTCACACTCTGTAGAGGATATATAGGATAAAAGAGCTCAAAACAACCAGTTCTGTACAATTCTATAGTGTAGTCTGAGTATATAGTGGCTTTTGACGAATATAAGGAAGAAGATTGTATTTTCAATTTTATCTAGGAGAATAATGTGGTTTTGAGTAGTGCATACCATAAAACAATATATTGTTATATTAATAAAAATTATTCTCACATAAAGGATCCATGGCCATAAAAAATGACAATGAACATTCTCTGAATGGGTAATCTATTGTTGGAATTTTTTTATCAAGGTGAAGTTATTGTGAATAGAGTATCCATGGAGGACAAAGTGGTAGAACCCACGAATAAATCCTTATCACTTAAAAAGAATTTATATAATTTAAGATACATGGCCTTAAAATTATAAGAATTAGTATTTCTTCATGTTGAGGTCTATTGGAGTTGGTGGATTCCTAAATCCAGCTTCTCTTTATCTTTCTATTCCATTGTATATTGATGGTGTTTGAATATTATTTTATTTATTATCACATACTAGATGATCATATAATTAATAATTTATTTCATAATGTCTTATAGATAATATATATATTAAATATACATAGAAATTCTCCATTGCTTTGAGATATATTAAATGTTATGACATTATTCCTTTAATCCATCTTCTACGGTTGTATAATATTTTAAGATAGAAAACATATGATACATGCTAGATTTTGTAGGATTATCATACGATATTGAGACAAATTCCCTTTTTTTTACATTAGTAATGTCTAGAAATGTTTTTTAGGAGATTAAATTGACAAATATGAATTACATAGGATTCATGTGTCTTTGGATACTCCTATATAAAAATCTATATAATGATATGTTGACTCTTAGAATATTATTAATTTATTTTATGATGAATGTGATCATATATATTTCCTATACTATAATGATTATATTTTATGATGAAGTTGGATAAGATTTGTTTTTCATGAGTGGAATATTATCAATGAATAAAGTGAGAGTGGATTTATTCCTTCCATTTGAAGTGAATATCATATTCCCTTTAATGGAATTGAGTAGTGGGAATAATTACATTTCCTTGATATTTATTTTTTGTGATTGGTTATAGTAATTCAGAGAAAGGGATTCAAGCATATCAGCTACTAACATGTGCTATGAAATCTAATTGAAGATAGATATTGAGAAAAATGGATTATATTACATGTTAAGGGTTTTTAGGAAGTTGGATATCATTAAAATATTAACACTTTTTTATATTAGTCCTTTGATGTGCTTCGAGTTTAAATCATTAGACATTATCTGATTTATCCTAATCCCACTATGAAAATGGATATAGGGACACATAATTAGTGTATCTAATAACATGCATTTAATTCTATATGATCTTAAAAAATATATTATAATATTTTTATCTTGTTTTAGTAATAATAATCAATAAAGTTTATTTTTTATTGTGAGTATTTATTGATAAGTGAATAAGAAATATATTCATTTATTCAATTATACAAATTGATGTTATATTTTGCCCGATAAATATTGGGGCGGATAATAAAACTGAGCAATGGTCCATTGAGAATGAAATATTTGTTAAAAAAATATTAATTTTTTTTGTATAAGATAAATGATATTAAAATATCTCCTAATAAATAAATTTTTTATTAAAATATTAATAATAAAATTATAATTTCGACTGGGGATAACTAAGGGTTAAGAGAATATTAAAAAAAATTCCAAAAATGATTCTAACACCATATATATAAATATCTTACTATATTGTTCTCATAAATTATAATAAAATGATATTTGGACTATATTTTTTGTGCCCAACATTTGTAACTTAAGATAATTCTCATAGAAAATTGATATATAAAATAATTCTCTATGTTCTAGGATTTTTTTCAACCCTACTCAATCCTCTCTAGTCATGATAGAACCAAGAGAATCAAATATACCTCATTTATATTCTATTGAATGATCAATGAAGAACTATGAATAAAATTGGGACATCCTCACTAGAAATTAGATAACATTATCATTCCATTTATAGATTCTTGTTGGATATTTAGATCACCTCTAGAGAGAATATACCTATGATTCCTCCTTTACAATTATGTTTCAACAAGAAGGTTCAATGACATTTAAAAAAATATATAATTAATTTATAATGTAAATCTAGATATATATAAATTAATTTTTAATCGTATCTAATATCCAATCATCATGTATTCTTGGAATTTAATTCAATTTACTTATAAGGACATATCTTATGAATTTCACTAAAAAAAATTTTGGTCACACATTTAGCTTCTTCTACTAGATCTTATAACCATCAACATTTTCAACATTTTTACATTAAATAACCAAAGGATTATATGATATCTCACAACTCATCTATGCCTTGCTTGTGCTAGTAATCATAGTTCAAAACCATACTCTATATGGAGGTGTCTAATTAATACTATACCGGGGAAACAATTCTCATTAAATTTATTTAATTTGTACCCCTAAAGTTCTATACATCAAATTTAATACATAATTTGATCATGACCTCATCAAATAGTGGTCGAGGAACCAAAATACTACTCAAGGGAATGTCCTAGCCATTAAAACCTAAAAATATCCATTGGATTTTAATTTCAAGAAAAAAAATATTTTATTATGTGTTATAATAATTCATAGGACTTAGAGAAAATGTACCTAGAAATTGAAAATATACATAAACCTTTGGGAAGTTCCCAGGGTCCACAATCCTCATTTATATTTTATATCATTACGAAATTTCATATAACTTTTTCCACAGATCATATAAGACTTATGGATGCCCATATCTTATCCTTACAACCTATATATTATTTTATATCCAATTCAATTAGTTATAATATATTACAACTCATTATTAATTTTAATTTAAATAGGAATATTTTATGAAAATCTTAATGATAAATATCCACTTACAGAAAATGTGACCAAATATATAAAAATGTATAGGGAATTCTCTATAATTCTTCTAAATAAAAATCTATAAAATTTAAGATTATATTGTTTTTATATTTCAAAATATTTATAAAACACCTAAAAATAATTCCTTGGAACAACTTTAGTGAAATGAATAGAAATATTATAATTTTATTATCTACGGATATGCTCTTTCTAATCCACAAAAAATCCCCATCATATCAGAACGATTCCATGATGATAAAATGGAATCTTCAATAGAAACCTAACCCAAATAACTGAAATTCATATGTTTTATAAGTGGAATAATGATGGAGGGAGGGTAAATTAAAAATCACCTCTATTACATATAAATAACATTGATAACCTACAAAATTGAAAGGGTTGTTTAAATGAATAATGGTTAGAGAGAACTCCATGATCTTATGGAATAGGAGGGAAGAGAATGGTTGGGTAGATATAAAACAATGAGGGGAAATATAATTTCATCACATTTTTATTATTTTGGGTAAACCACATGGTATCCATATGGTTTAAAAAATCATATCCCAACAATGTAGCCAATATTTCGTCAATCGTCAACCATTGAGAATAAATCAACAATTTTCATAGTTTTTCAAATATAGGTCTTTGAAACTATTCATAAGTCATGTACTGTACACCTATGAAGAAACCACCATGCATGGTATTCTACAATCACACACATGATTTTACATATCTGTGTGGTGACATTGTATATGGTTAAAACCCTCTCTATAATTCAGACTACAACCTGATGAGCCATATCTATGATTCACCACTTGAGTCCCCTCAAACAAGTCCATCAATATGAAAAAACATCTTCTTTTAATTCTCAATATATCATAATTACAATACATATCCCATTTTGTAAAATTACCTCCTCTAAAGGATGAAAAATTCATTTTTTTTTGAATTTAACAACTTGTAATATGTGGGTCTTTATTGTTAGTGTTCTCATTGGACATTAGGGACATCAGGGCCACATGGATACCATGATTTTCAGCTTCTTTAGGTTCATAGGGTTAATGGGATCATCAGGGTAATTGGATTTTCCATAATATTTTATGGTGAAAATGGTGTTTTCATTATTAATGTCATTTGGTACATCATGTTTTTTGGAATATTGGTGGAATCTATATTGTTGTAGTTTTTGGTAAAACTGGATATTTTTTGGAATTGACAAAATTGATGATATACGTTTAGTAAAAAATATTTTTGTATTCATGTTCATCATAATCCAAATTGTTATTTGGATCAATAGTATGATTTGTGATTTCATTGTAATAAGATTGTTAGAGTCATTACAGTTATTGGTGTAGTTGGAGTCTCCATATTAAGTTAGTTTATTAGACTTTGTGGAGTCATTGATGCCTTACATGGGATATATGTAATCAATTGTGTCTATTTTTAGTTTTGGTTCCATGATTAGTTTCAATTTCATTAATGGTTTTGGTGGTTTTAGTGATTTCTATAATGTATCAGTGGCTATGATTCCTTTGTTTTCATGAGTTTATTTTGTGTTGTTAGTCACTTTTACGGAATCAGTGATAGAACTATAAATTCATCAATATCCTTAATATATTCAATTAAATTACATTAAAAAGGGACCTTAGTGGTCTATGTTTCATTAGTACTATTCTTTTTGGGAATTATAATATAGGATTTAGAATCATAAGTGTCATTAGTGATATATTTTTCATAAATGGTTTCAATAGATAGATCCCCAACATCATTAGGATATTTTGGTCATTATGGTAATTTTTATTATTTTAGTCTTCTAGTTTATCAGTGGAATCAGGGGTTTTATGTCACTAAGGAGACATGAGGGTGAATTATTGGTTGGACATGTCTTCATCATACTTCTAGATAACATATTTTTTTTGATAATTTTCATTAATTAAAATTATAAATGGTTACAATGACCTGCATCATTATATTGGGCATTTCATAGAGTAGGTAGTGAATGCACATTAGAGACATGGATTTTTACTTTTTTCGTCACAGTTTGATAATCCATGGGGTTTGTGACTAACTATGAGTTGATGCCAATAATACACTAGGCCCAATATTTTTATAAGGTATATGGTAGCTAACTCCTTCATGGGTATTGTCCGCATACAATATATTTTTCTCTATATGGATTCTCCCCAATGAAACATCACTTCCTCACTCATTTCACACATCACCAAAAGTGGATACCTATTGATTATAGAAAAATAATTTTTTTCTATCAGCAATATCGGTGTAGCTGAATTAATCCTCAATTATATGTGATTATAATATATATCTAGGGATTATTCTTCAAATTCATTCTATGAACTCCTCCTTAGAATTTCATTTTTCCTCCTTTTAGAATAATTCTAAACACAAGTTTCCAGTGTAGTTGTTATAATAGATTATTCATCTATATTACTGTAAGGACCCGTCCCCCGGGGCCCATGTAGTGAATGCTCCAAACCCGCCTTCCATAGGCCAGGGGCTAGCGACTAGCACCGAAAGGCGTATTCCCTAAAACTGGGAAGGAATTTCCTTTATAACCTATAAACTCACATAACCAAGAACACAAAAAGATATGAACACAAGAAAATAGTATAACCCAAAGAGTGTTGAAAGTAAAAGGGGCTAGAATACAATCCCAAAAGTAAAGGTACTAGAACTACTAAAATACAAAACCACTGAAGAAAGAGAAATAAAACAACTAGATCGTCATTCGAGGTTCCTACATGATGGGTAGGTACAGATCACCTCCTCATCAATCCACGTCCATCTATCTCCTCCATGTACCGACTCGTCGTAAGGTCCTCCCCTGATCATCGTCCAGTCCCGGTACCCTCAGTCTCCATTAATGTTGTCTGACGTCTGCACCAAACACAACAAGGTGTGGGAATAGCCCATGCAGGGGTGAGTATAACGATACTCAGTAGGGACCCCGAGACCCTCAAGGTCTCACAAATTCCACAAAGGATAAACCTCAAAGAATGATGTCAACTATCAACCCTACTTTGTTATATGCCCATACATATACTTATGTTATCTAGTATACCCATCTCAATCAAGAGGAAACATAGGGTCCAACCAAAAAGCCCAAAGGTCATTTTTTTCACAAAAGAAGGAAAACCACAAAGGGAAGTACCACACAGGTATGAACATAACTCCCAACAGGTATAACTTATGTAAAGTAGTATCGAAGATGAGATGTAACTACTGAATCATCGTACTCTGTAATGAAGAAAACCTACACTGGATCTCTCGGAGCTGACCCCCATAGGATCGCCAGTAGCTGACAAACACAGGATCGCTAGGAGCTGACCCACATAGGATCTCAAGGAGCTAACCCACATAGGATCACTAGGAGATGCCCCACATAGGATCGCTAAGAGCTGACCCACACTGGATCTCTAGGAGAATAACCACACATGCTCTCTAGGTGGTGACCTACACAGAATCACTCTTCATTCTTCTCGTCAAAGCCAGCTACTGGGTTCCCACACTAAGCCTGCTCGTCTCCGAGAGGTTCTACTTCATAAGACAATGTTTGATTCTCAAACTTATAAATAGTCCAATGAAGAAGTATCTCATATGACGACCACATTATAGGGGTCTCAACACAATAGACTACACATCAATCAGACACCATGTTTTTGAGTTATTGGCCTTTTAGTCCTGGGGCCCGGTTGGATTCGTGCTTGATCCAACCCAACCGTACCTCAACATTACCCAAAACTACATTAGAATATACCAATGGGACTGTCTTCCTCCAAGGTTTATGACACCACTGACGACCCGTCAAACGGACATCTGTTACCAATGTTATTACCCAAGTAAAGTAATGGTTCGTATCAGGTTTGGGTGGGTCCGACCTGGTCGGACCGACCCGACCTGACCAGGCCTAGGAAGACCCAGTTCGGATGGACCCGGCCTGAACCTCTTGGTTAAACCTCACCCATGGTGTGGCCCAGCCTGATGGGCGGTCCGTCAGGACGTGAGGGCTACGAGGGGACGGGGTGGCCGCGGGTGTCGCGGGGCAACGATAGCCGCGAGTCAGCGTGGCCACGAACATCAACACGGTTGCGGGGATTCCATGAGGGCTCATGGCGGCTCGGCCTGGCCCAGTCCTGGGCAGCTTGGCTGAGAGGATGGATTCCGAGGGGAGGCTAATCCGAGGGGTGTCGTGAGGGCGCGGGATGGCGCGGGATGGCTCGTTCGGGAAAAGGTGGCCCGGACGCGGGTGAGGGCATGGCCACGGAGGGTGGCGGCCCGACTACAGGTTGGTGGCCCAACCGCGGGGAGGTGGCTACTCGGTCGCAGGGCGGTGGCCCAGTCGCGGGTGGTGGCTCGGTCCCGGAGGGCGGTGGCCTAGTCGTGGGGCGGCCGCCTGACCGCGGGGAGGTAGTGGCTCGACCGTGGTGTGGCAGCTCACCCGACGGGCTGCACAGAGGCCACGGGTCGGATGCGGCACAACCACAGGGTGACGGCCCCACCACGAGCAGTGGTGTCGCGGGACACTGAGGTCATGAGGTGGCAGTGGCCACAGGGCGGCGCTGTTGTGTCGTCGCCTTCATCGCGGCTGGCGGTGGTGACGACCACCGTTCTCATGACCCACAATGGTTCGTACCTATTCCTCCATCACTGTCAACAATTAACAACAAGGTTTGTGGTGGGGATGGGCCATGATTGTTTGGCCAGTAATATCTGTATTAGAGCAGTAGCAAGCGGCTATAATTCCTTCTTGAATTACAAAGAATTATCAATAAAGTAAAGAGAGAAGAATTTCTTACAACCACCCTACAACTTCCTGCAAATAATCATACATAAATAAACCCCTACCATGGATTTTTCGTTGATGTGGGTGTGAGAAGGAAGTCAAAGAAGGTGAAGAGAGTGAAAATGATCATCGTTTCTGAAATCACACTTTGATGTCGGGCTCGTTCATCATCCTCTTCCTTGATTTCTGAAGAACATTCTTCGATGGAGTTCTTCGTTGGAGAAGTGAAATCCTCCCAATATTTCTCCTCTCCCCAATTCCACCAAAAAGAGAAGTACCCAAACTGATATGTTTCCCCAATTTAATTATTGGAAAAATTTCAAATTAGGTTAATTAATTACATAGGTTGACATAACAAATTTAATGGGGTGGCACCATTTATGTGGGGAAGTTTGAGAGGCTCCCTGTACTTAGGAAGAAGTTCAAGGGGTTTTAAACCTCAGGTGGTCTCCACCACCATAACCTCTCTTTAGAGGTTAGGCTCGGTGGTCCCCACCTCCATAACCTCTCATTGGAGGTTTCAGTTCAAGTGGTCTCCACCTGTGAAATATCTACATGGGTGTATTCAAAATAAAATAAAAATAAAATGTTACACAATTTTATTTTATTTTGTTCCTTCACAAAAAACCCAAAATATATCTTTCACTCTCATCCCAATATGGTCGAGGTGAAGGTCTCCTTAAGAGAATATCAGCACTACGAGTTCAACAGTGTCCTCAGATTTCAATTCCAAGCACTGATTCGAAAGTTAGAAAAGCCTGCTCGCACCTTTACTGAACTTACCCGAACAAATGTCCAGACATTCATTTGGGGCACGTCGGGCCTCAGAATCACGTGCCGTAAATTTTGGAAAACTCATAAAATTCCCATTTAATAAAAAAATTTACATGGAAATTCCGATTCATTACATTCTCCCAACATCTAGGATTTACATCCCCATAAGCCACATCACAAAACTAGGAAAAAACGTTGGGGTACTGAGCTCGTACCTGAGCCTCCCACTCCCATGTGATCTCAGGAGGATCTCGTTCTACCAACGAACGTGCACCGGAGGTATCGACCACCCACGAAGGACCAAATCCTATCGATTATCAATCTCAAATGGAACCTCCATAAATGTTACCCCATCATCGACGTCCAGCTCTCCATGGTCGATGATTTGAGAAAGGTCATTCATGTATCTCCTCAACTGGGATATGTGGAAGAAGTCATGCACCAGGTAAAACTGAGGTGGAAGAGCTAAGTGGTATGCCACGTTTCCAACCTTGCTGAGGGCCTAAAAAGGTCTGATGAATCTCAGTGATATCTTACCATCTCAGCCAAATCATTACAAACCTCGTCGAGGTGAGACCTATTGAAAGACGTGGCCGCCATCCTCGAACTCCAGAGGTTTCCATCTCCTATCGACTTACGACTTTTGCCTACTATGTGTTGTCTTCATCTGATCATGGATGATCTACACCTGCACTGTGGTATCTTGTACATCTCTAGTCCCACTAGTGTTGAATCCCCAAGGTCAGTCCAGCACAAAGGTTGTCTGCAAGGTCACACGTACAATGCATCAAAAAGTTCCATCCCAATGGTGGAGTGATAGTTATTGTAGTATGAAAAATCAACAATGGGAAAGTGATCCCCCCTATTGCGAAAGAAGTTGAGGACCCAAGCACGCAGCATGTCCTCGAGGGTCTGAATGGTCCGCTCAGTTTGGTCATCCGTCTGAGGATGGAAGGAAGTTCTCAAAGGAAGTTGCATCACAAAATCCTCCTGAAACCCCATATATTATCGGTAAGTATAATTTGCATCATGATAAGACAAAATCGTCGAGGGTACTCCATGTATCATCACAATCACCTGCTCATACAGGCTTCACAAGATCTCTACTGAACCCTACTCTCTAATCGGAAGGATATGGGCCGACTTGGTGAGTCGGTTGACGATAACCCCAATTGATTCATCTCCACTATATTTACGTGGAAGTCCTATCACAAATTCCATAGATATCACATCCCACTTCCACTATTGGACCTCTAAAGGATAAACCAAGCCTGCAAGTACTGGATAATGTGCCTTCACTTGCGGACAAGTGAGGCTCCAAGAAACAAACTCTACTACTGATTTCATCATTACTGGCCACCAGTCCTGTCGTCAGAGATCCTAGAACATCATATCCACTCCTATAGGTACCACTAGAGGGGATGTGTGGAACTCCCTCAATACTTCCTGCCGAATTGACATTGGTACCATGGTACATCCTCTGAAGAAGATGATGTGCTCCCCACCCTCAGAAAATCCATCAGGTGTCTGTCCTGTGGATATCTGAGCATGTCCTGTCTTGCAGTCGGTGTCCCCTCACTAAGCCTCCATAAATATCTCATGAGGTGGGGGAGTTACTGTAAGATACTAAAGAATATCCTCTCTATCCCGATCCACAAAGGATATCTGCAAAGCGGCCAGCTGCCCCATCGCCTCACCTAGTAGCTGTATACCAATCCTCTGGATGAGTGCATCTGCCACAACATTCTCCTTCCCATGAGTATAGAATATCTCTAAGTCATAGTCATGGCGGAACACAAGCCAACGTCATTGTCTCGAGTTCAGGTCCTTCTGAGAGAAGATATACATTAGACTCTTCTTATCAGAGTACACTATAAAACGTTCACCCATCGTATAGTGTGGACACATCTTCAAAGAAAAGACCACTTCTACTAACTCTAGGTAATGGGTAGTGTAGTTCAACTCATGTTGTCTCAGATGTTGAGAACCATGCACAATCACTGCTCGCTCCTGAATCGGGACACATCCAAGCACAGTCCCAAATGCATCGCAGTAGACTACGTATCCTACACCATCCTCTGGAAGCCTGAATATTGGGGCACTAGTCAGCCTATGCCTTAGCACTTGAAAACTCATTTGGTATCTCTTTGACCACATGAAGGGTTTCCCCTTCTTCATCAATGCTGATAGAGGTTCTTCAACTCTAGATAAATATGGAAAAAAACTCTGGTAGTATCCTTCCAAACCTAGGAAACTACATACCTCCATCACACTCCTTGGTGGATCCCAAGAAAGTACAGCCTCAATATTAGCTGGATCGACTGCAACTCTAGCCATTGATATGACATGTCCCAGAATGTGAACCTCTAGGATCCAGAACTAGCTCTTTGAGAGCATACCATAAATCTTGTGCTCTCGGAGTGTGTACAGTACTACCAGAAAATTATAGGCACGGTCCTCCTCAGTAGTTGAGTAGACCAGTATGTCATCAATGAAGACTACTAAAAAGCGGTCAAGTTGTGGCTGGAAGATCCTATTCATAAGTCACATGAACACTGATAGAGCATTGGTTACCCCGATTGGCACAACCAAGAACACATAATGGCCGTACTGAAATCTGAAAGCCGTTTTTTCCACTACCCCATCTAGTACTCTAAGCTGTTATAGCCTAATCTGAGGTCTATCATTGAGAACCATCGTGCTCCCTTCAGTGGATCGAAGAGGTATTCAATCATCGAATGTGGGTACATGTTCTTCACAGTGACCTAGTTCAGGTGCCGATAGTCGACATAGAGTCTCAAACTTTCATCTGCCTTCTTAGTGAACAAAATCTGGGCTTCCCAATGTGAAACACTAGGCCGAATGGATCCCTTCCCCTACAAGTCATCTAGCTACACCTGTATCTCACAGATCTCTGCTGGAGCCATCTGATACGCTATTATAGATATCAGTGTCGTCCCTGGGTACAATTAAATGTAAAAGTCCAACTCTCTGCAAGAAGGTAGTCCCAATACATCATCAGGGAAGACATTTGCATATTGGTCCACCTATACAGGATAGCTTGGACACTCTACATCAACAGATCCAAGGTTAAGTCTAGCCAATTGATTATTGATCTGTTGCAATCTCCTCCAGGTAAGTCCATCATGTGCTGGAAAGGCTCCCTTCTCTCCAGTGATGGTAAACCTAGTCACATTCGTTTAGGCACACCGCACTTTGAGCCAATACAGTATATCTAATAATGGACTGTAGATAACATGTCCATACCCAAGATGATGTCGTAAGGCCTCGACTCCACTACTAGGATATCCAAGTCGGAGCTCTTTCCTCCTAGATTAAGCTTACACTTCTGGAACTAGTGTGTAATCATTGAATCCACTCTCTTATGAGTCTCTAGATGTAAGGATCGAGATAACAGCTCTGTTGGAAACTCTGAGCTCTGAACAAGGGAAATGGAAATAAAAGAATGACTGGAACTTGTGTTTAAAAGTACTATAGCAAAGGTGGAGTAGAAAATGATCGTACCTCAAATCATCTTCGGAGTGCCGTGATTTTAGGCCTCACCTGCCTGCAGCTGAGCTCGCCCCTATCCTCCTGCTCCCTACGGACCTCCTCGGTCAAACCTCTGTTTATGTCTGGGCGGTCCTTCGACCATCTACTAATCATCCATACGGTGGTTCGGATATTCATGATCCATGTGACCTTACCCGTCGCATGTGTAACACTATCTGCTCATGGCATGACTAGCTCTACCTTGGGTTCCCTCCACAACCGATCCCGAGTCATGCAGTCATCCACCTATAGGTGAGGTCCACTTGGACCTCTACGACATCTATCTACAACCAACTATAAAAGACTCCGCTATGAGACAACTGGTGGTGTGTCTCACTGCTGGTGACTACTCACAAAGAAAACACTCCCCTAGGAGGCCTCTCTCTAACACCCATGTCTGCATCGGGATACTGAGTGAGATCATCAATGCCCTAATCTCCCGTATGAGCCCTTGCTCGAAGGTCTGAGCACTAAAAAATGGGTCATGTATCATATATGTGGAGTATAGTGAGAGGTTAGTGAACCTCGCTGAGTACTGAGCTATAGTTATGATACCCTATTGATGATGAAGACGCTTCTGTATGCACACTACGAGAAGATTCTCTTGAACAAACTCTGATCGAAACAGGTTCTTGGAGTCTGCACAGAGAAGCGTCACCTCGTTGTGAACCTGGAGCATCAAGCTCCACCATCTACCTACTACTGCCTATAGAAGGCTTGTAGTAAGGATCACCATGAGATAAGCTGGTGTCTGTACCAGTTGTAAGACTCTCACTATAGCCTCAATCCATTCCTCAGCTGCCTGTGGGTCTGTGGCTTCCCTAAAAATTGGTGGCGTCTGATGCTGGAACTCGTGCAACGCGCTCAGGGGGCGTGCACCATCTGATATTGGGGACGGTGGCATCGGTTTCCCAACAGGTAATGGTACCTCTTGTTCCTCTGTTGGTGACGCTACTAGATGAGGTCCATGCACTGAGGCGTCATCGCTCGGTGGGATATCAGTGCATACTACTCTCGAAACCGACGCTGGCCATCTGCATGGAGCCATCCTAAAATGAAACAGGTGCGCCATGGTCAATAAGTTATACCTGGCGATCTAACTCAAAAATATCACACAAAAATCTCTTCAAAACACACACGCAATCAATGTTTTTGTGCAATGAGTCATAAATTAGAAGTCAGGGTCCTGGTGTATGGATACGTCGGTCGTTATACCAACACTGGATACCCTAAACAAATTTCAACATTCACTGCAGTTAACACTATTACTGTTAATGAGAATGATTAGAGTACTACATTCAATGGTAGAACCGACTCCTCTGATACCAATTTTTAATGAACCGACCCTCGGGGACCATATTGTGACAACCCCAAGCCCAACATTCATATGCCAGGGGCTGGAGACTGGCATCAAAATAAGTAATCCCTAAAACTGGAAGGTATTTCCTTTATAACCTGTAAAATCACATAACCACAAACATAGCAAGAAAACAACACAAGAAAACTTTATAACAAAAACAGTGCATAAAGTAAAAGGATCTGAAATACAAGACCAATAGTAAAGGTACCAGTACATCTAATATAAAAAACAACTGGAGAAAGTGAAAGGAAACTTTTGGTTCATCCTCTAAGATTCCTACATAAAGGGTAGGTACAGATCGCCTCCTCAGCACTCCATGTCCGTCTGTCTCCTCCATGTACTGACTCCTCATAAGGTCCTCCTCTGAGCACTGTTCAGTCCTAGTACCCTTTATCTCGAACAATGTTGTCTGATTTCTGCACCAAACACAACAAGGTACAGGAATAGCATATGCAACGGTGAGTATAATGATACTCAGTAGGGACCCCGAGACCCTCAAGGTATCAAAACTTCCACAAAGGATAATCCTCAAATAATGAAGTCAACTGTAAACCGTACTTAGGTATATAGCCATACATATACCTAACCTATTTAGTATACCCTTCTCAATCATGAGGAAACACAGTGTCCAACCCAAAATCCCAAATCTCAACTGTTCCACAAAGGAAGGAAAACCACAAAGGCAAGTACCACACAGGTATGAACTCAGATCGCACCAGGTATAACTTAAGTATGATAGTAGAGAAGATTAGATGTAACTACTAAATCATCTTACTCTGTAAAGAAGATGACCCTCACAAGATTGCTTGGAACGGACCCACACAGGATATCTAGGAGCTGACCCATATAGGATCGCTAGGTGCTGACCCACACAGGATCGCTAGGAGCTGACCCACAGAGGATCGCTAGGATCTGACCCACACAGGATCGCTAGGAGATGACCCACACAAGATCGCTAGGAGTAGACCCACACAAGATCAGTAGGAGCTGAACCACAAAGGATTTCTAAGAGCAGACCCACACAGGATCTCAAGGTGCTGACACACACATGATGGCTCTTCATTATTCAAGTCATAGCCATCTAATGGATTCCCGCACTATGCATGCTCTTCACCGAGAGGATCCTCATCACAAGTCACTGGTCAATAATCCAACTACTAAAAAGTCCCATGAAGAAGTATCTCAAATGTCTTCCTTGTCATAGGGGTCTCAATGCAACAGACGACGCGTCAATCAGACGCCCAATATAAGATTTATTAGCCTTTTAGTCTCAGGGGCCCGGTTGGATTATTGCTCGATCCAACCTAGTCGTACCACAACATTACACAAAAACACTAGTGGGGTATACCAATGGAACTGTCTATCTCCAAGGTTTTTGGCTCCACTAATGGTTTGTCAAACGGAGGTCTGGTGCCTATGTTATGGACCATGTAAAGTAAAGGTTTGCATCAGGTCTGGGTCTGGTCCCACCCAGTCTGACCGAACCGACCTGACCTAGCCTGGGTAGACCCAGCCCGTTGTGTGGCCTGGCCCACTAGGTGGTCTGGCAGGCCTTGAGGGCCACGAGGTGCCGCGGAGGCTGCGGAGGCAGCGGGTGCCGCAGGGCGGCAGGGGCCACAGGTCGGCTCGGCCGTGGACGGCAGCTCGATCATGGGGGTGGCATGAGGGCTCAGGGTGGCTCAGAAAGGATGGGGGAGTCCGTGAGGAGGCTCGTCCCAACACGGGGGGGGGAGGCTCACCAGGGATGGTGGAGGCAACGTGGCGGCTCGGCTGCGAGGCCGGAGGCCACGAGGCGGCTCAGCTGGGGGGTGCCACGAGGGCGTGGGATGACTTGGCCGAGAGGTGGCGGCCTGACCTTGGGTGGCGGCTTGGCCACAGAATGTGGCGGCTCTACTGCGGGGTGGGATCCTTGCCGCGGGGCAGCGTGGAGGCTCCAGAGAAGTGGTGGCTCGGCCGTGAGGGGGAGAACCGAATGTGGGAGGCGGTGCCGCGGGGTGTAGGGATTGTACGGCAGCGGTGACCTCGGGGCGGTGCCATTATTCTGTCACCATCGTCGCGGCCGGCGGTGGTGCCGACAAATGTTCTCGTGCCGCACTGTGGTTCGTAGCCATTCTTCCATCACTATCAACAATTTACCACATGTTCTGTGGAGAGGATGAGGCATGTTTTTTTGCCCCTCACTCACCACGTTAGAGCTATAACAAGTGTCTATAATTCCTTCTTCAATTAAAAAGAATTATCAAGAATGGAAAGAGAGAATAATTTCAAAAAATCACCCAAAAACTTCCCACAGATAATCATACACAAATAAACCAATTCCTTGGATTGTTCGTTGAAGTTGGTGTGAGAAGGAAGTCAATGAAGGTGAAGAGCGTGCCAATGATCGTCATTTCCGAAACCATGCTTTGATGTCGGGCTAACTCGTCATCCTCTTCCTTGATTTCCGAAGAACGTTCTTTGATGGAATTCATCATTGGAGAAGTGAAATCCTCCCAATATTTCTTCTCTCCCCAAATCCACCAAAAAGAAAAGTAGCCAAAATGACATGATTCCCAAATTTAATAGTTGGCACAATTTCAAATTGGGTTAATTAAGTACATATTTTTTTCCTAATAAATTTAAGGGGGTGGCACCATTTAGGTGTGGAAGTTAATGTGGCTCCCCCACACTTATGTGGAAGTTCAAGGGGTTTTAAACCTCGGGTTGTCCCCACCACCATAACCTATAATGGGAGTTTAGGCTCGGTGGTCCACAACTCCATAACCTCTCATAGGAGGTTTTAGTTCAGGTGGTCTACACCTGTATAATATCTATATAGGTGGTTTCAGAATAAAATAAATATAAAATATTACACCATTTTAATTTATTTTATTCCTTCATGAAAAACCCAAAATCTATCCTTCACTCTCGACCCACTACAGTCGAGGTGAAGGTATCCTTAATCGAATACCAGTGCTATGAGTTCAATGGTGTTCTCATATTTAAATTCCAAGCACCAGTTCAAACGTTAGAAAAAACCGTTCACACATTTACTAAATGTACCCGAACAAATGTTAAAAAATTCATTCCGAGCACTCTCGGCGTTAGAATCACATGCCGACAATTTTCACGGACTCGTAAAATTCCAATTTAATAAAAAAATTACATTGAAATTTCGGGTCTTTAAAATTATAGCACTACAAAAATATATTTCATACTTGAATACATATCTTATATAAAGGGATTCTTTTATTCATTTAATTAATGAATATATTCTTCAATTAAGTGAAAAAAAAGTTACACATATCTTACCATCTATGTGAAAATTTGTCAATTATGTCAAGTAGATTTTCTCTCTCCATATCTTTATGCTAATTTATAGATGTAATGTAAGAGCTCTTAAGATTGTGGAAAATTTTCCCTATCCTTATTTTTTCATAATGAATTTTTAAAAATTTATTGTGATATTACATCAAATTTTTAATATTAAAATCACATTATCATCATTTTTTGTCAGTATGAAAATATCTCATTTTGAAAAAATATACTTCTAGTTTTCATACTCACCAGCATAATTTTATTTTATTTTAAATTACAGATAAATCATTTACTAACAATGTGAAAAAAACATATAAGCTATGGTTACAATGTGTATTTTAATATAAAACTTAATACCAATATTGGATCCTTCACATCACCAATCTGCATTTTTATACATGGAAGATTGAGTAGAAAAACATATCCAATAAATTTGTGATTTATTAAATAATAAATAATTAAAATAAAAACATTATTGACTTAAATATTATCTATCTGTTTTAATCATTTCCATGGACAGCATTTTTTTTAGATTTCTCCTTTACAATATTATATTTACATTGTAGATAAATCCCTATAACACTTCCTTTAATTTTGATTCGAATAATTTCTCTCATAATAAGATCTATGATCGTTAAATCAATAATGAAAAATAAATGAATCATCTAAAATTATTTCCATGATTTTCATGATTCGTTTCCAATTTGGAAAAGATGAGTCATATGAAATTTATAGTGATATGAAATCCTTGATTCCTAATATTCCAGAATTTCATAAGCTTCCTTCTAATGAAATATGATACTTTAAAAATTCAACTCAAATTCTCCGATGTCAAACCACATCCTTTATGAGAATCCATTTTCATAAGAAATTATATGTCATTTTATTTCCAATGTTATATGACATATTCATAAAAAATACATTCCATTTGAAATTAATATTCCAATGCAGTCTAAATTCATCTAATAGAGTCCTAAAAACCCTATAAATTTTAATGGAACAAATGTAAAGAAACATGAATGTTCCCTTAAGAAATATTTTAATACAATGCACATTTATAAAAAACAAAACAAATATTATAAACTATATTTTCCAAAAATACTTCAATAATTAATTCAATTGACTTCCAAGGATCATGTGATATCCCATAAATATCTGCAAGTGATATCATATTCTCTTATCTACATTATGATCACTTTGAGCTATATTGAATCATTTAACTCATTTAAAAATAAATGTAATAATATATATAAATATATCTATGTGTAAAAAACTCCACACGACCTTAAAATATTTGATCCTTATGATTCCTGAAATAATTTCACTAAAAAAATAATCCACGAATCACTTCAACAATCTGTATTCCATTTTTAGTATACCATGAATCTATCCATTTCACCATGTTTTTCCAATAAATCCAACTAACTCTTACAAATGATGAAATAATCCCTCCTTCTGGATTTTTTTGAAAATATCCAATCCTCTCCTGATATATCGCCATTTTTTATTGAAAATGGGGTAACTATTAAATAAATTATCCATGTTTTCTCCAAATCATGTGGTTATCTTCAGGTCTACCTCCCCTTCATTATATAGATCTCAATTCTAACTAACATTCCCTCTTTAAATGGGTCTACATCTTAAATTACCCCTTATTATTTATGAAAAAAATTCTATTTTAACCTTGGTACTCCACTCTTCATTCATGAAACTAATCTCCACATTAACATATATTATTTCTATGTGGACAATTTCTTCTCATACCATTGTTGATAACGAAGAACCCTCCATTTTTCTATTTTACCCTAATGAATTATGTGATAATTTCATTACATTAACAAAAAAGAATCCATAAAATTCATGGAAATGATTTTACAACATATATTATTGGACATAAAAAATCCATCATGGATAATAATATTGGTTTTGGTGTAACACATTACAGATTTATTTAACACCCACACATCATTCCACATAATTCTATAGTTTCAAAATTTATCCACTTCCTAAAGATTCACTTTTATCCAAAAAAAATAAATATGTGATTTCAAAAAACATAAAAAACATTAGAGTATATTTATTAAAAATACTATGTTTGTCTAAAACCCACTGAGTGAATCCACTGGAACCAGTTTTGATTATTTTTTCCTTTATACATCAATAGATTATTTGATCTTTGATAAGGCTAAATAACATTGGAAATTATAATCATACTCTCCATGAAAATAATAATAATAATATAAATTGATATATTCTTCAATTTGGGGAAATAATTTATTTTAAAAATCCAACATATTTTATAGATTTTTGTATCTTATATATAGTATATACAAATTGATAAATCATGTGCAAATACATATTAAATTCCTTTATGTAACTATGTTGAATCCCAATATGACCACATCCTTTTTTTGATTTGATTCCACTAATCTGATGAAATAATTACACATGTTTTACACTATATTTATTTTGATACCACAAAAGATTCACATTATTATTTTAATTATATTTTAGTCAAGCATTTTATTCTTCAAAATGCTCATGTTTTGACATTAATTTTAATTCCATCTTATAACATTCATATATATTCTTAAGAAACTAACATGTTTCTTGACAACTGAAGTTGGTTTTAGTTTGTATTTGCTGCTAATATAAATGACTAATACAAAGTGGGATATTAAATACATGTGAATGTGTTGGCATTATTCACAATATCCCTATTCATCAATGATTTTTTATTTTCTTCTAAAACATGTTCTTTTCTATAACATTTACCCAAATACTATATCTCCATCTAATTTTTTTTCCAAATCCAAATAGTTGGAAGAAATTAAATTTAATTGGTAGAGGATTGCCTCAGATTTTTGTTGGATGAGGTGTGGGGTTGGTTATGTTGGACTGGCCCTTTACTTCATATGTCCCCTATCACTTTTTTAGTTTCATGGAATAGAATTCCAACACATCATCAACTGTATAATCATCATATTTACCATATTTTATGATCAACTTATTTAGAAACTTGATAATGTATATTTTTTTCCACTTACATAAATTTATTCTTGGATGTGATGATAAATTTCTATCATTATCATAGAATTTTTCAATACTACAAAACATATTCTAGTTGTTCAAATATCCACTAATGAATAAATAATTTTGGATAATTCTTATGGATTATATCTATATTTTTTGAAACATCCACTACTCATACTCTCATGGATTAAATTGTTTTGTTACGGTAGTTTAGGAATCCATATTCCTCTATGGTTTTGAGTTCCATCTTAGACTTCTTTATATTTTTAATATTTGTCTTATCAATTTCATCCACAATTATTACATCCATAGAATATCCCTCCTTATTCTTCATCATTCATAGGAAATTACCTTATTTCTAAGAGGTATATTGTGAGTGATAATTTTTTGGTCCCTGAGGAAATCATTAAATGGATCTATCAATTTATTCCTAAATATTAAACCTTTTTTCAAATTAATAATCAACATTCCTAGGTAAAATATTTTAGGCTATGTCAAAGGTGTGTAGGTAATACTTGTTACTTATTTAGTAATCCATTTAAAGAAATTTCCATCGAAATTAACAAGTAAGAAGATATAGATAATGTTAATAAGAAATTGTTAATTATAAGGTCTTATTTTTTGTTTGGTGATGATTGAACAATTTTTTCATCACACGTCGTCTGTTTGAATTCAAAACAGGTGTCATAATAATCCCTAAACATCATGAACAATAGCGCGTATTTTAAACCTCCTTTGTGGTCTCATCCTTACCAAATTTTATAATAATTAACTATTTGTTTATATATTTATGATCTAAATTTATCCTAGATACACATTTTTAGGCTACAATATGATTGTAATTCTTCTCTTCCCTGGTGGTTTTTTTGACTCTTATTTTTCCTAGATTATCTAATCATTTTATTATAGTTGGGTATCCATATCATTTAATATCGAGATGTTGTATCTTCATATGATTCTCACATGTTCATGTTGAGTTATGATATGGTGAATTATTTACATTAGTCCCCCTCCAATGGATATGTGGTTTTTTTATTTCATTGCAATTCTCTTCTTGAATTCTACTTTGTTTTTTATTTGTTTATTCATCTCCTTAATATAAAACATTACTTTCCTATTAACTCTTTTTATAATTTTTTAAAAGGTATATCATCCATGAAATAATATTATTGTATATTTATAACATTCTATTAATACGCCTCTTCTTGGTAGTTATCAGACCTAGGATTATATTTCATCATTTTTTCCAGTTCATTTTTGGATCTTGGTTTTTCTATTGAGTTTTGTGTGTAATAGGATTGGATTTTGGGGTATTTACTTTGTATAATCTCACTATAATGCTTTTCCATGAGTTTTCCCCATGATTTTTTGATGAAAATTTGTGTTTTTTGGGTTGAGAGTAGGTGGAACATGGTTATTAAATCATGTGGTCTAAAAGTGCATCATGTTCCTCTTGTGATGTGAGGGGTAAACGGTTACCAAATTGTTTAGTGAACCATGTGGAAAAAATGTTATACATTTCCACATCATTTAAAATTGGAAAATTATATCTTTTTCCTCATGGTATTTAACCCTAATTCTCTTCTCATCTTCCCAAATCATTAATTTCAGCCATGGGTTGAATAATATATTGAGATATATTTATCTATAGGTTTGAATATTATATTTATGGTTTGATATTATATTTCTGAGTATGATCATGGGGATTAATGTTTTATCATCCCTTTATAGGGTCCCTTGGTGGTGATGTTGTGGTTTAACCCTGATTTTAAAAATATTTTTCACTTGAGGTAGGTGGATCCATTCACTTAAATTTTTAGATGCAAGGATTTTTGAGATAAATTTCATCAAGGTATCATTAAATCATTTTTGAGGTGATTGTCTTTGTTGAAAAAGTGGACATTTGTGTCATGATTTTTGACAATGAAAAACAATGACATATAATTTTTTTGACAAAGGGGATTTCATGGTGGAATGTTGAGTTCCAGAGCTGTGGTCAATGATCAATGTTTGATTCAAGAATGTATACAAGGGAATGGATGATCTGGAGGCGTTATACAAAGAAAAGATACAAGGTGGTGTCGTGTACTTGAAGGAGAGGAAACTTGTGCACCAAATGTTTTTAAGGACCAGAAGGTTAAAATATGGTAAAGTAAAGAGGGTCACGCAGGTATTGGTGTTTTCACGTAGGTGACTTGTGCATCGAGAAAGGACCTGCACGCCAGTGCCTAGGAGGGTTGGAAAGATGCACGCCATTTGTTTTTCTATATTAGAGCATTGCAATATGGAAAAGGAAATTAGGTCGCGCAGGTGTCTTACAGGGGAAGAAACTAGCGCGTCGGGACTTACGCGCTGATGGGAGACTTGTGTGCCGCCGCGTAGGTTAACCAAATGCCTATAAATATAAGACCGACCCTCCTCATTTGTAACGGAGTTAAACACTTTGAAAAATCAGATCTCCCATCACGCTGGTGTGGTGGTCACGCAAGTGCTGTGTGGTCATGCAGGTGGACCTGCACGCCAGTGTTCAAAGTTGTGTGGCAGTTGGTTGTTGAATGCCAATATTGGTTTGGGTGTAAAAGGGGCTGAGTCACGTAGGTTTGGAGTTGCAGAATATTGTGATGCGCAAGTGTTTGAAGTGACTTGCATGCCAATTGTGACCATCGATCTGATACCTGCGTGCTTAGTTCGACCTGTGTGGCATTTAATGTTGATTCACTTCGGCTATTCAGGGCTGCGTGAAAGCTGAAAGATTGCCTGATACCTTTGGTGAAAAGAGAGATTCATCTATGGGTGAAAGTAGGACTTCAACAGAGTATCTACATACAGAGAAAGATGCATTCCATAATGAAAATTAAGAGACCTATAGGTCTATAAACTGTGAGTGGATCCTTTCCAGAGCAGTGAGTGAAGGAAGAGGAAAAAGGTGATCCTCTCCACTAGTAGTGAGCCAAAGAGAGAGAAACATGGATTGACCCTTCCGAAAGCAGGGAGCTGACCCTAAACCTTCTAAAGGCAGTGAGCCTGGGACATAGTGACTGTGCCCGAACCCTATAATCCAAAGCTACTGAAGTTTAGTATAATTTTCTACGACCGAGAACCTGTCAACGTAGGCTCCTTGTACGTATCCCTTAGTGGTGAACCAAGTTAAAATTATTGAGTCCTCTGATTTCTTTACTTTCTTTTTATATTGTGCAATAGGAAAGAGAGAGAAGAGTGTTTTTTTAACAGCAAAACAAGTTCATAATGGGCTTTATTTTTAAATTAGTCATACCCAGATTCACCCCCCCCCCTCAGGATATTCTTTTTTGGTTAAATATTGGATTTCTATGATTTTTTTGTTTATAAAAAATTATTTGGAAGGGTTGGACAAGATTATGAGATATAAATGGTTTTTCAAAAACTAAAATGATTATATATTATGGTGAACCATATTTTGGTTCTTATTGATAGTGTTTTATGATTTTTCTTATTGTTAGAATTTTTTTCAAGAAGGTATATGAGGTAAAAATTTGTTGAATGATGGGTTATCAAAAGAAATGGATTATATTTTATTATTTAATTTTGTTGTGTACCATTGAATGTGATTATTTAATTGTGGACAAGATGATATTCAGGTTTTAATGTAAAATTTGTTTATATCTAATTTAAAAATGGGGCTTTCCCCATGGAAATTGTTAAATTGGTTATTTTATTTTATTTTAATGTTTCCCAAATGAGTATCATTAATTGTGAAAGTGGTGCGGAAAGTGATATTAAATTTTTTTGGTGTGTGTAAAATAGAATGTGGTTTGTTTATTGAAAATTGTGTTTTTGATGAGATGGTTTGTGAAAGAACTGATTTCATAGTGTGTTTACAATGTTTGGAATGTGTTTGTGAATGTGATGAGTTTTGTGAGAAACAAAATGTGATATTGAGCATAAAGGGAGTCTTGGGTACAT
This sequence comes from Viscum album, assembly GCA_963277665.1. NCBI lineage: Eukaryota > Viridiplantae > Streptophyta > Magnoliopsida > Santalales > Viscaceae > Viscum > Viscum album. Next base: position 1,815,366,224 of record OY728151.1, on the reverse strand, counting down.
AGGTGGGAATACTATAACTAATAAACTAGTGATTCAGAAGTACCAACCCTATATTCCTATACGAGATTGGTGCTAATTGACTCAGATGTGGAAATATAAGATTCACGTATAATGATTGACGTTTCCAACACTAACAAAATGTGTGACATGATTCGAGATTATTAGGACCATGGGATTTTACCTCATAGTGGCTCATGCAGGGGAAAACCATGGTTTATGGTATCTATACAATTTATTCACTAAGTTACAAGTATTCTAGAGTTCAACATGTAGTAGCTACCCCTTAGTGATTTACCCATAGCGCTCTATTGTGAAATAATGATTATGGGTTATGGTGAAATCCATCGGTATATATTGGATGTTGCGTGTATTTCATTTTGAATAAAGTTTTATGAGGAATGGTTTTTTCTAAACTTTTTTCTCAAAAAAATCAATGGATTTTCCATTAATGGGAATATTACATTGTCTTATAATGTTGAATCATGGAATATTTTCTATTGGGTGTTATCCTAATAGGATTTGGCTCACACCCTCCCTAATCATTTTACTGTGTATAGAATTTTTTATGTATAACTAAGGTAAAGTAAATTTGTTTCATGGAGATTTTGTTGGTTCGTGTTTTTAGATATCCACATGTTAGTGGTTTTGGAGGTGGTGGCTTGAGGGTGGTTCCCCTCACATTGCATGGATGTTTTTGGGTGATTTTTTGGTTTCCCTTCTATTTTAGTATTTTGAGTTTTTTTAATGTCTTAAATATTGAATCTATAAATTATTGTTCCTTTTTTGTCATTTGTTATTTATTATTTTGATTTTATTTCTTTTGGATTTTCCTTTTTATATAAATGGGTGAAACCATTACCAAAGTATATTATGGATACCCATGAACTAGTTTTCATCCAATGAGGTTATGAAACGCCCTTCGAACCATGTGATAGATTGGGTTGGGTGCCGGTCAAAATCTCACTCTATATTGGTCCGTGAAAAAATTGTATTATAGAAGGTTAGTTCCTTAAAGGACCATACTTTTTGAGCGCCCTTTAATATTTGGTATGTCATGGTAAACGGTGTAGGACTCTTTGAAAATGGGTTATAGTTATGAGGGAGTGTCTAGCCAACAATATCTCTATTGAACCTTGGGATACCATATAATATTAGGTTTTTGTTGGTTTCTTTGTTCTTGCTGGTTATTTTGTGTTTTTGAAATTAAAAAATAGTTGGTTCAATTGTCTCAGTGAGTTCATAGGGAATAGTTATACATATGGATCTAGGGACATGGTCGAAGAATACCCTATGTTATGGTGGTACAATATGTTTATGGCCACCAACCAAGTGGCCAAGTGACTCATTAATACTAGTTTCCCCTTGAAGATTGTTTCCTATCTTCTTATGTTTTCAATTTTTTAAACACTATTTTCAAACAGTGAAAATATTATTTTCAAATTATAATTTTTTGGTTTTGGGGAAGATGTAAAATGGGTGTTTGGGATCATTTTTATATAATATTTAGTAAAGTGTATTTTTCAAAAATGATTTCTGCGTAATGTGGGTATAAATTTGTTTAGAATTATTTATTTTATACCCAAAACCTATGTATTATTGGGATTGTTTTCTTGGAAAACATAAATTTAATTTATTGAATTTTTTTTGAGTTTATTTTAAATGAAGATAAATGAGCTTAAATAATTTAATTTTGTTGAAATGGTATTTTTTAAACTCCATAAAAATGTTTTTGTGGGATTAATTGGAATCCTTGGAAGTAATCCAAGGGATTTTATTTTGAGAATGATGTAATGGATTGATGTGTAGATTTTGATAATGGATTTTTATTTTGGTGGTTAGTGTTTTTTTGAAATGTAATATGAATTTTTGATATCGGATGTTGATTTAGAAGATTATTATGTGGTTGGAATGATTTGTTTCATAATCTGGAAATGTTTTTTTAACTTTGGTATATCCACGAGTGACCACATGCTTGTATATGTGTGATTATGTGGATGGTTGATGACATGATGTAATGTGTTCCCCTATTCGGTATGATAACATGCTTTTATGGGATCCCATAGAATACCATTAGTGATTGTTAAATCTAAAACCATGTTTTCTGCTCAAAAGTGGATTTAATAAAATATGGAATGTTTTGATAACTAATAGTTATGGGTTATATCTCATTGTGATTTGGGAATATTTCTTGTGAGGTGTTTTCAGTTCGATAAATCTTCATGTTTGAATGTTGATTCACAATTGATTTCTTATCGATGTATTTTTTTTAGATAATGGTTATTGGTTTCATTTGATAAACTTTTTGGTAAGATTTTGAGTTGTTCATTATGTGCATAACATTTTTTGTTGGCAGTTTTTTCTGATTGATCAATTTGGTGTAGGTTATTTGTTTTCTTCTTTTATAGTGTATTCCACCATATGTTTCAATGGATGTTCATGGTGCATCCACGAGTGGTTTACCATTGGAAGACCACCCATTTGAGTAACCCATAGACACTCTTCTACTGTATCATAATTTGAATCCTCCTCTTATTCGTGGTCAATAAGATCATCTCGATGAAAAACAGTGCATGTGAGAAATTGAATGAAATTTTTGTTTCATTGAATTGACTGGGTTTTTGAAGGAGAGTTTTGTCACCATCATTCATGAAGGTCCATCTATGAAGTGGTAAAAATCATTCTTGTACAGAAAATATAATGTTTTCCTGATGCTGCTGCTGATGTCCGTAGTATTAAAAAGGACCTGATGTCTTTCATCATCTAATTTCAGGTGTGGGATCATTATTTTACAATATTGTGGAATGTCTATTCATAGTGAGACATCATGTTAGAATGAAATGAAGACCATCCATGCCTATGGATACCTAGGTCACTTATAATGGTTCGGTCTGGATGTTACTTGGAAGCATTGTATAGTGTGGTCAAACCTTTCAAAAGACATGTCCCTTCCCATTTTCAATAGAGTTTCACTATTTGGGGACTGATTTAGGGTCCCCTTACTTGGTAACACTACATTGGTTGTAATGGTTGAGTCTAGTGATGTTTTGTGGGGTCATATTTTCTTGAAAATGAAAAAGTGGTTTTTTCATACTCTTTTGAGAACTTCTATTTTAATATGTGTGTGTTTTCGTTTAGAAATCCTGAATTTATCCATTCAAAATGTAGTTGTATTTCACATGTTCTTTGTTCATTTTGATTCTAAGTATAATGAAATGGGATGACACATGAGATTCCCCTAAATCCACATCTTTGTGATGTTCCTTGATTAGGAAGAGTGAATTATGTTGTCTGTTGTGTTCTTTTGGTTTGGCTTGGAATGTCGTATGTTCACTTATGAAACTAATGAAGGTGTTCTAGTTGGGGAATATAGTCATTTTTGGTTGAGGTAGGATATGATCCAAACGTTAGGGCTCTCACCATAGTCCTCGGAGTGAATCTCCCATGCAGTTATGAATTCTAATGGTATGAGGGACTTTGGTCTAGATTTTGTCTTTAGTGTGGGAAATTGAGAGAGTTTATGTTTCTTATATTGTTTCTATGTCTCAAAGGGTCTTGCATTATGCAAAGATCCATAAGGGAATAATTTTCTCATTGTGGACCATGTTGTTTGAAAGATCCACTTTGGTTGTGAGCAGGCAGGATGGTTTTACATCATTTAAATTCCTATCGTTGTGTGTTTTTTATGCGAATGTACACTTAGTTTTCCTTATGTGGTCATCCTTTTGAATCAGTTTTGGTTTTGTTTTGTGCTCATATGGTGATGTTCTAATCCCAATGGGATGGTAATCTATGATATTATTTCATCTTGGTTTGGAGTTTCTTTTATCTGGCCCCTTGTATTGTAGGTTTGGTTCATGGTTGTTTCCTTAGTATTTTTCATACCAGTTTTCCTAAGATGGTTGTTGTGTTATATACTGGGATTAACCACCGTCGATATTTTTGTGGTTTCACCTATTTTTGGTCAATGTTAGTTGGATTTTCATGATGGGGAGTCTCTTCGGGTCCCCAATTTTCAAAATTTGGTTTATTTTCTACTGTTTTCCTGGCAATGGGTAGCATCATTTGGTGAAAAATTATATAGAGTCCCTCCCTTGGGAAAAAATTGTGATTGGAGTGTGCTTAGTGGTTTTGTTGAAGCAAGTTTTTGGATTTATTTTTTGGGGAATAGGTTTGGGTAATTTTACTCATTTTAGGTTGGAAGTATGTGTCTTATTTGCTAATATATGAGGTGTTCGGGGCTTGAGAGGATGTATTATGTGGTTTTCATAATTCAATTTCTTTTGATCTATCAAATAGAGGTGTTATGTATTTCTAGGGGAAGAAGGTGTTTGGTGGGTAGTCTATTTTGGCCTCCTGAGTAAAATCATATGAACCCTTGCTTTAATTCAGGGTGTATTTTTGTTCTCCTTATTTTAATGTTTGTGTGGAATTTTCTTAATTTATGGAGGATTATTAGTTTTTATTGTTTAAACATTGGAATGTATTTTCATGGGTGAAAATAGTTATGGTGGGATGAATTTTCACTCATTGAATTTTAGCTTCATTTTTCATGGTTTATATATGGATAATGGTTTTTCTCTCCAGATTTGGGTGTTAGTGGATTGGATTTTTAGGCATTTTAGTTTTCTACTCTTATTCTAGTTCCTTTAGATGTGTTTCCCCTAGTTATTTTGATGGAAATGAGATTTTTTATGTTGAAAACATGTGGCGCACGATTAGAAAATAGTTTTTCAAGCCATACACCATTTCCTAGGAAACCGTATTGTGTTTGGTCATTTTTAGATATTAGGAAACCATATGGTTGGCACATGGTTTGTATCTCGTGTGTGATAACAAAGTAGCATGTTCCTCTTGGACATTGAGGGGTACATGGTTTCCGTACGATTTCGTAAACCCTATGGGAAAACCATGGAACTAGTCCATGTCTTTAGAAATTGGAAAATTCTATTTGTATCCTCATAGGATTTATCCCCAATTCTTCATGCATCCACCACACTCTGGATTTTAAGCAATGTGCACCTCCTCCAAGTTTTATTATGCTCCTTGGTCACCATTACATTGGTGGTTTTTACAACTACTCTTCATGTAATCTTTATTTAAGTGGTTTCTCTCTCGATTCGACCCTCTTTTAAGGTCTATTCTCCCCTCTTTCACGAGATCCCTTTTTTCCATCAGGTAGAATGACCTCATGATGGTGTGATATAGTGTTTTTGAGTAAAATCATAAGGATTAATGTCTGATATTTCCTTTATAAGGTTCCTTGGTGGTGTATTTATTGTTTAGAAACTATTTCAAGATGGTTCTACATTTAAGCTAGGTGGTTCCATGACCTACCATTTTTAAATTCCTTTATTTTATTGTTTGGGAAATTATATATTCTCTATGATTTATTTATGTGGTAAAAAAAATTATTTGTAAGAGGTTGACATGGTTATATGATAGAAATGCATATTTTTAAAGAGAAATGGATATATAATTGGGTGTTCTATAGTGTAGTGCTTCTTGAACATGTTTTATTGTTATTTTAAAGGTGAATACTATGTTTATGAAGGAACATGAGTTTTAAATGAATTTAAAGTTCTATTTTAAAATTAAATGGTTAATTTTGGCTTATTGAATTTTGTTGTGTACTTTTATATATGCCTCGTGAAATTTACAAATTCTATGATGCATGTTTTATAGAGAATTTGGATTATGTATATATTTAAAAAGGGCCTTGGACCGTGGAAATGGTTACATTTAGTTTTGTGTTTTTCTTATAATGTATCTAAATGCGATTCATGAATTGTTGAAGTGGTGTATGAACTTTTTTTAAATGGTTTTGGTGTGTGTAATGTGGATTATTTGTAGAAAACGTTGTTTCCAAGTGATGGATTATAAAAATGGTGTTTTCCATGAGTTTTAATAATGATAGAAATGTGTATTTCGATGTGATGAGTTATGTGACAAGAGAAATGTGAAATTGAGCACTAATGGAAACTTAGGAACCTATGTGGGAAAATCATAACTAGTACGCTTGTGATCCAAAAGTGGCAATCTGTGATTATTTCTTGTGGATTGATGTGAGTTGACTTCAAAGATGAATTTTTAGATTCACATAGCAGGATTGACATTTATAACACTAACTATGCATAGGATATTATCATAGAAAACTATCCCCATGGGATGTTCCTTACTAGTGGCTCATGCGTGAGAAAGCTATGGATTATGTTTTCTATAACATTATTCAACCAAGGTATGAGGTTTCTAGAGTTCCTCTTTTACTATCCACCCCTTAGGTAATTACCCATAGTTCCCTATTATGACTTGATGTTTACGTGGTGTAGTTCCATTTTCCTTTATATAGTGGACCATTTTTTTATTTTTTTTTATTTTATTTTGAAGATAGTTTTATGTGAAATGGTTTACTCTAAAATGATTACATTAAAATTTCTATATGGACATTATATAATTATAAATGTTACATTGTATTCTAATGTTGTATAATGGAATAATTTATTTTGGGTTTACTCCTTCTGGGTTTTGGATCACACTCTACATACAGCTTTAAGTGTATGTATACTTAGTTGTGTATGACCTAGGTCAAGGAAAAGCATTTCCTGGAGATGTAGGTGGTTTGGGTTTCAAGAGTTCTACATGTTTCAGGTGTTGGTGGAGGTGTATTGAGGGTGGTTCACCTCAAAATTCCTGGAGGTCTCTAGGTAAATATTGTTCTTCTCAAATGTTGTAGTATTTTGATTTTTGTTCAATGTTGTTAACAATGAATCTGAAAATTGTTGTCCCTTATTTGACATCAGTTATTTATTATTTTGATTTTTATATCTATTGGGTTTTCATGTTTATATAAATGATTTAAATCATTCTTAAAGTATATTGTGGATACCCAATAACTAGTTTCTTGCATGTGAGGATTGAGAATTCCCTTCAAGCCATGCCATGGACCGGTTCGAGTGCCAGGTTGGATGGAACTCGATATTGGTTCATGAAATTGGTTATATGAGTACTTCGTGGATTAGAAACCAAATTATATTTCAACTTCTTTAGTGTTGTCACAAATCCTATTATGCTCCATGAGAGTATAAATTGTTTGATGCACATGAATCCTCTATAATTGGGCTAGAATAAAATATACTAGTGTACTGAAAACAAATTAGCTATATTAGATATCTTATCCTTTTGGGGACTTCATTTTCTTATTTCATTTTCGCATGAATAATTATTCTGTAAAATTGCCCACTATTTTTTTATGAATTCATTAAATATAATTCACCTAGATTTATCTACATATCTTTGAAAGATATATAGTGATAAATTTCATTAAATACAAATAAATTTATTAAATTTGTAACATATTATTTAATATATGATTCAATGGTCATATTTTTTTATTTTTCTCCAAGATTACTCTATGTATATTTAATAGAAAAATTCTTTATTTCACAACACCTCATGTGAAATCCAAAAAAACAACGATGTATTCCATTAACCTCTATTTTGATATTTTCAACTTCATTACATTGAAAAATAGAAGCTATATTATTTCCTTCATTTATGAATGTAATCCAAAAATTCATTATTTGGACTAAAACATAGTTAAAAATTTAGTCTATGATACCACATAAATTCTTAATGAACCTTAAGGGGGTTCTGAATTAGTATATAACCATACTAAAAATTTCAGGACCTCTATAAATATATTCATCTCTATATCTTGATTATATGATGATATGAATTTTGTTCATCATATGTATTGATATTATCTTTATATGATCATACCATATATAAATTATTATTAATGGATCACTTTACCATCTTAATTAGTTTATTCAATGTTGAGAGTATGCAATTAAACTACACATGACACATGAATTTTTATATGGTTTTCCGCTCCTGGATTATCTAATGAGTATGAGATCAAATATGTTTTGATGTTCCAGAATCCACATGGATTGCTGATTTTGAAATGTTCATGATTTTTAGCATCTCAATGGGGTCACTCCCAGTACAATGGGTAATGGTTTGACTTAGTAACACCCGAAGAACACTTCTATCACTCCTCAACTCATTACAAACTAATTTAATATATGATTCATACAGTATATATACATATATATCTTTTTATCTCAAATATGAGTATATTTGAAAACATATTCAATTCTGGGAGGATGAACTATTGAGTTTCCTAGTTTATTCTTCATTGTGAGGGATGTAAAATCCTCCTAAATAAGGTTGTTCTTTCTCAATATATAAAAGTTCTAGAAGTCAACATTAAATTATAGTGACAAAAATTCCCACATCATCTTATTTACAACATAAAAAAATATACCACATCTCAGAATATAGATCTTCAAGACGGTTGTTGGTTCCTTATTTTCTTCAATGAATAGATACATTAAATATGTGTAATGTTGAGTTTAACTTCTCTTCTATTCTTCCAACCGATTTGATGATGGTGTATATCATAGTTTTCATCTCTCTATGCATCTTAATTTAGTGGTGTAGAATAATAAATCAATAGTATCCTATATTATACTTATCTATTTTTTTATATATGTAATAAGATATATAAGAAATATTACATTTAATTTGTATCATGGAAATAATTTTTTTGTTATAATATAATGATCGATTTTAATTGATAAATCCATTAACTTATCACACTCAACAACTCAAAATTTTTATTATTAAATTAAAATAAAATCTAATACTATATTATTGGAACAACCACACATATCCTAATGTTTAAAAGTGTATAAAAAAATACACCTCCTTATCACTAATTCAATCTCTATGTGACCTCTTACATTTTTGGTATGAGGAATGTATGCATGAAAAAATGGATACATTGAATCTATGATCTCCCAAATTATGATGATATAAAATAATATATTGAATAATTTAAATATCATATACCTTTACCATTCACTGCCATGAATTCATATTCTTTTATGGTTTTACCTTTAGAGTTTGATATTCAAATCACAAATATATCAATGAAACACTTCCTTTGATTTTATCATGAATCAATGATCCCATCTAATGAAACCTAAGTGTTATATATATAAATAGTATATCATAAATGATGATAATTCATTACATATCCTTACTATCCATAAAAAAATTAATGTTTTAGGGAATTATTTATCATGGATAAAAAATCATTAAGTACTTGAAAATTCTACATTGATCTCACACAATGTTCTTCACAATTAAAATCCTTCTCAGAGAAATCATAAATAATTCATGTCAAAAAATAATGGGGAAATAGAAATATTATAATTCATAATATGAAATGCTTATTTATTATAAAAAGGATTTATATATTATTAATTAATAATTACATAACAATAATTGTTTGAGAACATTTGTTCAAAATTTGAAAACCACACTAAGAAATTCAAAGATCAAAATCCCGAGTTATGGATTAATGCTTGGCAGTTTTTGTGAAATGAATCATGATGGAATGAAAGGACATGATACATGAGATAAAAAGTTTCATAAAATTTTATCATAAATTATGGAATATAATATTTTATTATCATAGTTCGTGAAAATTTCCATGGAAACCCTCCTAGACATTCGTCAAATGATGTGTCTGGGATAACCTCCTCCGTACCTTATTTCGGATTGGGATAACCTCCATTGTATCCATTAAGATAATATAACATTAATCGTCATCCAATTCATTAGAGGGACATAACATTCCAACAAATCACATATTAATAATCCATTCATATATATTCCAGAAGATCATGAATGCATTTATTATTCCATTATAGATTAACCCATAGAAGGGAAAAGGAGTTTCATCAAAATTTCATTATAATATTAATAAACCATAAAAATAAATAATAAATATAGTATAATAGGATCATATATCTTGTGAGGCATATGTACAAACAAATACACTTGTCGAAAATTAAAAAGGCATTAAATGATAATTAAAATATTTCTTAATGGAAAACAATTTAATTTTAAAATCACATATTTAAATTGTATATACATAAAAATATTAAATAAAAATGAATATTTGAAGATAAAAATATAAAACATCAGCAATTTAATTTAATCAAATATTTTTCATGATGTTTGGGATTAATGAATTCGAGTGGAATATATTAAAACAAATATTCTATACCAAACATTGGTAAAAATTATCTCAAATGTTAAAAAAAAGAGGACTCCTTTTAAAAAAATTGAAGGGATTTTTTTAAAAAAATGAATTTAACTTCAATAAGATGAATAGTGAAAAAAATATTAAAAACCAATTTAGGAAAATATTTACAATGGATAAAAATATTTCTTACCATTTCAGAAAAAATATAGTTTTCCATAAAAACAACCTTTCATAAATTTCAATACATTAAGAGGGGAATATGAAATTAGAAAATTTACATTTCATAAGGAAATTGATGATAATTAAATACAAAATACTTTTGAGATATATCTCATTTAATTTATTTCACCAATATTTAATCATAAACAATGCTAGTAAAATTGATGTTGAAATTCATAACCATTACCTTAAGTAAATATTTCATCACAAGCACAAAAACATCATATATAATAAATTAATTTTTTTTTGTATTTATATAATATAACAATATTATTAACCATAATACAATGTATGTTATCCTTATAAAATTTTATCTCCCACTTATTAATTATTCATTATTAAATTCATCATTTCCGGGTGTTAACTACTTTTTCATGAATGTTTTGGTTTTGTAGTAATAGTCATTTCATCATAATCATGGTTCCATAATATTCAGAATGTTAAAAAAGATATAAATTTTACGTATAATAATTATAAATATTTTTAGATCCATAAATAATAGGTACATATAGAAAAATTAATTACATCATTCCTGGAGAGGGTAATCCTTAAGAACACATGAATTTTTTTTTTCATTTTATAAAAAAATAAAACTAATAAAAATAATATTTTTTATTTAGAATAACATTTATCCAATATATATCATGTATTTCATAATTATATCTATAAATTATTATTTTTTTATGTAAAATTAATAATTTCACTATATGGATGCTTTAGTCCACAAAAACACTAAAATGTTACTTTCATTTACCATATTATAGAAAAGATGCAGAATAAGGGTTTGAAATAAAAAATAACAACATTAAATTAAATTTAGGATTTTTGATTCATAATTTTATGATTCATAAATAATGTTTACTATATTTTTAATAAGAAATAAAATCATAAGTGCTTGGTTTATATTTATATGTCTTAATTTATAGGAATCCCTTGGCCTACATATTATGCTTTAAATGAATGGTCATATGAGAAGAAAAGGGATATAAGATTTTGGTAAAAATCATGGAATGTATTAGTATATGTCATTAATTAAATAAAAGTATCTAAATTCATGAATAATGGGGGATAATATGTTCTATTTTATAAGGGACTGAGAGGACACAAGTAGAATTACAGAAGAGATTAATATATAATTTGTTTCTTTCATAGTAATAATGAATCCAAAATGAAAAGGAGCCCAATACATGATTTTAAAGTCTATAAATAAATTCCACCAAATTAAATCATCAAATCCTATGTTCCTATCATATCATTATAACATATTTTAACACTAGGTAAACAAATTTAACCATAACCGTGGTTTGAAATTATTAATATTTTTTGTACCATTTATGACAAAAAATGAATTTAACCTCATTAATAGATTATGAAAATATAATAAAAATATTGAATACATTTAATAAATTTATAATTATTTAGTTTTATAAAACAATTTTACCTTAAATGTGAAAAACATAAATGGAAACAATTTTTTAATATATTTTTTGTAATGAAATGAAATTTAATCCATTCCACAGCTCGTAAAAATTTTCAAATGAATTTTAAAATGTTTTATTTAATATATAATATATATATATATTTCATTTAAATCATTAATTAATAAAAAATTTATTTATATAAATATGTATCATGAAATACGAACATTTTTTCGTAAAATAACCCTTTTTTACCTTTAAATTATTTTACCTTCATCCAATCCATTAGGTATTTAATGTATGGATGTTTATTAATATTTTACCATTGATTTTATTTAAAATAACTTTTGATAGTTTTTTTAGTAATTAATACATTACATGAAGAAAAATACATTTCATTGAAAAATAGGTCTCCTAATAGTTATATTAAAACATTTAATGTTTATTTATTGTGTTTTAATAAATACATTTAAATTCTGGAAAATGTATATATATATATATATATAATAATTTGGTTAACACTACTCATACCTACCAATACAATGGAAACGCCATAACAATGTAATATATCACATGTTTATTTTTACATGAGGTTGTGTGTTATGAAAGCTATCCAGAATAACATGTTTATTTCAAAATTAATACATATAAATTTTTTTGTCACATTCTACAGCAATTAAAAATTAATGTCGCTATTGAAATTCCACTAAATTGATAAAAATAAATCATTATATATCAATCTTTTAATAACCTCATGTTTCTGTTTATATTCCTATAATTTATAATTCATCTATATAACATTAATCAGGTGATTAGTAACTTTTTATGAAAACTCTTCCATATAATAAATGATTTCTTCCACTTATTGTATATATGAATGAACATTCACTAGCAATATGAACTATAATTTAGTTCCTTGTGAATGTTCAGGTATGTACATTCATCAAAAAGATACTTGGACACATTTTAAACATTAGATAGGTTCTTCAGAAGTGAAAAATTAGAATCTATACTTACTACTAAATCAAGAATCTCAACAGGACCAGTATACCCATTGGTCAGCTTTTCTAGTATTCAGAATCTAATAGCCTTAATCCTTAATGAAATTAACAACAATACATTATCACCAACTTCAAATTATAGATCTCACCACTAACTATAGGCATAACTCTTCCATAAACTATATAATACCTTTTGTGATTTTAAATGGTTCTAACCATATATGTTATTTCATATTCAAGATTTGGTCCCCACAGTTTTCAATCTCTAACATTAACCCAACACATTAGAGTTTTCCACTACGTTTTATACTTGTATTTATATGTATCCATATGAAATATCAAGTTAAATATATTGTTATATGATAATTTGACAAATGTAAATTGTTAATCCCAATATAAATTTAAATCTAGACAACATGATCTCAGAATATTGTCATGTCTTCTAATGGGTCTCTTAGATTATCCATGTATTTTAGGATGAAAATAGAGTAAAATTTTATCTCCATATTCAATAATTGTTGATAAAATGTCCTTAAAATCAATGAAATCTATAGATATTGATCAAATATAGTATAATATGGTCCTCTATTATACCTTATCACTTCACTAATGTATATACTATCAATAAGATCGAGATATAAATATAGTATTCTTATAATTAAATGTGAGAAATTCTTATGGCGATCTCATTATGTTATGACCTTTAATTGTTTTGGGGAGTTTGATGATACAATCCTTGTTGATTTTTCCATTTCAATTTTTGTATGGATAATGTTCGTAACTTATCCATAGTCATATGTATCTCACCCATAACTTTATGACATACCAATGACCAAGATACTTACTTTTTAATGTCTCTATTCATGTTTTCACACAGTAAATTGCCTTTTAGATCTCTATAAAACTTTACTCAAACATGAAAAATATAGGATAATAACCTATGAGATTCTTTTAATATCTCCTTCATCATTTTTGGTATTAATGAGACACATAAAAAGTTTATAAAATATAATATTCCTTTATAATCCTGGTTGAATTAAGAAACATTTATAAACTTCTTTTTTTAAATACATTTTTTTTCTTTTCCGCTTTAATCATCATGTGGATAGATTTTTCAAGACTCATTTGATTAAGATAATATTTCTCCCATTCTTTCAATAATTCAAGGACTATTATTTTCAAATCCTTAAATACACGATATATTTAATTCCACATCATTGAAAATCTAACATAGTCTTTTTAAATAACATAAAAGAACACCTTGTTCACATTCCATGGGTGGTAATGTCTGAGAATCATATTAATTATTTTACTCTATCCATCTTCTTTTACATTAAATTAACTCTTTTAGGGTAAATATATTTTTTAATATATTATAAGTAGTATATACATCAAAAAAATCCCTATAAATATAATAACACACAATATTTAATTCAAATATAATTTCCATTACCAAAAAATCTTGAGTGGTGTAATTTTTAACAAGTAAAATTAATTGGTATGAAGAATAATTTTCCCAATATCATTTTTCATAAGAAATAAAACCCAAATAATTATATATTGAATAAATATAAATCACAAAACCTTTTCTTCAATAGCTTAGTGTGATTATTAGTGCACTGAATAACCATATATTTAGTTCCTTAAATATTTATTCACATTCATTATCCCGGTGGTAATTAACTTCATTCAAGGATTAAATGTTGAGTGACTCATACAACCTTGGAAAATAATTCACAAAGGGTCGATAATATCAACTAGATTTAAGAAAAATCTAGATATTGGTCCTAGGGGTTAGTATGGTCCAATGTTAAATAACATGACTATTATATTGATGTAATTATATATTCTCGCATTAGATTATATGACCCAAAAATAAATCTTTCAATAATTTAAATTCACAGATAGTAAAATTATCATATAACATATCTTTCATTATGGTATTCTGAAAAATCCTCATGTTATCTTAATCCCCTATCTTACTCTTGTAATTTTTATCAATATCTTTTCTAAATAATTCCAAAAACATGTAAAGTTTATATATAAAAATATATTTATTAAATAAATGAAGATAAAAGGGGGATTATATTTTCCAAATGGAATCGCTATGTATTATTTTTATGCATATATCATATGCGATGATTTATTTGTTATGTCATTACATTCAAATATCAATTGATTTTATCCAGATCAACGATAAATCATGGAAAATATTTACCTCTCAAAATGTTTAAACAATTCATCAGTACGTGGAAATTAATACTTATTTTTGATCATGAACATGTCATGTTCCTGATAACAAATGGGGAGTCAAATTGATACATTATTTTTCTTATCTAAATAAACTAGTTCACCCCTTATTGATACACATTATCATGTCTATCCATTATCAAGATTAAATTGAAGTTTTTATTTAATTATCACAACATAGTTTGAGATATTCGATATGAAATATTTGAAATTGGTGTTAAAAAAGGTATAATTTCTTTTGAAAAAAAACATCATGACCCATAGGAAGACTATGAAACTCTTATAAATAGACATCATGAAACATCCATACAATATTAATATCCTTAATTTTTACTTTCTCCACAAAAAAAGAATATAATTACACCCTTTGAGAAAGAATCTTGATCCATAAAATCAATGTAATTTCAATTTGAAGTTATCATTTATCGTCACTCAGATAGATGGATAATGTTTTTTTATATTTTCAAATATTTAATATTTTCCCTGAAAATTTATATAGGATTTATATAAATAAAATGAATCCATTCCAACAATAACCGAAAATCTATTAAAAAGTGGAATAAAAATATTTAAATGAATCACATTAACACAAACAGTAATAGAAAAAGAATACTAAATTTAATTTGTGATCATAATTCCATTATGATACTTAAATTATAATATAACATCTAATTTTTTGGGTTGTTATGTGAGAACCATAAAAAATTCATCATACATAAAAAAACTGGTAGATAAAAAATCAAATAAGATATTTGAATTTATTGTGTGGGTTGTAATAACACTTTAAGTATTTTTTTTATTGTACCCGATATAATTAATAGACATATTATGATATTTTCATTTATTTATGTTGGTATGATGTTATTAATGTCAAGCATCATCACTAACCCATTGATTCATGAACTAGTTATCATAATTGCAACAATAATTATATTTGAAACATGGGTGTATAGGTAGGGAATTCTATAGAGCTTTTTCTCAATTAAATTATTTATATGACATATTTCCATCACTATAGAATTCAATTACTTGATAAAATTTCTTTCCACACATTGATCAACTGCTGGTTCAACAAATAAAAATTTCTTAATGTTTCATTCAAAACGAATAGAATAAAAGAAGACTGGTATTTTTTCCTCCATTGTTATTATTATTATTATCTCCATTAAAATACATAATTCATTTTCATCAAAATCATGTGTTTGATGGGTGACTTTATTCTTTATTTATACCCTAAAATTATAGCTAATAAATTATTCATAACTACTAAACTATTTTACCTCTAACACCAATGAAATACATGGTTTTATGCCACTTAATAATTGATACATATGATTTTTTTTTCATTGGTAATTCCATAAGAATGCCTCAAAGGTCTTATAAAATTTTCCTCCTAGGTACTAGTGGGTTCATCATCCTTCTAATTTATCTCAAGTAATAAATTATCCATTTTTATATGAAGAAAATTAGAAAATAACTTATTAAAAAATAATCATATTGTATTATAACAGACAATAGAGTTTATTTCATATTGTTCCCTCGTGCTCTTTATAAGAATCTACCATTTAAATTATTTGTATACCAAATGATAAAAAAATATGTTCAACCTATGAAAACTATAGAATAGAAAATATATTTTTAGCTTTACTGGCCCATTTATTAGTATTTAGTGTATCAGATGACCCACTATAACTAGATGGATGTTTCATCATCAATTACTCAACAAAATTATGTTCCCTACACGTATTTGGATGCACAATGTGATACATGTTTTAATAATGTTTCTTATGTATAAATATGATATTTTGTATAAATCTCCTACAACATTTGATTTCTTAGTAGGATGATATTTTCAATGTCTATCCCATTCTCTATTATCATGGATCCTTTGGGTTCTATGTACTGAATAAAACCAAATATTAATATGCTATCAACAATAATCATAGTGAGAAATAATATTATCTTTACAAATAATATATAGGATATGTAAATCATGGATTATTTTATCTAATATATGAATGATTTGGTTTATCCTATGTCATCCCGGTTCATCATATATTCAAAACCACTAAATCGTTTCATAAGGAAAATGTGAATTAACACAATAATATCCCCCATGACTATCTAGTCAGGTATGTAGCATTATGTTAACTCATCATGAACTAGTGATTACTGAGTTAATACCCAATCTTCCCAATCCACAAATTTTCCCCTAAGTGCATCTATGCCACAATTGCATCCACAAAGTAGTATACAATCAAGGATGTATGTGATTAGAAAACCATAATCCTTTATTTACCATAACATTGGATGGTCTCTTATACTTTAGATTATTCTATGGTTTCTTAATTATTTTTTCTTATCATATTTGTAAATAATAATTAAACGTTATTTTGATACAAATTGAGGTAATCCAAGTATTTTGTACATTAATATTGAATATTATTAGTTGAATATTAATTATGAATCACTGTAATACATTCCAGAAACATATATTTCTATTTTCTTTATAATCACGGATAAATAATAACCTATGACATTAAATATTTAAATTTTATCCAGCTATATACTTCTCAACTACAATCCTTTTTAGGAAAATAATAATAAAATTCATTCTTTATTTCCTTGGAAAAGGAAAACATAATAAAGGGTGATATCATTTTCATAGTAATGATGATAAGAGTGATACAATTGAACAAATATGAATAAAATGAGAATAAGGAGGTGATAGAACAATTTTAACGTTTTAGAACCATGCACAGAAAATCATATATTATAATCATGAGTCAAGGTATAAATTTTAGAAGATCAAAAAACATGAATGATAAAGGAGTCAAAGAACATGATCCAAGAGACCATAACATTTGTGGAATATCATATCATAAAAGAGAGAGATAAATTAGGTAATGATATTACTCATTGAAGTCAAATGTCAAGGATACCCACCATGGAATTTATCGCATGTTAGGTATGGGATAAAAACCCCAATACCTACTTTGGTCTTGGTATAACATCATATATACCCTAGATCAGTATAGCCTAACCACCCATTTAACCTATTCTGTGATTTTGATAACATATTTTGTACCAATTAAAATCATATAACATTAATCATTATTTATGTAATTTTAGTTCTTGAATAGACCCACCCATCAAATAATGTAAATCCATTGAAATTTATTCTATAAAATAATGAAATAATATAAACATTTCATAATACCTTATACAAAAGAAATGAAATAAAATTTCATAAAAAATTCATCATCATAATCTCAAAATATCTAAAGAAATAATAAGGACAATATCATAGGATCATATCAAATATGAAGCATAAGTATAATAAAAATTATTTATCATAGATTAAATAGCCTTTATATGACCACTAGAATATTTTTTAATGAAAATATACTTTTCTATTTGAAATCACTTATTTAAAAAATATAAACATACAAAACATTGTTGATACAAATATTAATTTAATAGAAAATATAGAATTAGAAAGAAATCATAAAATCAAAGAGTAGTCACAATGATGGGAATTTTTTTTATGCGGTATATATTAAAATTAATAATCTATTGACACATTTTTTAAAAATTATCTTATTTTGAAATTGAAAATAATATTACTTTTAAATAATTTTATATAAATTAAAATTTTTTAAAATGAATCTAAAATTTATTAAGATGCTAATAAAAACATTATTCAAACCATTTTAATGAAAATATTAAAATTTTTATAAATAATTCATCACTAAGTAAAAAAAACTATTTTCCTTAAAAACAATTATTCATACTTTTGAGTACCTAAAGAGATAAATAATAAAGGAAAATTATTAATTTCCCAAAATAAAAATAAAATAAAAAAATTAAATATTTTTTTGAGGGATATATAATATATTTTTATCACTGATTGTTGATGTATTAAAATCCTGATAAAAATGAGATTATAATGTAAAAATCATACCATAAGTTTATATTTCTAGATAAGAACTCTAAAATCCTAGGTAAAAATTATATATTCATTATATTTATGTACCAAAAAAGTATTAATACCTATAATAAAATTTATATTCCACTTATAAAATTTTAATACACATTTATTAATAATTTTTTATTATAAACATCATTGACAAGTATTTATTGTTTCATTTTTCATAAAATTTTCAATATAATTATACCTATATATTCCTACTAATGATGGTTCAATCATTCAAAAACATTAATAATTACATAAACGTAATATATATTAATTATAAACATATTCAAAATCTTAAAAAAATGATATA
Source organism: Viscum album (assembly GCA_963277665.1). Classification (NCBI taxonomy): domain Eukaryota; kingdom Viridiplantae; phylum Streptophyta; class Magnoliopsida; order Santalales; family Viscaceae; genus Viscum; species Viscum album. The sequence goes on along the minus strand of OY728151.1, from coordinate 1,815,346,933 downwards.
TATATATATATACTAATTTTACAGTTCATGTAGATGGTAGTCCATACATACACAAGAATAATGTTTTCATTTTCTGATGAAAATAAGGAAACAAATATATGAATTATTATCATTTTATAATAATAATTATATAGAAAATATCATATATATTGTATAAATATAAAATTATATAAATCAATGGGGAGTCGGTGATGGATAATTTATCATATATCTATATAGAGGTGATAGCCTACATGTACAAACAAGTGATACTTTCATTTCCCATCTGTTAAAAAATATTTATGAAATTGTTAATCCATTATAATTAACACATAAATGTAGATTTATTATTCTATATTAATCATCTAATTATAGATCATATTTGATTAAATTAGGTGTAATAGGAAATAAAATCTAAAGATCTCGATTATTATTTTTACCTATTCTTCGAAAGATGTTCTTCAACTAATGACATAATCCTTGAAAGATTTTTATTTGCATAAGACTGAGGGATATATGTTGATTCTTATGATTTGTGTGTAGTATCAGTTATGGGATTATCTTATATATGTTTCCTCGAAATCATGAGTAAGAGAGAAGAGGTTTTCCCCCTTTATAGTAAACGGAGAGGACACAGTCGGAATTAAAAACTAGATTAAAATACAATTAATTTGATTCTCATGTGATAATCCAACAATTGAAAAATAACACTATGTTAAGATAAAATATGATGTAAATATATTAAAAAATTTTAATAATGGAATTTTATTTGTAAATAATACTCTTATCCCATAGTTTCATCTCAGGTAAAACTATTTTAACCTTAACAATGATTTTTATACATTTTTTACTACTCATTATGGTAAAAAAATGAATGTTTCATAATTTCCAAATTGTGAAGTGATTATTTTAAATATGGAATAATTTTCGTCAAAATCATTTTCTATCTTTATAATATATTAATTTAAAAAATTTAAACATAAAACCAAATTAAAACATTATTAAAAAAATGACTTTTTTACTTCATAGAATTGAATTTAAATTTACTTTGTGCTAGGTAATAACTATAAAATTTTCAATATAGTATTTTATTTAACATATAATATATAAATTTTATTTAAAATAAATATAAATTATGATTATTTAGTTTAATATTATAAAAACATAGTGTGAACATTAATAAAGTTTTATGAAAATATCTCTATTTACCTTTAATTTATTTTATCTTCTATCTAAAATTTTAGGTAACTAATGTTTTGAGGTCTACTAATAAGTTAAAAATACAAATATTTAGTATAAATTTTGATAAATTAAATCTATAAAAATATATAACTTATATAGAAAAATATTTCTTGAAAAAACTATTATTTTAATCATTAAATGATTTTATTAAAAATAATTCAATTATATTATTTGGAATTAATATACAAATTTTTATTTTTGAAAGCATATATATATATATATCACAATTTGGATAATAATATTCATAATCAAACATCAAATGGTTAGGATAAAATTCTATTCAATATCATCGGTTTATTTAGACTTGGGGTTGCATTAAAATATTACAATCAAATATTTCATGTCTATTTAAAATGAAATACATATAAAATATTGGGGGTGTTATATAATCTAATGTTCCATATTGTTAATATAATTCAAAAACAGAGCATGAGTGGTCTAAAATGTTTTTAATGAAAATATTTTTTAATTTCTAACAAGTACATGATGAGTAACATGACCATGGATATAATATAGAATCTCATAGTCATATGATGTGACAAATTCATACACTAAATTTGAAATACATATGATTCCACAGAATTCCCATATAAAGACCCAATTTTATAAAAAATTATCTTACGACTATAAATATTTGAATGATTTTAAAATTCATATAATGTAAAAATATTTATAGAAGAGTTATAGAAAATATCTAAATATGTATTACAAATCCATATAAAAAGGCCATACAACCCTAAATCTAGCTAATGGGCACATGTAATTTTATAAAAAATATCATATGCACTAGAAACATTATTTCATATCAATAATTATAGAATTAATCAAACAGACTTATATAAATTTTGGATCATCCCACAATCTTTTCCAAGTGTTTTCATAATCTATTATCCCTATGATATGCATAATTAATTGTATTGTATCACCATATTTTGTTATCAAAACCAAAAATCATAACAAATAGATCCATGAAACAACAACTACAAAAAACATTGACATATTTCTTGATAGGTATACCTAAAAGGGTGAATCAACAGTGATCCTTTAATAAATATATTATCCCAATCAAATAATATTTTTTAATTTCCATGCATAAATCATTTTTACACAAGTATTATCAAAAAATAAATCTCACAAATTTTGGTTTTCGATGAAGCATTGTTGGGGATGCCTATAATATCATTGTTGTCAAGGTTATTTATGATGTGCCCAAAAACCCAATGTGTATGATAATTCCAATCGCCCAAATGAATTTAATGATATATATTATTCCAATGACCCTAAAGAGCAAGATAGCTCGATGAAATTGATGATGCTGATGAATATAATGATAGAAATGACACATAAACATAAAACATTGGAATAAAACTAATGACTTATATGAAAATAATTTCATTATGATAGTTGTGACACCATTTACCCAAAGAGCCCAAATAGTAGTATAAAAATTATGAAAACCTTTTTTAACATATGTTTTTGTATATATAAAAATTAAATCAAATATAAAAACATGAAAACCCAATTTCACCAGTTGATTATGATTTCCTAAGTTATCCAAGTGGCATGGATGATATTGATGATAATAAAGACTCCAATGGAAATAATGATATTGATAATACCAATGACCCTTAAAAAATTGATGATCCTGATGGATTAAGTATTATTTAAGACCCCATCAATACAAATTATAGTGATGATTTAGATGATGTTGATAAACTTAATAAATCCAGTGACTAAAAAACCGAATAATTGTGATTACATCAAAAAATATGATATAATTAACAATGGGGAAAATTTAAATGATACTAATGATTCCCATAGTTCTAATGAGATCAAAACCATGACATCACTAATGGATCTAAAAAACATATATAGTCGATGTTGGAGATGGCTTTGATGATCATGATAGATCATATTACACCAATGAACCCATAAATTTTGATTATATTGAAAACTATGATGATAAGATAATTATTATAACCACAACGAATATGATTACTCCAACAACCTCGATGACTATGATGATACTAATGATCCTTATATAGCTAATGAAATCAATTATGGTGATGAGATAATTGAATTATTGACATCAAATACCCCAATTAAATTGATAACTTATATACAACCACTGACCTTGATGATACCGACAAATGAAACAACCACATCAACACATTCAATAATGAGATTGTTATCAAATATGTGGTGGTTGAACCATCTATCCTAGATTATGACGTAATTGTCATTAATAAATGATCTTACCATAATAACTTCATTATCCTCGCAATTACTAAAGACCTCATTGACATAACCAATTTAAACAAAAATTCGATAATATAAATTGTAAGGAAGTAAGGATAATTATAGTTTCATAAATATTAATGGAAATAACAATTTTGATGGATATAGTGCCACTAATGGAATTAATCTCACTACTACTCATGACCCATATAATGAACCTTATTTAAAATCAATCATTAATGATGTATACAATTCAAATATTACTAAAAATGTCAAAAATTACAACCACACCAACAACACTAATGATTTTTACAACCATAACAACACCAAAAAATATAAAAATACTAATGAAATTGATGATAAAAACGATATTAATGAATAAGATTACTTTGATGAATCCCATGTCAAAAATAAACTTAAAAATAAAAATTCTTCTAATATTACTAATTACCCTGATTAATTACATGACACTAATACACATGATAATATCAAAAACACGACTGACCCTAATATCCTTAATAACACCAACCACACCAGAAAACCTAATGAAATATACAACCATGATAACATGAAAATAGTTTAGATTCTATGGGTGTTAGTGAATCCAATGAATCCAATGACCTCATGATTCAAATGATTTTGGTGAAAGTCATGAAAATATTTACATCAATGGCCTCAATAATGTTGATGATATTGTGGATGATAATTACCATGATGATGAAAACAAACCAAATAACCCCAATGAAATTGATGAAACCAAAGAACCCATGTCTACATATAACACCAATTACATCAGAAACTAGGATGTGTCCAATAGTGATGATGACCCCAAAAGAAGTAATAAAAATTACAACCAAAATGAACACTGTAAAATTGTCAACATAAATAGTACAAAAAACTTATTTCTAGAATATGTTGATGCCCTTGATTCTTCCAATAACAATAATGATCTAGATGATTCAAATTACCCCAAGGTTCTATAGGGTTTGATATTATTAATGTATTTGGTTAACATGATATATATGTTTACCAAAATTATGTCATGTACTTTGATGATTCCAACTACATATACTATTTTGACATCCTTGAAGATAGTATTACCTAGGATGACATAGGAAACACAAAAAATATTGAAATTTTCATTAACACCATAACCCTGATGAATGTGTTGACGATGATATCTTATGAAAAATTAATGATACCAATGTCCCTTAAAACAAAAATTTCACACAAAAAAATATGAAAATATATTGGATTATTATAAAAATAAAGTTGTGCACACAAAAGTACCCAAAAATATTGACAAAACTGAAGATAGAAAAAATATGGATAGATATGATGATAAAATTAACTATAAGAATTTTTTCTATAAGTATAAATTTGATGAATATAGATTCCCTAATAATGAGGATTAATCATATGACCCTAATGATCAAAGAACACAAGAAACATAGACAACATTTACAATAAAAATTTCCCAAATTATGATGATGTTGGACATGATTATGATTAATTTAATAAAATTGAAAACAATTAGAACCATAAAACAATTTTAATACTCGATAAACTTATGAAAATGAATACACTGATGAAACCAAGGAACCCAATAGAAAAAAATATTATGAGGGGACCAAAAATATTGATTATTTCATCCAGCCAATGTTTATGAAAAAAGAAATTGACTACCCTATCAACCCAAATGAGATTTATGATGTTGATAAGGTCGATGGCCCCATAACCTCCAACGAGACTAATGAAATTTATAGCCCTAACCACCTCAAACACACTAATAAACACATTTGAAAATAATGTTCCTTGATTTCTCAAATGACAGTAATGATGTCGGTGACCATGAAAATACTAAATAAAACATTGAAATTTACGACACTAATTATTTATAAGCCCTTTATAACACTACATATATTGATGATTGAAACGATCCCAATGACTCTAAATACCTAAATGATTCTAATATAAATGATGAAGATGATGAAACTGGCATATTGATGTCATCAATGATGTTGATGGGACCAATGTCTTTAAGAAACAAAAAATCCATGAGGCCCTGAATGATGATGATGGCACTACCAACCCCAATAATAGTAATAATATTACAGATGTCGATGTATATGAAAACCATAATATTACAAGGACATATATTTTGTTAACAACACTAATGAAACCACTAACGTAGATATATTAGAGGTACCTGATTACCCAACTTCATGATAATGTCAACGAGCTTGATAATTCCAAAGATATGGATGATACTGACCATAGTTATGAAATAACAGAACCTAAAAAAATACCATCAAGATAATGAATACCCATACAATACTGATGACCATGAGGATATTAATGTTCCCAATTAAACCAATGATAACAATAACCCTGATAAAACAGATGATTAAAATGATGATTATGGAACTAGTAAATCTAGCATCCATATAATAGAGAGGAATCTAAAATCACCATGGACATCAATGAATATGATGACATTGATGATGATGATGATATCGATGATATTAAATTTTCCATTAACATAAATAAAACAAAATCTATTCATGAAGTCAATAAAATTGATGACCCCTATGATGATAATGGTGTCGAAAAAACTTATGAATTTGATATAACTAATAATATAGATAAAACTAAAGAAATTAATGACACAAAAAATGATGACACTGATGACAATGATGACATTGTTGATATCAGAAACATGAATTCCACATATTATAGTGATGAAAACAACCACACTAATTCTCCCAAAGACACTAAAAAAATATAATGAAAGAAATTGGAATTGTAAATGATGAAATCCACTCTGATAGATCCTACATTATTAATGACACAAACAATAACAATGGTAGTGAAAAATCTGATGGCTCTAATTGAATTGACAAAATCAATGTCACTGATGATTCCACTTCAACCACTATTGTTGAAAACACTGAGAATCTAGATTTACTAGATTATCTCAATGAAAATGTAAATATTAATGAGATAGAAGGCCTCATGGACATCAAAAATTATGATGACCTCAAAAATTTTGATAAAATGGATGAACTCAAGACCTGAATGAACTCGAGGAAATGAATGATACAAATACTACCATTTAACCCATCAAAACTGACAAATAAAACACTAAAAATGAATTATATGACCCAAAAAATCCAAAAAAATGGATACTCTAATGACCCCAAAGACCAGGTGACACCAATAGTGGTGCTCATACTAATTACCCAAACAATGTGTAAGATGATATAAACCATGATGATCTAGGGGATTTCGATGAACTTGATTATGCTAATTTCCTTGATAGTTTCTAAGAATGTGATTACATTTATTATCATGATTACATTGATTCCTTGATGACCATGATTGTGATTATAAGGATAATAACACTAAGTACACTATTGTATTTAATGAATATAATGAAACTAACAATATTAATGATAATAAGGAAACCGATTATATATACAACATCAATAATGAAAATGAAAAAAATACAACATCAATGCTAAAACTGAACACAAAAAGAACACCACTAATACAGATGACCATATTGATAATAACAATCCAAATTACCTAAATATTCATAATATTATAGATATAGTAGAGAATAATTATTACAAAAATGTACATGGAAACCATAATAAGGGTGAATATCGACATGAACATGATTATATTAGATACATAGACCATGTCAATGATCGATATTATAATGTATTTTTCCAAAACACCAATAAACCATATGTATTTAGTAACTCTAATGAAGAAAAAGTATTAAGGAGTTCAATAACATGATGATTAAAAAAATTAAAGATTTAAAATATTCCCTTGAAATTATAAATCCTAAAAATAATAATTGAACTGATGACACAAATGACATTGATGAACATGATGATACCCATGTCTCTGATGAACCCGATGTCCCTACCATTATTGATGAACCAAAATACGCGGATAATATTAATTCCACAAAAAATCTAGATGACCTCATTGAATTGATGACCCTATTTACTCTAAAAATACTAATACTTAGATAATGTTATCTTGGTACCCATGATAATGATGATGACCTCAACATTATAAACATTTACAATTACCTAAATATCATCACATATGTTGATGACGTTGACAAATCTAATTCCTCAAATGGCCATGATGACCATTAGACAACACTAATTTCGTTGATAGTGAAAAATACAATGATGAAGGCCACCCTGATGACCCTAATGAAATAGATAATTGCAATTACCCTAATGACCTAGTTATCTCAATAATATATATTTCATTTAAGAAGCTAATTAAGTTGTTGAAACCAATTATTCCAACAACACTAATGATCTTTATGACTCTAAAAATCCCACTAATATTATTAAATGATTATGAGACCCCTCCTTATTCCATAGGTAAGGATATGATTATATTATTATGAAACTCATTTCATTTAATGGGTTATGATATAAGGATTGTTTTATGATCTTAAGGACCACATACTTTTGATCATGATTATGTGAAATGTGGGATCTATTTCTCTTTCCAATGTATTGGTTAAACATTAATATACCATTATATAGAAAGGACTATAATAAGGAACGAAACTAGATCAGTAATTGATGTTTTCAACAATAATGGTCATGAGAGTGAACATTGAATTACATGGTGGTTAGGGCACTGAATCCATTCCACTATAATAGTCCTTCCAGTTACCCTTAACTATTATTGAAATCAATTTCTATTCATTAGTGTATTCCACTAGTCTATGTATTATGACAATGTTGTGCTATCATGGCTCGTGTTATTTTACATCATTATGACTCATGGAATATGAACTTCAAATCATTATTCCATGACAAAAGATTATGAACATTGAATTTGAAGGTATACTTTTCAAATTTTATGATCATATTCTCAAGAAATTATTATAATGTTTTCCTTACATATTTTCCATATTTACCCTTACTAGTAATATAATCTCCCCATTTCTAATGTTTCCTATCATAGTATTAGATGAAATGATTTATGTATATTATGATTAGAATATTGATTTTTGGGATAATCTTTAATTGATATTTCAAATATAGTTTACTAAATGAATATATTTTTTATATTCTCTAAATAAAATAAAATATTATGATCCTCAAGTGTGTGTCCGTGTAATGTATTGAATATTCATCTAGAAAGATATAATTTACATGTATGAAAATCTAGGGACAAAATTGTTTGTATTAGAGGAATGATTTAGTTATCCTACGGAAATATGGATGATAAAACCTTATTGATATGCCATGTGATATTTCTAGGAATATATATAGGGACACTTATTAGGATAAGTGAACGTATGAGTCAATGAATAGGAATATTTCCTTTATTTTTTTGTAAAGTATATAGATAGTGGTTTCTATGAAATTACATCCTTTTACTCATACTAAAAGTGGATGTGGCTCTAAAATTTAGGGAACTAGGGGTAAAAACTATAACAACCCGAAAAAATGTACTTTTATTTAATGATCTTTTTCAAACCAGTAGCTTTTAATTATGTTTTACAATAGAATCGCATAAAATAAAGTATTATTTCATGAGAACATTATATATCATACATAAATTTGGATTAGTACAACTATAAACAATAATGGGATATACGCATTTAAGAATATTTTTACCTATAAAATAAATGTTTAATTGAGATAAATTTGATAAATTGTCTTTTCATATACAAATTGTGGTTTTCAAAAATGATATAATTATTATAAAAAATTATCTTATATGGAATAATGATTATTTTAATTAAATAGTATGATTAAAACACCCATTTTTAATTTAATTAATAAAATAATTTTTTTGTCATTAACTTCACTATACAATTTCAATACTCATTTCCTTTCTGCTATTATTTTTAATAAATAAAGATTTTTATATTTAAAAGTTAAATTTCTAATACTTATAGATTTTCTATGGTTTAGTAAACATCATTTTTTAGTTTCAAATTTCAAAAATAATCATGAGTGATTTTTTTAGTAGTTTTCTAAGAACATTATATTTTTTGATGAATAGTATTTTTGATGAATAGTATTGGATGAATAGTTCTTTCATGATGAGTAGTATTTGATGAATAACATTCGATGAATAATATTTTTATGAATAGTAAAAAATATTTTTTAATTAAAAACAGTTTTTTAAATTCGTTTTGAAAAACAGACATACACGGTTTTGATTAGAGATATATTTGGAGTCCAATAGGATCGAGATAATTTTATGATGAAAATAAACATGACCTTTTGGAATAGTTATGTTCCCCTTATGAATGGTAATTTTACAAATAGAATAATATCCTCTCAAAATGAAGTATAAATTTATTTTAGTCATCTTAAATGGTAATGTGATATATTATATCATAGTATAAGTAAAAATTGTTTTAAAATTTATTCGTTAATTATTAGTTTCTTATATTTTAATTATATATAAAATGAAATAAATTTTTATAAAATGTTTTTCATTTTTTGATTTCTACACATTGAAAAATGGTTAGGGTGAATTTTTGGGATTATTTTGAAACAATTAATTTTTCTATGAATAATTAAAATAAGGTTTTTGGTTTTCTGTAAGTTTAATGACATCATAACAATGTCATATTGATGTAATGAGTAATATAGGATTATGGTCGACTCTAATGGATTATAATATGTTATGAGGTGTACCGTTTGGCCAATACCTTTGGGAAATACAATGATAATGTGAATGGTTTTTCAAATACCTATAATGAGATATCCTTTGAAATAAATAAAATATTACCTCACTTATGCTATAAATGCCCTCCCATTACTTCATTTTCAATAATTAAAAAATCATTCTCTATAGATTTATGATTTTATTATCTCTCATGGAGTCCTCCTATGGATTCTTTATGCCCCCAAGGTCCCGATCATATTGTTTTAGAAGTCACTCTGATAGCTAAGGAAATCGAACACACTTCTCTTTTCAAGAACTCACTTAATATTATGCCTTCGTAATTTCTATATTATTATTTCAGAATATTTTATTTAATATCCCCCTTATATTACCTATTATGCAAAAATTATGAAAGACCCATTTTTTCTCAATCAACTCATTTTATTAATTTATATGTGATGTCGTTTGGCTATTGAAATTTCATAAGAGAATTTGCAACTTCTCATTTCCTTTCAAGTCCCATTTTATGTCATATGTCCTTGAAATTTCTATACCTTGTTTATATTTATATTTTATTCTATACTAATACTGTATTATGAGTCGTTTATGGATGGTGTACCCTTGTACCGTCCCATTTTTATGTTTTCAAAAACCATGTTTCATTTCCGTTATGCAGCAGAATTTTGGACACAAAATATCTCCCTTTAATCAAGAAATTATTTTATTTTATTTATATGTATACACAAACCCCCTTTAATTTCGATGGGTATTCATCATGGAATAAGAATTATTTTTTTAATTCTTTATTTGACATACATAAAACACTTATTTTCTTCCTATGGGTTATAAATGACATAAAAATCATGTTTTTATGCACTTTTTAAAATTCCATGATTTTGGTATGAAACAAATTTGTTTTGTTATGTATGTGTTATTTATGAAATGTTTTATTATCATATAAGTGGATCTTATAGAAAAAAATACATATTAAGGGTTCACCCTGATATCATTCCAATACATTATATAAAGAAAATAATCTCTAAAGATGAAAAGTTTTACATTAACTTACTGAATAAACTTCATAAATTTCATGACACGTCAGTGATAATACTCGGTAATATGCTTTTAAAATACCATAGTTAATAATATATTTAATTTCTATGATACCATGGTGATAATCATAGGTGATATTCTTTTATGATACCTCAGTGAATAACCTTGGTAATTTTTATGACACCTTGGGATGGACATTGGTGATAAGCTTATTAATATCTAAATTAAATGTTTTATCCACATTTCAAAGTTACGATTCATGTTATTTTATTTATTATAAGAATCATGTTCAATTTTTCATTACATATTGATATTATTCAATTTCCTATCAATATTTTCCAAAATTACATGTAAAATGTTTCCCTTATTTTCCATTACTGGGCCTTCTTTTCCCCCTTTTGTTTGATGTATATCCCCAGGATATGAGATGCAGTAATTATACATTGGATGAACCTATGATGAATCCATTCAAGTGGATTATAATAATGTGTTTCATTTCTTCATATATTATGTTTTTTATTTCCACAAAACAAAACATTAAAAAGTAATTTCCTTCTAAAATGTAATGAAAAGTTATGTCATAAAAAGTTGGGATACTATAGATGGTATCAAAGGATAGATTAGTTATTTTTTGAAATTAGGATTTCAAATAATTTGGAATCACCATATAGAAAATTTAAAATATATCAAAACAACCTAGTATCTTTGTGAAATATTATGTATGTGGTTTCTGAACAGATAAATCGCAGTCTAGATATAAATTAGTGGATGTGGATATGGAACAGATGTATCACGGTGTAAAAAAACACCGCTTTGATATACACTCAAATGGGAACTGGTGCATAATAATAGGCCTTGTTGCACTCTTGGTTTGAAACTTCTGGGGGATATGTTTGGTTAGTCAGAATCTTTTTATCAATCATTATGAAGGACATGTAGAAAATGTAATTGTTGTTATAGAATAATATTTTATTAGATATGAAATTAATTTATATTTATATGTTTCTTAATAAGAATAAATACATAATAAAGAAAACTTTCGGGGTCAAAATTTCCTTAATATGTAAATAATGTAACGACTTGAAATATGGTAATTCATTTATTTATGGATCTCTTCCCTCCCAATAAATTTTTATTTTTTTTTACAATAGAATCACATTGAATTACTTTTTATTCCATGAGAAAATTATATATCATGCATAAATTTGGATTAGTACGACTAAAAACAATAATGGGATATACACATTTATGAATAATTTTTCTTAATAAAATTTACGTTTAATTGATACAAAGTTGATATATTTTCTTTTTGGATTCAAATTGGATTATTCAGAAATGATATTATTATTATAAAAAATTATTGTGTGTGGAATGATTATTATTTTATTGTTTCTTACACATAGATTTTTTATTTTTTTCAATAGATGGAACTTAGAGGAATCATTATATTTGTGAATTTCATGGGATATTCAATGATTATGAGAAAATAAATTTGATGATTACTGGTGAGAATGATATTTTAATTATCCGTATATAGATATCATTATATATGATAAGAAATATATGCCAAAACCAACACTCCGACTGAAAAAAAAAGTGAAGGATGGAATTTACTAAGAGACTATTTTATGGAGATTATAGAGGAAAGAGGATTTAGTTTATTATATGTAGATAGTTTAGAAATACGAAAGAAATAGAATTTCTTAATAGAATGAAGGATATTTTTAGATAGGAAAATTAGGACAAAATAAAAGGAATTTGTGAGTAAAAAGTCAATGTTCAATAAAAGAAATGGATGAAAATAATTGTGTTCTTAAGTAATTATCAATAGATGAATTTTTATGTTTGGAATATATGTGAATTTTTTAAATCAATGACTTATGGGAAATGATAATGAATAGAATCAGAATTGGGTTTCAAGTACTTTTTACACTATTTGATGAGAAGAGAATTTGAATGACATATAAAAGTGAGTGCTATTATAACATTATTTTTGTAACATAGGAATAATTATTTAATTGAGGTTGATGAATGGTACAACATTATTCATATTTAGTAATCTAGGTATGATTTATTAAATAATAATATGATTAAACCTAGTTAATGGTTTACCAATGACATAAAATTATTGAATTTTTTATTTGAATTAAATAATATGGTCATATAAATTCTAAAATATTTATGGATTTTATAAAAATGTTTTATTTGGTATTATAATGATTATGTTGAATAGTTCTGATGACCTATAGATGTTATTTAATGTTGTGGTTATAATTTCTGAAAACACATTGTTGGGGAAAAGGTAAAATTTAATACATTCTTGCTTTTGGTATGAAAAATTTGATTATTATGGATACACTTAATTGGAATGTAATAATTATATTGAAATTGATTAATGATTTATTTACACAGTGTTTTAAGCTATCATTGATAGAGTTTAAATCATTTTGGAATTTAAGAAATATCACCAATAATCATTGTTTTTTTATGAAATAAGGATGAATGTATATTGATAATAAGATTTTATAGTAATTCAGGTTATTATAATGTTTCATGAGAATACATAATTAAAGTAATCAAATATTTATATGTGATAATTAAAATGTTATTCATTTTCTTATGGGGATTAATGATACGTTGATCTTGGATATTAAGGGATATGATTTCTAATTTTTTGATTTTAATCTCATAGAATGGTAATATGGTTAACCATTTATAAAATAATTTACGTTTATCATTGGATAATGAATTGGAGATTAATGTATTAATTCCCCATGTGGGGATCTATAAATCTTCGATAACCAGAGATAAATTTTTTTTGTGATTATACTAGAGATGGATGGAATAACATCATTATCAATTATTTATCGTAAGATCCATTAGTGATTTCAGAAAAAACAAATCCATCTTTATATCATGGAGTACGATATGATGATGAAATTTTTCAAGGAACATATGAAGCGTGATATTTTTATTTGTAATTAAATGAAATATTGTATGTATATGTTATCAATAAAATTATACAACTCCTGGAAACGGATACTTAAATAAAATTTTATCCTATTAAGTCCATTTATGATGATATCAATGAAAATTTTCAAAAAAATTATGGTTTTTTGGTTGATCAAATGCACTTTATCAGTCAATTTTTTTGATCATTTTCTCAATCAGTCCCCATCATTATTAGAATATTACCTTTTTTCTTCCATATACCAATATTCTATTCTAAACCATCTTCTCCTATGTGGAAATCGTGTTATGAGATATGTTTTTATCCTTTATGTTTCCAAGAATAGTTTTCAGAGGATTTTTATTTGACAATTATATGATGAGGGTTTCAATGATGTAATTTTCAAATGCTAAACCATTGATGAATGAGATGAATTTTTAGGGAGAAATGCATTTTAAGTGCGGTAGAATATAACCTCTAACGATTTTATGAAGTAACCTAATTTTTAATAAGATATAAATACATTATTTTCCTTCTTTATATAGAATATATATTTCATTTTTTTTAATAAAACAATGATTTTCATTGATATCATCCATAATATTCGACACTGGGCTTTTGCAAATCCAAAATTAATATTATTCTTAATATGACCATTATAACATTGATATTAAATAGGTGGTTATGAATAGTATTAACTAATTTATGAATAATACATATAAATTTTATTTTCAATAAAAATTTAATTCTAAATTATTAGTAAACAATCAATCAATTTTAATTAATGTAATTATATGCCCCCAAATTTTGTTTCCTTATAAAATGTTTTTATTGATTTTATGAGAAAATATTATAATTAATATATATATATATATTTTAAGAATCATATTTGATAAAATGAACTTATTTTTTGAAATAATCATATCGATCATTTCAAAAGATGGAATATTTTTATTTTTTAGAATATATTGATTTTTCTGTGAAAAGTGAAAAAACTGATTTTTGTAAAACAATATTTATTTTCTGAAAATATAATAATTAAAATTCCTTATTATGTTTTAAAATAAAATAAATATTATATTGTTTTATTTAATCCACTTAATCACTAATTATATACATATCATATTGGATTTTTTATATGTTTATTTTTGGGTTTAAAAAACATTTTTTGTACATCTGTTTTTATGTGAATATTGTTCCTCCTTTTAATTACTAATAAAATCCCTAATGAAAACTGTGTCTAATTATATTAATATATTATATAAAACTAAATTTTTATTTTTATTCACACAATGATAATCTTTAAATATATATTTAATATATATTCATCTTGTGCGTGCAAAATACACCTCTTGAAAACCTACATATCTATCATGTGTGTGAATTTTGTTTTAAATATGATTTATATAATAGAGTTAATAGAATATATTAAAATAAATCACATTTTTTCTATAAAAATAATTTATATTTTCTAATAAGGTCAACAAATTTTTTTATTAAAATGAATAGTTAAAATGTTAAAAATTATTTACTATGCTTATGGTAAATATATGTTTTTCTGGGGATAAACTAAAAGGATAACAGTTTAAAATATAATAAATATTGTCAAATTCCTATTTAATGGACATATTTAAATAATATTATTTCCCAATATCTAATATTTGAATATTATGAATCCTTTTTAGGGATGAAAATTATTATATTGAATTCTTTTGGGAAATTTCGATGTAGTTTCTAACGGGGTTCCTTTCCCCAATTTATAAAAGGTTTCCACCACTAATCACATATTCCTAAATTTCAATCCTTAATGTTCATAAAAAACATCCATAATCCTTACCCAACATCCACCTCCATTTCTAAAGTAGAAGGCCCTCCCAACAGACCAACACCAGGTTCCTAAAAATGAGATCCAAAGGAGGTGCTTCTATGTAAAGGTAATTGTACTCAATAAGCACCTTATTTATATTTATTAATCATTACAAAAAAATTTATATATTAATATATCCAATATATTGAAACCAATATCTATTATTTAATTATATTTTATTATGTTAATACAATATCCTTTAACAATCTCCACTTCTGTAAAATGGAAAATGAATCTATCGATCGTTTGTATGGTGAACTACCACCTCATGAACCAATGTAGTTAAATTTACATAACCACCATTAATGGATGGACATAAATATATATTTAAATTATGAATATGATTTTTTTCAAAATTAATATACTTTTTAAATAATTATATCATAAATAACTTCTTACCCTCTAGTTTGTGGTGGATATAATAACATCGCTCATGTGTACGAAGGACTATTGCCTCAAGAGATGATATCAATCATATTCTATTAAGATATATATGGAAGGTATTAAAATTAAATTTAATGAATATAAAAAATGAATATGATATTATGATTATTTTTGGAATGTTAATA
The DNA here is from genome assembly GCA_963277665.1 of Viscum album. Taxonomy (NCBI): domain Eukaryota; kingdom Viridiplantae; phylum Streptophyta; class Magnoliopsida; order Santalales; family Viscaceae; genus Viscum; species Viscum album. Next base: position 1,815,330,360 of record OY728151.1, on the reverse strand, counting down.
TTTTTTACAATTCTTTCTTTTAATCCGTTGCAAAAATTGGATCGACATTCATCTGTATGTATGACCTACCATTTATATGAACAATGTATTTTATATTCAATATCTAACAATTTTGGATTGAAATAAAAAAATATATACTGAATATATATTACATTTATATCAAGTTTAAAATTATGGAGATGATTTAACCGTGAATAATATAATTGGATTGAAAATAAAAAATCTTAATTATTTATGAAAAACAAAGCAGTTATTTCTCGGAACATGACATTATCATGTAATTGTTAATAAATGGGTAATAAAATGGAATAAGTAAACTATATATGGTATGAAATATATATATACATTTATGGTTATTTAATAGATTTATATTAAAAATATATTTAGTATTGATGTGGTCTTAACATATATGATAGAAGTTGAGACTTCTAATAAGGGAACTCTAATATCACTTTTATTTCTCGAAGACATATGAAAAAGCACCAATAATTTATTTTTTTGGTTTATATATTTCCAATTTAATATATTACATCATCAATATCTTTTTTTAATTATATATAATATTTCCAAATATTTTATTCTCTATTTGGGACTACGGTTTAAAAATTTACTAAACTGATATGATATTTTTTGTCTTAATTTTCCTTCCTTGAGACATATGTTATGTGATAAACCTGTTATCACTATGAATGAGTACCCACATCCCCAGATATGTTTAAAATAATGAATTTATTTATTCTTTTGATAATTTTTTTACATGTGTTTTTGTTCCATCATGTTGATTACAAATCAATGATACCAATGTGGTACTGAATTTTTGTGATAATCTCATCATTTATTGGGATTATTTATTTTTATGTTTCCAAGTATAATATTTATGGTCACCCCCACTAGAAAATAATTTATTTTTTATCCGATTTTTATGTGACGAGAATACATTTTTCCGTTCATTTCCCTCCATTTAATTACACTAGATATCAAAATGTCATCTTTGATAAAAATAACCCTTATTTATATTTTTGATCGAATACCCCTTTCTTCTAAAACCATATTTTCAAATATTGTTTTTAGGATTATTAAACCAAATTATTAAATGAATAATTACCTTAGTTTTAATTTTTTATATTTTTTATTTAATATTCATGTTGTTTTCCAAATAATTCATATTTATAATTTATTGGAAATATGAACAGAATCATTATTTAACTTGTATTGTATTTTCTAATTTTCCCTCCAACATATAAACTATTATCATTTATTCTTACCTTATAATTTTTCAAGTTTGTATTCAAATAAAGTGACATTAAAAAATATAATGTTTTTTTAAAATTGGAATGGATATTTTTCTCATGATATGTTTTAAAATAATTGTAATTCATCCATTATAAGTATTTAATGATTGTTTGTAATAAAAAGGATTTCCCAAGTAGTTTATAATTTTTTTAAATGATTCTCAAGGAAATTTTATTTACCCAATTAAATTTACAATTTTTATTTACAATATCATTTCACATCTAAGATAACATCAGTAGATTTAACCAATTCCATACTAGGAATATGTTCCAAGGATAAAATTATTATTCCTTCTATAAATTGATTGTGATTATAAAAGAAAGATTTTTAAGAAACCTATTTATCTTCCATTATTTATTCTAAGAGAAATTCATATGAAACATGCTTATTTTTTTGGGTTATTCTATGAATAGATTTTGAAATAATTATTAAATTGTCTCTTTTCTATAAGTAATGACATGATGATATGTTTATAGAACATATTTGATTTCATGGGTTATGATATGATAAATGTTTTATGATCTAGTGGAACATATTAATTTAATTATCATTATGTTTAATGTATTACTTATATCTCCATCAAATTTATTTGTAATGTATTTATATCCGAAGAGATATATAGGATAGGAATTGGGAGTGAACCAAGTTTAGTAGGAGACAATATCCACTATGATGGTATTTAAAGTGAATCGTGACTACTATGATGGTTTGTAGAGTGAGGCTAGTCTAATATGCTATCCTTTGTAGTGAGCCTTGATTATTATTGAAATTAATATCCATAATTTTTTAATCTCCATAATTCCATGTATTATAAAATATTTACCCTAATGGATCATGATATCTGATTTTTATTTGATACATTTCTTATGTACTAAAAAAATTTATTCCATGAATCAATATTATGGCTTTTGATATGCAGGTTAGTCTATTTAATTTTTCTTATCATGTTTTCATACACTTCTGTACATTTCATGATTACTTATCTACCTCTTTTATCATTACTATGCATCTGAGTTCAGTATTTTTTATGTTTAGATTCCTCAGTGTATGAAGAATGGTGTTATGTAGGGTATGAATAAGAATATAACTTGGTGGGAAGATCTTTAATATATATTTTAAATATATTTCACAAAATAATAAGATAATGATTATAGTATTTAAATAAAAAAATATATATTATAAGCATCATGCTATGGTTTTTGTATTTTATGGAATATTATTCTTAAAATATGTAATATCCATACATGAAAATCATGGGCTAGAATAGTTGGTATTGGAAAAGTATTTTAGTGATCTATTAGAAACTATAAATATAAAACATTAGTTATATCCATGTGGATGTTTATAGGGATATGTCTAGGGATATTCCTAAGGATGTGTCTATGGATGAGTAAAAGCATAAAAAATGTCCTTGAATTTTTTTAGGGATAGAGATATTCGATTTTTAGAAATTACATCAATTACCGGATATTATGATTTGATGTCCCACTAAAATAGATGTCCAGACGGGTAAGGAATCTAAAAGGGAACATTGATAATGTTTGGATCATCACCTAGTGCATGATAATGGTTCTTATTGTAATCCTAGTTTCACACAATCAAAGTATTTTCTTTGGAAGTTCAAAAAATCATTAAAACCCATCATGAAGGAATAAAATATATGATGAATATGAATGAACTAGGGTATCCCAATGTAATCATAGATTAAAAATAATGTTTCAGGATTTAAAGATATTATAAATTATTTTTCATGATTATATAGTCCCCCACTATATTTATTGTTTCATACATTATTCCTTTTGGTTGTAATTAATGTCTAGAACTAGGAGAATTTTCTTTAACATTGGATGTGCTCAGAAATTAAGTGATTATGAGAATCCAAAATTTATGATGATATGTTATAAATATATTTTTGATATTCCTAATCAATTATCATGATATATGATAAACAACTTCCACCATAACCAACTCCGATACTCAAAAATAATGAGAAGAATAGAGACCTTTGAGAGTATTAATGATAGAATTCATGGAGAAATGAAATTTCAAATTCTAATACTTCCTGAAGATGGAATGATACACTCAAAGGAATGTCTCAAAAGAATGAGAATACCTTCTGAGTATAGAAATAATGGAAAAAGAAAGTTATTTATGAGTAAATACAAAATGGGTTGTTAACATAATGGAGGAGAATAATGGTCTACCAAAGTATTTATTAATATATTAATGTTTTAAATGTGGAATGTATGGGCATTATGAAAATCAATGTCCATGGGGGAATGATCAGATATAAAATTAAAATGGTTGTCTGATTAATGTTTATATAATTTATTAAGAAGAGACTATGAATGACCTAGAAAATCTATGAGATATTATAATTTTATTTATTATATTAAACCTAGAAATCAAGATATAATAGATATTTATGAATGTTAAAACATAAATACTATATAATATTTTATTAAATAGATACTGAATAATAAGGTATTATGGAGTTGTTAATCGTTAACAATAAAAAAGAAATGATTGAGGTATTTTTAAAATTAAATAATTATTTTATATGTGTGATAAAATATATAAGGATTTTTAATTGAAGTTTTATTAAGGATTTGAAATTATATTTTGAATGGTACTGATAACATAGAAAATTGGTTTAATGGTATGGATATATTTTATGAAAAATGCATTATTTAAGGAAAAATAAACATTATTATGTTTATGATATTAGGATAAAAATATTACTAAAATTGTTAAAAAAATTGATAGTATTGATTATCTTGGATATGTCTAATCATTTTTTTGATAAAGTGGTTCATACTAGATGTGATGGAGTTTTTATCATTTTTAGATTAAATTAATTTCACAAATAATCTGTGATTTAATTATTTAATAAGGAATCATGTATATTTTCAAAAAATATTATGTTAATCGAGGATAATAATATACATCAAGAGAAAAACTGATAAACCTATTCAGATGTATGGTATGTGATAATAAATTTATCCCCCATGTTTTTTCAGGTATTAATTATAAGTTTATTTTGGGACATTTGGGACATTATTTATAGTGTTTTTTATTTTATTAATTTTGAAGGGTCGGACGGATGACCATTTATAAAACTATTTAAGATTATCATTGGAAGGGGATTTATAGATTAAAAATAGTCTTCACCATATAATGAAATAGGAATATTGAGAAATTATTCTTACAATTTTGTTATGATGATAACATGATATAAATTGAATAACTCATTATATTATTACTAATCTTATCATCCATTACTACTTTGGGAATTAAAAATCCATCTTTAATTCATGAAGAAATATATGAGGTGGAAATAAATCATTTCAAAAAAATGTGATATTTTTGTTGTGAAATGGAATGATATAACATAAGTATATCTTCCTATTTAATTTCTTCATCACTCAAAAATAGATATTTGAATAATATTTTATCATATTACAATATTTTTTTGATGAAATCATTGGCCGTTTTTGAACCCATTTGGATTATCGTTTTTTATAGTTGATTTACACATGATCATTCAATTTCTTTTAAACCTGATCTATATCAGCCCCATCATTTTTAGGTAATTATGTTTTCTTTGATGTCCAAATATTTACTTCCCACTTATTTTCTATTAAGAGGAATACATTTTGTTAGTTACAGTTGGGAACTATTATGTTTCTAAAATTCCATTTTTAAGTATTGTTTTATTATTCATTTGTACGTTGTGGGTTTCTAGGAATGAATTTTAAAACATTAAAACTTTTATTTATAATATGATTTTCGAGGAAGAAATAAATTTTAAGGGGGTGGAATATAATATCCAAATATTTTATAACATGGTTTTTGAAATATAATTTAAATGTTTTTATGTATTTCATTATACAGAATATCAATATTACTTTGTTTTACACACAATAATGGGTTTTTTCGATAGCATACATGACAAGCAAAACAGACCATCAATAAATCATAAAATAATATTATTTTAAAAATATCCATTTTAACTTAGATGTCAAACAGGTGGGTATTAATAGAATTAAATACATTATGAACTATAGGTATAAATTTTCTAATCAATTATTTTATTAATTTTTAGTCACTAATCAATAAATTTCTAGTAAATTAATTTTATGTATCAAAAATATGTTTTCCTCAAAAGTTATGTTGTACTTCTTTTGAGAAATTACTAAAATTAACCTATAATTATTTTATTAAAATTATTTATAATTTGAAATTCATTTTTTAAATATTCAAATCGAAAATAACTTATGGTGAAATTATTCAGTTTTTTGGAAAATATTGGCTTTTAAAAAATAGTGACAAATACCAATTTTTTTAAAACTATTATGTCATTCAAAAATAATAGTTATTTAAATTACCAATTATTTTTAATTTAAAATAATTATAATATAGTTATATTTAATCCACTTAATTATTTTTGAATAATATTTATATTGAATTTTAGTATAAGTTTATATATTTGTTTTATAAACAGGTTTTTTTCTGAACACTATTTTAAAGATGACAATGTTTTTACATATTAATTAATTAATATAATCCCAAATGAAGAATGTTTTATATTAATTTTAATGATTATATATAAATATATTCTATTTTATATCCATAATATTATTATTATTAGATACATATTTAATTTAAAATTATATTGTTCCAGAAAAGTACACTTATCGAAAAGCATCATTTCCATCACATCTATGGGTTTATTTATATTTTACTTTTCCATTTATTTGAATTATATTTAATAAATTATATTAAATGATTAGTATAAGAATAATTTATGTTATCAAATAATTCAAACATAATTTTTAACCCAAATGAATAGTAAAAATATTGAAAATTACTTACTAAAAATAAGGTAAAATGTGTATATTGGGGGTTAATCTATGATGAAAATGGTTAAAATGAATTTACCACCTATGAAATTACAACTATATGTAAATAATTCAATATTATCCATCTATTTTTTGAATATAAAATCATTTTACTTCAAAACGACTTTATTATTTTTTATTCTTATGAGATATATCCATATAGTTTCCCAGTCAACTCCTTTCCCCCATATATAAATGAATACCACCACCTTTCACTTAGTCCCACCAATAATGCCATATAGTTTATAATACCCATAAAAATAACTCCCTAAAATCCTTATACATGTTATAGATCTACAGGTCCTACCAAAACATCAACACAAGGGTCCATATTAAGATATTAATATGATGTTCTTCTAAGAATAGGAGATTGTGTTTGCAACGCTCCTTATAATTATTTAATCATTTTCCCCTTTATTTATGTATTAAATAATAAAATATAATATAAATTTAACTATTATAAAATTATATATTATAATATTAATTCAATAACATATTTTTACTTTCACAACAATTAAATAGAAAAGAAAATCGTCGATCATGTGTACGTTGAACTACCTCCATGCGAATTGAGGTAGTTCATTTTCCATAACCACCATTCATGGATCGATATAACGATATATTTTTAATATTTAAATGAAAATTTTTATATTTATAAACATATTGAATTTTTATACCATTTATATCTTCTTTATTTCCATCCCATGGGGGATATAATATTTTCACTCATGTGTATCTAAGTCTACCTCCTCATGAAAGGATGTAATTAATTTTATCTTACAGTTTATGTGGAATTCAGTGAGAGAAAATTTAATAATTAAAAATTAAATATAGAAATCCATAGTCATTTTGGACGTTTAATATATTATTTTCATTTCATTCCTTCAATCAATCCAAAAATTGAAAACAACATTCATTCGTATTTACAACAAACTATTTTTATGAATGGTGATTTTCATTCTCTATCTCTAACTATAATGGATTAAAATATGAAATTATATAATAAATTTATACGATATTTATATCATGATAAAAATTATAGAGATTATGGATTCATGACCAATGTAATAGGTCCCAAAATAATAATTCAAAACATATATTAAAAACAAATTAGTTATCTCCCCAATCAGTAATTTAACCAAGAACTATTTATTAACAAGTAATAAAATGTCATAATTAAATCATATATTTTATTTCATATGTATTTATTGTTTTATATATATTTTTATATAAACAAAAAAAATTTATACATGATGTTTTAATGTGTACGACGTTTATCGAGGCTTATGGTAATGGATTTTTAGTCTCTTTTTTATTTCTAGGAGTCACATGCAAATAAAACACTCATTTTTTAGTGTATATACTTCGCATTTGACATCTTATATGTTTAATATAAATTTTTCATTATATCTAATGAACCATTTTATGATATTACTCATTATAAATTTTTAATCAAATTATAATAAATTAGGAAAAGGGATTTTGTCTCAATTTTTATTCCTCGAGACATGTGTTATATTATAAACCTATATACTTTTAGTAGTTGTATATATATACCATATAACATATAGGGTTATTAATTTATTTATTATCATGATATTTTATGTTTCATTTAAGGTTTTTCCATCATAGGGCTTAAAAATCATTGTTACCAAAGGGGTAAAGAATTTATGTTACAATCAAATCATTTATCCAGGCTATTTATGGTTATGTTCCTAATGATAAAATCTTATGATCAATCAATCAAGAAAAAAACATTTTTACTTAATGTTTGGTCATGTAATAAGAAAACATGATTTCCATTCATTTTCTCCATTTATGTATTCATGTTTTTAAAATAATGTTTTTTTTAAAATATATTTATTCCTAAAAGTAGTAGAAAACACTTTTTTCTTCCAAACCAATTTTTTCTAAAATTCATTTTAAAATTATTAAAAAAAATTGTAATTTAATTTTTATCAATTTCTGACTATTTAAAAAATATTTTTAAAGGAATATTCATGTTGTTTTCCAAAAAATTAATATTCTTATTTTATTCAAAATTTGAAAGGAATCAATGTTTTAAACATTACGATAAGAAAACAATTTCACATCTTCATAGTCATTATTTTATTTTAACAATCCTTTATAAAGTATCATCTTAATTTTAAATTTACCATATTTTCAATACGAATTATATTTTAAAAAAAGATAATAGATAAAATGATATTTTTCTCAGGAAATTGCTAATATGATTTTTAAATCATCCATTATATGTTTTCAAGGAGTATTTTAGAAGAAAAATATTTCAAAAAGGTTTATTGATTTTTGGTTAAAAAAATTTATTATTAATTAAAATTATGTTTATCCAGAAATGTTCCAAGTGTCTTTTAAAAATTATTTTACATCTAATAATGAAATATTTATTCATTACGTATACCATAGAGGTGGTATGATCCAAGAAAAAACATTATTATTATTTTTGTAAATGGTTTCAGTTAATAATGGAATGATTTTTGTGAAACCTGTTTTCATTATATGGTTTATACCTTGAGATAATATTATTCAACCATTTTATTTTCATAGGTTATAATATAATTAAATGATTAAATGAGTGTGAAACCTTTCAAAATTTCACAGGTTTTGATATGATAATAATTTTATGAAACCCATGTTATTTCATGGTTTATGATATGATTAATGTATTATTATATTATGGTACACATACATATGATCTTCAATATTTAATTTGTGGGACATATATTTATCTCCAATGGATTGGGTTAGTATTTATATACCATTAGATATATAGGACTTGAATGGGGAGTGAACCTGGTTCAGAAAGGGACATTGCGCACAATGATAGCCTTGAGAGTGATCATTTCCCACTATTGTAGTATAAGGAGGGATCCCAGTCAATTAAAACAAATATTTTAGTGATCCTCAGCAATTGTAAAAATTATTTTATATTCTTATGTGTATTCCTTAATTAAATTTCTTAGGCCAGGTTAATTCTCTAATAGATCATGTTATAATATTAAATTATTATCCATGTCTAATGAACTACCAATATTTCATCCGCGACTCAATTTTATTTCATTTCATCTAAAGGGTTTGGTTTTAAAATGTTTTCCACATTTTTAATATCCTTATATTCATGTTATGACTAGGTATATCCCTTTTTTACCCTAATTGAGAGTTTTAACTAGACCATTCATATGATTCCTTTTTTGAAATTTATGAAAAATTATTTTATGTAGATTATGTCGAAGATGGAAATTATGGGGAATGTCGTTATAGGAGTTCTTGAAGATATTTATCTACTGGATAATATTTGTTCTGTTATCCAATGAAAAAAAGATATCAAAATCCTCATCTTTGAGCATGTAATGAATTAAATATTCATATTAAAATATTAATATACCTAGATGGAATTCATTGGGAACCATACATTCAACCCATCAAAAACCCAATATTTGTTTTGATACAAAACATTTACAATCCCAAAGATGAAATAAAATTCAAATTAAATATGATAACAAAAATTAAAAAAATCCTTATGTCCATAAAAACTACCCCCATTATACTATTCATACTCAAAAAATTGTGGTAATATTTGTACAATGTATCTCGACCATCTGTTGTCATCAATTTACAGAGAACTAACTTCCACTCAAAATTAATACCTAATTCATGTAGAGACCAAAGCTCAATGTACATGGAAATTAAATTACTTTTGTGGAATACTAAATACGTAAAAAAACCAAACACCCAAGGACCGTAATAGTTTAGTGTCTTTGGAAACTCAGAACAGAATCATCTAATCATGTTGAAATATCTTCAACATCTTCCATAAAGATATTCCATTTTTTTTCTTACCTAAAACATTTAATTATATTTTGGGGAAAATAAAACATATAACGGGTGATCTAAAATGCTTATTAATGGTATTCATGGAGAAAATAAAACAAACCATATTCATTTTAACTTAAGAAAAACATGAACATAAAGTTTAAACATCAAAATCTTGAGTTGTGAAATAAATATTGGCAGTATGTAAGGCATAGATCATAAATGAACATTAATCATGATAAAATAGCATGGGAATAAAACATGTAATTGTGTTAAACCGTTAAGAACATGATATGATTTCCATGGTAGCCAGGGAATTGCTTCCAAGACCATCATAGTGGACAAATTTCATTACTAAACCGAGTTTACTTGATGTTCCCGACCTGTGTTACTAAACTGAATTTACTTGCCATTCCAGCAATGTTTATCACATGCGATATAAATCTGTATCAAATGCATTGGAGGGAGATATAGGTCCAAAACATCTCATAATTAAATCATTCTTTTTTGTGCCACAAAATTAACATAAATCATTCATCATAACGCTATGAATAAAAAGGGTTTCATATATGTCATCCCTTCATAACATAATCCATATAAAAAATGAATATAATTTCATCATAAACAAAATAGAACCATGTAAATAATAAGTACATTATACAGGAAGCATATCTATATTAAATCATTCTATCGTAGATAGAGAATAGTTTGGATAAAACACTTGAAATGAATTCATGGGGAAAATATCCTTACTTCTTCAAAATCAATTTCTTTTCTCAAAATGTCATGTGATTTTAAAAGAAAATAATTTTTCTGAAAATAATTATGAAATATTGTTGAGGAAGCATATTATAAATAAGGCGTTATGAAATCGTAAAAATCCATTCAATCCATATAAGTTAAAAAAAATTCTACTTGTACTTTTCCGGAAAAGTCAAAAAGTACCTCGTATTGTAAACAAAAGAAAGATTCATTCTATAACATGTAGTAAAAGTCAAAAAGAGGAAATAATGACTTTAAAAATACATAGAAGAATAGTTAAAACTTCATGAAAACTTTTTTTTATATAAAACATTGACATGGATGATAAATATAACCCTAGTTATTACATACAGATAAACAATTTCCTATAAGAATGAGATTGGAGTAATTATCCTTTACATTATGTGCAATTTCTTCTGTATGTGTTTGAGACTCCTGTATAGTGGGTTTAAACATATTATGAAATTGTAACAGAACCATAATAATATTTATGATATCATATATGATTCACTTATGACTTTATATTACCCGTCCATTTGTCAATTCTATGTTAAAGTAGTGCTTTCGGTAAAATCATCTCATTTTTCGTAGGTGTTTTGACTTCTAATTATTCATATGATTACATAGATCAGGATTAATTACATAAAAAATGTAAAACATGATTTATATATAATATATATTCAGCCTATAAATATATATGACATATTGATAAATACAATGAAATACACCGATCATGGAGACGGTAGGTCAATGCTGTTTTCGTTTCTTTATTGAATTGAATAGAATTAAGTAAATGAAACATATATGTTCATCAATCCAGAATCATTATTATGTCATATATTTCATGATAATTTATTATATATACTCTATTATCATTCATGAATGGTTTACATGGAGAATGAATCTCATCGTGTCGTGGAGACGGTAATTCGTACATACTCACGAGCGACGATATTGTTCCCATAATTGTTGAATGGTATTGGAGTGGATTATATAATATCTCATAATTATTATAATTTTATAATAATCATATATAATTATTATTTCCACCATTATACCAATCCATGTAATGTGGTGGTGGAAAAACAAATTACACCACAGTGTGGAGACGGTAAGTCGTACGTACGCACACAAGATGATTTGGTTTTACATATGATGAATAGAAGGTGAAATAGGGTTGATTCATGTTTATAATAAAATATAAGTATATGATTGATACTAATGTTATTACTTTATTATTAAACAGCAAAAGAAGAGGATGTAGAAGAAGAAATGAATTTGAAAGAATCGGTAAAGGATATTACCTCTTCTTCGATGTGCTTCTCCTAAACCTCCTCTTAGGGAACTAAAGTTTGTATTTGAAGAAAACATGAACCTCAATTATGTTTCTAGGTAAGTGGAGAAGAGAAATGGATAGGTTCTGGTAGTTCTTGATTGCTCAAAATTTTGTGAAGAGAAGAGGGATGGGGCTTCCTTTTATAAGAGAGGAGAGGGGAACTTTGGGAAAACTTCAAAATATTAATTTATAATAAACTCAAACCCCTATTAAAAAATTCCAAAGTTTCTCAAATTAGGATATGAGATAATATAGGGTTTTAATCTCATCATAAGATAATATTTATACATGTTCTATGTTTGTTTTAAACCTTGTCAATTTGATTTATCTTTATTTAATCTATTTAATTTTATTTATGGTAATAATATTCTAAATTTTCAATTATTATAAATAATTATATATGTGTTGTAAATTGTCTATAATTGGATAATTTATGGAATTTTTTACCATATAAATATTAATTTATAATTTTTAAATAAAGTTGTGATTTTTAAACAATTTAACAATATGTTATTTTTATAAAATTACTATATTTTAAATTTTGTCACTATTCATTTATTTGAATTTAAATAAGATCCAGATAAAGGATATATTCGAACCAAAATATTTAATAGATTAATAACATGTCATATTTATCTAGATAATTCATGGATCACATTAAATAGTTAATATAATATTACTTTTTATATTTTTAAATCATTTATTTGATATTTCAATCAATAAAATAATTTATACATAAAAATTGTGTCATCATTAATGATAATTATTTAATCACTAAAAATTATAAATATATTCAAATGATATAGATGATTTTATTATCTTTCTTGAGACTATTTATTTTCAATGTGTTATAAATTTTATCACTAAATTAACATGATTACACTTATAAGATAAAAGAGAGTGACAAGTTGTCACTTTCATTGGTTTTAATAATAATTACATCTTTTTCATGGTTAAAAGTCCATGAAATGAATCTATTACGAACCTTAGGTGATATGGTTAGACTTTTATTCATCCAATAGAATTTTAGAATGTGTTAGGGTAATTTTATAATCTTATTTTTACCCGTAATTACCAGATTTACCTTTAACTGGGGTAAATAAAATTTACCGGAGTTACTATTAATAATGTCTAAAAATAAAAAGTATCATATTAGCATAATTTGAAGCTACTGATTCCAAATATGGAATCCATTTTTTCAAATTCAAAACACATAATTTGTAGTATTTAATTCAAAATTAATTCTGCTGTTGAGAAAATGGGTTTTAAAAGTTAAAACATTGCAAAAGATTGAAATGTTTGTACCTATGAATTCAATGTAAAATTAATTCTAATGACATACAATATATTAAATGGTAAAAATATATTCTATTTATATATTACAACCATTCAAAAATATTTTTAACCATATAAATTATTTTGATGAAAAAAAGTTGGTTTCAATTAAAATTTAACGTATTTTTACAATTCATCAAAATAAGAAACTTATTAGAAAAATATAAACAATTTATCCAAAGTAAATTTTTATATCATTATTCCAAGTAAAAACGTTTAATTTGTCTAAATTAACTTATAAAAATGTCAAAAAAATAGATTTAAAGTTGGTGTGCCATCAATAGGCGGAAAAACTGCATTTATTTAAAAAATACATCCTACATACGAAAAATTGATTTTGTTCTCATACCATGTTCTACAAAATGTTTATGATTAATTATAATGTTATAAAATTAAAAATTTTGTTAATACAACTCATAACAGCTACTTCATAATAATATTATAACAATATATCATTGTTTTGTAAAACACGGTATTGCGTACACCACACGCTATTGAGGAAGGTCACTCTTGCGTGCAACACAAGGCAAGAATAGTGTTTGCATATAATAAAAGATAATATGGTTTTTCATATAGTAAAAGCTAATAAATGTGTAGAGTAAAACACAAGACATCAAAGAAATTAATAATATTATTTCTCATAAAATCTTTGGGTGTTACAATGCAACTCTGATGGGAAACTCTAAAAACAAAATCATCCTACACTAGATTTTATAAAAATACACACATTATTAGATATCCAATCCATTTTAATAATTTCCCAAATAACATCCCTAATGTTGTTTAAATCTCCCCAAATCCATGTTTATAAATAATAGTGATCAAAAAACCTCTAGAAGACTTTCCCTAAAATCATTGATTTCACTCACCCATTCATCCTCAAAAGAATCCTACCACAAACAAAATATTTTCAATAATGGTCCCTATATGATGGGAATCACTCAGTCAAATGATCAATGGTACAATAACACCATGACTCTAATAAATTTCTATCTCAAAATGAAATAAAAAACATTCCACCATAAGATACACCCATCGAATCACATGATTAAATGATTTCACACCTAAATGACATGATGAAATACGATTAACCACTTGAATAATGCCATGACCCATTGTTCACCCCTAAAACCATGTCATGAACATGGGTTAACCACTTAAACTATGTGATAAATAATAGTTTAATTCCCTAAATAATTCTAATAATCATGTCTCAACCCATTAATCACCTCTATATAACATTTGAAATCCAACACTGATGTTTTATCCTGAATCCAAATGTAATTCATTGGTAGGAACACCAACTACCGCACAAGTCACTATACTCATAACCTATTGTGTAGAAAAAAATTTCTCCACTTTAATCATATATTTTTCTTACCACTTATAGCCAATACAACATTCCCCACAATATCAATTTCAATATAAAACTCATTTACCATCAATTCAAATGGGTGTTAACACCACACCACTCTGAAAAAAAATATTTTCCATCAACTCTAGTTGACTACACCATGGTACACCAATCCATTAGTAATGTAATAAATCTTCACTGAGTGACATCTACTATCACAGTAATCTTTGGGATACCATATCATCGAGTGGTTCACCGCCACACTACCTCAAGAGTATTGGTCATGTCTGTTGTTAACACAAAAGATTAAAAAATGACCCTTACACGACTAGTCTCACCAAACCATAACCCAACCAGAAACCTCAAATTTTAAAAAACCTCAAATTTCAAAAAATTGAGATTTTATGAATTACTACATTCAAATGAGTTTCATTTCGTTGGTTTCTTTCATTACATGCAATTATGTGTCTTAAAAAACCCTTATTACCTATCCATTAGATTAGAGGGTATGCGTTTGTATGATAAATGAAATTAATACTTGGTTCTATGAGAATTATAATGGGTATACCTATACCCAAATAAAAATTGTTATTTTTTTTATAACAAAAATATTCTATAACCTCAAATTTAAAAAAATACTAGAAATTATAATAAATTAAGTATTTTAATGTAATAAAAATATTTTTCAGAAAAAAACTATTTTATATAGTGGTAATTTCATTTATCCAAATAAATTAATTTTCTCTATCATGTTTAATTTTTCTGAATAAATTTATATATTTTAAATATTAAATAATTTTTTATATAAAACATATAATATTTCTCTAGTATTTGGATAATAAAAAAATCATTTTTATTCAAAATGCTATATTTTTTCTAAAAAATCATTTCATCCCCTTTTGGGAACTTATTTTGAAATTAAATATTTAAATTTTATAATTTTGTAAAAATATTAATGTTATTTTTTTAATTAAAATTATTGTTATCTTAGAGTGAAGTATTGATAATTTTTTAGAAAGATTAATTATTTGTTTTGTTGTGAAAAATAATGATTTTATTAAAATTTCCTTTTCACTTAAATTATTTACAATGTTACATTTTATAATAATTTTTTTAAATTTAAAAATATTAAAATTATATTATTATAATTCAAATTTATCTTTTTTATTAAATTTAATGTTTAATTGGAAATAAAATTTTTTGTATAATTATGGGTTTTTTATAAATTATATTTTCGTCATAATTGTAGATTTAAATTTAAATTGTCCTCTGCCACAACTATGTGTTAATTTCGAGAAAATGGATTAAATATTAGGGATATGACTTATAATATTAAGTAATATGTTATTATACATATTTTAGTCATAATTAATAATATAAATATTAAAAATAAATTTCCATAATAAAGGTTAAAATTCCCTTTTGAGTGTTACATGTGCATGTGTTAAAATTAATTTTAACACACATATATGATTTTAATTTGATAAATTTGAAATAATAATTTTAATTAATGAGAAAATTTATATACAATATTTTCATTTAAATTTTATGATTAAATGAGAAATTATCTTTGAATAATAAAATCTAGTTATAGTGGTAACGAATTAAATTGAACCAATAAGTATCCATAGTGGTCATGGTAACAAAATGTTTAAAATTTTTTCCTTTTTAGTCATGGTGTCTATTGAACTCATATCCCATAAACTCCTTTATTTATCTAATTTCATGTCCCTAGTAATGAGATTAACTTTCCAATTTTGAATAGTTTTCTGTATTTAAAAAGTACCACACCTTTTCACTTATAATAGGGAACATAATATTCTCTTATAATCACACAGTAAAGGCACTTTAGTTGAACCAAAACCAACACAAAGAACATATTAAATTACCATAACAAAACCTATAGTCTTTTTTATTTTAAAATCCCCCTCAGAATGATTTTGGAGAAAACCCAAAGAGGTTGTCCGAAGAAGAGGTGGTGTTCTTAACCGAGTGTTTTTTATTTCATCTTCTGCCTCCATAAAATATTATTAAAAAATCATAACATTAAATAATCAGTATGGAAAATAAACATATATTTTATTATGTTAATTTCCTAACCAATACCTATGTCCTTTTACTTCAAATAGGAAATGTAATCGTCGATCATGTGTACAATATTTTACCACCTCACAAACTGATATAATTCATTTTCCACCACTAATTCTTATATATGGATATAGAGATTTAAATAATATATATATATATGATATTTATTAAATTATTATACATGTATAATTATAAAATTATTTCTATCTTCTTACCTTCCAATCAATTGATTAATGATAACATTGCTCGTGTGCATGTGTGGACTACCGCCTCCATGAAGTGATGTGACTTTTTATGTAGAAAATGAAATTAACAGGGAAATATATAGTTAATATTTATGAAATATATGATTTTATAATTATTATATAAAAATGAATTATTATATACCATTATTTCATTGCAACCATTGATAAATGGAAATAGCGATCATGTGTACGTACAACATGTCGGCTACATGAATGGTGTAATTCATTTCTATATCCCAAACTTTTGACTCTAAATACATATATAATTAATATATATGATATTTATATCAATATTAAAATTATTTATATTATTTAAACATAATTAATGTACAAGTACCAACAACTACGAAACCAAAAATACATGAAAAAGTAACCAGTTATCACGCAGAACAATGATTTTAATTAAGAATTATTAACAAAAAAACATGAAAATTGATATTAGAAAATCATATATGGTGTGAGATATATGATAATTATTAAGTAATAGATTTATAATAATCTTATATTTATTTTAAATGATTTATTAAATTTTATGAATAATGTTGAGACTTGAGGTAATGGATTTTCATTACACTTTTATTTCGGTCAGATAAGTACCATATATAACAATTATTTATTTTTTTCCATGTATATAATACCCATCAAGATATTATTTCATTTAAATAATTAAAATTATAGGATACACATATTAATATATGGTAATTTCTTTATGGGGAATATGATTCATAATTTACCAAAGTGGTAATGGATTTATGTTACAGTATCATTGTTTATTGGAGTTGTTTGTGATTACATTTTTAATGATGAAATATTATGATATATCTCTAAATGAAAATATTTATTTTATTCTAATATATATTCATCTTTAAATTACATTTTTTATTCAATTTCATTTTTAATGTACTCATGATACTGGATGAATATTTGTAATGAAAACCAAAATTATTTTTGTCTTCAGATGAAAATACATTTTTTCAAATACTTTTTTTCAAGAATATATTAATATTATTATATGATTGATTAATGTAATTTTTACCAATGTTTAAATTTTTCAAAATGTTTTAAAAATAATTTTTTTAATTTAGTTTAATGAGGTTGTTTTGAATTTTTATTTATGATATGAAAGAAATATTTTTTTAATTAGCACAAAATGAACCCAATTATATCCCATCACTACCAATAAATTAGTTTTGTCTTCCATTATATTTTTCCAAGATTATTTTAAAATAAATTTTTTTCCTTTTTATTTTTGAAATCATTGGATTTTAAATAAATAAAATCAAAGTATTTAATATATTTTCCAAATGGATAGTTCCAAGTGATTTTTAAAATAATTTTCCATATAATATTAACTCAGATTATACTTTATAATATTTACTATGGTATATCATTCAATGATATCATAATTATTGTTGATATGGATGGCGTTTGAATATTATTACAAGATGTTTCTGAAACCCATTAATTTTTTCATCTCCTATTTATTGATGAATTTACGTAATGATTATGGTAATGATTTCCATCCCACAAGTTATTCCATGATAAAATCTTATTAAACACATTTTATTTATCATTGTAACGATAATTTTATTATGTTATGATCTTTTGGATCACATTTGATTGATTGTTTATAGTCAATGGGAGGGTTTTTAATTATATAAACCTCCAATGTATTAGATAATCGTAGAAATATAAACATATAAATGGGTCTCCAATTCATTTTGAACCCAATTTTGCAAGGTTCTTTTTCTATTATGAATGTATTCATAGTGAACCTTTACTACGATAATGATATTGGGATTAAAACCATTCCACTATGATAGTCATGTATATTAATCTTCACTGCTAAGGAAAAGATTTCGTGTTCTAAATTTTTATGCAATAAAAATATGTCTCATGGTAATGTTAGGATCTCATAGAGTATATTAATTTATCCCTTTTTTATTTATATCTTATGATGTAAAATGATTTATTTCAATCCTTATGAATATGATCAACGATATACAGGATATGGTTTGGAAAATTTAAATTCATTTTCTCAATATTTCATGCTCATGTTATACTTATATCTCCCTTATTTACCCTTATTAGGTATATGATCTAACCCTTTCTTATATTTCATTTCCATATGACATGAAAAAAATTACTGTGTAGAAATGTATAGGAAGGATTCATGTTATGAAAAACGTAGTGGGATATTATGTATTACACTAGTAAATCAATTGTGTATGTATCCTTATTTGCAATGATCCAAATCCTATGTGATTTTTTCATGGAACATTATGTTACCATATGAATTTTCAAATAATAAGATGTAATATATACACACACAGATATATATATATATATATATATATGAAAAGTGTCAGTTGAAATAGTTGGTATCATATATAGGTTTTGTAACATCCCAGTTCCGGAAGCCGCATAGAGGCACCCCATACCTGGTTGGTCACATCGCCTCCAGCGCATTTCCTCGAACTCCAGAGGTTTCTGACTAGTAGAGAGGTCCTTAGGTGTGATGGTGGGGAAATTATTCCCTCATTATCTGAGTAACACAGCTGAATAGAAATATATAACAACTGCGAATGTAGTAATAATGGCATACAACAATAAACAGCAAAAGACTGAAAGTAATAAGGTGATGGAGGACATATATAATGATGCATGATAGATGTGTCTAGGGAAGCATCCAAACACATCACAAGGATGAAATACAGTACTAAACCAAAGTACGAAGTAAAACATTAATCAAATACTCAGTATCACAAGCCTCATCTTGGTCCCATGCTCTCCAGTTACAAAGCAGTCAAGTACATGATATAGAAGGGAGCATGCCCTTATCTATACCTGCAACAATATAATCTGTTTGTGACCAAAATAATGACCTAAATAGGGTGTGATACTAATCCTAGTAGGCATCCACCAAGAGATATTTTCCTAATATTTAGAGAATATATATGGCAGCAAATAAGCAAAATAAGCAGTAAACAAGGAAGTACTCAATAGTTAACATTCCTACAATTTCAATGAATTCAAACACCACATATCAAGTAAGTAGATAATCACAAAAAGGTTACCCTCTAGGATGTACTCATCGCATAATCCCCTCTGGTCCTACATAAGAAACACAATAAACCCTCTGGGAATTACACACAATCTAACCCCTCAAGTACACCTTTCGTATAGAATCTCTCGAGAAGCACTCTCCATCAATTCCCCCTATATTCTCATATCAGTAACTAAAAGGCGCTATTGGGAAGCAATTACGTCTCATTCCCCATGTGTCTCGAAACGAGGAATTATAGACACACTTATGAAGAATTATGTCAATTCCCCATATGGTCTCACATCGTAATAATAATAACACACTTTGCAAAATCCCTTACTTCCATTCTCACTATGGTCCACTACACCATGTTCTCATGACCCTATGTAAGTCAAAAAAGCATAGAAATGCAAAAAATCAAAATTAAACCACATGAACTACTTGGATAACCAGTCTAATGTTCAACATCATGTCAGATAATAAACCCTATATCCTACAATACTAGGCATGGGAGACATACAAGGCAGCCTAACGGGATAAGCAAGACCAAACGTTAAAAAACAAAACATGCATGGGAAAAAACATAAAAAGCCTATAAATTAACCCTATTCACATTAAATTAACCTCTACATGTCACGACCAGTCCTCAGGGCCCGTGACGTGACTACCCCAAATCCGCCTTCCAGAGGCCAGGGGCTGGCGACTAGCACCAAGGTGTAAATCCTGGTAAAAAGGGAAGGCATTGCCTTTTTAATGTAAACAGACACCACAGAGCAAGCAAGCAGTAAAAGTAAACACTAAGAAAAATCTAATACAATGTATGTGCGGAAAATTAAGTGGGCCAGTATAAAAACTCAAACTGAAAGTAAAGTACAACTGGAAGGGAAAACAGCAACTAAAAAGTAAAGCCGCAACGCAGAGCCGTCCACTAGAAGTCCCACCTGAAGGGTGGGTACAGATAGCCTCCACTGCTCCTCAGGTCTAGCCGACCGCTCCGAGTACGTCCTGCCCAGTGGTCCACCTCCTGGTACGGTCCTGCTCCGCAAGCCTCAACCACGATCAGTGATGTCCGTCGTCTGCAACCAACACAACATAGTGCATGTATAACCCGTGAAGGGGTGAGTATAAGCTACTCAGTAGAGACCCCGAGACCCCCGAAGGTCTCCCAGAATCCACAAAGGAAAACCACAATGAAAAGATACAATCACGAAGTAACATCCGACACTGCTTAGGTATATGCCCATACATATACCTAAGTCATCAATTCCAGTATGCTCTAACTTTCGTGCCCATGTAAAACCCAGTCCACATAGGAAAGAAAAACGTAATCCACACAGGATAGCTCAACAAAATCCACAAAAGAAAGAAAAATGTAATCCACACAGGATAGCACAACACAATCCAAAAAGGAAAGAAAAATAGGATTCAGCTCACCTAGGTATACTTCTTAGTATGATGATAAAGATGATCAGATATTTCCACCGATTCATCTAAGCCATCAGACCCACAATGGATCGATAGGTACTAACCCCCGCAATGACCCACAAAGGATCTGACCCACAATGGATCGATAGGTAACTAACCCCCGCAAATACCCACACAGGATCTGTAGGCGCAGGCTCACACAGAACCGTTGAGCGCTGACCCACACAGGATCGGACCCACACAGGATCGGTAGCACTAATCCACAAAGGATCGCTGAGTGTTGTAGTTGTCGCCGTCGA
This sequence comes from Viscum album, assembly GCA_963277665.1. Taxonomy (NCBI): domain Eukaryota; kingdom Viridiplantae; phylum Streptophyta; class Magnoliopsida; order Santalales; family Viscaceae; genus Viscum; species Viscum album. The sequence continues at coordinate 1,815,308,445 of OY728151.1, read as the reverse complement.
ATCCACTGAGGATCTCTGAACAGTCGTCGCCGTTGTCACAATCGCAAACGTAGCCAGCACTAGGGTTCCCGCACACAGCAAGCTCGTCCGGGCGGGTCCGCTCCACGAGCTGAGAGGCTGATACATCAACTGACACATAGTCCAGATTTGATGTATCAAAAAGTTCCGTACCGTCAACAGGAACTCAACGTCGCAGATGGCGCGTCAATCGGATGTCTGGTCTGAGAGTTATTGGCTTTTTCGTTCCAGGGGCCCGGTTGGTTTTTAAGGAAAAACCAACCCGACCGTACTCCACCAGCGTCCAAACCTTGAGCGGAGTAAGCCAAAAGATCCGTTTCACTTAGAGGAATCCATCAAAGTCGAAGGTACGTCAATCGGACGTCCGAAGCTCAAGATATGAGTCTTTCCGCTCCGAGGGCCCGGTTGGTTTCGTGTACGAACCAACTCGGCCGAACCCAAAGTATTCTGAAACCTTGAGTGTGATATGTCAAAACGACCTTCTCGATCCAAGGATCACATTTTCGTCGACGGTGCATCGATCGGAGGTCCGTAGCCCCCGATATGGGAAAAAGACCGATAAGGGTCTGAAAACAGGGGTTTCGGGCCCGGACCAACTCAGCCCGAGACCCCCTGGGTCTGCCCGAACTGGGTCGGCCCGGCGCATGGTGCCAGCTGGCTCGGCTGAGCCGTTCGGTTTGCGGGGGGGGGGGGGGGGGGGGGAGGGGGGGCGCTGCCCCCCCCCCCATGTTTTGTAACCGCGGCCCCCCTTAATGGGGGTTGCTAGCTGGTCAGCCGAGGGTTTGAACCCCCGGCTTCTCTCCTATCCGGCCGGCCGGTTTCTGCCGCCACGGGACTGGCGACGGCCGGTCCCCTCCCTGCTCCGACGCCGGCAGCCCATTTCCGGCTGGCAGATCCCACGCTTCGCCGCGGTCCGGTACCGTCCGCGGCCCTCATTCGTCTGGTGCAGCACGACGGCGCTGCACCCCTCCACCGCGGCCCCGATCCAGCCATGGTGCTTTTGCGGTTCTCCGGTGCGGCGCGACGGCGCCGCGAATTGGTTCATATTTTTAAAAAACATGGCGTGTCAGCATCGCACATTCTTTTCATTCGTTTCCACGCGATGCGACGGCACCGCGTCACTTCCCGTCATACCGCAACAACAAGAAAATAAAAAGGGAGGGGGTCGACCGTGTTTGTGCGGTCCGGCCTCCACCCGTTAATTGATAGCATGCGGTCCAATTATATGTGGATAATGAATGGGAGTAAATGACAAAAAGAAATCGCATAAACCCCTACCTCGTGCGAGCTTGAACGGAGGTTCGTCGAATGAGGATTCATCGCGGGAAGAGACATCATGAAAGAAGATGGTGACGGCGTCACAGTACACGACATCGCGTAATTGGTTTCCGAGAACTCAGCGTTCTTCATCAGAGACCGCTGTGTTCTTCGCGTTCTTCGTCGAAGACGAAGAAGTTCCTCAAGTCCTTAGCCCTTTTCTCCCAAAGACTCCACCACAAAAATCTATCCCAAAAATAAATTAAGCCCACACTTAATTTATTAACTAGACATTAGTTTGAATTTCAAACACACACATTAAACTCACTCTTCATTAATAACAGATGTTATTAATACTTATGTTATCATATTAAATTTTGAGTTGAGGGAGTTATGGAATGTGAAGGGGTGGGGTTCGTGTGGGCCCCACCACCCTCATAAACTTCCATGGGAAGTTGTGTAGTTACCCAACGTCCACCCAATGTTTAAATCCACTTAGAAAAATAAAAATTGTAGTTAAACTTTTATTTTAATTTCCACAATTTTTATCAACCTCTCTCGTGAAAACGCAACTCCAGAAAAGGTGTTTATAAACAATTACTGACGATGTGGTTCCATCGGTTCCCTCGGAATTCGATTCTGAGCACCGGTTCAAAAGTTAGAAATTCCTGCTCGTTCGTTCACTGAACGTACCCGAGCTAAACTTCAGATAGAAATTCTGAGCACACCGGGCCTCGGAATAAAGTGCCGTCAGAAAATGCGTTCTTGTAAAATCCCAAAGAAAATTAAGAATTATATTTCCTTTATTTTTACAGGTCTTTAAATTACTCCCACATTAGGGCTTTACGTCCCCGTAAAGATACATCATAACTAGGGAAACAAAAGTGGGTACTGATCACGCATCTGAGCCTCCCACTCCCAAGTGCTCTCCTAAAGATTCACGTGCTTACATCTGATTCGCACTAGAGGGATCGACCGTACACATAGGACCCACTCCTATTGATCCTCGATCTCCACTGGGAGCTCCGCAAAAGTCTCCCCATCATCCATGTCCAGCTCCCCATGGTCAATGATATGTGTCGAGTCGTGCACGTATCTTCTCAACTGAGACACGTGGAAGAAGTCGTGCACCCGATGCAATTGAGGTGGTAGAGCCAGGCGATAAGCTACCTCGCCAATCCTGCTAAGGACCTTGAACGGTCCGATGAAGCGTGGAGACAACTTGCCACCTCGTCCAAATCTCTGTATTCCAAGTCGAGGTGAAACACGCAAGAAGACGTGGTCTCCATCCTCGAACTCTAGTGGCCTCCGCCTCCTATCATCATAGGACATATACAGGCTCTGAGGTGTCCTCATCCTCTCCTGGATGACCTGGATCTTCTCTGTCATGGCCTGGACCATCTCCGGTCCCACAAGTGCTAACTCCCCAGGGTCTGTCCAACACAAATGAGATCTACAAGGTCGGTCATACAATGCCTCGTATGGTGCCATCCCGATGGTGGAGTGGTAAATGTTGTTGTACGCGAAATCCACCAAGGGTAGGTGGTCCTCCCAGCTGCAACAAAAGTCGAGGACACATGCGCGGAGCATGTCCTTGAGAGTCTGAATGGTCCTCTCCGTCTGACCATCCGTCTGAGGTTGAAAGGCAGTGCTCAGACGTAGATGCGTCTCGAACACCTCCTGCAACCCCTTCTAAAGTCGGGAAGTAAAGCGAGCATCTCAATCGGAGACGATAGATGATGGCACACCATGAAGCCACACAATCTCCTGAACTTAAACTCGTCCCAAGCTCTCCACTGAGCCCTGCTCTCTGATGGGTAAGAAGTGTGCCGACTTGGTGAGTCGGTCGACAATCACCCAAATGGAGTCGTGACCTCTGGAAGTGCGTGGAAGTCTAGTCATGAAGTACATAGATATCCCGCCCCACTTCTACTCTGGGACCTCAAAGGGTTGTACCTAGCCTACTGGTACATGGTGCTTTGCCTTCACCTGCTGGCAGGTGAGGCACCGAGAAACGAACTCTGCCACAGCCTTCTTCATGCCCGGCCACCAGTGTTGTCGTCTGAGATCCTGGTACATCTTCGCCACTCCGGGATATACCGCCAAGGTAGAAGTGTGAAACTCTCTCAGAATCTCCTTCTGTAAAGCAACTGGTACCAAGGTACGTCCTCTGAAAAGGACATCATGCTCTACACCAAATTAGAAACCATCAGGTGCCTGTCCTGAGGAGATCTGTGCACGCCGCGTCTCACAGTCTGTGTCCCCACGCTGTGCCTCTCTGACCTGCTGTAGTAGTGGAGGAGAGAATATGAGATACTGAAGGAAGAATGCTCCATCTCTATCCATGATGTATATCTACAAAGAGGCTAGATGCTCTGTCGCCTCCTCAAGTAGTTGAATGCTTGTCCTCCTGCTGGGAGCATCGACTACCACGTTCCCCTTCCCAGGAGTATAGAGTATCTCAAAGTCATAGTCCTGGAGTAACTCGATCCATCGCCGCTGTATCAGGTTCAGGTCATTTTGAGAGAAGACGTACCTGATACTTTGATGGTCAGAAAAGACTATAAAGCGCTCGCCCATCAGGTAGTGTCTCCATGTATTCAGATCAAAGACCAGTGCTAATAACTCTAGGTCGTGTGTAGCGTAGTTATGCCCATGCAGCCTCAACTGAAAAGATCCATAGGCAATCACGGCCCGCTCTTGCATCAGAACACATCCGATTCCGATCCCAGATGCATCGTAGTAGACTACATACCCTACTACCTCCTCAGGAAACCTCAAGATAGGTGCGCTGGTCAATCTCTATCTCAGCTCCTGGAAGCTCTGCTGACATCTGTCTGACCACAAAAAGGTTTTCCCCTTATTTTTCAAAGCTGAGAGTGGTGCTACAACTCTGGAGAAGTTTGGCACAAATCTATGGTAGTATCCAGCAATTCCCAAGAAACTCCGCACATCCATCACACTCCTGGGTGGCTCCCAAGCTAGCACTGCCTCGATATTCGCAGGATCCACTGCAACTCCCACCTCAGAGATGACGTGTCCCAAGAAGTGGACCTCACATATCCAGAACTAGAATTTCAAGAGCTTACCATAAAGCTGGTGCTCTCTGAGTGTGTCTAGTACAACCCGCATGGGGTAGGCGTGCTCCTCCTCAGTGGTCTAGTAAATAAAAATGTCTTCGATGAAGACCACGACAAATCGATCGCGGTATGGCTGAAATATCCTATTCATGAGGGCCATGAACACTGATGGAGCATTGGTTACGCCGAATGGCATAACCAAGAACTCATAGTGGCCATACCGACACCTGAAGGCCGTCTTTTGCACGTCCTCATCCCGAACTCTGAGCTGATGATAGCCTGACATGAGGTCTATCTTCGAGAACCATCGTGCTCCCTTGAGCTGATCCAAGAGGTCATCAATACTCGGTAGAGGATACTTGTTCCTCACTGTCACCTGGTTCAGGAGATGATAGTCTACACAAAGTCGCATGCTCCCATCCGCCATCTTGGCCAACAAAATCGGGGAATCCCAGGGTGAAACACTGGGTCGGATTAACCCCTTGCCCTGCAAGTCCTCCAACTGAACCCGTAGCTCTCGAAGCTCGGCGGGGGCCATCTGATATGCTAGAGTCGATATCGAGGCTGTCCCGAGTGACAGGTCAATATAAAAGTCTACCTCTCTACGAGGTGGTAGTCCTGGAACGTCGTCGGGAATGACGTTCGCATACTGATCCACCACTGCAGAAAAACCAGGACTCTGCACGTCAACTGCTCCTAGGATGAGACTAGGCAAATGATGAGTGATGGTATGTCCTCTCCTCTGGGAGAGTCCATCCTGTGCTACAAAGGCTCCCTTCTCGCCGGTGAAGGTGAACCTGCTCCTGTCGGTGCGTACACATCGTACCTTGCGCCTAATACAGTCAATCTATGTGTGGCCTGTAGACAACCAATCCATGCCCAAGATGACGTCATAAGGCCTCTACGCTACTACAAGAAGATCCCAGCCGAAGCTCTAACCTCCTAGATAAAGATCACTCTGTCGGCACCAGTGCTTTATCGTCGAGTCTGCTCCTGTAAGAGTCTCTTGCTGTAAGGATCGAGCCAATGGCTCTGTCGGAATCTCCGAGCTCCGAACAAGGGCAGCGGCTATGAAAGAATGACTCACTCTTGTGTCTATAAGTACTGCGGAAAAGGTGTAATAGACACATATAGTACCTCGAATCATCTTGGGCATTCCATGGTCATAGGCCTCCACTGCCTGGAGTTGTGCCTGTCTATGCCCGTCAGCTCCATGTAGTCGGGGTGGACCTCCTAGTGGTGGTGGGGGTAGAGCCTCAAAGCGTCTCCCACCACCTGCTGCTCGGCCAGCTCCTCTGCCTCGTCCGCCTACTCCCTGCGGACCGCCACGGTCGACCCTCTGCCTCTACCTGGGTGGTCCCTCAACCGTCTGCTACTCCTCGGCACGGCGGGTCGGGCAGTCACGAGCCATGTGGCCCTCCCGCCGCATGAGTATCATTGTCTGCCTCTCGAAAGACTGGCTCCGCGCTGTGTGCCCCGCACTGCTGAGCCAGTGTCCTGAGGTTGTCTGCCTGAGGGTCTGGTCTGCCTTGTCCCATGAGTCATCTGTCGACTGCCTGCTATAGAAGACTCTACTACATGCCGCCCTGCGGTGGGTCTCGGTGCTGGTGTAGACTCAGAAAGAAAGATCTCGATCAAAAGGGCTCGCTCCAGTACTCCTGTCTGGGTCGGAATGCTAAGGGAGATCAGTGATTCCCTGATCTCGTGTCTCAATCCCTTCTCAATTGTCCGAGATCGGAAGAATGGATCTCGTACCATGTCTGTTGAGTAGCACGAGATATCGGTAAATCTCGCCAAGTACTGGGAGACTGTCAAGCTGCCCTCCCACAGCTGAAGAAGCTCATGGATACGTACCGCACAGAGGGTGGCTGGGACGAACTCCGACCAGAAGAGGTTCTCAAAGTCAATCCAGAGGAGAGATGCCTAATCGTGCACCTGGAGCATCAAGCTCCACCATCTCCCTGTTGCCGCGTGCATTAGGCTCGCTGCGAGGATCACCATGAGGTCTGCTGGTGTCCTCACTAACCTGAAAACTCTCACCACTGCCTCCAGCCAGTCCTCGGCTGCCTGGGGGTCCATCTCCCCACGGAACCTGGGCATTTTCTGGTGCTGGAACTCATGTAGTACACAAAGGAGACGTGCATCGTCAGCGGCTGGGGCTGGAAGCATCGGTGGCTCGGCGGGTAGAGGTACCGTCGGTGCCTCAGTTGTCAAAGGGCCCTGCACCGAGGTCTCGTCGCTCGGTGGGCTGTCGTCACGCACAACTCTCGGAATCCTAGCTGGCTGCCGTCGTGGGGCCATCCTGAAAAGGAAACAGGTGTTCCACGGTCAGAACAATATACCTAGTGAGCTGACACAATGTAATCACAATGAAAACTTGAATCACACATTAAATCAATGTTTCTGTTCATTAAGTCGGAAATCAGAAGTCAGGGTCCTGGTGTACGGATACGTCGGCTGCCGCACCAACACTGGACTCCCTGGACTGATAACCACACCCAATACGCTTAACACTATTGCTTCACATAGAAAAGATCAGAGTCCCATGTTCTGTGGTAGAATCGAACTCCTCTGATACCAATTTGTCACGACCCGTCCTTGGGGACCATGTCGTGACTACCCCAAGCCCGCCTTCCACAGGCCAGGGGCTGGCGACTAGCACCAAGGCATAAATCCCGGTAAAAAGGGAAGTCATTGACTTTGTAAAGTAAACAAACACCACAGAGCAAGCGAGAAATAGAAGTAAACACTAAGAAAAAGCTGATACAATGTAAGTGTGGAAATGTAAGTGGGCCAGTATACAAACCCAAACTGAAAGTAAAGTACAACTGGAAGGCAAAACAGCAACTGAAAAGTAAAGCCAGAATGTCGAGCCGTCCACTGGAAATCCCACCTGAAGGGTGGGTGCAGATAGCCTCCACTGCTCCTCGTGTCCAGCCGACCGCTCCGAGTACGTCCCGCCTAGTGGTCCACCTCATGGTACTGTCCTGCTCCGCAAGCCTCAAGCACGATCAGCATTGTCTGTCGTCTGTAACCAACACAATGTAGTGCGGGCATAGCCCGTGCAGGGGTGAGTATAATCTACTCAGTAGGGACCCTGAGACCCCCGTTGGTATCCCATAATTCACAAAGGATAAACCACAAAGGAAAGATACAATCACGAAGTAACATCCAACACTGCTTAGGTATATGCCCATACATATACCTAAGTCAAAAAATTCCAGTACGCTCCAACTTCCGAGCCCATGTACAACCCAGTCAACATAGGAAAGAAAAACGTAATCCACACAGGATAGATCAACACAATCTACCAAGGAAAGAAAAACGTAATCCACAGAGGATAGCAAAACACAATGCCCAAAGGAAAGCAAAACATGATTCAGCTCACACTGGTATACTTCTTCGTATGACGATAGAGATGATCAGATATTGCCACTGATTCATCTAAGCCATCGGACCCACAAAGGATCGATAGATACTATCCCCTGCAATGACTCACAATGGATCTGACCCACAAAGGATCGATAGGTAACTAACCCCCGCAAAGTCCCACACAGGATCGGACCCACACAGGATCTGTAGGCGCTGGCTCACATAGAACCGCTGAGCGCAAACCCACACAAGATCGGACCCACACAGGATCGGTATCACTGATCCACAAAGGATCACTGAGTGCTGTAGTCATCGCTGTCGAATCCACTAAGGATCTCTGAATAGTCGTCGTCACAGTTGAAAACGCAGCTAGCACTCGGGTTCTCGCACACAACAAGCTCATTCGGGAGGGTCCGCTCCACGAGCAGAAAGGCTGATACATCAACTAACACATAGTCCACAGTTGTTGTATCCAAAAGTTCAGTATCGTCAACAGGAACTCAACGTCGTAGACGGCGCATCAATCGGACGCCCGGTCTGAGAGTTATTGGCTTTTTCGTCCCAGGGTCCCGGTTGGATTTAAAGTAAAACCAACCCGACCGTACTCCACCTGCGTCCAAACCTTGGGCGGAGTAAGCCAAAAGATCCGTCTCAGATAGATAAATCCATCAAAGTCGATGGTACATCAATCGGACGTCCGCAGCTCAAGATATGAGCATTTCTGCTCCGAGGGCCCAGTTGGTTTCGTGTACGAACGAACTTGGCTGAACCCAAAGTATTCTGAAACCTTGAGTGCAATATGTCGAAACGACTGTCTCGATCCAAGGATAGAATTTCCGCTGACGGTACATCTATCGGAGGTCCGTAGCCCAAGATATAGGAAAAAGACCGAAGAGGGTCCAAAAACAGGGGTTTCGGGCCCGGACCGACCCGGCCCGAGACCCCCGGGGTCGGCCCGGCCGGTGCGGCTTGGCCCGGCGCGCGGCACCAGCTGGCTCGGCCGAACGGCCGAGCCGTTCGGTTTGCGGGGGGGGGGGGGGGGGGGGGGGGCGCTGCCCCCCCATGTTTTGTAACCGCGACCCCCCTTAATGGGGCCGCTAGCTGGCTGGCCAGGGGGTTTGAACCTCCTGATTCTCTCCTGTCCGGCCGTCCCACCCCGGCCGGCCGGTTTCTGCCACCACAGGACCGGCGATGGCCGGTCCCCTCCCTACTCTGATGCCGGTGGCCCGTTTCCGGCCGGCGGTTCCCACACTTTGACGTGGCCCGGTACCGGCTGTGACCCTCATTCGTCCGGTGCGTTGCGACCGCGCCGCACCCCTCCGCCGCGGCCCCACTCCAGCCGAAGTGCTTTTGCGGTTCTCCGATGTGGCGCGACGGCGCCGCGACTTGGTTCATAATTTTAAAAGATGCGGCGTGTCAACATCGCGCATTCTTGTCGTTCGTTTCCACATGGTGTGACGGCACCGCGTCACTTCCCGTCGTACCACAACAACAAGAAAATAAAAAGGGAGGGAGGGAGGCCGTGTTTGTGCGGTCCGGCCTCCTCCCGTTAATTGATAGTATGCGGTCCAATTATATGTGGATAATGAATGGAAGTAAATCACAAAAGAAATCGCATAAACCCCTACCTCGTGTGAGCATGAACGGAGGTTCGTCGAAGGAGGATTCATCGCGGGAAGAGACGTCGTGAAAGAAGACGTTGATGGCGTCGCGTTACACGGCGTCGTGTAATCGGTTTCTGAGAACTCGGCATTCTTCATAGGAGACTGATGTGTTCTTCGTGTTCTTCATCGAAGACGAATAAGTTCCTCAAGTCCTTAGTCCTTTTCTCCCAAAGACTCCACCACAAAAATCGAACCCAAAAATAAATTAAGCCCAACTTAATTTATTATCTACACATTAGTTTGAATTTCATACACACACATTAAACTCACTCTTCATTAATAACATAAATTATTAATACTTAAGTTATCATATTAAATTGTGAGTTGAGGGAGTTAAGGAATGTGAAGGGGTGGGGTTCGCGTGGGCCCCACCACCCTCATAACCTTCCATGGGAAGTTGGTTAGTTACCCAACTTCCACCCAAAGTTTAAATCCACTTAGAAAAATAAAAATTTTAGTTAAATTTTTATTTTAACATCCAAAATTTTTATCAACCTCTCTCGTGAAAACACAACTCCGGAAAAGGTGTTTCTAAGAAAATATCGGCGATGTGGTTCCATCGGTGCCCTCGGAATTCGATTCAGAGCACCGGTTCAAAAGTTAAAAATTCCCGCTCGTTCGTCCACTGAACGTACCCGAGCTAGAATTCGGATAGAAATTCTGGACAAATTGGTCCTCGGAATCAAGTGCCGTCAGAAACTGCGTTCTTGTAAAATCCAAAAGAAAATTAGGAAAAAAATTTCCTTGAATTTTTATGGGCCTTTACACTACTGAAACATAACAGCATAGCCAGAAATTAACAGGGCTAAATCCGTAAAAACGCAATACCCTGATCAAGGGTATTGAGAAATTTTGCACATATAACTCAAAGGAATTCAACATAAAGGAACAAACCACCTACCAAAGTTATGTAGGATCGTTATACATGAACCAGAAGACTTGAATCACCAAATAACACCATAGATCTACAAAACCACTAAAAAATCTCAAAATAATATAACTTCAGAAAGAGTAGAAATCGGGAAATGATGCTCTATGAGAAGGAAGATCTTACTGAGGCGATCCCAACACAATTAGTGGGCATCTAATTGGAGAATGGATTCTTGGTTGGGGGCTTTGATAAGTATTGCAGTCATAAGATTTCTCTCAGATGAGACAGACCTTTAAGTAGGTGTTTCTATCCATCAGACGCAACCCAGGTACTTTTAATTAAAAAAAGTACACAGATTGTACTTTAGAAGTATATGGCATGTACATTACCTTACCGTCCCCTGCATTAGGTGGTCTCAAGGTCAACACACATGGATATTTGTAGGGATGTGACATGTCCATCACCCGAAAACCAGCGATAACCAAGTACATGGAATTTATTTAAGAAATTTCCAAAAAACTAGTCTTTTTCCCCAAAAATTCAAGAAAAAAGAAAACATTCCAGTAAAGAAAATCCAGGTTTTTACCAACATCCCCCATTAATGAAATTAGTCCTTAAATTTCATTATCAATGCGGTGTAGAAGAATAATTCTCGAACAACTTCGGACACTATGATCGTACCTTGGTCTCCATCTTCCAAGTCTCATCCTATACTCGCTTGTGCTACCATAGAACTCATACTATAGGAACAAACCAGCCATGAAGAACATTCATACGGTGATCAATAATCCAGATAGGATTCTCCTGAAATGAGGAGTCCACCTCTAACTCAACCTCTTCAGGTTGAAGAACATGTGATGGGTCTGAGAAGTAACGTCGAGGATAAGAACCATGGAAGACGTCAGGGCATAGCCTGGTAACTCTGAGGTAACAGCAACCGATAGGAAACTGGCCAGACTCTCTCTAAACCTCAAATAGCCCAATGTACCTCAGTGAAAGATTAACATGTCTCCTAATCCTCTTGTGCCCCAACCTCAGTGTGACACGCAAGAAAACCTAATCCCCAACCTTGAACTCCATAGTTCATCTCTGTTGATCAGCATAGGACTTCTGTCAAGATAGTACAATATCCATCCTCTACCAAATCAACTCTATCTTCTATGTGGTCTCCTGGACAAGACGATGTCCCAGTATAGCTGCCTCTCATGCCTCCAGCCATCATAAGGGTGTTCGGCATGGCCTACCGTACAAGGCCTCATAAGGTGCAATCTGAATAGTTTCTTTAAAAATATTGTTTTAGGAAAACTCAACCAGAGGTATGTTCTTCTCCCAAGAACATCTATAATCAAGGATGCATTCTCACAACATGTCTTCAATCACCTGAATAATACGCTGGGACTTGCCATCTGTCTGAGGGTGGTAAACTGTACTTAGAAGTACAGGTGTACCCAAAGTCTTCTGAAGTCTCTTCCAGACCCGAGAAGTAAAATGTGCATCCCGGTCTGACAAAATGGAGAGTGTAACTCCATTTAGGTATAAAATCTCATGGCTGAACAACCATCCCATCTCATCAACACTGACGGTCTCCATTATCGGAAATAAGTGAGCAACCTTCACGAGCCTATTAATGACAACCCATAAAGCATCATTCCATTAAGGTGGCCTCGGTAAACCTGTCACCCAATCCAACACAACTACATTCCACTTCCACTAGGGAATGGGTAAATGACATAGAAGCTATATGGGTTGTCGATGAACCACCTTCACCTACTGACAGGTGGAACACCTCATGACGAATCCAAAAACATCTTTCTTCATACCTGGACACCAATACTAACGATGTAGATCACGATACATCATGGTGAAACCATAATGAACTACTCAAACTGAGGAATGAAATTCCCACATCAACTCCTCACATAGTTCTACTGACACAAAAACGTGCCCCTGGAAATGTAAGATCTCATCCTCACCTATAGTCCATCCAGAAATAGGGGTCAATCCTGAAACACTCTCTCGTAGGACTAGACTTTCAAAATCTGATAGCTACCTCATTCACACAAGATCATGAAGATTATAGGTAACAACTCTAGAAGAAAGAAACGTATACCCCTCTCTATCATGTACTGCCACATGCATCATAGAGAATATATCCATATGCTACCACTCACTATTGGCCTCATGAACTTCCTGTATCTGTGTTCTCCTACTAAATTCATCTGCCACAGCATTGCCTTTCCATGGAATATAGGCAAGATCAATGTCAAAGGACTGATGGTACTCATCCCACCTTTGCCATCTCAAATTCAGGTCATGCTGGGTGAAGATATAATTTAGACTTTTGTGGTCGGTGAAAACCAAAAAATGCTCTCCCGGAAGATAATGTCTCTAACAGTGTATGGCATGAACAATTGCTGCCAAATCAAGATCGTGTGTCGGGTAATTCCTCTCATGTGGCCTCAACTGCTAAAACCCGTACATAATGAATCATTGTCCCTGCATAATCCCAACTCCCAGCCAGATAACTGATGCATCACAGTATAAAATATAGATTTTGTCTGGATCTGGAAATACTAGTATTGGTGCTGATGTCAACCTCTCTTTCAGATTCCGATAGTCTGACTCACATTATTCTAACCAAAACTACATCTCACCCTTCTTAGTCTGGCCCATCAGTGGCATTTCTAAGAATGAGAAATACTATATGAAACACCTATAATATCAAGCCAGAGCTTGAAAAACATCTTACGTCAAAAACATGCTTTAGCTTCTCCCTGGAAACTACAACTCTCACTTTCTCTGGGTCTACTGATACTCCTGTCTCTGAGATAACATGACAAGATTTTTGAATTTGGTCTATCCAAATGTCACACTCTATGATCTTAGTGTATAACTTATTCTATCTCAGTGTACTCAAAATGATCTCAAGATGGGTGGCATGGTCGTGTTGAGTGTGAGAGTACACCATGATATCGTCTACGAAGACTACAACGAAAGAATCCATGTATGGATGGAAAACTCAGTTCATCGGTTCCATTAAAACTGCAGGTGCATTAGTGAGACCGAACGGCATACCCATATACTCGTATAGACCATACCTCCTCCAAAAAGATGTAAGAGGTACATCTGATGTACTAACACACAACAAATGATAACCAAATCTCAATTCAATCTTCAAGAACACCTGATATCCTCATAGATGATCAAATAGATCATCCATCCTCAGCAAGGGATATCAATTCTTGATCATCAACTGGTTCAACTTATGATAATCCACACAAAGTATGAGGGTACCATCTGACGTCTTCGAAAACTGCACAGGAGAACCCCAAGGAGAAGTACTGGGTTAGATAAAACCCTTTCCATCCAACTCCTCCAACTACTTCTTGAGCTCATGTAGCTCGGGTGTAGCCATCATATAAGGAGGAATGGAAACTGGTGTCACTCCTGGAACGAGATCAATAGAAAATTCTACATCACACTCTAGAAGAAATCCTGAAAATGTTGAAATGCACGGCTGATTTTCGCCTATCGACCGGTCAAGGTTCTGGTTCACTTCTAATGTGTATAGCAGCACTCGGTTCGAATCCTCAGTGTTGATACTTTGTAATAGTCCTTTGTTTTTAGTTGATTGTATTCTGATCGGGGGGTTTGTTTTAATAGCTTAAATGAAGTGATTAATGATTGGTGTTTGATTTTACAATTTGATAAATATTGGGGTGAGTTCATTTTTAGGGATTTAAGCATGTGGTATCCTGGAGCTTTGCTTTATATTGCAGTTAATTTAACACCCACGGCGCAAGATAATATCGATTGGAATTACTAAGTGTTAAGGCTTTAATCCAAGGTTTAACTATACTAGGTGTTCTAATCTCAATTAGAGCGTGTTTATAGTAGTGTATTTATGTTTCCAATAATCCATGTAAACCACACGTTAAACAAAACAAGTCATTAATTGATGACATGTTAAGTTCAACAACCACAATGTTACATTAATGAATACTCATCGAGAAAATACTCTCAATCATTTAACATTCCTAAATTTTGAATCAGCTCAATGAGAGATTTACTCAGCCATTTAAATGATTAATCATATGGTTCTAATGTTTATGATGATAAATTAAGAAGATAATGAAAAGAAAGGGATAAGAAAAGAGTGGTGTGTCGAACAAACACACAAACGATAATGAGAATTAAGAACAAAATTTTGATTGAATGAGGAAGGAAAAGAAGGGAAGGGGATTCATTTTTATTTAAACTATTTTCAGAACATTAATATTAAACTACATAAGTTGGAGGAGAGTAAGAGATATTGAATAAGAAACTTGCATTAAAACAGACTTACAAATCACAAATTTACAAGATTACAAACGAAGAATAACACAAAAGTGAAAAGAAAAAAAGAGAGGAGGAAGGGTATATTATGTGAAAACATGAGTATTACAGGACCTCTAAATAATTTTTAAAGTCTTTGGTCATTCCAATATGTGATCCCCTCTTCTGAAATTCCAACCCCCTTGAAGGAGAGGAGGGGGATGCATTTATACCCCAAGGAAGTGGACTGTTTTCATTCCCAATCTATCCCTCCATTTTTATCACCATGTTGGCTATTCAGAAAGCCGAATCTAGAGAAATATAATTCTTAAAAGATGTATATAATAATGTTGGCCGACAAATCTAAAAATTTGAAGTCATTTTGACCCATGGAGCCAATGTTATGGCCGGTTGATTAATCAATTTTAATCTGTCCATTTCAATATAGTTTTTTTTATGTCCAAAATGTGAAAGGGTTTTTGAATAAGAATATGCCTTAAAATCCGAATGATTTCTATAACAGATTCAGCCATTAATATCTCCTCTTCCACACTACAAAATATCATATTTCTTAGATGCTTACATCATGATATAGGTAATGAATATTGTACTAATTTTATTTCTCGTCCAGAATGGTGGGCTAAAATTCAAAGCATATGTTGGGCCCCTTTTTTTGATTTGGGCCTTGAAATTTTTATCCAAGACTCCTTAAATGTTCCCCAAATGGTTCAGGAGAATGAAGGAATTTTAACATCTATATTGAGCCCAGTAATTCAATCTTCATGGCTGCTCTATTTTCATCACAGATTCTGTAGGCCCTCATGTGTGGTCCATATGAGACTTAAAATGGAAGAATTAGCCCATGATCCCTTCTAATGAAATGGTTAATATTCAATTAAGAATCCTGGAAAATAAAAACCACACATATTTAATCAGTCATGTGAGTGTTATAAATAAAATAGTAAACTAACTCAATTGGACTACTTCTAAAAATGCTCAAAAATTATACTTAGTATTAAAATATTAATATTTAACACACATTATCCACATTACATATAAAATTAGTAAAGGGAGTATATAATAAGTCATGAAAATATTAATAACATCAACTCCCCCACACTTAGTCTTGTGCTTGTCTTCATGTGAAACAAATATAAAAACCTGACAAAATCATTTTCACTCACCAACAGATATTAAAATTTTGTTTTCTCGAATCAGGGTTTAAACTAATTCACCCATCCATTTTGAATTCCACCACATGTTGTTACAGAAAAAATGTTGGAAAACTAATTCATTTTTTCATGCTCAAATTTATAAATGGAAAATGTGGACACTTAAAACTCACACCTATCAAGATGATAATATTCATTTGTAGAGGTTCTCTCTTTCACCAACCAAAAGAGAAAATATTAGAGTTTCAAAGAGCTCTCACCTTACAATCCCTATCCAAAGTGAAAAAGAATCAAGATGAATTTTTAAGTAGTTTTTCTGTGGCTATTTGACGGTAGGAATATAAGGTCTAATAGAGAGAAGAAGAGGGTTAAAACACCAACATAGAAAAAGCAATGCACATTTTTTTGAAATAAAACGTGGAAGGAAATAAAATTACATATTAACATGGGAATGATTTTTTGAAGAAAGACACAATAGAGGAAGAAAATTTTAAGGTAAGGAGAAGATGGAATATTTACAAAACACAAAACTTATCCCAATAAGAATATAATGAAAGTGCTCTTTGTTTCTCTTCCTTTTTTTTCTTTGTTTTTTCATAAAGTTGACCTTGAAACAGGTCTCACACTCATATCCCAACCCATGTATGATCTCTTTACGACAATAATTGTAATATTTATAACAAGATCAAAGGATGAGGGAGAGTGATTTTTGACCTACAAAAGACACAACCTATATTTTCAATTTTTTTGATTTTTTTTCATCATTTTTTTTTTGAAAACTTGTCAATAACATTTACAAAATTACACAAAAGGAAGTACATTACATTCTCCAAACCACATTGAATGAAAAACTCTCTCCCACACTGAAATGGATTCTTCCCCTCAAGCAGATGATATCTCGTTGAAAATCTATAATAGGGTAACGAAATAATGAAATCCATTCCACCACACTTAAATTTAAATAATTTATCAATGAAAATCCTAGTTGATATTCGGTGGGAAAAGGTATTGGGATTGTAATGTGGCTATAAAATAAGATTTTTTCATAGGCTTGAAGGGGCTTTTAAAAGGAGGATTAATTTTAGGGAAATGGGAGGCTATTTGGTTATTGTGATTCTCATGTGGTTTAGAAAATTCCTCCCTCATATTAATTCACAATAAGGTGGGATATTCATCTCGAAGGTCCAAAAACTCAAGACTCCAAAATGGGGGGGGGGTGAAAACACACATTTTGAAAATATGGCCATAGGTGGCCTTGGAATGAAAGCAAATGTTGTTCCTCACGGGTTGGGAAAAAAATTTACAAATAAAAAATTGTGCATTCGAAATGTATTATTCATGAAACAACTTTGTTCATCCAAAGTCATGACGAAAATAATAAAAATTTGAGATAAAATAATGTCTGTTAACTCCCCAAAATGGTTGGAAAACATTTCAAAACTCGACGGTGATTAAGCATGACTCTTGATTTTTTTTAACTGATTGTTTTTTTAGGTTTTTCTTTATAAAGATACACCCAGACAAAAGAGAATGTGAAAAATAATGGTTTTGAAAAATAATGTCATAAAAAATGAAAGATAGAGGAAGAAGAAGAAAGAGGTAGAGAGAGGAAGAGATGGAGAGAGATTTAAATGGAAAGAGGTTCCCCCGGGTTTGGATTTGGCGGGTTTCCATCTCCATCTAGTGGTAGGTAGACTGGAGAAGTTAGGGATCCATTGGAATTCAATGCTGATCTAGGATTGTGGATCATCTCATTGTGATGCTTTAACCTATGTCCATTAACTGTAAATGTCCTTTTGAAAGAGGGGTCTTGGACCTGCACTGCACCAAATGGGTAAACATTAGTAATAACAAAAGGACCTTCCCAACGAGAATTAAGATGACCTGGGTGAAGCCAAAATATTGAATTGAAGAGCATTACCTTTTAACCTTCATCAAATACCTTTCTCGGGATGTGTTTATCATGGAGTGCGTTGGATTTTTCTTTGTAGAGATTAGAATTCTCATAGAATTCAATTCGAAGCTCCTCCGGTTCAGCCAATTGTAATAATCATTCATCACATGATTTTTAACAAGCATAATTATAGGTTTTCACAGCCCAAAAAGACTTATGTTGGATTTCATCTGGTATATGACATGCCTTACCAAAAACTAGCCTAAAAGGAGACATACCGATGAGTGTTTTATAGGAAGTTTGGTAAGTCCAAAGTGCTTCACCAAGTCTTTCAGGCTAGTATTTTCTTTTGGGTTTTACAATTCTCTCATGAACTATTTTCAATTCTCTATTAGAAATTTCATCCATTACATTTGTTTGGGGATGATATGCTGTTGAAGTTTTATGTACAACCCCATTCCTTTTCAAAATAGATTCCATGGTTTTATTAAAAAATGGGTTCTGAAGTCACTGATCAAGGCACAAGGCGTGCCAAAACTATGGAAGATGTGTGTCTTTAGGAACTCACTAACATTATGTGAATCATCCTTTCATGTGGGTTTGGCCTAAAACCACCTAGAATCATAATCAACTACAAGAAAGATGTATGAGATTCTATTGGAAGGGGGAATTGGTCCCATGAAATCAATGCCCCAAAAATCAAAGATCTCACAAAAAATTAAAGGCATTCAGGGAATTTCAATTCTCTTGGAAATTGTGCCATACTTTTGGCAAATGGGACATGATTGACAGAACTCATGTGAGTCCTTGAAGAGTGAATACCAGAATAATCTAGAGTCTAGGACATTTCTAGAGGTCCTTTGGGGTCCAAAGTGGCCACCACCATGCCTTGAGTGAAAAAATTCTAATATGGATGGATGTTCATTTTCATCGACACATCTCCTTATTACCATGTCATCCCTAGTTTTCCAAAGTTTATTTTCATCCGAAAAATAGTATTTTGAATCACTTTTCAACATCATTTTTTGATATTTTAAATAATATTCAAGAGAAACACTATAAACCAAGTAATTTACAATTGGGGCATACCATGGTATTTTTGGAGTGAGAGATGAAAGGTACTCAGTGGGGAATTTAGGATCCGTGATTTTAGAATTAGAATAATTAGAAATTCTACTCAAGTGATCATCCACATGGTTTTCTTTTCCTGTTCTATATTTTATTTCATGTTCAAACTCTTGGAGAATTAGGATCCATCTTATTAGCCTTGGTTTGGAATCACTTTTCTTGAGTAAGAACCTTATATCATAATCTTCTGTGAAGATGATGATTTTGGAACCTAAGAGATAGGGCCAAAATTTATCTAAGGAAAAAAACTTCTAAAAGTTCTTTTTCAGTGACGATGTAGTGAGATTGATTTTTATCCAATGTTTTTGAGGCATAATAGATGACATGAGGAGGTTTTTCTCTTATTTGACCAAGAACATCCCCAACAGCTCTTTCAGAAGCATCACACATCAACTCAAATGGTATGGACCAATATGGGGGTTGGATTATCGAAGCAGATGTGAGAGAAATTTTGAGTTCAATGAAGGCTCTCTTGTAAACCTCATCAAAATATAAAGTGACAACATTTTGGAGCAACCAAGTGAGTGAGAGGGAAATTTTACTGAAGTTATGGATGAATCTCTAATAGAAACCGGCATGACTGAGGAATGAACGGATGTCTCTAATAGAAGTAGGTTTGAGAAGTGATTAGGTCACTTCAATTTTGGCAGGATCCAATTCAATACCATCTTTTGAAACTATTTTCCCTAGAACAATCCCATTTTCAACCATGAAGTGACATTTTTCAAAATTTAACACAAGGTTACACTT
Source organism: Viscum album (assembly GCA_963277665.1). Classification (NCBI taxonomy): domain Eukaryota; kingdom Viridiplantae; phylum Streptophyta; class Magnoliopsida; order Santalales; family Viscaceae; genus Viscum; species Viscum album. Next base: position 1,815,288,925 of record OY728151.1, on the reverse strand, counting down.
GACACACTATTGGAGGACTAGAGAGTCTGAATTAAAACAAGATTCAAATTACTCACAATAAATGGTGAAGTAATCCATGAATAATTCCATGCAGTGTTCAATGAACTCGGAAAAGATACTCATCATACACCACTAGAATGTTGTAGGAGCATTCCAAATTCCAAAAGGCATTCTTCTATATGAATATGTTCCAAAGGGGCATGTGAAAGTAGTCTTTTTGTGGCCCTGAGGTGCGATTGTGATTTTGAAGTAGCCGGTGTATCCATCAAGAAAGCAATAGTGTGACTTTACAACTAATCGTTCCAGAATTGGATCAAGGAATGGAAGAGGTTAGTGATATTTTCTTGTTTCAACATTCAATTTCCTATACTCGATGCACACATGCCATTTGTTTTTCACTAGAGTTGTGACTACCTCTCCTTGTTCATTTATGACAACAGTAATCCCACCCTTCTTAGGTACAACTTGGATTGGACAAAACCATTCATTATCATAAATTGGGTAGATAATAACACCATGAATAACCATGGTGATCTCTTCCCTAACTACCTCAAGGATGAGTGTATTGAGTCTTCTTTGTGGTTGTCTAGTTGGTTTGGATGATTCCTCAAGAAGGATGTGATGCATGGAAAGAGAAGTGTTGATTCCTTGTTTGTCATCTAGTGTCCAACCTAGGGACTTTTGTTTTACTCTAACACCTGAACATGTTTGGAATCCTTAGTTTCGGTAAGTGAAGAAGTGATAATGGCCATATAAGAGTGATCATGGAAAACGGATTCATATTTCAGGTGTTCAGGAAGAAGTTTTAGATCAGTCTCATCTTTAATTTGGGTGCTACAAAACCCAATAATGGAGGAAGGGACTTCAATTGCTTCAGATTCATTCTCCTTAATACATTCCAATGTGGAGAATTAGAGATCATAGTTGATGTGGGATTCAAGAGTGTTTTAAAGTTCCTCTAGATTGATGGAGTCTATAAATGAGAGGTCCACATCAACATCACCATTTATGACTTGGTTAATCATGGTGTAGATTTCACAGGATCCTTTGTTATTAGAACATGACGAACATGGTGGATTGGGGTTCGATTGACCCTTAGAAGTGTCCTCAGAAGAATGGATTGAGAATGTTGAGTGATCCTCAGATGGGTATCACATGAGTTGGAAAATGTTGAACATGACCAGTTGGTCACCTAATTCCATGGATAAGATGCCTGAATGGACAACAATCCTGGTTCTTGCAGTCTTGAGGAATGTTCTTCTTAGAATTAGGGGAGATCGAGAAGAGTTCGTCTCACCATCCATGTCAAGGACATAGAAATCAGCAGGGAAGATAAGATCATTGACTCGAACAAGGACATCATCAATCATTCCCTCAGGACTGGATGTGCTTCGATTGGCTAATTGAACGACAACACCCGTTGGATGTAAGAGACCTAGAACAAGGTTGGAGAAGATGGATTTGGGCATGACATTAATTGAGTCTCCTAGGTCTATGAGTGCATCATCCAAGTTGGAACATCCAATTTGGCATGGGACCGTAAAGGTCCATGGAACCTTGAACTTTATGGGAATAGACTGCTGGGTGGAATCATTTTCGAAGGTCCTATGTTGCCTCTTGTGGGTACACAGCTCCTCGAGAAACTTTTAATACTGAGTAATTTGTTTTATGGAATCTAAGAGTGGAATGTTGACTTCAACACGTCTAAACATGTCAAGCATTTCAGGATCAGGTTCAAAGGACTTCTTTGCCTTAAAAACAGCTTGAGGAAAAGAAATTGGATTCCAATGTGGAATAAAAGAATGTGAGGGAATGGATTCAGGTTCCTTTTCCTGTTTCTTTTTCTTTTCATTTTCTAGGTCTACATTAAAAGGAGGGTTGGAAAACTTATCTTGAGGCATAGCAATTTTCTTTTCTGATCTAATTGAAATTGCACATACATTACCCTTTGGGATGGGTAATGATTGAGTTAGATGTTTGAAATAATTGGATGGTTACTATGGACTAAGGTGGGATTCTAATTGACCAATTTGGGTTTCAATGTTCTTGAGGCTAGAACGGGTGAAAGACGCAAGATCTTCCATTGAACTTTCCCATGGTTTCTTAGAAGAATAGGCTTATCTCGAATTGGGATTACCATAATTTTGGTTCTTGGGAAAGAGGTTATATGGGTTTTGGAATAGGGAAGGCGCACTGGGATAATGGAATCTAGGAGAAGGATTGTTCTTTTGAGGTTGAGGAATAAAAGGATAAGGTTGATGGAAGTTACCAACGCCTTGAAGATATTGAAACTGGTTTGGGTTTTTAAGAGTGAATTGAGGGGGATGAGATATGAGATTATCATACCTAAGGCCTTGGTTATAGGAAGAATAGAAGGGCTTAGAGTGAGATTGGTTGAAGTTTCTAACAAACTGGCCTGATATTTGAGGGTTGGTGTTCCGCTGAGCATTTGCTGCAATGAGCTCCATTGGTCTAGATGAATTTGATTAATCCTCTGGAAGTTGTGGACATGTGTCTGTTGGATGAGATGAAGAGTTTCAGATTCCACAGTTTTTGAGAGGTCTAGGAAACATTTATTTCTAAGAAGATGAGGTTGGGGAATTGGTATCCACAACTAGTTTTCGCACAAGACCAGTAAGTTCACTCATCCACTCAGTCATCTTTTTTGGATCCATTGATTGATTATTATGTGCTTGTTTGACTTGAGCATGTGCTCTATTATGGAATTGTTTTTTGTTTTCAGCCATGTTACATATGAGATCTCTTGCTGATGTACGAGTTTTATCAACAAGAGCACTGCCACTTGCGGCATCAATGAGAGTTCTCTCCATAGACAATAACCCCTCATAAGAGTATTGGATCAAGAGTTGGTTAGGTATTTGGTGGTGTGGGTAGGTTGAAAAAATATTTTTCATCCTCTCCCAGAATTCATGTAGTGATTCATTTGGGAACTGTCAGATACCACTTTTTTTCTTTCGGATCGATGTAGTACGAGAAGTAGGAAAGAATTTCCCTAAGAAGAGTGGCTTCATGTCATTCCATGTGGTTATGGAACCAGGATGGAGGTAGTAAATCCATGAATTAACAGTGTTAACCAGGGAGAAATGGAATGCTCGAAGTTTGATTTGTTCCTCAGAAACCCCGTGAGGCTTCATGGTAGAGCACACTATATGAAACTCTTTAAGGTGGAGATGTGGATCCTCACCTACTAGCCCGTGGAAATGAGGGAGAAGATGAATCAAACCCGATTTGAGTTCTAATTAAGCCTCTATTTTTGGATATTGAATAAAAAGAGGTTGGTAATTCATTTCTGGGGTAGCAAGTTCTGTACGTTTTTTCCCTGGGATTGGCCATATCTAATTCAATTGGCTGAACAAGGACTGGTTCTTGAATTATTTGATTATCATTTATGTTCCTCCAATGTTGGTGAAGTTTTCTCTGAATTTTAGGGTCAAAAAAATTAGAGGGATTGTTTTGAAGTCTACGTGGCATTTAGATAGAATTTGGATTAAATAGGAACATGGGTTTTTCTTTTTATTTTTTCAGTTTAGGATTTTTATGAGAAGATGGGTTTATCATTTTTTTTCAATTTTTTTTTTAAATTTTATTTTTTTTGTTTTTTTACCATAACCAGAAACTAATGACTATATTAATCACCATACTCGACAATGGATCCATTTTAAATGCACGGCCGATTGTCGCATATCGACCAGTCAAGGTTCTGGTGCTCTGCTAATGTGTATAGCAGTACTCGGGTCGAATCCTCGGTGATGATACTTTGTAATACTTGTTTGTTTTTAGTTGATTGTATTCTGATTGGGGGGTTTGTTTGAAGAGCCTAAATGTAGTGATTAATGAATGATTTTTGATTTAACAATTTGATAATTGTTGGGGTGAGTTCATTTTTAGGGATTTAAACTTGTGATATCATGGATATTTCCTTTATATTGCAATTAATTTAACACCCACGTCGCAAGATAACGTTGATTGAAATTACTAAGTGTTAAGGATTTAATCCAAGCCTTAACAAAACATTGTGTCTAATCTCAATAAGATATTATTGATGGTAGTGTATTTATGGTTCCAATAATCCATGGAAACCACATGTTAAACAAAACAAGTCATTAATCAATGACATGCTAAGTCCAACATACACAATGTTAAATTAACGAATACGTATCGAGAAAATAATATCAATCACATAAAATCCCTAAATTTTGACTAATCTCAGTGAGTGATTTACTCAGCCATTGAAATGATTAATACTATGGTTATAATTATTATGATGATAAATTAATAAGAGAATTAAAAGAAAGGGATAAGAAGATAGTGGTGTGTCGAATACACACCCAAACGATAATGAGAATTAAGAACAGAATTTCGATTGAATGAGGAAGCAAAAGAAGGGAAGGGGATTCAACAGTATTTAAAATATTTTAAGAACATTAATATTAAACTACAGAAGTTGGATAATAATAGGAGACATTGAATTATAAACATTCATTAAAACTGAATTACAAAACACAAACTTACAAGATTACAAACGAAGAACAACACAAAAGTGAATGGAAACAAAGAGAAGAGGAAGGATATATAAAATGAAAACATGAGTATAGAAGGTCCACCAAATCCTTTTTAAAGGCTTTGGTTGTTCCAATATGTGTTCCTCTCTTCTGAAATTCCAACCCCTTTGATGGATAGGGGAGGATGCATTTATAGCCCAATGAAGTGGATTGTTTTCATTCCCAATCTGTTCCTCCACTTGCATCACCATGTGGGGTATTCAGACAAACGAATATCGAAAAATATCCTTATTAAAAGATTTAGATAATAATGTTTTACAACCTCTCTCAAAATTTTGAGTCATTTGGACCTATGGAGCCAACGTTATGGACGGTTTATTAAACAATTCTAATCTGTCCATTTCAATCCAGTCTTTTTTGAAGTCCAAAATTTGAAACTGTTTTTGAATAGGAAGATGCCTTCAAATATGATTGATTTCTTCAACATAGTTGGTGGAAAATATCTAATCTTCCACAATGAAAAATATCAGTTTATTGGATTCTTACATCAAGAGATATATCATGAATACTGTACATATTTTATTTCTCTTCTAGAATGGTGGGATAGACTTTGAATCATAAGTTGGGCCACTTTTTTTTAGATTTGGGCCTTGAAATTTTTATCCAAGACTCCTTACATAGTCCCCCGAAACTTTGAGGAGAATTAAAGAATTTTAAATTCTATATTGAGCCCAGTAATTCAATCTACATGGCTGATCCAGTTTCTTCATAGATTCTGTAGGCCCTCTTGTGTGGTCCATTTGATCTATCAAATGGAGGAATTAGACCATGATCCCTTATAATGAAATGTTGAATGTTGAATTAGAAATCCTAAAAAACAAGAACCACATAATTGTAATCTGTAGGGTGATATTTATAAATAAAATTGTAAACTGACTCAATTGAACTACTTCTAAAAATGATCAAAAATTACACTTAGTATTAAAATATTAATATTTCACACACATTATGCACATTTCATATAAAATCAGTAAAGGGAGTATATAATATGTAATGAAAATATTAATAAAATCAAATTTACTCTAGAAAGACGTCCCTGAAATGATCCACCACTAGAGGAAACTCCATCTATGAAGTCTCCTGGTCATCCAGATAAAGACTAAAAATCTAGGATATAAATCCTCCCAAACCAAGGTGCTCGGGTCCTGCTCTACTCTCCTGGACATCCCATTCACCCTTGTGAAGAAACGATCCACCCTCTAGTGATTTGAAACTCACCCTATGACGATAGCAATCAACAACAGCCTGGAATAGAACTAACCAGTCCATTCTGAGAATGATGTCGTAGCCTTTCATCTCTATGACATAAAGGTCCCATAACAAGTGACACCCACCAACCTAAGGATGGAAATCCTTACGCTATCGCACACTATTAATTCTAGTCCCCAATGGAGTTTTCAACATCAATATATCAATATATGAAAAGATAGAGAGCCCAAGGCTCTCCACAACAGCAATAGATATAATGCTATGGGAATCCCCTATATCGAATAGAGAAGAAGCTAAAACTATGGATCCTTGGATTGTACCTCGAACAGCCGAGGGTCCAAGATCCGTCTTTTGTTGGGTCAAATCCACTAAAAATTTTTGACCTACACCACTGCCAAGTGACCCTGTCTGACCACTCTGAGATGATCTACCCTATAGTCGTTGAAAGCCCGTTGACTAACTACCACGACCATGACCTCTACCTCATCATGAATGACCGGAAGAACTCCAATTCCCAGACTGATGAGAAAATGGTGGCCCTAATCCAGAACAAGGAGTCATTGAAGAACCCATGTCACCAGTTACTAGTGATTAAGACTGAGAGAAACGTGGAAGATGACCCATCTTGCCTTAATATCGGCAATCCACTAGGCCTCTTGGGAAATATTGCCGCATATGACCGTTCTTCCCGCACTGGTAGCACACTAACTGGGTACTAGAAAAAGTATCTTCACTCCTTAGATCACTGCATGAAGACCGCTTGTGGCACTTCCTGTAGTCATAAGTATGGACACTAACTTTAGATATCGAATGACCTTGGCTCACAACTCCAGAATCCATCAGATTACGCTCTGTGATCAGTGCCTGGTTGATTATAGAAGTGATAGACGTCAAGCTAAAGATATTCACATGCGATCGGATGTGGTTCCTCAAACCATCCTCAATATTCCTTTCTAAGAATAACTCATCACCCCCTAGAATAGGCGTTAAGAACTGTAGCTCATGGAAGTGAGAGAAATACTCTCTGACGGAATGAGTACCCTACTCCAGACTTATAAAATCTCGGGATCAAACGGCCCCCATAGTTTCTAGATAGAAGTAATTTTAGAAGTAACACTAGAACTCATCCCAGGCCATGATTTGCTGGTGTCCCGCATGTGAGATCACATCCCACTATCTCTTGGTTTAGTCCCAAAGCATGTATGAAGTCAGATTGACCCACCAATCTAGAGGTGTATCTAGATGATCAAATAAAGAAAGAATGGCTTCTAACCATGACTCTATAGCTTGAGGTCCTCCTTACACTCTAAAAGTTGGAGGATTCTGTAGCTGAAAGACCCGTTTCAACTCTTCGATAGATGGGGTAGGATGCGGTACTCTGTGGAAGGTATGCTTGAACCTCATGAAGCCCTCTCGGAATTGTGCATCATCCCTTATGTCCAGAATGAAGGATGGTTCAAAGACTAGAACAACTGGAGGATATGTTGTAATTCATTTATCATCCATGGCTGGCTTCTAATCACTACTCTATAACTGGCGGAAAACCAGAGGATGTCTCAGTGGCATGACTATGTAATGTCAAGTGAACACCTTAGATCAAGATTTTCTAGGACTAAAAACATGAAGATTAAAAATGGAACTGGAGAAAGAAAGCATTCATGTTTTATAATACATGGCTTCACAGTGTGTATACATAACTACATGGAGTGTTCCCCTAAGCCTTCACATGGGTGTGTACTTCTGCCAAAACTGGCAGTGTAACAACCCAAACACACAGCGTGTTGTCCTAACACATGACATGTACATTAATAATATTCCCCTTCCCAAGTACTTATACACGACAAAGCTACATGGTTATCTTAGAACAGGACTAAACTGCGTGTTTGTGCCAGACATGGCATGTACTACACGAGCTTCACTGACCCGTGTTGTTAGTGACACGGATGAATAAAATTCTCACACAAACTGGCATGTTTCGGACAAACACGGCATGCACTAAAAGATTTCCATCGACATGTGTTGTTAGTTACAAGGTTGGATTCTAGGTATTACACTACACTGCGTGTTCAAGACAGACATGACGTGTAATGCTTACATTTTTATCCATCTGGGTCATTAGTCAAACGGGTAGACACATGGTCTAAACCCACAGTGTGTATGTCTGGTACATGACATGTCCAACCAAAATGTTATCCCAACCCCATGTCTCTGCCCAAACAGCTAGCGACACGGTTAGAGACTACACGACATGTACATAGAGTACACGGTGTGTACATAAGAAAAATAGTTTCTTCCCAAACAGAAGAACACAAGGAGTGTATTAAAAACTACACGGCATGTATATTGTTTTTCTGTAGATATTAAGCCTCCGAAACTACTTTTGAAGCGTAGAAAAAACTGAAATGAACATTAAAGTGAAAAATTCTAATCCATAAGGGCCCATACTCCCCATGAATCAAAGCTTGGCATATCTTACATGTCCTAAACACGTAAAATAAGGCATTTATCCTCGAAATTCCGGTCTATGTAGGACCATAACCCACAGGTCGAAGGATCGAAACATCCATTTGATACCGCTTTGTAACATCCCTATTCTAGAAGCCACCTAGAGGAGCCCCATACCCAATTGGTCTCATGGACTCAAGTGCATTTCTCCGAACTCCGAAGGCAATCGACTAGGAGTGAGGGACTTGGGTGTGATAGTGGGGAAACTATGCCATTACTAGAATATTTACACAGTAGAAGAGAAACATATAACAATAGAAAAACAAGTTATAATGGAATAGAATAGTAAATAGCATAAGAATGAATGTAATAAGCAGCTGAAGCACATATATAATGATTCATGATACATTTGTCTTGGAAAGCATCCAAACACGTCGCAATGCTGAAATACAGTACTAAAAAATCTAAAAAAAGAAAACAATAAACAACTCCTCAACATCCAAGCCTCAGATGGGTCCCACAATCTCTAGTTCCAAAGTAGCCAAGTACCAGAAGTAGAGTGGTTCTTTCCCTTATATATACCAGCAACAGTATAATCTGTTTGGGACCAAACGCATGACCCAAACAGGGTGTGATGCTAATCCTAGTAGGTAACCACCAAGAGATCTGTGCCTAATAGTTATTGAATATATATGGCTGGCAATAAGAAAAATAAATAGTAATCAAGGAAGTTCTCAATAGTAAATATTCTTACAGATTCGAAGTATTCAAACTCCACATATCATGTAAGTAGATAATCACAAATAGGTAACCCTCTGGGAAGTACTCACAACCTAATCCCCTCTGGTCCTACAAAACAAACACAAGAAATCCTCTGGGAAGTACACGCAGTCTAACCCCTCTATTTTAGCTTTAGTATAGACTCTCTAGGGAGGCACTCGTCATCAATTCCTCATATAGTCTCGTATCGGTAACCAAAAGGCGCTATGGGGAAGTACATCCATCTCATTCCCCATGTGGCCGACGTCGAGGAACTACATACACTCTGAGGAAGCACTTACATCAATTCCCCATATGGTCTCGCATCGTAACATTAATAACAGACACTCTGGAAAACTTATTACACACATTCTCTCTATGGTCCACTAAATCAGGTTATCACGACCCTGTGTAAGTCAAACAAGCATAGAAATGAAAAGCAACAAAATTAAACCTCAAGAACTTCTTGGATAACTAGTCTATAGTTCAATATCATGCTAGATAATAAACCCTCCATCCTGTAATACTAGGCATGGGAAACAAATAAGGTAGCCTAACAAGATAAACAAGACCAAAAGGTCATAAACAAAACATGAATGGGAAAACACTTCCAAAGTATATAAATTAACCATATTCACATTTAATTAACCTCAACTCAAGAATAAAAGCATTGAAGGCAATTAAAAAGGATAAAACTGTAAACACGCAATACGCCGATCAAGGGTATTTGGAAATTTAGGACATATAACTCAAATAAATTCAACATAAAGGCAAAAAAAACCTACCTCAGTGTTGTAGGATCGTTATACGTGAACCTCAAGCCTTGAATCACCCAAGAACAATGTAGATCAAAAAAATGCAAAAACTCTCAACCGAAGATATCTTGTGAAAGAGGGGGAATCCCGAAACGAATCTCTAGGAGAATAAAGATCTAACTAAGGTGATCACAATGCAATCGACGACGGTCGGATCAAAGATCGGATGCTCAGTCAGGGGCTCAGAAAAGGATTGAACCTGTACAGTTTCTCCCAGACAAGACAGACCAAGAAGGAGGTCTTTCTATCTATCAGACATGACCCCAATACATTTAATTAAAAAATAAAGTACATGATTTGTACTTTATACGTACAAGGCATGTAATTTCCCTTACCGGCCCCCGTATTAGACGGTCTCTAGGCTACCACACATGGTCATGTGCATGGTCGTGAGACGGTCTGCACCCAACTACCTGCAGTAAACAAGTACATGGCGTGTAATTAAGAAATTTCTAGAAAACTCTTTTTTTCCTCCAAAACACCAGAAAAAGGAAAAAATACATTCAAAGAAGATACATGTTCTCATAGGTTTAGTAAAAAATTTGATACTAGGATGTGAAAAATTTATTGATAACCCTTAGTATACTCTCCCATATCGGTGAAATCCAATTTTATGGTGAAGATAAGTGTAACGCTCTGACCCCAGTTACCCAAAACCGGTGCATTATTACATAACATTTTCATGATACAAGGAATCATGTCCCTAATGACCAATCAGTTTAGTAGCTCTGGAAGTACAAAATTCATACATAAGTTTTACACTAAATAATGTAATAAAAAAACATTGTGTCCCCTTTGAACACTCTTATATCACTTTGCCTATTTCTGGAGGTAAATCATAACATACATATTTGAATCATAGGAAAAATAAAATGTAATAAAGGGGTGAGCTCAGATGATCAGTAAGAATAACAATATAGGAGAAACTAAAATAAATTGGAATAAACATTTATGGTAATGAATATGAATTGAACACACACCTTCTAATCTTAAACTTCATCATAATAAACCAAAGTTAATCAAATAATTCCATTTACTTATTAACATGGATATTCTACTAGTCAAAAAAACACATGTAATATAAATAGACAATTTCGAAATGATAGAATGCATAATTCCATACTTCATAACCACATAGTCAAGGACTTGTGTCCATACTACAAATAAGATTTTTTCAAGGCCTACTGCCAAGACACCAATTTGTCTCCTGTGATCTACCAATGCTTTGATGATCTATATCAGGTTCCACCCATCACTTACTAATTCCAATGCATTCCTCATATGAATGTGTGAGACATTATCTAAACATTCTTATTAAAACTATAATATGAAATCTCAATACTTTAACTACATACAATGAATGGTATAACAATAGTACATCCAGAATCAATCATAACTCATAAAATACAGTATGGAATATTGTATTATAATAAATTAACCTCAATTGAGAATAATAAAGGATCATGATATAGATGAAAATAATAATCAAAACTATTTGAGAGAAATATCCCCCTTTTATTGAAAACATTTAAAAGTATCTCTATTTTTTAAGAAGTTATTTAAAATAGAATTTTGAATAAAAGATTCTCATACCACTTCAAAACATTTAAAAGGAATTTTAATTTTAAAACATTAATTTCCATATAAATAAATCCTTAAAACCATTTTTAAAACATGGACCTTAATGATAAATATTTAGAAAGATGCATTTTTAAAACATTTAAAATGATATTTTAGTTAGAGTTCCTAACCAAATGAGAGACGCTACAACAAAAATAATTGAGGTAATCAAAACATAAAAATATCATGAGAATAAATGGATTCATGATATATTATTTCAAAGTAAAGTATAGACACCAAATAAAATTGAATTGGTTCATAACAACAAATAAGTCTCAATGGAATATAAGTTGAGATGAAATCCCTTATAAAGACAGTATCCATAGGTTAAGGATAAATCAATGACATAATTATGTGTCAAACACATAAATACACAAATTATGATAGGATATTCAGTGTAATAAAATCAGAGGACATTCACACATATTCTTGTAACAACAACAACAATGACTTGGATGTTAAACTCAATGAATGAAAATTGAGTTAAAGATTAGTCTTACCAAGTTCATATCTATGACTTGAGAATTTATCATTAGAGTGATTATGTTTATCAAAAGAATAACCACACAAAGAGGAGTGGTAATTACTATATAAATAAATTAATATTGACTTCACATATTATCTTTTATTAAAATAAACAATGATGTTTGCGTAAAACCCAATGAGTGGAAATCGAAATTAGAAATTCCCTTAATGATTTGGTGACTTACGAAACATACAACCCATGAAATAAGGATCATAAAATGAAGATGTAAATACCCATAAATTAATGTATATTACATAAGAAATTCAATCATGGGATGTACATACATCACACAATAGAAAATAGTGGAAATATATCATGAATCTCATGGAAATAAGAAGTGAGATGAAAACCCATTTCCATGTTGTAATTAATAGAGTCGTATGATGAAAAGTTAATAAAAAACAAATGAATCATAAAATAACATGAATATAATGAGACTCAGGATAATATATATCAAATTGAAGTACATAACACACCACATGCAATAAGTTAGTGGCGAACAATAGAAATCTCACAGAATTAAAAGTGAGATAAGAAACCCCTTACCTTGCACATTCCTTTGGTCGAGTGTAAACCTCATGTATAATGATCATAGTATGTTATTAAATTATATCATAAACATATTAATATTTATTATATCATAAGTGATTCATTTATGACTTTATACTACCTATTTAATAATTATTTCCTTGTTAAATTAACATTTTGGGTAATAATCGCTTTCTTTATTGTATGTGTTTTAACTTATTACTCTTGATCGTATCATTTAGATCATGATTTAAATGCATATATAATATATGGAATGATTTATATATCATATATATTTAGAATTTAAATATTTATAATACATAGATATAAGAAATGTAAGATACCATTCATGGAGATAGTAGGTCGTACATACGCATAAACGATGTTTATGTTTTCATATCATTTTGAACGGATGTAAGTCAATAAGATATATGTAAGTAAATAAATATATAAATATATATAGTTGAATTATTAGGTAATATATTACATACATAATAATAATATATATTTTTATTGTCATCATTTAGTGGTGAACATGGGAATGAGTCGTATCGCGTCGTGGAGACGGTAATTCAAACATACGCACGAGCTACATTATAATTATATTGACTGTGGAATCTTATGTAATTGGATGCTATATAAGATATACATAATAATTAACATGTTATATTTATTATTTAAATTAGTTATACTCATTATTATACCCATCCAAATAATGAAGTGTTTGAATAACAAACTACACGACGACATGGAGACAGTATGTCGTACGTACGCATGTATGGTAAAATTGTCATTTATAGGATGTATAGGACAATGAATATGGTTGAAGAATATTTATAATCACATCATAGTATGTAGGAGGTAATGGAGTTATTATTTTTGTATGGAAACAATAAAGAAAGAGGAAATGGAAGAATAAAAGAACCCGAATGAGGGTGGTGAAATTATTACCTCTTCTTCAGGTGTTTCCTTTTGAGTTGATCAAAAGGGCTCCTTAAGATGGATTTATGATAAAATTAATGACTCTAGGATGATGCGAGTGAGGTTGGGATGAGATTTGGGCAGGTTTCAGCCGTTCCAAATGGATTTGGAGGTGTGATTTTGAGAGAAGGGGAAGTTCCCTTTTATAAGAAGGGTGAGGGTCACATAAGGAAAATCTAGAGATATTATATTATAATAAATCCATTTTCAGTTTCTAATGTCTAAAAAATAATTTATTACGAAGATAAGGTGGTTATAGGTAGAAAAATTCTCAACCAATAGGTTTTAGACTTGTTTAGGTTGACATTTTATCCTTATCTTTTAGATTTAACTCTTAGTTAAATAGTTTTATGTTTTACCTTGTCTTCTTGTATTCTTCCACTATATGGTTAATAAACTTACTGTAAACTTCTAAGAGAACCTAAAGTGGTTCATTAATGATATATATAATTTTATTTTATCCCTTTTTCCTAACCATATATTTTTAGGAATATTATATAAATCAAAAATATATTATTTGTTTTAAAAACTCATATATGAAACTTTTGACATTATTTAGTATTTGGTTTTTGAAAAAATCATAAGAGAATGAATACTTAGAACTAAAATTATATAATCAACCCTAACATGTCATATTAACTTATACAATTCGTGTAATTCATCAAAAGTCTCAAATTAAATTTATTTGAATTTTTATAATATCAATTATTTTAATATTTCGTTAATAAGGTTATTATTGTATCATCATTGTGTCAAAATAAATTTAATTATTTAGTTTCTAAAAATTATAAATAAAATAAAATTACGTACGAAACCTTTTTAGCTTTCGAATTAATATTTGTAGTTTAATTTATCGTTTTTATAACCCATTATTAAAAATGGTTTAGTTATTAATATTTGAATTTAACTCTTTTAACTCTTCTTTAAATTAAATAATAACAAATGTCCTAATCTAATCTAAGTGGACCAAAGAGGATCGTATTTTATTCCTATGGATTTTTTCGTCTAATTAAACTTATCCAATAGAATTAGGACATGTGTTAGGGTAATTATAATATCATTTTTACCCTTAATTACCTTATTTAATTTTAACCGTGTTAAATAAAAGTCAAAAGTTACTATTCATAAAAAATTATTTTCATCTTATTGTACCAAATTTTACTTAATTTTGTCATCTTTGTCTCACTGATTTTTTAAATTCAACTCAAAGAAGCGGTAAAATTATTTTTTATTGAAATTTGCAAATGCTCCTATAAGGTGGGTATAAGACAGTAAAAAGTTATATAAAATTTTATACACCTAATTTTATTATTAAATGACTCCAATGAATTAAATCGAACTTATATAATTATTATATATCTATTATTAATTAAATTAAATTTAAATAAAATAAATAGTTTTTTAAATAAAAAGTCAGTTTTAAACTATAACATACTGTTTTCCACTATTCATAAAAAAATGAATACTTTCAGAAAAATACCAAAAACTCACCCTAAGTTAATTTTGATAATAAAAATTAAAAAGTTTATTCTATTTTACTAAATTCAAAACATAGAATCTTCTATTGTTAATTTAAAATAAATTCCCATTGTTGAAACTGAAAAGTGGGTTTTTAAAAAGTAAAAACTATCAAAAGATTGACTTGTGTTTATGTCAAATTTAAATGTGAAATTGCTTATAATGACCTAAATTGTATTAAATTATAAAAATATAATATAATTATAATTCCAATGGATTCAAATGAATAATTTAACCCTATAAATTATTTCAATTAAAAAATTTGATCTAAATAAAAATTTCTTATTTTTCAGTATTCATCAACATATTGAGTGACCAAAAAAGTACCAAAAATTATTCAAAATAAATTATTATTTCATGATTGTAAGGAAAAATTTATTTTCATTAAATTCAATATATAAATGAGTCAAATATTGGTTTTAAAAAGGGTTTTCCATTAGAAGGTGGTAAAATTGAATTTTTTAAAAAATACATATTTTATCTAAAAAATGTTTCTCTTCTTATTTAATGTCTAAGAAACACATAATATGGATTCAAAAATTATATGGAGTATATAAAATTCAGAATTCAGTAAATACTATTCATAACAAATTTTGAACCACTAGATTAATAAGTTGTGGTGCGCTCTAACTCAATGTTTCATGTAGCGTAAGCTGTTGAATAGCTTTAAAGAAAATAACATACTATAAAATCTTGGGGTGTTACATTTCCCCCTTTTGAAAATTTCATCCTCACAATTATAAAATTGGTCTTGGGAACTTCATTGAAATACCCACATCAGAAAAATATTCAAAAAAACTATCACATTAAAAGAATGAAAGATAAGTACAATGGTCACTCGAGATAACCCATACTTGGATTCCATGTAGGAAATCATGGATATGGAAGATAAGTTAAGTGTCAATTTCTGATGGAGAGTGATAGAAAATGTGATCAGTAGAAAGTTAATAATAAAAAAACCACAAACTTGTTATGGGGAAAGTGGTCATTAGATTTCCTGTAGGAAAAGTAAACGGACAAAAAAAAATTCGTTTTATGTTCCATTTCATAATGTTGAGGGATTTATTTGTGAGATTTACTGAGAAAATAAAGGGATATACTTAATTTTTATGTAGTATTTCATCCTTTAACAAATTTCTACCACTAAATCGTCTTTTTTTGAAAAGATGATTATTGAAGATGACTTGGTCAAACCTAAAGTGCAAGAATAAACTTTTAGAGAATAAAATGATCCAAAAAGTATAATCTATATATTTAATTTGTCTTTAGAGATTATCCAAAACCAAAATGGTTAGTACAAGATCATATGATACCTAAAAAAGGATAATCCTTTAGATAAAAAATAACTAATCTTAATTCCGTAAATTAATCCAACAATATCCAATGTTCAGTAAATACCATTCAATAAGAAAATTTACTTAAAATCAGTCAATATAACCTAAACTAATATTGAAACCCCGAACATAGAATAATTTGATTACTTAGTCTTCCATGTTAAATTGTATCTCCAAATATCATTAACTAATTGTAAAGTCACATACTAAAGGTAATTAATCTAATCACGTAGTATCTATGATAGGTTAATAATTTCCATAAATAGCCCAAATCGCTATAAATACACAATTAAAAAATAAATAAAAATCCACCATTATTTATAAGGACCCATCCTTAAACCTTACATAATAATGAATTAAATGAATAATTCACGTTGAAGAGCTTTTCAGGTTTAGAGTTTTAGAGAATTAGGCATAACAATTACATTACAACTTGAATATTACATGTAGACACTACTACACAGTATAAATTTTTTTCATAAATGAAAAAAACTTAAAAAGAAACATCTCTAATACCCTGTTTTAGATAGCATGACTTTTCCTTGATCCCATCCATGACCCAATTCATCTTTAAGTCTTGTGGAAAAAATATCAAAAACATGGGGTGAGCATTAAAAAGCTCAGTAAGTTTTATAAAATAAGGAAGGAAAATATTATCCCATCAATAAATACAAATCAATGAAACAATTCTTTTCAATCATAACATACCATATGAAATCATGAGATTTCTGAATAACAAACACAAATCATAAATCATAAAGGTTACTTATAGTATCCATATCAAACATAAATTTTAGCTATCACAGCTACATAGGGAGTCACAGTTGGAATACCCACCACAGTATATTCCCTAAATCTCTTAGGAGAAACATCACGTTTACCTCCATCACGTTACCCAATGCATTGGAGAGCTATCTCAGGCTCACCCGCCCTAGGTTTATCACGGAACCACCCATACACGTAAACAATGCCCAATAACCATATAATAATCTTAACATATAACACATTTATAAAGGAAATATAACATTTCCACATTTCAATATATCAAATCAAGATATTGAAATAAACAATGTTTTATCAAATCATTTTCAAAACCATTTAAAACGCAATTTTTGAATCAAAGTGTCCCATACCACTTTGATGATTTTAAATGAATTATCATTTGAAAACATTAATGTCCATATAAATAAATCGTAAAACCCATTTTAAAAACATGGGCATTAATGAGAAATATTTAGAATAATAAATCATTAAAACATTGAAAACGATCTTTTAGTTATAGAGATTTTTAACAAAAAGAGAGACACTTGAATAAAAATAATTGAGGAATAAATTTAATAAAAACATTATAATATCATGAGAATAATGTTATTCATGATATATTATTCCAATGGATATTATATACACCACATAAGAGTGAATTGGTGTATAAGAACAATAAAGTCTCAATGGAAATGTAAATTGAGATGAAATACCTTATAAAGATGGTATCCTTAAATTAAGGATAAATCAATCACATAATTATGTGTGAAAAATATAAATACACCCAATATATGTGGTTATTAAGTGTAAAACAATCAGAGGTCATTCAAACATATTCATAGGATGACATATTCAAGAATTACAAGTTGAACCTGAAGAATTGAAATTTGGTTAAGAGGCTCCCTTGTAAAAATTTGACAACCTAACGGCATCAGTTTAAAATTCAAAAAAATGAGTTCATGAGATAAAAAACTGGGTATCTCATCACATGGATATAATTTTTACATCAATAAGGATATATAATAACATATCCCAACATAATAAGATGTAAATTAAAATACATACCAAAAAAAGTCTTTTATAAAGAGGAGGGTGAAAGGTTCCCTTACCGATTTTGTAACCTACGAAACATACGCCACATGAGATAATTACCATACAATGTAGATGTAAATACCCATAAATGATAGTATATTACACAAATATTAAAATCATGGGATGTACATACACCACATAAAAGGAAATAGTGGAAAATATCGCATGAATCTCACGGGAATAAAAAGTGAGATACAACCCTTTACCACGTTGTAATCAACCGAGTCGTATGACCAAAAGTTAATAACCACCAAATGATTGACATAATAACATGAATATAAAGAGAATAATTATAATATATATAAATTGGAAGTACACAATACACCACATGAAATAAATTATTGGTGAACAATAGAAATCTCACGCAATTAAAAAGTTAGATAAGAAAATCCCTTACAAAAATTTGGTAGCCTAACTGCACCACATAAAAATTATTAAAATGAATTAATGAGAGTAAGAGGGGGTCTCTCATCATATGAAAATGAAAATTACAGTACGGTGAATATGAAAGGAAATCCTCTTACATAATAACATGGATCATAAAAGTAATGACATAAAAGAGAGTACTTGTAAAGAAAGAGAGAGGTCGAATCCATTACCTCGTGCCTGACTTGACTCGATCGTTCTTTAATCTCTTGAATAATAAACTAAAGTTAATTTATACCTTCTTAAGAACTATTTTAAAGATATTATTCCTTTTATATCACTTATTACCATGTTATAATCATTATGCAATCATTTATGTTAATAATGTTCATATTGTCGATATTTGGTACTTGAGATAATGTAGAGACCCTAAGCTTGACGTACATGGACATTAAATTACTTTTGCGGAATAATTATTACATTACAAAAACACACACACAAGGACCATAATAGTTTAGTGTCTTTAGAAACTCGGAATATAATCTTCTAATCATGG
Source organism: Viscum album (assembly GCA_963277665.1). Classification (NCBI taxonomy): domain Eukaryota; kingdom Viridiplantae; phylum Streptophyta; class Magnoliopsida; order Santalales; family Viscaceae; genus Viscum; species Viscum album. The sequence goes on along the minus strand of OY728151.1, from coordinate 1,815,269,831 downwards.
TGAAAGATCTTCAACATCTCCCATAAATATCTTCCCTTTTTTTTCTTACCTAAAAACATTCTTTATATCCTGGGGAGAATAAAACATAAAACGGTGAGCTCAGATGCTCAGTAAGGGTAAACAAAAGAAATATCAATCACATCATATTCATAATAACATATATTTTGGAAATCTTAACCTGCAAAAGAGATAATAATTTCATAACATGGGATGAATCATAGTTGTGGAATGTAATCACAATAATAATAACATTAAACATGAAGCTTTGTGGAATACACGCATAATCATAGAGAATAATTTCTTAGTAGTCAAGACTCATTTCCAAGACTATCTTAGCGGACAAAGTCCATTTCTGAACCGAGTTCACTCCTTGTTCCAGTCCTATTTCACTGAACCGGTTTAACCTTCCGTTCCAGCCATGTCTATCTCATGAGATATAAAATCTTTACCCAATGCATTGGAGGGAGATATAGGTCCCACCCATCTCATTATGATACCATTCTTATGTGTGCCACAAAATCATAAATCATACATCATTGCATAACCCATGTAATAAAAATGGGATTCTTAAACAACATGACATCATAAAATAATTTATATAAGATTAAGGAATTCATAAAAATAATTCCATCACAACATAATCAAATCAATTTAATAATAGGGACAGAAACATAACCCTATATTATCTTAGATGGAAAATAATTTTGAGAAAACACTTGAACTCCATTCTTGAGGAAAATATACTTTCTACATGAAAAACATTTTCCTTTCTTAACATGTCATAGAATTTTAAACTAAAAGTAGTTGATTAAAAATAAACTTGATAACTTTTAAAGGAAGATTCTTGGAAAAAATGTTTTAAAAATCCATTCATGACGTATAAGTTAAAAAAACATTCTTCTCGTACTTTTGTCGGAAAAGTCAAAAAGCACCTCGTACGAAAAACGACAAAATATTCCTTTCATATATTTTACTAAAATGTCACCGAAGGGTAAAATTCGATTTAAACAATTTTAGGTGGATGCAAATAATATTAAATATTGAGAAACATAGATGTGGATGATAAAATACACCCCAGTAAATTTCAATGTATAAACAATCTCGGATAAAAATGAGATTGTGATATTTCCCTTACCTTAGGTCTGATTTTCTTCGTAAGTGTCCGAACCTCCTGTATAATGATTAAAATAATTTAATTGGATTATTCCAGAATCATACTCATTGTTATGATATTATATATGGTTCACTTATGACTTTATATTACTCGTTCTTTTGTAAATTCAATGTTAAAGAGCGTTTTGGGTAAAATCGTTTCATTTGTCGTCCGTGTTTTGACTTTTAATTATTCATATGATTACTTAGATCGTGATTAATTAATTCCAGAATATAAAACATGATTTATATATAATATATATTCAGAATATACATATATATAATAGATCAGTAAATGGAAAGAAATACACCGTTCATGGAGACGGTAGGTCGTACGTACGCATTAACGCTATTTTCATTTCCTTATTGAGTCGAATGGAATTAAGTAGATGACATAAATATATATAAACATAAATACAGTATCATTATTATGTCATATATTTCATTATTACTTATTATATATACTTTATAATCATTCATGAATGGTTAACATGGAGAATGAATCTCATCGCGTCGTGGAGACGGTAGTTCGTACGTACGCACGAGCGATTATATCGTTCTCATGATCATAGAATTATATTGGAGTGTATGTATAATTTTACAGAATCAATATCACTTTAAAATAATCATATATAGTTATTATTTAAACCATTATACCCATCCAAGTAAGGTGGTGGTGGAAAATAGATTACACCACGACGTGGAGACGGTATTCCGTATGTACGCACGCGCGGCGATTTCATATTCCGTAGGATGGATAAATGGTGAAATAGGGTTGTTTCATACTTATAATAACATATAATTATATGAGTTATACTGATTTTATTACTTCATAATGAAACAACCTAAGAAGAAGAAGTGGAAGAAGAAATAAAGTTGAAAGAATCGGTAACAGACATTACCTCTTCTTTGAAGCACCTCTTGGAGACCTCCTTTTAGGGAAAAACAATTGGACTTTGAAGAAGACCAGGACCTCTAGGATGTTTCTAGGGAAGTGGAGAAGATAATCTGGCAGGGGTTGGCAGAGCTTGAAGGCTCAAAGTGGTGTGAGGAAGAGAAGGAGGAGGTTCCCTTTTATAAGGGAAAAGAGGGGCACCTTTGGGAAAACTAAAAATATTATTTTATTATAAAGCCATATTAGGTTTTAAATAGCTCCAAATTGATTTATTTGGACGATAAGGTGGGGATGGGTCTAAATAATCTCATCCAATAGAAGTTGGACAAGTTTAGGTTCCTATTTTAACCTTATCAGTTAGATTTAACATTAAGTTAAATAATTTTACTTTTACCTTGTCTTCTTGTGTTCTTACACTATAAGGTTAATAAACCTACTATAACAAGCAAAAAGAACCCCAAGTTGTTTATTATTAATATATATAACCTTATATATGTCATTTGGCCTAACCTTAGATTTTGAGGAATAAAATAACAATTAATAATATAAAATTTGTTTTAAAAACTATTTTTTGTCAATTTTGACACTATTTAGTAATTGAATTTGGTGAAAATCATAACAGAATGATTAGTTCGAGAAAGGTTGATTAAATAAATAAAAACATGTCATATTAACGTTGAAAATTCGTGTAATTCATAAAAAGTCTCAAATTACATTTATTTGAGTATTTATAACTTCAATTATGTCAATATTTCATTAATAAGATAATTATTGCATCATCGTTGTGTCATAAATAAATTAAATTATTTAATATATAAATATTAAAAATAAAATACCATTATGTTGGAAATTTCCTTATCTTTATAATGAATATTTATAGTGGAAATTATCTTATTTATAACCCCATATTTAAAATGATTTACTTATTAAACTTTGATTTTAACTATTTTAACCCTTCCTTAAATAAATTAATAAAAAATGTCCTAATCTAATACAAGTGGGCCTAAATGGTCATATTTTATTCCTAATGTTGTTTGTGGTCGAATTACACTTTTCCAATAGAATTAGGACATGTGTTAGTGTAATAATAATATCATTTTTACCCTTAATTACCCTATTTACTTTTAACCGTGGTAAAAAAAAGTAAAAAGTTACTATTCACCAAAAATTATTTTAATCTCATTGAACCACATTTTACTTACTGAAATCAACCGTGTCTCTCGTATGTTTGATATTCCACTCACAGAAGCGGTAAAATTATGTTTTGTGAAAAATTCAGTTTTTTTAACTACCACATAGTGGTTTCACTATTCATCAAAAATTGAAAGTATTCATAAAAATACCAAAATTTCACCCTAGGCTAATTTCGATATTCCGAATCCAAAAATGAAGTCCATTTTGAAAAATAAAATTTACAAAATTTCAAAAAGTGGTTATTACTATTCATAACGGCTAGTTTTAATAATAGCATATCGTTGTTTAGTGAAACTCGGTATTGCGTACTACACATGCTATCGAGGAAGGTCGTGATTATGTGTAATGCAAGGAAAGTCAAGGATGTGTGTTGTGGAAGCTCCTTTTTGTGTAGCATACAACACAAGACATTAATTAAATTAAAAAGAATATTTTTCATAAAATCTCGTGGTGTTACATTCTACCCCCCTTAAAATGAATTTCGCCCTCGAAATTCGTCGGGTTTATAAATGGTTTACTACTGAAAGTTTCTTTAATAGAAACCCACATCGTAAAAAGGAATACCAAAACCAATCTTTAAAAACAAAAGTATGAAATGTAATGGTTACCCAAATAAACTAATCACAAGGTTTCCACATAGGTGAAAATATGGACATGGAAGAGAAATCTAACCACCATGTTCTGATGGAGAGTGGTAGAGAACATGGATATGTAAAATCCAGCAATCACAAATCCATAAATTTGTGTCAATCTAAGGTTCCATTAGAATCATCAGATATAAGTGCACTAGGACAACATTTTTGGATTTCAAGATCATTTCCCTAAAGATGATGAAATTTGAATTAGAAGAAATACTTTCGTGATTTTGGTTTAGTCTCACCGTTGGTCATTCTTTGGACAATTTCCACTTCATATCTTAAATAAAAGATGTTGAATTTGTCATTCGTGATGTGTTAGCAGATCATGTGATAGAATGGGTCATTCCATATGTCTCAAACAAAAGTTTAGAAAAGTTATCAAAAATACATAAGTCCATCTATAGTGAGATTAATCATATATGGTTCCTAAAATGGACATATACTTTATATATCATACGACTTAATATAATAAAACTAGTTTCTACTAAATAGGGACTTCCTGTAAGCCAGTGGTAGGCGATAAAGGCCAGTCACACTTCGGTTGTGGGTTCGATTCCCACAGCCTTGTCCGACGCGACGGGCTGTCACCCGTCCTGCAGGTTGTCCTTTTTCTAAAGCTATATTACTATAACATCCCATCAATAATAACGAAAAAAAGATCTATCCTTAAACAATACTAATTTATTTCCAACATAATCCATTCCAATCTTTAGGATTATCTAAAATACTTCGGTCCAAGCTCATAGTATAAAGAAAATGATTACTTGAAATGTCATCAACCAAGAATGTGAATACCATCATTTATCCCCCATATATCTTGTTGGTCACATTCCAATCCTGTGAATACCTTAATCATGAATTCTCTTGAAGAATGAATACCCATTAAACATTAGTGAAAACATGAATGCTGTCAAAATCTAACTCTTTCCGCACACCAAAATCCAAAAATTCTCTATACTCTAACCATGATATAATCCTCTCCTTATATCAGTCATGAGCTCATGAATACTATCAAACATTTAATTTTCTTTTTATCCCTTCATTATGCTCATATCATCTACATTCCGAAAATATCTGAATAACCTTTCATGGATACTGGTACCATTAATCATACACTTTCAAAACTCAATGAAAGACAACAGTGTAACAATCCTTAGATGTCTCTTTATTCCATATTACCATGAGATTACTTATACAACATTACACTTGATAAACATGTAATCATTCCACTACCTTCTTAAACCATTGATCGATCTTCAACAATTCTTTCATCTCACATATCATTTGTAGTCTCTTCATCATCAAAAACATAAATTCTACCCAGACGACTGTACTGATTCTCTTCATGAGACTTTCCCATAGGGCATTGGTTTTCATAATGCCCGTACATTCCACATTTAAAACATTTAACCATTGTTGATGTCGTAGCAATACCATTATCCTCATCCATGGTGTTAGCTGAACCTTTTCCATTGCACTTACTGGCTTTGTGTCCTTCTTTTCCACACCCAAATCATCTTCCAGTTCCCTTGAAACAATATCCCTGATGCCTCTTCCCACATGATTTACATGAGGGAAATTGAACGTTCTTTCCTCTGTGATCATCATGAAACTCCATCTTTCTCTTATTATCTGAGTCGGGAAACATACCAAAGTTGAGATTATTGATCATATTATGAGATTGCTGATTAGGAGTAATAACGATGTTTGGACTTCCAAATCCTGTTTCATTCTGTTTCTAATGAAGAATATCATTCCATTGTCCGTCATATCCTCCATTATCATGAATCTTCCTGTTTCCAGCCATTTTCTAAAACCCAAAAAGAATATTGTGAGAGGTAAAAATCATGCTAGGGAAAACCAAATAATAAAGGGGCAATACCTTCAATATCTAATGGACGTAGAGTACTGAGGATGATATTTGTACCTACCCCTCAGGTACGAATCCCAGGAGGACGACCCAGTAGCGGCATCAATTTTCTTTAGTTGTACTTGTACTTTCCTATTGGTCTTGTATTTCTAGACCAATTTACTTTTTATCACTCCTTTGTATACACATTTTCTTAGTGTTTTACTTCCAACTCATTCTCTATTGTGTGTGATTACACATTATAATGGAAATGCTTTCCCAGTTTTAGGGATTTACGCCATTGGTGCTAGTCGCCTGCCACTGGCCTATGGATTTCGAGCTTAGGGAATCCCGGAATGGGCCCCAGGGGATGGGTAATGACAAATTAGAATCAGAGGAGTCAGCTATACAGCAGAACATAAGACTATGATCTTTATTTTCTGTGAAAAAAATAATGCTACGGGTACTGAGTGTGGTTTTTAGTTCAGGGAGTCTAGTGTTGGTTCAGCAGCCGACTTATCCAAACACCAGGACCCTGAATACTGATTTCCGACTCAATGCATGAAAACACTGAATGTGTGGGTGTTTTAAAAAGTTTTCTTTATGTCTTCTCAACCAAGTCATGTCACCAGGTATAATATTTGATCGTGTCACATCTGTTTTTTTCAGGATGCCTCCACGCGGACAACCAGCTAGAGTCTCAAGAGTTGTACGCATAGAAGACCCATCGAGCGACGAGGTCTCTGTGCAGGTCATTTTTTCAGCAGAGGCACCTATGATACCACACCCTGTTGGGCCACCGATACCACCAGCCCCAGTAGTAGACAATGCACGCCGTTTGGCACATTTCACGAGTTCTAGAACCATAGGCAACCCATGTTCAGAGGGGAGACAGACCCACAGATGACTGGGGATTGGCTAGAGGCTGTGGTGAGAGTTTTCCGACTGGTTGGGAGCCCAGATGACATCATGGTGATTCTTATTACCAGCCTTCTATAGGAAGCAATAGGAAAATAGTGGAGCTTGATTCTCTATGTTCACAACGAGATGACGCTACTCTGGGCTGACATCAAGAGCCTGTTTCGTGCAGTGTTTTTCCCAGCCACCCTACGTGCAGTGTAGATACATGAGCTACTTCATCTACAGTAGGGTAGCATGACGGTGGCACAATACGTAGCGAGGTTCACCAACCTCTCACACTACACTAAAGATATGATACATGACCCATTCTTCAGGGCCCAGACCATCGAGTAGGGGCTCATGCGAGAGATCAGGGATTCGATGATCTCTCTCGTCATCCCGACGCATGGGGGTGCTAGAGAGAGCCATCCTAGTGCAATGTTTCCTTACTGAGCACTCTCCAGCAGTGAGACCCACCACTAGTCGACATGCAGCAATGTCTTTTGAATCTCGCAGTAGACAGATGTCGTAGAGGTTCCAGAGGACCAGACGCATGGGTGGATGACTGGATGACTCAGGATCAGTTATATGGGGCACCCTGGGTAGACGCAAACATGATAGGAGCGGGCAGTGTTACTCATGCGGTGGGCATGGTCACATTGCTCCTGAATTTCAGACCCACCGTTCGGATTATCTGCAGACGGTCGAAGGACCGCCCATGTAGAGGGAGTGATTTGATTGAGGAAGTCCATAGGGAGCGGGCAGACATGGTAGAGCAGTTGGCCAGATAGTTGGAAGTGGGCGACATTTTGAGGTGTTACCGCCACCACCACCAGGAGGTCCATCCTGACCATAGGGAGTAGGTGGACATGGGAGATCTCAGCTCTAGGAAGCTCAGACATACGATCATGGTGCTCCGGAGATGATTCGAGGTATGATCTGTGTCTACACCACCATAGCTATAGTTCTTATAGACACAGGTTCCTATCATTCATTCATTTCCACTGCCCTTATTTAGAGCTTGGAGATTTTGATGGATCCTTTGTCTTGATCATTATGGAGAGAGACTCATGCGGAAGCGTACTCAATGATTATTCAGTGGTGCCGGCAGTGTGAGATTACTCTAGGAGGTGAGAACTTCGGCTGGGATCTTCTAGTAGCTGTGTCGAGGGCTTACGACATCATCGTGGGTATGAACTAGTTATCTACAGTCCCTTCTCAGATTGAATGTATTAGGCACAATTTGCGGGGTGTCCGCACAGATGGGACCAGTTTCACCTTCACCGGTCAGAAGGGAGCCTTTGCGGCACTGGATGGACTTACTCGGAGGGTTTAGCCGATCACTAATCAGTTGGCTTACCTTACCCTCAGAGTAGTTGATGTGGAGAGTCTGACACATCCTATAGTGGTGGACCAGTACGCAGAATTTTATTCTAATGATGTCCCAGGTTTACCTCCTTACAGAGAGGTGGAATGCTACATTGACGTGTACCCCAGGATAGCACCGATATCTACACCAGCATATTAGATGGCTCCTGTTGAGCTTCGTGAGATGTGGGTACAGCTAGAGGATTTCTAGTGGAACTGATTCATCCAACCCAGTGTTTTTCCCTGGGCAGCCCTGATTTTGTTCTCCAAGAAGGTGGATGGATGCTTGAGGTTTTGTGTCGACTACCGTCACCTAAACTAGGTGACTAGGAAGAACAAGTACCCACTCCTGAGGATTGATGAGCTCTTTGATTAGCTGAAGGGAGAAAGGTGGTTTTCGAAGATAGACCTCAGATCGGGCTATCACCAGATCAGTGTTTGAGATGAGGATGTGTAGAAGACGGCCTTCTGATGTCAGTACGGCCACTACGAGTTATTGGTTATTCCCTTCGATGTAACCAATGATCCAACTATGTTCATGAGACTAATGAATAGGATCTTCCATCCTTACCTAGATCTCTTTGTCGTAGTCTTCATCGACGACATTCAGATCTACTCGACTACTAAGGAGGAGCGTGCCTACCAATTACAGGTAGTTCTGGACACACTATGAGAGAACCAGCTTTATGGTAAGATCTTGAAGTGCCAATTTTGGATCTGAGAGTTATAATTTGTGGGACATGTCATCTCAGAGGTTGGAGTTGCAGTAGATTCAGTGAAGATTTAGGCGGTACTTTCTTGGGAGCCACCCAAGAGTGTGATGGAGGTACGGAGTTTCCTGGGTTTGGGTGGTTACTACTGGAGGTTCGTGCCATAATTTTCTACGTACCCTTTGTATGTTTGGAGAGATGCTAGAAGATCTTTCAGGAGCTGATGCAGAGGCGGGCTAGTGCCCCCATGTTGAGTCTTACAGAGGAAGGAGTAGGGTACGTAGTCTACTACGACGCATCAGGGACCAAACTCGGGTGTGTCCTGATGCAGAAATGAGTAGTGATCACGTATGGTTCTCGGAAGCTGAGACATAATGAGAAGATCTATGCTACCCATGACCTGGAGTTAGCAGCTAAGGTCTTCACCTTGAATATGTGGTGACACTATCTGATGGATGAGTGTTTTACCATGTACTCAAATCACAAGAGTCTCAGGTATATCTTCTCTCAGAAAGACCTAAACATGAGACATCGGTGGTGTCTTGAGTTCCTCCTAGACTATGAATTCGAGATAGTCTATACTTATGGAAAGGGGGACATTGGAGCAGATGATCTCAGTAGAAGATCTGGTAGTATGCTGCTAGGCGAGGTGATGGAGTAGCTGGATACTTTACTAATATATTTGGTGGAATGAGATGGAACAGCTTTCCTTCAGTCTCTTACAGTCACTCCCACTACTTAAAAAAGGGTATATACCCACGGTTCAAAACCGTGGGGATAGCCCCCAAAACCGTGGGTATAGGCAATACCCATGATATTGGGAACCATGGGCTAGAACAGCATTGGTATAGTGGTCTTGACCTATACCCAGGGTTTGGTAGAACCGTGGGTGTAGGTGTGTAACACACCAACACCACACTGTACAGCGTGGCATGGCACTTACACCACAGTTTTTAAACCATGGGGAATTTATTCAATTCATTTTAAAAAAATCGCATTCAGCAAGGTTTGAACCCTGCACACAATGCTTTACCGCAAGCTCCTGGACCAACCAAGACAACGATGCTACACGTATTAATATATTTAATAATTTTATTATATTAATATATCCGTTTATATGAAAAAGGTGACATTCGAAGACCCAACCTATCCGTCTTCAAAGCTGCACTTTGCCAACTAACATTATAATATTTTTATTCTATATGCATACATCTTTTTACTTATATTTATCAAAATAAATTAATTGAAAAAAAATCCGCTGGAATTCGAACTCAGGATCGCGCTGAGTAGATTAACACCCGAACCAACTAACCTATAGATAATTCTAGTTTTTATCTTTGTATTTTCTTAATAATATTAATAAAAATCATGTTCCTGTAATGCATGAAAGCTATACCGGTGGTTCTCTAAAACCGTGGGTATAGTTCTTCAAAAAAAACCCAACAAACACGGTTTTGAAAAACCGTCGACATAGGTTTACAGGGAAAACCCTAGACCCACGGTTTGGCCAAACCGTGGGTATAGGGTTTGAAATAAAAACATATACCCACTGTTTTTCAAAACCGTGGGTATAGGTGTTCAAAATAAACCTATACTGATAGTTTTGGAAAACTGTGGGTATAGCTCCGCATATTAACCCTATACCAACAGTTTTGAAAAACAGTGGGTATAAGGGTAATATGTACCCTTGATTTTTTGAAAAACCATGGGTATAGACCCATTTTCCAGTAGTATCTCCCACTTCTTTAGCGAGTCAGGGAGGCACAGCATGGGGATGCTAACTGCGAGACACGGCATGCTCAGATATACACAGGACATGGACCTGATAGATTTTCTCAAGGTGGGGTGCATGTAATCCTCTTCATAGGACGTAATATGGTACCTGTGTCACTTCAAGAGGATGTTTTGTGGGTGTTCCACCCATCCCCTCTAGTGGTACATCCAGGTGTAGCGAAGATGTACCAAGACTTTCTACGACAACACTGGTGGCCAAGAATGAAGATGGTAGTAGCAGAGTTTGTCTCTCGATGCCTCATTTTCCAGCAAGTGAAGGTAGAGAAACAGGTACCAATAGTCTTGGTTTAGCCTTTAGAGGTCCCAGAGTGGAAGTGGGCTAGGATATCCATGGACTTTGTGATAGTACATTCACGTACATCCAGGGGTTACGACTCGATTTGGGTGAAAGTTGAACGACTCACCATGTCGGACCGCTTCTTACTGATTAGAGATCAGAGTTCAGTAGAGTGCTTGGTATGCCTCTATGTCGAGGAGATTGTGTGGCTACTTGGATTACCTTCTTCTATAGTCTCTGATTTTAATGAACGGTTCACATCCTAGCTATGTAAGGGGTTGTAGGAGGCTTTGGGGTTGAAGGTTTGTTTGAGCACCGTCATCCATCCCCAAATGGATGGCTAGACTGAGAGGACCATTCATACCCTCGAGGACATGCTCTATGCTTGTGTCCTCGACTTTGGTCACATCTGGGAGGATCACATACCTTTAGTGGAGTTTTCATGCAACAACAGCTATGAATCCACCATTGGGATAGCCCCTTTTGAGGTGTTATATGGGTGACATTGCAGATCACCCGTGTGATAGACTGGCCCTGGGGCGTTAGCACTAGTAGGACCAGAGATGGTACGAGCTACCACAGAGAAGGTGCAGATCATCCAGAAGCAGATGAAGACAAAACCGAGAAGACATAAGTTGTATGCTAATTGGAGACAAAGACCTCTGGAATTCAAGGATGGCGACCACGTCTTTCTACAGGTCTTACCTGAATGAGGATTAAGAAGATTTGGCTGAGGAGGAAAGTTGTCTCCATGATTCATCAGACCTTTCCAGTTCCTCAACAGATTATATGAGGTGGCTTACCTCCTAGATCTTCGACCTCAGTTTCACCAGATGCATGAATTCTTCTACGTATCTCAGCTGAGTAGATACGTGAACGACCCTTCCCACATCATCGACCATTGAGATATGGACGTCAACGATGAGATGATATTTACGGAGGTTCTAGCGGAGATTGAGGATCGATGTGAGCTGGTACAACATGGACGGTCTATACCTCTATTTCATGTTCGCTGGTAGCACATGAACATACAAGAGAGCACATGGGAGTGGGAGGCTCATATGTGTGCTCAGTACCCCCACATGTTCCCTTATTTCGAGTTGTTGCTTACGGGGATGTAAAGCCCGGAGGTGGGGTGAATATAAAGACCGGTAAATTCTATGGATTTTTTTTAAATACATGGAAATTTTTTTAGTCCATGAGAACTGACATCACGTGATTCTGAGGCCCGGTGTGCCAGGAATCATTTTCTGAAGTTTTTTTTTCAGGTACGTTTAGTAGAAGTAAAAAAATGTTTTTATAAACTTTGTAATGGTGCTATGAATTGAAATATGAGGGCACCTTTGAACTCACAGTGCCAGTATTCACATAAGATGTCTTTCACCTCGACGACAGTGAGTCGAGAATTAAAGATATTTTTTTGGGTTTTTGTGGAATGTAATAAAATTAAGTGAGATTAAATTTATTTTATTTGAGCCTCTATGTGGGTGATTGGGGGTTAAAACCTCCTCATGGATGTTGGAGGTGGGACCACCACACCATACCCTCCTATGAGAGGTTATTGTGGTGGAGCCCACCCGAACATAACCTCCCGTGAGAGGTTACGATGTGGGGACCACACGGGGCTTAACCCCTATTGATGGAAGAGAGTAAATCCTATCAACTCTCTCTAATTAACGACGGAGTGACTCTTGAACTTTCATTTAATTCAATTTGTTCCATCTCTGAAAATTAATTAGTGCCAACACTTCAGGTTAATTAGGTGGAGACATTTAATTAATTTATTCTTTTTTATTTCTTTCCAATGAATTAATAGATACTCTAATATAATATTTGGCACAATTTGGATTTTGGGTGGATGTTTGGGAAGTGGAGATATTGGGAGGATTATAATTCTACCAAGAAAGAATGAAGAATGAAGAATGCCTTCCTCCAACGAAGAACGCCGGTGACGATCCTTCTTCGAATTCTTCCCCAGACACCTACCGACATGGAGCGTCTTCTATAGCCCACACAATAGGGGATTGCAAGCGTTTGGCAGATGTAACGAATGACGAATTCCTTCATCTTCTTCCCATGACATCAACGTCGACGACCATCAATCAAAGGTAGGGGGTTTTATTTGTGTATTATCCATTTTCTTTCCACATCTTTGGTTGGAAAGAAATTGATGCGGAGATGGTAAAATAATTGTTGTTCATAATACTTCTTTGATTAACCAATTGATACCACCCTAAATGCGGAGGGTGCGGGCCAAACCAACATGGCCCGACCAATCCTCTGATCTTTTTTAGGATGAACTTATACATGGAGATGAGGAGATAGAACGATGACGGTTGCGACGACCAAGGTCGCGCACCCCATGTCCTCTGCGAACCGCGCCGCCCCCCACGATGCTCTGGTGCTTCCGGCCAAACACCGACGACCCATGTCGGCCTGAGCAGCGCCGAACTGGCCTTCCTGGCCACCTCCCTACCATTGCCCCCTAGCCCCGCCCTGCCCGGCCAAACACCGCAGGCCCCCTTGCCGGCTACCACGAGTGCCCCGCGCACCTCCCTAAACTAGCCCTCAACGGCTCGTGCTTCACCCAACCGGCCAGCCTGTCCGCCTCCCTGCCAACGGCCCACCATGCGGCACCCTACCCGGCCGAACATCACCAGCCAACATGTCAGCCTCTGTGTGCCTCGTGCTCCTCCCCGAGCCAGCCCCCTCGTGGCCACTCGACCGAGCTGGTGTCATGGCCTCCTCGCAGTCTCCCTGCGGAGCCGATGTCCCAACCCCCCTCATGGCACCCATGAAGAATAGGCCCGGCTGCACCCTTGTGACCGAGCTGCGCTGGAGCGTGCCCTCGCAACGCTCCAGGCCGAACTGGCACCGAGCCCAGGCTGAACCGACCCACCCAGCTAGCTGGGCAGGGCCGAGCGAGCCAGGCCGAACCTAATAGGCTGGCCTGCCGAATGGGCAGGGCCAGACCCAACCAGTTTGACACGGTCGACCCAGATGGGGTCGGCCCAGACAGGGTTGTGCCGAGTCGGTCCAACCGGGTTGGACCAGACTCAAACCCACTACTGACCCTTTAATTTTCTTTGGGCATATCTTTGGCACCGGGTGACCGTTTGAGGATCCTTCAGTGGTGCTAGTTTTCTTGGAGAGTCACAATTCCTTTAAATATACACCACTAGAGTTCGGGGTAAAGTTGAGATACAGTCAGGTGGGATCGTACATGAATCCAACTGGGCCCCCAAGACTAAAAGGCTAATAACTCATAGACCGGGCTTCTGATTGACGCGTCACCTTTTGCGTTGAGACATCTACGACATGGGGGACCACTGAGATACTTCTTCATGGAACTTCGTGAAATTTGGATCATCAACCCGTAGCACATGGAGCGAATCCTCTTGAAGAAAAGCATGCATAGTGCGGAGACATAGTAGCTGGCTGAGACCTGACGACTACTAACATATTTGACTAGGAGTGTTTCAACTAGCCCAGTGGGGAGCACCTTGGTGTCGCGGAAAACCCACGATGGGGAGCCCCTTTGTGTGAGAGCAGCAGACCCATGATACTCGACATGAGGAGTCCCTCAGTAGGCTATAAGGGGGAGAACCTATGTTTGAGCGCGACATACCCATGGTGGGGAGCACCTCTGTGTGAGCACTGTAGACCCATGGTACTCGACAAGAGGAGTACCTCAACAGTCCATGGTTAGTGGGAAGTGCCTCTGTGTGACATGACACGCCCAATATACATGATTGATCATGTGTTCTCCAGTAGTCGTGGTTTTGATAATAAAAATCCTGGATTTAGCTGAGTTAGTAACTATTGTGTTTACCACATTATTGGGCTGGATTACTTGATAACATATGTATATGTATGGTCATATACCAATGTGGGATTATCTGTTGATTTTATACTTTTTGGATTATAATTGTTTGATTTTGTGATACCTTGAGGGTCTCAGGGTCCCTACTGAGTATTTTTATGCTCATCCCAACACGAGCTATGTCTGCACCCCGTTGTGTTGGATGTAGATGACAGACAACACTGACTGAGGATCAGAGTAGCAGGACTAGACAGTACCCGAAGTTAGACCGTACAATGAGTTGGTACATAGAGGAGACAGATGGACGTGGAGTGCATAGGAGGCTATCTTTACCTACCCTTCAAGTAGGAATCCCCAAAGGACGACCCTGTAGTGGCTTTTCTTTTCTTCAGTTGTACTTGAACTTTCCTTTTGGGGTTATATTTCCGGCCACTTTAACTTTTCATCACTCCTTTGTATACAGTTTTTCTTATTTTTTACATACATATCATTCTATGTTTTGTGTGTTTACACATTATAATGGCAATGCCTTCCCAATTTTAGGGATTTACGCCATTGGTGCTGGTCGCCAGCCCCTAGCCTATAGAAGGTGGGCTTGGGGTAGTCACAGCATGGGACCCAAGGGACAGGTCGTGACATTTGATATACCCATACATATCAAGGTTTTTATAATAATGGAAATATGAAATTTGGATGAAATTATAAAAACCATATATAGAAGTAGATGATATTTATTTTATTCTCTATGTGTAGAAGAAAAATTGGAGGAAATATTATTATGGGGGATGATGAAAATTTTATGTTTAAAAATGATAGTCATTATGAGATCTAATTTCGAAGTGACTTGAAGATGTTATAAAATGATGTTAATATTGAAAAATCTATAAACAATTTACATCCCATACACATGTGATTAATATTTAAGGAGTATAAGAATTTTTCCATCTAGTGATCAAATATAATGGTTAATAAATTAAACTTATTTCAGAAACATCTTACTCCTAGAGACAAAGGGTAATCTAATGATATCATAATTTTGGATTAGGTATATGATAAAGAAATGGGGAATGGTACTCATACCATCATCTATATGAATTCAAATTTAATATTTTATTCTTTATGTACTAACTATTTTATATATGATGAGTTTTATAATTGTATATAAATTTCACCAAATGATTAATTTATGGATTATCTTGGAAAAAACAAATGGTATGATAATCAAATATCAAATATATGAATCTAATTTGTTTAATATTTATTGGAAAAAGGATTCATAAATATCTTATTTTCCTACCTCTGGTTGAATTAGATGTTACTTTTTTTTATTTTTCTTTTTTAATATACATCCCACAACAATTTTGAAGGATGGAATGTCATATATGATAAAACTATCCAACCAATGATCCTCTATTAATGTGACGATATGTAGGAATATTCAATGGAAATTACATCTATTATATTTTTATTATTACTATTAAATTGGAGTGTTTATAACATTTGGTTGGGGATAAACACAAGATCAAATATATAAATATTTTATGAGAGTTTATTTATTTCATTATAAAGGAGTTTCCTTGTCCTACAAGGAATCTTGAAGTGGTGTTGTGAATAGAAATTATACATGAAGCTAAAAAATTTCAAAAAATCCATATATAATGACCTCTATTTTGTTTTAATAACTGAAGAATAATATCTTGGATAATAATAAAAATGGATTTAACAATCTAGGTGTGGTCCCTTTGGTTTCACCTTTCTTTTATAAAAAACGATGGATCAATACCAATCTTCATTGATTATCTAGAACATATGAATAAAAAAATTAAGAAATAATACGCTCTTAATGAAATTGATGACTTGTTTGGTCACCTATGTGTAGTTACAATCATTTCAATAGGCTGATCTCCACACGTGAAATCATCAAATAATGGTCACGAAAAAGGATATATCAAATAAAACACATCGTACTAGGTATAGACAATATGAATATATAGTGATTAAAATTATCCTTAATTATTATTATCCTATCATCATAAGTCTAATTAATATAGTATAAACATATTTCATTGATCAGTTTTAGTAGAATTTGTTGACGACATATTAACATATACATTTAATATTGAAGGGAATGTTGAAAAATTGATGATTGTTATAAAAACACTAGGGAAGGATATGTTTTTTGATTAATTTTCAATGTTTAAATTTAGATAAAAAAAATGTTTCATTTTTTGGGTCATATATTCTCTAAAATAAGTATATCTATGGACCATTAGTGAAGGATGTTATTTTACTGTCTTTTAGACAAACCACCATGATAAAGATCCGTACTTTTTGGGTTTTTTTGCACATTATCAGAGTGTGAAGTAAAATTTAACTTGATAGATTATTAAAATAACCAAGATAACATGGATGTGATCCATGTTCCATTAGATTGTTGAATTTGAGGAAATTACCAAGAAAGTAAAGGGATTCTTACTGATTGTACCAATTCAAACAGTACCCTGCATTGGAGAATGGTTCATAATCAATAGTGTTGCATTAATGAATGGAATGAGATGCATTATATTGTTCAATGATATGGTTATTTTATCCTCATGAAAATTAAATACTCTTGAGAACAAATGTAACATCCTATGTAAATAAAGAATAAGAAATTTTCATATTTTTAAATATTTTTAAATTAAATATTTTAATTTTAAATTAAATATTTTAATTTTAATTTTAATTGGATTTAATTTTTGATGGAGTTCTCGACACAAAATAATGGGGTTCTCTCAAATCTCATGTTTCCCATAAGGATGAATCATAATAAAAAATCATAGTATAATATTATTATTCTAATGGGTAGTTAACGCCTAGCCATTTTATTGGAGGGAATGAACAGAACTAACCATATTATGATAGAACATATTTGTTAAATGTTTTACCTTAATCCAATAAAATTTAGAGTCTTAAAATGAGAATGAATCTAATTTTAAGCACATATACTCTAATATTTTTGAAAAATATAGCTTTACTTAATTTTGATGGGGAATCCTTTTTATGTCTTGATTTCTTCATTTTTATATGGTCCATATAAAAAAATTAACATCTTTTTTTGAAGAGGGACATCAAAATTTTCATTGGGTAAATTTTTGGTATTTTCTGGTAAGGATCATTTTTAATAAATACTGAAAAATGCTGCATTTTAAACCAAAACTATCTTTTTATCTGATTTATTTATACGGATATATTTTATTTTAAATTGTTTTTAAAGAGTAATTAGATTATTTTTTTACTATTTAATCCAATTTTGGTTATTTGAAATAATATTACTTTTAAATTAGACATAAACGCATGTCAATCTTTTGATAGTTATTATTTCTTAAAAGCATGCTTTTTGGTTTTGACTACGGGAATAAATTCTAAATTAATTTCTGAAACATCTGTGTTTTGAATTTGGAAAAATTGACTCCCTAATTGGAATCATGTGGTCAAAATTTTGTTAATAGTTAACTTTTATTTTGAGACATTATGTATAGTATCTTTAGTAAATATTTTATTTACCATAGTTAAAGGGTAAATCTAATAAATAAGTTTAAACATAAATATTATAATAATATTAAATTATAATAACACTTGTCCTAACCCTATTGGATGATACATGTCCAACCATGGTCATCCTTGTGTCGATTTTGGGTCCCCATGGATCCACATGTAAGTGAATATGACATTTTATAAAAATTAATTTAATGTTAAGGAAAATGTAGCATAAACATATATCTTTTAGTAAAACTATATTATAGGGATTTATATAAGTCGTCTCTTAGACTATAAATAGTCATTATAATCCCAAAAATAGTTTCTATATCATGATATTGTATTTATAGTTTTTATAAATTATATAAATAAATTTAATTTTGACCTAATGATGATGTAGTGTTTGCTTGATTAATAATTGATACAAATAAATGATATTATAAATGATAAAATAAATTTTATTTGGTTATTTTGATGTATTAATGAATTTTATGGATGATAGATACATTTTATCATTGTATTAATGATGATTTTTTCAATGTAATCATGTTTTTATAGATTTCTAAAATAGTCATGATATGAATAGTGTCAAAATTGACAAAATTCTTATTTTAAAATAAAAAATATATTTTTAAATATTATAAAATTTAAAAATATCTATTATTTAACCAATGAGATTTAATAAGTCTAAAAGTTCATTATTGAATAAATAAATGCATATTATTCTTATTTTGGTTACTATTTTGATTTCTCAATGTGGTAAATTCATGATAAAAGAGTAAGAGTAAAAAAGGGTTAAATAAAAAAGAAAAGGATTAAAAAATATCCAAAACCTATATAAGACTTATTTTCTGATTTAATTTAGACATTTTTTAATCTTATATTAGATATCATATAATTTGGATTCATTTATAATAGAAATAGAATTTATTATAAAATAATCATTCATGGTATTCCTTAACTGCCCCTCCTTCCTCTTATAAAAGGGAATCAATATAACCATTAATCACTCCTCTGAAAACCCCATGGGTAATCCAAAATCTGTACAAATTATCTCCCAATATAAATCTCTTCATACTAAATGCATTAACTTGTTAATATTACTATTAAATAAATCATTTTGTCCCAAATCAAATGTTGTTACCCGATTTTGAGGTACCGTCGTCTCTCAAGTTCTTTTCTTTTGTTTTTCTTCTACAATACCTCTTATTATATTATTGTTATATTACCTAAAAAGATTATTATACTCGGATTTTTTTATTATAATTAATCTAACTATAATTACACACACCTTCAGCTAATGGATACAAACATATTGTTTCAGTGTATAGTGAACTACTACCTCACAAAATGATGATTGTTCAATTTTTCCTAACCACATATCATAGTGGACATTATGAGGGAACTTTATTTATATGTGATATATATTATATTTATATTTTCTATATAATTATTTATTTTTCATTTATATCATACCGTTACGGTTTCCATAATGGGTAAATATGATAATTTAATTTGATGAAATGCGGACTATCGCCCCATCAAAGTGATATGACTCGTTCATGCCATACATGGAATGTATAAATTATGGAATTAATTAAATCATATAAAATATAAAAAATATATATTATACTGAAATTATAATATACTTATGTATCATTAATTTTTTATTTCCTTAAATATGAAATCAAAATAAAAGTATTGTTCATACCTACGTACAACTTACCGTCTGAATGAATTGTGCATTTCATTTTCTTATATTCAAATATTATAGACTTTTATAAATACATTTATATAGGATTTAAATGAATATATACTGAATATATATTATATTTAATGGATGAATACTCTTCTATAGATAATGGGATTTTGACCACAAGGCCAATTTATAATTACAATAAGTTCCTTTTTGACTCATGTACCGAACATCGAAAAAATGAAAGATATGAACATGAATAATTATATGATTTTTATAGAAAGGTAACAGGTGATAAAATAAATAATAAACTTTAATAAGGTTCTAAAGAATTTTGAATTAACTTATTTTTATTATTCAGTGAGATAAATAATGAACAAGATAAGTCATACACAAGGTATTGGACTTCATCTCAATATCCTTTCATTTATGAATATTTTGATTTATACAAGACTTTATTTTATATGGTCTATAAACACCTTTGAATTTTAATTTCATTCAATAGAATTCTTTCTCAACGAAACATTTTATAATATGACCAAGGGAATGTTTCGTTTTAACGTACGCGGTAACAATGGCCTTTCCACTTTCGAGTGCATTATTTTATATTTAGATTCCCTAATAGGTTCTAATGTTTTTAAAAGGAAAATAAATACCCTATACTATTTTTATGTATTTTAGAAAATAAATTGGTTTTTATAATGTATTAATTATTTCAATATCTTGACATTTAATATTGTGATTGGAATGTGGATATCTTATCTTTCCATTATGCTTGTTTTTTGTGTTATGATTACGTAATGGTTCATGGGAATGGTTTATGTATATGTGTGTTTAGATGATAATCCTAGGATTCGTGAGCCCGATATAGCTCTCTAAATCAGTGGCTAACGTGATAGAAGTAAACATTAATATTTCTCCTATGAGATTTAGGGAATATACTATGATGGGTATTCCAAATGTAAATCTCTATGTAACTGTGAAAACAAAAATGTATGTTTATTATGGATGCCACAAGTTACCTTTATGATTTAAGAGTTATATGTGTTATTCATAAATCTTATTATATCATGAGGTATGATTTAGAGATTATGTTTTATGATTGAGAAGTATGATTTCATTGATTTGTATGTATTGATGGTTTAATGTTTTATTTCCTTATTTTATAACCATTACTATGATTTTTGTGCTCATCCCATGTTTTTTAAAAAAATTTCACAGGGTGTAAGGTAGGGTAAGAGAAAGGAAGTATTCTTGAAGATTTATATCAAGAAAAGTATTCTGGATTTATTTAATTATCTTTATTATTATGAAAGAAATTAGATAAATTGGAATGGACAACTTTGTAATCATTTGAGATTTAATGTAATATTTAACACCTAGTTCTCTAAAACTATAAATCTGAAATGATCTTCAATGTGAATTATTAACTTAATTCAATGTTATGTAATGTTTAAGGATGTGGCCTTATAAAAAATACCCAAAACCTGATTTAGAGTTAGCTATGGAAATATTAGATTTATTTACTGGTTGGAATTATATTTATGGTGAAAGGATTGAAAATATATATATATATATCGATCATAAAATTATAATGTATATATTCATGAAGAAATATATTAATTTTCACTAAAGAATATGGTTGTAGTTGATTAATTATTATGACTTATTCTTAAATTGTCATTGTTGAATGGATAACAATGTGTATTGTTCTCCTAGTCAAAAAATATTCTGCTAGTTATGGATGATAAATAAAAATGATTAAATATTTCACGATTTGTGATGGATAGATCTTGAAATAATAAAGGAAGGGGAAAACATTTTATTTCTCTAATGAGGTTTTAATCATCAATCAATGAAAAAATAAATTTGGAACAAAGGAAGAGGTAGAGAATATAAATAATGATAAAAATGTTCATATGTGAAACCTAGAATATGATGGAATGACCAGGTTCTGGAAGATTGTTTATTTTTTCCTATACTAGATATGATGAAGATGAATATATGATGCTCCTTTTTTCATTATATATTAATCCTAGAAGTCTGAATATATATATATATATATCTAAATGATTATTTATGGTTGGATGGAATGAAGAAATATATTTATGAGTATGTTTATAACTGATTTGTATGTCATCATGTTATGTTTGAGAGATTAAAATCTAAGGGGATGTTACAATAATTAGCCATACAAAAATGTGTTTTAAAAATATCACCATGGGATTTTTTTCAGACAGATGAAATAGTATAAAGGAAATAATTTTATTTTAGTTATAATGGATCACATAATGATGTCAAAACACAAATTTTCTATAACAAAAACATTACACTATTGAATAGATTCCTTGAATAACAATCATTCCAGTTGTTAGGATGAATATAGAACCACAATCTATTATATCAAATAAGGATTTCAGGATTACCATGATGTTCTAGAGATTTTTTTTATTCTTTGGATATTGTGTTTATTTTTTTGTATAATAGATCATTAATATATAGAAAACGAGTCTTAGAGAAGCAGTCAAACCTTAGAGGATAAATTGAGATCATGTTCCATTAATTCAATGGTGTTTGATAAACACCTTCCAATAGTTACATTTTTTTACAACCATAGATATCAATAAAACTTTTTTTCCTTATAAATCTATATTTGTAGATATGTATATAATTCTGTCATGTTGTGATGATTTTGGTGGAAGAAATCAATTGGGACCAGAGCTTGATAA
Organism: Viscum album; assembly: GCA_963277665.1. Classification (NCBI taxonomy): domain Eukaryota; kingdom Viridiplantae; phylum Streptophyta; class Magnoliopsida; order Santalales; family Viscaceae; genus Viscum; species Viscum album. The sequence continues at coordinate 1,815,247,287 of OY728151.1, read as the reverse complement.
TTAAATTATAGAAAAATTTAGAAGCATTCAACATCACATCAATGAAGATTAGAATTGAAAGGAAACTTTTTCTATAATAATAGATGATATTTGGGTTTGATGTTGGTGAGTAAAAATTTCTTTGAAATTTCCCAAGGAATATGGTTATTATATTTTGGATGAAAAAAATGACACTTTGGCTTTTTATCTTATTCGACCTTCTTGATTGAGTATTGATCATGTTTATCACATATTAGATCCACCAAACCACTAAAAAGACCATGAGGTGTTCCATGTATCTCTCCTTATAATCTATATACCTAATACATCACCTGTATTGAACTTAGAGTTCATACAAATTAAGAATTATAATTTCTAAGATGAAAAACTAATAGAAATCTATGATATTAGATATGAGGCATTGTAGAATAAGACTACATACACAGTTAAAGTTAATTGAAGGAATTAAAAATAAGTAGAGGATACATGGTAGAACAAGTATGTAGTGAAAATGGGATATCCTTTTTTGTAGATGCGATTTAATGTTGTGGTCAAAATTCATATTCAATTGTGTAGAATCTAACACCCGGATTTTTTAGGTTTTAATTCTTTTAATAAAATTTAATCTCATTGATGGAATGTGATACACACAACTCCATGTGTATAGAAACCCTAATAACAATATAAAATAGACGTTAAATTAGAATTATTAAATGGAATATCCAAATTATACAGATATATACATAATGGTTTCAAATAATTTAATTAATATTTTTATTAATGCCTCTACATGTTCAAAAAGATACATTTTCTTAACATGGACCTATTTATTCCTCTTATAAAATAATATAACTAATCTTAGTTGTTACATCTAGAAACTTTATTTGACAAATGATCTTAATTTATAATTTCAACATGTCAAAATTATAATCATTTTTTATAATTATAATAATAGAATAAATTTTCAATGAGTCGTGAATAATGCAGAGATATTTTAAAAATTTATTCCATTAAATAAAATTAAAAATTAAATTTTTATATGATTTATATGAAAATATAGTTAAATTATATTTTTATTAATCATATTTATTTCAAAATATTCAATTTTATGTTTAATTCTAATTTGAAAAACTTTTACTCTTAAAAAATCATTTTCATTAAAAAATGCCTTTGATATCATTTATATGTTTACTTTTATATTAAATTAATCCATATTTATAAATTTAATTTTATAAAATTAATTATTTATATGGAATCGTTATAATTAATATTACATAATAGTTGACAAATTAATTTTTTTTAATAATGAATAGTAACAATTATAAAAATATATTTCCATAGTTAATGATAAAAGACGTTTACTAGAGATAGATATAAAGATATAAAGAAACAAATTAACTAAAAACATGTATAAATTCAACCCCCATGTTTGAAAAAAATTTCTTAGTATATTATGGATTGGTTAGTTTTGGATCCATTTTTATATATAATAATTTATTATAATTAATTCTTATAAAAAATTGAAGTGGGTCATATCACACACTTATTAAATGACACTTATCTCCTCTCTTATCAATACTTGAATGGCATTTTTAATCATCAATTTACATCACACTCCCCTTTTATTTATTCCTCCAAATGACCATGATCTACTATATTTATTAAAACACAATACAATGAAGGCTTTAGGTAAAATCCAAAATTGGTTTTATAACGAAGTGATGTAACTGTTAATAATGTGATTTCATTTTATTTATTCTTAAACCATATAAAAATAATCTTCTATATTGATGAAATATTAAAACTAGTATATTCCATAAATTTAAATTATTTTATGTTAATTCCTATACTATATCAATTTCCATTTCCAGAAAATTGTAAACCAACCCATCAATTGTGTATACAGCTGATTACCTCCTTTCGAAGCAATGTAATTATTTTTTAATCAACACATATCCTGAATGTACATATTGATGAAATTAATGTATATATGGACGATACAAAAAAATAATAATTTTACATATGTAGTTAAAATACCACATATAACTTTTTACCACCCAATCATTTAGGAAATTATATTGTTGTTCACTTGTACGTGTAGACAACCACATTCACGAAGTGATAAGATTCGTTTTTCATTTTTTTGATATGAATGTCAAAAAATATATATTAATTATATAAATAATATATATATGATATAATAATAATTATCTAATGGTTAATTATTATTTACCTTTCTTCCATTCCATCAATTGTAAAAGGAAAATTCTTTTAATGTGTACGTACGACCTACAATTTCTATGAGTTGTATGATTCATTTACTACCTAAATATATTACAAATGAGTATAAATATGTATAAAATGAATATATATATATATATATGTATCAATATCATGATAAAAATTCTAAATATAATTAAACCCCGATCAATTTTCATGGACTTGAACTACTAAACCAAAACATTGATGAAAAATGAAGATGTAATCACCCAGAACAAAGATTACAACATGGAATTGATAATAAAATAATCATACAAGGTTATAATTATGTCAGATATGGTATGATACATTAATTATCGATATAAAATACCTAAATAATAATTAAATATTTATTATATTTTAGGATTTAACATGTATGAAGGAAGTCGTATCTGAGATTAGAGATTTATGTAGGAATATTATTTTTCATTCGGATTGTTAATGGGTTTATTTCTAGAGGTGGTATTTTTTATATAAATCTAAAGTATACCATTAATATTCTTTACTATATGATATTTCAAAATAATTCATGTTTTAATTTCATTTTCCACTCCTTCTTTACTAATGATATTATAATATATTTTATGAAAAAATAGACATAATTAAACTATTTGGTTGAAAATATTTTACACAACCATGTCCAAGAAAAAAAATAGAATTATTTTTAACTATTTTTCATTGACTATTTAAATTCAGTTTAACCAATGATTTATTTTTTATAAATTGGTTTAAAAGGAATCTTCAACCGATTTAAAGAAATATGTGCATTTTACTTTTTAATAAAAAGGTGAAAGGAACATTATTTTATAATATATGAAATTAATGTAATGTCATGCCATAATTTCCATTCGATTCCATATATATTGAATTAGATTTTTGAATGTATATTTAAAAATAATATGATTTATTTTTTATTTAATAAACTAGTAGTCTTTAAATTTATTATCTCACATTAATAGTGATCTTTTCTCATAAAATGTTCCACGTTATATTTTGAAATGATTTTCCATATTTGATTTAATTCTTTGATTTTTTCTAATCCTAAACTGATGTATTATCTAATGATACCATCCTTTTTATTTCCCTATATGGTTTATGACACTGATGTAATTTTTCATTATGAAGATTATTCCTATTAATGTGTATTTTTATGATGATAATATTTATTTTTTATTATCTTGTGTAACACAAATGTATGGTTTTAATTTATTATAGGTAGTACATGAGTTATATAAAACTATTATGCATTGTCGAGGGATGGATATTTCATGACCTAAACTGGAATATAATGTTATGTAATCCCATTTCAATAAGGTACTCTGTCCACTATGATATTATTTTTGGTAAATTGTGACTACTAAAATGGGTTGAGGATTAAAATTTATATACTACGATATTATTTTAAAATATCCTTGAAAACTAATGAAATGATTTATTCTGATAATTTATATTCCATAATTCAATGTCTAATGAAAATGTCATGATCTCCATAATTTGTTTCGTTGAATGTTTTATGATTAATTTGTTATTAAATAATAAGTAATATTCTATGACTCAATATTTTAATCTATGATATGTACGGTATGGTTCATTAAACACTGGGGTCATGTTTTATTATCCTATTTCTCATGTTATGTTTATGTGATCACTGCATTTCCCCAGTCTACACAAAAATATCATATAATCTCACCCTATATTATGTTTCCATTTCCCATGTTATGAATAAAGATACTAATATTATATGACTAATATGGGTTATGGTGATTAAAAAAATAGTGTGAGATCACCTGGATCACTTATCGAATAGTTTTTTACTTATCAATATTTCTAAATGAACTTGAAATATAATTTTTTTGTAGATCATTAGTCTTTTTAATGAATATTCATAAATTAATATATAATTTATTTATGAATATTATTTCTCTGTATAAAAGTTATCCAGAATTATATATATTCAAAATATTAAATTCAATGTTTTTTATTATTACTGATTTAATATTTGGTTATGTAAAATATGATTATAATCATTGAAGAATTCTATGTACTAAATTTTTAATTTATAAAACCCTTTATTTAAATGAGATGTTTTAACCTATTGGATTAATTATAATACATATAATGGGTTTTGATATATTATTTAGTATATAATATTAATATTTTTGTTGAGAGAATAAATATAATAAATTGGGATATTACACTAAACAATTCTAGGTATTAATGGAGTTTTTTTAAAGGATTAGTTGAATGATTTTTTCCACTTACTATTTTAAGATGTTATAATAGTTTTAATTCATTTATTATTATTTATATATTATCAAAAAGGTTTTTAAGACCCTATTTTGAGATGTGGTGGTCATATATTGTTCTATTTGGAACACCATGGAATAATAATCACATTAGGATTATCTAGATCAATACATTTTATAATATCCTAGGACTCGCACTCCAGGATTCTAAGATGAATTCTGGAACATTACATTTCTTCGTTTGATGATAATAATTATGAAAAAAAAAATTATCCATTGGAACCTAACAACATAAAAATTATATGTTAGATCACATATATTATAGATTATTTTTTCGGTTTTTAATTTTAAATAATTAGGAAGACTCCTGTATAAATAATGTCGATGTCATCAATGAATATTTCTTCCATTTAACCCTTATTTTCTTATTTCAATTTAGTTTATTATCCTAATCCTTATGACATCCATTTTAGAAATAATTCATTCACTATAATTAAATCTAACATAGTGAAATAAAACATATGATGTTTGAGATAAAATTCTCAATAAGGAAAAACATTTTCAATACCAAATTAATTTCATCAATTAACAAAAGATGAGAATAAGGTTATGATGAAATAATTAAAGTCCATGAGTGAATCATAAAATAAATAACTCCCATCAAAACCTAGATGATCAAAAATGAAAACATGGGAAAAGGATTATATCAAGGTAAATAGTTATAAGAATCAATAATCATGATTCATGTGATGTCAATATTGGTCAAATGAAACATCTTAAAAAAATCATATCAATAACATGTTGGAATCATGGATTTTTTTATCATAACCCATGTCATAAATAACTAGAGCCCAATTTGAACCCTAGGGGAAACTATAAAGTCCTTAACCCACACTTTCAAATTTAGTGCTAAAACTTCATCTACATTTTTTTAAAATAATAATATAATTTTATTCAAGAAGAAATTTTATTGTATTGTGTTGGAAGAATTAGTCATAAAAATAGCAAATTACGAATATTATATGAAAATAAAAAAAATTAATAAATTTTAATATAAGTGATTTCATTTTACATGAAGCGAAAACCTTGGTTAATTATACCAATCATGTGGAATATTAATTTAAAACATAGGGTGATCATTAATTTTCTCTGTAAGGGGTTTTACAAATCATTTTGAAATTATGTTCTATGAAAATTATAATTTCTATGAAAAATATTATCAAATAAATCATTTGATAAAACCATTACATAGAAAAGGGTTTTCCAAACATTGAAAACATTTTTGGAATATCCTTAAATTGTGTATATTACTTTGAAAACCATATATATTCAAAACAATAATTATTTGGAAATACGACATTTTATTTCTCAGTTTTGAATATTACAATTTTTATATATTAATCACGACACTCCGTAGTCCATATGAAAACCATAAGTCTACATATAAGCATGAAATGGGTTATAGTGTACCCTATATTTCAATTGTTTAATCCTTATATCATACTAAATAATATATTACTCTAGGGAAATGACTTTTTTAAAACATTTTAAATGGTCCAGAAATTCTCATGCATAACCCAAAAAAATTCAAAAACATTCATAAATTGTTTTGATGGAATAAAATAATTTCTTCACATCAAAAATCAAAAAATTATTATTTTTAGGATAAATTCATTTTCCATCAATTAATAACATTAATTTAATAGTAATTAACATAAATACATTTAAATTAAAACAAAATCATTAAAAATACATAAAATGTAACGCCCTGACCCCAGTTACACAAAGTCGATGCATTATTACAAAACATTGGAATGATCACAAAAGATCAAGTCTCGAAAGACCGATTAGTTTTGTAGCCTTGGAAACACTAGATATATTCATATGTCTTACATTACATGATAAAGTGAAAAACTAAAACAACATAGTCTCCACAGTCCACACTCATATCCCCTCAGACTATCCCTGCAGGTCAATCATAAAATACTTCTTCACATCCTGGGAAAAAGAAAACATAGAAAGGGGTGAGCTCAGATGCTCAGTAAGGATAACAACATAGCAGAAAATTTCATAATTAATCATAAACATTTAAGGAAATGTATAACTAAAGCAAAATCCTTTTAAGCATTACCTTCAGCATAATATGGAAAAAATAAAATGAAATAATTCTATTTACTTATTCCAATGGATATTCTACTAGTTGAATAATCAAATGAAATATCAATAACAACATTCATAATGATGGAATGCATAATGACCGACTATCATAACCACATAGTCAAGGCCTTGTGCCAATAATACAAATAAGATTTTGTCAAGCCCTTGTGCCAAGACACTAGTTTGTCTCATGGGACCTACCAATGCATCGAGGAGTTATAGAGGGCTCCACTCGTCACTTAATAAGTCCAATGCATTCCTCATATGAACAGGTTAAAACATAACATAAACATTCGAATTAAAACTATAATAAGAAATGTCAATACATTATCCATAAACCATGAATGGTATAAAAATAACACATCCATAGTCAAAAATATCACAAAACCTTCAATACTATATGGAAATTTTGTATCATAATAAATCAACTTCAAAAAAGGTTGAAATCCATCAAATGATGTTGACATATATGAAATCAAAACTATTTGATAGAAATATCTCTTTTTTTGAAATCATTTTAGAGTCACATAATTATAAAATAAAATATTTACTTTGAAAATATTATTGAAATATTGTAAGGTAATCTTGAATGATTTTATAATGGCATAAAATAGCTGCATCCACTGTATAAGTTAAAAAAAGACATTCGTACCTTAATTTTGTCGAAAAGGTTAAAAAAGACCTTATTTGTAAAATGAAAGAAAGATTCCTTTATAAAAATATTATAAAAAGTAAAACAAGGGTATAAATGAATTTAACCCATAGTCAATAAAATATTAATAATATTTTGATACATATTTTTATGAAACAAGGATGTGGATGATAAAGAGGTCCCGGTAGATAATTACGTATAAACAACCTCGGAAAATGAAGAGATTGTAGAATTAACCCTTACCTTGTAATTTTCCTTTGTCGAGGGTAGGTTAACCTTTTTTATAATGGTGAAATAATTGTTTTTAAATTATAAAATAATCATATACATTAATATGATATCATATATGATATTCTAATATTTATTTGTTAATAATATTTTAGTGTTATCGTTGTTTCGGGTGTTAAAGGGTTTGTTTTACTTTATATTCCTTGTTATGTGAGTCATAATTGATATGTATGGGATGTATCTTATTCATATCCAGATTCATATCAATTATTTAAAAAATATTTTTAATCATCATATTAAAATTAGTCTTGAATGGATACGATGGGGAATGAATCTAATCGTGTTCGTGGAGATGGTAATCCGTACGTACGCACGTGTGAAAATATAATTATTTTGATATTAAAATAATATATATTTGGATGGTATATCATATATATAGAATCATTATAATGTGGTATTTATTATTTACATCAATTACACATCATCATTATACCATCCAAACAAAAATGTATTGAATAACAATTACACCATGACGTGGAGATGGTAAGTCATACGTACGCATGTATGGTGACATGTTATTCAAAGGATGGATAGAATAATGAATTTGGTTATACAATATTTATAATAAAATCAAATTATATATAAGATACTATAGTTATTATTTTATACTTGATACAACAAATAAAAAATGAAGTGGAAGAAGAAAGGGACTTGAAAGTGGTGGTGAGATATTTACCTCTTCTTCGGGTTCTTCCTTTTGATTTGATCAAAAGGGATCCATAGGTTGGATTTTTGACTAAAGTAAGGCATCCTAAATGAATAAAGTATATTTGATAGGGTATTTGGGAAGAGGTTGGCCAATCCAAGTGGCTTTTAAGGTGTGAATTAGTGAGAAGGGGGAGTGCCCTTTTATAAGAGGGGTGAGGGGCACCTTAGGAAAACCAAGAAATATTATTTTATAATAAAATCATTTTCACTTTATAATGGCACCAAAAAGAGTTTTTTAAAAGGATAATTTGGGGATGGGTCTATAACAACTCAACCAATAGGTTTTAGACAGTTTTGGTTCACAATATTAACCTTATCATTTAGATTTAACTATTAGTTAAATAGTTTGATATTTACCGTGTCTCTTTGTATTTTTATATTATATTGTTAATTAACATAAAATATACATACAAGCAACCCCAAGTGGTTAATTAATGATAAAAATATCATTATATAATTCATATTTCTTAAGATTATATTTTTAGGAATAGAATATCAATTATTAATATAATATTTATTTTAAAAACTATTTTATGTCAATTTTGACACTATTTAATAATTGATTTATTTATGACCTAAAAACATTATTAGATTGAAATAAATTAATTAAATCATTACTAACATGTCATATTAACCTATAAAATTCTTGGATTTCATCAAAACTTTCAAATTATATTTATTTTAATATTTATAATTCCATTTATTTGATTCTTTCATTAATAAGGAAAATAATGCATCATCATTGTGTCGTAAATAAATATATTATTGTATGTCAAAAAATTATAAATAATATATCATGTGGTAGGAAATTTTTTTAGCTTTCTAATTACTATTTATAGTCGAATAGATCAATTATATAACCTCATATAAATTTTTTTTTACTAAAAGATATTTTCTTTTGTTATTTTTGTCTCTACTTTAAATTATTTAATATATAATGCCATTATCACCTCCATGTGGCTCCATGGGGTCCCAAAATGGACCCAAAGATTCCCATAGTCGGACATGTATCATCCAATAGTGTTAGGACACGTCTTAGGGTAATTTAATATTATTATCATATTATCTTTTACCCTTATTTACCGAATTTACCCTTTAACCATGGTAAATAAATTTTTTTCCGACGTAATTAATCAAAATGTCTAAAAATAAAAGTTAACTATATAAAAAATATGTACCTTCTGATTATAAATATGGAAACCATTTTTCTAAATTCAGAACAGAGAAGTGGCAGAAATTAATTTAAAATTAATTCCTGTTGTCAAAACAAAAAGCGTGTTTTTAAGAAATAATAACTATCAAAAGATTGGCACTTGCTTGTGTCCAGTTTAAATGTGAAATTTCATCCAATGACCAAAATTGGATTAAATTGTAAAAATACAATCTAATTATAATTTAAATCCACCAATAGTATAATTTATCACTATAAATTATATTGATTCAAAATGTTTTTTTAATTAAAATTTAGTATTTTTCACTATTCATCAAAAATTTGATGTTTTCAGAAAAAATACCAAAAAATAACCCTAAGATAATTTAGGTATTAAGAATCCAAAAATGAAGTCCATTTTGAAATATAAAATTTATAAAATTTCAAAAAGTGTGTATTACTATTCATAACGGCTAATTTGATTTCTTGTGGTGTGTTAGAATCTCGAAGTTGCATACAATACAAACTATTGCATTATTCAAAGAGAAGCGTACCATGAAAGCATGGGGTGTTACATAAAATGTGAATAAAAATTATATATGATGGACATATAAATAATTCAGAATTAAAATAAATAATTTCCATTAATTTATAAAATTATATCATAAAAAAATTCTTCAAAAACAAGATGCTTACCTTGAGTTTGATTCATCACGTGAATTTCTCTATCTTCCTCCCCTTTGGAAATAACTTTTCATCACACCTATGGACCATAAAATGTTGTTTTTTTCATAACATAAGCCCAATAAAATTTATTGATTTAGGTGAATAAGTTAATTTGGTTTTGGGTGGTCAATATTAAAATCCCCTGGTGGTGAAATTTTATGAAGGAATGATTCCCTTCTTATAATAGAAGTGAGGGGTAATTTTGGAATTACATAAAATATTAAAATATAATAAGTCTAATATAATGATTAAGACGAAGAAAATTCTTAAAAATACAGGATTACATTTTCAAAAAAATATTATCCATTTTGGCAATACACATGTTATTATTATAATTAAATAATTAAATTAAATTTTATATTCCTGAAAAATATTTTTTTTTCATGTTAAAACCTATTCATAAATATGAAATAAAAAACATAAATAGGATTCTAAAATTATAAGAAAATTATTATATCAAATAAATATAACAATAAACTATAAAAATAGTTTATTACCTTTAAAATTTGAAATTATATTTATTCTAATATTTTTAACATTATTTAATTGATTTGTTCAATAATGAATTAATTAATCCATCATATATGTGAAATCCATTAATGTAGTTACATATTCCATAAAAAATTTAAAAAATTCTAGGAAGAAGATATATTTATTATCATTAAATATACTATATATGGTCGAATTTATCATCAGTAAAACCATATATTAAAATGATATAATAACTAAAAAGTATAGTGTCAAAAAAATGAATTTATTTTAAATAATGTATTATAATGATTTTAATATTTTACATGTGTCTCCAAATGGTCATTAATTTTACAATTAGATAGATATTTTAAATATATAATCAACCAAATTTTTATACTTGTTTTTTTTCATTTAATAGTTCTTATAATTTTAAATTAAATAATTTTATTTTTTTACTTCTGCTTGCACAAGAACTAAATCAGCATTGTATAAGAATTATTTTATAATATTTCATATAAAAAAATTTATAATAAATTACAATAATAATTTTAAATTAGTTATGTCCAAATAAAAAAATTCTATATTCATTAAATATTTATAATTACTCATATTCATGTCAATAAAACATCATTAATTCGGTATTTTTTATTTTTTTAATTATGCAAGCATTTCACAGGAATTTGGATAAGGTTCATGTTATATTACTATTAAAATGAAAACTATAAGAAAAAAAATCAATTATACACAATAATTAATAAAAAACCATGCACAGATGTTTTATCACCCAATTATTTTCTATAAGGAAATAGCTTATTCTTTTTCAATGCTTCGCAGACACTACGTAGGAACTCCCAATGATGTTTGTACATATAATGAAATAAATTACAATTTACATGTTCGGAATTATGATGTAAAATATTAATATATTAATATAAAAAAATAAAATATTCTATAAGTTTAAAAAATATAAATCATAATTATATATTGACGATGTTATAAAAATATTATTTTAAAAATATTATCCTTTTACTATTCACAAAAAACACCTTCTTGGAAAATTCTCATTAATTCATTCAAAGGTAATTCAGAATTTATTAATAAAAAAATAATTAGTTTTTTAAATTATTTTACTTTTACCAGGATTTCTACCACCCTAAATATAATTCAGCCTAAAAGATATTTCATTAAACTTAATTGAATTATTTATCCCCATCATCATAATTAGTTAAATTTAAAACATACAAGTGAACATAATTACATAGTGTTTTATTAAATGAAAATTAATAATCCCAAAAACCATGAAGGAATTTTTCCAAATTCAAAATTTAATGTCCTGAAACCATTATTTTGGATTCAGTACTAAGAATGAGGTGTTTATTGTTTATATAATACAATTGAAAAATTCACATAGCATTTTACACTCCAGGACCATTTCCAGTCATGGTTTTAGAGATTTAGACATATACATTAAAAATTAACAAAACTATACAAATATAAAACAAAATAAATAATTTTTTGCGATCCCTAAAACTCTAATCAAAGTGAGTGCCTTCAGATAATTATAAATAACTAATGGAAAATTATTTTAAAAAATAGGTTGGGAAGAAATTATTCTAACAAGGGTTTTTAAAAATAATTTGGAAATTATTTCATTTGGAAAATATAATTTATATAAAGACATTTAATAATTAAATAATTTGAAAAAACCATTACATTGAAAATGGGTTTCAGTACAATAAAAATATTTTTTTAAATATCCTCAATTAATTCATATTTCATTGAAATCTAGATGTATTAAATATTATAATTTTTTGCAAATATAACAATGGATTTCTCTATTTTGATAATAATATTTTTTATGGATTAATAATAATAATATAAAGGCCACAAAACCATTAAGTCCACATTTTTGTATCACATGTTGGAAATCATCCATTTAGTTCATGGGCTCCCTCACCATACCACACTAAATTATCCAAACATCTTGACCAATAATTTATATAAACAGTTTAAATAGTCCCACCCTTCTATCTCATAACCCAAAAACAATTCAAACCCATTAGTAAATAATTTTCATATAAGAAAAAAAATTAATAACCCCTAAATTTGGAGAATATAACATGTTTTTGGAGAAATACAATTTTCAGAAACGAATTCCATACATTTAAAATGCATGAATATATACACTTTCAAATTAAAACAAAAACTTGTATAAAATGCATAAAATGTGAATAAAAATTATAAATGTTGTCCACATCTACAAGAATGAATGAAAATAAAATTGTTCCCACAAAATTATAAGATTATATAATAAAAATCTGTATTTCAAAACACTCCCCTTTCCTTGAGTTCAACTCATCACATATGTTTCTTTATCTTCTTTTTCTTCGAAAAATAGGTTTTCCAAACACGTTAAGACCACAAAACATGTTTTCATTTCTAAAATAAAACCTCTAAAATGTGTATATAGAGTTGAAGAAGATAATTTTCTAGTGTTTGGTATATCTATAAGGATCATGGGGGTGTAATTAAGTGATCTACGGAAACTCTTTTTATAATTAAGGTTAGGCACAATTTAGGAATTACATAAAATCTTAAAATATAATAATTCAAATATAGGGTTTAAGGATTGAAAAAATTCTAACACATAATGGGTATTGCATTTTTGACATTATCTTATTAATTTTGGACATATTCAATAATTATTTGACTTTAATACAATTTCATAAAATATTATATTCATTAAAAACAATTTGTTTGTCAAATTTCACGCTATTGATACCTATGACATTAAAAACATCAAATCAACATTAAATTTAGAAACAATATTTTACTATATTCTATATATAACATATTTATCTATTTAAATCATGTATTACATTAAAAGTATGAAATTATATTTATATTAAAAGATTTATTATAATTTTTTTGATTTGATCATTAATTAAATAATTACATCATCATAGTTGTTGAAGCCAATAATAAAATTTTATTTTCCAAAAAATTAAAAAAAAAATTCAATGATGAATATAAATTTAATATATTTAATGTTACTATTTGTAGTTGTATATAAATTCGGAAAAAACATATACTATAATATTATACTATATAATAATGACAGTGTAAAGAAATCGAATTTGTTTTAAACAAAATATAACTAGGGTCTTGATCATATCTATGATTCTATAAATTCTTATCAATTTGTCCTATGGACATAATTGATCTATATATAATAAACCAATATTACTTATCCATGTTTTTGGTCATTTATGGTTTTTTATATAATTTTAATTAATATAATTTTATTTATTTCTATTTTTCTACCAAAAGAACTACATCGGCGTCTCATATGAATTACTCTTAATTATATCATATATATAAATTAAAAAAATCTATCATTTTAATTAATTAATTATGTTCAAATATAACCTTTTATATTAATTCCTTATTTATTATTACTCATATCCATTTCAAGAAAACTTCATCAATTTGTTAATTTTATTTTTCTTTCCTAGAACATGCATTACATAGGGATTTGGATAAGAATCATGTCATATAAAACTAAAATATGAAACAATTGAAAAAACATAAAAAAATGATCAATTAAAAACTCATCGAAGTCATTTTATCACCCAATTAGTTTCTATAAGGATCTAAATTTTACTTTATTAATGCTGTATAGGCACTTCATCGAGACAGGGAAAAAATTATACTTATAAGGGAATAAATAACAATTTCTTTGATCTAAATTATTTTTATAAAATATTTATTTTATAATATCTTATACTAGTCATTCCATAATTGTAAAAAGTTTATACACAATTACTTCCCTACAATGTCATAAAAATATAGGTTTGTTTACGAAAGTGTATTTTTTATTATTCACCAAAAATAATAATATTTCACAATATTCACATTAATTCGTAAAACTATAAATTGATTATTATAAATTCAAAAATGAAATTATTTTTTAACATGTTAAAATTATAAAATTTAAAGATTAATTTGGTAAATAAAAATACTAGAAATTAGTTTAATAAAATTATTTATTTTTAAAAAATAATTAACATTGTGAAATTAAATATATAATTCAAGAATAGTTATATGAAAAAAAATTCTATTTGTACCTTGATTATTAAAAAACCCATTAGGCATCATAATTATTCATTCAACTCAAGGCAATGTAAAGTACCCAATACATTGGACTGATATCTAGATGCACTCCTAATTTTAGAAATAGTGGGATCACCCATCACTGTCTAGGCCACCCCATCTTCTAAGCTGTAATGAACTCACTTGATTCTATTTGGGAAGCCCCATCGTATAATATGTCTATGAAACAAAAAAAGTGAATTTAAAAATAAAATTCATCATAGAACTCATATAATAAATTATTATTATTTTTATAGCCTTATCAAAATCTTGAGAAGAAATGTGTTCAATGTTAGTATCGTTAAAACTTGATTAACACCTGTGAAAAAATAGATTTCATAACAACCTCTTTGAAAAAATTAATATGAATCTAGAAAAATAATGAAAATGGTAGGAATAGAAATTATTCCACATAGAGGATATTTAAAATATATTAATTGTTATGTTAATGAATTTTTATTTAATTAAAAGATCACTGAAAATGTTATTGATGAATATAAAATATTCATTTGGTAAATTTATTTTTGAAACACAAAATATTTTGAAAATACTTTTCATGAAAAGAACATTTGAAACATGATAATAATGTTTGAAAAATAATTTTAAACATTTATTGAAGAAAATTTCCATTCACCATTGAAAAACTATTTTGAAAACATTTTTAATTTTTTTAAAATACTGTTTTGAAGGAAAAATAATTTCTGAACAAAAAGAGAATTGAAGTTAGATTTTATTCAAAACAATTTATAAATATTTTATGTACCAAATAGTGGGAAAATCATAAAATTACTTTAAAATAACCATAATAACCAATGTTTAAGATATTTAATGATATTTATAATATTTCAACATTGGATACCTAATCATAAAAACCCCCCAGTAAAATATCATACTATAGAAAAAGGCTCTTGCAACATTGATTACTTGAATCAATGTAACCATGTAATAATATAATTTATATTATATTTAAAGTAAACATATTTATGATATAAAATTTAAAAGTATTAATAGATAAACCTCATAAAATACTATTGGTTTGAAATATAACAGACATCTTAAATTAGGAAAATTGTGAGAAAATCCATTAAAGAATTAGTAACATTTAAATTATAAACCGAATGAATGGGAGATCCAAAAAAGGATAAGTAAATCCAAATAAATTTATTAATAAGAATCTTAAATTAAATTAATGGGAAATATATACATCACACAACAAAAATAAATGGTGATTATGGAGTGTATGTCACAGAAATAAAAGTGAGATGAAAAAACACTTACATTCAGTATGATTCGTCATTATTATTCATAATCTTCCTATATAAAAAAATATTTTAATTTTTTTCATTATTTAAAAAATTGAATTTTTATTATTACATTTATTTCTCTCATTAAAAATTTATATATAATTATATAATCAATGAATTTGTCGTTGGATGTTTTCACAATAATTTTTTATGTGTCAAAATGAATTATTTAGGTCAACTATGGTCAACAATGTCATTATTAAAACATCTCAATAGAAATATTAATGAAATAATTATCAAATATATAAGTAAATTTTAAGTTTAAAACCAATCATTTAATATGGCTATTAAAATGAATCAATATTACGATCATTGAGACATTAGGTTGTACAAATACATGATTTACAATTCAATTTTTTCAATGATCATTATAGAAAGAAGGTAAGTACAAATTGACATTCAAAATATTCAATTATATTAGAAATACTATTTTATGTATTTATGTATAATTATTTATATTATACTTGTGAGGTGGTGATGAAAATAAAAGAACTGCATCGCTCCGAGGAGGCGGTAGGTCACACCTCCACAAATAGTGTTATTACTTTTCCTATTTGGGAAATGGTACAAAGAAAATGACATATCATATTTAAATAATGATAATAATTTCATGAATATCATTATTATATCATTTATATACTTTATATTCAGTATATGTAGCTTTATTATCTTCCTTGAAACATGTAAGTGAAAAATCTTCAAACCAGTTTGCTAATTAGTAATTGGTGATACACACGATAATCATTATCGTATCCCCTATGGTTAGATATGTAAAAAATTTGTATATTATATAATTATTAATTTAAAATAATTATGTTATAAAAAATATAAATATAATATATAAATAATATTTCAATAATTATACCCAACTATTAGATGTGGTAATTGTAAAATGAACTATACTGTTTCACGAGGTGGCAGTCCTCTATATACATGAATGATGATTTCATAAAACATTTATTGGAATTTATTATTTGTGTATGTAATAAAAATAACATAAAAATAACTCATTATAATTAGGATACAATTGTTTATATATAATCACGGTATTAGAATATTTTAATGGGCTGGAGATGGAAACAAAAACAATTTCATGTTGATGAATGTTATAACTTCTTTGGGTAACTATTTTAGGCTTGAACCAATGGAATTCCTACGATTTATTTATTCCCAATGTGAGGAATATAGGATGAGTGGAGGGAAATTTTTATGTTATTTTGTCTAGGGTTGGTTAATCCAATTGTCTTTACTCGTATGATGATGTGGGGGGAGTGATTTCCCTTTTATAACAGAGGAGATAAATTATTTTAAATTCAAATATTTTAAACTCAATTGGGAGGTCTGAAATACCTTATATTCTTCCAATTCTCACCAAACAATCTAGAATTCCATCCAACCCTACATTTAACTGAGTCAGATACATTTCCTTTAAGGTATTCCCTAACACCATGGCTATAAACTAATTCAGGGCATCTATATAATTTTTAATTTTCCCAAATAAACCAGGATCAAATTAGTTAAACTGAACACAAAAGGAAAGTTATAAACTGAATATCAATAAGTACAAAACTATTCCAGATATAGAGACTATTGAACAAAAAATGGATTAAAAAACTATTACTGTACCACACCAACATGATCGTCATGTGACCTCTTGGTCAACATCAAACACAATACTATGTTACCCCAATATTGAGCACATGAACTAGAAACTAGTACCTACAAAATGGCTCGGGTCAATTGACACCATGGGTCATAATTAGGTTGTGATAGTAAACACCATAAAAGTAAATCACGACAAATTCCATGCATTTTAAATCCCGAAATAATCTACAAAATTACCCTGAAATAAATTTTAAAAATAGTCTTTGAAAACATTTCCAATATGTAAACCGCAAAAAATAGTATTTACCAACTTCTACTTTTAAAAACAACACATGCAACCATTATTTTAAGAAACAGTTTCACTTTCTAGATCCCATTTTAAAAGCCCAAACCATAGAAACAAATTCAAATTGGATAACCAAATAGGGATGTGAAGAATGTAAGGGAAACCAAACAAGAAGGAAACACCAATAAACAACATACCAAACCAATAGTAGAAATAAATATAACAAATAAATTGTATCTTAGGGGGATTTTCTGAATATCTCAAGAGGAAATCCTTGGACGTTCTCATTTTAGAGTCACTTATCAGAATACGGTGTAGCTCCACAGTCAATAACCAATTGGTCGCTATAAACTAGAAAATATAATGGCACATACCATTTAGCCCCATCTTGTCAAGGGGGTATCAACCAATCTAATTAGGGTAGATAATAAATTTTCCCTTGACCCACTAGATAATGAAAATAAGTCCCATGGTAGGGATAATTATAATGATTATTAGAGAAACACGGTATAAATACCACAACCAATAGTGTTCTCATACACGATCCATTAGAGGGGATCCCATCACAATGTCTAATAAACTCATTACCATAGGGTTCCCATACATGATCCACTAGAGGGTAATTCATCACATGTTATAGTGGATATAAAATATATTCCATGCATCAAAACTAACAGGAAAATCTATTTCTATCGTAATAATTCTATTCCAAAAATTTAATATTACTTGGAATCCCCCATTTTCTATAAGGAAAACCAGATTCCAAATAATTTACAAATATACCTATTGTTTCTTCCTCATACCCATGTTTTCAGTACAATTTAAAAAATATACAAACATTCAAACTGGTCCCATTCATTACATCAGTTCTAATTTTATTCCAAAACATCTAAATGTCACAATGGTGAATTCACATCTTTTCAGGTCAAGAAAAATTTCTATGACCAAAAAAGTGCCAACCAGGACATTAATAATTCCAACAAAAATAAATTACCAATCCATTTTTATAACATATACAAAGTCAACACAAATCACCAATTTCACATGAATAATTTCAAATAGGCCCTTACTTTTTAAATTCGAAACCCTTTCAAAATAAAAGGGAATACATGAAACAAACAAAATTTATAAACAAGCCATCAAAACCACATTAACATTTCATGAAACTCATTCGGAAAACACAACTAAAGGATCCCATAAGAGATCCAACAAATTATATATGAAGAACACCTTTTAAAATCCATAAACACACCAAATCCATTTTAAAATCAAAATACATAACACTTTCACCATTTAAAATACCCCATTCATGTTTCGCAACAATTAAGACATCACAAAATAGTCCACCTATTTAAAAAACCAATATTAAAAAATATTCTCTGCAAATTATGTTGAAAACACACCTATAACCTTTCACACAAATTTTTAAACACATTTATAATGTACAATAAATTAGAATACTAAAAACACAGTCAATTTATTTTATTAATCCATCATTTTACACATGCACACTTTAAACTTCTTTGAAGTCACCCCTTTTAGTGAATTCTCACTTTGTTTGGAACCAACCTTTCAAGCCGCATATTAGAGTCCCAAAAAAGTCACAACATTTCACATAAAATGTCCAAATCACAATCCAACCACATTTCCAAAACATAAAAATATGAAAACACACCCCAAATCATCTAATATCACATTAAATGGTTAATTTGAATTTTACTAAAAACCGTGTGAGCATTTAAATATTATCAGAATAGAAGGATCCCATTAAAAACATTTTTTTCTCCAATTTATCACTATAAAATTTTGAAATCAATTTACTTTAACACATCACACGGATCATAAATACACTTATTAATCAATAAGGAAAGATTAATCATGAAATAAAATGTTCTAGATGGGAAATAGATAGAAACAAAAACCTCAATGTCATGCACACACAACCATACATTGGGAGAAGGAATACTTAAGACCAAGAGATAATTCGCACACCCAAACATCAAAGTTACCAGTCCACACATCAACCCTAACCCTTAGGGGTCATCCAATAAGAAAATCACCCAAAAAGAAACCATTGACATAAGAGAGAAGTGGAAGAAGGTTAGGAAATTGACTAAAACTGTAGAGACCCGAAGCCTGACGTACATAGACATTACATTACTTTTGCGGAATACTTAGTACATAACAAAAACACACACACAAGGATCGTAATAGTTTAGTGTCTTTGGAAACTCGGAAAAAAATCTTCTAATCATGGTGTAAGATCTTCAACATATCTCATAAAGATCTTCCTTTTTTTTACCTAAAACCTTTCTTTATATCCTGGGGAAAAGAAAACATAAAAGGGTGAGCTCAAATGCTCAGTAAGGGTAAACAAAAGAAAAATCAATCACATCATATTCATAAGAACATAACTTTTGGAAATATTAACCTGCAAAAGAGAGCATAATTTCATAAGATGGGATAAATCATAGTAGTGAAATGAAATCCCAATAATCATAACTTAAAACATGAAACTTTGTGGCATACACACATAATCATAGAGAATCATTTCTTGTTAGTCAAGACTCATTTCCAAGACTATCTTAGTGGACAAAGTCCCTTTCTGAATCGAGTAACCCTCGTTTCAGTCCTGTTTCACTGAACCGGTATAACCTACCATTTCAGCAATGTCTATCTCATGAGATATAAAATCTTTACCCAATGCATTGGAGGGAGATATAGGTCCCACCCATCTTATAATGAATCCTTTCTTATGTGTGCCACATAATCATAAAACATACATCATCGCATAACACATGTAACAAAAATGGGATTCTTGAAACATCATGACATCATAAATCAATTCATATAAGATAAAGGAATTCATAAAACTAATTCCATAATAACATGATCAAATCAATTTAATAATAGGGATAAAAACAGAACCCTTTATTATCTTAGATGGAAAATAATTTTGATAAAACACTTGAACTCCATTCTTGAGGAAAATATCCTTTCTTCTTCAAAAACATTTTTCCTTTCATAACATGTCATACAACTTAATAAAAAAAGTTGATTAAAAATAAACTTGAAAACTTGTAAACGAAGCTTCTTGGAAATAATGTTTTAAAAATCCATTCATGCCGTATAAGTAAAAAAAAACTTTCTTCGTACTTTTGTCAGAAAAGTCAAAAAGTACCTTGTATGAAAAATGACAAAAGATTCCTTTCATATTCTTTACTAAAAACTCACCGAAGGGTAAAATTGGATTTAAACTATTGTAAGTGGATGGAAACAATATTACATATTGAGGGAACATGGATGTGGATGATAAAATACACCCTAGTAAATGCCAAAGTAAAAACAATCTCGGATAAAAATGAGATTGTGATATTTCCCTTACCTTATGTCCGACTTGCTTTGTAAGTGTCCAAACCTCCTGTATAATGATTTAAATCATGTTATTGACTTATTCCAGAATCATATTCATTGTTATTATATCATATATGGTTCACTAATGACATTATATTACCCGTTCTTTTGTAAATTCCATGTTAAAGAAACGTTTTGGGTAAAATCGTTTCATTTATCTTAGGTGTTTTGACTTGTTGTTCCTGACATCATTATTACTTATATCATGATTTACTTACTTACAGAATATAAAATATGATTTATATATCATATATATTCAGTATATATAAATATATATAATAGATAGATAAATAAAATGAAAAACACCGTTCATGGAGACGGTAGTCCGTACGTACGCATGAACGCTGTTTTACTTTCCTTATTGTCTTGAAATGGAAGTTAGTAGATGAAATACATATATATATATATACATAAATCCAGTAGCTTTATAATGTCATATATTTCATTATTATTTCTTATATATACTTTATAATCATTCTTAAATGGTTAGCATGGAGAATTAATCTCATCGCGTCGTGGAGACGGTAGTCCGTACGTACGTACGAGCGATGATATCATTTCCATAAATATTGAACTGAATTGGAGTGGATTATACAATATATCAGAATCAATATGATGTTTTAATAACTATGTATAGTTATTCTTTACACCATTATACCCATCCATGTAAGGTGGTGGTGGAAAATAGATTACACCACGGCGTGGAGACGGTATTCCGTACGTACGCACACGCGGTGATTTCTTTTTCCGTAGGATGGATAGATGGTGAAATAGGGTTGTTTCATACTTATAATAACATATCAGTATATGAGTAATACTGATGTTATTACTTCATAATGAGACAACCTAATAAGAAGAAGTGGAAGAAGAAATAAAGATGAAAGAATTGGTAACGGTAATTACCTCTTCTTTGAAGCGCCTCTTTGAGACCTCCTCTTAGGGCACTAAAATTGGTCTTTGAGGAAGACCAGAACCTCTAGGATGTTGCTAGGGAAGTTGAGAAGAGATTTTGGCAGGGGTTGGCCGAGCTTGAGAGCTCCAATTGGTGTGAGGAGGAGGGGGAGGTGGTGTCCTTTTATAGGGGAGGAGAGGGGCACCTTAGGAATATCTCAAAATATTATTTTATATTAAAGTCAAAATCGGTTTATAATGGTTCCAAAGGGATTTATTTCTAAGATAAAGTGGGGAAGGGTCTAAACCCTATCAACCAATAAGATTTAGACAAGTTTAGGGTATTATTTTAACCTTATCAATAAGATTTAACTCTAAGTTAAATAATTTAACTTTTACCGTGTCTTTTCGTTTTCTTTCACTATATGGTTAATAAACTTACTATAACATGACAAACGAACCCCAAATTGTTTAGTATTAATATATATATTCTTATCTAAGTCATTTGACCGAACCTTAGAATTTTAGGAATAAAATAACAATTAATAATATAATATTTGATTTAAAAACTATTTTGTGTCAATTTTGACACTATTTGATATATGATTTTTGTGAAAGTCATAACAGAATTATATGTTCAAACCAAGTTGATTAAATCAAAACTAATATATCATAGTAACCTAGAAAATTAGTGGAATTCATAAAAAGTCTCAAATTACATTCATTTGAGTATTTATAACATCAATTATGTTAATATTTCCTTAAAAGGGTAATTACTGCATCATCGTTGTGTCATAAATAAATTAATTTATTTAAAGTCTAAAAATTATAAATAAAATAACATTATGTAGGAAATAGTTTTAGCTTTCTAATGAATATTTATAGTCGAATTTATCTTATGTATAACCCCATATTAAAAATGTTTTAGTAAATAAACCTTGATTTTAACTCTTTTAACTCTTCTTTGAATTAAATAATAATAAATGTCCTAATCTAATCCAAGTGGGACTAAATGATAATATTTTACACTTAAGGTTGTTTTTGGTCGAGATACACTTGTCCAATAGAATTAGTACATGTGTTAGGGTAATATTAATATCATTCTTACCCTTAATTACCCTATTTACTTTTAACCGTGGTAAATAAAAGTAAAAAGTTACTATTCACCAAAATTATTTTCATCTCATTGAACCACATTTTACTTACTGAAATCAACCGTGTCTCTCGGATTTTTGAAATTCCATTCACAGAAGTTGTAAAATTAAGTTTTATGAAAAAATCAGTTTTTTAACTACCACTTAGTAGTTTCACTATTCATCAAAAATTGATGTTTTTCAGAACAATGCCAAAATTTCATCCTAAGCTATATTTCATATTCCAAACTCAAAAATGAAGTCTATTTTACAAAATTCATAACATAGAAGTTGCATTAATTAATTTTATAATTAAATCCCGCTGTTAAAACAAATAGCGTGTTTTTAAGAAACAATATCTATCAAAAGATTGACACTTGATTATGTCTGGTTTAAATGTGAAATTACATTCAATGACCAACATTGTATTAAAATGTAAAAATATATTCTAAATATACTTTAAAACCACTCAAATTAATAATTTATCACTATTAATTATTTCGATTAAAAAAGTTGTTTTTAATTATAATTTAGTAATTTTCACTATTCACCAGAATATGAAAGTTATCCGAAAAGTACCAAAATTTCACCTTAGGCTAAATTCGATACTCCGAATCCAAAAATGAAGTTCATTTTGAGAGTTAAATTTTCTAAAATTTAAAAAGGTGGTTATTACTATTCATAACGGCTAGTTATAATAATATTTTAATAGCATATCGTTGTTTAGTGAAACTCGTTATTGCGTACTACACACGCTATCGAGGAAGGTCGCGATTGCGTGTAATGAAAGGCAAGTCAAGGATGCGGGTTGTGCAAGATCCTTTTGGTGTAGCGTACAACACAAGACATTAGTGAAATAAAAAGAATATTTTTCATAAAATCTCGGGCTGTTACATTCTACCCCCCTTAAAATGAATTTCGCCCTCGAAATTCGTCGGGGTTATAAATGGTTTACTATTTGAAAGTTTCTTTAATAGAAACCCACATCGTAAAAAGGAATACCAAAACCAATATTTTAAAACAAAAGTATGAAACTTAACGGTTACCCAAATAAACTAATCACTGGGTTTCCACATAGGTGAAAATATGGATATGGAAGAGAAATCTAACCATCATGTTCTGATGGAGAGTGGTAGAGAACATGGCTATGGAAAAGCCAAAAATCACAAATCCATAAATTTGTGACGATCTAAGGTACCATCTGATTAATCAGATATAAGAGCACTAGGACAACATTTTTGGTTTTCAAGATCATTTCCCTAAAGTTGATGAATTAAAAGAAATACTTACATGATTTTGTTACAATCTCACTGTTGTTCGTGAATTGAACAATTTCCACTTCATATCATAAAGAAATGAAGTTGAATTTGTTATTCGTGAAGCATTAGCAGATCATGTGATAGAAGGATGGGTCATTCCATCTATTTCAAACAAAGGGTTAGCAAAATTTATAAGTCCATCTTATAGTGAGATTAATCGTATATGGTTCCAAAAATGAACTTATACTTCATATATCATACCGATTAATAAAATAAAACTAGTTTCTACTAAACGGGGACTTCCTGTAGGCCAGTGGTAGGCGATAAAGGCCGGTCGCACTTCGGTTGTGGGTTCGATTCCCACATCCTTGTCCGACGCGATGGGCTGTCTCCCGTCCTGCAGGTTGTCCTTTTTATAAAACTATATTACTATAACATCCCATCAATAATATCGAAAAAACTTCTATCCTTAAAAAATACTAACTTATGTCCAACATAATCCATTCCAATCTTTAGGCTTATCCATAATACTGCAGTCCATTCTCATAACATAGTGAAAACGATTACCAGAGATTTAATACCATCGTTGATCCCCATATATCATAAGATATGTTTTGTTGGTCACATTCCAAACATTCAAAGGCCTTAATCATGTATTCTCTTGAATACCCATTGAACCTTAGTGAAAACATGAATGCAGTTAAAAGTTAACACTTTCCATAGACCAAAATCCTCAAAATTACTTATACTCAAACCATTATATCACTTAGTCCTTATATCAATCATGAGCTCATGAATACTATCAAACATTTAATTTTCTCCTTATCCCTTCATTATGCGCATATCATCTACATTCCAAAAATATCTGAATAACCTTTCATGGATACTGGTAACATTAATCATACACTTTCAAAACACAAGGAAAGACAACAGTGTAACAATCCATAGATGTCTCTTTATTCCAAAATTACACATGATAAACATGTAATCATTCCACTATATTCTCAAACCATTGACCGAGCTTCAAAAATTCTGTCATATCACATATCCTTTGTAGTCTCTTCATCATCATCCACATAAATACTACCCATATGACCATATTGATTCTCTTCATGATTCTTTCCCTTAGGGCATTTGTTTTCATAATGCCCATACATTCCACATTTAAAACACTTAACCATTTTTGATGTCGTAGCAATACCATTATCCTCATCCATGTTGTTAACTGAACCTTTTCCTTTGCACTTACTAGCTTTGTGTCCTTCTTTTCCACACCCAAAGCATCTTCCAGTTCCTTTGAAACATTCTCCTTGATGCCTCTTCCCACATGAATTACATAGGGGAAATTGAACTTTCTTTCCTCTATGATCATCATGAAACTCCATCTTTCTCTTATTACCCGAGTCAGGAAACTTACCAAATTTTACTTTATTGATCATATTATGAGATTGCTGATTCGGCATAATAATTATGTTTGGACTTCCAAATCCCATTTCATTATGAAGAATATCATTCCATTGTCCATCATATCCTCCATTATCGTGAATCATCTTGTTTCCAGCCATTTTCTAATACCCAAAAAAATAGTGTGAGAGGCAAAAATCATGCTAGGGAAAACAACATAATAAAGGCAGAGTACCTTCAATATCTAACATCTTAGGATTAATTCTATGATCGTTAGCGTAGTTCTAGAACTATAACCTATACGTATACTTAACCTTAGGGACATCCCTAGACATACCTTAGAAATATCTCTAGGGATCTCACTAACGTTTTCGCATCCTAGTTTCCAAAGGTTGACTAAACATTTCCTCTGATACCAACTGTAGAGACCCTAAGCCTGATGTACATAGACTTTACATTACTTTTGCGGAATACTTAGTACATAACAAAAACACACACACAAGGATCGTAATAGTTTAGTGTCTTTGGAAACTCGGAAAAAAATCTTCTAATCGTGGTGTAAGATCTTCAACATCTCTCATAAAGATCTTCCTTTTTTTTACCTAAAACCTTTCTTTATATCCTGGGGAAAAGAAAACAAAAAAGGGTGAGCTCAAATGCTCAGTAAGGGTAAACAAAAGAAAAATCAATCACATCATATTCATAAGAACATAACTTCTGGAAATATTAACCTGCAAAAGAGAGCATAATTTCATAACATGGGATAAATCATAGTAGTGAAATGAAATCCCAATAATCATAACTTAAAACATGAAACTTTGTGGCATACACACATAATCATAGAGAATCATTTCTTGTTAGTCAAGACTCATTGCCAAGACTATCTTAGTGGACAAAGTCCCTTTCTGAATCGAGTAACCCTCGTTTCAGTCCTGTTTCACTGAACCGGTATAACCTACCATTTCAGCCATGTCTATCTCATGAGATATAAAATCATTACCCAATGCATTGGAGGGAGATATAGGTCCCACCCATCTTATAATGAATCCTTTCTTATGTGTGCCACATAATCATAAAACATACATCATCGCATAACACATGTAACAAAAATGGGATTCTTGAAACATCATGACATCATAAATCAATTCATATAAGATAAAGGAATTCATAAAACTAATTCCATCATAACATGATCAAATCAATTTAATAATAGGGATAAAAACAGAACCCTTTATTATCTTAGATGGAAAATAATTTTGATAAAACACTTGAACTCCATTCTTGAGGAAAATATCCTTTCTTCTTCAAAAACATTTTTCCTTTCATAACATGTCATACAACTTAAAAAAAAGTTGATTAAAAATAAACTTGAAAACTTTTAAAGGAAGATTCTTGGAAATAATGTTTTAAAAATCCATTCATGCCGTATAAGTAAAAAAAAACTTTCTTCGTACTTTTTTCAGAAAAGTCAAAAAGTACCTTGTATGAAAAATGACAAAAGATTCCTTTCATATTCTTTACTAAAAACTCACCGAAGGGTAAAATTGGATTTAAACTATTTTAAGTGGATGGAAACAATATTACATATTGAGGGAACATGGATGTGGATGATAAAATACACCCCAGTAAATGCCAAAGTAAAAACAATCTCGGATAAAAATGAGATTGTGATATTTCCCTTACCTTATGTCTGACTTGCTTTGTAAGTGTCCAAACCTCCTGTATAATGATTTAAATCAAGTTATTGACTAATTCCAGAATCATATTCATTGTTATGATATCATATATGGTTCACTTATGACATTATATTACCCGTTCTTTTGTAAATTCCATGTTAAAGAAACGTTTTGGGTAAAATCGTTTCATTTATCTTAGGTGTTTTGACTTGTTGTTCTTGACATCATTATTACTTATATCATGATTTACTTACTTCCAGAATATAAAATATGATTTATATATCATATATATTCAGTATATATATATATATAATAGATAGATAAATAAAATGAAAAACACCGTTCATGGAGACGGTAGTCCGTACGTACGCATGAACGCTGTTTTACTTTCCTTATTGTCTTGAAATGGAAGTAAGTAGATGACATACATATATATATATATACATAAATCCAGTAGCTTTATAATGTCATATATTTCATTATTATTTCTTATATATACTTTATAATCATTCTTAAATGGTTAGCATGGAGAATGAATCTCATCGCGTCGTGGAGACGGTAGTCCGTACGTACGCATGAGCGATGATATCATTTCCATAAATATTGAACTGAATTGGAGTGGATTATACAATATATCAGAATCAATATGATGTTGTAATAACTATGTATAGTTATTCTTTACACCATTATACCCATCCATGTAAGGTGGTGATGGAAAATAGATTACACCACGGCGTGGAGACGGTATTCCGTACGTACGCACACGCGGTGATTTCTTTTTCCGTAGGATGGATAGATGGTGAAATAGGGTTGTTTCATACTTATAATAACATATCAGTATATGAGTGATACTGATGTTATTACTTCATAATGAAACAACCTAATAAGAAGAAGTGGAAGAAGAAATAAAGATGAAAGAATTGGTAACGGTAATTACCTCTTCTTTGAAGCGCCTCTTTGAGACCTCCTCTTAGGGCACTAAAATTGGTCTTTGAGGAATACCAGAACCTCTAGGATGTTGCTAGGGAAGTGGAGAAGAGATTTTGGCAGGGGTTGGCCGAGCTTGAGAGCTCAAATTGGTGTGAGGAGGAGGGGGAGGAGGTGTCCTTTTATAGGGGAGGAGAGGGGCACCTTAGGAATATCTCAAAATATTATTTTATATTAAAGTCAAAATCGGTTTATAATGGTTCCAAAGGGATTTATTTCGAAGATAAAGTGGGGAAGGGTCGAAATCCTATCAACCAATAAGATTTAGACAAGTTTAGGGTATTATTGTAACCTTATCAATTATATTTAACTCTAAGTTAAATAATTTAACTTTTACCGTGTCTTTTTGTTTTCTTTCACTATATGGTTAATAAACTTACTATAACATTCCAAATGAACCCCAAATTGTTTAGTATTAATATATATATTCTTATCTAAGTAATTTGGCCGAACCTTAGATTTTTAGGAATAAAATAACAATTAATAATATAATATTTGATTTAAAAACTATTTTGTGTCAATTTTGACACTATTTGATATATGATTTTTGTGAAGGTCATAACAGAATTATATGTTCGAAACAAGTTGATTAAATCAACACTAATATATCATAGTAACCTAGATAATTAGTGGAATTAATAAAAAGTCTCAAATTACATTCATTTGAGTATTTATAACATCAATTATGTTAATATTTCCTTAAAAGGGTAATTACTGCATCATCGTTGTCTCATAAATAAATTAATTTATATAAAGTCTAAAAATTATAAATAAAATATCATTATGTAGGAAATCTTTTGAGCTTTTTAATGAATATTTATAGTCGAATTTAACTTATGTATAACCCCATATTAAAAATGTTTTAGTAAATACACTTTGATTTTAACTCTTTTAACTCTTCTTTGAATTAAATAATAATAAATGTCCTAATCTAATCCAAGTGGGACTAAATGATAATATTTTACACTTAAGGTTGTTTTTGGTCGAGATACACTTGTCCAATAGAATTAGGACATGTGTTAGGGTAATATTAATATCATTCTTACCCTTAATTACCCTATTTACTTTTAACCGTGGTAAATAAAAGTAAAAAGTTACTATTCACCAAAAATTATTTTCATCTCATTGAACCACATTTTACTTACTGACATCAACCGTGTCTCTAGGATTTTCGAAATTCCATTCACAGAAGCGGTAAAATTAAGTTTTATGAAAAATTCAGTTTTTTAACTACCACTTAGTAGTTTCACTATTCATCAAAAATTGATGTTTTTCAGAACAATGCCAAAATTTCATCCTAAGCTATATTTCATATTCCAAATTCAAAAATGAAGTCTATTTTACAAAATTCATAACATAGAAGTTGCATTAATTAATTTTATAATTAAATCCCGCTGTTAAAACAAATATCGTGTTTTTAAGAAACAATATCTATCAAAAGATTGACACTTGATTATGTCTGGTTTAAATGTGAAATTACATTCAATGACCAAAATTGTATTAAAATGTAAAAATATATTCTAAATATACTTTAAAACCACTCAAATTAATAATTTATCACTATTAATTATTTCGATTTAAAAAGTTGTTTTTAATTATAATTTAGTAATTTTCACTATTCACCAGAATATGAAAGTTATCCGAAAAGTACCAAAATTTCACCTTAGGCTAAATTCGATACTCCGAATCCAAAAATGAAGTTCATTTTGAGAGATAAATTTTCTAAAATTTAAAAAGGTGGTTATTACTATTCATAACGGCTAGTTATAATAATATTTTAATAGCATATCGTTGTTTAGTGAAACTCGTTATTGCGTACTACACATGCTATCGAGGAAGGTCGCGATTGCGTGTAATGCAAGGCAAGTCAAGGATGCGGGTTGTGCAAGATCCTTTTGGTGTAGCGTACAACACAAGACATTAGTGAAATAAAAAGAATATTTTTCATAAAATCTTGGGCTGTTACAAAAACCCCAAATAAACGTACCTAGTATCCATCAAGAAGATTCAATGGTGTATGAAGAGCATGGGAGGAGGATCATGGAGGCCAAAATAAAGATTCTAGGTAGAATGGGGGAGGAAAATATTGAATTTGGTATAAACCACCGGAGGGGAAAATGGGAAATTTTAGACTACTAATGACTTTGGAAACGTTCATGGTTCGGCCTCAAGGTTTACTAGACCATGTGCCAACCATACACCCCACACTAAAGAAGATAGAAACCAACAAGGGTTGTCCAAATGGTATCCCAAATCATGTGCCAACCATGAAAAATGCTACTTTAAAATTCTTGAACCCCACAACATAATTGCCTTTCAGTTTCCATAACCCTACATAGGGAGTGGTTGTTCACCTAATACCAACCCTTAAGCTGCACAGTTTCCTAGGGCAGACATAGAGTTTCAACAAACCATTTGTAAACCATCCACCTCATGTTTTCATGTCTTGAAACTCTACATTTAAAAAAAAACATACTCACCCGTAGGCTTCCAAAACTAAAAAATTCATACTGAGACTCACCCGAAACACAAACCAAATTATCCAAAATCCTAAAAAGAATAAAATAATTGAATATTCAAGGTTAGGGTGTGAATTTTAACCACACCATGAACAAATTGTGCCTCTATAAATTCACCTAACCGAATGTTAACCAAACATAGTCACCATAACCGAACAAAACCAAACAAAACCACCAGCCTCAGGGGGACTTCTCACCTAAAAAGTCACAAATGACCATTTCTAGATGAATCCTTGTCATAAAGTGAAATAATATAACATGGGAGGGTTATCCTTAGTACAAGAATCTTTGTAACATTATGGAATGACATCCAGTTTTCCCCAACATGGGAACTCCCAAGAGGAACTAACCCACACTTGTGCACATATGCTAAACTGCACCACCCTTAGAACCGTGAATTATCAACAACAGAACAATGGGCTAACCAATATAGTGAAACCCCAAGGATAAATAAAAACCTCCAAAACACAGTGGGAAACTCATTAATGATATCCAAACCAAACAGTGCACCAATTCCACAATTCAGCATTTTCATAAGGCTGAATATATCTAAATTATCTCAATTTAAAACTGGAACTAATCGGCACAAGTGATAAGAACACCCAATAGGCAACAATAAATTAATGACCCACACTCAGATAAAAATAACCAATATTATTACTATGGAAGAGGACTATCATGGGTTCTCAATATTAATATGATATTACAATTGTAGTGAAATCTACAACTAGAAAATGTCAAATTTATCCACACCAACATGGGATAAAAAATCTTGGCCACAGTTTCCCAATCCCTAAAAAATTCTAGATTGTGTGAAATATTCACTACAAGGCCTTTGGTTGGAGCCTAGATGAGTGAAGCATCTACTACCTCACATCCAGGTGCTAACATCCTCCGATCATGAATTCTTCTTCATGGAAATCCTCTTACAAAACTTATCCAAATGAACCAAATGTTAAAAAAATTAAAAGTCCTTGATGGATTATGACATGATATGTTAGAATGCCTAAGCTGACCACACTAAAAACATACGAGTGAATGGAATGGAGAACGAGAACATAGAACTATTGATGGAGATTTGTCACAAATAGTTTCCTCTGGCACACACCATAGTCAAAATAGGGAATGTTCATGAGATCCACCTACAAATAATTATACCCCAAAATCTAGTTTTGCTTCGAATGACTCATCCATCAACATTTCTAACTAATCATTAGTGTAAAAAATAACTATCTATTTCATATATGGAAGAATCCCCCAGAAGGAGGGAGGAGCATTCAAATAATCATGCAATGCTATGTATGGAAAGAATGAAATCATATCATTGAAGTGGTCAATGGAGGCCTCTATAGTCTACTGGCTTTGATGAACTCCCAACAACTCTACCACCATCCTCATATTAACCTCCAAATTTATGAACCATCACACAAAGGTGTTATTAAAATCATCTGATGTCATCCCAAAATTAAATTATGTTGGATAAATCAACTTCAACTGATCCAAATCGAACCTCTCAGTCAAACCCAATACATGACACACACTCTCAGATTTGGGAGTTCTAAAAAATATGAAGACACTCTCAACTTTTTCAATACATTCCACTACCTCTAATGGGCCTCAATCACCATGAAATACATGCATCATCCTCAAAAAATTATAAATTAAAAAGAACCCTTAGAAACATAATGAAAAATTCATGGTGGAATATAATTAAAATAAAAAAGGGGCACAAAACTAAAACTAACATCAATTGAAAAAACAATAAAAAAACATCTGATAAACAAAAACAGGAAAATAATCCAAAAATATACAATAAAAACAAATAAACTCTTTTCTGAAAATCAACGCATCTATTTTAATTTCAAACCACCTTCATCCATGGACATTATGAAAATAAATTAAATTAATTTTCTCACAAAAAAACTCTAATTTTTACAAAAAAATTTAAATCCCCAAAAATTATTTTCCACTCAAAAAACATTTTTGAAAAAATTACGTCAAATGATTGATTTCAAAAACACCCCCATGGAATCCTATGACATCAGGTTTCGGTCCATCCCACTTCCAGGTATATCAACCATGAAGAAAATCCGACATACACATTCCATATATGTCCCATCAAATACGAATGTACATAAAGAATTACATGTGTCATAGTTACATAATTATCATTGAACCCCAAGCATTTTCAAATTTATCAATTCAAATTATATTTTAAAATTTGTTTTCTATTTTAAAAACCCTTTGAATTTTAAAATCCAAAATACATCCACCAATACCAAAACCAAATAAAACTCCCATCAATCTATCAGAATGGGGAACTAGTTTCTATGCCTAACCTGATGACATGGTTTATATGAAATTCCTCATATAATAATTTACTACTAATAGGAACTTGAAACGTTTACTCAGACTCCACATGGGTCTCTACTCCTTGTGAGATCACAACATGACCCCAACCCACCTCCATTTTCAAAAATAATCAACACAAACCAAAAAAATAAGGACACCTATCCTAGACAACCCTAGGAATCTCAAGGTCTATAATAAGCATCAGTTCATGATGTACTTCCATTACATACCTCTTGAGACCTGACAATCCTAATCTCTAACCACTAGAAACCCAAAATAGAAAAGGAATTCTCTGATACCATTTTGTAATAAAGAAATATTTTATTCCATCCCACCCTAAATCTGACCTGGTCTAAGATAAGGACTAAATGGAATTTCCAATACCCACAGGATGGAACCTAGTACCGGTAAAAAATGTAATAAAACATTTAATGTTTTTATCCAAAATAAACTAGGATCAATCCACCAGGATTGACCTTGCATTAAAAAACAACAATTGAATATCCATAAGTACTAAACTGGTCAAGAAAGAATGAATACTATACAAAATAATAACAGATTATAAAACAAAAACTAGACCACACTAATGAGATCCCTACATGACCTCTTGGTCACCACCAACCACAAGACCATCATAATCGAATGAATAGTACATGAACAAGAAACCTGAACCTACAAAGGAAATATGGGTCTACCGACCCTGAGTAAAACAAATTGGGAGTGATATTAAATTGATAAATAGGTAGACAACGCATAATCAACTCTATTTATGTTTGTAAATATTCAACAAACACTAGTTCAAAATATACATAGAAAAATAATCCTTTAAATCATTTCAAAAAAGAAAAAATCCAAAAATATCTTCCAAAAAGTATTTAAAAAAACTACACACACAACAATTCCTTTTAAAAATGTGTTCTATTTCTAGAACTGATATCAAAATCCATAACTCCAAATACAATTCCACACTAGATAACTATAAAGGGTTTCTCATAATGTTTGGGAAAATATAGATGAATGAAAAAATTAAATCCAATACCGAACATGTAGAAGAAATAAATAGAACCTATAAATATTAACTCATGATAATTTTTTGAAAATCATTATAGGAAATCCCTTGAAGTACTCAATTTGGACTCACCTACCAAAATTTTTTGTAGATCCATAGACAGGAAGCAATATGCCACTCAAAAAAAGAAATCTAGTGGCACGTACTTCCTATCCCATTCATGACAAGTGGTAGCAACCCATCTAATCAGGGTTGGTAAGAAACTGTCACTCAATTTTCTATATAAAAGCTAGGAATCCCATGAAAATAATAATGATAATAATAATTGGAGAAACATAGTATAGAAACCACAACCCATAGCATCCCCATGCCTGATAAATTACACTTGATCCCATCCCAATATCTAAAAGACTCAATTTCACAGCATTCCCTAGCACAATCTCTAAGTTGGGAAGATATAAAAAGTTCTAATGTTTAGAAAGTATATGAAAAGCATCAAAATTGACATGAAAATCAATTTCATTTGAATTAAGACTCATCCATCAACTAAATAAAAATTTAAACCACCATATTAAATAATGAAAATCACATTCAAAATATTTTTTAAAAATACCATCTATACCTTCATACTACCCAGATTTTCAATCCATTTTCCAAAACATGCCAACATGCTCACCAGGCCAATGCATTACATGGGATCCATTTTTTTCAAAACATCATATAGTTCCAATTGGGAATTCATATTATCTCATATGAACCCAAATTTTCTAATACATCCTAATGTGCCAACAAATCCTTTAATGTTTCCAACCCAAATACATTATGATGCCATTTCTGAAACATTTAAATTGTCAACACAAATAACCAAATTCCCAGGCACAATTCCAAATGGGAACTTTCAATTCAAATTAGAATCAATTTATATATCAAAGTGATAACATGCAACGAGACAAATTTTTTTAAATATTCCTTTACAACACATGGAATGATCCTGAAAACAACTTAGAAAACAAATAAATGATAGAATAAGAGATCCCACCATTCCCTTAGGAAAATCCATTTTTTAAATCTGTACTCATTTCATATAAATTTTAGAAACACATTCCCTATCCCTTTTACCATTTTGAAAACCCAATTAAATGTGTAAAACAAAGAATCCAACAAGCAACAAAGTCCACCTCTATTGAAAAAACACATTAAACACATTTAAACCTCAAATGGTGTTCAAAACACATCATTCACCATTTAAACAATCCATTGAAAATATTTATAAAGATAAAAAAAGAGGAATATGAAATAATAATCAATTCATTTTATAAAACCTTAATATGAATCATTCTATCATTAGACCCCTAGGGAAAACCCAATATAAAATAAACATAACATTACTTTGATCCAACTGAAAAATCCCTAAAAAATAATTATAAATAAAATTGACAACATTACACATAAATTTTACATCTAATGATCCAAAAAATACAAAAACATAACCAAGGTAAAACACCACTTAAAGCATCAAATATAAATTTAAAATATCTATTGAAATTTTATCAACAACATTATGTGGATTTAAATATTTTAATTAGATAAGGTACCATTTTAAAACCCATTAGCAACAAATTCCCATCATAAAAATTTTAAATCAATTTACGATAACATGTAAAAATCAAGGCAAAACACTTAAAAATCAATAAGGAGATCTAAAACATCACATTTAAGGAACTAAATGAGAAATGGATAGAAATAATAACCCAAAAGACGTGTTTACACAACTAAAAATTGGGAGATGGAATAATCAAGACTAAGAGACAATCCTCACACCCTAACATCTATGAAACCATGAGGCACATCAACACTAACCCTTTGGGATCATCCAAAAAGAAAACCCCACCAAGATGAACCACGAACAAAAGAGATATGGGGAAGAAGATGACGAAATTGTAGAAATCCCCAATGAAACCTTACAAGGAACCAATAAGATTTTTAAATGGTGGAAGGAGAGGAAGGGAAAAGTTTTTAGAGGCCAATATGGTGCATCTATGACAAATGGGGTAGGAAAATATTGAATTGGGGATAAAACAATGGAGCGGAAAAGATGAATTTAATAATTTTAACGACCAAGGAAACTCGCAATATTTGGATTCACGGTTTTCCAAACCATGCACCCCACAATGGAGAAGAGGGCACCCTACGCTGGCTAGCCACATGGTTTCCAAAATTGTGTTCTAATATTGTGAAATTTTACTTCCAAATTAATGATCCTGATCTCATGCTTTCTACATGGTCTCCAACACATTGTGTATGCTATGCACCAGACCCATAGAACCAACAATCATGTCGAACAGTTTCTTAGGTGAAGGAGTAGAATTTTTAAAAAACCATTTTCCAAATTTAGGCCATCTTCTATGAAGCTAAAAACTCTAATTATTAGTAAAAGATCACCAACAGAAATCAAATTTTCAAATTTTCAAACTAGAAAAGAAACTTGAACCTCATCCAAAGGATTTTATATCAAGAGAATAATAAAAAAAGAACATAAAATATATTTTTTTGACACCAATAATGACCCATTTTATATTAAATTTGGTATATAGTCCACATATGGCCATGAAATAGGTCATGAATGTAACACCCCATGATTTCATGGTACATTATTTCTTCAATTTAATTCAATAACTTGCACTACACGCAACAATGAGTTCAAGCGCACCACGACATGACATACAAGCCATTCAAAAGTGGTTATGAATAGTATTAACTGAATTTTGGTATTTATATAATCCTTATAATTTTATAATCCATATTATTAGTTTCTTAGACATATTCTAAGAACAAATACAATTTTTTTCAGATAAAAGAAGTATTTTTCCAAAAATTCAATTTTACCGACTTGTAATGGAGAACCCATTTTAAATCCAATATTTGAAACTATTATATATTAAATTTGACAAAATAAAGTTCTTATTTAGAATCGGGACATAATAATTTAGTTTCAATAAATTTTTGGTGTTTTTTGATAACATTCATATTTGGGTGAATAGAGAAAAATAATATATTTTAACTGAAAACATATTTTTTAATCAAAATAATTTAGTGTTAAATTATACATTTTGATGGTTTGTAAGTATAATTAGAATATATTTTTACCATTTAATCCAATTCTGGTCATTGTAAGTAATTTTACATTGAAATTGGACATAATCATGTGTCAAGATTTTGATAGTTATTATTTCTTAAAAATACGACTTTTGGTTTTGACAACGGGAATTAATTTTAAATTAATAAATGCAACTTTTATGTTTTGAATATGGTAATATAGACATAATTTTTGGATTAGTAATATCAAAATTGGCCTAGGGTGAATATTTTGTGTTTTTATGAAAACTTTCAATTTGTGATTAATAGTGAAAAAAATGAGTTATTGTTTAAAACCAAATTTTTATTTAAATAATTATTGATTTTATTTAAAATTATTTGAGGTCTAAATTTATACATAATAAATATATAAATTCAATGTAATTCGTTGGTGTCAATTTATAATAAGTTTAGATATATAAAAATTTTATTGATCTTTTCACCGTCTTTTACCCACCTCCTAGGAAAATTTTCAAATTGATATAAAACATAATTTTACCACTTCTGTGAAAGTAATATCAAATATCCAGGAGACATGGTTAATATCAAGGAGTAAATTTTGGTTCAATAAGATAAAAATAATTTTTGGTGGATAGTAACTTTTTACTTTTATTTACCACGGTTAAAAGTAAATATTGTAATTAAGGGTAATAATGATATTAATATTACCCTAACACATTCCCTAATTCTATTGGACAAGTGTATCTAGACCAAATAAAAACCTTAGGAATAAAATATTATAATTTAGGACCACTTTCATTAGATTAATACATTTATTATTATTTAATTCAAAGAATCGTTAAAAGAGTTAAAATCAATGTTTAATAAGTAAAACATTTTTAATATATGTTTAAAAATAAGATCAATTAGATTATAAATATTAATTATAAAGATAAAAATATTTCCTACATAATGTTATTTTATTTATAATTTTTAGACATTAAATAATTTAATTTATTTTTGACAAAATGATGATGTAGTAATTACTGTATTAATAAAAGATTAAGATAATTGATATTATAAATACCCAAATTAATGTAATTTAGTCTTTTTATGTATTAAAATAATTTCTTAGTTTAATATGATATATTAGGATTGGTTATATGAATTTATTTCGAAGTAATAATGCTTTTATGAATTTATCAAAAACAAAATACCCAATATTGTCAAAATTGACCTAAAAAGTATTTAAAAAATATATTATATTATTAATTGATATTCTATTCCTAAAAATATATGGTTCTGAAAAATGAATTATATCATGATAGTTGTATAATTTATAGATGACTTTGGGGTAAATTGGATGTTTATAGTATGTTTATTAACCATATAATATAAAAATGCAAAGAGGCATGGTAAATGTCAAACAACTTATCTAAGAGTTAAAACTAAATGATAAAGTTAATAAAGTGAACCAAAACTATATAAAACATATTGGTTCAGTGTATTTGTACCCATCCCCACATTATCCTCGGAATTAATCAATTTGGAGACATTATAATCCAAATAAGTATTTATTATAAAATAATATTTTATGTTTTTTCTAAGGTGCCCCTCACCCCTCATATAAAAGAGAACTACCCCTTCACTGAAATTCACACCTTCTAAGCAATTTGACTCGGCCAACCCCTGCCCAAATACCATCTCATCAATCCTCCCTTCAACCTGGAGGCCTTACTTTGATCAGAAAGCTAACCTGAGGATCCCTTTTGATCAAATACAAAGGAAAAACCAGAAGAAGAGGTAATGATTTCACCGCCCTCTTTCAAGTTCCTTTCTTCTTCCACTTCCTTTTTCTTTGTTGTTTCCATTCTAAAATAATAACTCCAGTATCTTATATATAATGTGGTGTTATTATAATTATGTTACAACCAAATTCATTATTCTATCCACCCTTAGAATGACATGTCACCATACGTGCGTACGTATGGCTTACTGTCTCCATGTCATGATGTAATTGTTACTCAATACATTATTTTTTGGATTTTCATAATAATGATTTGTATTTCATCTATTTAATAAATATAAAATTATAAGTATTCTTTATATATGATATACTATCCAATTATATATTATTTTAACATCCAAAGGATGATATTTTCGCTCGTGCGTACGTACAAATTACCGTCTCCACGACGCGATGAGATTCATTCCCAAGTTCACCATTCATCGAT
The DNA here is from genome assembly GCA_963277665.1 of Viscum album. Classification (NCBI taxonomy): domain Eukaryota; kingdom Viridiplantae; phylum Streptophyta; class Magnoliopsida; order Santalales; family Viscaceae; genus Viscum; species Viscum album. The sequence continues at coordinate 1,815,207,351 of OY728151.1, read as the reverse complement.
GATTATAAAAATATATATTACTAATAATTTTGTAATATATGACCTAATAATTCTAATAGAGATATATATTTATATATATAAGTATTTATGTACTTACATATATCTTATTTACGTACTTCTGTTCAATATTATCTGAAAACAGAAACAGTATTTATGCGTACGTACGGACTACTGTCTCCATAAACGATGTTTTTCATTTCATATATATGTCTATTATAAATATTTATATTCTAGATATATATGATATATAAATCAGGTTTTATATTTTGGAAGTATTTAAATCTTGGTCTAAGTGATACAATTAAGAGTAACAAGTTAAAACACGTACGATAAAGAAAACAATTATTACCCGAAATGTTACATTAACATGGAAATTGTTATTAAATGGGTATTATAAATTCATTAATGAATCATGTATGATATCATAAATAATAATATGGTTTTTTTAATCTTTAATAACATACCACGATCTTCATACCTGAAGTTAAATGTACCCTCGTCTAAAGAAAAGTGCAAGGTAAGTGGTTTTCATCTCACCCCTTATTCCCGTGAGATACGTGCCATATTGCCCCTATAACATTTGGTGTGGTGTATATACTACCCATAATTGTATTATTTTTGTAATACACATTAATTTATGTCTATTTACATATTCATTGTATGATACCTCTTTCATGGGGTGTATGTTTCGTAATTTAATAAATTGGTAAGGGTTAATTTCACAGTCTCATTATTATCTGAGGTTGTTTTTACGTAGGTATCTAATGGTAAATATTTATTATCCATTTCCATGTTTCAGGAACGATTTTTCAAACGGATTCTTTTAAGGAACATTTTTTTAGAAATCCAACATTTAAAATGTTTTAAATATTTACTCTTCTAAATCTTTCTCATTAATGTCCATGTCTTCAAAATGGTTTTTACAGATTTATTTATATGGACAAGAATGTCATTAAAATTTTAATTCCGTTAAAAAGTTTCAAAGTGGTATGAGACACATTGATTCAATAATGTCTTTAAATATCCTCCTTTCAAAATTGTGCGACTTTTAAATGTTTTCATGAAAAGGGATATTTCTCTCAACAATTTTTATAAATCATTTTCATCTATGTCAACATCCTTTGATGGATTTTAAACTTGTTTGAAGATGATTTATTATGATACAAATCATCCATATTTTATTGAAGGTTTTGTGATATGTTTGTCTATGGATGTGTTATTTTTATACTATTCATGGTTTATGGATATATTATTGACATTTTGTATGCTAGTTTTAAAATGAATGTTTATGTAATGTTTAAACAGTTTCATATTAGGAATGAATTGGACATAGTAAGTGACGGGTGGAGTCCGCTTTCGCTCCTCGATGCATCAGTAGGTCTCATGAGACAAACTAGTGTCTTTGAACAAGGCCTAGACCAAATCGTATTTGTAGTCTTGGCGCAAGGCCTTGACTATGTGGTTATGATAGTATGGCATTATGTATTCCATCATTACGAATGTGCTTAGTGATATTGCATGTGATTATTCGACTAGTAGAATATCCATGTGAATAATTAAATGGAATTCTTTCATTTTATTTTTTCCATATTATGCTGAAGTTCCAGTTTAAAAGGCTATTGTTTTAGTTATACATTACCTTAAATATTTATGCTTATTTATGAAAGTTTTTGTTGTATTGTTATCCTTATTGAGCATCTGAGCTCACCCCTTTCTATGTTTTATTTTTCCCAGGATTCCAAGAAGCGTATTGTGATTGATTTGTAGGGTTAAGCCAAGGGAATAATGGCATCCATAAACGATTATTTATATTGTTTTGTATTTTATAATGTGTAATGTAACATTCATGTATGTAATCTATTTTCCAAGACTTCTAAACCGATCGGTCCTTCAGGACTAGATTCCATGTAATCATGAAAATGTATTAAAATAATACATCGAATCTGGGAAACAGGGGTCGGGGCGTTACAGTTGGTAGCATAAGAAGTTTACCAATATCCTTGGAAACTATATTTAGATAAAATCTAATTAGTGCATGTTACCCTAAGATAGACTTCAAGGATTACTATAGATGAACTTCATAGAATTTTTGTAATGAAGAAATTTTGTGAGTTTTCCAAAAAAAAATACATCCCTATCGGGATACGAGAAGGTAGAGGCGGCTCTGGCACAGATGTACCTAGGGGTAAAACTCGAAAACCCCACTTAGATCTAGACTCAAATGGGAACTGGTTCATGACAACGGGCCTTTCTACACTCTTGGATACAAGAATCTTGAGGGATATTCTTAGGTGATTCTCATTTTCTTTACAAATCATTACGAAGGATTTACGAGTATATATCTCCTCAAAGAAAATATTTTTATGGATTATATCCATAAACTGTTCAATTTATGTTAGATATTTTACATGTTTGGAATTGTTCATTGAAATTCATAAACTAACCTAGTGTGTACCATTATATAGAACTGGCGCCCAGTAGAAGGAATGTGAACTCTAGAAAAATGTATGATGCAAAGAGTAAGAAGGATTGTATCTTTCATAGTATTAAGCCAATATTTAGAAGGGAAATAGTCTACCATGTATTCTCAATATATGATGAAATAATTTCATGTGTTAATAAGATAAGTAAATAATTCTCCGAGTCCTATGGCTTTGAAGGGAACCAGGAGATTAAAAGGATGGAAGAGAGAAAGATGGATAAAGGGAGGAGGGAAAAGAATGATTTTCAAGTATGTGATAAATGTGGAATGAATCACCTTGGTAAATGCTTTATGGGAATGGGGGGTTTTTTATAAGTGTGGAGAAAAAGGACACAAAGTACGTGATTACAAGGGTAAGAAAAACTTTTCAAATGTAAAATGCTTAATCTGCAAGGTGTTGAGACACTACGCGAATCAATGTCCTATTCATAAGAGTATACCACAAATAATTTTATTGGATATTAATCATGTTTTGATACTACCTCAGATGAAGAGGAATGACTAGTGTTCTTATGTTGTTATAATATAATTATTTCATTTGAGTGTTGTACCAACAATATTCTGGTTACATGAATTCTAGAGATAAATACGGATTGTACTGCAGTACTATTTTATTAAGGATATGAGATTATATGGTTTAAAGAAAAGTGATTAATAGTAAGCTATGATTTTTGAAAAATACATGGTTGGAGGAAATGTAATACTTAATAGGTTCCTGATAATGAGGTAGCAATTATGGAATAATATATGGTTGATTTGGGTAAATTATATTGGATATTCTTTACTTAATAGAAATTAAATAATGATTTGTATATTCCATCATTGTTGGAGTTTACAACATTTTTTGGATAGAAGGACTATATTCAGTATTCTATAAGGAATATGAGAGAATGAATATAATCAATAAGGCATTATGGGAATTCAGGATGCTACCATGTTTTAATGTAATACATGATGAAGGTGTTCATATGTTATTACATGGAAAATAGGATCCTCATTGTGTTTAACTTCATTATAAATTTTGGACTGAGAGTTTGGATATAAGTATTTTGGATAAGTCTAACGGTTTGAATGGATTATGTTTGAAATTGGATACTATTGTTAAGGTTATTTTTGGATTTTTATTAAAAGGATAACCCAGTGGTCGAGCGACAACTAGTCACTTCTGAAAAGGCCTCAAGACTTGAACCCGCAACCGAAGAGTGACAAAGGTGCATCACCTATGACTGGACTACGTGATGTACTAGTTTGTATAATTTAGTTTTTATTTTAAAATAGTCTGAAAAATGAATTATAAATTCATTATTTGTGGAACCTTATAGGATTTAGGTAAGTATAATTGTGATTCATTTGGAGTGGAAGATGAGTTTGTGGTAGAAATTAGTTAAAGGATGTAACTCTACATGTCATGTACATATACATATATATATATATATATATATATATATATTTCTTCTCTTATTATATGAATATATAAATTCTTAAATTTTAGGTAAGGCATATTAAAACTAAAGATTTGTTATCCTAATAGCTCATGTTTTGTTGAAACGATGATATTTTAAATCATCATAGATTGATGGATTTGAGGCCCTCAATTCTACAATTATTTGTGACTGATGACCTCAATCACTCCCTATAAATATTTACATTTTTTCTACAATTATGTGTCTCTAATTTCTACCAATGTTCTCTTAATTGAGATCATAATTTGGTGGTGAATTTTTCATTCCCCATTTCCTATTATTAAGAATAAATTTCGTTAACCAAATTTCCCAGGTGGGTTTTCCATAAAGGTATTTTCTGTTTTCACCCTTTTATTTTCGACGAGCAATTTAAAATTTTGAGGATGCAATTTATTTAAGGAGAGAATAATTTAACACCCCAATATTTCATAGTACATTATTTCTTCAAATTAATTCAATAACTTGCACTACACGCAACACTGAGTTCAAGCGCATCACGACTTACCAAACTAGCCGTTCAAAAGCGGTTATGAATAGTATTAACTAAATTTTAGACATTATATAATACTTATAATTTTAGAGTCCACATTATGAGTTTCGTAGACATAATGTAAGAACAAATACATTTTTTCAGATAAAAGAAGTATTTTGCAAAAAATGCAATTTTCCACCTATTAATGGCGAACCCTTTTTCAATCCAATATTTGAAACTTTTATATATTCAATTTGACAAAATAAACTTCTTATTTAGAATCAAGACATAATAATTTAGTTTCAATAATTTTTTTTTGTTTTTCTGATAACTTTCATATTTGGGTGAATAGTGAAAAATACTATATTATAACTGAAAACAACTTTTTTAATCAAAATAATTTATAGTGTTAAATTATACAATTTAATGGTTTGGAAGAATAAGTAGATTATATTTTTACCATTTAATCCAATTATGGTCATTCTAAGTAATTTTACACTGAAATCGGATATAAACATGTGTCAATATTTTGATAGTTATTATTTCTTAAAAATGCGCCTTTTGGTTTTGACAACGAGAATTAATTTTAAATTAATAAATAAAACTTCAATGTTTTTAATTTGGAAAACTAGACATCATTTTGGGATTCAGAATATCAAAATTATCCTGAGGATAATTTTTTGTATTTTTCTGAAAACTTTCAATTTTTGATGAACAGTGAATAACACTGAGTTATTATTTAAAACCAGATTTTTATTTTAATAATTATTTATTTAATTTAATTTTATTTTAGGTCCAAATAGACACATAATACCTATATAAATTCAAAGTAATTAATTGGATTCAGTTTATAATAAATTTAGATATATAAAAAGTTTATTGAACTTTTCACCGCCTTTTACCCACCTCCTAGGAGAATTTTCAAATTCACATAAAACATAAATTTACCACTTCTATAAGTGGAATATCGAAAATTCGAGAGACACGGTTAATATCAAAGAGTAAAATGTGGTTCAATAAGATAAAAATAATTTTTGGTGAATAGAATCTTTGTACTTTTATGTACCATGTTTAAAAGTAAATATGATAATTAAGGGTAAAAATTATATTAAAATTGTCCTAACACATGCCCTAATTCAATTGGAAAAGTCTATCTCGACCAAAATGAACATTAGGAATAAAATATTATCATTTAGGTCTAGTTGGATTAGATTAGGACATTTAATATTATTTAATTCAATGAAGATTTTAAAGAGTTAAAATCAATGTTTAATAACTAAAACATTTTTAATATAGGGTTATACATAAGATAAATTAGATTATAAATATTAATTAGAAAGATAAAATAATTTTCTACATAATGGTATATTATTTATAATTTTTAGACATTATATAATTTAATTTATATATTACACAATGATGATGCAGTAATTACTATATTAATAAAAGATTAAGATAATAGATATTATAAATACCCAAATAAAATTAATTTGAGACATTTTATGAATTCCAATAATTTCCTAGGTCAATATGACATATTAGGATTGGTTATATGAATTGTTTTTGAAGTAATAATGCTTTTATGAATTTATCAAAAACAAAATACCCAATAGTGTCAAAATTGACATAATTGAGTTTTTAAAACAAATATTATATTATTAATTGATATTCTATTCCTAAAAATATAAGGATCATTAAAAGGACTTATATCATGATAGGTGTATAATTTATCGACCAGATGGGGTTGATTAGATGTTTATTGTATGTTTATCAACCATATAATATAAACATACAAAGATTCATGGTAAATGTCAATCTAATTAACTAAGAGTTAAAACTAAAAGATAAGGTTAATAAAGTGACCCAAACCTGTCTAAAACCTTTTGGTTGACTGGATTCCAACCCATCCTCACCTCATCCATAAAATAAATCAATTTTGAGCCATTATAAACCGAATATAAATTTATTATAAAATAATATTTTATGTTTATCCAAAGGTGCCCCTCACCCCTCCTATAAAAGGGAACTCCACCTTCACTCTAATTCACACCTTCTAAGACATTTTCCTCGACCAACCCCTGACCAGATACCCTCTAAACTATACTCCCTTAAACATAGAGGACTTATTTTTCTCAGAAATCCAACCTACGGAGCCCTTTTAATCAAATCCAAAGGAAGAACCCAAAGAAGAGATAATGATTTCACTTCCCTCTTTCATGTTCATTTCTTCTTCCACTTCCTTTTTCTTTATTGTTTCTATTCTAAAATGACAAATTCAATATCTTCTATATACTGTGATGTTATTATAATTATGGTAACACCAAATTCATTATTCTATCCATCCTTTTAATGACATGTCACCATACGTGCATACGTACGGCTTAACGTCTCCATGTCGGGGTGTAATTGTTATTCAATACATTATTTTTTGAATGGGTATAATAATGATGTGTATTTGATGTAAATAATAAATATTACAGGTTAAGAATTCTGTATATATGATATACCATCCAGTTATATATCATTTTTTTATTAAAATAATGATATTTTCACTTGTGCGTACGTACGGATTACCGTCTCCACGACGTGATGATATTCATTTCCAAGTTCACCATTCATCGACGATTATAAAAATATATATTATGAATAAGTATGTAATATATGAAATAATAATGCTACTGGAGATATATATATTTATATATATAAGTATTTATGTACTTACATGTATCTTATTCACTTACTTTCGTTCAATACTATATGAAAACAAAAACAACGTTTATGCATACATACAGACTACCATATCCATAAATGGTGTTTTTCATTTCATGTGTATGTCTATTATAGATATTTTTTTTATAAATATATATGATATATAAATCATGTTTTATATTTTCAAATTATTTAAATCTTGGTCTAAGTGATACAATTAAGAGTAACAAGTTAAAACACGTACAATAAAAAAAGCAATTATTACCCGAAATGTTAATTTAACATGGAAATTATTATTAAATGGGTATTATAAAGTCATTAATGAATCATGTATGATATCATAAATACTAATGTGGTTCTGGTATACTTTAATAACATGCCACGATCTTCATACAGGAGGTTAAACATACCCTCGACAAAATGAAAGTCCAAGGTAAGGGGTTTTCATCTCACTCCTTATTCCCTTGAGATTTGTGCCATATTGCCACTATTACCTTTTGTGTGGTGTATTTACTACAAATAATTGTATTCATTGTGTAATAAACTTTAATTTATTTGTATTTACATATTTATTATATAATACCTCTTTCGTGGGGTGTATGTTTCTGAAGTTACCAAATTGGTAAGGGTTAATTTCACAATCTTTTTATTATCTGAGGTTGTTTTTACGTAAGTATCTAATGGGACATATTTATTATCCATGTCCAAATTTCAGGAAAGTGTTTTCAAAGGGATTATTTTAAGGAACATTTTTTACAAAAACATCATTTCAAATGTTTTAAATATTTAGTCTTCTAAATAATTCTCATTGATTTCCCTATCTTCAAAATGGTTTTTAAGGATTTATTTATTTGGACATGAATGTTTTTAAAATGTTAATTAACATAAAAAGTATCAAAGTGGTATGGGACACATTGATTCAAAAATGTCTTTAAATGTCTTCCATTATAAATTGTGTGACAGTTAAATGTTTTCATGAAAAAGGAATATTTCTCTAAATGATTTTTACACATCATTTTCATTTTTTTCAACATCCTATGATGGATTTTAAACTTGTTTGAAGATGATTTATTATGATAAAAATATTCCATATTTTGTTGAAATTTTTTTGATATGTTTATCTATGGATGTGTTATTTTTATACTATACATGGTTTATGGATAAAGTAGTGACATTTCGTATGCTAGTTTTAATATGAATGTTTATGTTATGTTTAAAACTTTTCATATAAGGATTGGATTGGACTTAGTAAGTGATGGGTGGAGCCCGCTATTACTCCTCGATGCATCAGTTGGTCTCATGAGACAAACTAGTGTCTTGGCACAAGACCTTGACAAAATCTTATTTGTAGTCTTGGCACAAGGCCTGGAATATGTGGTTATGATAGTCTGGCATTATGCATTCCATCATTATGAAAGTGGTTTTTGATATTTCATGTGATTATTCAACTAGTAGAATATCCATGTGAATAAGTAAATGGAATTATTTCATTTTATTTTTCCCATATTATGGTGAAGTTCAAGTTTAAAAGGCTTTTCTTTTAGTTATACATTACCCTAAATGTTTCTACTTCTTTATGAAAGTTTCTGCTGTATTGTTATCCTTACTGAACATCTCAGCTCCCCCTTTCTATGTTTTATTTTCCCCAGGATCCCAAGAAGATTATTGTGGTTGATATGTAGGGTTAATCCAAGGGAATAAAGGCGTCAATGAATGATTATTTACGTTGTTTTGTATGTTATAAACTGTAATGTAACATTCATGTTTGTAATCTATTTTCTATGTCCGCTAAATAGATCGGTCCTTTGGGACTTGATTCTTTGTAATCATGCCAATGTATTAAAATAATGCACCGACTCTGGGTAACTGGGTTCGGGGAATTACAATGGACATTTTTTTGGCCAATTCCATACTTTGTCATTAAAGATTAAGGGCTATGTAAATTGGGTATTTACCACTATAACAATAATTAAATATAAATTAACTCACTATTTTTTTTAAAAAACTAATTTGACCAAACTCAATATTTTAAACTATTATAGTTCTAATTATGTTATGAATATTTTAAAATAAAATCCTGAGAACTGGATATGACAATTTTAATATTAATCTCTTAGTTTTTTTGATATAACAAATTTCCAGGAAGAGATTTTTTTATAAAAAGATGATTCTATATTAACTCTATGACTAATAATAATCTTTTTATGAATGTAAATTATTAATTAGAGATATATAGTATTTATATTTTATTTAAAACATTCCCCATTAAATATTATTTTAGTTAATCCATATTGAGAAGGATTATGCACTTTAAATTTTTATGAAATCCAATAATTAATCCTAAAATAATAATATAATAATTAGGAATTTAACTCTTATGGAAAATTAATTAATTTGAATTAATATAAATAAATAATATATTGTTTTATTAAAATGTTTTTAAAAACAATTTGGGGATCTTAAATTGCATAATTTTTATTTTGAAATGACATTATCACATAAATTTGTATTTTCCACTCTCCATCGACACATCACTATTTAAATATAACTAATAAATTTAGCTCAATGTAAATATATATATATATATATCTTCCTAAAATTATTTTTTTCAAATAAAATTTTGAAATATTTCAGAATTTAGTCTTCAAACAAAGGCGGCATAAAAAGGAAGAAAAACATCATTTAAGAAAACGACTTATTTTTATTAGTAAAATTGGTTTTTTTCTTATCTTGTTCCTATCAAATTAATTGGATGAATGAAAAAATATTTGTATTAAATATATAATATATATTTAATTAATATAATTCAATAATCGTCATACATTTAATATATTAAGATAAAATGCATTTGGGAGCATACAAATATTTGTTTATAAAAACTATTTCATAATATTCAAAAAAAAATTATTTATTTTATAATTTATTAGTAACCAATTAATTAAATTTATTAACATCTTTATAAAAATATTATCATAATTAAGTTAATATTTATCATTTAAATATTTTCAATGGTTTGGTGATAACTATCACATCAAACAAATAATATAAATATTATATTGTTGTCTTGTAGGACTTTGAATTTTGTTTATCAAATGTTATCAAAGAAAACATGATGTTAAAAACATGTAATGATAATCATGGTGTAGAATATAATGTAATATAAACATTTTATTTTTTTAAACACAATATTGCAATGAATATAAATTAATTTTAAAGATACTATTTCATAATTTATTGAGATGTAACACCTTACCCAACTTTAATGAACTTCTCCCTCCAAATTATTCTTTTTTTTCAATGGATTATAATTTTAAAATTTATTTTTTGAAACACACATCATAAAAATGGAATAGAGTATTAATCCATTAAAAATGGAGATTGGGAAATATAAATGTCACATGATGTTACACAAACCTAGGATTTCATGGTGAGGGAACATCGGTCTGAAATTATAAGTTTTATTTTGAAGGGAAAACTATTTACCATGGAATAATAGTGATTTATAGAGAACATTTTTAATATTAATTAAGTGACAAATATCCATAATCAAGATAAGTGTGTAAATGTATAGTGATATCATATGGAAAGATGGTTATAGTAAGGGTTTTTATTTAAAATATATTTCTTAATGATGTATTATTTTTTCACCATTTATACTAACAAAGTAATGTAATATACAAAAATTTTGTGTAAAATTTCATCGATTAACCGTTTTCCCCTTAAATCTCATAATTTTCTCTTGAAGATGACTATTCAAGATGATTTCCCATATTCTTTAAGAATAAAATTTAAATTTTGATGACTATATAACCATAATGGGGATAAAAATATATTCATCAATTCATTTGAAATTATCCAAAACCACCAGATAAGATAATTATAAAAATGATTAAACCTTAATATGGTACATTATTCAAAAAAATTAATACCTAGGTTCAAAGAAATCCATTCCACAAACAACTATCCTTAATATTCTTCAAACATTTAAAGACTATGTTTGAAACACATTGATTATATGAATTTGATAATATATTATTCCAAGATAAAAAATTAATTATTCATAAAATAAATCTCTATAATTTTTTTAAAAATACAATATCATTACCTATATAATTTATTAATAAATAAGATGTCACATATTCCATGACTAAGCACAAAACCCATATAATCCATTAGTCCTAGTTTGCACCCCAACCACCATTTCATATGTGACTTGTTGTTACCCTAAAAATAAGTTCTTCATTTTTTTAAACATGTTACCTAATTATTCATTAAATGAAACTACATGTTCATCATATGGGTTAAAAATTATTCAACTGAATAAAACTCTTCCAAAATTTTCAATAAAAATAGAAATAAAATTAATTACATATCATCCAAAATGAGGTTTCTGTGATTTTTAACTCAAGGTAAAAATATTATGTTTTCCAAAACAATTTAGATAACATCAAATGAAAAAATTCTAATCTCCATATTTACCTAAAATAGAAATTCATACCTATTTCAACAACAATAGTAACGAACTCCTATATTTCTTTATGAGATCATGAGCATCGCATTTCTAGCAATGATCTTGATTATTGTTAGCCAATTTTCTTCACAAAATACCATAAAACATAAAAACGAAACCATTGAACACTTAAATTATAGTGTTAGTTTTAGGTTAATAGTTTTATATAACTATAAAATATCATATATAAACAATAACCATGTTTCTAGAGAACATTTATATAATTTAATACATCTTTTCATATTTTACATTAGGTTGTAAACATCATAATTTTTAAATCATTTATATACATAAATCATATAAAATAAATCATTATATCCTATGTAAAATGAACCATGGTAAGTGTGAATTCAAATACATTGTAATAAGAAAACATAATAATTAAAAAATTAATGTCATTAGTTAATATAAGAATAGTATTAATGTATAATGACATAATAAAGTACATTAATGAATCACAAAATAACTCTTACACATCAATTTTTGGATCATCAAATATTATAAAATTTAATAAGAATTTAATAAAATGAAATAGTGGTATTAATCATTAATAATGATTCATGTGATATAATTCTCAATCAAATAAATCATCATAAACCAATAACAAGAATAAAAAATACATGATGGATTCTTAGAACGTTTTTCTTTATAACCCATGAAAATTAATGTTAGAAATTACATGATACTAGATAGATCCATATTAGAAATCCCCAGCTAACACCCTAATTCATTCCTCTCCCGACATCTTATAAACCCCAATCCATTGGTGTGCAGTATTGGAACACCCATCTTTTAATCTATAACATAATAACCTAATAATATATGGAGCACCCCATCATATAAGATATAATGGGCCCAACAAGTGCTATATGGTCCACCTCATCATATAATACTTCCATGAATGAAAACTAGAATAATTTACATATATATATTTCATTATAAAAAATTTGTAAAAATTAATTATTCTTTTTATAACAAGATCAACCAATGAAAAATAAAAGGGATCCATGTTAGTCTCTTTGAAATGTGATTAACCTATAGAAAATAACCATGTTCTATTACAATCACTTAAAAAAAACATTTTCCACCAAGGGAAAAATATGGATGGTAAAATTACAAAATATCTTTAGTTTAGGATAGGAAAAAGAAACTTCCATTGACAAATATGAGTAAAAACACCATTAAAAATCATTAAAATATTATTTATGAAAATATCCTTTTCATTTTTAAAATTAGAATCTATGATTAAAAATATTTTAAAAATTCATATATATGAAAACAATCCATGAAACATATGAAGGATTTTTTTATGACTTTGTTATTATTTTTAGGAATATATAGTTTCACGTTTGAGAAATAATTTTTAAGGCAATATTGAATTTTTTTTATATCATTTTATTGGAATAAAACTATTTTTTTAAGAGAGAAATAATGTCAAATTTTCCTGAAAAAAAATTCCAAAACAAATTGAGAAATGTATATAAGAAAATTGGAAAAATTAATTGAAAATATAGTGAATTACCTGAGGTGAAGTTATTTCATGAGAATTATAGGATTTTAACAACAGAAATGTAATCATACATAATTTCGATACACTATGACACTATAATGAAAGAATCATACAACTATGGAAAATTAAATCTCATTACCTACTAAAGAATATATTTTATAAGATAATTAAAATAAAGATATTCCTGATATAACATTTTAATGTTGTATTATATACAACCATATAATAATATATGTGATGAACAAAATAATCATCTTAACGAAATGAGAATTGTGAAAACATCCATTACTACTTTGGTAATATTGAAAGCATAAACCCTATAAAAAAGATATATTATAATGGAAATATAATCCCCCCCAAAAAATTATCTATAATAATCATAAATTATATTCATGGGTAGTATATAAACTAAAAAACAAAAATAATTAGAAAATATGGAACATATCTCACACAATCAAAAGTGAGATGAGAATAACTATTACTTTGAGTCTGATTCATCATTCATGTTTAATATTTTAATGAATAAAAAAATATTCATTATTTAAATTCACAAAATACATTTTCAATGTTTAATATTAGTTTTATTTAACTAATTAGTTTGTTTTATATAATTAAAAAACCAATTATTTTTTTTATTCGATGTTTTGACAATATTTGGCATAAGTGTCAAAATGAATTTAGTAGGATGACTAAAATTAATTAGGATAATATTAAAACATTTAAAAATAAAAATAAGTTGATATTTATCAAAATAATAAATCTATTATTATTTTAAAACCAATCATGGATGATATTTATGGAAAATGTTCTAATGCTATGATCATAGTGATGGTAAGTTGTACATACACCTGAGTAATTTTTCCATTTTCTCAATGATCGTTATGAAATGAATGTAAGTAATATATATATTTCTAAAATTATTATTATACAAAAAAACCTATATAATATTTAGTTTTATATTCCTATATATATCATCACAGTCATGTTTTTATGGAAAAAATGGCATCGCTTCGATGAGGTGGCAGTCCACACATCAATGAATAATATCATCAATTTTTCATTGTATGAAATGGTAAGAAGAAGTTGATAAATTATATTTATTGAAAGATAATTATGTCATTAGTATCCTAATTATTTCATTGATATAAAATATATTCATTATGTTTACCCTTATCACATTCAATTTAACGTGTTAGTGAAAAAGACCACACATCGCTTCATGAAGACGTAATCAGTCATACACACAACGATACTATAGTTTCTCCAATGGTATAAAATATTAAATTAGTGAATATTATTTAATCGACCATAAATTCCATGTGTGGAATTTAAAGACAGTTTTGGTTTTTTGTGGAGCAACATTCACATTAGACACATACACCTATTTCCAACATGTTTTCTTCATTAAACTAAAAAACCCCAAAAATTTAGATATCATTGATGAATAATAGAAATGATTTTAAATGAAAGCTAATCATTGGGAAATCTTTCCAATTATTCTTAATAAGTATCATTGTTCTAGATTATGTGTTATCATATCATCCCATCTTTTGGGTGGAATTATTTCATACTCTGAAGCTCTCTTATATAACGAAGATATCATCATGAATCCTTCATTAATTACCAAGAATAAAATAATCCACCCATGAATTAACAATAAACTAAAAACATTGTGGAGATGATATAAATTTTTATATATATGATTTTTTTCGTCAATGGATATTTATGTATGAAATTTAGGTTCTCCATCAATCGTAGATTATATTAATGGATTAGAAAATCTTTTGTCATTTATTATTTTGATTCTTATTTCAAGCCACACATTATGGAACTATAGAGCATGTAATCATCTAGGGAGAGTGGGGTTGTTAGATATTGATATATAAACCATGATATGTGATTACTATGTATCCTTATGAATGGACTCAGAACCCACATAGTTTGGTGAAACCTAATAGGATACGTCATACACATTACGATCATGTGATGAGGACCAAACCATTAATTTTAAACTCATGTTGAAAGGATGTTTAAGTGAATATTTACTCTCCAAATATGATTTTGTAGTAATTTAAGATATTTCTAAAGACCTTGGATGGTATTTGGGCTCCCATGTTGGATATGACCATACTGGTAATGTGGCCATGTGGAAATTAGATTATATTTGGGGTTTTTGGTTTGAACCTCAACGTGGATTCTAACATATCCAGTTTGTAATGTTATCAAAGAAAATTTAGTTCGACAATGAGGAATCATGCCTGTTGAGGTGCTTTGAAGATTTTTCTCTAATAAGATTTTTCAATTTTGGATTATGATAACATCATTGGGGCTTAAACCAATTAAGAGGCACATTCAATGTTTATGATCGTGAGGATTTCATGATCGTAAATAACTTCCATGTCCTCTTGATTCATGATCAAATGAGATAAATATGAGGTATAAGTAGAACACAAGATCATACGATCCACCTTGTCCTTTAGATGATGGATGATAGAACCCAAATGGAAAGAGAGAGGGCATTTAATGTGCATGTATCCTATTTTATTTTGGAAACTAGGACATTATCATCTAATGATTTTTTAGGATATAACTCAATAATGTGTAGATGTGAAAAGGATCCACCTCCAACAATAAGGACTATTGGATTACTCCATGATTGATTTCCTATGGTTAGATTCATGGATTTTAGGACCCACTCTTAAGAATCCCTCTATGGGAAGCCGAGAGGAGGATCCTAAAAAGGATTATATGTCAAAAAATACATTTGAAAGAAAGGATTTAATTATCATAGATAACATCTTATAACAGGTGATCCATGATATAATTTGAGAAATAGTAGGACAAGGATGATTCTGCATTCTACACTATGCTCCTTCAACTAGTGGAAGTGGTCAGGGTGACAGGATAAGAGGAAGGTAATTTGATATATCATTTCCTCACATCATTGTATCCTAGAGAGTGACATCAAAAAACACATATAGATAAAACCCACAACCATGTTTAATGGAAAATGATGGAAGCAATAGAGCTTATTCAATAAAATATGTGGGCATACACCAGGAGGGGATCCCTAGTATTCATTATAGATATGATAGTAGGATATGGCATTAACCATCAATGGCAAATCAATTTTGATCCTCTCCCTCCCTGCCTTGAACAAGAGGTCATTGTTCTTACATTCAATGTTTAAAGGATATAGTCCTCACCATAGTATTCTAGGCCAAGAGATCTAACACACTACCCCATGGTCTCTGTCCACCTGAACAAGGGAATTAATATACACATGAACCCTGATGAACCTACCATCCATGTAAGAAAAGTGAGGGACACAACTAACCGAAGGAATGCATATCAAAATGGGAGAAACAATGGTGTTCCTCTCACCATGGTATTTCACGTCCATAAGATAATGTGCATTTTTTAATTTTAACCCCCTCAGATAATGAATGCAAAGGATGTGGAACCAATCCATTGGTGGCATGGAAGAGGTCTTAGATGGGTATCATGCAGGTCATGGATTGATGAGTAGGGGTATTTTAGGCAATGATATAGGAGCATACGGAACTAAATCATATAGGTGGTTAGGCTGAAAATATATAGATAATACTTTTAATATGGATCACCTAGAAAACAAAACTTGTTAGAGGTCGTATCCTATACTTTATAGGTCTCCACAGGTATCCATGGAAGGGAATAGTGTAGTTCAATGATTAAGGAATGAGAACATTGCACTGGTGTTTGTATACTCAGGAGGGGGGGGGTTCATAACACAACCATATATGTGTTTTATACCCTAGAGTGAATCTAATATAACTACTCCCATTAATTAATTATTTTAATAGGTTGTAGAGGGAGACCTCATTGATTTTTGGTGACATGGATATATTAGACACGCGACTGGATGTTAGGGGTTTCTATCGATTTTCCTTTTATATAAAATGATTGATAATAGGTCCTATTTTTGGAAAATATTGACACTTTTCAAATGAGTTCTTCCACTTATTTACAAATCAAAGGTTCCTAGAGTAGGTACACAATATATGGGTGTTCATTCATTCATTGTCGTGTAGGTGGGATGTGTAAGCCTTCAGATGCAGATGGGTGTGTGAATAAGAAAAAACCATAATTTAACATTGATTAATCAAGAGGATATTTATCTCTATGACATATATAAGAAAATATTCATAATCATTATTTCCTATATTAAAATTTATAATCCACAAATTCCCCATTATGGATTTGATCTAATCGAAATATGTGTTTGTAGTCACAAGGTAGCAGGGGAAAAAGATTATGAATGTGGAACATATTGGCCGGATAGGGTAATAATGCATGGTTCACACCAAAGATAACTAAATTGGTCTATTGTGAAAGTTCACGACACTTTTCTTGTGCACATTTTGGGTGCGTAGGTAAGCAACATCTATCAATTCCATAAACCCATAAGAAAAAAATTTCTACCATGCCACTTCCTTTTTCTATTGTCACACCACTCGTCCACCTAGTCAATTTATTAATTTCACATTTCTCTAGTACATCAAATAAAATCATTTTGTATTCAAAAGTTTAAAACTTATGTTAAGGGTCTGTGCAGAACCATCTTGTTGAGGGGCATGTTCTAGACATGACGTTCGAGGGTCCTGTTTGGAGGACCTGATCGAGGGGCATGAATGGAAGAACTTATTGAGGGCCTAGACAGAGGAGTTTCTTTTTCCATAATTTTATACATTTATAATTAAATATGTTTACTTAATGAAAACTCTTGATGTCTTAATGCATGTTTCAAATGGATTCTTGAATTCTAATCTTGGGAAAACTGCTTCACGTTCATCTAAGATGATCAATGATGTTTGGAGAGAATATTATGAAATATTCAAATACATTATCCCTGATTTAGAAAAGCATCTAAAAAATTGGTGTGAGTATACTTGAGGTGACTATATAAACATTTTAGTAATGATCTTATACGTTATTCTTTCATCTTTGAGGCTTGAAGTTACTTCCCAATGTCTTGGATCATGTAACATATCAATTTCAATGCCTCGAGAAATTACTCTAATTATGTGTACATCAAGTAGGGGATGGTTCCAACTACCCATTTTCTATATCATAAGTACATCACCCTCGATCTGAAGTATCATATCCTATAATAAATTCCAAAATATTACTACTCATGTTTAAATGATTCACAGATAGATTATTCGAAAGGATGGAAGGGGGATTGGGATTTCCCCTTTTGAGAGGAGACTGGATGAAATAGATGTAGGCATACTGGGTGATCCATAATTCAGATGAATTTAATAAGGAGCTACAAAAAATATATTATTTTTTAGGATATTTTGGTATAGAAAACATACATTAAAAATAACCCATAAATCATCTTGGAGATAAAGAGTATGTAGAGTGTGTAGAAATTTTTTTTCATCTGATGTAGTTGATGTTGGAATTATCCTATGATATTTATAAAAAATATCCATTTCCCCTATTCTCTATGAGATTTATGAGAATTCTATCCATCTAAAAAAATTGTTGGAAATTCTGAAATTTTGACTCCCTAGGTTGAAATTATTTTTATGGAGGTGTAGAAAGTAAAAAAATGTTCCTCACTCAAGTGGTGAAATCCATCCTAGAACATGAACAAAGGATTTTCTCATGACAGAAAGAGGAGGTCCAGCATGCTAGATCCCAATAGAATGCCCCAAATTATGGAATCAATGTTCTTTAAGAACAATCTAGAATATAATAATTAAGGGTTTGTATATCTTTTGGCATTAAATGGTTAATCATGATGTTCCTGCAAAGTCCTATTTGGTCTATTTCCTCAAAAAATAGTTTTGTATCTAACTTCTTCATGTCTGGGAATCCAATAGTGTTTGATAGCATAGACATATATTATAGAAGCAAAACTAGAATAAAGGATCCATGTTAGTATGGTTTCTCCTTTCTTGGTGAGAACTTAGTACTATTTTCGACATGCATTCATTAGAAACCCCCATTCAAAATAGTAGGGTTCTTTCAAGTGTTGTGGGGGAAGACAACAAAACAATCTAGTTCTTATGAGTCATTGAGTCTAGTTAATGTCCTTGAGGGATGATTTTACATATTCTTTATATGTTTTTGTATAATTATTCATTTTTTTGGAGGTATGATAAAATGTTCAGGACAGAAAACATATATGGGGAGTTCAACATATTTTCAAATGGTGATCCCCTAGTTGGGATATTCACTAATAACTACAAGGAAAATGATGACTTGTGGTTGTATATGATTTCATTTGGAGATACTGAACAAGAATCTCATATTTATGGAATGGTCATTTTTGAATCATATGTTCCATATTGATATATCATAAAATCCAAATGTCTAAAATAGTCAAGATTTATTTCTCACATGCCTGTTCGTCTTGAGAAATCCCCGATGGAAACTTGGTAGTTCTGAATCTTGATGGCCATGGAGGTGTCTAAAATGTGAATTAAACTGCATCTGCCTAGTTCATCAATAAAACTAAAGTATTGGTATTCCATTTCATGGATTTACATAAACACATAAGGGGTATTGAATAAAGTTGTTCACTAGGTCATGGGCCCAAAAACTATGAGCTCCGATAGTCATATTAAAGAGGATCAAATTTAAGGTGATGACACAAAAGTTATGAAGAATTCAAGGTGATCTTGAGAAAATATCACTAAGTATAATAGTGTTCAAAAAACAACATCTGTATATCCACATTGTTCTAATCATTATTTCCAAGTGGAGACATGATTTCTATTCACCCAGTCTTTTGAGAGATTTGAGATGACTAAAACAGCTTCCAAGTCAAAAGTCTCCAGATCATCATCACAACGGGCCATGTTAAAGAAAAATTATGTGTAACCACTAGTGACTCAATCTTGGTATATCATATCTCATGAAATTATATATTCATCTATTTTTCTATATGATAGCACCCAATTTCCAGTGCATATAGATGAATGAGAACCCTCTTGTCTTCATGATGACTATATTTTGAATTGTATGGGAAAAATATGTTCATGAGATTTATTTGTTTATATAAATAAATTGTGATCATATCATGGCCAAAATGTGAGTATATAACATGATGGAGTGAGTAAAAGATGATGGAGTAGCATGTAACACTGAAAAGGAATGAAACAACATCATTGACATAAATTATGTATCTCTCTATTTTAACCTCTCTCTTTTGGATAATTCATCCATCATAGTTAATTTCTTGGGGATATATGTTTCATATAGGAATATAATTAGAAGTATTAGATGAAGAACTAGCTAAAAATATGCTCCAGTTGCTAAGTAATGTGTCTATGGTCACCCTCATCGGGGAAGTGGATAAGTCTGTTGGATCCAAAAACTGTCCCTAGGTCAGAGGAAAATGGTTGAAGAGATGGAGGGGTGTATACTTTTACTACACCTCAACTTACTATTTCCAAGAGGAACAATATAGGACCCTCTCAATCCATAGAGAAGAAGAAAAATATGGTGGAAAGATGGACCGACATATACACTATAATAAGGCTTTTTTTTAATCTCATGAATATTGACATACACTTTTTATTATTCAAACCATTTATAGAATCGACATAACATTTCTCCCAAATGTGATCAAGAATTGGTACTTCTATGATTTAGGGGGAATCTCTAGAGGTGGCATAGACTCATGATGATATATCCATCCCTATGAAAGATGAATTGTCAAGATATGTAGCTGCATATACCCCCATTCTAGTAGGGAGGGGAGATTTCCATGGTAAGTCCAGAAGCACACCACAAGGTGTTATGTGCTATTTCTAAATATTATCTCCTTATGATATTTCAGATCCATTGTACACACATGATAACCATACAGAAGTAAATTTTAGTATCTTTGCTTCTCTAGGTAATGATAGGGATCTCTTGTCATCTGATGAAGTTGTAAGTGCTGACCCTAAATCATTTGAATTTTATGATGTTGTAAATGTAGAGAACTCTACAGGGAGGATTGATGGTGGAGATAGTTTATGTCTTGATCAATGCCTCCCTGATACACATACTGGTAAAGATATTTCAATATCTGAGGGATTATATAATTTAATAGTGGGTGAATTAATAGACCTCGAGGATAGTGAAAACATAACTAATATTCATTCCTTCATGGAGAAATTTGTGGAATATAATACGTTTTTTGAAGGATGTATTTTTTATCTTCCATGAATTATATTTATTAAATAATATCACCCTCTATTTATTCGATTTCACACATCAGAGCTTTATGTATAAAACTATATCAAAATAAAACTTTTTCAGTTTAATTCATGACCAATACCTCCATGACCATCCTACTCCCACTACCATGGAAAAGATAGTGGATAATTTTGAAGTGGAAGATTCTGAATATCCCCAGTTTCTGGTTTCTAAAAATACTCAGTTAGATGATCCCCATCCAGAGGCCCATTCTTAAAGAGATGAGGCTAGGGAAACTAGGTAGTCATAAATCTCAATGGTTTCCCTAGAAATGGGTGAGTTTTATTACATTTTTGGGTTACTCTACTTATTTCACCATCGATAAAATTAAAGATTTTGATGAGGGGTGTCACCAGTTTTTCGTCCCCATCGACTTCAGGGTTGTGATTGAGAGGGGGTCTTTTTTTCTTGTTCATCCAACAATGGTAGGTGAATCTAAGGCACTAATAGTGGGAGATGACAAGGTGACTCATAGAGTGCACTAATTATATAATAAATATATATCCCTCTAAGAGTATCTCATAGTCAAACATTGATATATAAAAATATATCTGCACTATGAAATATATTGTCTTGTGGGAAACATTGAATATAATTAATAAGATGCCTCTTTATGATTTACCTCAACAAATTCGTCAAATTAGACTCATGTTTTCCATGTTAAAATATGGTAGATATTACTACCACAATATCAGTATTTATAGTTATGATATCCATTTAGAATTATGACGATGAGAAAATATCATATTATTCTTAGGCGCAACCAAAAATCCAATTTGGGAATCTCTATGATTCCATATATCAAGTTGAGATGATCAATACCAATGATGTGGAAGAGTGAGAAAAATCATCTAAATTCTAAATATCTCTAAATAATGTGTCTTCAATAATAATTAAACGTAATGATATAAGATGATGTCCAACTCCACTGATCCTTAGTAGGGGTATTACTATAAAGAAGAGATTCTATTGCACCAGAGTAGAAGATTCCCCATATCACTAAGGATGTCACTACTAAACAATTGGATAGGTTTCATAAAACCCCCGATAATTCTTCTGTATCATTCTCACAAATCAAAGCTAATATTGATGATAATGTGTAAACAAGACAGAGAGACTCTAACATATTGAAGGTCCTCTACAATTGAGAACTTCAATGAACAATCCTTTTCATTGAATTAGCTATTTTTTCATTCCTATCCTAATTTAAAATTATAGTAAAATAATAATATGGTTAATTGGATATTTTTAAATTGTTTTATAATTAAAACATATAGGTAGAGTGAGAGGCCAAATTTTTTCCTCTGCCATGGGATCTAATTGGTGTAGTTTGACAATTTCAAGGATCCTATGGAACAGAAAATGTCTTTCTAGAGGACAAATATGATGCCAATTGAAAAACCCTTTTTGGTGTGAGACTTTATGAAAATACAAATGTTATGTGTTACGATATAGTCAAACAATATAATCCTCTAGCTGATAGACCCTCAAACATGTTGTGAAACTTATGAAAAAATACAACTATGTTATATCAATGGATATTAAAATTAAGGAGTCATCTGGAATTTAGACATTCATCTAGTAATGGATAAGAATTCTGTGATGATCTATATTTCTCATGAGTATGAAGGTTATTTCTCCCTAGTATGGTGTGAGGAAATAAATAGAGTATATTTATCAGCATTAACCATGAATGAGAAATAACTAAATCAAAAATTCAGATTCTGTAATGCAGGGGAAATTCAGTTAAATGTTTGATGACATAGGGGAAGTCCCATATATAAAAAAGGATGTAGCATCTTGCTATTTTATGTCATGATACGAGGGAATTGATCACGTATTTTAAAATATTACAGTGAGGAAATTGATATATATTTTAACATCTTGTGACTAAGATGTTGTTATAAGTAGTTTAAAGTCTAAAAATATATAAAATTTGGGATATAATTTATGGTCTCATTATCTTTCACTGATGTATTAGTATTTTTTCACTTCATAGCGTTCATATTAAGAATAACCCACCATCTCTAGGTATGATGGGGTGAATGTAGTAATCTATAAATAGATATTTGAAATTTAAGAAATGATATAGGAGAAGTATGCAATAAATCATAAAATATCAGAGGCTAATAGTTATATAAGAGGCTTATTTTGAAGGAAAATGTGTCAGTGTTGGGAAAATACTACTTGTTGGTGACATTATGAAAATACAACTTGGGCATGTTACATCATAGCCAACCAATGATATCCTTTAGTTGAAATGCCTATTTAGTTGGAGAATTTAAACCAACAAAAATATGGGTGATATACTATATTAGCATAGAGGTTTCCTCGGGTATCAGATAATCTATTTTCACTGTCCAATAAATGATCATGGAGATTCTATTTTCCTAGGAAACAATGTTAGGTTTATACAGATATAATGCCTACGAATGGAAATTGAAATACATACAAAAATCACATGGGATTGGATGGAAATGTTTTCTTACACAAGTCAAACCCATACAAAAGGAAGAGAGAATTTATTATTATGGATGGACCTATGATGTAGGATTCGGTTGTCACTATATATCTAAATTAAATTATGATCATGTATTGTGTAATTATTCAGAGAAAATGTAGTTTTATGTAATTAAAAAGTTTCAAAACAATCATATTAACTTCATTATAAAAGGAAGACATGGTATTGTTTTAGATGTGGTTATTATTACTAGAAGCATAATTTTATTGAATCAAAGAGTAAAATGAACTCAATTTTCCCAAGGATATTTTTTCATACCTAATGCATGAGAGAGGAAAAAGGAAAACCATGATATTTGTGTTTTATGGGATGAGAGAATTGACATTGGAAAACCAAATCATTAGGGGTTACATAGATAGTAGAGGCATATTTTGATGAATAATGTGTGTCACATCCTACCTTCAACTAGATGAGGGAAGGGATAGAAAACTGCCAGACCCTTCCTTATTCAAGTTGAAGGACAGATAATCACCCCTGAGTTCCACCTTCAATAGGCCCCAGTGTGGAGACTAGCACCAAGGGTATAGAATGACACATATTATGGAATGAATTACCATTTTTACTTATTAGTATTGGGAGATACGATTGTAACAACACAAAAAACCTCAAAATTGAAGGTATAAGTAAAGCCAAAACCCATTATCATATGAGTGTTCAAAGGTAAACCCATAAAATGTACAGGAAAACTCCAACAGGAATGTACCAAAATAAAATAAAATAGAAACAACAACTATTCCAATATCTAAGGTTGTATGGCCCCACACGGTCCTTGAAGTCCCTCTGAATGCTTGAAATCAGTTTTATATATGTTGGGTGAGTATGCAGGTATACTCAATAGGGAATAACAAAATTCTCTCATTGCCATGTGGGGAGACATTCTAATGCCCTATGAGAATGTTGAGGAAACCAAATCTCCTAGCAAGGATACTATCCACTAAGCCTAATTACACTCTCCAAATAACACTAGTATCATATGTAATAGTAACAGCACGTTGATATTTGGGTACCCCGCACTGCTTCCCACTAGTTATTAAAGACATCAGACGCGTCAGACCTCCACCACCAGTTTCCTACTATTCCAATGCCGCCCCATCAACAACCATATGGGCCACGACAACTACATTTCCTGACCACAGACACCGGGTCCACCAAAACCATATGTAACCATGCCCAGAGACACTTGGTCCTGAATAACTACCTCCATGACCAAAGACACCTGGACCTAATCTTGAAGACACTTGGGAAACATGCCTTCCAGGACACACCTCGACCAACCACCACAATGTACCCTGCTCGAAGAGTCTTGGGATATAATGGACCTCAATCCATCATAACCTAACCAAATATTCTTGGGAAACTCGGGAGCAGGAGTAGAAATGAGATAATGACCATCCACCGGATAGGATGTTGAAAAGATACACTCCCCTATAGAATGGGTTTTTTCGTCACAATGTGATCAACTTTGGTGTGGTGTGATTAGGAAACATAACAACTAAATTTTTACATATAGGTAAACAAGCACTCATTACAACCTAGGGTTCCTAAAAATAGACCTTACACAAACACCCACTTTACTATTCCTTCATTCAAAAAACATAACCGCCACAACTAGAGAGCCACCCATTCTTGTTAACACGTTCAAGTGGTGTTGTTATAAAAAATTAATTCTCTACTATCGGGAAAATATTTGGAACATTCACATGTCATTACAAAACAAGAATGAAGAATGAGACAACCAACAAACAATTTATCATTCACACCCGGTTCTCTTGAAATGTCACAACTATAAAAGGGATCCATGATATCTCTTAATGTACTGGAACCAATCCGAGCTCCATCCTACTAGCACATATCAACAATCAATCATCTGAACTATAAGGGATCCCATCCCCATCCATGTCACCCCTATGAATAATGAAAAACTAAATTTCTTAAAAGTGGAAGAGAGCAAGAAAAAGTATCTAGATTTAACAAACCCCATTCCTTAAGTTCCATCATTACACTAGGTTAAAAAAGGTGATCAAACCAGGGTTCTTATTCATCATGTATCTATTTGATCATCCATGTTTATGTGATAAACTATTTTCAATGTTATATTCATTCAATCAAATGATTTTCTTGAAAAACTGAGATTCATTAGAGCACAAGAAAGGACCAGAAATGACCACTATTTTCATCGGGCGCAATCCCATACAATTCCAAAACATATAAGCGAAGATAAAATAGTATAGAAGCATCACCATTAAACACACCCCTTAAATCATTAATGTTAATTAATAATATTTGTTAGGTTTTGGTTCCATCCATTCCCAGAAGAAACATTACCATACCTACCCCCATGATACATAGTAATAGAGATGAAGGAAAAACCCTACCTGTATCATCAGTGATCGAAATTGTCTCCTCACGCTGAGAACTGGGGATGCACAAATTTCAGGAAAGTAAAACATGAAAGCTTCAAAGTTGAGTTGGAAGGGATCCAGCAAAAGTGCATGATTCACCTCTGGTGTATGTCTTCATGGCATACATTAGATAATGGAAAGAAAAAAAAGTAAGAGTGGTTCTCAGTTTAAGAAAACACCATATCATAAAATTAGGGAAACAATTTCGAAGTACCTATACATAGCCTGAAACCACCATCTTCCTTCTTTGGAAACAAGACTAGAGCACCCCATGGTGATGTGATTGGACTGATAAATCCTTCTTCCTCAGATCATCAATCTGAAATCACAACTCCTGGTACTCTTAAAGCACCATCCAATAGGGAGCCATCAAAATTGGATGGGCACCGGGTTGAAATTATATCCTGAACACAACATCACATCATGGGGATTGAGTCACAAATTCTCCAATTAATACATCTAAGAATTCACTAATGACCCTTGGGACTCCCACCATCTATGATTCTATCAACTCCACAGACAGCTCATCTAACAAGGAAAGAAGGGGCAACACTCGCTGGCTGGAAACCTAGAAACCCCGCTCACCGATGAACGTCCCACGTTGGCCGCCCATAAATGAAAACACAAACATTATTTAAAAGAATTATATAACATAACACATAAAGAACATCCATTTGACACATAAGATGACATCATATGGCTGCATTTGTAGAAAAAGACGGTCCCCACAGGACTGATGTTGCCCTACCATCAGTCTATATCCCCAGAAAACATAAGACAAGCTGGTCTGACCTCTGACTAGAGTACTCAATACCAAGGGCATGAGAAGTCTCCCTTTTTCTATACACAGATCATGGGACAGACTAGCTTTAAAAAAGGATTTAAAAGATCCTAAATCAAAAAATTCATTGGAAAAGGGTACTAAACAAGAAGATCATACCTCAAATGCCCTCTGACACTATTGGAACTGCTGCCTCTACAACAGAAAACTATCCGCGCCCAGCTCCTCTACCCCTCATCTGTCAGCAACCTCTCCAATAACTCCCTGGTAGAAAACCCTAAGAAGCTCCCTTCGGTTGCACTCCACCTATAATGTCTGCTCTTAGAGGAGCAGGAGTTCATTGTCCCTGTTGCGGCTACTGAAATGGCATAGCTAGAAAATTCTACGACTGAGGGGGCATTGTACCTACCACCTCCACTATACTACAATATGTCCAGACATTTATTTTGAATGTGGAATTTACTTACATATCTGAATCACCTCGATCCAAGGATCATAGAGAAAGGGTGATGACCTAGAGGTCAAAACTAGAACTACTAAGGCATGCTCACCACCAACTGAAACATGGATGGATCTGATGCAAGAGGTCTACTGCAAATGGCCTTTCCCTTTGATGAACCCATATGGATCCCCTATCTTGACCCAAATCCTGGAATGTGAATCCTATCTACCTCTTCATCCTTCATTTGAACCTCTAGGTACATCGTTAGAGTTAAGGTAGTAACAACATACTTAATAGAAGGTTGAAGTGCATACTCCAAACATTTTTCTTGATAATCCTCATCCAATAATATTTCTGTAGAAAATTGAATGAGATCCTTGAACATGATCCCCAACTCCCTCACTGACATACTCCCCTACTAGGGGGAGTAACTCCAGCCTCTTCACTGTAGAAGAAAGGAATTATGCTAAGAACTTCTTCTCGAAGTCAACCCACAAAATCCCACTCTCCATCATCTCTCCGAGGAAGAGCATCCACCAATCATGCACTAATATCCTCACTAGACTACCTTCCAATAAAACCCAGTACTCGGCCAGATCCTGGAACAAGATAAAAGCTATCACAAACTCCTCATGCTAGCTTTCAGTCTCCATGTCTAAGACACTACACTCATACCTTCCAAGGGTCTTCCGCTGAAAGGCACGAAGTGTATTTGTACACTAGTTATCCTCCTCCTCTCGATCAGTCCTCCACAGATTATCTAGATCAGACTTATGGGCCTCATTCTCTTGAAATATTCTTGGATGATATTCGGGTTCCATAGCTACAAGGTACACAAGGAATCCCTAATCCCAAGTTGTGTAAAATATTTCTTTTAAATTTTTATTAAAATTCTTATTTATTTAAATTCCACGAACACATAGAACACACAAGAACATGATTCATTATGATTCATGTGCCTTTCTTAGGGTCTCTACCCGGTAATCAGTGTAGCCTCACTTGGTCGTTCGGTAGGTCCAGAGTCCTTTCATCAGATCATGGGGGACCCTAAAATCCTTAATCCTAGATGGTCCTCCCCGACCCTTGTCAAACACCAAGATTGTTTAACACTGTTCACCTAGAATCCCATGTAATCCTTACTATGCCTAACCCAGAGCTCTACCCTATTTCTCAATCCTCTACTTCTCATACCATTCTTTCATGACCCGCCTTCACCAAAATTATGAAAGGGGCAGGAAACAACTAGTCCCTTCCTTCCTCAATTTGAAGGAGAGATAATGACCCCACAAGTCCTACCTTCAATAGGCCACAGAGTGGCGAATAGAACCATGGGAATAGAATCACATATAATATGGAAGTAATTACAGTTTTTATTTAGTATGATTGAGATATACGATGGTAAAAACCAAAAAAAATCTCCATAACTGATGGTAAAAGTAAATCCAAAACCCAACCCCATATGCATGGTAAAAGGTAAACCCATACAAAGTACAAGAATACTACAATGGGAAAGTACAAAATTAAAAGAAAACGATAACAAAAACTATCCCGACATCTGATCTAGTACGTCCCCCCAGGGTCAGAAATGTCCTTCTATAATCTCGAAAGTAGTTTTATATACATAGGTTGAATCAATAGCTATACAATGTAGTGAAAAATTAAAATCTCACGTGAACTGTTCAGGAGGCATTCTAATTCCCCAATGAGTAAGTAAAGGTAATGAAAACATCTGCAAGAAAACTATCCTCTCAGCCTCACCTCACTCCCAAAATAATGCAATTAAGGTATGTAATAATAATATCAAATCGATATTTGGGTACCCCGGACCGCTTCCCACTTGTTATTGAAGACATCCTATGCCTCAGACCTCCCCTTCCATTTTCCATGTAGTCCCACTACTTCCCTTAAGAACCATATAGGATACCAAAACCTTTTATCCTACAAGAATACATGAGGGCCACCACAACCATGTGTAACCATTCCCGCAGACACATAGGCAAGAATAACTACTGACACGCCTGAAGACACATTAGACTCATCCCGAAGTCACTTGGGAGACGGAGCTGCCTGCACACACCTGGGCCTACCATGAAAACGAACCCTACCTGAAGTGTCTAGGGATATAATGGACCTCAGACCATCACAACCTTCCCAGAGAGTCTCGGGCTACTCAGGAGAGGGAGAAGAAAAGAGTTAATGACTGGCCACCAGATATGATGTTGGAAAAAACACCCTCCCCCATGGAATGGGGGTGTTCGGCACGAAGTGCTCAACATGGGTGGGGTTAAAATAAGAAACATACAACCAAAATTTATACATATAAGTAAGTAGGCTCTCAACCCATCCTTGTGGTCCTAAAACCAGCCCATACACAAACACCCTCATTACTATTTATTCATGCACAAAGCAAAATAACCACAACAAGAGAACAATCCATACTTGTTTTACTTTTCAAGAGTTTTCATTAGAAAAAAATAATTCTCCACTACCAGGAAACTATCAGGAACATTCAAAAGTCATTAAAACCCTAGAATGTAGTTGAATACATCCAAACAACAATTTAAGCCTTCACACCCGGTTCACTTGTAACGTCACAACAAAAAAATGGATATGTTATATACCTCAAAGTACTAGCACCAAACAAAGCCTCACCCTACGTGCACACATCTAAAGGCCAACATCTGAATAGTAGGTGATCACATCCTCATCCACGTCACCCCACAAGAATCATGCATAACTACTATGATTAACAGTAGAATAAAGTAAAAAAGTATTTTTAGATTTAACCTGCACAATTCATTATGTTCCTTCCTTCTGTAGGGTTAACATGGGTGATCACACAAGGGTTATTATTCATTGTGTATCCATTTAGTCAACCATTTTTACGTGATTAACTATTTTCTATGTTTTAACCCTTAAATCACAAGATTTTATAATAAAATAGAGGTTTATTTGTGTGCAAGAATGGACCACCAACAACCACTATTTTCAGTGCGCACGAGCCCAAAAAATTTACAACATATAAGTGACCATAAAAGTGTACAACAACATCACCAATAAACACACACCTTCATCCATTAATGTCTTTTTATCATCTTTTTTTATGAATTGGTTCCATCCATGCCCTGAGGAAACATTATTATACCCACCTCGCATAATAAAAAATAAGTGAGATAAAGGAAAAAACGCCTACCTGGAAGATCATCAATCCAAATTCTCTCCTCATGATGAGAACTGGGGATGCATGACTTGCATGAATGGAAAATTCGAAGGCTTCAATGTAGAGCAAGAAGGGCTCCATCACAGGAACAAAATTCATCTACATTTTATGTATCTTAGTTATACATTGATGAATTGGTAGAATAAAATCAAAGATAGGATATTGGTTTAAAAAATACCAGATCCTAAAATTAAGGAGACGATTTCTATGTACATAAAAGTTCGATCGTTGATCGAACATGCGATTGATAGGTTTCACACATTGTGCTAAATTATGATTTACAAATTCTCTTTGGAGATAGTGAAGATAAAAGCCATGAGTAAAATAAATATGTTTTAAAATTAGAAAAATGTGAAACAATGCAAAAATATTAAACAAGAGAAGGTGCAACACTGAGGAAAAGGCCCAATGTTTTGATAGATGAAGTGTTACCCAATTAAAAGTGATTTGAAACATCATTTAATGACCTTAAATGGATTAGTAAAGGGTATTAAAATGGTTTTAATTAAAAAGATACATTACTGGTGGGAAACAAAAGGTCCTGGAGAAACATGGAATGACTCACCATTAGTTCAGTCACTATTGCCCTTACATCGTCTTGTTTGAACCATTGCCTTGGAACCATCGCCCTGGCACTGTCACCCTAGCACCTATTCCCTCACACTATCTCCCTAACACCATCTCCCTAGCACCACTACTGATTAGTGCTATGGACGACCCATTAGAGCCACCAACTCATTTCGATGCCACTGACACTCATCGGTGACTGCAATGATGATCAGTGCCACCAATGCCCATCGGTGCCACTAATTCCCCTTGGTGCCACTGATGCCCCTTGGTTCCTCTGATTCCCATCAGTTCAACTGATGAAAATCGATGCAACTGATGCCCATTGGTGCTGCCAACGCCGATCGGTGCCACTATTTCTGATCGGTTCCATTATTTCCCATTACTTCCATTGATGGCCATCAGTGCCACCGTCACCCATCGGTGCCACCGACACTCAATCCTGAAATATGGAAACCTCTTTAACGAGTCAACGATGGTCCCCGAGACGCTCCAAACACTATAATATAGAAAATTAAAGTATGAAGAGGGTCTGAGCACTAATAATGTGAAACTGGTAGTAAACCCTATTTTAAGGGAGAATTTATTCAAAGACAACTGGGTCATCTTACAACAAATCTAGTCAATGAAATACTATTTTTGATTGGGGAATTTACTAGGTGAATTTATAAAATGAAAACTAGGGAGTGTTATAAAATCTTCAAGAAAGTGTTGTAATTATCTATTAGGAAAACAATATCCGATGGCAGAAAAATTATTATAGTGACCCGAAAATCCATAGAAATTTGGGTATGATTCTTGAAAGTAAATCAGATGGTGATTAAGGAAGAATTTTCACTAACATTGGACAGGATTTTTAGAGTTTATTGCATATTCATGGGTTATTTTTTGTGAGGGTATATTTTCATCCCCTTTCTGGAATCCCAATTGAGGGAACCCAAGTTGTGTACATAGAAAAGGGGGACCATTTCATTACCTTATAGTTGGGCCCAAGACATAATTTCTATGCATCTCTACATATCCTATTAGAATTAGAATCATTCCACATGTTGTTCTATAAGAGTGGTGTGGTGAGAGACCAAAAAAACTGATAATAATCATCTCAAGAAAGAAACATAGTTATGTGATGTTTTATTTCATGGAAGGGATAACTACCATTCTATTCAACATCTTGTTGTGAGGAAAATATGGTGTTCCTTTTAAGATCTATCAACTAGGACAATGATAACTCTATCATAGACTGATATTGTTGTTCTTGTGGGAATAAATTACCCAAAATCCTAATCTTGAATGAGATATGATAGGTGTGAGTAACAGTGAATGGAAATGGTTACTGGTGATTCCATAATTTATCATATTAGTATAAGCTGTCATTGTAGTAATGTAGGGGAAAATTCCCAAGGAATGAAGTGGTATCCTTTTTACACTCAAAGATGTTGGAGGTTTGGCTATCATGTAGCCAACATTATTTTTGTCATAAAGTTTGATAATATAATACTAATATTAGTAAGTGAATGGTTCTAAATTTATGAATTAAAATACATAATGATTTGAATGGAAATAATTTATAAATATTGGTTGATCCATGGTTTTTTAAGGGATAGAACGTATGTAATAGTTTTCCATTGAATTTTTTCAATAGTTTAAGGTGTATACAATAAATGAGATATGTCCTCAATATCACTATTTGATTTAATCCATATACAATACCATGGATAATCACCGATTCACATATACTACCACATTCATGATCACTCGAAGGAAAAAGATTGTACTAGAACAAAAAATGTGTATTCATTTAAGTCAGTGAAGATAATGATGAAAATAATTCCACGAAATGAAATATCAAACAATATAGCTAATTTAATAATTTTATAAAATAAAATATCATTCAATACACACCCAAAAGAAATCCATAGAATCAAACCAAAAAATATTTTTCATTAAATTTATGTAAGGGTCATAATTTAACGTTGAAGTCAACTTGTAAATGCAAAATTGAGGAAATGAGAAAAAAAACATAAAAAAAACACCCCATTATTGGGTGATGAATTTCACAAATGTGTTTTGTGAATATTTTAAAACCCTAATTTTAGAGTATTATATTCATAATAAAAAATAAAAATGAAATGGAAAATAATTATAATAATATATTGTATTAATAAATGTAGGTTAATAAAATTCTTACATGGGAAAAAATGAATGCCCAATTTCAAAATGAAAGCATAACAACACAATTGAAAGAAAAACATAAACCAAAAAATTACATCACCACCCCTCACATTAAGGAGGATAATTAGGAGACTAGATTCAAATCCCAATCAATGACTTCCTTCCTAATTAATTATCTGAGTAAAATTACGGTGAGAATTGAAAGGAGATTTTACTTTTCGATCTATCCCATAAAAATAGTACTAGATTCGTCCTCCTTTTAATGTGTGAATATAATATTGAAAATAGATTAATCAATTGGGGTTGTAGAATAAAAAAATATTTTTTTGGATTTCCACTAAAAAAATTTATAGTAAAATTCTAATTTGATCATCAATTATGAATTTATACATGAAATGGAAGGATGATTTTATGGGCCTTCAAGTATGGCAGGGAAAACAAATTTCAATGTTTACTACCTTGATCTCTATGAAAACATCCATACTATATCTAGATATAGTGAAATGAAATAATCCCTATAATAATATATTTATAGAGTTATATTTTGACCATAATTTTGATTGAATTGTGTGAAACACTTTAATTTGATGGGCCAATGGCCCATTATTCTTTTTTCCATTACATTAGACATTCATTGCCTAAAATATAAATAATAAGTTATGATTAATCCATTGATATTGAAATATGAAATGTTTCCCAAAAATTGGTTAATAATATACAAAAATATAAATTTCAATTATCTAAAACAAAGAATTCATCAATTAGATGGTTTAATAGTCCCAAATTTAGACACATTACCCATGAATTTCAGAATGATGTGAAATAAATTTCAATTTAGGAAATGAATTAAAACCTATGTTTATGTATATTTATAATTATGAATATAAAAATAGAAACAATTAATATTATCCTTATTCATTAGCTAATCACACACACCCCAAAATTATGTTTTTCTAGTCCTGGTAAAAAAGTATAAAAAATGAAATTGAATCCCTTTTTTCAAAAATATTTTAACATAAAACTCATATGAGAGTAAATCAAGGTAAATAATCATGAATCATATAAAAATAATTTCAAATTAGTTATTATCACATGTAAATCCCAATCCTAATCTTGTTTTTTTCTTCAAACTCGTCACTACATTTCTTCCAATTTCAATTAATCATGATTATTTTTTATGTGTCTCAGAAGGAATGGTTCCCATTTTCTTGTTCATGGGGAAAAATGTGAATATCAATGTGGTAATCATGTTAATCCTTAAGATGTGTATCCAATTTTATTTTTTTATCTCTATTTTATTCTAATTTTTGGTTTTTATTTTCTATATTATTTTTTGTTTATTTCTTGACCCTAAAAGAGTTGAAATGGCTATAATTTGGAAAGAAAACTATGGAGTACATATCCACATGTCTTGTATGCTTAATTTTTTCAATTATGAACTCTTCAATAGTGATGTAATTCCAAACTATGGGAAATTCAACTATGCAGTCACTAACTGCATGTGTTGGAATCCACACATTTAGAAAAAAATCTCTATGAGGTCATTATTTTCATTTTTGGGATACTCAATTTAAACAAAAGGTGACACCAAACCCTATGAAAAAATATTAGGGAACCAAGAACTAAAAGATACCACCGAAATAAAATATGTCTTCATTGTATCTTTTTAATTAAATTATTATAAATTTAAATGCTAAAAAATCACATCAAACATGTTCACTTTACAAAAACTATTACGATGAACATAATTGTGATTAAAATGATAACCAGGGTATTAAAAATAATTTTACCTTCAGTTTTCATGATTAAAATGCAAATTAATTAATTAAAAGATAATGATCTGATTTTGAAAAAATAAATGACCAATTTTTTTAAAAAAATATCTTATTTTTACTCCCCCAATATAGAATGACCCTGCCCATTGTGTTTGAAACTGTAGAGAATAAAGATTTAGAATTTATAATAATGTATGGGGGGATGGTGATTTGAAATGAAATCATGGACCAGAATAGCCTTATTTGAATTTGATGTCACATCAATAAGAAATTGATTACATTAGATTCAAGTCACATGTAGACTCCTCATAGATGATTAATGGATAATTTTGAACATTATAATCTTTGCGTTTAATTTTAAAATATTAAAATACCTTTGATACTAAAACTAACACAAAAGAAACATTATATCACATTGGAAACCTCAAGGTGGTTCCCTTAAAAAATAGCACAATATTTTATTTTTAAAAAATCATACATGATGGGATTCCTCATGGAAATAATTTAGTTTAATATAATTATCATTACATGGATCCCAGAACTTATCCAATAACAACATTAAAAAATTTAATGTCCCTATTTTTTCTACTAGTACAAGATTAAGATTTATTCTTGGTTTAGAATTTGTTTCATGTACATTCATTGGTATAATAATGAATATGAAAATAAATGTAATATCATAAATGATTAATCTAGTTACATTTGTTGTCTTACCTATTTCATCAATGATCATTCCAATATTATTGGTTTCATAAGAATAATGAATGAGTAATGAAAGTTCTTGGCTATCACCACTGATGTGATACTTCAGTTGGGAATGGAAGGACAATAATTTTGAGGTTGGAATGATTGAAATATTCTAAATAATATTTTCAATTTGAATCAAAATCAATCTATGCTCAAAAACATTGGGAATTTATGAGTACCATTTGAAAATAGGATTCATCCCTAAAATTGACCATTTTAATTTACAGAGTTGGTATGGACACAATATTTTAATTTTTCCAAATTGTTCAGTGATCGGTGATCCTGAAAAATAAATAAAGGAGTAATTTTAGGAAAAATAAATCCTTAATGTTGGATTACTAGATTGTGAATATGTAAAACTATTTTACTAATGATTTAAATACCCTTAAAAACATTCTTTATCTTCTTCATCTATCCCAATCCCAAAGATATATTCTTTAATAAATTCATAGTAGAATTGAGGGAGAAAATATTATTCAATCAATGATGAAGAAAGGACATGTAGTTTGGGAATGGGCTACATAACCATTTCAATAAATTTTAATTCTAATATCAATGTTGAAAATTCCATATTAATTTTATACATTTTTTTACAAATTTTTTCAAGATGTTGTTTGCAATTATGATGAATTAGAGTTTAGAAATTATAGACATTTCCAATATTGATCTCATGAACCACCCCCTTAGAGTCCTGGAAATTTAACCATTAAATGATGACTATCCCAAAGATTGTATGTTTCACTACATCTGTGGTAATAAATCAATGTTTGATCAATGAAATCACATATGTGAGTGTTTTCCAATTATAGAGTTCCAATTTTATTCTGTTTATAGTGTTCATTTAAATTCTGAAACTAAAATAATAAAGTTATTAAGATATTTTTTAAAATTTTTATAAAACACAACATTATTTTAATGGAAATATTTAAAGAACATTGGTTTATCTTAGTTTGTTGTTATTTCTAGAATTAATGTAATTGTTTTTCTATAAATATTCCATTCACAAGTTAATAATGTATCCAATCAATTAAATAAGTCTCCAATATAATTATATGATTTAATCCACTCACAATACCAAGTCTTATGACTACTTTACCTGGAGTATAAAATTCATGATCACTCTATGAAATTTGATTGCAATAGAACTCAAAATTTTTAGTCATTAAAGTTGGTGCAGACAAAGAGGAAAATATGTCAATGAATAAATCTCTCAAGTAATAGAAAAAGTTTTAGAATTTAATAATATCAAATCCATAGCCATGATACTCCCAATAATTAATCAATAAAAAATAAATCCTACCATTTATGTATGTCTCTCAATTGAATGTGGATGTAAACATCAAAAGAAATCATTGAAGAAATGAAAAACAAAGAAAAATAGACACCCCACTATTATATGAGGAATATAAAAGTTGTTTGGTGTGAATAAATTCACACATTGATTAAACTATATAAAAATTTTATGAAAAATATAAAATTTAATATAAAAGAAGAATAAAAATAACATTTATTAAGAAATTAAGGGGAAAACATATATATGAAAAAATATATTCAAAATTAAAAAAATGAATTTTTAAAAATAACATTTAAGGAAAAAATTTAATATCCAAAATCCCTTCACTAACCCAACCATAAATAGAAAATTTAAGATCCTAGGTTTTATCCTCTATCAATAAATTAATTTTCAATTAATTATGATAGTAAAAGGTGGGTGTGATATTAGAGGATATTTTACTTCTCAATGTATCCCTTAAAAATAGGACCTGATTCATTCCATTTTTTGACGTTCAAATTAGACATTGAATATTGTAGAATATGATGGGGTCATATTTGAAAAAATATATTCTTCCAATTTTTATATAATATTAGTAATATTTTCAATCAAATATGATCATCCCTTAAGATGTTATTCTCTAAATTGTGGGTTGAATTGTTCGACCTTTAAATCTGGCCCACAAATTAAATGTCAACTTGGACTCCATGGATCTCCTTGAAAAAATAAAATTAACTCTAGATATATTTGAATGATGTTATACCCATAATTTAATCTTTCTATATTTAATATTTTAGATTCATTTGGATTTAATTGTTAGATCCACATATTTTTTATGGGCCTAGGGCCCATTTTTCTCTACCAGAAATTTCTGTATTCATTGCCTCAAAATAGCCATCTTCAATTATGATTAATCCATTTATCATAAATTAAAAAATGTTCCACACAAAGTAGTACATAATATAAAAAAATATAAAATTCAAATAATTAATATAATTAATCCCATAATATGCTGACCAATTGATCCCAAATAATCATTTTAAACATGAATTTTACGATGATGGGAAATAAAGTTCAATTGGGGGATGACTCTCCATTCGTCGAGCTCCTTTGCTCTCTCCTCCTCCTACAAGGGTTTTTGAGGCCCTTTGGTAGCGATGGATCTCCTCTCATAATTTTATTATCCTTTCCTTTTCTCTGACCATCTTCTTATTTCTTATTTCCCCCTTTCCTGTGGATCTCTCTACTTTGCTCTAGGGCTCAATGCCATGGGTTTTTTCCTCTTTTATCACGGTCTTCCTATCGTTGGATGTTTTTTGCGGAAGTACTTGCCTGGTCTCACCCTTCTCTAATTTTTTGTCCCCCATCACCTCTCCTGGTTGAAGATGGAGCATCGGTTCAAAGAGATTTTGGGTTTTGTGGTCTGATGGTCGACATGTTTCGAGGCGCTTTGGGAATTGACTTGCTTCTACCATTCCTACTATATGTTTTATATGAAGATGGCATATATCAGAGACTTTTTCACTCAACTCTTCTCTAACATTGAATTCCTCAGCTCCTCCCCGAGTGGCACCTGGAGTGGTAGAATATTTAAGGTTATGGTATGTGTGGTTTGGTGGCTGCTGCTGCACAAGATGCGTCATGAGGTGGTATTTTCTGGAGCATTTTTTTTATTGTTGGTGAGTTTTTATTTGTTTTTCTTCCTCAATGAAATTGTTAAATAATTTTTGTGAATTTCCGCTTGAGATACTTATATTTGATGATCGATCGGTGTTGAAGTCAGATTCGGATTCTGGTTTCGGGAATATTTTCCTTTGTTCAGTGTCAAATGTCGGTGTCAATGCTGACAACGAAGATGAAGCGATGGTGGGGTGGAATAGGTTTGATATGGAGACCCCGAAACATGTACTCTCCTATGGTTTCTAGGTTCTTCACACCATCCCATGCCAGTTGGGCATGGTTTCTTCTAAGGAGGCATTGAGAGGTGATTATGAGAGTGGATGGATATCTATGGTGGAATGACTAATTCATTGGTTTCTTTTCGGGTGTTCTGGATTTTCCTACGATGTCTTGTTTGGTGACGTCAATGAGTATACATTAGTATCGAGTGATAAGGACTGGGATATGGTGATGGTATCTCCGGTGATACCGGTGATGGAATCTCCGACGATGATGACTGTGCTGGTTCTGAGAAGCAATGTTGATGGAGGTGACTGGATGACTATTACAACGTCTGATCGAATCAAGGTGGGTAACCGAATTAGCATCTATGATCATGGATCAAATCTCAATGATAACGGATGGAACATTCATTGGAAATCGATTTATGTTTGATAATTTTGAATTTGAAAACTCTGGAGGTGGCGTGGCACTTTGTCTATGAAGAAGGCAGGATGTGAGTTTTTGTAATACGATGTTGTTTTTGAGTTTTGTGATGTACGGTTACCACTTTTACTTATAGTGGATCTTATAAAATATCAAAAAAAATTATTTGGAGGAAATATAGTTCAATTTATGAATTGAACTAATACAGGGTTATTTTTAAATTAAAATGTGTGAATATTAAATTATAAACCCTGAATATTTTTCATTTTTCTGTGGCTAATCACACCACTAACATTACATTTTCTTGTCTTGAGAAAAAATTATCTCAAAATATGAAATTGAATTCCATTTAATAAAAAATTATCATACAAATATCATCAAACTACATCATTCCATTCAATCATGAAACACATCAAAATAATTACACCAAACTACATTCATAAGTATATCATAATCCCAATCCCATTACATTATTCAAATTTATCACTACATTTTACACAATTTCTATTTAGTAGGATGATGTTTTTTATATCACAAAATGCTCGTGGAAAATTTTATAACCAAAAATCCTAATATGAGTATCCTGTTTTATGTTTTTCTTATTATTTCTCATTTCTATTCTTTTTTAATTTCTTTAACCACAATATTGATGAAAAGACTAACTATAGGACCAAAAACAATGTATCCATGATCTCAATGTGATGAATTCCAAACGTATTATCAATAAAATAATTTAAAATAGAGATATAAACTATTAATCTAGTAAATAAAACTTTGGAGTCATGATCTCCAAGGGTCGAACTCCACACATTTTGAATAAAAATGTTTCTATGTGGTCTTAGTTTTCCTTATTTTGGTTACACAAATTGATCTAAAAGTGACCAAGACCATTTTCTAGGATGAAAGGGTCGTAATCAAATATAAATTACAATAAAAATACAGTGAAAATTCATTTTTTCCTTTGGATTAAAAGGATGAAAATGAAGACACTGAAAAATCGCATCAGACAACCACACTTTCCAAAAACAATGTTCATAAAAATAAAATTTCATTACAATAATAATTATGTAATTAAAAATCATTTGACATTCACATTCAATGATAAAAATTTTAATTGATGTGTGAAATTATAATGAATTTAATTCTTCATTGATTTGAATTTATATCATAAAACAACATTTTATCACAAAATCTCAAATTTTCAATCCCCAAAATAAGAATGAAAATTCCCAGAGTTTTGAATAAAATTAGAAGAGATAGATTACATTTATAAATAATATGGGGAGGTGTGAATTGAAAAAAAATTAACAGATCAATATAACCTTATTTGAAGTTGATGACCCTTCAATAAAAAATTAACCCCTTTATATTTATATCACAAGTAGAATCTTTTGGGATGATTGATGGATGTGTTTCAATATTAAAGTTCATGGGTTTAATTTGGAAATATTAAAATTATTCCAATGAAAACTCTCACATAGAAATGAAATTATATCATATTGGAAACCCCAAGGGGGGTCTCATTATCCAAAAAATACAAAATAAAAATTATATAAATAATTATTAATTAAATACATAACCCGTGTTACCTCTTAGAATGAACATTACTTAATATCGGTAGGTTGACATGGAACCCACAACATATTTAATAATGATATTTAAAATTTTAAGGATTTCATTTTTCCCCACTTAAATATGATTTATATTGAGTATCCAATGGGATTGGAAGTATGGCTTTTAATTTCATTCAGGAATATCATATATTTCCCAATAAATGAGAAAGTCACATAATATCAAAATTGTTCCATACAATTATTTTCCTAATCATGGATAAGAAATCATGGGTAATATTCACATAATTACAATCATTAGTGGATTAAATTATTAAACAGTTATTTTTATTACTTCCTATGACGAAAGAGTTGAGAGAGGATGTATGGACCATGAATTTGGGATCAGGTCAGCTAGCACATTCAGAAACACATGAGGAATTTGAATGAAGCTGAGCTTCATTTTTCAATATTATATTGGTGGTGAAAAATTCGATCAATATAATGATGAACATTGGTATTTCATATGTTGTTGGGCCCAAGTCACATTAATGACCATAAATTAAGTAGTTTTCAAGAGGCAAACCATATTTTGACTAGATTTTATATTAATGTTATTATTGTGTGTTTGTCTCTATTAACATAACCCCTTTGGGGATTCCAATGTGTTATAATATCTCTTGTGTATGATATTTAGCAGTTGAATCATTTTAATATTTCCTCAGAGACCTAAGAAGAAACAAAGAGATATGTAAATTCTAGGGAGGATTAGCTTTGAAGTTCCCAATATTGTTGTTGATTGTAAAAAGAATACTAAAATACCTAAAATAATTGTTTTTAATTTACTAATGAAACACCTAACTGTTTTTTTAAATAATTAAATAATGTGGGTGAATCCATGGTTTTTAAGGTTTATAATAGATGTAATTGTTTTTCTATGAATTTTCCTTTCAATAGTCTATGAGGTATCCAATATATGAGATGTTCCATCAATTTCCATAACTGATTTAATCCATACAAATACTAAGTATAATAACCAATTCACATAGAGGATTACATACATAATCAGTCCATGAAATTGGATCATTCTAGTAATCACAATGAGTATTCATTCATGTCGACAATGAAAATGAAGAAAATAAGTCAATGAAAAAAATATCTCAAACCATAGAACTAATTTAAAATTTTAATAGCATAAAACAATATCCAATAGTAACCCAAAAACCTCCCATGAATAAAACAACCAATGATTTTTCCTTTAATTTATCCAGGTCTATTAATGGAAGGAGTAAGTTGAATTATAAAGTCATAATTAATGAAATGAAAAATAAAGGAAAAACAATCTCCCACCAATGGTGTGAGGAATTTCACAATTTTTGTTGTGAATGAATTAAAAAATTGATTCACTAGTATCAAATTTTAATAAAAAGAAAATTATAAATTATAAATTATATGAATAAGAACATTTATTAGGAAATGAATAGGAATGAAAAACTAAAATGAGAAAAATTGAAGATGTAATTACAAAATGATAGCATGAAATTATAGTTTAAGGAAAAAAATGAATCCCCAAATCCCTTTACAAATAGATCGTTAAATAAGAAATTTTTAGTCATAGGGTTGTTCCCCTATCAATAATTTCTTTCACCATTAATTAGAAGGATCAAAAGGAGGGTGAAAAATAAAAGTAATGTTGTCTTTTCAATGTTGACTAGAAAATTAATCCATATTTATCGCAACATTTGAATGGAAATTT
The DNA here is from genome assembly GCA_963277665.1 of Viscum album. NCBI lineage: Eukaryota > Viridiplantae > Streptophyta > Magnoliopsida > Santalales > Viscaceae > Viscum > Viscum album. Next base: position 1,815,164,436 of record OY728151.1, on the reverse strand, counting down.
TAGATTAAATATGGATTAACATGAAGGTACAGTACAAGAGAAGTATCTTCACTGATATTTCCTCTAGTACGTGTAAAAAGATCATTCAAATTTGTTAAGACATTCAGAATTTGTGCCTGGAATAGTGGACTGGTTTTGTGGGCCTTCAAATCAATCCCACAAATTAAATGTTAACTTGGGCTCCCTAGATCTACATGAAAAATTTATAATTTTATCTCTCCATAGTTAAATTAAATGGTACCCAAAATTTTCTATTTAAACTAATAAAATTATAGCTATAATTGGATTGAATTTTTGTCTCCCCATTTATTTTATTGGTATAATTCAAATTATTCATATTCTTGATTTTTTTCATTCATTTGACAAAAATCTATGTCTTCCCATGTGATTAATCCATTGATCATTTAAGATAAAATGTTTAAAAAAATTTGATAAATATTATTTCCAAATATAAATTTATATAATAAATATAATTATTTAAATGGTATCAACATAGTAAATAATATAAATAAGAAATGAAAATTACAATGGAGAAGAACATTCATTAAGAAGGGAAGGTGAAAAAAAATAGATATGAGAAAAAATAAAAATTTGATTACAAAATGATGTATTAATAATTGAAATGAAATAAAAACATGCATCTCTAAATCCCATCACCACCCCCACATTACATTGTAAAATTAGTATCCTAGGTTAATCCCCCATTAATCAATTCATTCACTATTAATTTTTAGAAAAAATGGTAGGTGAGAAATCAACGAAGATTTGATATTTCAATATTTCCACTAGAAATGACTAGATTCATCACCATATCTATTATTATAATTGAAAATTTAATATAGGAAAATATTATGGGGTCAGAGAAGAGATATATCTTATTCCTACTGTATTCTAATATGTTTAAAATTTTAATTCCACTTAGAAATCTGTTGGGATGTTATGCTCAAAATTTTGGGATTATTTTATGGGTCATCAAATATGTCCCTACAAATAAATGTCATGTTCGTCTACTTTGATATCCGTGAAAACATAAAAATTCGATCTTTCAATAGTTCAATGAAATGGTCCCTATTATTTTCTATTTATATAGTAAAATAATTATATTTTTTTATCTTGAATTTTTGGATGCACGTTTATTTTATGTGCCTATGTCCCGTCACACATTATTTTGAAAGTTCTATATTCATTTGTAATTATATTCATCTTCCCTTGTGATTCTTCCAATGACCCCAAAAGAAATTTGTGTTAATTTTTTTTTACAATAATATAAAAAATCTAAAATTAAAACAACAAAAATATTGAATTCCATATGTATATGATTAATTTGTCCCAAATTGATACACATTAGTTATGAATCTCAAAATTATGTGAAATAACGTTCAATTTTGGAAATGAAATAAAAACTATGGTTATATACATTTAAATTCAAGAGGATTGAAATATAATCATTTAATATTATCCCATTTTTGTTTATAAAATGTTTCCCACTCCATGAAGAGGAAGTAAAGGAGAGTACGTTGTAAAATTGCATCGTGTGGTGGTCGGACCATGATATATGACCATGGAATCCAAACATATATCCTTAAAAATGTGGCTACAGAAATTCAAATTTATTGAATCTTGTACAGTTTGACATCATATGGTGAGCATGAAGGTGTATTGACATGAATGAGAGTGGTTTTGATAACTTTTCCAAAGAATTGAAATTTGGGTGTCACTACATATTGTGTGATGGGAGGAATCAAGCCACCCATAGTTCTTAAAAATTGTTTCCTACATTGATCTTGTTTTGATGTGTGAAGAATCAGGTTTTTTTTATTTTCCATAATTATTGCCAGGTCTATTTATTGTAGTACATGAGTCACTATATATATAATTTAAAATGAGAATCAATAAATATATAGTTCTAGAAGGTTTATTATGTTGGTATGTGTCGTACACCGGGATGGGGATATTTTATTTTGTTGTATCTTGGCCCATGGTTATAGAGCTGGATGTGTTTATATATCTCATTAGAATGATAATCAATCCATATTAATTTCATGAAAAAATTTGGGGTGGGGAACCGATAGTGAATTTTTTGATTTTCTCAAACATAAATTGAAATGCAACGCAGTATGACATAATGAAACAAGGATGTAAACCTTGTAGTTTTTCATGATATGAAAAGAATGATGTTACATAGTTCAAAATCATGTGATTAGAAATTTAATCAATATATTTTAGTTTCATGTTTCGCAGAATGTTATATCATTTAGTTTTGGTTCATACGACTAGGTCCATATGTTGTCCTCTATAAGTTCATGCATACATGACCTTGATGATATGGTGTTTAATGTCTTCCAATGAGTACAATGGTTTAATTCACATTATCCTCATAACACATGGGTGAAATTCCATGTGTTTTATGGTCATTATTTAATGTTTGACTATGTATTTCCTAATCATCTAGCCTAGATGTATCACTCTTTCTTTAACTGATTTACTTCATGAGAAAAATTGCAAGGGTTGGGGCATTAATTATCTCTCTATCCATTGATATTGGTGAATAAGATCTATTTTAGTGGACCTTGTGTATGGAAAATGGTCTTTTAATATTATATTGAGGTTTGGATGACTATTTATATTCATCATTTCAATTTTAAGGAGTAGAAAAATTTCTCCTTGGAGGAATCAGTAGAGGAGGACCAAACTATTAAAGTCACTTGCTATTCGATTTGGATGCCCCTCCAAATGATAAAAGGTGTTAAACATTCTCGCTTCGAGTCACTCCAGTTCTTCCCATTGATTCTACTTTTACTCATCTTTGGGTTATTCAACCCAGATCTAAAAACATTGCAAAGGAAATTAGATCTCAATGGGTAAGAATGTTTTGGTCGGGAACATATGTGACAATGTTCTTTCCCATGTGGCGATACATGTTTAATTTTGGTACACACTAGTCATGCAAGAGATTATCGGGCCCATAAATTTTTTCTTTATCCAACATGATAATTATTGTTCATTATTTTTAATTTTATGTGCTCAATTTTTCCATTAGTTGTTTCTTGATAGCAAGATGAGTGGTTTGACGTGATATTACACACACGATATTGAATATCAAGCTTAGCTGGACTCAAATTTTGTCCATTTCATATTAGTATTACTTTATAGACAAAAAATATTGTAATATTGTTTCATTTAATAATGAAAAAAATGATTTTGGACCGAACCACTTAGATGGGTACTATCATACCCTATTTGGAGAAAAAATCAGTCATAATAAGAATTTATTTGAAATACTTAGTTATGACATGAAAATATTGTCCTAAAACATCCATTCTATAAATAGGCAATGGCCCAAATTATTTTTATACATGTATAAAATTTGATGGATAATGGATTATGATTTCATGCACTTAGTAGTTATTGTAATTTAGGTAAAAATTTTCGTATCCGACATCATTGTAGTCCAATAGTACTCTAGCCTACAAATAATATTATAAATCTGACACCCTAACTTTTGGGCTCCACACGATCCAATGTGTTCATATTTCATGATAGGATTAGTCTCTTATTTTTTTATACATCAAAGAATGATTCCCTTAAATACTTGTTTGTTGAGGAAATTCTAGTTATTTAGTGCATTATGAGGATAAATGTTGATTTCTTGTCATTAGAATTTCTCTTTTCTGGATATGCCCAATGGGAATAATCCATCATAACGGTAATATGTCATTGGTATCATACACCTATTGGTAGGAAAATATGGTTTAGTAAAATGATTTATTTCATCAATTTATTATGTTTTGACTTGATGAAAATGATATACTATTCATAGATGTTGAATGGTGATGACTTTTTCATCTCTATTTGGATCCTCCAATGTAGTGGCTATATTTTTCCAATGCATTGTACATGGAATTATGTGGGCATGCGACATGAGTCAATGTTTACATGAAGGGTAAATCAACCATTAACCATTAGATGTTGTCATATAGGGTTATTATCAATTATTTTATTTATAAAATAACTCACATTATTCTGTTTGATTACCAACTATGAATCTCCTTTTATTCCTAAAGAGTCCAATATTATTTTTACTATCAGTTCTAGACTATATGGGGGCCTGATATTCTGCCTCAATGTTACTAAAACCTTCTAGAAAAAGGAATGTGTAAGGAGAAACTACCATTACAAGATTGATGTGTATGAATCCCAGCCTTACATTGCTAAAATGGGGTCCTCCGCTATCTTCCTTGATGGGCTTACGGAAGAACCATAAAAATACATTTCCCAGTTTCTATGGATTTCATGAATATAAAATATATATTTAATGGGAAACTTGGTATTTATGGATGTTTTTTATGTAGTTGGATGTTCCTCAAAAAAATATGTTAATCCCATTACATTCAAGGGTTTATGAAGTATAAACATTATATAAAACTACTATAGGATAACTTCTCATCATTCCAAACATATTTCCAGCATAGGATGAGTTAGTATATGTTTGAGGTGATTATGAGGGGATACCAAATGGAACTTGTGGTGGTGAAAGTAGTTTCCCATATTTTAATATGTAATGATTAATAACAAATAACTATCTTTGATATCTAAATAATGAGTCTCGGAATCATTCATGGTTCGACATAGATAATAATGGGTGTTTACATTTCCATTCTCATTTTTGTGCATGGAAAGTGCCTAGGGATTTCTATTAGGAAATATCACATATAATGAATGGATTCCCCTCAATAGGAGGCCTTAGAACATTTTGGATCACAATATATTTCATGAGGTCATCAAATGTTTGTTGACAGTAACTAGTCCATTGATATATAACCCCTTTATTATTCAACATGATAAAGGAAATGTTGGGCGGAGAAAGAAGAGGAAGTGATGGCAAGAAGGGGGGGGGGGTGAATTGCCTTTTAAAAATTAATTAACAATTTAAAATGAAAGTGAAAGTGCAGCGGAAATAAAAGAGGCAAAACACACAACTTGATAACGGAGTTCGGCTTAAACCCAAGCCTACGTCTCCGCTCCCAACTCAACCGTTGAGAGATTTACTACCGCTTGCTTTTCAATGGTTTTAGCAAGATACCCACTAGACTTTAAGGTTAGTCTAGAACCTATTATAGCTTGCTTTTATTGGTTGAGCAAGAACCCACTAGCCTTCTTACAGGTGAAGGCTAGCTCACCTTTGTCTCAAGCCTTTTAAAGGAAAGGCTTGACTAACCTCTTCACACCTTGAAGGTGGTGTGAGAACCCAAATGAAAGGGAGATGGGAGAAAGAGGGTTTTGTAGGCACAAACCCAAAATGATGCTCAAAAATATAAATAATGAAAAACCATAATGGGAGAAGCCTTGGGCGCCAATGGATTGATTGGAGTTGATGAAGGGCGTTCCCAAGCTTCTTTGATGGTGCTCCTTGGATGTGGAAGTGAGTTGGAGCTATTGGAGTTCCTTGGAAGAATTCACCGGAGGTTCGCTAAATGATCAAAATGTGTCCCGTGGGCTTCCTTATGGCTTGGTTAAGTTTCCGGGGGTTCCTAGTCCTTTATTTATAGAGGGGGAACCCTCATATGGCCTTTGGAGGTCTTCGGAGCCGTTGGAAAAGGCTTCGGAGCCATTGGGAGGCAAGTGGACAGGTCTGGTCAAAGGCCCAATGGCTAGTTTGACTGGGTCCACCGGCTGACCGGTTCTAGGACACCAGTTGGCCGGTTCTTGCAAAATGGAGGAGGGCTTCTGTCCAGGCGCCACCGGCTGGTCGGTGAGGAGTCCACCGGTTGGCCGGTGCTGAGGCCACCGGTTGGCCGGTGCTGAGGCAGTGGCTCAGCCTTCTGCCCAGGGTCCATCGGCTGGCCGGTGGTGAAGCCACCGGTTGGCCGGTGGACTGAAAGACAGTCCATTGTTCTTCTTTTTCCACTTCTTGCTCCTGAAATCATGCATATTAACAAAAACACTTAAAAACGAGATTAGATAAAAAGGAGGGTGATTGTGATCATGAAAATTAAACCACGAGGGGTACGAGAGGTACAACAATCTCCCCCTATTTTGATGATCACAATCACCAAAACAAACAATGGAAAAATGAAATGAAAGGCATTCTTTTAAAGTATAAATTGAAAAGTAAATCAAAGCATGAGAAAAATATTTCTCCCTCAATCAATCAATAATTTCTCCCCCTTTGTGATTATCAAAATAGCACGGGGCATAAAACTTGATGGAGGGAAACGTTTTCAAAAACTAGATAGAATTTTAAACCAATTGAAATTTTTGAAATTTGAATTGAAAGTTTTGAATTAAAAGTTTTTGAATTGAAATTTTGAAATGAAAGTTTTGAAATTGAAAAATTGAAATGAAAGTTTTGAGTCGAAAATTGAATGAGAATTTTGAAATTGAAATAAAAAAGGCTTAAACGACCTAACTCCCCCTAAATAAAAACAACAAATCACCGGGGAGAGGTTTTTGAAACCGAGACAAATTTTGGTCCGGTAAGACTCGCTAAAAGGGATTTTTCAATCCATACTTGTCTAGTGGCGGGTCTTCTACTATGAAATTCATCATTAAAGAAAATGGTTTTGGGCCTACCATACCGGGCATTTTTTCAATTGCACTCATAGATTAAGTACCCGGGATTTTTGCAATAATTACAAAATTTAAATTGGGAGCTCCCCCTTACAAAAATAGTTGGAGCATGGGAAGAGGAAGCTTGCTTGGAATATCCAAGCCCTTCGGTGGTTCTAGATATGCGTTGGGAACCGAGGAGTTTGGTTAAATTTTGTTCCCCTTGGGTGAACTTAGCTAGGGATTCCCTTAAATCTTTGATTGTTGATTCCATGGAATCAACATTGGGAAGGTTTTGGACTTTGAGGGACAACTCCTCCTTTTCTTTGAAAAGTTGTTCTTTTTCGGAAGAGAGTTTTTTGAAATTCTTTTTTAAAGCAATAAATTTGGAAGAAAGTTCATTAAAACCTTCCTCCAATTGATCTCTCGCATGTTGGAGATCCTCATATGATAGATGATTAAAAGAATTTTAAGAACAAGAGGAAGACGAGTCGGAAGATGTTATATAAGGCCCCAGCCTTAAACCATACTTAATCTTGAGTTATTACTAGATTACACGTTGAGGATCTTTTCAGGTTTAGAGTTTTAGAGAATTAGATCATAAAACTTGCATTACATTCCACATATAAACAAAGTGGTTACATAAAGATAGTATTCTTCATTCCCATCAATGGAAACACATTTAAAATAAAACATGGATTATTTCTTGACACATCCTTGACTCTATCATCCTATCATGTACCTTTCCCTTGACCTGTGAAAAACATTTCAAAAACTTGGGATGAGCATAAAAACTCAGTATGGGTTATAAAAAACATGGAAAGGAAACATGAGTTCATATGTACATAAGAATGAAATCATACTTTACCCATAAAACATAGGCACTTTAACACGCCTCATAAAATCATGAATAAATCATAGAAACCATAAGACATAAAGGTAACTTGAGGCATTCATAACATTCTTACGTAGGGAGTAACCCTCTTGGTTACGTTTGGAATACCCATCACAGTATATTCCCTGAAAATCTCTTCGGAGAAACCTTAATGTTTTACTCCTTCGCGTTACCCAATGCATTGGAGAGCTATAACGGGCTCACCCGCCCTTAGTTTATCACGGAACCACCCGTTCTTCATAATAATGCCCAAGAACCTCAACATAATCGTATCACATAAAACATGCATAAAGGAAACATAAAATTTCCACCATTAAATCACAAGATATCAATACCACACATTGATATAAAAATATTATGAAAACCATTTTCAATACCAAAATAAAAGAAAAGTAAAACATGGTATTTATTTTTCTTTTAAAAAGAAGGTATGGCTTGTAGAGGAAGCCGAAACTCAAATAACGGTTACGACGGCGGAGAAGTCGTTGTCGCCGCATACGTACGACAAAAACATTCCCTTTTGTCGTTTAGTAAACGCTTCGTATAAAAAAGATTCCTTTTGAATAAACGTAAAAGTCAAAGTGGTTTATACACCGTATAAAAGAAAGTTGTGTATAAAATAAAATATGCCTCAACGAAAGGAGATTGAGACGAAGTCCCATACAATGATCATTTTTAAAATAAAATAGATACGTTATGTGTATTCACTATAAGTACACATAAATAAAGTACAAATACAAGATACGACATTATAACATAATGACATAATTTGAAAGTAGGAGATTAACCCAAAGAATGGAAATTGGGTTAAGAAGTTCCCATACCTCGTATCTGACTTGACCCGACCGTTCTTTAAACTCCTGAATAATAAACTTTAGTTAATCTCTACTTGATTATGAATCTTTTCCAAGTTCATTATTCCTTTTATACCATGTTATGAACATCATGTAATCATTTAAGTTAATAATGTTCATTTTGTCGGTATTTGGTTCTTAAGTCAAAAATAGACTTCTTACACTTACATGTTGTTAATTTGGTCAAAGGTTCATTATATCCAGAATGGTATTCATGATGTAGATATCATATATGTCATATATATACAGTACATACATTCATTTATAATATTACATCACATTTAGAGGTAAGAAATGAAATGCACCGTTCATGGAGACGGTAATCCGTACGTACGCATGAACGCTACTTTCATTTCTATCTCATACTTTAATGGAAATAAATGATAATGATATATAGGTATATTTTAATTCCAGTATAACATCATATATAATATCATTAACTTTATCCTTTACACGTCCCACATATGGCATTAACGAATCACATCACTTTGAGGGGGCGGTAGTCCGCACTTCCTTAAATGAAGATATCGCGTATACCCATAATGGAAGCCATAAAGGTAAGACACAAATGAAAATTACAGAAGCATAAGTAAAACATAAACATATTACATATCATATATAAAATTAGTGACATCATAATGGCCACCTTTGAAGGTGATAAATGAGTATTGAACAATCATCGTTTCGGGAGGCAGAATTTCGCCATCCACAGAAACCTTATGTTCTTTAACCATTTTATGTAGTTGTGTGAGAGTGTAGCTCAAATAAATCTTATAAAAACATCCTAGTATATTGAAGATACTGGTGTTGTTATAAAAGAAGTAAATAAAAAGAGTTTATGGGATTGGAGAAGCAAAATAAAACAAATGAACATGAGAGAATGAATTACCTTAAAAAGTGTAACTCCTTTTGAGTTGAGCCTAAAGGCTTCCTTTGAAAGGATTCTTCCCAAAGGGAATCCTCTAGGATGAGTAGAGGGATGTGGAGAGAGCAAATGGGCAGGGGTTGGACGAGCCAAAGGCTTGAAGAGGTGTGAAATGAGGTAGAGGTGGGGGCATTTTATAAGAGGAGAGGAGGGGTACTTTTGGAAAGTAAAGAAATATTACATTATTTGAAAATATGTTTCGGTTTTAAAAGGTCCCACATTGATATAATTCGTGGATAAGGTGATAATGATTCGAAATCCACTCATCCAATTGGTTTTGGCCATGTGTAGGTTTTAGATTTTTCATTATCTTTCCATTTTATTTAAATCGCCAAATAATGATGTCATCGCTGCATCATTATTATGTCATAAATACATTAATTTATTTAATGTCTAAAAATTATAAAAAAAATACTATGATATAGGAAATCTTTTTATCTTTCTAATGACTATTTATAATCGAAATTTGGACTTGTATAACCCCACTTAAAAATTGGTTTAGTAAAACAATTTATGTTAGTGTCATTTTCACTTTAACATTAAATAAAAAGTATTTTATGTTATTTCCCAACAAAAGTGGATCCATGGGGTCCCCAAGTTAGGCCATGGCTTGTCTTGGTCGTCCATGACACAACCAATGGGGTTGGGACATGTGTCTAGGTCATTTAATATTATTAAAGTATTAATTATACCTTAAACTACACTAATTACCACTAATCGCGATTAAAAACTTAATAAGTTACTATTCACCAAAAAATTATTTTTATCCCATTGAACCACATTTTACATACTAATGACAACCATGTATGTCGGATTTTCAAAATTCAATACACATTAGTGGTAAACTTTCATTTAACTGGAAAATCAGTTTGCTTGATTACCACTTAGTGGTTTCACTATTCATCAAAAATTGAAGTTTTTCAGAAAATTACCAAAAATTCACCCTAAGCTATATTTGACATTCCGAATTCAAAAATGAAGTCTATTTTACAAAATTCAAATCATATAAGTCACATTAATTAATTTAATAATTAATTCCCGCTGCCAGGGCAAATAGCGTGTTTTTACAAAAAAAATAAGTATCAAAAGATTGACACCAGTTTAAGTCTAATTTCAAAGTAAAATTGATTCCAATGACCACCATTGGATAAAATGGTAAAAATATATTCTAATTCCACTTCAAAACCAAATCAAAACATAATCTAATCATATAAATAAATTAGATTAAAAAGCAGTTTTGATGTAAAATGCAGTATTTTTCACTATTCATTAAAAAAATGAACATTGTCAGAAAAATACCAAAATTTCACACAAGGTAAATTTTGATGTTCCAATCATAAAGAATATGTTTATTTTGACAAACATAGTTTATAAAATTGTCAAAATATAGATTCAAAAATGGTTTGCCATCAAAAGGCAGTAAAACAATCTTTTAAGAATATTAGTGTATTCCATGCATAAGATTGTATTTATTTTTATTTTAAGCCTCTATAACACTATCTTAATTATTAAAAGACATAGATAAAAATATCTATTATTCATTACTTACTTGGGATGTTACATCCTTCCCCCCTTTAGAAAATTGCGTCCCCGCAATTTATTTACTTATCGAATAAATTGGGGTACTTATCCCCCATTGCATTTTCAGATTCCCATGTTGCCTCTTCAATCATGTGGTTTTTCCACAAAACCTTTACCTGCTTAATCACCTTATTCCGTAACACTTGCTCCCTGTGGTCAAGAATCTGGACCGGTTGTTCCTCATAAGATAGGTTCTCTTCCAACTGAACTACCTCTGGGCTCAAAACATGAGATGGATCTGGCATATACTTTCTCAACATCGAAACGTGAAAAACATTGTGTACCTGAGATAAACTCGGAGGTAAAGCCACTCGGTATGCAACTGATCCAACTCTTTCCAGAATTTCGTATGGTCCAATGAACCTTGGACTCAACTTTCCTTTCTTACCAAATCTCATCACACTTTTCCAAGGAGAAACCTTGACAAAAACATGATCACCTACCTCAAAAGATAGATCCTTCCTCCGGTTATCCGCATAACTCTTCTGCCTACTTTGAGCTATTCTCATGTGTTTCTGAATCAGCTGAACTTTTTCTGCCATTTCTTCTACCAATTCTGGTCCCATCAACTTCCTTTCACCCACTTCATCCCAGAAAGCTGGAGTTCGACACCGCTTCCCATATAATGCCTGAAATGGTGCCATCTGTATACTAGAATGAAAACTGTTATTATATGAAAACTCAACCAAAGAAAGATGTTGGTCCCAACTTCCCTGATAATCCATAGAACAAGCTCGTAGCATATCCTCCAATGTCTGAATTGTTCGTTCTGACTGCCCATCTGATTGAGGATGAAAAGCTGTACTAAAATTTAATTCAGTACCCAACGACTTCTGAATGCCTTTCCAAAAGTTAGAAGTAAACCTGGGATCACGATCCGATACAATGGAGAGAGGAACTCCATGTAACCTGACTATCTCTTTAAGATACAAACGGGAAAGTTGATCAAGAGAGAAAGTATCTCGTATAGAAAGGAAAAGAGCAGATTTAGTCAAGCGATCAACAATAACCCAGATTGCATTATTACCTCGAGATGTCTTCGGTAATCCAACAACAAAGTCCATGGATATATTCTCCCATTTCCACTCTGGCACTGGTAAAGGCTGAAGCATCCCTTTCGGTAACTGCCGCTCTGCTTTAACCTGCTGACAAGTCAAACACTTCACAGTAAAATCAGCAATATCTCTTTTCATTCCATCCCACCAGTAATACTCCCGCAGACCTCTATACATCTTAGTACTGCCAGGATGAACTGAAAACGGAGAACTATGAGCTTCACATAACAACTCTCTCTTCAACTGTGAATCACAAGGAACACACAATCTCTTCCAAAATCTCAAAACACAAATACAAACTTATCCAAGAACTCATGGAAAATTTGATTCATAAGGTCCATGAATACAGAAGGTGCATTGGTTAACCCAAAAGGCATAACTAAAAATTCATAATGGACATATCTAGTACGGAACACAATCTTCGGAACATCTGCTTCTTTTACTTTCAACTGATGGTACCGCGACCTCAAGTCAATCTTCGAAAAATACTGAGCTCCCTGGAGCTGACACCACTTCATTCGATGGCCCAACATCTGCTGAAGTAGTTGCAAAGGATTTAGCCACCCCTTTCTGCTTGTAGTCTAACTGCTTCCCATCACTCAAGCTCCTTGTCGGACACTCGTTTGCATAGTGACCCATCTCATTGCACTTATAACATTTCACTAACTGTAAATCAAATTTGGTCTTACCTTCACCTTGATCCTTTTCAGTGCAATCACGAGCCTTATGTCCCATCTTACCACATCGGTAGCACTTTCCAGAATTCAGAAGACATTCCCCAGCATGCCTTTTTCCACATTTATCACAAACTGCAAACTTAGTTTTCTTACCATCAGTCTTTTTTGAAGAATTCTTACCTTTCTCCTGCCACCTCGGTCTCTTCTTCTGCTGGTTGTTATAGAAAACTTGGTCATCGGAAAACTCCATTTCCACCTTCTCAGCACATCGAACAAGCTTTTCATAACTTTTAAACTCACGAGAAGCTAATGCCCTTCGATACTTTGGCTTTAATCTTGAGTAAAAACGATTGATTTTACTATCAAGGTCCCGGATAAAATTTAGAGCATACCTTGCCAATCGAGTGAACCTTTCTTCATAGGCAGCCACTGAGTCTTCCTCTTGCCTCAATTCCAAGAATTGCTTTTCCATCCTAAGTCGAACAGACTTAGGAAAATACTTCTCAAGAAACATACCTTTGAAGTCATCCCAGTCAAGAGCATCAATCTCATCGGCATCCCTAATATTTTTAACCATAGACCACCACTGATCTGCTTCACCCTCCAAACGGTAAATAGCAAGACTAACCTTTTGATTGTCTGAACACCCCATGACATCAAAAATCTTCTCCAGTGCTTTAATCCACCCTTCAGCTAGCACAGGGTCAGATGATCCTCTGAATGATGGGGGATGTTGCCTCATGAAATGTTCCACCACTGACATGTTCCTCTGTGGTTGATCTGGCTGATCTCTTGCATGGATACCACCACCATTTATAGCCTGAGTCAACTGTGCCATCACTGCAACAAACTGTTCAGTTCCGATTCCGACCATCTCAGGTTGCTGATTTGGAAGGTTGTCTTCCTCCTGATGTCGTCCCAACATAGCTGCTTTGTTTCCCCTACGGAAAACCATTCTGAACATGGAAATATCTTAGGCGAAGCAACATGGTAATCCGTAAATGCTATATCATTTCAATCATATTATAATTTAACACTTTTCTAACTCCTAAAGTTGTCTAAACCGACCTCTGATACCAACTATAAGGCCCCAGCCTTAAACCATACTTAATCTTGAGTTATTACAAGATTACACGTTGAGGATCTTTTCAGGTTTAGAGTTTTAGAGAATTAGATCATAAAACTTGCATTACATTCCACATATAAACAAAGTGGTTACATAAAGATAGTATTCTTCATTCCCATCAATGGAAACACATTTAAAATAAAACATGGATTATTTCTTGACACATCCTTGACTCTATCATCCTATCATGTACCTTTCCCTTGACCTGTGAAAAACATTTCAAAAACTTGGGATGAGCATAAAAACTCAGTATGGGTTATAAAAAACATGGAAAGGAAACATGAGTTCATATGTACATAAGAATGAAATCATACTTTACCCATAAAACATAGGCACTTTAACCCGCCTCATAAAATCATGAATAAATCATAGAAACCATAAGACATAAAGGTAACTTGAGGCATTCATAACATTCTTACGTAGGGAGTAACCCTCTTGGTTACGTTTGGAATACCCATCACAGTATATTCCCTGAAAATCTCTTCGGAGAAACCTTAATGTTTTACTCCTTCGCGTTACCCAATGCATTGGAGAGCTATAACGGGCTCACCCGCCCTTAGTTTATCACGGAACCACTCGTTCTTCATAATAAAGCCCAAGAACCTCAACATAATCGTATCACATAAAACATGCATAAAGGAAACATAAAATTTCCACCATTAAATCACAAGATATCAATACCACACATTGATATAAAAATATTATGAAAACCATTTTCAATACCAAAATAAAAGAAAAGTAAAACATGGTATTTATTTTTCTTTTAAAAAGAAGGTATGGCTTGTAGAGGAAGCCGAAACTCAAATAACGGTTACGACGGCGGAGAAGTCGTTGTCGCCGCATACGTACGACAAAAACATTCCCTTTTGTCGTTTAGTAAACGCTTCGTATAAAAAAGATTCCTTTTGAATAAACGTAAAAGTCAAAGTGGTTTATACACCGTATAAAAGAAAGTTGTGTATAAAATAAAATATGCCTCAACGAAAGGAGATTGAGACGAAGTCCCATACAATGATCATTTTTAAAATAAAATAGATACGTTATGTGTATTCACTATAAGTACACATAAATAAAGTACAAATACAAGATACGACATAATAACATAATGACATAATTTGAAAGTAGGAGATTAACCCAAAGAATGGAAATTGGGTTAAGAAGTTCCCATACCTCGTATCTGACTTGACCCGACCGTTCTTTAAACTCCTGAATAATAAACTTTAGTTAATCTCTACTTGATTATGAATCTTTTCCAAGTTCATTATTCCTTTTATACCATGTTATGAACATCATGTAATCATTTAAGTTAATAATGTTCATTTTGTCGGTATTTGGTTCTTAAGTCAAAAATAGACTTCTTACACTTACATGTTGTTAATTTGGTCAAAGGTTCATTATATCCAGAATGGTATTCATGATGTAGATATCATATATGTCATATATATACAGTACATACATTCATTTATAATATTACATCACATTTAGAGGTAAGAAATGAAATGCACCGTTCATGGAGACGGTAATCCGTACGTACGCATGAACGCTACTTTCATTTCTATCTCATACTTTAATGGAAATAAATGATAATGATATATAGGTATATTTTAATTCCAGTATAACATCATATATAATATCATTAACGTTATCCTTTACATGTCCCACATATGGCATTAACGAATCACATCACTTTGAGGGGGCGGTAGTCCGCACTTCCTTAAATGAAGATATCGCGTATACCCATAATGGAAGCCATAAAGGTAAGACACAAATGAAAATTACAGAAGCATAAGTAAAACATAAACATATTACATATCATATATAAAAATAGTGACATCATAATGGCCACCTTTGAAGGTGATAAATGAGTATTGAACAATCATCGTTTCGGGAGGCAGAATTTCGCCATCCACAGAAACCTTATGTTCTTTAACCATTTGATGTAGTTGTGTGAGAGTGTAGCTCAAATAAATCTTATAACAACATCCTAGTATATTGAAGATACTGGTGTTGTTATAAAAGAAGTAAATAAAAAGAGTTTATGGGATTGGAGAAGCAAAATAAAACAAATGAACATGAGAGAATGAATTACCTTAAAAAGTGTAACTCCTTTTGAGTTGAGCCTAAAGGCTTCCTTTGAAAGGATTCTGCCCAAAGGGAATCCTCTAGGATGAGGAGAGGGATGTGGAGAGAGCAAATGGGCAGGGGTTGGACGAGCCAAAGGCTTGAAGAGGTGTGAAATGAGGTAGAGGTGGGGGCCTTTTATAAGAGGAGAGGAGGGGTACTTTTGGAAAGTAAAGAAATATTACATTATTTGAAAATATGTTTCGGTTTTAAAAGGTCCCACATTGATAGAATTCGTGGATAAGGTGATAATTCTTCGAAATCCACTCATCCAATTGGTTTTGGCCATGTGTAGGTTTTAGATTTTTCATTATCTTTCCATTTTATTTAAATCGCCAAATAATGATGTCATCGCTGCATCATTATTATGTCATAAATACATTAATTTATTTAATGTCTAAAAATTATAAAAAAAATACTATGATATAGGAAATCTTTTTAGATTTCTAATGACTATTTATAATCGAAATTTGGACTTGTATAACCCCACTTAAAAATTGTTTTAGTAAAACAATTTATGTTAGTGTCATTTTCACTTTAACATTAAATAAAAAGTATTTTATGTTATTTCCCAACAAAAGTGGATCCATGGGGTCCCCAAGTTAGGCCATGGCTTGTATTGGTCGGCCATGACACAACCAATGGGGTTGGGACATGTGTCTAGGTCATTTCATATTATTAAAGTATTAATTATACCTTAAACTACACTAATTACCACTAATCGCGATTAAAAACTTAATAAGTTACTATTCACCAAAAAATTATTTTTATCCCATTGAACCACATTTTACATACTAATGACAACCATGTATGTCGGATTTTCAAAATTCAATACACATTAGTGGTAAACTTTCATTTAACTGGAAAATCAGTTTGCTTGATTACCACTTAGTGGTTTCACTATTCATCAAAAATTGAAGTTTTTCAGAAAATTACCAAAAATTCACCCTAAGCTATATTTGACATTCCGAATTCAAAAATGAAGTATATTTTACAAAATTCAAATCATATAAGTCACATTAATTAATTTAATAATTAATTCCCGCTGCCAGGGCAAATAGCGTGTTTTTACAAAAAAAATAAGTATCAAAAGATTGACACCAGTTTAAGTCTAATTTCAAAGTGAAATTGATTCCAATGACCACCATTGGATAAAATGGTAAAAATATATTCTAATTCCACTTCAAAACCAAATCAAAACATAATCTAATCATATAAATAAATTAGATTAAAAAGCAGTTTTGATGTAAAATGCAGTATTTTTCACTATTCATTAAAAAAATGAACATTGTCAGAAAAATACCAAAATTTCACACAAGGTAAATTTTGATGTTCCAATCATAAAGAATAAGTTTATTTTGACAAACATAGTTTATAAAATTGTCAAAATATAGATTCAAAAATGGTTTGCCATCAAAAGGCAGTAAAACAATCTTTTAAGAATATTAGTGTATTCCATGCATAAGATTGTATTTATTTTTATTTTAAGCCTCTATAACACTATCTTAATTATTAAAATACATAGATAAAAATATCTATTATTCATTACTTACTTGGGATGTTACATGTTACCTCATGAAATGCCATTAGGCATTTGTTACCATTGTCACTTGAGGAGGAGGAGGAGGATGTGGAACTATCACTCCATGTGGCCTTGAATGTCTTCTTCTTTTCCTTTTGCTTGGCCTTTTTCTTGTTGAGTGGACAATCGGGCTTGTAATGGCCTTTCTTTCCACACCCGTAACATGTTACCTCGGGCTCGGATTTTTCGTCGTGTTTTTCCTTTCGAGCCTTGCGGGATTTCTTCTTTTTGTTCTTATTCATGAACTTGTGCATCTTGCGGGCAAGATTCTCCATTTCAGAATCACCGCTTGAAGAGGAAGATGATGAGGAGGAGGAGCTTTCTTCTTGTTGAACTTTGAAGGCGATGTTCTTTGGAACTTTGATTGGTTTGCCTTCCTTTTCAGCTTGCCTCCTCATGGTGATCTCATAGGTCATGAGGGATCTGATGAGCTCTTCGACCGGCATGTTCTTGATGTCTTTCGCTTCTTGGATTGCCGTGACTTTTGGTGCCCATGTGCTTGGTAAGATCCAAAGGATCTTCTTGACCATTGTTTCTACAGACACATCATCACCAAGAGATTTTCTACCACTGCAAACGTCAGTAAAACGTGTAAACATTTCAGTAATTGATTCGGATGGATGCATGGTAAAAGACTCAAAATCTTGACGGTACATGTCCAATCGAGTATCCTTGACTTTGTTGGTCCCCTCATGGGTAACCTCCAATAGTTTCCAGATTTCATGTGATGTAGTGCATGTGGAAACTCGATTGAATTCATTACGATCAAGGCCGCAATGAAGAGCGTTCATGGCTTTGCCATCAAGCTCGAAATTTTTTATATCAGCTTGGGTCCATTTGGATTCATCGGGAGAAGAAAGAGAATAACTGTGCATGATAATTTTATAAATGGGATAACCTATACTTCTAAGAAAAGTGGTCATGCGGGTTTTCCAATAATTATAGTCGGTTCCATCAAAAAATGGAGCACGACCCAAAGAATAGCCTTCAGGGGTGAAAGAGGTTGATGCCATCACAATGGATCTTAAATTTGAAATCGGTGAAGGTATTACTCAAATTTTCCTCTGATACCAATTGTTGGGCGGAGAAAGAAGAGGAAGTGATGGCATGAGGGGGGGTGAATTGCCTTTTAAAAATTAATTAACAATTTAAAATCAAAGTGAAAGTGCAGTGGAAATAAAAGAGGCAAAACACACAACTTGATAACGGAGTTCGGCTTAAACCCAAGCCTACGTCTCCGCTCCCAACTCAACTGTTGAGAGATTTACTACCGCTTGCTTTTCAATGGTTTTAGCAAGAAACCCACTAGACTTTAAGGTTAGTCTAGAACCTATTACAGCTTGCTTTTATTGGTTGAGCAAGAACCCACTAGCCTTCTTACAGGTGAAGGCTAGCTCACCTTTGTCTCAAGCCTTTTAAAGGAAAGGCTTGACTAACCTCTTCACACCTTGAAGGTGGTGTGAGAACCCAAATGAAAGGGAGATGAGAGAAAGAGGGGTTTGTAGGCACAAACCCAAAATGATGCTCAAAAATATAAATAATGAAAAACCGTAATGGGAGAAGCCTTGGGCGCCAATGGATTGATTGGAGTTGATGAAGGGCGTTCCCAAGCTTCTTTGATGGTGCTCCTTGGATGTGGAAGTGAGTTGGATCTATTGGAGTTCCTTGGAAGAATCCGTCGGAGGTTCGCCAAATGATCAAAATGTGTCCCGTGGGCTTCCTTATGGCTTGGTTAAGTTTCCGGGGGTTCCTAGTCCTTTATTTATAGAGGGGGAACCCTCATATGGCCTTTGGAGGTCTTTGGAGCCGTTGGAAAAGGCTTCGGAGCCGTTGGGACGCAAGTGGACAGGTTTGGTCAAAGGACCAACGGCTAGTTTGACTGGGTCCACCGGCTGACCGGTGCTAGGCCACCAGTTGGCCGGTGCTAGCAAAATGGAGGAGGGCTTCTGTCCAGGCGCCACCGGCTGGCCGGTGAGGAGTCCACCGGTTGGCCGGTGCTGAGGCAGTGGCTGACACTGTTCTGGCTGGGTGCCACCGGCTGGCCGGTGCTGAGGCCACCGGTTGGCCGGTGCTGAGGCAGTGGCTCAGCCTTCTGCCCAGGGTCCATCGGCTGGCCGGTGGTGAAGCCACCGGTTGGCCGGTGGACTGAAAGACAGTCCATTGTTCTTCTTTTGCCACTTCTTGCTCCTGAAATCATGCCTATTAACAAAAACACTTGAAAACAAGATTAGATAAAAAGGAGGGTGATTGTGATCATGAAAATTAATCCACGAGGGGTACGAGAGGTACAACAGGAAAAACACTTTCTTGTGTGGTTGGATATAGAGTAAAAGTTCATAAGAAAATGGTATTTGGTGTCCTCTATAATCATTGAGGTTTCAAGGAGGTGGCATGAAAAAGATCACCATTATTTTTTTCATCATTTACATTTATGTCATGATGAAATAAAATGAAGATAAGAAACTTTTTATAGGTTTCCCCAAAGACACATTTCATGGGGTTCATATTGTGAAATATTGTCACAGTTGTTTGAATATGGCCTTAACATCATCCAGGGTATCAAAACTCTATCAAGACTTAAAAAACAACATCGATGTAGAATTAGATAAATTTTATCAGGAATGGATTTTAGATGTGATTCATGGAACATCAATATTTTACACAAATATTATTCACGAAAAATGGAATTTATTTTTATAAAAATACTCCCTTATGGGAAGTAAATGTGGTGTATATCTTATCACATGTGGTCAATAAAATTAGGTTGAACCCAAAAAAGATATTCATGAGGAAGAGGGCTCCATAACTATCTATTTCTTCAATAAGTATTTGTATGATCAGAAGCATGAAGTTTCCTTCCAACCATTGATTTTGAGATATATAAAGTCTATAAAGAGAATGATTTTCCCACACTTCTTATTTGCAGATATATTGAGGTCTATGCATTTAGGATATTAAACCTCACCATTGATGGAAGAGTTGATAATATTTCCCACTTAAGCATCAATATTTGAGGTAAGAGTTGAGTGTCTCTTCTTTTAAATAGTGTTTGTATACCTAGTAGTCTTCGGGGAAGCCCAAGTAAAGGGTGGACACCTTAGGACAATATCATTGAATTGTTGTGTAACTCTAAGAAAACCTATAGTGATGTTTCCTATGTAGGAGGTATATACCACTTGTTTATCATGATTAACGGATAGACAACTCAATGTGGCTCAAAAATCGTATTTTTTTACCAGGATTTATTTATTTGAGTTCATCAATAGTGGCAGAGACACCTCCGTCAAATTCTAGAGGGGTATTAATAAGGAATTCCTCCTTTTCCTCTTCCTCCTGTGTTTCATTCTCCACTTATTCCTTTTAGTTAAGATACATGGATGATGAAGATACATTCTTAGATTCCATGTATTAATAAATATTTTGATATATGGATGAAAAATCAACTACTTCAGACCTGACTGATGAGGTGGTTATTTGTTGAATTTCAAGGGATGAAGTGAAGGAATTATAAAAAATGAGTATATCACCAACTAATGAGTCAACAACTACTCTTGAGCCATTTTTCAGTCCCCATGACTAATATTAATCAATTCACTAAAAAGATGCTCAAACATGGTCCCATTCTGTCAATCTGATTAATTGGAAGCATATACTCTACATTCAGCTACATGAAGTGGGTAGATGGGGTCATCTGTAGACTATTCAACACATTAATTCGAGAAAAATTATTGATCATTTATTTTCCCATCCCAATGATAAACTCATGTATCAATATATATTGACTCTCTATATTTAAATGGGGATTTATTACCATGAATTATTCTAATTTGATAATCTGTGTAATATCTGATGAATTTTGTGTATGATGGTGGAATACTTACATACTGATATAACCATGTCCTTCAAAGAATATTATTAAAGGCCATATATTTCTACAAACCAGGGTTTTTGAGTCAGATACAATATCTCTTAATTGATTCCTAATATTGATCTCATCGAGAGGCCTCTGCTCACTCAGGACATAACCCTATATCATTAGAGAAGGAATGAAAAAATGGGGTTCATTGTAACCCTTTGGATGAAGTGCTTATATTGGAATGATGTAGAAACCCAATACACTATAAATGAAGACTCATATGATATAAATATCATTAATCCTTCTAGATAAATACAACGGTGTGATATGAACATGTATAATTGAGACTTTTTACTGCTCCATGAAAAAAATGATATTGTGGAATTCTATAACATCCCCCTCTGCATGACATACTTTGACTATATCAACATCAGCCTAAAATTTTTATGGACATGAAAAATAATATATTAGTTCTTCCCAATGGTATTTTCATAGACTCAATGCATCCAGAATTGACAAAATTGAATGACAATAAGGTAACATCTTTCCAATGTCAGACTTGTGGTCTAAAGGCATGCACTACTATGAATCTGGGCCACCGTTTGATAGGAAATTTAGTAATTTAAACACTATATTTATGAAATTGGTCCCTTGTAATAGGATTTGATTGTAAATATGTATATGGTGTATTTGTTTGAATAAGTCTACCTACACACTGAAGTAGATTAGGGGGTGGCACCTCTTCAATTAGATCTCACAGAACAATGAATTTAGGGGAAAATATTGCTTGTTTATTGTAACATTATTTATAATTCTATGATCTATAGCGATCTCTCCCATGATTTGTATCTTCAATGAAGGTCCACGCAGTGTGAATTTATTATTTACTTCTAGAACAATAGCATCATCCACGGTATCCCAAACATTGGTTTCCACTTCCTCTAATCCTTTCGTACCCACAAACAGTCATGTCCTAGAAAACAATATCACACAACAAAAAGGTATTAAACATGTAATAAAAATAGTAGTGTAACCCAATCTTATAATCTCAGAAGAATAACTATGGCACATGGAATAGGGAACAATTTGATAATAACAAAAATATGTCATATTCTATTGATCATGCATATTTTTCCTTTTCCAATTGAATAAAATTATACTCATAAAGGTGTTTTTATTGTAAAACATGAAATTATTTTTCAACAATTAATTTAATTAATTATAAAAAAATTGATTTCATCATATGGTTTAAAATATAAATAATTTTTTATAATGAAAATGTTCAGGTAAATGTATAAGCACGGAAAAAAGTACAACACATAATCATATGGTATAGGGAATGAATCATGAGGTAATTTATCTGTAATGAAATATAATTTATCAATTTAATTTAATTTAAACAGGACTATCACGGTATAATTCTATGATAATAACCAAGGTGGGGTAAATAATGGCCAATATTAAATAATAATTCAATTAATCCATGAAATTTATTTCATTTAGGTGTAACACATTCTGAAAGGGTTTTCAAACTATCACAAATCAATTGTATTTGGATCAAATGTGGAATCACACCTGTCACAACGTCTAAAATTGAGGTGATCAGCCAAAGTAGATATTTTCCACTCGCTAGAGTCATATCAGACATGGTAATAAGTTCCAATTAATTTATTTTAAAGTTGAAAGGTGTCCCCTGAAGATTCTGGTGCGCTGTAAAATAGTTTACATTTTGAAAAGAAACAAAACATGCTCAAAATAATTAAAAAAATATAAATATACAACGGATGGCCCCAATATACGATAGAAAGCATTGATATTGTCTCGTATGAGTGAAATTGATGAAATAGATGAACACCCAAACAATAGTGTGAATTAGATCTCAGAATGAGAAATTCATCGGGATAGAAATTTATATATATATATATATATATAGAAAAATGATTATAATTAATGTAGAGAATATTGAGAGGAATCCCGAGGGAGTAATGATGATTGATCTTGAAAACAGATGGAGGAGATCTCGCCACACCTATTTTAGGTGTTGGAGTAACCCCATGCATGAGGGAGGAGGATAAATCCACTAGAGAAAAGGAAGATAAAGATAGGGATTAAAAAATTTCCAAGAACAAGGGAAAAATTCATTTCAACATTTTTATTGTGTTTCACAGTTTTTCCAAATTATGCCTCAATCGTGGTATGAATAGTGCACACACACTATCTAAATGGTAATAATGTGTGAGATAAGTAAAATATTAGAGAAAAAATGAGAATCCAATGTTTTTACCTTCTTCTAACTTATAGGTTATTTATGTTTTTCACCGGTGGGGCTCATTGTTTTAGAAAAACCATGCACCCTTACCAGTCCTCCAAAAAAGGTGTCTCTAAGGAATGATGCTCCTGAAACTGAATAGACCACCTCATACACTTCTTAAGTCCCAAACCACATATAAAAACAATATATTAATGTATTAAAACACTAAAAATTTAAATCATATGATCATATTACTAAATATAAAATCAATGAAATGAAAAAAATAAAAATCCCATGGAATTTCATCTGGTCCAAAAACACAGGAAGCTACAATCTCACAACATTAAATCATTTGATCCCATAGAAGCGATCAAGAAATTTAGAGAACATCACCCAACCTACATGGGTAATGAATTCTGGTAAAAATGGATACTTTACATTTCTAATTACCCAACACACCTTTTAGTGTCACCTTAACCCTTGGAACATAAGAAAATATAAACTCAAGTCATCTCATGTTTTATGAAGACGAAACACTGAGATGGTGTCAAATTGAGGTCATCTTACCAGAGACATGATAACATCATTGTACCCTTCACCACCAGGTTCTCGTAACCTCGTGAAAAAATCTAAGTCATAGTATATCATGGATGAAACTACCAATTTATGTGTTCCCTTAGCATTGAAACATTCCATTTCGAATGATTCATAGCTTAAAATATTTTTTGACTCCCAATATTCCTCATAAGATAGGTCAATTTTACATTTCATAAAAAGTATTTTCTATAATTCACCACACATTCCTCAATACAAAATCATTCTATTAAGTTATTACACACTAACCAAATATGACATTGGAGATAGGTAGATTGAAAAAGTGTCAAACATCTTTGGTCGACTTCCCTCGAAACAATCTGATAAAATGTCTAGAATATTACTAAATCTAGACATTAGGCCTTTAGATAAAGGAACAGTAATATTTCCATGATCATCTTCATTAATTCCATTAATAGGATTCACGTGAATTCACTATACAAGACACCCATTTAATCTATAGTACCTTAAGGAAACCATGATGGTACACCCAGTCTAGCACAAATAGATTAAAACAATTATTAGACAACTCATCTAAGGCCGAATGTAACATGGGGTAACCTCATAATCATCGACAGGTGTTCCCATATCTCAACTAATGAAAATAACAAATAAAATTTCTAATAGAGGTGTTGTTTCCAGAAAAAATTCTTCATACCAAGAAAACTAATTGATCTCAATGTGGAATATTCCTACCAATCAGATCAAGGGAATTACCAGTTTTTGTGAGATAGACCATTTAATTCTTACATGTGAACCCAAGTATCACTTGGGACTTGGCATGCCTTTACAGAAAACCATTATACCAATGTACACTCTAATAGATACCACCCAAATACCTTAATGGCTTTTAAAATTTAATGTGATCTACCACTGATACTCTCTTAGTCTAACATGATAATTCTTAGAAAGGTAACATTGTTGTCATTCATCAGTGATTATAGTAAGCGGATTAAAAAAATTTATGGAAAGGTGCACACACAATTTCAGTACATAAAAATTAGTTCCCATATTGTCTCTAAACCAGACATAATTGAAAACACAAGGAGTATGAAAATCAAGCCAACATAGTTTGACATTATTTTAAATGCAAGGAAACACCTACAAACATATTTCTGTTACCTATCTATGAAGCTCTTAATAGTCTAGGAATCCTGTAATAATTAAAATAAAACCACCAATGTTCCTCCCTACCTAATATTGTAAACGATGTTTTCATGCATATTTAATCACAATATGATTTTTTACCTCTTACAAGCCCTAATATAAAACAAATTAGTACACACAACATGGAATTTTAAGAAAGGCCAAATATTTAATAATTGTATTTCCATGGTTTCACTCACTCTTGTTAGAGGAAATACTATTACACCATCGAAATGACACTACCTGCCATAAGATTTTCCTTAGAGTAGGATAAATAGAGAAAGGGATCTCATTCAATGACACATGCTCCATCGAATGCTAACCATGGGTCATAGAGGTGGCCATCAAACTTTAGAAAGGTACAAACCAAATAGTGTAGAATCTATCCAATTAAAAGTTAAAGATGTTGTTCATGTTATTATATGGGAGTATAAATCTTTATTATCTATAACCACGTGATCTAAAGAATTAGTAATATTGAAAAAAATAACTAATTAGTGTGTTAATAATCTTGATCCTCTTTAAAACATCACCATATTCAATAGGATGAGTATTATTTTTCTAGAAACCTAGGCCACTCCAACCCGAATATTTTCCATTAATGTAAAAAATGCCCCAAGGATTACATGATAAACACTGAATGAAAACATATAGAATCCCCATTGTAGAAACGTGACCATGATTGTGTGTACCAATGCATACTACCAAATGTTTTCAAAATCAAAATGGCACCTCAGTGACACTATCCAGATGTGAAAGAGTCCATGTACATTAAATAATCTATTGGCCTAAAAAATATTTAACCAGAATTCATCTTAGACTTTATGATAAATAACCTGAATGAAGGTATAAAATGACATCCATTATTGAAGGGGATGCAAATAAGGGACATACGACCTACTAAGCAACCAACGATGCCCATGTCATTTCCAACCCACTGAAATTCATCATTACCTTATAGTCTGACATGAAATGAGCATTAAATTATCACTTGAACAGAAGTCTAAAGAGTGGTGTTGTTTTAGAATATAAGGGTCCAACATGGGTAATAGTATCAATATAGTACCATATGTGGGAAAAATCAATCCCAATAGACAAGAAAAATCCATAGAGGTCTGAGGGGACATCATACAATTGGACATACTCTTATTGAAACATGCATCATCGAACCAACAAAGGGAACACATTGGAAAATGATATTAGTATAAATTAATAGTCACATAGGTTCAAAAAATATGATAATAGGTCTATTAGAAACATTCATACACCCATTTTATAGAGACATCATGGAAAATAGAAATATCCTTACACAAGGACTAGACAAATAACACCACATTGGGTTTGATTTTAATTGATTATGATAAAACTCATCTAACTCATTATTAATTTAATTTTTTATTTTATATAATAATATAGAACCATTTCTAAACAAAAACTTTGTATAAGCGCGTAATGATAAAAAAGAAAGTCATATTATACATCAATTTAATCATTATTTTTTTATCGGCATCCCATTATAATAAGGCCATTTAATAAAATAATCCTCATTTAAACAAAATTGATTTATTTAAATTAATACATTGATGTATTATTTAAAGGCAATTTAATTTTTAATCTCTAGATGAAAACACCCTTTAATTTGTAATTGTAATCTTAGATAACTTAATCCTCACGTTTAAAATATTTCTTCAAAGATGGTGAAGGTGATTTGTTAATTGAAATGGGATTGTTAAATATGTATCCCACTATACATTTATTTACAATCCATATAGTAGACTATAGTGATTTCGAAGGTGTCTCAATGCACAAAATAATCCCACCCCCTTCGGATGAGATCTAAAGAATTCAAAACAAAAATCACACTTAAAAGGATCATATTAATCGATTTTGGATTCACTAAAAGATTCAAATAAATTTTAAGACGTTTATTTTAAAATAACCCCAAGTGGTTCATTTATTATGAATCATGGACCAACTAACCTACTTGGGTTTAGTTGTGTACATATAATTTTAGTCACATTTGTAATTAAGAGAAATAAATAAATATAAAATACCTTATAATGAAAGAAAAAAATTTATTATAATTATGTAGCAGAATTTTCATCTACTAAAATTTCTGAGCATAAGGCTCTTAATAGGAGGGTCAGTTATATTGGTTTCCACTCTCAATTTATAAGGAGCCCATACACATTAAAATTTTTGAGCAGCTCTCATCTAACCACAAACATATATTCTAATATTAAAATAAACTGTAACAGACATAACATTAAAAAAATATAATTTAACAATACAAAGATAACTCACAACAGTTTTGTTATATGGGTGACCTTGTTACTATTCATAAGTCTCCTATACACATTAAAAATTGGAAATTAGATCCAATTAAACCTCAAATATATTGTTTAATACTTTAAAGTGAATGGTTTTAGGATAAAAGAATTAAAACTATTATTGAGGAGTCTCACCAAAAAATCTCATTTTAAAATTTCACATGGCTTCCTAAACAATGAAATTTTAGAGTAATTAACATTGTAAAAATCAAGGAAACATAGAAATTACACATTTAATTCTACTACATATCCAAGGAAACAAAAAAATAGGCCAATCATAATAATAAAACCATTTAATCATTTAATAAAATATATAAGTAGGTAAAACCTTAAAATGTCCCAAAATGAACCTAGCATTATTTCTAATAAGAAGGGAATTAAAAAACAAGGAACATCAAAAATTTCAAATTTCCTAACAATGAAAAAGACATGTCATTGAATATGCATGCCATGTAGATTTCATTGTTCCCATATTGAATCATTAAAGGATTTTACCATTGTACCCTATGCCAAAGAATGTTATTTTAATCACCCTAAATTAATAAGTATACTATATAACACAATTCACATAATTTGAAATCATAACCATCTATAATAAATAATAACATGAAAACCAATCCCAACCTAGGACACTAGGATGTTTCCATATACATGGGTCAATCAATCCCAGAATGAACAATTTACTAGGTGTTAAAACATTCCTAGTATAATGTCTACCAGACCAAATTAGTATGATGAATTAAAAGACCGCTGATACAACGTTGTAATGTCCTAGAATAACCAACCCCTAAACCAGTTACCAGATCAGTCAGTACATGAACTCAGGTGCACTTCCCCATGTGGTAGAGGCAGCTGACTAGTACTAAGGGGGAATGATGTTATGGTGGGGAGACTATAACCACATAATCAGATTGGCATATATGTATAACATAATGTAAATAATATACAATAGTATAAAAAATAATAAATGAAAGACAAAGTAGTAGAAGATAAACATAATGAATGAATACTAGTAAATGGCTAATGAAAATACATAAAACGATGAATTTATGTCTAATTTATGTTTCAAGTTTAAAGCTGGGGTAACACGGATAATGAAATGTAATGAAATGAAATGATACCAAAGGATAACTCCATGAGAATATCGAGTACTAGCTCAATATTTTATACTTAGTTCCCAAGAACACAACATAAGACATTAAAAAATTCCAATGACCAATAAAAATTTAGAACTGATTAGGTAATCCACTGAAATAATGACCTAATAATGGTGTAAAATATAATCCAAATAGACCACCAAAAATTGTTTCTTGATGAGTCCATTTCATTCAAAAAATCGTTTTTTCTAGCATAGTTGCATACAAGGAATTAGATAAATAAATAAATAACACTTTAGTTCATGTTCTTAAATGCATACCCAACCAATTCAAGATTATTTAGCATAATATGGATTCCATTCATAAAGAGATGATATTGAGGTAATATGGTATTTACATGCCATAAAAATGACGCAACAAAAGTTGGCCAAAATCAAGCTTGTTATTTGGAATGGTATCCAAACCACTAGAGAATCATCCATGTATATTCATATAACATTATAATCATAAAAAATATAATAATAATGGCCTTCAAGTTACCCATGAAAGGTATCAATAAAATATGGTAATGGAATCTTTGGAATACACATGGTGATCCTCAACAGACTCCAATGGGTCACTACAAGATCCATCATAATAAAAAATAAAATTGAGTCTGTATGAGGGGTCGTATAATGGAATCCCTCGTATAAATAATTTCATGGTGAACTCTGAGTATATACGACTTATATCACATATATGACTAGGTGTAAATTAATTCATTGTGTAACCATCTTTCCTCTGAGTCCATCCTTGGATCCTCCTCAGGGGAACTGACATAAATCATGAGTATAATAAACCTCATATAGATCCATCCCATGGTAATCCAAAAGGTTCAGTCACTATAGATAAACTATTTCCAAGAAAACAATGGAGATTCCATCCACAACATCATTATATCGAGATAGTTTTTCGTTCCCAGCCAAGAAGTAGTCAATGCATTGAAACTAATATCGCCCATCAACATGTAACATCATATGTAATCCGATTATTAGGCTATCTCACTCCTTTAGTAAAACCAAAATAACTATGGAAAAAGGATATGAGAACATTTTACTAGGCATAAAAATAATCTCTAGGATATAGGGAATACACATATTATAGTTTCCAAATGATAATAAGGTTCCTAATTGAGGGGTTTTATTAGAAACCATTATATTGTTATTCAACAACTGATTTCATTTTATAGAAATAATTATAACCCATAAAAATGTGTAAATTATTAAGTATGCAGCATAAAGAAAAAGTGAAATTCAATATATAAGAAACCATATAATCATTACACATAGTCATAAGTTTTTGGGAATGAATCATGTTGTACTTTAGTTGTAATGGTCACCAAATTTAACAATGTTAATTTCATTAAAAAAGTTAAACCATGGCCTAAATCCATGATCATAACTAAGGTGGCCTAACACATTGTCTTATTTTGATATTAATTAAATTTTTTATTGTAATGTATTTATGTTAGGTGAAACACACCCAAATATGGTGTTTATACTATAATGGTTCAATGGTATTTGTCCCAAATGGGGAATCACACACACCAGAGATGATAAATTTTGAGTTGTCACCCAAAGTGGTGATTCTCCATTCAATAGGTCCATAATATATGTGGTAATAGGTTCAAATTAATTTATTTGAAAATGTAGGGGTGACGCTAGAAGAGTCTTGTGTGTGACACATTGAGAGACCTCATGAAAATAAATGAAACATTAGGGAATGAATTTGACAACTTTCCTCATACCAAGGTTGACTCAAACATCTGATATCAAGCTTTGATCTGATCTAGTTATAATGAAACCAACAAAATAGACAAATAATCAGAATATAGGGTGAATAATATCGTACCTAAATAACAACCTAAAGAGATAGATAATAAAAAAACATTCAATTGGAATGTTGGGCTCACTAAGTGTAATCCATAGGGGTTGATGTGGATGAATTTTTTCAATGTATGGGGAAGATCATTCCACGTCTAGGATAAGAATTGGAGGTGCCCCACACATCTAGGAGGACGATATACATGCTGGAATAAATGATGAAGAATAATGGGATTAATAAATGTATGATAGTTATTTTAAGAGTCCATTTTACCCATTTTAATAGGTTTCATGGTTTAGCTTCATGGTTTATCCAACTCATGCCCTAAACATGTGATGAAAAGTAGAAGAACACATCCTAAATGGAACAAAGATTGTGGTTTAGGCACTAAATATGTGAAAATATGTGCAAAAAATTTTATTCTCTTTCAGTTACCTATAGGTGCTACATGGTTTGAACTATTTGGAAAACATGGTATAAAAAACCATCTCCCCATACCAGTCCATCCAAACTAGAGTTTCATTGGCCCGATGATCCCCAAAGTCAACATACCACCTGATACATCTCTCATGTCCTAAAAAAATCTAAAAATCACATTAATGTGTTCCAATAATCCGAATTTCATTTCGACGCCAGGTATATAAAATGTACCATCCAAAAAATGACAAAATTCTAATTACCATAGAATTTCATCTAGCCCTAAAACACGAGATTGTACAACATATTTATATAAATAAATATTATCTTAATATTTATATATTTATAATTCTATAAATATAATATATTACTTACCTTCATTACAAAATGGTCATTGAGAAATGGAAATGTTACACATGCTTATGTACAACCAACTATCTACATGATAATAATGTTACATCATTTTTCATAACATTGTTTCTTGATTGGTTTAAGAAAGTATGACTGATGTCTAAATATGACAATAATTACATGATAATTACTATCGATATTTCCAAATAATTAACTCATTAGAATTAGTTGGCAAACCAATATCAGTTTTGACATATATGTTGAATATTGTCCAAACATCTGACATAAAATTGATAAATTTATAATTTAAAAATAAAATTATTAAAAGTGAAATAAATTTAACAATAAACATGGATAATATTATAATAATGAAACTAATTAATATAATTTTTTTATTCTATATGATAAAGAACAATATTGATGAATCAGACTCATGGTAAGGGTTTTTTTAATGGACATATATTTTTGTATGAAATATGCCATATTCACCCCTTATTTTTATTGTGTGCTTTATATAATATTAATGAATGTATTTTATGATTAATATAAAATAATTTTAAGGGTATTTAAATATCTATTTTTTACCTCTATTTTGTAGGGACTGTGAATTCAATGTAACCAAAGTTGTAATGGATTTTGTCACAATTTAACTTCTTCCAGATTCTTGTTATGTTATTCACCTATATTACATAATGAGGTATATATAATACTATTTTTTCATGTTATATCAAGAATATAATTATTTTCATGACATTATAAATGGTATTATTTCATTGGGATTGTGATTCAAGTTACTATAGTGGTAGGAGACATTTTTTACAATATAATCATTTATCGGGATTTTATTTGATTAAATCTCAAATATTGAAATCTTCTAAATCTCATTATATGTCATATCCAATTATTAATCATGATATATTCTAGTAACTTGAAAATTTTAAGACACTTTTTTGCATTAAATTTTAGATAATGTGTTTTTCAAATTATAAGACATGATTTATCTCTTTGGTCAGATGTCTATTTTAATCTAAACCCATGTCTAAAAATTTGGTTTTTTAAAATATTTATAAAAGATAAAAAAAAAGATAATATTCAATTTAACAGATTTTAAAAATGTGATAAGTTTTAAATAGTGTTTTAAATTATTTTCAAAGAATACATTAAAATTTTTCAATCTTATTATCAATTAAATGGATTTAAAAAAATATATTATGTATAAGAATTTTTTTGGAAATGAAAATTATATTTTACTCAAGAATGTTTCTAATGATTATTTATTTGTATTTACATTCACCAAAGTGAAAATACCATATTTTTACCTATTCTCAATTGGAGAAATTTTTTATTCATACCATACTAATTATTTTTTGGATGGATTTTTAATATTTTAATGACATTGTTATAAATACCATTCATTTTCCACATGTTAATATTCTTTCAAAGATATTTTTGTGGAGCCTGTATCTTTTCCATAGGTCAATCATGCTTTAAAGTGATTTAATTAAAAACCATATTTTACATGATTTTATAGTGTTTTAAAATGAAAATGTTTTGGCATGATTTAAATGAAAAATGATTTATTTATGTAATTCATGTAATTGTTCACGAAAATGTAATTTGATGGGGGTGGACAATATATCTCTGTATGATCATGTTATAAATTATTCAATGGGGTGGATCAGAGAGCATCATGTTATCCCATTTTATCTTATATGATCAGTGTGGCCAAATAGTGCTCTATTGAATTGTGAAATGTTCATTGTCTAAATGGGGAAGAAGGAGGGAGTGACCAAAGGGTTTCCCCTATTAATATTAATGGAATAAAATTATATCTGAAAAGGGTTTAAAATGGTTTATGAAAGTTATTCTCAAAGTTACTAAAAAGGTAATTAATTACATGTTCTGGGTTGTATTGTTTCTCATGATCAAAATTGATTTCATGTGGATCATGATTATTGATTTTGATGACTGTTGGGATTTCCATGATTTCATATTTTATGGTCTATGCATTAATGGATATGTGTAATATCAGGATTCACTCATTCACTCTGATAATGTCTAAATACCCATATGTGATTATTATTCTAATTATTTATATTCAATTCCTAATTCATCTGTTCACCCATACAGATAAATTGTGATCACATTTTATATGATTTAATTTCCATGGCTTATAATGAAATAGGTTGATTGAGGTATGTTAAGAAGAGATTTAATATGGATGATGGTGTCTTTCTGTTTAAAATTAAAAATTTCTTAAGTTAGATAAATTATCATTTAAATTAATATGAATTTTTTATTTAGGATATTATCCTACATATATAAAAATATATTCCTATAAGGTCCTTTGTGTGGTATGTTATCCAATTATTCCATTTTAGGTTGAATTTTTTGGATAAATAAAAAAAATCATCCTTATCAAAATAAATACTCAGAAATGTGATGCTTAATATTCATAAACTAGATTCTGATGTGTAGGTCCTAATCTATTATTTATTTTAGTTTTTCCTAATTAAAAAAAACTCTAAAACCTAAAAATTAATGTATGATGTATGATATCAAAATTTTACTGCATATTTTTCTATGGTTTTGATGAGAAAAATGTGTCAAACTTACTAATGAATATCATTTTGAATGTCATAAAATTATAGATGTTAATGAGGATCTCTCTTTTGGGGAATTTGTTCCTTCAATTTCAACAAACTTTTAGTGGATTTCTATCTAAATTTACTTATTTTAGACATAAGTTATGTTATAGGCCTAACATCATTTATCAAGAATATATTCATCCTATTTTACATGTTATATAATGAACTCATTTCATTCAATTCATGGATCAAAAAATATTACAACATAGTAAAGTCAACAGTAAATAAGATCAATAATCATGTGATATATTATAGGAATATCGATCATTAGAATCATTACAAATCCATAATAAGAAATTAAAATAATTTTCATTAACAATCATTAATAAAAAATATTATAGAAATGTATAATTTGAATAACCATTCACCATGTTCCAATATAATTATTACCCAATGCATTAGTAATATGTTAAGTTAAAATCGTATTTTATGCTATAAGGGGATCACCATGCACTATCTAGACGACCCCATATTGTATGTTATTATGAGATCACCTTGAACTATCTCAGAAACCCCATATAATGAGCTATAATGGGATCACCTAGCACTATATGGTCCACCCCATAATCTAATCTGTATTGGAGTAACCCGCTGCTCTCTAGGCCACCATATAGTATAAGATATAATATGATCATATGAAACTATTTGTGTTTCCCCATCGTTTAAGATGTATTGGGATTATGCGATGATATTTGGGCCACCACATTGAATATGATGTCCAAGAACCCAAAAATTAATAATGTAAATTGTGAATTAATCTTACAACACATTTAAATAATCATTATTACTTTTAAATCATGATTCTTCCATGGAAAAGGAATGAGTTTCATTTAAACATCATTGATGCATAGTTAACCTGTGGAAAAGAAATGGGTTAATTAACAATCTATTGAAAACAAGATTAACCCATCAAAAGGAAATGGTTTACATAATAATCTCATTGAAAAATGATTAACTAATGGAAAATAAAGGGGTTTCATAAAAATGACATTTAATAATCATCAACTAATATAAAAGAAATAGGTTTCAAAACAATACATATGAATCAATTTTAATCCATACCGAGAAAGAATGAGGATGGTATGAATATAAAATATCTCTATGTGTGTTTAAGTAAAAAACAATGGATGTTCATTTTGACGAATGGAAATACCATTAAAATGAAATTAATGATATATTGATGAAAATAAACTATTTATTTTTAATATCACTTAGTCAAATATTAAATTGATTAAAAATCCTTATATTTTGAAATAATAATGAATTTTTATTTTGGATAAATTTTAAAATCCGTTAAAATTTCCATGAGAAAAATATTATTTTCAAATTAAAAAAAATTAAAACAATTTTGAAATAATTTTCATTATATATAGTTTTGGAAGAAATTGGATTTTATGAATGAAAAGTTAATTTTTCATAAAAATTGTATTTTTATCTTTTGAGCACATAATGATAGGAGTAATAAGGGAAAACCTGTATTATCATCACATAAATTTTGGGGATGAAAATTCATGATAATTATCTGGAGACTTAATCTCAAAAAATCATAATAAATGATGATATTGGAACATAGAACTCTATCAAAATTGGTAACACTGAATCATATACCCCATTATAGAATAAAATTATATTAAACATATAATATCATGAACATATGTATATTCATGATATATATTTTCAATATTTTGGTATATACACTTCTTAAAATAAGATATGTGTGTAAGATAAAAAATTCCTCAAAGAATTCAATCTAAAACAATAATCTGCTACTGCATTGGTACAATTGAAACCGCAAGCCACAAGAAAGAGATATCCTAAAATGGATTTATAAACAGTATTAAATTTATGTACAAGAATCATAAAATACATTCATTTTAGTTGTAAACCCCACCCACCAAAAATATGTATTGAATATCGCATGTATCATAAAGAAAAATCAAAGATGAGAAAAAACCCTTAGCTCAACTCTTGACTCTTGTGGTAAATTTTCAAACACTATGTATTATAAATATAATTTTATTTTACTTTATCAATGAAAAATATTCATATATATAATACCATTTGTTTCGGAAATAAACATAAACATTACTTACAAAAATGTCATACTAACCAAGGCCTCACATAATAAAGTGGTACTCATGAAATCAGTAAGCATCATTAGGTCCTGAGTTCAAGCCCCACCACCTTGATTGATGTGAGAGCTTATAGATATGATAGATTAGTTAACCCAACTGCTAAATATGGGTGGTATCCAATCTAGTTATTATACCAATATAATGTGAGGTAACATGTATTTTGTAGAGAATTTCATGTGCAACATACCCCATCATTCAAAAGATAATCTGAACATGTAGTATCTTAAGGAAGTCCCAATGATATGGATAATATATATGACATCATGGGATGTTCAGAAAGTGAAATGGTAACTCTTGATTTTTACATTTTTAATGGAGAAACTAATTAGTTATGTTATTTTTATAAGTGTTCTGATGAAAAAGACAATCATGATGCCATGGAATGAGAAAAAAATGTATGTTTTCATTGATATATATTTCATTTATGTTGTTTTTTGAGATGTAGTAACAATTCGAGGAACATTGGAAAAAATAAAATGATTATTTGGTAACATATGAATAAAATTTCATAATATTGGGAAGGTATGTGGTGGAATATTATTCGATACATTTATAGAAAAATTTATGTGTTTACTCAGTATTAATACAAAGCCTTTAAACAGAATTGGAAACATGAGAATATAAATGTTATGAGAATTTATTTCATTCTGGTGAGCATTTTGAAATACTTTTTTCAAAAGGATATGTTGAAAATGATGAAAAGGGTTAGAAATATTCAAGGAGGATGGAAATTGAGAATAAATTGACCAATTATTCTATAGGTAATTCTAAAACATCTTCGAATAGTGGTCAAATGAATTTTTCAGAGTGTATTCACAGATCAGAAATGTTTTACCAGTGTTGTAGGTTTGGTCACAAGGTTTATTAATCTAAATAAAAGAGTCCAAAACAATCCAATAATAATATGATAGTAATGGAGTAAAAATATGATATGTTTAATATAAAATGTATTGGGAAATTATGAAAACATGTGCCCATAGTTACTCACTCACATTCTAAATAATCATGATTAGAATACAAATGTGTGGGAAATTAATATTATACTACCATATTTTATGTTTGGACATCTATGGAAGATGTGGATTATTTTGGGAGTTCGATAATTTTTTATTTTTAACGACATCTATAATTTCTTATGCTTTCCTTATGAGGGTTTGTATAATAAAATAATAATGATATTAAAGATATTTTGGGAGTTTTTTTTGGATTATGATTATGTATGGATTTATTCTAATGATAATTAATCCTTTAATTTTATACATGAGTTTTATGGTATTGATATTCATTAGGTATTATATGTTATTTGATGATTAATGATATTTTTTGAATGTTCATCTTAATTCTGGGAATTTCATGGGAGTGAAATTTTTCTTATTAAATATTAATATATCATGTTATTATATTTTCTTATATTCATAAATAGTAAAATATGTTGTCAAATTTATTAAAATAATAATGAAACTAAAAAATTATAATAGTGCATTCATTTGTGGTGAACCAATGGTATTTTTTTCACAATATATTTCAAAAATAAATACCGTTAACATTCCATCAATAATTATTTTTTTATCAATTATCTTAGTCTCTCAGTATAATTATTTATGCTTCTCCTCCATTCCAATATATGATATTCAATCAAGGAACATTATTATACGCTATTATAAATGCATTCATAGGTAATTTTATCTTATATAAAGTGGTTCTTTTTTTACCGATTTTATGTTGTTGGATTTCAATAAAACTATTTTCAATATATAACAATTCAACACTGAGATAATGTTCAAATTATGAGGAAATAATTTATTAATAGAAGAAGTATTTAACATCCAATATTATTTTTAGAGAATAAAGTTGCGTTTTATAGTATAAATGACTCACAACATTGATTTTATCTTATGTTTCATGCAACTATATGTTTATCTTCTATTACACACAACACTAAATTATTCAAGAGTTTCATGCAATTATTTTTTATCATTCATTTAAAATGAAACTATGATTAAATAATTTTTTTGTTGTTTTATTTTTATGATAGTTATAAACCTATATGTTTTATTGAATGATATAAATAGAATTAAATTAATTATGAAAATATGGGGTACAAGTGTACTTAAAATTAATTTTTTAGTGACCAATTAATTTTAAATGAAATTAAATCCATTTAAAAAATAAAATAATTTTTTTCATAAATAAAATTTTAATTCACAAATTTCTGTTTATGAGAATAAATTAATCAAATAACAATTGTTTGGATTATATGTAACACCCCAAATTATCCACAGTACACTTTTTAAATAATTTTATAGAGTGCGAGGTACACAACATCGAGTTCAAGCCCACCACATCCTATCAAACTTGCATTTTAAAATGTATTTATGAATAGTATTAACCGAATTTTGACTTTTATATATCCCATATAATCTTAACATTCATATTTTTTTATTATTAGACATAATAAAATGAAAAAATTCAATTTTTTAGATAAAAGAATTATTTTAAAAAAAAAATGCAGTTTATCTTCCTTTTAATGAAGAACCCTCTTGAAATCTGATATTCAACACTTTTATATGTTCAATTTGATTAAATTGAATTTGTTTTTAGATTCAAGACATAAATATTTTTCTTGGATAGTTTTTTGGTACTTTTCAAGAATATTTCATTTTTTGACGAATAGTGAAAAATACTAAATTTCTATTGAAAAAACATTTGAAATCAAAATTATCTATAATTTTAAATTATCAATTTGTGAGGGTTTAAATTATAATTAGAATGTATTATTATAATTTAATATAATTTAGGTTATTGTAAGTAATTTCACATTTAAATTGAATATAAACACATGTCAAACTTGAGATAGTTTTTACTATTTAAAAACCTGCTTTTTAATAATGATAACGAGAATTAATTTAAAATAAATTATTTCGAACTATTTTTTTTAATTTAGAAAAATAGATAAATAATTGGAATCATAAGGTCCAAAATTTGTAATTATTGACCTTTTCTAGACATTTTGAAGACTAACTGTAATAATTAATTTTATTTACCAAGGTTAATGAGTAAATCAGGTAAATAATAGTGAAAAAATAATATTATAATAACATTAAACTACCCTAAAACATGTAATTACCATATTTTATGAGATCTTTCCCACAATTTTCATCCATAGGACGATTTTATGTCCCCATGAGACCACATGGGTGTGACAATGACATACTATAAGAATTATCTTAAAGTAAAGATAATTATAACATAAACATATATCTATTACTAAATGAATTTTAATATTGGTTTGTATAACTAAACTCTGTATCTATTAATATTAATTGTAATTCTAAATTATTTCATATTTAATGGTATTCTATTTATAAATTTTATAAAATTGATAAATATGTTTATTTTTTACTTAGTTATGATGAAATTATTACCTCATTAATGGATGATTCAAATAAATGAATTTATAAATTTGAAAATAAATGTAATTTGACCATTTTGTTGCCATAAACGACTTATTTAGAATCCATTGACATGTTAATGGTGGTTTTATTCATTTTTTATGTAATAATGTTTTTTTGACTTTAACAAAAATCAATTACTAAATAGTTTAAAAATAGAAAGAAATGAGATTTCAAAATAAATACAAATTTATTAAATGATATAAAAATACTAAAAATATAATGATCTGAAAAATAATGTTTTTAGTGATATAAATTTCATAAATTACCCACTTTATATTCTCTTGGAATTTTATAGTAATGATTTTAATCATGCATTATAAAAATACAAGAGGACATGGTAAGAGTTATCTAATTCAATAAAGGGTTAAATATAAATGATATGGTTAATATTTTAACCTAAATAATTCTAAAACCTATTGTATGATAATATTTAGACCCATACTCTTCTTAAACTTGAAACAAGTCAATTTAGAGCTATTGAAAACCGAAAATCCTTTCCTAATAAATTAATATTTCATGATTTTTCTAAAAGTGCCTCTCACCTCTCTTATAATGGGAACCTCACTTTCTCTTTAGCTCTCACAACTAAAGCCTTATATTTCATCCTAACCCTTCCCATTATTCCTCCCATCCTCCATAACTTTATCATAGAGGCTTAAAATTGGGAAGAGAGCCATAATATGGAGCCCTTTTTAAAATCAAAAGGTTTCAACCAAAGAAGAAGTAATCATTTTATCACTACTTTCAAAGTCAATATCTTCTTCTACTTATTATTTATATTTTTTTCCATAACAAAGTAATAAATGTAGTATAATCCATATAATTATATTACAATATATTCATGGGAAAATTATATTAATCGTTTATCCATCATACGATTAATAAAATCACAATGCATGTGTACTTACGACTTATTGTCTCCACGCCCTCGTGTGGTTTGTTATTCCACGTTACCTAATTTGGATGGGTATAATGATGAGTATAGTAGACATAAATAATGAATATGAAATAATTATTATTCTTTATAATTAATATAACATTTATTTCCATCTCATTTATTCATTAAACGAACAATATCGTCACTCGTGAATATGTATGTCATACCGTCTCAACGATGCGATGAGAATAATTATCAACTTTAACCATCCAAGAATGATTATAAAAAATATATAATTCATTATTATGAAATATATAAAATATTAATTCTACTATAATGATATATATATATATATATATATTAACATATATGTCATTCCCTTACATTCATTCAATACGATAAGAAAACAGAAACAACATTTATGCGTACATACGACCTATCATCTCAATGAATGATGTATTGCAATTTATATATCTATCTATTTTATATATATTTATATTATAAATATATATTTTATATAAATAATATTATACATTCTGGAAGTATGTAAATCCAAATCTATGTAATATGATCATGAATAACCTGTCAAAACAAGTACGATAAACAAAGCGATATTACCGAAAATGTTTCATTAAAATGGAATTTCATATAAATGGGAAATATAATGTCATAATGGAATCTTATATGGCTTCATAAATATTATTATTATTATTATTATATAAGTTCATAATATGTTTTAAAACATTATTTAGATGTTTTTTACAGGCATGGATAGTCTCAGATCTACGGTAAGGGTTAATTCCTCATTCTCATTATTATCTGATATTGTTTATGTGTAATTATTTCCTGGGACATATTTATCATCCATGTCCATGTTTAATAAAAAAAATTCAAAAGTAATCTTTTATGATTTTATAAAAGAGACTCTTTAACTAGATCATCAAATTAAATGTTTTATTTATATATTTTTCTAAATCTATTTAATCAATGTCAATGTTTTCCAAATGATTTTACAGATTTTTTTCAATGGATATTATTGTTTTAAAATTTTAATTCCTTTAAAATTTTTCAAATTGGTAAGGGACACTTTGATTCCAAAATTTCTTTTAAATGAATTATTTTATAAATTATTTTAATTTTAAATGATTTCATCCAAAATTGATTTTTCTCTCAATGAGTTTTACTGATATTTTCAACACTATCAACATCCTTTACCAAATATTATTCTTGATTGAGATTAATTTATTATAATACAATATTTCATATTTTATTGAGTTAGTATTTATATTTTTGACTATGTATGTCCTATTTAAATATAATTCATTGTTTATGGTTATTTTATTGACATTTCATATTCTAGTTTTATTACGATTTATTATGTTATGTTTCGTCCTTTTAAAA
Organism: Viscum album; assembly: GCA_963277665.1. Classification (NCBI taxonomy): domain Eukaryota; kingdom Viridiplantae; phylum Streptophyta; class Magnoliopsida; order Santalales; family Viscaceae; genus Viscum; species Viscum album. Next base: position 1,815,122,650 of record OY728151.1, on the reverse strand, counting down.
TGGGGAATGAATTGGACATAGTAAGTGATCGGAGAGGCCCACTATAGCCCCTTGATGCATTGGTAGGTCTCATGAGAAAAACTACTTACTTGGAACATGGACTTGAAATAGTATATTTGAATGGTCATGGCATAAGGCCTTAAGGCAGTAGTTATTATGCCTGGGATTACACATTCCTTCATTTTAAGATTAGTTGTTGATTTTACATATGATTATTCTACTAGTAGAATATCCATGTGAATGATTAAATGGAATTTTTTGACTTATTTTTTCCATATAATGCTGAAATATTGTTTTAAAAGTATTATGTTTTTGTTTTGTACCATTACTTACATGTTTATGTTTAATATTTATAGATTCCACTAATATTTTTTATCCTTTCTGAGTAACTGAGCTCACCCATTTCATATGTTTTATTCTCCTAGGATATCCCTGATGTTTTTTATGATTAATATAATGGAATATGCTTGGGGAACAATGGCATTATCAAAGGATTATCTATTCTATATTTTATGTTTTAAATTGTAATGTAAAATTCATGTATGTAATCTATATTCCAAGATTGATAAACTGATTGGTCCTTCGAGACATGATTTCTTGTAATCACAAAAATGTATTAAAATAATGCACCGACTATGTGAATCTGGGGTCATTTCATTATAGTTGGTAGTAGAGGATGTTTACAAACAACATTGGAAATAGAATTAAATAATTTATATTAGGGATCATAACCCTATGATTGACATTGAGGATAAGTTTAAAATAACCCCCTAGAATTTTTCGAAATGTAGTGATTACGTGGATATTCCATGCAGTATAACACGGTTTGGATACAACATGTGGACGGGGTTCTAGAACAGATGTACCTTGGGGTGAAAACTCGGACAAGGTGTTCAGGGAAATATATAGGGTCTCCTAGTACACAACAATGAACATTACTGCAAACATGGTTTAACACTCCAGGGGGAAATTATTTGAATAATTCATATTTTATTTAAAAACCATTATGAAATATTTTTTAGTAAATATTCCTTTAAAGGAACCATATTTTTTATTATGGATTAGATATGGATAAAATATTAATTTTATGTTATGTATTTTAATATTATGGTTTTATTTATTTTGATTCATAACATAATCTAGTATATACCATTGTATTGAAATAGAACCTCATGGAAGTAATGGAAATCAAATCAATGCACGTAATACATATCATTATTTCCCTCATACACAAGATAATGATAGTGGAGGTGGTGACACATGTATTGTGTAAAAACTTATATCCATTCTGGGATAGCAGACTCAGGTTATGAATAATAACTTTACACATATGGAATGGCCTAATTCACAACACATAGGATCAATGTTAGACCGCTTCATGAGAAAACAACATCCAACATTCAATGGTACTAAAAATCCATTTTTGGCTAAGAAATGGATAAGTTCCTTAGGGAAAATATTTATCGTAGTGGGAGGTAATGAAATAGAAAATTTTGTCGTGGAAGATTATCATCACTCAGGGGATGAGGATCAATGATGGTCATTAACTCAAAACACAATGATGTATGAAGTAGTAAAAAATATAGAATATATAGATTTTAATGAACTTTTCAAAGGTAAATACATTCCGCGTGAATAGTAGGATGATATAGAAAGGTAATTTCTAATATTGATTAAAACGTAGTATAAGAATATTGGAAAGTATTAGGCTAAATTCACAAGTTTATAAATGAATGCTGGTGACTACATACATAACCCATGAAGTATGGTTGGTTGATATTATGATGGGTTAAAACCATTCCACTAACTGGAATTGGTCTTACAATCATTCTCATCATAAGAAGATATAGTCCTGTGTTCTATGAAGATGATAAAGGAATTATCTAAGTCTTATGAAAATAAAGTAAATAAAGATAAGGAGATAATAGTGGATAATGATATAGATAATGGGAAAAAGGGAAAGAAATATTTTCCCTTATGTGATAATTGTTGGAAGAAACACCCTATTACTTGCCTGAAATAAATGATAGTTTATTACTAATGTATAGAAAAGATCACCAGGCTCATGATTGTAAGAGAATGAAATAAGTTGTGAAATTATATAATTGTAAAGATATGGGACATCATGAAATCTATTTTCTAAATCATCAAGGAAATATAGCTTAGAAGAAACAAATTGATCAAGGTCAAACATATGTTGGCACTATGTTCGAAGTGAAATAATTAATGTATTTATGTTTTCATTCAAGAACTATATTATAGTTATATGTAGAATGTGATATATATATAAGGATTGTACTTCTGTAATAGTGTTTCATTAAGTTTATAATATGATAAAGGTAATCATATATTCATTACATGCCTGAAAGAGCACCATTACATTGCTTGGTGAATCTAATGCTACAATTGATTTTAAAAATTTACAGTTATTTTATAGGGAGTTTGGATTGAAGTATTTTGGATAACTCTAAATGTTTGAATGGATTAATTTGATCATTGTATATTATTTTTTAACGTTAAAACATTTCATAGGATTTTTTTGGAATGTTTTAATACTATAGTTTTTGAAAAAAGACAGCCCGCAGGTTGAGTGAAAACCATCCACGTCAGACAATGCTATAGAAATCGAACCCACAACTAAAGGGAAAAAGTGAATTATAACCTACCATTGTCCTGCAAAAATTCCCTAGTTAGTATAGAAAATTTCTCGTAATTTAAATATCATATTATTATATTTGGAACCATATATGATTATGTTTAATAAAATATTTTTTTGTGTTTTATTATCTTTTGAAGAGAAAGATGAGTTTGTTGTAGGAATTATTTAATGAATGAAACATTACATATAAATGAAGTTGGATTCCTTGTTTTCTTAGTCTATAAAGTAATTCTTCAAATCTAGTTAAAATATCTTACATTTTTTCATTGTACATTCTTTTTGCAATGAGTCAAATGGTCCCTTGGATCATCGTAAATTTTTTGTGTAAATATTGTTACATTTTTCTTAATAATATTCTCTATTACTCTCCATCAAAAATTTATGGTCATTTTTCTTTTCCATATCCGTGTTTTCATACATGGATCCCTTGTATTTGTTATTTTTGGTATCCTTCATAGCTACCTTTCTTTATGTTTAAATAGAGGCCTTGTAAATGGATTTTTCAATTTGGGATTTAAAATAAGATATTAAGAAATATGAAACCCCTATTTTAAATCCTCATTTTGAATTGTGTGGAATAAATTTGTTGAAGTATAGGATAATGTTACATCCCAAAAATCCATGATATGCTTCCTTTTTAAATAATTCAATAGCATGTGATGTATGCAACACCGTGTTCGAGCACACCACGACCTATTAAACTAGCTGTTTAAAAAGATGTTATGAATAGTATCAACCACCTTATGAATTTTATATATACCATATAATTTTAACATTCATATTTAGAGATTCTTATACTTAATATATGGAAAAATTCAATTTCACACTTAAAAGAAGTATTTCAAAAAAAATGTAATTTTTCTGCCTTTTAATGGAGAACCATTTACAAGTACAATATTTTCCACATTTATATATATCATTTAAGGAAATTAAATTCTTCTTTTGAAGAGGCACATTAAAATTTAATTTGGGTAATTTTTTGGTAGTTTTCTGATAACATTCATATTTTGATAAATAGTGAAAAATACAATATTTTAATTGAAAAAAACTATTTTAATCGAAATAATTTATTGCTTTAAATTACAAATTTGAGTGGATTTAAAGTATAATTAGACTATATTTTTATAATTTAAGATATTTTAATTCATTTGAAATAATTTCACATTTATGTTGAACATAAACACATGTCAATCTTCTGATGGTTTTTACTTCTAATAAACTCACTCTCTAGTTTTGAAAACAGTAATTAATTTTAAATTAATGAATGAAAACTCTTTATTTTGAATTTGGAAAATTAGATTCATTTTTTGGAAGTAAAAGGTCCAAATTGTAAAAATGTTTTCCTTTTTATGACATTATGAATAATAACATAAATAATTATTTTTATTTACATTAGTTAAAAGGTATATCATGTAAATAAAGGAAAAAGGAATAATATAATAAAATTAAACTACCATTAAAATCGTCATAATCTAATTGAATCAGATATGTATGACTATGGGAACCATTATAAGGATTTTTCCCCCTTGGGATCACATGGAAGTGATAATGACATGTTATAAGAATTAATTTAGTGTAAAGATAATTATAACATAAACTTATAACTTTTAATTAATCAATTTCAAAATAGGATTATATAACTGATCTCTAAGACTATAAATAGTAATTACAAATATTATAATATTTTCTACATCATGTTATTTTATATGTAATTTTTAATAATTAGATAAATATATTTATTTATGACACAATTATGACACAATGATTACCTCATTAATTAAATATTCAAATAAATGAAATTATAAATATTAAAATAAATGTAATTTATATATTTTAATTCCATCCAGGAAATTTTTGGATGACATTGACGTATTAGGGATGAGTTCATTCATTTTTTTGATGTAATCAAGTTGTTATGAGTTTAAAAAAAATACTAAATTTGGTTAAAACTGACATAAATGATATTTTAAAATAAATACAATTTTATTAAATGATATTAAAAAAATAGCATTCAGAAAAATAACATGGATAGTGATAAAATTTCATAAATGATCCAATTTAGGTTCTATTTTCATTTTATATTTATTATATTAACCATGTATTTTAATAATACATGAACACATGGGAAGAGATTACTTATTTTACGAAGAGTTTAATATAAAAGATATGGTTAATTTTATGACATAAACATGCATAAAATATATTTCTTGAGATTATTTTGACCCATAATAATCTTATCCTGTAAATAAATCAAATTTTATCTATCAAAAACAAAAAATAGTTTTATAATAAATTAATATTTCGTGATATTTCCTAAAGTTCCCCTCACCACTCTTATAAAAGGGCACCACCCTTTCTTGTTAACTCACACATTTATATCATTTTGGTAAAGAAAAAACTACCCATTTCTCTTCAAAACATCCCTATATTCATAAAATAGGTATAAATTTGCATATACATCCATCCAATGGATCCATTTTGTTCAAATAAAAATGAAACACTTAAAGAAGACGTAATTGATTTATCCCTTCTTTCAATGTTCTTTTCTTCTTATACATATTCATTCTAAATTGGTCCCATACCAAAGTAATTAATCATGTATAATACATATAATAAAATTTTAATATAATCATTGGATAAATATATTCATCATTTTATGCATCTTATGAATAATAATATTACTATGTGTGCTTAAGTACGTCTTACCGTCTCCACATCGCAGTGTAATTCGTTATACCACATTAGTTTATTTGGATGGATATAATGATGATTATAATATACATAAATATAGATTAATGCATCATTATTATTATTTATTATTAATATTCCATTTAGTTCTATATCATTTAATCCTTGAAGGAACGATATCGCCGCCGGAGCGTACAAACGGCCAACCGTATCCACAACGTGATGAGATTCATTCTCAACATTAACCATCCATGAATGATTATAAAATATATATATTACTTATAATTATGAAATATATGAAATAATAATTCTACTATAATGATATATATGTATATATATATACATATGTATTTATGTACATATATGTCATTCACTTACATCAATTCTAATATGATAAGATAATATAATCAACGTTCATGTGTATGTACGACCTGCTTTCATCATTAAAGTTGAATTAAATTTAATAGATAGATATATATTTTATATATTTATATTGTAAATATATATGATATATAAATAATATTATATGTTATAGATGTATGTTAATCATGATCTAAGTAATATGATCAGGATTAACATGTCAAAACATGCACGATAAACTAAGCGATATTACCTGAAATGTTGCATTAACTTGGAATTGTTAATAAATAGGTAAAATAAAGTCATGAAAAATCACATATGATTTCATAAATATTATTATAGTTCAGATATAATTTAATAATATGTTTACAAAATTAATGGGGTTTCATACATGTATAGAGATTATTGAATCAAAGGTAAGGGTTAATTCCTCAATCCCATTATTATCCAAGATTGTTTATCTGTAAGTATTTACTAGGACATATTTATCATCCATGTAAATGTTCCAAAAAAAATGTTTTCAATTGGAATATTTTATGGTTTTATGGAATTTTTCATTAACTAGATCGTTAATTTAAATTATTTAACGATTTATATCTCTTAATCTATTTAATTAATGTCCACGGTTTGAAAATGATTTTAAGGATTTATTTAGATGGACTTGATTGTTTTAAAATGTTAATTCCTTTCCAATGTTTCAAAGTGGTATGATAAAATTTGATTAAGAATCTCTTTTATTTTATTTCTTTTATTAATTGTGAGACTTTTGATTGATTTCATAAAAAAAGGATACATTTCTGAAAGAGTTTTACTGATCATTTTCCACTAGGTCAATATCCTTTACTGGATATTTTTCTTGATTTTGGTCTATTTATTATAATACAATATTCCATATTGTGTTGAATTAGTATTGATATGTTTGATGGTGGATGTTCTATTTTTATACCATTCATTGTTTATGGTTAATGTATTGATATTTCAGAAGCCAGTTTCAAAAATAATGATTATGTTATGTTTCATCCTTTTCATAAGGGTAAAACATGGGAATTAAGAAGTCATGGGCAGGGGAAGCTATATCTCCTTGATGCTTTGGTTGGACTCATGAGAAAAACTAGTTTCTTAGAACATGGATTTGACAGAATATTTTTGAATGGTGTTGGCATAATTCCTTGACGTAGTAGTTATTATGTCTGACATTTTTCATTCTCTCATTATGAGATTAATTATTGATTTTACATGTGATTACTCAACTAGTAGAATATCCATGTCAAATTTTAAAGGTAATTATTTTATTTATTGTTCAATATTATGCTTAATATATTGTTTTAAAAGTCTTTTTATTAGTTTATACCTTTCCTTGGTTGTTTATGCCTAATTTTGATTACTTTTGCTAAATTCTTTATCCCTACTTAGCATCTGAGCTCATCCATTTCTTCTGTTTTATTTCCATAGGATTCCAAGAAGTGTTTTATTATTGATATACATGATTAATCTAGGGGAATAATGTCTTTCTCAAAGTATTATAAATAGAGTATTTTATATTATAAATTGTAATGTAATGTTCAAGAATGTAATCTATTTTCCAAAACTTCTAAACTGATTGGTCCTTCGAGACATGATTCCTTGTAATCTTTCCATTGTATTGAAATAGTGCATCGGATATGGGAATCATGGGTCTGGGTGTTACATTATATAAATGATATTTATATTTTATAAAATTTTTTACAATAATCTAATCTATTTTATATGAATAATAACAGAACATAACCATATTTATGCATAAAAGCTGTATTTTTCAAAAGAAAACTTTTCCACTTCAAATGGGATTTTTTATAAAACAATACTTTGACACAATTAAAAGATATATTTTAAAAAATGAACTTCTTTTTTATATAATACATTCAAAATTATTTTTCGGTGAAATTTTTTTTTTCTTTAATGATTCTTCTTTTAATGAAAAGTGAAAATTCTATATTTTAATTGAAAACTATATTTTTATCTAAATAATTAATAAAGTGAAATTATATTTTAAACTGTGTCTATGGTTAAATTATTCGAATTATATTCTGATTAATATAATTTATTTTATTATGAAAAAAAACTCCTAGAAAAATTATATAATAATTGGTATATATTTTAACCTCTTTATATTAAAACCCCTCTTCTTACATCTGGTCTATGAAAATTTAAATATTATTGTATCATCAAATTAGTATTTGACCAAAAATATTAGTGGAGGAAATTATAATTAATTATAGTGATTATGGTAATGATGAGTCTAGTTATTGGGTAAGATTAATAGAAAAAGTGTGGAGTGGACACAAAATATGTAGAAAAAATATTGTATGGAAGTATTTTGACCCTATAACCTCTTGTATTGACATTGGTTTTTTATTAGATGTACAATAGGTAAAGTAGACCTCCCAATAGTGTTTAATTTTTGGAATTTACAAGAATTCCACAATTCTCTACTACAAAAGGGCATTCAATCTCCCCACTTATTCACACATCCAAAGCCATTTGGATCAACCATAAACTACCAAAATAACTTCCATAATTCTCTTATATAATCCTCTAAGCCTAACGTCAGGTTCATAGATAAAAAAGTTATTTCTTTTTTGCAATCCAAAAGGATTTTATTGAAGAAGATGTATTGTTCATCAACATGAATTTTTGTGGGGATAGATTCTCCACTCACATAAGTTGTTCCAATAATGTATGATTAATAAATTAATTCAAATGAAATTATTGTCTAAATTTCTATTTATGGGTTTTTTAGTCAGTGGGATGGGTATAGGGGGTATTATGGGGGTTTGATGGAGGAAAGGAGAAGAAAAGTGTCCAAACAGTGTTCAACACAGAGTTGGAGCATGGTTTGTACTAACAATGCTATTAGTCCAAGGAAACCATGCAATAATTCATGGTATTGGGAAGATGATGGAACATGAGATCCATTCCTTTTTATAAACTATGTGGGTGCTTTATGGTGATTTCAAGTCTTGGACCCCTATTGGATAGAGGGAGCCACAGGGTTGGCATATAGCTTGGAAAATTGAGAGGCCCTTAAAAGTAGAAAATTACATTTCTCCATCAATTTTTCAATTAATTGTCCCTCAAATTTCACCCCCATTTTACCACATACAACATGTGTGATAGACAAGGAGTTCTTACATCCTCCAATGGGGAATTTCCTACAATTAATGGGGTTTTGGGGCGCCTTTTAGTGTGAATCAATGATCTGGGTAAGTCTTCACCTCCATTTCCATTCATATTCTTGATGATGATTTGTGTATTGTTTCCTCCAATTATAAATCCCACATAATCCACCTTTTAAAAATTTTCATGAATCAAGATTTATGGTGTTTCAGTTTAATAAATGGATAACACTAATTGAGATATTTTCTACAAGAATTATGTTGTTGGTCATTATGCTTTCTCACATAGTATTGATGTTTTATAAGAGTATTTTATTATTCTCATTTGTTTCCTTGATTTTTGGTGTTCTTGAAAAGGGAATGTGAGATCGAGACCTATATTGAGGTTTAAAACCATCTACAGATTTTTTGGGTCCACTTGTGATGAGACTGGACCAAGGGATACGATCAGGGTATGTGAAATCCCTTATGGAAGGAGAATTAATTTTAATAAACATGAAATGGGATAATTATTGAATTTAATGGGTTGTAATGTGTAAGTGGGTATGTATGAATGATATAATGATTAATTAAAATGAAAAAATTCAATAATTTTTTAAATAACTATATGTATTTTAAAATGTATTTACATTAGGTTTTAGATTTTGATGTAGTAATAGTTTCCAATGAAGACAAATGACATATTGTATGAGGTTAATGTTTTAAAAGTGCGTGATAAACTCAAAATGTTTTTAAAAAGGTGTTTTATAAATAAATTTCAATTATGATTTGAAATAAGGGAATGTTTCCATCTTGTAAAAATGACTTAATGATATATTTTTTGTATTTTAATAGAAATGTATGTATTGAAGAATGTTTTTATTTTCACAGAGGAATACATGTGTTTTAAAGGGTTAAACTAGGATGATTTAAAATCAGTATTTTGAATTGTGATGTGTTCCATGAATTTTTCAACAATCTATTGGTTCCATAGTACTTAACACAATATATTTTCTAGTGAGATAGAACCCATGATGATTATATTAGCTTATTTTCATCAATTATGAGATGAAATAAATGATGAATGTTGTCATACCCGATTATTCATGTCTATGTTTTGATCCGGTTCATTTAAAATCCCAATACATTTCCTGGTTCTTGTGTGTGATTAATTATGAGTTTTTAAGTTTCATCTATGTTATATCACCGTAACATGGGATCCCCATTTCTTATTAAGGGGTTTTTGGATAAAGGGTGGTTACTACATGATTTGGGCCAACCGTGAGCTCATTTCCAGTTTAAAAAACTAAATTTGTTTCTTTTATAACTCATTTGTTTTCAAAACAATTTCACCCACTCCACTTCCCACATGGCCTCAACTGATATATTCAAACTACCATAACATTTTTTAACCCTTAATAATTCATAATCCTGGTGAATTGGGGTTACTTATTTAGGAATTGGGCCATCCCATGGGCCCATTTCCAGTTTTAAAAAAATAATTTATTTATTTTATATATAATTCAATATTTAATATTTTTTAGTGATTCTATATCCCACCTGAATCCCAAATCTCTACCCTCACCCCATTTATCTATTTTACCTTTTTGGAGCTCATAATTATCGCGGAGTGGGGAAACATTTTCACTGTCCCACAAATCGTCCAGAATTGACAAGGTAAATTTTATCACTCCAAAATCAAAAAATTCGTACACTTTTGGACACCAATCTTATTTCCTTGATTATTCCAGACCTTATGAGTCTATCCAAGATGTTTCAAACCATTAAATTTTATCTATGTGTGCAGATCTGGTGGAATACGAAGAGTTTTCTAGTTGAAATGGTGAGATTCCTTTGCCATTATTGTCCATCTTCTTCCTCCTTTCATTATTTATTGGTTTTATAATATAACCTAGTCCTTTTAAAAAAATGGTTATGTTATTACATTAATTTTATGGGGTTTTATTCATTTGGGTCTGTTCATCATAGGATTAGGGTTTGTAAACCATCGGATGGTGATTTTGGGAGTGTGTTTCCATTACGCCACAGATTTGAGATAGGATGTCCATTGAATGAGCTTTTATCAATTATGTTTCATCATTATCATACTATTATAACGTCATTTATATGATATGTTCTGTATTAAAACCATGGATTTAAAGGTTTTGTGTGTGAATTATGTTTTATGACATATTTTGTTAAAAATATCGATTCTTTGGTATAAATGTGCACTCCTCCTGTTTGATAAATTATTCCATGAGCTTACACACTTGGTTTATAGTATTTTTAACATATTTAATTATATTGAATAACTTTTTTGCATGAAAATGGTATTTTATCCCTTTTTATGTGCTTAACATAAGTTGTTTTTTTAAAGAGTGCATGCCACAGGTTCGGTAAATTGCTCAGTTGGCTTTTATGTGTGAAGTGTAATTTGAAATAATTCTTCTGGATTTATAAATACATTTGATGCATGTAGAAAATTATTTTTGGATCCTTTTATGGCATTCCAATTTTTATTTGGTTTTACAAATTAATGGGTATTGGGTTACAACATGTTTTGGACCGAGTTGCCAGAAAATGGCCTATTTCACAATCTTATGAAAATGGTTGTGTTTTGGATATATAACCTGAGTGTTTTATGGGATGTATGAATGTGGTTTGATTCTGTATATAGTGTGTATACACCTCTTTTAATAATTGAAATTTATATATTTTTCAACAGTTATTTTTGGGAAAATGTTTAAAGGCCTATTTGGCCTTCCCTAAAAATGAAGAATGACTGTTTCACTTGCATATACCAGGTTTTGTCAATTGGGATTGTTTTATCTTCAATGAAATGATTTTATTAAATGTTTTTAGGGCTGAAAAATATGTTTGGGTATGGTATTGTTGTGTATTTATAAATCAAATAGTTTTTTTGAATAAGTTTTATGTGCAAAACCTAAATACACTCCTTGAAATTGTTTTGCGAATATTTTTGTGGTTTATTGATTCATTAAATAAATGTGAAGAATATTTACGGGATGTTTGGGTGTTTATGGTTTGGGAATGGAATTTGGATTTGAAATGTGTATTTGGTAATATGTGTAACTTGATTGATCAATATAGGGAATCCTGGTATCTATGTGGGCGGACGTGTACTAGTATGCTAGTGATTCTTTAGGGTTTGGCCCCTGTTTCATGTAAAAAGTTTGACGATGACAACACTAACTAAATTATGATGATGATGAAGTTGTGGGAACACTGTTTCAAGGGTATTATCCCTACTAGTTCCTCATGTGCATGAGAACAGATATTTATTATGGTTACTTTCATCGAGATACGATGTACCGGGGGCTCACAACTAACTAGTGCCTAGCGGTGTTCCAGTAAGTTGTTCTCATTGGATATTTCGTACTCACTATCAGTATACAGTGTGTCTGGTTGGTAAATTTAGTAGTTTGTGTTATTTATTTAAAAGTTTACAAATGTTAAAGCATCCCTCATTGTAAAAAAATTCATTTTGAAGTTGTACCTCATTGAAAAATTGTTAATTTCATTTTTGTTTATTAAACAAGAAAGTTTTTGTCGAATAATTATTATAGCATATAACCTCATTTGAAAAAAATACTTTCATATCTTGTATTAAAAACTATAGATTTATATTTCTTTTATTTTAAAGGAAGTGCATTGGGAATAGAATATTGAGCTAACCTACTGAGTTTTAATACGCACACCTATAGTATTCTTTGGTTTTTAGCCCTTGTGTAGGTTTCAGCTCGAGTTTGATCACCTTGGGAGATGGCTGATCATTTTATTGGAGAGTGACCAGTGAGGTCACATGGAGTTAGTTGGTTAACTGGTTTGTTCATTTGAGTTTTTGGTTTAGTTGTACTTTTAGTTTCTTGAACAAATAATGTTCAGTTCAATTTTTATATAAATGAATTTTTGGGCTGTCCATTTCTTTCTGTTGTTTGTTTGATTGTTTATATATGTGATAGATCATTCCCCTGTGTACTCTATTGATGCCCTTGGTTCTTGTCGCCATCCTGGGAGGATCGGGAATGACTCTCGGGACTTGTCACAGGCCGGCCTGGGAGACCGTTTCAGGGTTGACTCGGGCTGGTTCAGGACAAAATGGTTTCAAAGGAGGTCAGCTCTTATCAGACCATTATTTTAGAGCGCCCTTGTTATTTATGGATGTCAAGGTAGATGGAGATGGATTTTTGGGAATTGAGGGGTAAGTGCGGGATGAGAGTCGCGAACTCTTGCTCATTCTGATCCTCAGGTTTCTGTGAGAAGTCTAGTTTTATTAGTGTCCTTTGTTCTTGCTAGTTGTTTGGTGTTGGGATATGACAAGGGGAGTGTGACTAATGGAATATGTGAGTTTCTAGGGCCTAGAAAGCCATGTGGAGTTGGGGAATGGTCCTAATAAGTCTCTCAGTGTTGGTGTTGTGTTTGATATAAGGCTTCCAAACATATGGGCAAGTCACCCACCGACACTAGTTCCCTTTTGTGGGTTTCTTGGACCATTCATGAATTCATAATTTTTGTTTTGAAAATCCTTGTGTTAGAATTATAGAAACCGGTTTTAAAGGAAGGATTGGTTTTGGAAAAGTAGAAAAGGGGTTTTCAAAAATGAAATATAAGAATGGTTTTGGTAAGGTTGTGTTTCTTTAAACAAATTTTGGGGATGAAGTGGAAATTATTTTACGGGATTGAAATTTCCTTAATCAAAACTTCTGGTTTGTTGAAATAAAATGTTTTGAAACTGTGAATAATTTTAAAGTAATTCTGAAACATTGTTTTAAATTGGTTGTTTCGGGATATTGAAAAGTGTTTGAACATGATGAATAGGTTTTTGGAAGTTCATTTTTTTGTGGCTGGTGTTTTTCTGGAAATGTTTTTTGGCTTTTGTGGTTGTCATATTATAAAAAGAGACCTTGCTGAATTGTTTTTTTATTGGGAAGGTCTATTTGGAATATAATTGTTGTTTTTGTATGTTCTATTAAATGAAATTGATTATTTTTTTAATCAAGTGGTTCTTGATAATGTGTGGTTTGTTTTTTGGAATATGAAAAGCATTTTTGACTTGGTGGTTGGTGTTACATTTGACGACACATGATTTTTGGAATGATGTAGTTTTGTATCCTTTTGTGTTTTCATGGGTTCTCACATGCATGGTTTTATTGATATCTGGAAGAGTGGCCTATATGGCATGGTTGTTGAGTGTTTTTTGTGGCACATAAATGTTAATGTCAGTGATACTTGATGAAATACGATTGGTGAATGTGAGAATCCACCAAGTTAGTTTTTTTTTCAAAAGTATTTTTAGCTGAATCATTGTGGTGTTTGTTTTGAATTAGCAGTTATGTGGATGGTTTATCCAATGTCTTAGAATTGATTTCTATTCAGTATTATTCCTTATGATCTATAATTTATACTCTTGTTGCATCTTGAGATGGGATCTTTTTGGTGGCTTGGTTTTGGAGTAATGTGTAGTGGGTTTCTAAAGATGTGTTGGATGTTGTGTTGTGGCCAGAGATAGTTCTATGTTTTCATGATTTCCAATTGATAAAACTAAGGATTTTTTCTCATGTCTAACATGCTAGATCCACCACCTAAAATAATTTCTCATCCAGTTAGTTAAATAGAGATCTGTTTGGGATCGATTTAATGTGCTTTCAGTTCGTGATAATTTTTGTAGACATAAAAGTTGTGTTCATTGATGTTGATTCATTTTTCCGTATCTGTTGTTTGTTCTACTCATTGTTCCGAGTGAGATAGAATTTATATATATATATATATGATTTCCTATTAGATGAATGTTTTTTTGAGCAAGTGAGTTTTTTTTTGGGTGGTGTGATACATAGCACTAGACTGCGGGGCAGCAGATGCTTCATGATTTAGGGCTCTAGCCATAGGCCTCAGAGTGATGCTTTTCATGCAGTCAGGAAATTTAAAGAGGTGTGGGGTGCTTGATAAGGCTCCTACCTCCACCATTATGGTAAAGTAGTTACTATGTCTATATTGGGGTTCCTCATTACTGTGAATTTATATTTTTCATAAAAATTGTGGTCTACTTACCCCTCACACAGTGTCTATGGTTATTCCTTCAGGGATGCGGGTTTCAAATCAATTCCCCTTTCTGGACCACCTCCCTAAATTGGGTGTGGTTGTGGTTTTACCTATTCATAGGTGGAGAGTTTTGGGTAGTTACATGGTTTCTTTTATGGTTCTAGTGGCCATATTATTGGGTCCCCTTCCCTCCCCTCCCCAAGTGGTGGGGGTCCGGATCTGTGCTGGAAGTGTTGGCCAAGTTATCATCCCCTCTATCCAGGAGTGGATGGTTTATTTGTTCATGTTACAAACCTCTTAACTTTGGTTAGTGGGTTGTTGTGGGAGTGTTTTTTGGACTTTTGAATGTTAGGTAATGTTGAGTTTTTGTTTTTTCGTTGCTAGTTGGGTTCTAATAGTGGGGAGACCCACCACAGGTCTCGTTGATTTTTCCTCCTATGAACTTATATAGTGTTAGTTGTTTATTAATTTTGGGGAGTCCATTCAGTACTCCCATATATTCCTTGGTTTTATTGAGTGCTTTTAGTTTGGGTGACTGTTTTTTTCATAGGGAGAAGGCCCAACAATCGGGTTCTTGGCTTGGTTGTGGAGGTGGTGGCTTGACCGTTCTGTTGATTTTTCACAAAGTGGTTGTGAGTTGTTGTTTTGTTTGGGAAAGAGGATTAAGTTATATTGATGGAAAATTTTCATTCACTAGATTTATAGGTTGGATCATGTTGATAAGTAATCCTTAGGTGTTTATCTTTCAGATAGAAAGTGGTATGGATTTTAGGGGGAGGAAAACATTAATGGTGGGGAGAATTGTCACACCCGATTTTTCGTGTCTCGATTTTGATCTCGTTCATTTGAAATCTCGATAATTTTCTTGTGTTTTGTCTGAGATTAATGTTGAGTTTTTAAGTTTCATCTATTTCTAATCAACCAAATTTGGCTTCTCCATTTCTTGTTTAGGTGTTTTTGGAGAATGGGTGGTTATATCAATTTTTGGGCCCACCATGAGCTCATTTCCAATTTTAAAAAAAAATTATGTTTCTTTTATAACACGTTTTTTCAACATTTTTCAACCATTTCACTTCACACATGGCCTCAAATGATATATTAAAACTTCCATATCCTTTTAGACCCTTAAAAATTCATAATCATGGTGAATTGGGGTTACTTATTTAGGCATTGGGTCAGCCCATGGGCCCATTTCCAGTTTTAAAATAATAATTTATTTATTTTATATCTAAGTAAATATTTAATATATTTTGGTGATCCAACCTCCCAACCGAATCCAATATCCCTACCCTCACCCCTACTATATATTTTCCCTCTCTGGAGCTCAGAAGAGTCACGGAGTGGGGAAACATTAACATTGTCTCTCAAATCGTCCAGAATTGACAAGGTAAATTGTATCATACATAAATCAATCAATTCGTAATCTTTTCGCCACCAATATTCTATCACTGGTTCTTCTAGAACTAAGGAGTCTCTAAAAGATGTTTCAAGCCATTCTCATTTATCTATTGGTGCAGATCTAGTGTAATACGATGAGTTTTCTAGTTGAAAAGGTGAGATTCCTTCACCATTATCCTCCATCTTCTTCTTCCTTTCATTATTTATTGGTTTTATAATCTACCCTAGTTCTGTTCTACTTAGGGTTCTATTATTACATGATGTATTATGGGATTTTTATTCATTTGGGTCTGGTCATCATCGGTTTAGGGTTTGTAAATCCTCTGATGGTGATTTTGCGAGTGCGTTTCCATTACACCACTGATTTTAGGCAGGATTTCCATTTCAAGAGCCTTTATCATTTAAGTTTCATCATCATCTTACATTTAAATCTTTATTTATATTATATATGCTGCTTTAAAACTCTTTTTTTAAATATTTTGTGTTAAACTTATGATTTATGAATTATTTTGTTAAAAATGTAGTGGTTTTGGTATAAATGTGCACTCCT
The DNA here is from genome assembly GCA_963277665.1 of Viscum album. Classification (NCBI taxonomy): domain Eukaryota; kingdom Viridiplantae; phylum Streptophyta; class Magnoliopsida; order Santalales; family Viscaceae; genus Viscum; species Viscum album. The sequence goes on along the minus strand of OY728151.1, from coordinate 1,815,105,801 downwards.
CTTGTTTGATAAATTATTCCATTAGCTTCCGCACTTGGTTTATATTATTTTAAATATATTTCAGTATATTTAATAACTTTATGTCATGAAAATGGTATTCTTTACCTTTTTAAGTGCTTAACATAAGTTTTTTTTAAAGAGTGCATGCTACATGTTTGGTAAATTTCCTAGTTGGCTTTTATGTATCTAGTGCAATTTAAAATGACTTGTTTGGATTTATAAGTACATTGTATGCATGTAGAAAATTATTTTGGGATCATTTTATGGACTTCCAATTTTTATTTGTTTTTAAAAATAAATGTGTTTTGGTTTTCAACATTTTTTTCCCGAGTTACCGTAAAATTGCATGTTTCACAATCTTATAAAAATGGTTGTGTTTTGAATATATAACCTGAGTGTTTTATGGGATTTAGGAATGTGGTTTAATGATGTATATGGTGTTTATACACCTCTTTAAAAAATTGAAATTTATATCTTTTTTGAATGTTAGTTTTGGGAAAATGTTTAAAGTCCTCTTTGGACATTCTTAAAAATGAAGAATGAGTCTTTTAGTTGTATATATCATGTTGTGTCAATTGGGATTGTTTCATCATCCATGAAATGATTTTACAAAATGTTTTTAGGGATGCAAAGTATGGTTGAGTATGGTCTTGTTTCATTTTTATAATTCAAATAGTGTTTTTGAATGAGTTTTATGTGCAATGCCTCAATACACTCCTTGAAATTGTTTTATGAAAATTTGTAATGGTTTATTGATTCGTTAATAAAATGTGAATAATTTTTATGGTATGTTTTTGTTTTTATGTTTTGGGAATAGAATTTGGATTTTAAATTTTTATTTGGTAAATTGTGTAACTTGATTGAGCACTAAAGGGAATCACGGGTATCTCGGTGGGTGGACGTGTACTAGAATGCTAGTGATTCTGTGGTGTTTGGCCCCTTTTTCACGTAGTAAGTTTGACGATGAAAACTCTATCTAAAATATGATAATGATAATGTTGGGGGAACACTAGGTTATGGGTATGATCCCAATTAGTGGCTCGTGTGTACGAGAATGGATATTTATTATGGTCACTTTCACCAAGATATGAGGTACCTGGGGATCCCAACTAACTAGTGCCTAGGGGTGTTCCCGTGAGTTGTGCTCATTGGCTATTTTGTACTCACCGTCAGTATACGGTGTGTTTTATTGGTAAATTTAGTAGTGTGTGTTATTTATTTAAAAGGGTACAATTTTTAAATCATCCATCATTGAAACAATTTTCATTTTAAAGTTGCACCTCTTTGAAAAATTGTTACATGCATTTTTTTTTATTAAACAAGAATTTTTTTGTCTAATAATTATTATAGCATATAACCTCATTTGAAAAACATACATTTATATCTTTTATTTAAAACTATAAATTGATGTATCTTTTATTTTAAAGGAAGTGCATTGGGAATAGAATATCGGGTTAACCTACTGAGTTTTAATACTCATGCCTATAGTCTTCTTCAATTTTTAGCTCTTCTGTAGGTTTCAGCTCAAGTTTGATCACCATGGGAGATTTGTGATCATTTTGTTGGAGAGTGACCATTGGAGTAACATGGAGTTCGTTGGAAAAATTTTTTGGTCAGTTGTGTTTTTGGTTTAGTTTTACTTTCATTTTACTGTACAAATAATGTTCAATTCAATTTTTATATAAATGATTTTTTGGGCTTTTCATTTCTTTTCTCTGTTTGTTTTATTATTTATATATGGGAAAAATCATTCCCTTGTGTACTATATTGATTCCCATGTTTATTGTCTCCATCCTTGGAGGATCGAGAATGCCTCTTGGGACATGTCGTGGGCCGGCCTGGGTGACCCGTTTAGGGTTGACTCAGGCTGGTTCGTCACAAATGTTCTTATTTGATAACATATCATGAGGGGGTGTTTTGAATAATGGTATATCTGTTAATGGGTTTTCCATTATTAGTAGGATGTTATAACAAGTTATGAATGTAATGGATAAATGTTTTTAATTTGTATTGTTTGTGTGTGGTAATTTTATTATTGTTAAAGAATAATGTGAACATGGATTAGTGTTATGTGGGGTATGGACTTGTGGTTTCATGCCCAAAGGTCGAGAAGGAATATAAAACTATCACATCCCCAATAATCCATGAGTTAAGGAGTCAAACTAAGGCTCTAAACCCTTAACAATATCATCTTATGAGACTACCAATACCAAGGATCCATGTTAATAGTTACGTAAAGTATAGTTGGAAAGTCATATTGATGCTTCATGCCTATAAAAGTATAGAAATTGTGTGGATAGGATGTAGGAATGAGGCTCTATGCTTCCTAAAAAACATGGTGATAGAAATATTTCTATAGTGAGGGTCCATGTATGTCAAGAAAATATGTTTTTTTAATTCCATTATGATTAAAATTATGCAACCCCTATGTTATGGAATTGGATCATAGTTGTCCTGGAGAATGTTTTTTTGGTTCATTAACCCTAGAGACCATGATAGATTAGATGGTTATTTTATAATTTCTTAAATGTATGATTTATTTTCCCAATTTCTTTGTTTATTTATAGTAACTAATTAATATTCATATTTTTTAATGGATGGAACATTTATTTAGACAGCATTGGTGGTGGCCTACAATGTTGTACTGACACACTTCTGCAGCTTCCATCGAACATGGTTACCTGATCATATGATATATGTTATATGATAAAGGATCAAGAGAGGGAGTTGGTGTTTGGTTGTTCATTGGATGATGGGTTGGATAATTGGTGGATAAAAACTTGTTGGGACTTGGGTTCATGTATGGGTTCTTTTAGTAGTTATTAGATTTGGATTTAATTTTTATGACAACCTTCCATATAGGGTATCCATTAGAATACTGTATCGTGTATTATTTTATTTTATTTTTATTCATGCGGTATATTTGTCATTCCTTTTTTTTATTTCATCATCTTATATTATTTCTATTGTTATTCTGTACTAATGACTGGTTATAGTATCCCCATTGTACCTTCATTGAACCATAATAATATTCAACAACCTCTGGTGTAAGGGGAGGAGTGCCTGAGGTCATGTGGTGACCCATATTGAGGTACCAGTTATAGTGGATACCGGTGGGGACACTATACTATTTTACCAGATTCATTCATTTTGTCTTACACTTTAGGGCATGGTGGATTAGATACTAGGATATTATATATATTTTTTAATGACCATGTTCCCAGATTCCATATATCCCATATATGAAGGAAAAACCATGTTTATACGATTGAAAATTCATGTTTTGTCTAGATATTTTATTCTTGGTTGATACATCCACCATGAGTGGTGAACATGAATGTGAAGTTATAGAGTTATGTTGTATAATCATTTATTATTACATTCAAGGAGAGGGTGTGCGATTTCATTCATCATTATAGGAAGTTAAGAGTGTTAGTTCCACTATATTTTCATTGTGATAGATTTTTCCTTGGGTATCAAAAATTTGAACTATTCTTTCTACCCTTTGTTTAATTTTTCTATGCCTCTTACAAAAGGAAACTAGTGAAAATATTTTGGAATATAAATAAAAAAATCATAGATTTTCGAAATTCTATTGAAATGAAAAGGTTTTTTTATGTTTAAATTCATGGGTTTCAAAAAGGAATGTTTTGAAATTTGAAATATTGGGTTTTAAATGGGAATTTTTAATTAATATGATAATGAGATAATGATGGAACCTTTTGGACACTGATGGTGGTTATCCATTTTTTTTGTTAACCTTTTTATGGGTTCTTTGGTTAATAATAATTACTTAGTTCTGAGACATTGGGTTACATGATGTGATTCCTTAATGGGGTTGGATATTATAGTTACTGAAATTTTTCTTATTGTGTCTTATTTTAGGTTGTGAACATCCAAATGTGAAATGTTTTCTCTTAATGGGGATGTGAAAACAGTTATAGGTTGGGTCCTTTTGAGTTGTTTTCTAAACAGTACTATGGGTTTTTGGATTTCAGTGATGAAGTACATGTGTGGGTATCTTTGTTGTGGAACCTAGAGTAAATTGTTTTTTGGTGTGTCAGATACAGAGTGATTGGAACATGGGTAGGGTGTCCTCCTTTGAGTAATAGATTGTTTGAGGTTTGATGAATTTATATTAATGGGAGTGCTAATGGCCATTGTTATATGAGATTATAGTTTAGGGAGTTGGTTCCAATTGACCATCAATGGTGACCCATAAAAGGTGTCGTCTAGGGTTTCTAATGACTATGGGTGTGTATGAAAAATTTGAATGTTTTGTACATAGTAATTGGAGCACATAGAGAGGTTCATAATGTAGGGATTCTATGGAGAGATATTAGGGAAGGATAATGGGTTTGGTTATGCGAATTAATTTGTACCTATGAGTTGAATGTCTTGGGAGGTCAAGGGTATCCTTGAGGGAGGTTGGCCCAGAGGTTCATGTTCCATGGATTGTGAAGCATGGGTGGTTGCTTCAATGGTGGAATCCAGGCATGGTTGGTGTCACATAAATTGGTAAAAGTCAGTGTCTATGCATTGTTTCATTCTTAGGGGGGATATCAATGTTCTTCAATTTGGTTGTAGGGTCAGTTTTGAGTGAGGCATGGTCGTTAAGAACAACTTCTTATGTATTTGATGGTGTTTAAGGTGGGAATCAATGTTGATTTGGGAATGAAAAGACAATGTGGACCAAAGTGTAGATTGATTATTTTTTTCATGGAGGTGACACCCGAGGTGAGGGTGGTCATGTGTTTTGGCTTGTTTGTATAATTGTTTGGGTAGTTTGGTGATGCATTCACAATGACTCAATTCCAATGAGTCTAATTGACTAGGAGGCATGATCAGTAGTGTATGTGGTTGTTGGGCCTAGATCATGTGAGGTATTACTTATTTGATCTATAGTAGGGTTTTGTGTGGGTTCACATGAATTTGTAAGGTCATGAGGGATTAGATTAGTTCCATAAGAAGGGATCAAGTTGGAATGAACGATTCCATTTTGGATTGGTTAACATGATGGTAAGTATAATTGTCTATCATTTCATTGAATCCAAATGGGGTTATGTATGGTTATGGGAATGACTACCAGTTTTTATTAGCATAATGTATTATTTTTATTTTATTCTGAATTGTTGGCATCTGGATAGAAGAACTAAATAGGTGAGGTAGCAGTAGAGCCACATGAGGCATTGGATCACGACTGCATTGTAGAGACTCGTGAAGTGGTCGTGAGTTATGTTAGAAACCTCGCATGAGGTATAGTGTTTGGGATTGGGTTAGACATTTTGGGGAGCATAATCCAGATACATTTGACATGTTGAAGTGTCCCTATAGTGGGAGGTGACATTATTGAATGATAGTTCTGGGTAAAAGATAGATGTCCACATACATGTTTTTGGGTTCATCTTGTTTTTAAAGCATGAGCTGGGGTGGTTGTAAATGGGATGGGGGAGTTATAATTAACAATACATCTAAAAAGATGAGTGGTATGTTAGTATATTGTGAGTGAATCATATTATTGGTTTAATGAGGTTCCATTGGGACACCCAAAAACATCCTATGGGGTGTATGTATGGATTCCATAGGAAGGACAAGTGGGCCTTGGTTTTAGAGGTTTTTTATCGAAGAATTGGCATTCAGACTGGAAAATATTTGTGTGTGATCAAGGTTGATAGTGATAGGGGTGTTGATGTTGTAGTGAGACATGATCGTGGGTCATTCTAAATAGAGGTTCAGTGTGAGAAAAATATAGTTATTTAGTCCTGGAATCATAAAACAGTTTGGATGATAGTGGAATGTATTTATAAAGAGAGACTTCATGGACACCTAAAAGTGGACATTCCATTATTGGATATTGGGATTCAACAGGGTGATTCATACAGAAATGGTACAACTTACTCAGCTATGAGAAGTTTTTGTGGAATGTTGTAATCCACCATTTATAGACATTTGACATGGAATGTGAATTCCAATAGAGAAAGAAGGACTTCAGGGAAGCCTTGTTTCCTTAAGATAGTGTTTGAATAGCGGAGGAGTTTCCTTTTCCAAGTGGTTTTAGAGGTAAGGAAAGATGTTTATTTTGGTTGTATCCCTCTTGGGTGTTTAGACACAGTGGGTTAGAGATGCTCCAGGTGCATTGTAATACCCCAACCCTAGTTACCCAAATTTAGTTCATTATTACATAACATTGGCATGATCACAAAAGATCAAGTCTCAAAAGACCGATTAGTTTAGTAGCCCTATAAGTACTAGATAAATTCATAAGGTTTACATTACATCATAAAATGGAAAACTGCAAAAAAAATTGTCTCCATAGACAACACTGAGATCCCATAGACTATCCCTGCAAGTCATTCATAATATACATCTTCGCATCCTGGAAAAAATAATTAATAGAAAGGGCTGAGCTCAAATGCTCAGTAAGGATAAAAATATAGTGGAAACATTCATAAATAAGCATAAACATTTAAGTAAATTTATAAAACTAAAAAAATCCTTTTCAATATAAACTTCATCATAATATGGAAAGTATAAATCAAAATAATTACATTTACTTACTCACATGGATATTCTTCTAGTCGAATAATCACATGCAACATCCATAGCCACATACATTATAATGGAATGCTTAATGCTAGACATTCATAACCACATATTCAAGGCCTTCTACCAAGACTAAAAATAAGATTTTTTCAAGGCCTTTTTCCAAGACACTATTTTATCTCATGAGACCTACTGATGCATCGAGGAGCTATAGCGGCCTCCACCCAACACTTATTATGTCTAGTGTGTTCCTCATATGAAATGGGTTAAACATAACATAAACATTCGTATTAAAAATGGCATACGAAATGTCAATACATTATCCATAAATCATGAATGGTATAAAAATAACACATCCACAGTCAAACATATCACAAAACCATCAATACAGTATGGAAGTTTTGTATCATAATAAATCAACATCAAATAATCTCAAAATCCATCAAAGGATGTTGACAGAGATGAAATCAAAAAAAAATTAGAGAAATATCTCTTTTTATTTTGAAATCATTTAATAAAACCTTTATTTTTAAAATATTCCAATAAGATTTTATGGGAAGATTCCAGGATGTTATAACGGTGGAATATAGCCGCACCCGCCGTATAAGTTAAAATAACAATATTACCTTAATTTTGTCGAAAAGGACATAAGGCACCTTGTTTGGAAAATTACAGAAAAAAGGGTATAACTTACTTTAAACTATAGTCTCGTAAACAGTAAAAATGTTTTGGAATACATTTTTAAGAAAAATCGATGTCGATGATAAAGAGGTCCTAGTAGATACTTACGTTGAAACAACCTCGAATAATAAAGAGATTGTGAAATTAACCCTTACCTTTTACTTTTCCTTTGTAGAGGGTAGGTTAACCTCCTATATAATTTTTAAATAATTTTTATTAAATTTTACAATAATAATACACCTTATTATGATATTATATATGATCTTTTAACATTACTTTGTTAATAATATCTTAGTATTATCGTCGTTTTGGGTGTCAACTGATTCATTTTCCTTTATATTCATTGTTACGTAAGTAATGTTTTTTATGGATAGGATGTATATTATTAATATTCAGAATGATATTATGTCTTTAAAAATTATTTTTAATCAACTAATTAAAATTAATCTTTAATGGATATGATGGGAAATGAATATCAACTCGTTCATGGAGACGATAATCCGTACGTACGCACGAGCGACAATATCATTTATTTAATATAAAAATAATATATAATTGGATTGTATATCATATATATAGAATCATTATCATGTTATATTAATTATTTACATAAATTACAAATCATAATTATACCCATCAAAATAATAATTTATTGAATAACAATTAAACCACGACGTGGAGACGATAAGTCATACGCACACATGTATGGTGATAAGTCATTCAAAGGATGGATATAGTAATTAATATGGTTGTACCATAATTATAATAACATAAAAATATATAGAATATTATGGAGTTATTATTTTAATATTGAAACAACAAAGAAATAGGAAGTGGAAGAAGAAAGGAACATGAAAGAGGTGATTAAATATTTACCTCTTCTTCAGGTTCCTCCTTTTGATTTGATCAAAAGGGCTCATTTGGTTGTCTGTCTGACTAAAGGAAGGCCTCTGGGATTAAGGGAGGATAGTTGAGAGGGTATTTGGGTAGGTGTTGGCCGAGAAAAATGGCATTGAATGTGTTAATTAGAGAGAAGGGTGAGTTCCCTTTTATAAGATGGGTGAGGGGCACCTTAGGAAAATCTAGAAATATTATTTTATAATAAAATAAGTTTTGGATTCTAATGGCTCCAAAATAAATTATTTAAAGGCTAATGTGGGGATGGGTCGAAAACCACTACACCAATAGGTTTTAGAAATGTTTGGGTCACTATATTATCTTTATCATTTAGATTTAACTATTAGTTAAATAGTTTGATATTTACCATGTCTCTTTTTATTTTTATTTTATATGGTTAATAAACTTAATATATACTTCCAAGTGAACCCAAAGTGGTTCATTAATAATACACCTATTATTATTTAAGTATTTTGGCGGATCCGTAGATTTTTAGGAACATAATATCAATTAATAATATAATATTTGTTTTAAAAACTCTTTTATGTCATTTTTGACACTATTTGGTATTCTGTTTTGGCTAAATTCATAACATAATTATTACATAGAAAAAAAATCATCTAACCAACTCTAACATGTCATGTTAACCAATAGAATTATTTTAATTCATAAAAGTCTGAAATTACATTTATTTTGATATTTATAATATAAATTATTTTAATATTTCATTAATTAGGTAATTATTGCATCATCATTGTTTCTTAAATAAATTAATTATATAATGTCTAAAAAATATAAATAAAATACCCTTTTTAGGGAATATTTTTTTCTTTCTAAATAATATTTATAGTTGAATTTATCTTACGTGTAACCCTATATTAAAAATGTTTTAGCTATAAAACATTGAATTTAACACTTTTATCTCTTCTTTGAATTGAATAATAATAAATTTCTTAATCTAATCCATCTGAACCTAAAGGATCATATTTCATTCCTAAGGTGGTTTTTAGTAGAATTACACGTATCCAATCGAATTAGGACATGTGTTAGGATAATAATAATATCATTTTTACCTTTAATTACCATATTTTCTTTTAACTGTGGTATATAAAAGTAAAAATATTACTATTCACCATAAATTATATGAATCTTATTGAAAAAAATTTTACATACTAATATCAGTTGTGTCTCTTAGATTTTTTAAATTCAACTCACAGATGGGGTCATATTATGTTTCATGTAAATTTGCAAATGCTCCTAAGAGGTGGGTGAAAGATGGTAAAAAGTTCAATATAATTTTTATATATCTAAAATCATTATAAACTGACTCCAATGAATTATATTGAAATTATATAGGTATTATGTATCTATTTTGACCAAAAAATTTACAGAAAATTAATAATTATTTATATAAAAATTCTATTTTAAACTATAACTCAGTGTTTTTCATTATTCCTCAAAAATTGAATGGTTTCCGAAAAATACCAAAAATTCACCCCAAGGTAATTTGGATATTCTAAATCCAAAAATTAAGTCCATTTTGAATGATAAAGTTTATAAAATTCTAAAAAGTGGGTATTACTATTCATAATGGCTAGTTGGATTGGTTGTGGTGTGTTAGAATTTGAAGTTGCATACAACACACGCTATTGTATTATTCAAAGAGAAGCGTATCATGGAAGCATGGGGTGTCACATGCATTGTGGATTTGAGATCAATTTTCATGTGGTTCATCCAATTGTGGAATGCACCAACCACTGGGAAATGATGGTTGTGAGTTAATTTGTGAGGTTGGATTAACCATATTTGGTTGTGGTTGGTTGTTTATATGACCAGTGTTTTAGGTCTAAAAACCTAATGAAAGACATCATTTTTTCTGGTTTTGGAAACAAGAGTTGGATCAAGATGTGACAAGTTGATTGATTGAGGTGAGTGTGTTCTTTTGATATGTTTCAAATTTCTAACTGTTGAATGAGGTTACTAAGATTTTATTTGGGAAGAAACCTAGGATATATGATATGGTTTTTTATTCATGATTCATAGGGTTATTCTAGGTGGGTTGTGATATTTTTATAGATGGGTTTGTTAATGTTGAGATTGATGCATCCTTTGAGAAGCCTAAGGCATGTTTGTTGGAACAAAATTAAAATTCCTACTATTATATATGTTTCATGTGATGAAGTATGGTGTTGGAATGGACATGATTATAATAAATATAGGTAGTGGAATACTGACATGTGGTCCTGGTGTTTTGATTAGATGTGTTCCAGGTTTGGTTATGCTTGGAGATGCAACTCTAGGTTGAGATGTTTTAAGGTGGGGATGTTTTATGATCCCGATCCTGAGATAAAGGATTCCCAAGTTTAAATTCATAGTTTAAGGTTTGTTCCACTGAGTGGGAAGGGTGATAGGGGGTTTTTGGAGATTCAGGAAATAAATATAAAAGAAAAGAGACCCAAAATTTTTCAATGCAATGTTGTCCTGCTGTTATTAGTAACCTTGACCCTAGCCAAGGGGAAGAATTTGGCCAAGACTCCTATTAGATAAATTTTTTCACATAGTCCCCACATGGTCTACACAACCACATGGTTGTCTCATATATTTTTTGTGGGTTGTCCCCCTATTTGGTAGAGGGACCCACACAGTTGGCACAATGTTTGGAAAACCATGAGGCCCTGTCCTACAGACCATAAAAAGTGGGAAATTCACATTTTCCCTCCTTAGTTTATTTGTTTCTCCACAAAATTAATAAACCAAATCCCCATGATGGATGGGTGATGAACCATGAGATATTGCATCCTCCATTTGTGATTCTCCCTCTTTTATGGGTGATTCTCCTTACATTCTTCGGAATTTTGGGATCCATTTAGTATGCATTTGAGTTCCAGGTAAGTCATTGACTCTATTTCCATCCATTATCAGGATGTGTCTAAGTGTGTGGCTTCCTCCCTTCCTAAATCCATAAAACCCAATATTTTCAGATCAATCATAGATGGAGAATTGAAAATGTATTGAGTTTAACTCACAGGCTATGTTTATGTGACTGGAAGTCAATTATCATGAGGTTGGTTTTATTTGAAATTTTTTCCATAGTATTGATGTTTTATAAATATGTGTTGTTTTTCAAATTTAATACCTTGATGAATTTGGTTTTCTTGATCAAGGAATGTGATATAGGAATTTATATTGAGGCGTGACACCCATTATGAAACATGTTGGATCCATTAGTGTTGAGATATGACATAGGGATACCCATAGGGTTTTCCAAATCACATAATGATGGTGAAATAATTTTTATAAATATGAATTTTCAGAATTATTATAGTTAAGGGGTTGTAATGTATAAGTGGATTTATTCGAATGATAAATGTAATAATTTAAATTTAAAAATTTTATTGTATGTGAAATGAATTAAATTATTTTGAATTTGTTTAATGTTTTTTTTCATATTTTGATTCGGTTATGGTTTCCAATGAAGGTAATAAAATTATTTTTTTTTATTATTAAAAAAGGCATAGAACTCACAGAGTTTTGAAATATGGCTTTTATTAATAGATTTCTATGATTATTTTAAATGAGGGAATGTATCCATTTAGTAAAAATTATTTAAATTACCCACTGTGGTTGTAAATGGAAATAAAGGCCTTGAGGAAGTGTTTATTTTTCAATCTAGAAGACTGGTGTTATAAAGGGGGGCTTCATGATGATTTCAAATAAGTATCTTCATTTTTTTGTAAGACATGACTTGGTTTTAAATGTATGTTAGGACTATAGTAATTATAATGATATATGGGTTGGTGATAATGAACCAATGATGATTTTTCCAGCATGCTAGCATGGATTATGAAATTAACTAAATGATGAATGGGTTTAGTTGAAGACATTGCATGACGATGTGTTTTTTAAAAATTCTATATATGTTATTGGGTTATGAATTGAATGTGGGTTCTGTATAATGATTTTTTATTATAAATGAGAAATGTATTTAATTGATAAGGTTTGGGTTTGGTATTTGTATAATGGTTATAGAAGCATGTGCACATGTCTTGTTGGTATTTAGTTATACATCATTGGTTGTGGAGTTATATGTTGTACTCACACCCTACTTGTGCCTCCATGTCACATGGTTTTTGGATCATATGCTACCTTTTTTCTGATACAGGTTCATGATAGGTACTTGGAATTTGGTTGTTCGTGGTATGATGTGTAAAAGCATGTAATTCCATGGCCGGGGTCGGACTATGGTATGTTTATGAGGTCTTTATTTACTTTTGGTTTTATATTTCATTTTCATAACTGCCTGACATGTAGGGCATCCATCATATTGTTGTAGCACATATTACTTGGTAATTTATTGGTTATTGATGAATGTTTTCTACCTAACATTCCATCTGGTTTTATATTTTTTTAAAATGTTTCGAATGTTCTTTTACTCTGATGAGAAGGTATAGTCTCCGAACAGTACCTTCATAAACATACTCTACTAAATGGAATCCCCTAGCATACAGGGGAGGCGTTCCTTAGTTCATGTGGTAACCTGACTTGAAGAACTCGTTATAGTGTGTACCATACATTGGAAGATACATATAACATGATTTTTTGATATAATTTATATAATTTATATAATTCTATAATTTTATGTTGAATTTATGACCTAAAAAACACACTTCAATCAAATTTGATATGATATCATCATTCATATGTATGACATACTATATCCTCACGAAACAATTTCATTAATTTTTCAATTACCACCTCTCATGGATGGGAATAATTATGAACATATTATTTATATATGATATTTAAGGTATTTATAGAATACATATAACTATATAATAATTATATCATATACAGAATTTTTATATTTTATAATTTAGGAGATATGATAATGTCTCTTATGCATACGACAGACTACCAAATCACGATGTGCTGGTAGTGTTTTTCACGGAAATGTTACATGGAATGAAAGAAGGTAATATATAATTATTATATCAGAGAAAATACTATTATTATGATATTAAATAAATATTTATATTTTTAAAATATAAAAAATAATTTTCTCTATTACCTTTTCCCACACTGAAAAAGTCATAATGTCATTCGGGGATGTGTGGACTACCACCACTACGAAGCGATGTGATAATTTTTTCATCACTACATCCCTAGATTGGTATATATATGTATATATAATTAAATAATGTTTTATTTATGATATAAATACATTTCTGTATAGATAAATGTGACTTACCTTCTTTTAATCATGATCACTGTAAAAAGATGGTGTTTCTAATGAGTAGGTACAACATACCATCCTGATGAATGTAAGATTATTTCATTTTTGAAAACCATATTTCATTATTGTTTATAAAGGAATAATTTTATAAATATTAATATTATTTCAATATTACTATTCATTATATATTTAAATAATGACCCCATTGACCATTTTTGACTTATCAAATTCATTGTTGACACATAAACCAGATATGGTCAAAATAAGCATATAAATTTAATTGATTAGGTATTTGTATATAAGTTTGTAAAAAGAGGAATAAATGTAATAAAAACCTTAAAATTTTCTTATTTACATAAATAATTGAAATAAATTAAATATTCATGAAGATAGAGCCACACATGAAGAATAAGACTCAATGTAATCAAATTCATGACAATCTCCTTTAATTGAGGAATATCTTATTGTTATGCACATTTACTTAGTAAAAAAATTATATAAAACCCCTTTGACATGTTATATCCTGAATTTATCTATTATAATTTTATTCTTCTATGGGTTTTATGATTAATGTGTTTTCCAATTTCCAAGGGACTTTTCCTCCATATAAATCATCTTTCTATGTATTTCCATCACACACTACTTCCCTTACAAATAAATGATTTTAAATGATTTTATATAGAAATAAATTATTCATAATGTAAATTTTATAGTTTATTTTAAATGCTTCTTATAATTAATCTTTTTTTAGACAATCTATATGAATTTTTTGGCCAAAAAATGGAATGTTCTATTTCTAACTTAGATGTCAGCAATGATTTTCCACCAATGGGACCATTATTTTATTTTAAGAATCCTTTTTATATTTCAATTTTCCATAAATGAAATAATATTTTCTATTTTATTATGGTATTTTTTTAAAAGATTGTCAAAAAAATTATTTTTTATATTGAAATTCGTTTTAAAATAAAAGGGTATTTTGATAAAACAAAAATATTTCTTGATGAGTTTAAAATAATTTTAAAATGTATTTTAATGGAATAATAAAATTATAAAATGTTTTACTCTTGTTATAGTAGTTAATGAATAAATGATGGGGTGGACTAGAAAGCATTGGGTGATCCCATTAACACTAAGCTGTTGGAGTGGCCCAGATAACACCCGGTGAGCGCCTTACAACTTAGATGATTGTGTGACCCAGATAACACCAGTCACACCATTATAGCATAGACAATGGGGTGTCCCAGATTTCACTATGAGATCCTATTATAACGTAGGAAAAGGGGAATCCCTTATAGGACAAGGTGATCCTATTATTGCTCAAACTATTGGTGTATATTAATAGCTCTTCAATACATTTTGATATGTTCTGTATACCAACATTTAAGAAGGAGGGATATAAAAAAGGGTTTATCAAATTGATATATCTATTCTCACATTAATTCTATCCCTGGTTCGAATCGTTATTTGAATTTTTAACTCTATATTACAAATAAGGGTTTTAATTACCTGTTATATTTTATATTGTTTCTCATGATCGAGGTTGATATCACATGGCTCCTAGTTATTGATTAGGAAGACTATTTTATTTTACATGTTTTTATATTTTATGATCTAGTTATTGATGTGTATGTATTATTTTATGATTCTATTTAGTACTTTGATTATATATTCATAACCATATGTGCTTCAAATATGCATTGATGACATTCAATTAACAATGCATATGTTTACCCTTAATAACAATTTGAGATCTCCCTTATTATTTTTCATTTCTTCTAGGTAATAATGAAATATGATGATAAAGGTTTTTTTGTAATATATTTCATAAGGATGAGGATAATTTCTTAATGTGAAAAAAATATTTGGGTTAGTCTGTGAAGTAGTCATTTAGAGTCTATTGAATTCTTTTAGTAGTTTTTCTTCAAATTCTCTAAAACATAAAATTTAAATATTCTTCTTGGTGTAATTGATTCAATTTTACTTTTTCATGATGTATGGTTTGGATAAAAAATGGGTCACCTTTATCAGAATCAATAATGAAAATGAAAATTTCATGAATCCAACACTAGATCTGGATGTTTATGTCCTAGGTTTTTATAAGTGATCCAATTTTCAATATTATCAAGTGACTACAAATTAAAATGTATAGATTTTAATGATATTATATAATGATATTTGAGGAACATTGAATTTTATTTAAATATATTATTTTCTTCTTTATGAAATTTATATTTATATTTAATTTAAATTATCCTACTAAAAATATTTTACTTATTAAATGATTATTTTTTGGGTTGTTAAATAGTTATTTAATATCAATATTTTATAGAAGGGATCCTTGATTGAGTCAAAAGAACCTTTTTTATTCAACAACGTTAAATTAAACTAATGATTTAAAATTTTTAGTCCTTATTGATTTTTGAAACTACATGATTGATATAAAATATATGTGTGATGAGAAGTTAAAAAAATGATACATATGGGATGTAGAAACAATATCCAAGACAAATGATCCATGATAATTTAAATTTAATTATATAAAATTAAAAAAATCCCCATCATACAAATACATTTTAATGCTTGTTTAGGATGCTATAATTATCTTCCATCATTTTCCATACCAATGCCCTTAATCCCGATTAGTTATCTAAAATCAATAGATATTATGATATATTTAGATTAAATACCTTAAATTTCATTGATATATTTCTTTTCATAGAACACTCTGAATACATGAACCATGATATACAATTGAATTATTATTGTTAAAGAGTTACTATTATAATATAAGAATTAAATTTTTAGTATTTATATATATAATAGAAAAAATTATAATGGTATTATATAATGAAAATTTATTTATTATAAATCAAAAATATTAATGAAATTTCTAGTAAATTCATTTTACGAAAAAAAAAATATGATTTATTGAAATTGGTTTATACGGAATATTATTCATCGAAGTTATATTTATTTGCTATAATATAATGATTTTTTTGGAAATGAAATTATTTTTAAACAATTCATTCAATTACTAGAATAGGGTCAGTTTCTTATATTTTTCTAAAAAGTAATACCTCTAGGATAATAGTAGAAAATAACGGTTTTGTTTTCGAAAAATCTCATTACTATTCAAATAATTTTAATGTCGCAATAAAATTTTCAATTTTTTAAAAATTTAATCAGTTCATTTTCATAAAAATTAATTCAATATTTAAAAATGTATCCCTAAGTATATATTTTTTCTAAAGGAAATGTTTTTAATACATAAATAGAAAATTTTGAAAACCTATTTATTCATCTCATTATGCTTGATTTATTTTAGATTAATTTATAGAACAAATAAAAAACTAATATCTTAAAATTGAGTCCATAATATGAATAAATAATTTTAATTTTCCTATTGTGGACACTTTCCTTTATTTCATTTTGAATAGAAACTATGGTTAAATCTTAGCGACTATGATAAGTGATTAATTAAGAAAAAAGTATTACAATTAAATTGAAAATTGTTAAAATGAACTAAAAATGTGTCCAAGTGTTTATTTATTAGAAAATATGGATAATATATCTTCTCTTATAGAAATATGTGAAATTATGGAGACCTTTCTCATGAGCATGACAGTGTTATATTTAATATTTTCAAAACATCCATGTTTTTACAAATCCCTGCTTTAAAAATTAATATCCATCAACTATATTCTCCAAAATAAATAAACACTTAAAAATTAAATTACATTCCAAAATAAATTAATAAACTCACTAATAAAATTATAGAAGATTTTTTTAATCAAAATTTCCCACATTAAAAGTAAAAGTTGTAAATCGATGGAGGTTTCTCAAAAAAGATGTGTAACTCTGAACTGAGTGCTTTGAATTATTTATATTCTTCCAACATATCAAAACCAATTATACAAATCATAATATTATTAATATATTTTCATAAATATACTAATATTTATACATTTTGATGGATGTTCCATTTCATTCACCATTCCACTAAATGTGAAATGAATGTATCACTCACTTGTATGGGTGGACTATCACATAATCATTTCCATATGATTCATTTTCCATCATTTTCATTCTGGGATTCATATTTTGGTTTATGAGGTGATTATATATGATATTTATTGATATTTTAACTATTGAAATTATATGTTTTTATCTACCATAATACAATGACATCAATGAGAAAATGAGAATGTAACATGTGGGCACGTGTGGACTACCATATCCAAAAATAGATGTGATATATTTTTATTATTAAATTTACATAAAATTGAAAAATGATATATTAATTTATTATATATGATATTTATTATATAATATTTATTATTTATTTTTGAATTATTATATACCTTTCATTCATTTCCTCCATCAGAAATATAAACATCAATCTTGTGTATGAAGGAATTATCATCTCTATGAAGTGATCCAATTTCTTTTTCATCATCAATTTGTATGAATATTTATAATATTTTATATAATTATTACATATAAAACATATGAAAATATTAAAATTTTGGATATTATTTAACTAATAAACATCAAACAACCACAAAAACTATCAAAACAAAATGCACATTAAAATGATACGGTCTTCACCAGAATGTAATTTTTTAATTACAAATTTTTAATAAAAGGATATTAAGAAATAAGAATTTAATGATGTATAGTATCTTATATGGGAATATAGTTTTATAATATGTGAAAAATGAATCTATACATATTATATTGTATATTTGAACTTATTATAAGAATAAAGATACTTGATTATAATGTTTATATTACAATATCACTACTTTCTTAATTTTCTATGATAAAAATATAAAAAGGGAATTTAAATGATTAATATATGTATGTACAACATAGTATATTCTCCTATATTTTTTATGGAATTTTCAATTAATATTAGAGTTTTAATATTTATGTTACTAAAAATAATCATGAATATATTTTAAATAAAATGTGAAAATATTTTCTTATTGGTAGGGAATCCTTTTCCAGCATGTTGATATTTTCAAAAAATTATTTTTATGAAATTTTCATTTAATTCAGAAATAATGGAATATGAATTTTTACCCAAATTTTAATATCATTAAATACATTTAAAGTAGAATTCTTAACCTTTTCAAAATGAGGTAAACTTTTCAATTTATAGAACATATTAATTATTTTAACATTTAGTTCATGAATTAATTTTCATGGAAGCATGAAAACACTTTTATTTAAGGTTCCCATTATAAAAATCATTTGTTCATTTTAAAAAAAATTCCGCCAAATAATAAAAATTATCCAGTTTTAGATGTGTATTTTCAAAATGAAAATATAATTTTCCTTATAAAATAGTTTATGTATAAATTAATGTCATTTTTAATCTATGTTATCACTAATTTATTTTACTTGTGATTCACTGGGGTTGTTATCTAATGATCCCATTGAAATAATTTGGGTGGACGGTTTATGATGATTAAATTTAATGCATGATTCTATAAAACTTGTTACATGTTTATGGGTTAACTATGTTATGATGAAATATTTTTTAATACCATTTAATTTCAGCAAGTTTTGTGATGATTAAATGAGATTTTCATTAAGATATTATTTTACAAATTAGATTTATGATTATATGACTTGTCAGTCCATTTTACACCTGCATATCAATTGGTAATTATGGATAAGTCCTGAGACTACTATAAAAATCAATCATCTGATTTCATGTTCAAAACAATATGTGTTGACATGGTTTTTTTTTCAACATGATTCAACATGGACCTAGTTTTATTTTCATGACATAATTCGTGGATCTGATTTCTTATACTTAAATTAATGAGTCAATCATTGAATATTTATACAAATTTTAAATGTGATAACAATATTCATATTCCAAATTTGTATATTTATGATATTATCTCATGAATCATGACTTATTATTTATGGTTCCAAAATATTATAAATTTTATCTTTTTTGACAAATCATTATTCCATGGATCCTGATTAAAATTAATTTATTTATTTTGTACGAATTTCATATGTTATGACCATGTTTTCATTCCACTATACTCAATTATGATTATTGATTGATATCTCCGACATTTAATAATACTAAGTATATAAGATAACCCATTTATATGTTTTCATTGTAGGGGAAATAATCGAAGGGTCATCATAAGAAATTTTTGGAAGTGTACTAATATGAACAACATTTTGTGAGATGATGAGTATTACATTAAAATATGATGTTTATGATTATATTCTATAATGAAACTAAAAAATTATGATTCAGAGGTTTCTATAATATTTATATGTATTTTATATTCATAAAAATTAGTAAAGTATTTTTTATGTTGTACTCTGATCTATTAAATTTATTTTAGAGAATGGATTAGTTATTTTTAGAGATTACAAATTAAAAAAATATATTTAAAACCCTACTAAAAAGTATATATATAGGAAAATATCTTAATAATATGGTGAATTATAGATGGTGTTATTTCATTGAAAATAACACATGGACATGATAATTTTAGGTGGTTTTCATTTTTGAATAGGTGAACTGTCTGGTAAAGACAATAATTGGGGAAATTTAGTGTTAACTCATTCATCATTATTAAATAATGAGTGGGCCTAAGACTACACACAAGGGTAGAAACACTAGGGCTGTTATTCATTAATTAATTTACAATAAATATTATGTTTCATTTTGATTTATATAATTATATTACTTCTATAAATTTCCAAGGGAAAAACTAATTGTTCATTGGATGATAAGAATGACTCATAATTTTTCACATCATACCAATGTTCACTTTGAATATATGCATGTTCACTCTGATTATTATATGATTATTAATATGGTATATTTTCTATTTTAGTTGATGTATAAAAACTATAAGTAAGTATGTTATTGAATATAGTGATGACCAATGAAATGACCATATTATTGAGAAACAATATGGCTTTGGGGTTGGGATGGAATATGTTTCCACTTTTCTCAATAAACAATCCCAAGATAATTGTGGTAACACTAACCATGTTGATCTTCTAAGTTAACCATTTATGGAGTAATAAGTCGTTGAATTTACTTTTAAAATACATCCACCTGTTTCAATTAATTTTCTTATCCACTAGTTTCTGAACAATTGATTAATGAATTGGAAATGTTATTTTAATCTTTTCAAAACTCAGACCACGATAAATTTGTCTTATTAGACTATAGTATAGATGGTATGGTAGATAAATTTTTGAATATTATGAATAATAAAAAATATATATGAAATCAAAAATATATAATTAAAATTGTTTAAGAGAGTATTTCTTATTAAGTACATTCCTATAACTCCTCAGAAAAAATTGTTGGGGGAAATTCTAGAGTTGAATTACTAATCTATCGATACTAATGAATGAATGATTAAATTACATGTGAATTAATATTATTGTTTAATCGTCGACTATGAATTAATTTTTGATCGATTATTTATTGGTTTAAAACCAAATCATCAAAGAAAATTATAATAAAGGATCATGGATGTTTTGATGAAATTGGTTATTGTGAACTCAAATAGGGAAATGAATTTAGAAACAACCATTTTAACCGTTCTAGTAAATTTTAAAAAAGTATTGGTATCATAGAGTATGTATTGGTGTGTAAAATTGTTCAGATAAGATGTTTTATCCTCCTACGAGGAAAAATTGATGCAAAGATCACTCAGGTAATTTCAGGATTGGAATAGAATAAATACTATGTATTAGATGCTAGAAAATCAAGAAAAATATGTATGTTGGTCAGATTAGATGACTCAAGTGGGGGGTGAATTGAGTATCTATAGAAATTTCTATTAAAATTGGTTCTTTAAAATAACATCACCCAATGAAAATAAAATCAATGTCATTTTGTAGTGAATTTATAAAAATCCTGAAGGTTCAATTAATTTCTCAAAAGACTGATTATTTCTCAGCTTAACCTATTTAAAGATTAGTAAAAAAAATTGAAACTATTCAACTGATTTAAAATAGATATAAACACTTGATAAAATAACTATAAATGTTCTCTTTATCTTAATTTGAAATGAATTAAACACATATCAGATTAAAAAACAAGAAAACCCGCACAACAGATAAAAACAAGAGGTTCTATTTCAAGTTGAGACTTAGTCCTCTCCACATGGGGATCACCCAACACAAAGTAGTTTATATTAAAAAACTAGTGATCCACACCCTGGATCAGGGTTCACGACAACACACAGGGCTATCCAGGTCACACTTGACCTTGACTACTGTTATTTGTGGGAAAACTAACAAACAGATCACACAGGATCTCCTCCACTGTTCTACGTGGGATACAAGAGTAAAAAGTGATTGAGTGGGAAGATATTTTTATATCCTTTATCTATGAATATGAGACAGTGTGCGTGACATAAACAGATACACCCAGTTCTCAAAAAGTAAACACATGATCACAACAGAGTTTATTAAAGAATAATAAATTTTAGAAATATCTGTGTGTTGTGTTGTAAATCCCTAGACTCATTGGATGTAGAGAAAATTAAATTCAAGTTCTCTTCTAGAATTTGTCTTTAGAATATAGTATCAAAGTTTCTATAACATATAATCCAGATGTTAAAGGGTTCATTTCTTCAATGTCTGGATGTACAGTGAGCTTTAGTAGGATATTTCTTGTGAAACATCTTGTGTGCTCATGCATTGAGTTCCTCTATTTTCAATATCTAGCATATTCGCACAGTCTACCCTTTTTGTTTTTCCAGTATGTTTTTCAATCCATTTCATTAATTTTTAGTTTATAGTCCCTGTATACTTCAATATACATTAGGCATGAAGATCTCTCCACATGTATGTACCTCGTACTCTCTAAGGATTGACATACAAACAAAATTAAATAATTTCTGAAACATTAATTTTTCTAAATATGACCGTTAGAAATAGAATGAAATAAATAAATTTGAATATATTATTTATGTCTATCGGTGAGTCACTTGCATCAGTCTTCCATATTAAGTGTGTTAACATCGGTGTGTCAGTATTGGTCTGTCATTTTCGGTCTGTCATCATCGGTCTGTCATCATCAGTCTGTCATATTCCATCTATGAGAATCGTTATTTCAAACAACGTTCTGTCAAACATCATTCTGTCAATCATCGATATGTCAAACAAAGGACTGTCAAACATCAGCCTGTCAAACATCGGTCTGTTAAACTTCATTCTGTCCAACATTGGTGTTCAAAACAATGGTGTGTCGAACATCAGTGTGTCAAACATTGGTGTGTCAAATATTGACGTGTCGAACAGCGGTGTGTCGAACATTGGTGTTTCTTACATCAGTTTGTCAAACATCGTTGTGTCGAACATTGGTGTGTCAATCATCGATGTGTAAAACATCAGTGTGTTGAACATAGGTGTGTCAAAAATTGGTGTGTCGAACATTGCTGTGTTTAACAGGGGTGTGTCGAAAATCTGTGTGTTGAACTTTTGTGTTTTTAACATTGGTGTGTCAAACAAACCTTCGGTTCGAGGGCCTCTAAAATGCTTATGATGTTTCTGTATTACACATAACATTACATGGCTAAGTGACATCCAAAAATACATGAACAAAATAAACTTTTAAACATATTTATTCATATATATATAAGTTATTGACTTATTGAAGTATATAGATCTGTGTGAAATAATTGATTTACTTGGAGATATTAAATGGAATGAAATAATAGAATTTGTAGATTTAAATTATTTGTGAGTATGAAAACTACTATAGCATAGAGGGCCCTACAATTTCCTCATTTTTTATAATAAAAAATTAAAGAATACATGTAAATATAAGGAATAATAATAGTGGGACTTAGCATATACTACAATGAATGTTATTGGTCAACATAATCAAAGCGTTCTTTTTTGTGAGTTTTTAAAACAAAGATACCCCTAAATAAATGGATTATCAAGAGGACTGGCCATGTGTCCTATACCAGAATTTCTCCATCAAAGATTAATAATGTATGCCTCCTCTTACTCCCCCATTTGGAATTACCAAAAAAAGGACAGAAATAATAGAAGAATATAAATAACATAAAAAATATTGTGAGAAGATAAAAAAGGAGTTCCATTAAGAATAAAAAGAGTACAATAAACAAGAATGGAAAAATACCAATCAAATATACAATAAATCCCTAATGGAATGGTTTCTGAGGGGATTTTCCTTTATCTAAAGGATTCAGAGTATGATGAGAAGGATTGAGAGTGGCAGAGGGAAGATGTGGTCTGAAGATAACACCAGGTAGGGAAACACCAGTAGGGACATTGGATGCATGACTAGGCCTTCTGTCTAACAACACAAGATGGGGAGATTGCTCTATAATGACCAGTCCAATCTAAGAAAGAGACTGAGAGACAGTCATTGGAGAAGGAGGCCCAAAGGGAGTACCAATAGAAGTAGTAGGAGGGACCACAATTGATTTAGCCTGTACATGAAGAAATGTATTAAGGATATTGATGAAATAATTAATGACTTCACCACTATATTTCATGACTTTTTCGAAGTCATCCATATTCAACATGAAATTATTTAGAAAAGTGATAAACTCCTTTAATTTAGAAACTTGTTTCTTGAACGCTTCTGTGACTTGAGGTATTCAGGGATTTTCTTCCAAAAACATGAAGCTATTTATCAGATCATGATTGGTATAAATCATAGTAATGTACTTATACAATTTTTCTCTAATATCTTTCTTGAGCAGTAGAGGCATCATTTGTGCATTGCCTGACCATATTGTAGAGACAGTCTATATTTCGATGAACCTTTTCAAGAGTTTATTTGTCTGAAATACTCTGAAGATTTTAGAGTTCCTCTTTCATCACAAACTTGAGAGACTCTAAATCTACAACAACACCTTTCCCACTCCTATAACTGGATGGTCCAGTTAACATTTTTCCAAGATCCTCTTTCAACGCCTTCAGATATGCACTGAGGAGACTAGACACAATGTTCCAAAGAAGTTACAGTACACCACTAAATTAATTAATGAAGGAAGAGGTTAGAGAATTTAATTCATTTCTTATCTTCCATACTTATTCTCTCAGCATGTTATTATGTAAAATGACGGTTTTTATGTGGTATTGAGATTTTGATGAATATCCTGGATCACCATTCTTGCAATCATTGTTTCATCTGAATCTGAAATACCTATTGATGTGGAGGCTTCACTTCTGGATCCAAATGAGGCTTTCATTGAATCACATATACCATATTTCAATTGATCCAAATCGGCCTTAGTGACACAGTCACTTGGCATTGTCTGTGCTACAGGGTCTATTGCTGGAGTAGTAGCAACTGGTGGAACAGGTGCAACAGATTATAATTCATATTGTGATTGTGGAGTAGGAGGAGAAGCCACCCTCTCCTCATCTGAGTCATATTCCAAACCAAAAAGAGTGTATCCTGGATCGTTATTCCACTTTCGAGTATAGTTCTAGAATATTGGATCAACAGTGTCAATCCTGATCCTTCTTCCATGAGACTCAAGAACAACATCATCTTCAACAACTTCTCCATCCTGCCCCTTGGCCATAATAACATTTATTGGTGCAGGAACTAACTGAACTTCATGTTCTACATGTGCTCCTCCTACTTCAAATTCTCCAGGCACTTCCTCAATTTGAGGCACTTGAACCACAAATTCTTCCTCATGACCAGTAGCCATAAGTTTATTCAATTCCTGAATGATGTCTTGATTTTCAACATTAGGATGGGGTGACCTATCCTCATGATCAACATCTCTATGATCAATAGCCTATTGTTCAATAGTCACAACACCATCCGCAGCTCCATGTACAGATTCCACACTGGATTTGGCAACTACATGTTGTCCTACTTTCATAGAATCACTTAATTCCTCAACATTTCCTCCATAATACTCATCATCATCATCATAATTAGACACCTCATATGATTTAAAAATATAACCATAAACACCATTAACCTCTATCTCTTCCTCATCCTCATCACCTAACAAATAATCTCTTGAGGGTAAGTCCATAGGTTGTGTAGCAAGTCCATAAGACATGTACTTGGGGATTTCAACAATATCAGGATCACTCCTATCATCAAAAGGAGATCCTTCTCCCCTTGTCACATCAGTCTCAACATCCACATTAGAATAAACTCTTTCCTCTCCAGGTTTGATACCTAGATCCACATAATCCTTTGGTCTGGTATGATGGTCAAATAGATTTAAATCATCATGAAACATTTCCTCATCACCTACCCAACATTTTTTCTAGGGGTTCCAGAAGATCTTCATCCATTTACAAATATCATTTGGAAGTCATAAACCACTACATGCACTTATTAATTCATCTCCATATTCCACACAACCTAACCTTTTTAACCTGGAAGATATCATCCAGGGATAGTACAACCGTGTTTCGTCCTTGGAAGGATTTATCAAATTAAAGACATGCACTATTAGATACTTACACAAGTTCACATTTATCCCATGTTTCAACAGATAGATCAAAAATACATCTTGATACATCACAGTAGAGAAATATCCTTTCCTTGGGAAGATTTGATGTTGTATGAAATTAAAAAGAAATCATACCTATCCTTAAAAATCACTTGCAATAGTCCTCTTATATTCTCCATTTATATTCAGCTTCTTCAGAGCAACTTTACAAGAAAAAAAATCAGTGCAGGGAGGACTATTACCTGGATAATCATCATAGAGACCTTCATGAGGCATCTCTTAGCTCTCATCCCATTCCTTTGATGAAAAATCAATTTCCATTCCCATTATCACTAACTTCATCTTTGCGGCCTAAACTTCTTCCAGGGAAATCTTAAAATGTTAATAAAACTCATGTACTTGCTGAGGATAATAAGGTCTTTCATTATTAGAGATCCAACTTTGCCACCCTTGATATTCCATCACTTTTAATAAATACAGATTGCTTGACGGAATCCACTTAGAAGACACTTCTTTTTCATTGGTAACCACTCGTCTTTCCAAGCTCGATTTTTCAGTCCCATTGGACTCACCCTTCTGATGTTTATCAGATGGATATTTTCTATGATCTTCCATATCCCACTTGGTCCATTACAATTTTCGGGTTTGGATTCCAAAAGAGTTTATAGGACGAGGGTCAACAGATAGAGTGAAAAATGGTAGAAGGTTTTATGGCAGTGGGAAGGCGAAAGGTCGGGATGCATCGAACTTTGTATATCATTTAGAGATTGTAAATTGTATGGAATAAAATTTAAAAGTGAAGAAAAGAATACAAAAATAGCTTCATTTTATTTAAAATAGATAGAATTAAAAAAAATACATTGGTGTCATTATATCAGTTTTACATGATCAGTTTCGAGGATCAGTTTCAGGGATCAGTTTCACAAAATTGGTTACACAAGATCGGTTTAACAAGATTGGTTTTACAAGATCAATTTCACAAGATACATTTCATGATATCAGTTTAATGAGTTTGGCTTCAGGGATTAGTATCAAGAGATCGGTTTCATGAGATCATTTTCAAGGAAAATTTTCAAGAGATTAGTTTCAAAGATCTGTATCAAGGATCAGTTTCAAGGATCAGTTTAAAGGATCATTTTCATGTGATCGGTTTCAGGGATTCGTTTCATGAGATTGGTTTCTAGGATCATTTTCAATGATCGGTTTCATGATATCGGTTTGACTAGAATTTAGATATTTATAATTCCTACTTTGTGTATGATTTAATTCATTCTCTCAGAGTTTACGGATTTAGTGAATATATCAGCAAGATGATGTTCAGTCCCAATAAACTCCAGAGTTATATCAACTTTTTGATAATGATCTCTCAAAATGTGATGTCTTACATCAATATGGATTGTTCTAGAATAAGAAATTGGATTCATAGAAATTTTAAATTCACTTGTGTTGTCATTTTTATGGGGATATGTTTGACATGAAATCCATAGTCTAATAAGGTGTGTATCATCTACCAAATGGTTTCACAAGAACTTCCAGTAGCAATGTATTCTTCTTCAGCAGTTGATAATGCCCCTGAATTTCTCTTTTTTACTACACCATGATATTAGTGACTTTTTTAAAAAGTGACATGTTGTAGAAGTATTCTTTCTATCTAACTTACATCCACCAAAATCAGCATCTGTATAGCTAACTAAATCAAAAGGTTGTCCATTTGGATAGAACAATCCTAAATTAGTAGTATACATGAGGTATTTAAAAATGCTTTTATCCCCATCTAAAGGTAACTCTTTTGTGTTTTTATGAAATATCACACACATTCAAAAACTGAATATAATATCTATCCTACTAGTAGTTAAGAACAAAATACTCCCAATCATTCACCTGTAAGTAGTATGATCCACTGATTTTCCATTTTCTTCAAGATAAAACTTACTTGTAGAACACATAGGGGTTTCACTACTCTTAATGCTACCAAAAACATATATTTTTAAATAACCTTTAGTGTACTTACTTTGATTTAAAATAATAAATTCTTTATTTGGAAATTTTTGAAATTCAATAAAATATTTAAGTTCACCCATTAATCACATTTCAAACACTCTTTGCATTATATTTGAAAAAACATTACCTAATGAATTTTAAGTAGATCCAAAGATAATATCATATACATATAATTGGGCTATTAAAAATTCTTTTGAAATTATTTTTATAAATAAAGTAGGATATTCAAGTCCTTTTGTAATGCCTTTAGAAATAAGAAAATTACTCATCCTTTCATACCAAGATCTAGGAGCTTATTTCAAACCGCATAAATCTTTAGATATTTTGAAAACATGATTTAAAAATTTGGATTTGTAAAACCTGGGCGTTGTTCAACTAAATCATCCTCAACTATAAAACCATTTAATGATGAACTTTTGACATCCATTTGACAATGTTTAAATTCCAAGTGTGTGACATGGGCAAGTAAGATTCTAATTGCTTCATGTCTAGCTACTGGTGAAAAGGTCTATTCATAATCAATTACTTCTCCATGATTATATCCTTGTGGACTTGTATAGGTTTATTTATAACTATATTTCTAGCTACATATACCTTATTTATAAACACCCATTTGATTCATATGGTTAGAGTATCCTTCGGTCTATCTACAAGTTTCCAAACGTTGTTTCATTCAAACCTATTATGTTTTATTTCATAGACATTACCGAAAATTCATCACTGATCGCATCACTGATAATTTTAGGTTCAATCTGTGACAAGAAATTATGATCTCATCTTGGTTTCTCAAGGAAGATCTCATTTGAGTTCCACTATTTAAATTTCCAACAACATAATCTAAAGTATGATTCTTAAGATCCTAGTTGGTCCAGAGAAGGTATGACTTGATATTTCAGGTTGGTCAGGTTTATCTGGTTCACTACGGTTAGGATCTGGATAATTTTTTTGAACTGGATGTTTTCAAAGATTCCTTAAAATGATGATTTGATGTTTTATCATTAATGTTCAGTGTGAAAATATCCCCTATAAAATTTTCTAGTGAGGTCATGGGCTCATGTTGATCTGCTTCATCAAACATGATATGTACAGATTCCTCCACACCTTTTTTTTCTTATTAAAGACTCTATAGGATTTTCATAATGTAAAATATTCACGAAATACTCCTTCATCACTTTTGGATGAAAAATTGTCTAAATTATCATTAGTGTTCAGAATATAAACATTACATCCAAACATTTTAAAATAACCTACTTTGGGTTTCCTATTATTCCACAACTCATTAAAAGTTTTCTTAAGGATGGGTTTGATTAAGACCATGTTTATTAAGTAACAAGCTATATTTACATGTTCATCCCAAAAATAAATGAGTATATCATATTCATTGAGCATAGTTCAGAAAATTTCTTGAATGTTTCTATTTCATCTTTCTATAATACCATTCTGTTGAGGTGTCTTATGAGTAGATAAGTTATGATTATAGAAATTTTGTAAGAAAAAAGCTTCAAAATATTGATTCTCAAACTCACAGCCCTGATCAATTCATAAGGATTTAATCTTATGTCCACTGATATTTTCTACAGTCCTAGAGTACTTGGTAAAATGTGAACAAGAATCACTTTTCTGAGATAGGAAAAGGGTCGAGGTGTACATAGAGAAATAATCTACTATAACATAAACATAGTGCTTCCAATTGAGACTCTAAAATCTAGATGGTCCAAACAAGTCCATGTGAACTAACTCAAGAGGTTGAGAAGTAGTCACTTATTTCTTTGTTTTGAAAGAGATTTTATGTTACTTTCCATTTTGACATAGATTATATACAATATTGTTTGGAAATTCTAATTTGGGTAAGTCTATAACTATGCCATTTCTAATTAACTTCCTATGAGATTGTATTTTTCCGTGTCCTATTCTTCTATTTCAATGCTAATATTCTTTGTGAAAGGCATTAAGACAAGATACATTCTGTGAGGCTAGTGTGTTTAGATTTTTAGCTTGTACATTATCATTTCTAAAATAATTAAAAACTTAGTAATTTGTGGCATCAAAATCATGGCATGATTAAATTTTTAATTAAACATTAAATTCATCATCACAAAATTGATATATGTTGAGCATTATACTTTAATACAAAAACATATATAACATTAGAAATTAAAATAGAGTTAGAGTTACCAATTTGTCTTAGGCAGATGATTTTTCCATTACCATTGTCCCCAAATGTGACATGTACTCCATCAATCTTGATATGACTTTTAATACATAAAAATCACCATTCATATGTCTTGAACACCCACTTTCCACATACCAAAGCATTTTATAGGAGCTCTTTAGGTAGTTTACCTAAATAATAGTTCATCCAAGAAATGACTTTGGTACCCATATTTGTCTGTGTCCACATACATTAGTGATATAAGCTTTATGAACCCACAACTATCTTATGGGTTTCCTATATGCAGAATATAGAGTGTTTCAAAAATAAAATCTATTTTGTCTTGAAGAATTGGATAATGTAAATCAATTTTTGGAACTATAGCTTACTGTAAAATTTTGGTTTTTTAAAATGGTGGCATATTTTCCTGATTTGGTTACAAAATGTGATTTGGATAAATTCCTTTGACCTGGTTGATATCCAATGCCAGAATTACACATAAAAGCTATTTGTTTAGAAATAATTTGTGCTAGATTATTTTTCCAATTAGTAAATTTTTCCAAGTCATTATTAAATTTCTCATTAGTCATTTTTAATTCAATGTTCTCCTCGAGAAGTTGAGAAATTCTCGGTTTTTAAATTATAAGTTCAATGTTAGTAGTCCCAGTAAGATCATGTTGTTTCTTCAATGATTTATACTTATCTTTAAAGTCATTACATGTTTCTTCTAATATGTTGCAATATTCGAATAATTAATCATTTGTCATATTCTCTGAATCACTTTCAGAATAATAAGAATTATGCACAGGAGAGTCAAAGGTTACCTCAGTGGTGTTTTTCATAAAACACATATTATCCATTTAATATTTCTCATTTTGAGAAGATCCAAATTCACTTGAGCTATCCTCGGAGTTACTCTAGGTGGCCTTTATTTCTTTTTTATACCTTTTATCATTATTTTCATACTTTTTCTTGTATTTCATCTTTAGTCAGCCAACCATGATAAGTACTTTCCTTTTACATTCGTAGAAAATTATCTCTTCTGATTTACCATTTATCATCTAATACTTTTTCCAATTTCCCATATTATTATACTTTTCTTTGTAATTGGGTTTTTTGAAAAAAAATATCTTTCCTATAATATTTCTAGAACCATCTAGCAAGCTCACCCATTTCTTCATCATTATCTGAAGCTACTTCATCCCTTCTTGAGATTTCAATAGCAGCATGAACTTTTTCCCTATCTTTTCTTTTAGATACAGTTTTCTTGAATGCTACAGACATTCATTTTGGTTCATCCACTTCTTGATTTACCATTAATTCCTCTTCATATATCATCAATTTTACAATCAATTCCTTCACTCGCATCTTATCAATATTTCCTGATTCACTAATAGACACATATGTTCCACGCCGTATTTCTATTAAGAATTACAAAATCTGTATATTCTGTTCTTTGGATATTACTTCTCTTCTTAAAGAAGTCATGGTATTAACATTTTCATTGAACCTAAGATACATATCAGAAATAGACTCATCAGGATTTATTATAAAGTTGTCATATTTAATGTTATATGTACATTTTCTCATTTATTTAACATTAGACATTCCTTCATGAGAAACACATAGAGTGTCCTAAATCTCATGTGTTGTTTTACAAGCATATATATGGTTAAACTCTTCATCTCATTGTGCACAACATAGAGAATTAATTTCTTTACAATTATTATTATTTGATGTCTTGGTAGGTTCATTCCATGTGTTTCTAGAAGATTCTAGAATTGAATATTTACATTCAATAGCAGACCATATTTCAAATCCCATGATTTCTAGATATATTTTCATTTTAAGCTTCCACTGAGAATAGTTAGCACAATTAATGAAAGGAGGTCTTTTGGTAGCTTACCCTTCTAATCTGTTTTCCATGATAAAGATTTTAATATAATTTTAAAGAGATAAAAATTTATAAATAAAAAAAAGTTGAGATCTTTGAAAAACAACTATAATCATAGTTGAGACGATTTGAAAAACTAATAGTAACTTTAAAAGTTTCTATGATACCAAATGTTGGTCGGATTAGATGACTCAAGAGGAGCATGAATTGAGAATCTATACAAATTTATATTAAAATTTTTTATTTTAAATAAAACCCCTTAATGAAAATAAAATCAATGTCAGTTTTTATTGAATTTACAAAAGTCATGAAGATTCAATTAATTTCTCAAAAGATTGATTAGCTATCAGCTTTACGAATTTTAGATTAGTCATACTTTTGAATCTAATATACTGATTCAAAACAGATATAAAAACATTCTAAACTTACTATCAATGTTTAGTTTATCTAAAAATGAAATTAATTAAACACATATCAGAATAAAACACAAGTCAAATTTCATAATGGATAAAAATAAGAGGTTTAGTCTCAAGTTGAGACGTAGTTCATTCCACTTGGTTATCACCTTCCACCAAGAAGCTTATATTAATAAACATGTGAACCACACCCTGGATCGGGGTTCAAAACAGCACCCGGGGCTGTCTAGGTCACACTTGACCTATACCACAATTATTTTTGGGAGAAATAACAAATAGATCACATGTGATCTTCTCCAATGTTCAATGTGGGATAAAAGAGTTAAAAGTGATTGATTTTGAGGAAATATTGATATCCTTTAGTTATTCTTAGAAGACAATGTGTTTGACAGAAATAGATACACAAACTTCTAAAAAAGTAAACACAAGATCAAAACAGAGTTTTTTAAGGAATAATACAGTTTAGAAATCATTGTGTGTTGTGTAGTAAAGATCAGGACTCATTGTATGTAGAGAAAATGAAATTTGAGTTCTCTTCACGAAGTTGGCTTTAGAATAGAGTATCGTAGTTTCTATAATCTAGCTTCCAGATGTAAAAAGGTTCTGTTCTTCAATGTATGGATGTACATTGAGATTATGTAGGATGTTTCATGTGAAAATTCTTGTGTGCTCAAGCTTCTAGTACCTCTATTTTCAATATCATACATATTCATACAATCTTCCCTTTTTATTTTTCCAGTGTTTTTTTCGAGCCCTTTATTTAAGGTTGAGGTTGAATTACTTATATACTTAAAGATCCAGTTGGCATGAAGATATCTCCAGGTGCATGTACCTCATATATTCTATATATTTTCCTGCAAACAACATTAAATAATGTCAGAAACATTAATTTGAATAAATATGACCGTTAGAAATAAAATCCATTAAATAAATTTGATTCGGATATTTATGACTATCAGTGAGTCATTTTCATCGGTCTTCCATATTTGGTCAGTTAGCATCGGTGTTTCAACATCATTCTGTCAACATCAGTCTGTCATCTTCGCTCTGTCATCTCCGGTCTGTCATCTTTAGTATGACATCTTTGGTCTGTGAGAATTGGTTTTTCAAACATTAGTCTGTCAAAAATTAGTCTATCAAGCATCGGTGTGTCGAACATCAGTGTGTCGAACACCGGTGTGTCGAACATTGGTTTGTCTAACATCGATGTGTCGAACATCGGTGTCTCTATCATCAGTGTTTCAAACAATTTATTGGTTCCACAACCTCTAAAATTCTTATGAAGTGTATGTCTTACACATTACATTACAATACTACATGACATCCAAAAAAACGAGTACAAGTACACTTGTAAACATATTTATTCATATATATATAGGTTGTTGACTTATTGGAGCATATAGTTCTGTATGAAATATTTGATTTACTTAGAGATATTAAAGGGAATGAAATATTATAATCAATATATTGACATTATTTGTGATTATGAAAACTAATATAGCATAGGGGGTCCATCAATGTAAAATTGATGTTAAGAGGACAAAAATGAATTCAAGGATGAGAAATATCATCCATATACACCGCCCAATCATCAGTGAATTAGAATGACAGATTTTGGGAATTATACGAATAAATACAATATTCCAAGGACTGGTGTGGATAATAATCCTCCATAAACTAGAAAGTCAAGGATAAATGGAAATATTGCGAAATCAAAATTGATGATTTGGGGTATGAGAATTTTTTGGTTAAATATGTATATATCAACAACTATATTATTTAATATTTTTAATTTCATTTATTTTTCTATATGGAATTTTATATATGAATAGATCTGTAAGAGTATCACAACACCACATCAATGATTTGATGTTGTTATAGAAGTGAATTTTTTTAAATTATGATTTTCACATATCACGTCTATATATTCCCTCATATATAATTTTGTGGATATTTTTAACTTTTATATGCTAATAATATGCCTCTATTTGAATTTTATTTCTTTTTTGGATTGGAATTTCTCTCTTAGGATAATTTCTATATCAATTGGTAAGGAAGGGAAGCTATATTAGATATTATGAATCAACGTATTATCATCTATCAGTTCGAAGAATAACCCAAACTACCAACAAAAATTTCATCAATTATATAGATTTTATAACCATCTAATGAGTTATATTTATCTCAAATAGTAGGGGATAAACTAAAAATAGATTATTTTTTCGGAATTTGGGAATATGCTGATGTATTTCCTATGGAAGTTAAAATTGATCCCATATTATTGAATTATATTACTCAAAATTACAAATACATGGTTTCATGAAAAATGTCAAAAGTCACCATATAGAATTGTCAAAATAGGATGGCATGAAATGAACCAAAAATTCCAGGATAATCTAGATAAAGGATTCACCATGCATAATGTCAAACCATGGGATGAAGAAGTCCATTCTATTGAGAAGTAATATGCATCATTGTGTCATTATATTGATTATTGATAATATAAAAAGATTATTACTATGTAAAAATATCCTCTATCATGTATTGAAGATATGATTGGTCAAACATGGAGAGATAAATATATCTCCTTGATTGGAATTCGATTTAGAAATAATTAGCTAGGGGTCAATAAGGAATATATTAATAATAAATAAATTTTTTGGTTGTAAGATTTTTATGTTTTATATTAATTCATTTTTGACTTACCAGTTCTCATTTAATCATAATAGATTTAATGAATAGAGTCTTTAGATATTTACTTGATCAGTTTAGGGTTTTTATATAGATGAAATTATAATATATTAAAATAGTAAATAAGAGAGAGAATAATATTTGTGATTCTTTCCAAGAAAAAAAAAGAAATTGAATATAAATTTATAGTTTAAAATTTATTTATTTTGGGTACAGAAATTTTTATTCATGGCTAATATAATTTCATGTGATGGTATATCATTGGATCATTAATGAGGGATGCAATTGAAAAATGTCTTAGACTAAGAAAAGTGACCAAGATGTGTAGTTTTATTGTAACAACCCTTATAATGATGATAGTAAATAAATTACATTAATTATTATTACTTAATAATTATATTTTATAATTTAATATTCAATATAATATATTTTTCTGTTTTTTATGTAAAATGAAAAATATCACCTTTCCAACCAAATTTTATTTTGATAGATTAAATGTGATTTTTAAAATAATCATTTCACAATTGTATAGTAATTATTAGAAAAAACAGAAATTTTTTTGGAATACATAAAATAAAAAATTTTGAAGATATAATTTTTTTGAATTCTATTTTTTTTATTGTACAGTAAAAATATTGATTTTTATTAAAAAAAATATTTTTATATCACCAATTTAAAATTTTTCATTTCCACTTAAAATGGATTGAAATTAAATTCACCTTATTTAAATTTATAATAATCTAATTAATGTTTTTAATCAAAATTATAATTTAATTTTTTATAAAAGCATTTGCATACATAAAATACATTATTTTGGAAAAATAAGTTTTCATTGTATTTTGAATGGTTAATTTTAAATAAAATTCATGAAATTATATGAGTTGCATTTTATAAAATGAATATCATATTTATAATAGGCATAATTAATATCCAGTAATATCTAAAATTATTTTTTTTGTCATAATTAATAGTAAATAAAAGTAGAATATATTACCATATCTAAGGATCATAAATTTTCATCTAATTGATAAATTATGGTGATAAAAGTTAAAATGATCTAAAATGTGTCTAAATTATATTTTATGGCCACATATTGACCATATCTCAAGTATTCATTAGAAATTGTGCATTTTGGAGCCATACTATTTTTTAATGGGACATTAATATCAAATAATATTTTTAAATATTTAATGTCTTTTCACCCCCCCCCCCCAATTATAAAATTCAAGACCCTCTCCACTTCTATCCCCCACATTGTTCTAAATAATCTATGATTAGATACTCCCAACCCAAATAACATCAATAAGTTACTCCCATGTCATAGATTTTGTAGTTTGATAAACAAACAATCCTTAGGAGGCATAAGTTATAGACCTGTAGTGGTTGTTTGAAGAAGAAGATTATTTCTTAACCAAGAATTTCCATCAGATTTCATATTTTACAGTGTTAAATTTTTTTTCAAACTTTTTAAAATAAGAAATTATATTCTATAAAAATAAAATTTTTATATTAATTTGATTACCTATATCTGTCTCTTTTTTCATCCAAAGGGTTTTGAAACTATATTTCCATTTTACGGAGGACAATCATCTCATGAACCATTGTAATTTTGTTCCATAGCTAACTATAACATATGGATTTAATGATCAATTTAATATATATATATATATATATTATTTTAATGAAATAATTAATATTATATAAATATAATTTTTCATCAATTTTCATACTTTTCAAACCATTAATAAATGATAACATTTCTTGTGTGTACGTGTGGAATTCCACATCTGATAAGAGATGTGACTCATTTTTTATTTACACCCCACAATGTTGATATTTATAATTATATTTAATGATATAGTTTGAAAACTATGATAAATTAATCATTCATGAAATATAAAATGATGCCTACTACCTTTCCCTAATTTTCATTGAATAATGAAAACGTTACCCATGCCCATATATAAAAAACTATCCCCATGATTGTAAAATAATTAATTTCTCATACAAATATTTAATTTATGTTTTTAAAAGTATAATTTATTTCCAATAATGTTAATTAGTTCATGAATATTATTTTATGGATTTTCTAAATTATTATATCTTTTAACATAGTGAATATATCAAATTCATTTTTTTCATATGAGCTATATATAATTAAAATTAAAAATGGGAATAAAATTTATAAACTAATTAAATAAAACATTGTAATTAATAAAATAAAAGGAATTAAAATTTTTAAAATGAAAATTAATAATGTAAAAATTTAATATATGTATGTAATTTTGGAAGTTATTATGACGACCTGTCTTCTGAGGCCCATGCTATGTCTACCCCCAAGCCCACCACCCAATGGACAGGGGCTGGAGACTAGATTCAATGACATTATTCCTCAAGTGGGAGGCATTTTCCTAGTCTCTCATACCCACAAACTGAAATTCCAGTAAAAGGCACTAGAAAGAAAAATCTAAGGAAACCATGAATGCAATCCACTATGTAAAACACAACTATAGTGCAGTGGAATGTAATGTACAAGGTGGAAACCTAGGCTAGTAAACAATCCCAAAAAAAGAAACTCCTTGTCCCTTTTTCTCGAATGCTGAGAAATATAACTTTATGGTAGGGGTATCTACATGAATCTGTAGAGGTGCATGACGTCTGTATGGTCTCACTAAAAAAGACCAGGCCCCAATCCTCCCTGGACTTCATCAACGCATCGTTCGTCTGCACAATACACAACACGTGCGGGTGATGCCCGTGCAGGGGTGTGTAAAAAATACTATGTATGGGGCCCTGAAACCATAATGGTAATGCATAAGTGAAAAATCACAGAAGAATGCATAGTCTGATATACAAAGTTATATTCTCAGACATATATAATAAATATCCAGATATCATTTTCTTATCCACTAATAAAACATGTGGTACGTACCACAATTCTAGTTTCAGGATTCTCATTGGATGATAAGGTCATAACACACAATCCTGGAGATCACAACCCATGATCTCAACAATCCTTGATTGCACCTGTCTGAGAGATGCACTACAACAGGTACCATCCTTCCATTCCGAATGGTATGTCTGAGAGAACATGCATTATATAGAACATTCTACATGGTATGTCTCTAGTGCCAAACAATATAGAATTTGTCGTCACAGTCATGAACCCCCTACCAGACTAAGGAAACCCATGTAAAGAGGCCCACTCCTCTTTACTACACTCAGTTGAGAGTGCAATACAAAAAACTAGACTATGATACCTCGTTTTCTCCAGTAAGGAGTGGCTTGAACCTAAGTCCTCCGAGCAAGAATTAACTCCTACCTAGGTATCAAACTCTTCAGGTGGAGGGGCCCGCTCCTCGTAACTTTTTGTTGTAGTCTAGGGAAATCCAACTCTTATAAAGGACCCTCTCCACATCACTACTTGAAGACATGAGAGTATGGCTCGGTAATTGTGCAAATGTGCCCTCTTAATGTCAGGTGAGTAAAACTCATAAAGGAATCGTACCCTGAATCGGAAGGGGGGAGGTACAACATCATTTATTGGGGACCCACACCCCAGTATGTTAGGGGAGTTCCAACCCAATTACTAGAGGAACCACACCTTGGTATTATATGGGAGTACCAAATATGTCAGTTTGTTCTCTCTGGAAGGATGAAAAATTCCCTAGAATGGTAAGGGAGTACCAACACTACCGTAGCACAGTGTAAGGAGTACCCACACCCTAGAACCGCAAGGGAGTACTGACACTTGCAATAGCGGACCTTCTCCCTACCCAGTAGGGGAGTACCCAACCTCTACAGGTTAGATATGGAGGACATACACCCTAGTACACAAAGGGAGTACCAACTTCATGGATATAGGACATTATCCCTAGCATGACAGGGAAGTACCGACTCTTCCTTTACGATCTTCTTTGAGAACCCACACCCTAATCCTACTAGGGTGTAACACTATCAGAGGAAACCACTCAAAAGAAAAAATAACCCGCACACAAAATGTGGGGAGTCCCATTTCAACCAAATATGTGGGATACAAAATACATGTTCCTTTATTCATTAAGAGTGTGACCATACTAACATCTCATTATATGAATCTCCTCGATTCTACCCAAACTATGCCCATTCTGGGAGGGTATACTATTCAAATCAAATAGGGCTTCCTCCAACCCTCTAAATAACGAATGTACAGTATCTCAAGAGGATTTAACAGTCAAAAGGGTCCCAATTCCAGAGACGTATCATCAAATAGACACTTTGTTGGGATATTATTGGGTTTTTAAGGTATAGGGGACCATTTGGGTTCAGGTCTGTTACATCCCGGTCAGACCATTGGGCCACAGGTCTGACATAACCCGCCTTAGTGGTCATGATTATCTAGCTTGGATAAGAAATATCCTCATCTATTCTCTTCCCAGGTGGTGCCACCTGGCTCCGCCAATTTATTTTATTGGTCTAATGATGTGGACCAGGTGTCTAGCTTGACCGAGAGCTTGTCGCAGGTCTGAGTTACTACCCGTCTGGAGCCACGGTTTATCCACACTAGTAGCTATGCTATGTGTCTTCCATCACTGTGACCACCATGGAGCGCCCCCATCGTCTAGCAGGCGGTGACAACTTCATCGCTCAGGTGGTCCATTCATTGAACAAGAAGAATTCCTACGATCCACATTTTATGTTCTTCACCGCCATGGGTTCATTTCTTCTCAACACACTCTTCCACCCGAAAATGTTCCTTGATCAATATATTTTCAATGTCATCCACTATGATCATTCCATATTTATTATGGATCAAGGATAATAGGAGGTTGTGCAATGATCCGTAGTGCAACGATCTCCCATTTCTCAATCCTCGAAGAATGCAAAGAACACACATGAAGTGGGAGAGGAAAACCAAAAAAAATTTGAGGAACGAACCTCCACCATAGTCTGTCATGGAATTAGTAGTCTCCCATTAAAAGGGTTAAGTATAAAAAACATCCAGAACTCAAATACCCTAAAGATAATACTAACCGAAAAATCCCTCCTAAAAGAATTATTGGACATCAGGCCAACCTGCTAGCTGGTTGATCTGTGTTCATTGTTTAAAACCAAGAACATGGAATATAATGAAATTTAAATAACAAACACAATCTAGGATAGATCAATAATTGGAAAAGAAAAGCTTCATTGCATTTTTTTCATTCCCTGATACTATCATTACGGTTTTTTTCACTCATCATTAGTGATCATCCACTAAAAGGGGGGTTGGCATTCATCGTCCACACCCACCAGAGGTTTAGAGTAGAAATAGGATTGTGCGGGCCATCCTACGTTTTCGTCATGGCCATTAATGGAAGAAAGATGAATCATCATTTCAGTTACATTTCAGTTTCAAAACATTTACGTTGTTTCATATAATAAAATACCATATTCAGTTTTGCATGGCTGGAAAACCGTAGGGTTGAAACAATATGAAAAATTTGAAAAATAAAATAAAACAATTTTAATTTATTTTTGAATTTTTCTTTAAATAGCCCAAAAAATAATTTTTCTGGATGACATGCACTAACCGATTTTAAGTCCTTTCTAGGCGATTCCCTTCATTCTTAGTTCAACATTGCCCTCAGATTTTTTATCTGAGCACAGATTTGAATGGTAGAAAAACCCGCTCACACATTTAATTAATAATCTTTAAAAAGTTCTAAAATCCATTTTGGCTACTCTAGGTCTTGAAATTATGTGATTTCTCAGATCCTGGTCTCATAAAAATCCCATTTAAATTTGAAAAAAAAATGAGGAATTTTTGGAAATTACATTCACCCATCCTAAAGGCTTTTCATCCCTGAAAAACAAAAGCATTACCTAGGGAAAAAATTGAGTACATCAGGGATCTCTTTGATGCTTTCAAACATGCACCTCAAGGAACCACTGAGATTGACCACATTCATGTTATGATTTTCTAGGTCAACATCATGCAATAATGGGTACACATTTCTTGAGCTATGAGAAGTGGTAAAATCACTAAGCTCTCGGATACATTTTTATTCATGGGGTCTAGAGGCTCACCTCCACAATAACCTAACATAGATACAAACATAAACCCACAATTCACATCCCCCTTGAAGAACTGTTCTAAATCCACCTCAAACATTTTTAATTAATGGGTGTATCTAAATACGCATGGGTATTTATGAATGAAACCAGGCTACCCACGAGTGAACATTAGGTCTTTCTATACACAATGTCTACAACCTCTAGAGGATAAACAACTGGACGAAACTAGAACACCACCACACTCACTAGTGGAATCTCAACTGAGTGTGGATGGTTAAAAACCATTTAATACTAAAGAAACATCATGGGGCTAACCCCGCCACTAGGAAACTAAAACATGATTCATTGTCAGAGTCCACTATGTGCTGATTGGGTTTCCCTTTCACCGCAAGGGAATACCTTTCTTTACCATCGTAGAAACACTGCATCCATTGCATAATATCATCACTATAGTTATGAATGGTTGTAGTCAATAACCAGAATGACATCGTAAGGCCTCGACACCAAAACTAAGATATACCAACCAAAACTCTCTCCTCAAAGATTCTAGTAACACTATCAATGCCAATGTGTGATCAATGGGTCTTCTCCAACCGGAGCTTGTAAGTGTGAAGTTCAAGTCCACAGTCCATTCTTAACATAGAATTCTCAAACTCACTGGAAATAGAGAGTAACTAGCAACCATGTCTATGTTAAAAA
The DNA here is from genome assembly GCA_963277665.1 of Viscum album. Lineage (NCBI taxonomy): Eukaryota > Viridiplantae > Streptophyta > Magnoliopsida > Santalales > Viscaceae > Viscum > Viscum album. Next base: position 1,815,064,079 of record OY728151.1, on the reverse strand, counting down.
TAATCCAAAAGAAATGACATAGATCATACCTCCAATTTCTCTCAGAGATTCTTGGTCATAAGTCATGATCACATGAAGCTGTCATCACCCACCTCCTCTGGATCCCTGAACATGGTGTGGACCACATGCGGGTTGTGGTGGAAATGCTCCAAACTAGTTGCCACCTCCTCCTACTTTTCCAGCTCCTCTGCCTTGCCCTCCATCTTGTGGATTTCATTCCTCCAAGCGTTGTCTTTACCAAAGTGTCTCATCTACCAGCTCCCTCTTAGAGGCATGATAGGTTTGAAATTCTCTTACAAGGTTTTCGCAGCAATTTCAAGCATAGGACTCCCTTTCCTAAGGATGATCTTCTCCTTGGAGCTTCTCCTATGACACATACCCATGTGTTTGTGTTTGAGTATGGGTATGCCTATTATGTTGTGGTCCTATCTCCTTTCATCTGCTAGCTGTCGTAGATGCCTATACCTCATGACCTCTGTTGTAGGTCATATATATCTTCTCCTCCTACATTTAGCACTCAACCACTAGGGATTTTTATAGCACTGCAGCATATGTTAGAATGCTACGGGGTATCACAGACAACCTGAACACCCGACATAATCCCTTCTCGATGGTTCAGGCCCAGCTGAAGGTGTCACACACCATATATGTAGAGTAGAAATAAATATCCATTAATCTCACTGAGTACTCTGCTACCATCATGATGCCTTTACGTAGGTGCAACAACTCTTGCATACACAGATAGTGTGATGTCACCAGAAATAACTCCCCCCTAAAGTGGGTCTCAAAGACAGTCCTGGTGTGGGTTTCTATTTCCTATGTCTATATCACTAATATCAACCATCATTCCGGTGATCCCTATAGAAGGCTCACATCTTTCAATCCAATTTATTCAAGATGCGTCCTCACTAGGGGGAAGACTCTCATAACTACCTCAAACCAATCCTCACCTACCCAAGGATCTATCTCACCTCAAAATTTGATAGGTCTCTACCATTGGAACATGTGTAGTGCAATCATCTTGGGAGCATCTTCCACTTGAATCACTGGTATCAACTTCTGATCGATGGGTTGTTGTATCACTAGTGCACCACCTGGAGGTAACACCAAATAATCATTAGCATTCACTAAATCCTCCATTATGGGTAGATCATCATCGTGATCAAATTTTACAATCATATCTACCTATCATTGGGTTTTCATCCTAAAATATATCAAGATGAACCAAATTTAAAGAGTATTTTTAGACATCTGACTCAAGAAGGACATCGAAGGCACAAACATTCCTACAAGATCCATGTAACCTTAATTTTCCACCAACCAGTGTTCTCATGTAATGAGTCAAAAAATATGTGTCCAGAGTCTTGGTGTATGTATACGTCGGTCATCGCAACCAACAATGTATTCACTAGAAAGAACACCAAACTCGAAACACTTAACAGTTTTGGCCAAAACAAAAAACAACATAACCTTTTTCTTTAAGTTATAAATGACCATATCTAATACCAATTTTTCATGACCCATCCCTCGGGTCCCCGAAAATTAATACCCCTAGCCAACCTCCCAAAGGCCATGGGCTAGTTACTTGAGCTGAAGGTGTTTTTTAACAAGTGGGAGGTATTTTACTGAGTAATAGTTCAGACTCGCACAACTCTTATCCAAAGGTACTAGAATGTAAAATCCAAGGAAACCGTGCATGAAATCCACTAAGTAAAACACAACCAGAGTGCAGCAGTATGTAATGTAAAGGGTGGGAACCTAGGCTAGTATACAAGCCCATCAGAAGAAAAAAATAACAAAAGTAAACCACCAAGTCCCTAAAGCTCTTCTATTGGTAAGACTACATGACGTATAGGTGAAGGTTAACTACATAATACTGAATAAGTCCACCTTGTCGGTCAGATCTCACTAAACACCACTAGGCCACATTCCTCCATAGTGTCCGTCTAATAATCGGTCATCTGTAGAAGACAGGACACGTGTGGCCAAAGATCATGAAGTGGTGAGTAAAACAATACTTCATAGGGGCCCCAAAACTACAAAGGTAAACCAATAGAGAAAAACCACAAAGGAATTCACAATCATATGTTGTAATGTATTTTCTCATACATATACCATAAATATCCATATATACTCATCTCAGCAACTATGAAAACAAGTGGTCCCTACCACACAACCAGTTTCATGATTCTCCTTGAAAGCTCATGTAATAAAACACAAACCAGGAGATCAAAACCCACAAGCTCATCCATCTTTGATGGCATTTTCCCGAGATATGAAATCCATCATGTACAATCCTACAATTCCCAAAAGGTATATTTGAGAGAATGTTATCCATTAGGAACATTCTACTAGGTCTAACTATAGTGCCCAACACTAGTGGTTTAGTCATCATAGTCATGCATCCCATGAAAGACTAAGGAAACCCAAGGGTAGAGGCATGCTCCTCATCACTAAGCTTAGTTGAGGGATTAGTGCTCCATAATAACGGGAGTTAACTCAATATCTCACATAAGGAGTGTCCCACTCCCCGTCCATCGAGGGGGACCAAAATCTTATCTAGGTATCGATCTCTTCAAGTGGAGGTTCCCACTCCTCATAATTTTGTGTTGTAGTCGAGGGAACACAAACTCCTATAGCGGACCTGCTCCCCATCACTACTCAGAGATGAGGTTTTACGACTTTATAAGTGAGGACCTTCACCTCGGTTCATCTATGGGTGTACTAATCATGAAGGACACACACCCTATATCAGCAGGGGAGTTCAACTTTGTATATAAGGAAACCACACCATACCTAGTAGGGGAGTAAAAATCAGTGACTACAAGACCCACAAACTAGTAATATACGGTCGTACCGGTTCTATTTGTTTTTTTTTTCTTTGGGGGACCTACACCCTAGTACACTAGGGGAGTACTGAACCCATGCTAGAGGACTAGATCCCTGGTACGGCATGGGAGTAACGACTATGTTTTTTTGTTTACTAAATGGGACCTTCACCCTACTATGTTAGGGGTGTACCAAACCCATGATATATGACCCACTCCATGTCATGTAAAGGGTGTACTGACTCTGCTGTAGTACTACATAAGGAGGACCCTCACCTGAGAATGGCAGGGGAGTTCTAACTCCTACAATAGAGGACATACTCCTTACCCGGTAGGGGATTACATACTCTATACGTGTTTGATATGGGGGACATAAACCCTAGTACAATACAGTAGTACATACTCCAAGGATATATGACCCACTCCCTGGAATGATAAGGGAGTACCGAATTTTCTTTTACAAACTTCTTCGATAACTGAACCCTAATACACATGGGGAGTAAAACTATTAGAGGAAACCAATCAATGGAAAATGAACCCACACCCAAAACATGGGGATTCCCACATATACCAATGAATATGGATTTTTATTACCGAAAACCTGGAGTTATCAATCGAGTACCCATCCTAAAATCTAATCATAAGAATCACCATGGTTCACCCTATTGTTTTCCCATAACAGGGGGAATACACATCAAATCCCATAGGCCATCCTACAAAGTTTTCCAAAACAAACATACGGTTTCCCAAAGGACCTCATCATTGCATGGGTCCCAATGTCATAGATGGCTTGTCAAACTGATGCCCAGTTTAGAAGTTGTGGTCCATTTTGGGAAATGGGGGGCTATGGGGTCCAAGTCTGGTCTGAGCAGGTCTAACTGACCAAACCTAACCAGGCCTAATGGGATCAGCCCGGACTGGCTAGGCCTAACCCACATGGATGGGCAAAACCCACTGTCTCATGCCCATCCCACTATAGTAGGCCAGATTCTCTATCTTGGATGCGACATAGCCGTGATCATTCTCTTCCCAAGCGGTGAGAGCTGGCGTCACCACATTAGTTAATCGGTCTGCTAATGTGGACTGGGGTGACCATCCATCCCACGACATGCCGCAGGTCTTGGTTGCACTGCATATGGATCAGTGATTTCTCTACACGGCTACCGCTGCCACAAGCACTACAACATGATTCTCCACAGACCACCTGACAAACTCTAGTGGTCCGTTCGTTGAACCAGAAGAAGTCATGCAACTGTTGTTTTGTATTCTTCTCCATGAGGGGTTCAAATCCTTGCTACGACCATGTTTGGTCCACAAGGCCGAATACCCTGAGAGGTGGGGTGAATCAAGGTATGACTAATTTAAAATTAATGCCCGTTCTGATCTTGTTTCGCTGTTAAGAAAAACACTCTTCTCTCTCTTTCTTGTTGCACAAAGTAAACATAATGTAAAGCATGCACGGGACACATAAATTTTACATGGTTCACCGCAAAGGGTTACGTCCAAGGAAATACTCTAACAAGTTTTCGGTCGTACCAATTCCACTAAACTTCACTAGTTGTGGATTACAATGTTCGGGCTAGATCACTACTATGCCCAGGCTCACTGCCTTTACAATGTTTAGAGTTAGCTCACTGCTTCCCCAAGGGTCACTCCCTGTTTCTCTCTCTCTAGCTCACTGCAGGTGGAGAGTATCACTATCTTTCTCTTCCTTTTCTCACTACTCATGGAAGGAATCCACTCACAATTTATAGACATATAGGTCTCTTCATTTGAGTGAAAAAATGCATCTTCCTCTGTAAGTAGATGCTCTGATGAAGCTCAATTTTCACCTGTAGACGAATCTCTCTTTGCACCAAAGGTATCAGGAAAAATTCTAGCTTCCACGCAACCCAAAAATCAATGCTGGAAATAAACCTTACCTGGTGTGCAAGTCAATCTCGGCGCGCAAGTATCGGCGCGAAGGTATCGGCGCGAAAGTCTCAACGGGCGCGCAAGTCCTCCTCAGACACTTGGGTGACTCAAGCTTCCTCACCTCCAAACCTGTGCGACTCAATTACATTTACACCCAATCCAATAATGGTGTCTAACTCCACACTAGCACGTAACATCAGACACTGGCACCCAACTATCACCCTGGCGCACAAGTCCGACCTGCGCGACCACACACTCCACTTGCGCGGCCACCACACCTACGCGACGGGAGCTCTGATTTCTCAAAGTGTTGAACTCTGGTTTTATAATGAAGAAGGGTGGTCTAGTATTTATAGGAAAAATTACCACCCTGCGCGACGGCGCGCAAGTCACCTGCACGATCCAGTCTCGGCGCGCAGGTCTTCTACCCTGCTAGACACTTGCGCGACCAACTACCAAACATGCGCGAACCTGTTTCCTTTGCCATATTTTGATCTACTGATCTTGAAAATCATATGGCGTGCATGTTTCCTATGCTCCAAGCCCTCGGCGCGCAAGTCCCTTCGCCAAAAACACTTTTCATCAGCTATCGATTTTCAGGCCCAAAAATTTGGCAAAAACTGGAAAACGGCGCCACCTTGTATCTGTTCTTTTGTACCGCCTCCAGATCATCCATTACTTTTGTTGACGTACTTGAATAAAACATGGATTGTTGACCTCAGCTCTTAGACTCGACATTCCACCATGAAAACGCCCTTTTTCAATAAATTTGTATGTCATGGTTTGCGTTGTCAACAATCACAACAGATGTCCACTTTTTCAACAAACACAATCACCTCAAAAATGATTCAATGATGCCTTGATGGATTTTTGCCCAACAATCTCCCCCTTTGGGTTTGTTGAAAACTCTTTTATGGAAATATACATCGTTAATTCTTCTGCCACCATTCACCTTTTGCGATTCTGATAGCGATCAAGGATTTACTTAACATATACTCTAAGCCCACATGAGCAATCCTCGGCGTGAGAAACTAGATTAAATGGAAAGTTCATCAATGAATCACTTCATCTCTGACATCCACTATTGACACCAAACTGATTCCAATTTGTACTAAACTGATACCAATTGTTGAAGGAATTGTTGGAAGACCAATTTTTGTTTGGAAATATTTTTACCACATTCCAACACGACCCTTCTGCTTTTATCACGATCCGCAGCTGTCGTGATATCTATTCATTGATCTATCACTTCTAGCATCGTCATATTTAAATGCTCCCCCTTTCTGTTCACAGCTTTATCCCTTGTCATCTTCAAAACCTCTTTAGTCCTATTGCCTGTGTTGTCCAAGCTAAGCTCTGGCTATGAACATTAAACTAACTTCAACTCCCCCTATCTGGATTCTCTACTTTTCAGCTTCTCCCCATATCATTCATGATTTATCAAATATCCACATTGTCTTCCCCTTGAATAATCACTATTTTCTCCCCCTTTGTCAACGAACCCAAAGGACACTCCTTTATAGTCTGTAACATAGTAGAGAACACATATCAGCACATTAGGGGAAAACACATCATACCTCGGGGAGAGGGGGGGTTCCACATCCACACTATTTCAAGTGTGGGGAATCGTCTGAACTCCTAGAGCCAGTCGATGCCTCTCAAAAGCTTCCTTGGGTAAGGCCTTTGTCAGAATGTCTGCAACCTGTAACTCTGTAGGCACATACTCCAACTTCACGATTCCCTGATCAACCTTCTCCTTGATAAAATGATACTTTATCTCAATGTGCTTGGTCCTTGAGTGATGGATGGGATTTTGGCTAAGATTGATTGCACTTGTTTTATCACACTAGATTCCGATCGGAGACTTCACTTCAACTCCCATATCTTCAAGTTGCTTCTCCATCAACAATAACTGTGTGCATGCTTGAGTGGCTGCAATATACTCACCTTCTGTAGTGCTCAATGAAATGCAATCTTGCTTCTTGATTAGCCAAGAAATACACAATACACCAAGATAAAATGCACCACATGACATTGATTTTCTATCATCTACTGAACCGGCCCAGTCTGCATCAGTATATCCCAATAACTCTGTTTGAGATTTGTTAGTATATGTCGAGCCGAAATCCACTGTGACCTGGATATACCGAATTATTCTTTTCACTGAAATCATGTGGATTTCCTTGGGATTACTCTAATATCTCACTTCTTGGCATGTGGAAAAAACAACATCAGGCCTTGTTGCAGTCAAGTAAAAAAACTTCCAATAATTTTCCTGTATTCTGTGATATTAACTGCCTTTCCAGCATTATCTTTTGATAATTTCAGCCTGGTAGCAATCGGAGTCTTCATCTCCTTGGAATTATCCATTCCAAACCTTCTTAAAACCTCCTTGGAATATTTGGATTGAGAAATGAATGTTACATTACTTCCTTGTGTCACCTGTAAACCAAGGAAAAATGTTAGCTCTCCAATCATTGACATTTCAAACTCATTTTTAATAAATTTAGAAAACTGTCTTCACTGAGCTTAATCTGATCCGCCAAAAATTATTTCATCGACATACACTAGCACTGTCATCCATTGATTACTTTCAATACTGAAATAAAGATTGTAATCAACTCCTCCAAGCTGAAAACCAAGCTTCTCCAAGTACTGATCAAGCCTTGAGTACCATAATATTGGTGCTTGTTTTATCCCATACAATGCCTTCTTCAGCCTGCAAACATTGTTCTCGTACTCATGAATGAGAAAACCATCTGGCTGCTCAATGAACACCTATTCTTCCAGAACCCCATTCAAGAATGCGGATTTGACATCCATCTGGAACACTTTGAACTTTCTTTGCACTTCTATGGTCAAAAATAATCTGATTGTCTCCATCCTTGCAACCGGTGCAAATTTCTCATCTACATCTATTCCCTCGATCTAGGAGTACCCCTTGCACACTAGTCGTGATTTGTTCTGAATCACCGTGCCATATTCATTCATCTTATTGAAATACACCCAATTAGTCCCGATGACATTCTTGTCAGCTGGCCTCAAAACAGTCTATCATGTTTGGTTCTTCTCAATTTGATCAAGCTCTTCATTCATATCCTGAACCCAGTTTTCATCTTCAGCTGCATCGGAAAAACATTTTGTCTCTACCTGAGACAAAAACGATGTTTGCTGTAATGATTTCATTCTTCGACTCCGAACTGTTGCTGTCTGATCACCAATGATATTCTGCCTATCAATTTCAGCTCGACTCTTTGGCTTCCTTGCAGACACAGACTTTACACTTTCTTGTTCATCATCAGTATCTTCTTCTGAGTCAGCCTCTGCCACTTCTACTCCCCTTGTTTCTCTTACCTCATCATCACTTTCATCCAAAAATTATTCACTATGCCGTTGAGCATTCTATTCATTTTCGACTACAGTGACATCATTTCTCTCAAAAATTGTTCCCAGCCCTTTGTTGAAGCATTTATATTCTTTACTTTTCCCTATGTAGCCAAGGAATATCCCTTCATCTCCTCGTGCCTCAAACTTCCTGTGATTTTCTTTATTGAGAATGAAACACTTACTTCCAAAGATTTGAAAGTATTTCAACGTTTGCTTCATTCCGTACCACAGTTCATTCGGAGTCTTCCCTTGCTTCGGACACAACAGAGACCTGTTCAAAACACAAACTGATGTCAAAACTGCTTCCTTCCAAAATTTCTCTGGTAGTTCTTTATTAATAAGCATCGTTCTGGCCATGTTGTTGATAATCCGATTTCTCCTTTCAACCACTCCATTCTACTGGGGAGTTCTCACTGATGAAACTTGATGCCTTATCCCATGTTTCTCGAGATAGTTTTCAACTTGATTGTTTGTGAATTCTATATCGTTATCAGTATGAAACTTTAGAATTTTCTGCCCAAGCATCTTTTATGACTCCCTCCTATACTGCTTTATGCAACTGAACACCTCTTTCTTATGGGTAATGATGAATACCCATGCCATTCTTCTATAATATTCAATGAAAAGAACATAGTAACTTTTCCCATTTATAGCTCATGGTGAGATAGGTCCACATACATCAGCATGCACCAATTCGAGAACTCCAGTTGTTTTTTGTTCCTTTGGCTTGTATGTCTTTCTGATGAGTATCCATTGTTGAAAAGAATCACACGTATGAGTGTGATCACGTGATATTTTGGGAAGGTCTCTAGAAACATCACACTTTACCAGATCTTCCATGGATGGTTGACATAGATGACCAAGTCGCTTATGCCACAGCTGGTTTTCTTCTTCTCTGGATAAAAAGCATGAATCTTCTTCCCCACCTACCAGGTAAAGATTTCCATTTGTTCATTTTCCCTGTAGAATGACTGCTCCATCTTTTCCTTTAATAGTACACATCTTCTTGGTAAATCGGATAGAGTTCCCAGAGTCACATAGTTGACTGACACTAAGCAAGTTATGATTGAGACCCTCTACTACCAAGACATCTGCACGTCTCATTTCTTTACCCCCAAACTTGGCTTTCCCTGAGCCAAATATCTTCTGGCCTTCATCATTTCCAAATTTGACAACTCCTTATTTGTCATATTTTATGCCTGTAACAAGATCCTTATTACATGTCATGTGGGATGTGAAACCACTGTCAAGGATACACACACGAGATCGATCTGATGCTTTAAGGGAAATCTCCGCTACCACGGCCTTCTCATTTTTATTCTTCTTGGTCCATACTTTTTCTTTAACACTCGGCATGGATTGAGACTTCTTTTCTTTCTCAGAGTACGATGGACCAACCTCATCTTTCAAAGCCACAAATCTATTCTGCATTTTTAACTCACCTGTCGGTTTATTGATCTGCTGCTTGTGAATGTTTTGATTCTGCTTTGGCACATTTCTCTGAATGGTCGAAGTACAATACCTAGCAATGTGCCCAAATCCTCCGCACCAAAAATAGTGTCCTTGGAAATATGTTCTGGAAAACCGTTATCTGTTTGGTTTCCATCTCTATTCTTGTTCCCTTTGATATCTTTTGGATATGGAACATACATACTATGATTGTCTCATATTTCCACAACAATAACACCTGATATAAGGTGCATTCCTTCGTGTTACTTCAGCACTATGAGTTTCGCCTTGGGATCTCTGAATATTATAATTCTTCTTTGTGCCCAAATCCACCTTCAATCTCGGGACAGGTGCTTGCGGTCTGAATTTAACTGCCACATATTTTTGTTTCTGATTAAACCATGAATCAGCCTTAACTTCTGAGCTCAATTTCTGCTTCATTCTTGCTGAACTACTAGGCTCTTCTTTCTTCTTTTCAGTCTTCGTGATGACCTGCTTTCCCAAGAATGTGTTGGGATTCAAAGGTTTTCCGGGTCTTTAACATTTCTCCGCTGACCGAAAACATCCTCTTCAAGATCTTCAATACGCTTGACGTGATCTTTCACTTTTCTATTCAAGCAATCGCTCTCCCTTGTCTGTTCTTCAATCTTGAGCTTATGCTCATCAACCTTTTCTGTGCGCTCTGGCCAGGAAGACTTAAGACATTCAATTTCTTTCACTAGCTCAGACTTCTCTTCTTCATGTTGTTGTATATAGAGTTTGGCATCATGTACCACCTTGTTGGATTTCTTTGTTTTTTCTCTCCAAACACCTATCTCTTGATGTGATGCTTCTAATTCAGCTTCCACGTCAACTCTCCCTTCAATTTCTTCTTCTTCCTCATCAGTTTCATTTTATTTCTTTTCTTGAACACTACTGAAAACAGCCACCATTGCATTTTTTCCACGATCTTTACAGTTTTCTATCTCTTCAAATTCTTCACCCTCAGACTCATCTGAACTGTCTATTTCTTGTGAAAGAATATTCTTCTTCTGAAAGAAATTTCTCTTGAACTGCTTCTTCCCTTTGACATAGGCTGAGGATTTATTCCTGGGAATTTCAAATTCATCTTCATCGTTTTCTTCTTGAAACTTTTTGGGACACCTTGCAGCAAGATGACCAAATTTTCCACATCTGAAGCAAGCAAGTTGAAGCATCCCTTTGAATTTTCCTTTTTATCTTTAAAGATTTGAGGAGAGGAATGACATTACCTCATCTGTCTCTTCTTCTTCCCGAGAATATTCAATGGTAAGCTTCTTCATGGCCTTAAATACCACCTCTTTGGACTTCCCCTTTTCCACAGCCTCATTATCATCATTGCTCACTTCATATACAACCAAGGTACGGTGCAAATTGTCCAGTGTCAGCTCTTTTCGATCATTATCTTCTAGAACTGATACTTTCATATTGAACCGAGGTGGAATTTTCCTCAAGAGGCGCTTTACGATCTTTATGTCTTGAATGAATTCACCAAGACCTCGCATTTCTTCCACAACAATATTTACCCTATCAAAGAATGCATCAACAGACTCATTCGGGTTCATTTTCAGATCTTCATATTTGTTCCACAACACCTGCAGCTTTGCCTCTCTGACCTTTGTATCCCCATCATATATATTCAATAGATTTTCCCACATGGCTCGTGACGTTTTGCATGACATCACCTTTGTATATATAGGATTGGACAGAGCTCCCCCTAAGGAATTAATTGCTTTGGCATCTGCATCCATCTCTCTGCGTTCATCTTCTGATAATGTGCCACTATTAATATCAGATGTTATGCCATGCATTGCTGTTGTGAATACATCCATTCCCAAAAATCGAAAGTAGTGTTGCATCCGATTCTTCCATAGCTGAAAGTTGTTCCCATTGAAGATTGGAATCCCTTTATGATTAGTGACCTCCATTGAGAGAAGACCTAATATCAACCTTTCCCTCTGATACCAATTGTTAGGTCCACAAAGCTGAATATCCTAAGAGGGGGGTGAATCAGTGTATGACTAATTCAAAATTAACACACGTTCTGATCTTGTTTCGCTGTTAAGAAAAACACTATTGTCTCTCTTTCCTATTGAATATAGTAAATAGAAAGTAAAGCATGCACAAGACACAACAATTTTACTTGTGTCACCGCAAAGGGCTACGTCCAAAGAGCATAAACCGACAAGTTGTCGGTCGTACCAATTCCACTAAACTTCACTAGATGTGGATTACAATGTTCGGTCTAGATCACTTCTATGCCCAGGCTCACTGCCTTTACAATGTTTAGAGTCAGCTCACTGCTTCCCCAAGGGTCACTCCATGTTTCTCTCTCTCTAGATCACTGTCGGTGGAGTGGATCACCTTATTTCTCTTCCTTTGCACACTTCTCTTGGAAGGAATCCACTCACAGTTTATAGACATGTAGGTCTCTTCATTTGCATGAAAGAATGCATCTTCCTCTATAAGTAGATTCTCTGTTGACACCCAATTTTCACCTGTAGACGAATCTCTCTTTGCACCGAAGGTATTAGGCAAACATCCAACTTCCACGCAGCCTGAAAATCACTGCTGGAAATAATACTTACTTGTTGGGCAAGTAAATCTCGGCGCGCAAGTATCGGCGTGCAAGTCTCAACGGGCGCGCAAGTCCTCCTCAAACACTTGCGCGACTCAAGCTTCCTCACCTCCAAACCTATGTGACTCACTTACATTTACACCCAATCCAATAATGGCGTGTAACTCCACACTGGCGCATTGCTTCAAACACTGGCGCCCAACTATCACCCTGGCGCGCAAGTCCCACCTACGCGACCACACACACCACTTGCGCGACCACCACACCTACGCGACGGGAGCTCTGATTTCACAAAGTGTTGAACTCTGGTTTTAGAATGAAGAGGGGTGGTCCTGTATTTATCGGAAAATTGACCACCCTTCACGACGGCGCGCAAGTCACCTGTGCGATCCAGTCTCGACGCGCAGGTCTTCTGCCCTGCTAGACACTTGCGCGACCAACTCCCAAACTTGCGCAAAACTATTTCCTTTGCCATATTTTGAGCTTTTGATATTGAAAAACACATGGCGCGCAAGTTTCCAATGCTCCAAGCCCTCGGCGCGCAAGTCCCTTTGCCAAAAACAATTTTCTTCATTTTTCGATTTTCAGGCCCAAAAACAGGGCAAACACTGGAAAATGGCGCCACCTTGTATCTGTTCTTTTGTACCGCCTCCAGATCATCCATTCCTTTTATCCAAGTTCTTGAATCAAACATGGATCGTTGAACTCAACTCTTGGACTCAACATTCCACCATGAAAACCCCCTTTGTCAACAAATTTGTATGGCATGGTTTGTGTTGTCAATAATCACAATAGATGTCCACTTTTTCAACAAACACAATCACCACAAAAATGCTTCAATGATGCCTTGAGGGATTTTTTCCCAACATACCACCTCTTATATAAAATTTTCCATTAGAGGCATCTCTTACACCGCCTTGATCAGTCTGTCATGAACATCGTCCAACGTAGTCATGCATTATTTGTTCTAGATCCAAGATATCAGATCATTGTGCCATGTGTGGATGAGAAATGATCGACCATTATTCATAACATGAAGAATGAAAATAAAGCATGTCATTTGGGAGAGTAAATCCAAACAAAACACTTGAGGAATGACCCTCCCCCTATTTTTTCACGGTGTCAATCCGCTCTAGTAAGAATTGTTAATCAGAACAAACATTGAGAACTCAAATCCCCCAATGATAATCCTAATTTAAAATTCCATCCCGCAAGAAAGATCAAACATTGGGGCAACCAAATCATGGGTGGATTCGCATTCACCATATTAAAAAAGAATGGGCAAACGAACATAATTTAAATTACAACCACTACCTGGGTTGGATTTTTCATTGGAGAATAACAGTGTCTCTACGTTTGTCATTACGTGATCCTCTATTTATGGCTATCGGTCGATATTCATTGGTGACCATCCATTAGAAGGTGGATGGAATTCATTATCATCACCCACTAGTTATTTTGAGCAGTACCAGGATGGTGCCAACAATCCAGCATTGTCTTCTTGAACATTAATGGATGAAACATGAATCATCATTTGGGTTACATTTCTGTTATGAAGTATTTATGAAATTTCATTTAATGGAACAACGTATTCAATTTCACTGTGTTAACCAAAGTTGATTCTTTTCTAGGAGAATGCCACCATTCTGAGTCCAACGGTGCCTGATGATTTTTAATCTAAGGACCGGTTCAAAATATAGAATAACCTGCTCTCAGGTTTAATAAATAAACTTTAGAAAAGATCGGAAATCATTTCCTACCACTATGGGTCTCAGAATGACATGTTTTCTTAGATCCTAGTCTCATAAAAATACCATTTAAATTTATAAAACAATTACATGGAATTTCAAGACATTATAGTTTATTAGTTTACATGATGATTAAGACTCATTCTAATAGACACATTAACATAAAACCTCATTTTAAAAAGATTAATGATTTATTTTATAAATATTTTTATTCCATGTAAAGAATCATAAAAATTATATTATTGATATAATTAAATGGATTTAAATGTATTTTAATGGACCTTTTGTTAATTCCATAATAATTTTCTTAATGAAAACCATATTTCAATATTTTTTCATTTTTTGGTTGATACAAGAATTGTCAATGGTTTGTGATACTTGAGATATTGAATGAATCCATAGAATTTTTTTCCTATGTTTCTAGAACAATAGGTCTACATTTTTATAGTTCTACTGAATAATATCTAGATTATATTTTTTCATCATATTACAAATATCCTTGACGTAATAGTTTATTATAATAATCAATTCAATATAGAGACATAGTTTTCATTATAGTGAGATGAAGTTGTGTTTTTGTAGAGGCCCAAATCTTGACGTACATGGACATTACATTAATTTTTCGGAATACTTAATAAATAAAAAAAAACTACACTCAAGGACCGTAATAGTTTAGTGTCTTTAGAAACATGGAACATAATCCTCTAATCATGGTGAAAGATCTTCAAAATCTCCCATAAAGATCTCCCCCTTTTGTTTTCTTAACTAAAACCATTCTTTATATCATGGGGAAAAGAAAACATATAAAGGGTGAGCTCAAATGCTCAGTAAGGGTAATTATGGAGAAAATAAGACAAACCATATACATTTGAACTTAAAAATAGGAACATACTATTTAAACATCAAAATCATGAGCAATGACATAAAACATGGCAGTACGTAAGGCATAGATCATAATTTATCATCAATCATGATAAAATAGCATGGAAATAAAACATGTAATTGTGGAAAACCATTAAGCACATGATATGATTCCCATAGTAGCTAAGGAATGGCTGCCTAGACCATCTTAGTGGATAAAGTCCCTTACTGAACCGGGTTTACATGTCGTTCCAGCCCTATATTATTGAACCGGATTTACATTCTGTTCCATCCATGTCTATACCATGAGATATAAATCTTTACCCAATGCATTGGAGGGATATATAGGTCCCACCCATCTCATAATGATACCATCTTTATGTGTGCCACAAGATCATAAATCATACATCATAGCATAACCAATGTAATAAAAATGGGATTCTTAAACATCATGTCATCATAACATAATACATATAAGATAAAAGGACATCATAAAAATAATTCCATCATAACGTAATCAAATCAATGTGAAAATAGGGATAGAAACATAAGATGGAAAATAATTTTGACAAAACTCTTGAACTTCATTCTTGACGAAGATATCCTTTCTACTTCAAAATAATTTTCATTTCACAAAATTCCATGCAATTTTAAAAGAAATGTATTTTTTTGAAAATAGTCATGAAATATTGAGGATGAATCTTCATGAAAATAAGGCTTTATGAAACTGTAAAAATCCGATCATGTCGTATAAGTTAAAAAAACATTCCTCTCGTACTTTTTCCTGAAAGGTAAAAATGTACCTCGTATGGTAAAAAAGAATGGTTCCTTACATACCATGTAGTAAAAGTAAAAAATGTGTAAGAAGGACTTTAAACATAAATGAAACCATTTTTAGAAAACAGATACATGGATGATAAATATAACCCCAGTAAATACTTACAAATAATCAATCTCGTATAAGACTGAGATTGGAATAATTTTCCCTTACCTTAGGTCTGATATGCTTCGTACATATCTGAACCATCTGTATAATGATTTAAATAATTTCATTGAATTATTATAGAATCGGATTCATTGTTATGATATCATATATGGTTCACTTATGACTTTTTATTACCCGTTCTTTTTTAAATTCATGTTAAAGTACCGTTTTTGGTAAAATCATTTCATTTATCGTTTGTATTTTGAATTGTAATTATTAATATGACTACTTAGATCATGATTACTTAATTACAGAATATAAAACATGATTTATATATAATATATATTCTGAATATAAATATATACAATCGATCGATAAAGGGAAAGAATTACACAGTTCATGGAGACGGTAGGTCGTACGTACGCATGAACGGTGTTTTAATTTCCTTATTAAATTGAATAGAATTAAGTAGATGAAATATATATATATATATATATATATATTAGCTGTATTAGGTCATATATTTCCTGATTACATATTATATATACTTTATAATCTTTCTTGAATTGTTAACATTGAAAATGAATCTCATCGCGTCGTGGAGACGGTAATCCGTACGTACGCATGAGCTATGATATCGTTCCCATATTTATGGAATTGAATTGGAGTGGATGATATAATTTCTTAGAATAAGTATGATGTTATAATAACTATATATAGTTATCCTTTACACCATTATACCCATCCAAGTAAGGTGGTGGTGGAAAAAAATATTACACTACGGCGTTGAGACGGTATTCCATACGTACACACGCGCGGTGATTTTGTTTTCCGTAAGATGGATAGAAGGTGAAATATGGTTGTTTCATATTTATAATAACATATCAGTATATAATTAATACGTTTGTTATTACTTTATATTGAAACAACTAAAGAAGAGTAAGTAGAAGAAGAAAATAAATTTGAAATAATCGGTAACGAATATTACCTCTTCTTCGACGCGCCTCTTTGAAACCTCCTCTTAGGGAACTAAAATTGGTCTTTGAAGACAAACAGGACCTATATTATGTTTATAAGGATGTTTAGAAGGTAAATGGGCAGGGTTTTGCCGAGATTCAACGCTCAAAATTGTGTGAGGAGGAGAGAAAGGCGGTGCCCTTTTATAAGAGAGGAGGCGGGCACCTTTGGAATCCTCAAAAATATTATTTTAATATAAATTCAAACCCCACATAAAAACCTCCAAAAATGACTCAATTCGAAGATTATATGAGGTAGGGTCGTAATATCATCAACCAATCAAATTTTTACATGTTTTGATCTTATTTTAAACCTTATCATTTTGATTTATCTTTATTTAATCTATTTAATTTTATTTGTGGTAATAAAATTCTAAATTTTAAATGGTTATAAATAATCACTTATGTGTTGTTTATTTTCAATAATTGGATACTTTATGATATTTTAGAATATATAAATTTCAATGTATAATTTTTAAATATTTTTGTGATTTTTAAACAACCTAATAATATGTTATTTTTATAAAATAACAAAAGTGTCAATTTTGACACTATTCATTTATTTGAATTTAAATAAAATCCACACAGAGGATATATTCGAACTAAAATATATAATAGGTTCCTAAAATGTCATATTATTCTAGAAAATTAGTGGATAATATTTAATATTTCATATTATATTTATTTTACTAATTGTAAAACCATTTATTTGATACTTCTCATAATAAAATAATTTCAACAACATTTTTGTATAATTATTAAATATACTTATTTTTGCATAAAAATTAAAAATAAAACACTAGGAGAAATATAAATCTTAAATATTTTATAATAATACTTTTAGTCGAATTTATATTCTAAAACAACCTACTTTTAAAATGTTATATTTATTAAATTATGACGGTGACAACTTTGACATCATTTAAAATAATATAATATAAGTGTCATAATCACTTTAATAAGACTCTGAACTGTCAGATATTCTGTCATTGGATGATTATGGTGTATATATAAACTACCAATAAGTTTTGGTCTGCTTTGTGATCCTTTTAATGGGTATTATTATATCAATAAAAACAATATTACTTATTTTTCACTAAATAAATAATTTCTGCATCATTAATGTATAAGCAATTAAGGTTATTAAATATCTCTTAAAAATTATAAATAAATTACCATGATAATGAAAATCATTTTATCCTTCAAATGAGTATTTATAACAGAATTTATATTCTGTATAAACTTATATTAAAAATAATTTAATTATTAAAGTTGAGTGAGACATATTTCACTTTTCTTTAAATAAAATAAACTAAAGGCCTTAATCACCTCCAAGTGGGTTCCAATGGATTCCATTTCGACCCAAATATGACTTAGTAAGAAATATAAGCATCCAATTATATTAAGACAAGTGTTAGGGTAATTTTATAATATTATATTTACCCTTAATTACCCGATTTACCTTTTACAATGGTAAATAAAATTTACTGTAGTTACTATTCATAATGCCCAAAAAAAAGTAGCCTATTAAAATAATTTGTACCCACTGATTCCTAATATGGAATCCATTTTTATAAATTCAATACACAAAAGTAGTATAAATTAACTTAATATTAATCCTATTGTTAAGAAAACGATTTTTAAATGTTTAAACATTGCAAAAGATTAAAATGATTTTACCTATGAATTCAATGTAAAATCAATGCTAACGAAATAAATTATATTAAATGGTAAAAATTTATTCTATTTATAATTTAAAACCATTAAATATTATAATTTAACCATATAAATTATTACGATGAAAAAAGTTGTTTTTAATTAAAATAAAGCGTGTTTTTTCTATTCATTAAAATATGAAAGTAATCAAAAAAATATCAAAACTTTATCCAATGCAAATTTTAGTATCCTGATTCAAAATAAGAAGTTTATTTTTTAAAATTTAACTTATAAACTTGTCAAAAATTATATTTAAAATGGTTGCGCCATCAAAAATGCGGCAAAACTGCATTTTTTGAAAAATACTGATTTTACCCGATAAATTTATTTTGTTCTCATACCGTGTTCTATAAAATGCGTAAGATGAATTATATTGTCATAAAATTCAAAATTTATTTACTACTATTCATAATGGCTAGTTTATAATAATATTATAACCATATATCGGTGTTTAGTGAAACCCGGTATTGCGTACAACACACGCTATCGAGGAAGGTTGTGATTGCGTGTAATGCAAGCCTTGTCAGGGTTGTGTGTAGTGCAAGACTCCTTTGTTGTTGAGTATAACAATTTCCAACCATATTTAATTTATAAATTTATTATATATATATAAACACTCAATTTTTCATAGAATAACTACTATCAAATAAACATGAAATTCTGTGTAACACGATCCAAGATTACTGTTGCGTATACTGCAAGCTAATACGGTGTTGTGTATAGCATAAGATAATCTTGGTGTAGCAGACAACAAAAGATATGAATGAAATTAAAATGAATATATCTTATAAAATCTTGGGGTGTTACATTCTACCCCACCTAAAATAAATTTCTCCCTCAAAATTCTTCGGGGTTATAAATGGTTTATTACTTGAGAGTTTCTTTCATAGAAACCCACATCGTAAAAAGGAACACTAATGTTTAATTTTAAAAAGTGAATTATGAAACATATCGGTTACCCAAATTAACTCATCACTGGGTTTCCAAAATGGAGAACATATTTGAAAATATGGATATGGAAGAGAAACCTAACCATCAATTTCTGCTGGAGAGTGGTAGAGTACATGGCTATGAAAAAGCCAACTATCACAAAGCCGTAAATTTGTGATGATCTAAGGTACCATCTGATTCTTCGGATATAAGGGCACTAGGAAAACATTTTTGGTTTTCAAGATCATTTCCATAAATTTGAAGAATTTGAAATAGAATAAATACTTACTCTATTTCGGTATAATCTCATCGTTGTTCGTGCCTTGAACAGTTTCCACTTAATCTCTTGAAATTATCATTAGTGAAGTGTTAGCAGATCATGTGATAGAATGATGGGTCCTTCCATATATCTCTAACAAAAGGTTAGGAAAAAGTTATCAAATATACATAAGTCCATTTATGGTGAGGTTAATAATATATGATTCCAAAAATGGACTTATAATTCATCTATCATACCGCTTAATAAAATAAAAATAGTTTATACTAACCAGGGACATCATGTAGGCCAGTGGTAGGCAATAAAGGCATGTCGCACTTTGGTTGTGGGTTCGATTCCCACAGCCTTGTCCGACACGACGGGTTTTCGCCTGTCCTTCAGGTAGTCCTTTTTCTAAAACTACATTATTATAAAATCCCATAAATAATATCGAACAAATTACTATCCTTAAAAAATACTAACTTATGTCCAACATAATCCATTCCAATATTTAGGCTTATCTAAAATACTTATGTCCAAGCTTATAGTATAAAGAAACCAATTACAAGAAATGTCATCTATCGAGCCTGTGAATACCATAATTTATCCCCAATATATCATATGATATATCTTGTTGGTCACATTCCAAACATGTGAATACCTTAATCATGTATTCTATTGAAAAATTAATACACATTGAACCTTAGTGAAAACATGAATGCTGTCAAAAGTTAACTCTTTCCACATACCAAAATCCCAAAATTTTGATATAATCAAACCATGATATCACTTTCTCCTTATATGAGTCGTGACCTCATGAATACTATAAAAAATTTCATTTTCTCCTTATCCATTCATTATACGCATATCATCTGCTTTCCAAAAATATTTCAAACACTTTTCATGGTTACCTGTACCATATAATTATTGAAAACCAGAATTAACCAATACATAGATATTACAATATTTCATGAAAGTACCTCAACAACATTATTCTTGAATACCAATAAGTAACCACTTCAATCCATCCTCTTCAATTCTTTTCATGTAATACGTCCTTCCTTGATTTAGAAGTAACCTCTTAGGTCTGGGCATTGAGTTGGGTAATGATCGTGTTCTCCACAAATAAGACATTGAACTCCATGACATTTTGTCACTCTGTGACCCTTTTCCCCTCACAGATAACATCTTCCCCTCCATTTGAGGTATTCCTCAAGGTTCTTCTTCCCTTCTTTAGAAATATCAATCTTCATTTCTCAATGCTCCTCACCACGTGAACATGAATAAAATTTCATCTTCCTCTTATTTGATGTCTTAGGAAAATAACTAAAGTTCACCTTGTTAATCATATATCGAGATGACTGATTCGACATAATCACAATATCTTTCTCTCTAGGCATTACAAAATTTCGTTGCTCATGGTCACCAATTTTTCCATTAGATTCAATTTTAACACAATTCCTTCTGGGCCCCTCCACTGACTAAAACCAAAAACCAATGTGTAAGAAACAGTTAAAATAATGAGGAACCACATAATCATAAAAAGTCACTTATGGGATGTCTACCTTATCACACATTCTTTAATCCATGACACCATTGGTTCTCCCTAGGTTATTCATGATCTTCAACATAATTCTAATACATTAACCTATATTTATACAAATCCTTAGGTACTTCCCTAGACATACAATAGAAATATCTCTAGGAATATCAATAAAGTTTTCACATCTTTGTTTCCAAAGGTTGACTAAAACTTTCCTCTGATACCAACTTTAGAGGCCCAAAGCTTGACGTACATGGACATTACATTAATTTTGCGGAATACTTAATACATAACAAAAACCAACACTCAAGGATCGTAATATTTTAGTGTCTTTGGAAACTCGGAACATAATCTTCTAATCATGGTGAAAGATCTTCATCATCTCCCATAAAGATCTTCCCCTTTTGTTTTCTTACCTAAAACCGTTATTTATATCCTGGGGAAAAGAAAACATATAAAGGATGAGGTCAAATGCTCAGTAAGGTTAAGCATGGATAACTAAAACAAACCATATACATTTGAACTTCAAAATAGGAACTGAATATTTAAACATCAAAATCATGAGCAATGACATAAAACATGGTAGTACATAAGGAATAGATCATAATGGATCATCAATCATGATAAAATAGCATGTGAAAAAACATTTAATTGTGGAAAACCATTAACCACATGATATGATTTCCATAGTAGCCAAGGCATTTCTTCCAAGACCATCTTAGTGGACAAAGCCTCTTACTGAACCGGGTTTACTTGCTGTTCCAGCCCTGTATTACTGAACTGGATTTACTTTTCGTTCCCTCCATGTCCATCTCATGAGATATAAATATTTACCCAATGCATTGGAGGGAGATATAGGTCCCACCAATCTCATAATGATACCATTCTTATGTGTGCCACAAGATCATAAAGCATTCATCATAGCATGACCCATGTAATGAAAATGGGATTCTTAATCATCATTCCATCATAACATAATACATATAAGATAAAAGGACATCATAAAAATAATTCCATCATAACATAATCAAATAAATGTAAAAATAGGGATATAAACATAACCCTATATTAACTTAGATGGAAAATAATTTTGATAAAACACTTAAACTTCATTCTTGAGGAAAATATCCTTTCCACTTCAAAATCAATTTCTTTTCTCAAAATGCCATTAAATTTTAAAAGAAAAGTATTTTTATGAAAATAGTCATGAAATATTGTGGAAGAGTCTTCAGGAAAATAATTGTTTATGAAACCGTAAAAATCTGGTCATGTCGTATTAGTTAAAAAAACATTCTTCACGTACTTTTTCTAGAAAAGTCAAAAAGTACCTCGTATGGTAAAAAAAGAATGGTTCCTTACATACCATTTAGTAAAATTAAAAATGGTTAAGAAAGAATTTAAACATACATGAAACCATTTTTAGAAAATAGGGACATGGATGATAAATATAACCCCAGTAAATACTTACGAATAAACAATCTCAGATAAGAATGATATTGGAATCATTATCACTTACCTTACGTCTGATATAATTCGTACGTATTCGAACCACCTGTATAATGATTTAAATAATTTCATTGAGTTATTAAATAATCATATTCATTGTTATTATATCATATATGGTTCACTAATGACTTTATATTACCCGTTCTTTTGTAAATTCATGTTAATGTTGTGTTTTGGGTAAAATCGTTTCATTTTTCGTTCGTATTTTGAATTGTAATAAGTAATATGATTAAATAGATCATGATTACTTAATTATAGAATATAAAACATGATTTATATATAATATATATTCAGAATATACATATATATAATAGATCGATAATGGGAAATAAATACACCGTTCATGGAGACGGTAGGTCGTTCGTACGCATGAACGCTGTTTTCATTTCCTTATTGAATTGAATGGAATTAAGTAGATGACATATATTTATATATAAATAAATACAGTAGAATTATTATGTCATATATTTCATTATTACTTATTATATATACTTTATAATCATTCTTGAATTGTTAACATGGAAAATGAATCTCATCGCGTCATGGAGACGGTAATCCGTATGTACGCACGAGCGATGATATCGTACCCATATTAATTGAATAGAATTAGAGTGGATTATATAATATCTTAGAATAATTATGATGTAATAATAACCATATATAGTTATTCTTTTCACAGTTACACCAATCCAAGTAAGGTGGTGGTGGAAAAACAGATTACACCACGGCGTAGAGACGGTATTCCGTACATACGCATGTGCGGTGATTTCATTTTTTGTAGGATGGATAGAAGGTCAAATAGTGTTGTCTAATACTTATAATAACATATCAGTATATAATTAATAATGATGTTATTACTTTATAATTAAACACCTAAAGAAGAGGAAGTATAAGAAGATATAAATTTGAATGAATCGGTAACAGATAATACCTTTTCTTCAACACGCCTATTTGAATCCTCCACTTAGGGCACTAAAATTGGTAATTGAAGAAGACCAGGACCTCTAGTATGTTTATAATCAAATTGATATGGGAAATGGGTAGGGTTTGGCCAAGCTTCAAGTCTCAAAATGTTCTGAGGAGGTGCGGGAGGAGGTTCCCTTTTATAAGGGAGGAGAGGGGAACCTTTTGAATCCTCAAAAATATTAGTTTAATATAAATTCGAAACCCACATAAAAACCTCCAAAAATGACTCAATTATAAGATTAGATGATTTATGGTTGTAATATCTTCATCCAATCAAATTTAGACATGTTTTGAGCTTATTCTAAACCTTATCATTTTTATTTATCCTTATTTAATCTATTTAACTTTATTGTGGTAATAAATTTATAACTTTTAAATGGTTATAAATAATCACTTATGTGTTGTAAATTTTCCATAATTGGATACATTATGACATTTTCGACTGTATAAATTTCAATTTACAATTTTTAAATATTTTTGTGATTTTTAAACTATTTAATAATATATTATTTTTATAAAATAACAATAGTGTCAATTTTGACACTATTCATTTATGTGAATTTAAATAAATTACAAATAGAGGATATAATAGAAATAAAATATTTAATAGGTTCTTAACATGTCATATTAATCTATAAAATTAGTGGAGCACATTAAATAGTTCATATAATATTTATTTTACTATTTGTAAAACCATTTATTTGATACTTCTCTTAAAACAATAATTTCAACAACATTTTTGTATAATTATTAAATATACTTATTTGTTGCATAAAAATTAAAAATAAAGTACTAGGATGAAAATAAATCTCATATATTTCATAATAATACTTTTATTCGGATTTATATTCTAAAACAACATTCTTTTAAAATGTTATATTTATTAAATTATGAAGGTGACAACCTTGACATGATTTAAAATAAAATAATATAAGTGTAATAATCACTTTTATAAGACTACAAAAGGTCATATATTCGTTAATTGGATGATTATGGTGTATATATACACTACCAATAAGTTTTGGTCAGTTTTGTGAGACTTTTAATGGGTATTATTATTTCAATAAAAACTATATTACTTATTTTTTCACTAAATAAATAATTTCTGTATCATTAATGTATAAGTTATTAAGGTAATTAAATATCTCATAAAAATTAAAAATAAATTTCCATGATAAAGGAATATATTTTATCTTTCAAATGAGTATTTATAACCTCATTTATATTCTGTATAAACTTATATTAAAAATACTTAATTATTAAAGTTGAGTGAGACATATTTCACTTTCCTTTAACTAAAATAAACTAAAGGTGTTAATCACCTCCATGTGGGTTCAAATGGATTACCATTCGACCCAAATATGCTATAGGACGAAATATAAGCATCCAATTATGTGAGGACAAGTTTTAGGGAAATTTTATAACATTATATTTACCCTTGATTACTTGATTTTCCTTTTACTATGGTAAATAAAATTTACCGTAGTTTCTATTCATAATGCCCAAAAATAAAAATTATCCTATTAAAATAATTTGGTCCCACTGATTCAAAATATGTAATCCATGTTTCTATATTCAATAGACAAAAGTTTCAGAAATTAATTTGAAATTAATCCCGTTGTTATGAAAATGAGTTTTAAAATTTAAAGCATTGTAAAAGATTGAAATGATTTTACCTATGAATTCACTGTAAAATCAATAATAATGACATAAATTATATTAAATGGTAAAAATATAATCTATAAATACTTTAAAACCACTCAATAATATAATTTAACCATATAAATTATTATGATGAAAAAAGTTGTTTTTAATTAAAATACAGTGTGTTTTTACTATTCATTAAAATATGAAAGATATCAGAAAAATAAAAATACCTTTTCCAATGTAAATTTTTATATCCTAATTCAAAATAAGAAGTTTATTTTGTAAAATATAACTTATATACTTGTCAAAAAATTTATTTAAAATGGGTGCTCCATCAAAAGGCGGAAAAACTGCATTTTTTTAAAAATACTTATTTTACCCGAAAAATTTATTTTGTTATCATACCATGTTTTATAAAATGTGTAAGATGAATTATAATGTAATAAAATTAAAAATTTATTTACTACTATTCAAAATGTCTAGTTTATAATAATATTATAACCATATATCATTGTTTAGTGAAAACGGTATTGCGTACAACACACGCTATCGAGGAAGGTTGCAATTGCGTGTAATGTAAGCCAAGTCAGGGTTGCGTGTAGTGCAAGACTCCACTGTTGTTGCGTATAAAAAAATCCAACCATATTTCATTTATAAATTGAATATATATATATATATACTCAATGTTGCGTAGAATAATGACTATCAAACAAAATTGAAATTGTGTGTAGCACGATCCATGATTAGTGTTGCATATACTGCAAGCTAATACGGTGGTTCATATAGCGCAAGATAATCTTTGTGTAGCGTACGTCATAAGATATGAAAGAAATTCAAAATAATATATCTTATAAAATCTCAGGGTGTTATAGTTTTCTTCTTTATTGCCTAACCCATGGAGTTTTGGATAGATGATGCTTGACTATAGCTTCATAAAAAATTAGATTTTCTACATTACACATAAGTTATATGTAGTGAGAATAGGTTTTTTATGCTTCTCGTGGTAAGTCAATCATTATTCTCTTATCATCATCAAATTCATAATTTGTTAATTATTTGAATATTGATTGATTATGAGAAATATTTGGGGATTTATCACACTTACTGGACTTATTAAAACCACCTAAAATATCATATTTATTTCTCGTGTTTGAGTATTTCTCCAATAATGATGGATTAGGGAAGTGAATCCACATCATTGTCCTCTCCCATACACCAAATCAATTTGTTTTATAGTGCATTATTATACAATATTTCTCTAAAATAAACTATGTTGTTATCTTGTAGTAAACCAATATATGATGATGGTCAGAAAATATTTCAAGGTGGTTTATTCTTGAGAATCCCTTACATCATGGTGTTACACACTACACTATAGTAATTTTTTTCCATCACACCACTTCACCAAAACCTTACCTTTCACCGTGGAGGACCCCAATTTTCTAGTACCACTAAACCTTCCTTATTTAACTAAACTATGGACATCTTTTGATGATGATAAATCTAATTTTTTTGTTCTCTTGATGTTGTTCCTCCTTTAAATTATCTAGAACCCATAAAAATTTCATATCATATTTGGTTCTAGGATTCCATGACATATAATATTATTCCAATTGGTGGGATATTGATATTTTTGTAATTAAATATCTGACAATTCATGATGCTAGCACTGAAAACCTCAATATAATATGTTCGTCACGATCATGGGTTCTTATTTACAGATGCGTCCATGATTCAAATCATTATGATGGAATAACAAATGACCATGATATTTTATGTTCTCATGTGGGAATGTTTGTGGTCTTGTTGACGTATGATGATAATTTTTCTGTGACATTTGTTTAAATATTATTATTCCATATCTGATTATGATTAATTTATTTGTTTTGGTGGTATTATGTATCACGTGATTTCATATTTTTACCATTATTTACTCTATGATGTTTGGAACAATTTCCTTGGAGATTATGTTTGTATCATGAGAATGGTGGACCGTCATGTGATTTGAATCCATAAGAGGGAGAGTATGCTCGAATTGTGATGCTAGGGATGAGGGACTAGAGAATAAGTTTGATATAAAATGATGGCATGATGACAGAGTTGTATATGCAATTAAGGATTCGTTGTATTCACATTGTTCCATGCACTGGAGGTAGTGAAATATATTACTTGTAGAAACTGGGTTATAGGATACTCTTTATATCCTGAGGATTATATGAATATTGTATTAATGAAAACATGAGGTAGCCGAACTCTTGATTCACAAGCTTGTGAATTAGTGGGTTTTTACTGACACCTATCATTATCCTTATGACATGTAGCTAAATTAAGAATTGTCTAGGGTTTTAGGAAGATTTTTTCGCGCATGGACACTTTGTTTTGGATTTATTATTTATTCTCGTTAAAATTTTACTATTATTTTAGTTTAATTGTTTAATACATGACCTCAATGGGATGAGGATTAATATATAGTTTCCTACGGAGTCTTTTACTCACATTGAACTCTTAAATTTCTGTGTTCCTATTTAGTTCATGACTATATATCAATCAATGATCAAATTCCCAATGGTGGAGTGTTGAGAAGCTAAGAATGCTACAATAGTGTGCTGCAAAAATGTCCACGATACCAATAATTTTCTTATTTATTTATTAATTCATCATCGAATTTATACTGTATATATATGTGTCGCTTTAGGATTAATTATTGTTGTATATGAGGTTTTTCATTCATAATTTTTTTATAAGTAACATTATTATTTATTTATATATTTTTATGATTTTTATCAATCCTATGATATGAGGATACGGGGTTTATCTTCCCACATTAGGAAAAAAACATTGTAGTTGGTTGGAATCATCAGGTGTATGGGGTGGAATTCATGAGGCCATGTGAAACTCCATATCATACCCATTGTTTCATGTTGGTATGGTAAAAAATGGTATTAGAAAATCAAAATTATCATAAATGATTATAATATTTTCCTTGAATTTAGTTTGTATTGATATGAGATTAGATGTTTGGTACTCAGGTTGGGGAACAATGTCAGTTCCCAACTAGCACATCACAGTGGACATCCGATTTTCCACAAATTAGGGAATTCTATTTTCATTTTATAGTTGATAAATCCACCATGGTTGATTCACAATTTTTTGATATGTGATTTAGGAGATTTCAGTTATGTTATTTTTACATGACATGGAATGTATATTCATATTTTGTATATATAATTACTAATATTATAATTATTAGTTACTTAATGAAATTCCTTTTTCAATCTTATCTACTCAGGATAGTTTCTCTTATTTTTTGATATGTCTATTTTATCCATGATTTTGTGAGATATCATTATTATAATTAATTATTTGAACTATAAATGTTGTTTTGTTAAAATATATATGATGATTTTGGATAAAATGTAATGTAGTATATAAGGGTTAGTTTTTAGAGGGTATAATTTTTTTGGTAGACTCTTATGACAACCTTATGTAATCCCTTTTACTATTTAGGATCTTTCTATTTACCTAATGTTACTTATGTAAAAAATATTCCTCCTAATAACATTTCACCATACCACCTACATTGAACAGAATTTTAGAACATGTTCCCACACATCCACTAGTGGTGAATGTAATGATTCCATTCTAATAGCCACCGAGGTCCATGGTTGACAATACCCGTGATTTCAAACTCCGTCATCCTCCATCCATTTAGGAATGTCGTGCACCAATGGATTATGACGACTGATCAAGTATAATGAAAATCATATTTGAACTCATCAAGATGTATATATAAATGATTTTTAAGATGATAGTGTTCATACAGTAGGGAACCTCGAGGCGTTGGTTAGAATTTATAGGATTTATCAGACCATGTGATAAAATTCTTCTTCTTCAAAACAGTCATGATCGACCAAGTATATATGATTTTGGAACAGTATCCAGTGTAAATGATTGTATTGTAAATGACTACATTTTTTTATGAACCTCCATTTCTCACATAATCTTGCATGTAATGAAGCCTAGAATTCTAGGATGCTTTAAATTGGACTTTGACCAACATTGAAATTATGATCAGAGATCATTCAAATCTCTATACCAATTGGGTATATAGGAGGAAATGAGAATCCATAGGATTCAAGAATATAGATGAACATGTATTATTTTCATACCCCTGACTATGTGGATGTATGGACCCACATGGATACATTATGTTCCAACTATAATGTAAATAAAAGGAAGGATTGAGACATATAGCAGAATTGTGGAATACATGTGTAGCTTATCTAAGCCACTCTAGTTCCTTATGGAGGAGTATCATAGTGTGTCAATTGTGGGGACTTTAAATAGTACATTTGGATATTTATACCCCCATAGATAGTTTAGACTATGTGCCAAGATATAGCATGCCAATAATTTTAGAACCAGTGCCTCAAAATGGAGGTAGAGGCCCATATGACATGGGAACCAGAGGTTTGGTCAAGGTTCTAAATGGAACACTCATATCGGTTAAAACTCATAGGGATATGGTTTAGGGATATTTAATTTAGTGTCTAAATATTGTATCATAATCTTATAGATGGTGGAGAGGATCCATCTATTATTTTAGGTATTTTCATTATAACATATCCATTTTCTTTAACTTTGTTGGATACAACTGTTTAAAATTATTTTAAATTTACTCATGTGGATTCTATACTTTACATAATAGTCCTATTATCCTATGAATTAGTATCACATGATGATATGTTTGAAATTAAATAAGTTAATTATTAGTGATGCCCAGAGGGTCATATAGTAGTCAATGGTTATGGGTATCCATGGGAGCTCACAATTTTAAATATGATTACAATTGATGTTATTTATAGAGTGGAAAAATTTGAATAGACTATGAGATCACATTTATTGTAAATTTATATGGTTTTATTTCAATTAAACAAATGTAGATAATTTTGAGATGATTGGATAATTGGATAAAAGATCATATAATGTTGGATGACGGATGATTCATCTCGATATGAGTACAACACATATGATTGGATTAGGACACATAGAAGGATCAGTGAAATCCTCATCGACATTTCATCATGTTAAGGATAACAATTAGGATGTCTTTCCAGACAACATCATAGGACTTATAGTAGATTGAAAAGTTGATATTATTTTTGGGATCACAAAGAGTTCACATCTAACTTCATTACACCTATATAATATAGTTCCAAAAAAGATGATAGGGATCAAGGTGAAAAATTATGACATTGAGTAAAATTAATTTATTAAGGATACATCACCATGGGGTGTGGAAATCATATTTTCTGAAAAGGTGGATGATAGACTTTGACACTACGATGATTTCTAAAAGATATACCAGTGACCCTTTGGAACAAAAATCATTTTCCTAGGATTCATTATCATTATTAACCAATTACAATGAGTTTATTGATTGTCCAATATTAATAATTAATTGGGTTGTCACCAGTATTTAGTCAGAGAGGATGAGAGTATAAGGACATCATTTTGATGATGGTATTCATTATATTAGTTCTTGGTGATGTTGTTTGGGAATATGAACATGGTACCACTGTTCTTGTCCCACATGAAAAATACCTTTTACCCATATTTCGACTTGTTAAATATAGTGTCTTCAATTACATCCCATTCAAATTGAATATACTAGAGAATCTCGCTACCGACCTTTAGAAAGTCCTATGTATTATTTGAGACAAATAATTTCACACTATGCAATTGATATGTGAATTCTAGATAACAAAGGATTTATTCATGGGGAATGTTGTATATAATATTGGTATATCTGAGTACCTAGTGATAGTAAAAAAAGTGATGTTATATGCATGTAGTTTGAAAATATTTGAAATATTAAGACTTCTAGGTTTATTAGGATAGTAAAAATGGTATAATTAGAGAATCAATATACCATCAACACACATAACAACATTGACGAATAAAGGAGTGAATTTCAAGTTGTCGGACCAGTATAAATGATATATTCTTAATCTAAAGATATGGTTGACAGTATCTCCAGTAAAAAAAGTTATTATGGATTGTATTGGTTATGTGTTGGACTACAGTTCATGGTCTTGGATTATAGAGTGGTACAATTGTAGGAAGAGAATGTGGTATCCTATAGGTCTCATTATCAATGACCCCATTTGATGAAATACCCTAAAAAGACTTAGAGATGATAGTTTTGACTCATGATTTGATGTGTTGGTAAAATTATATATTTTGAGAAGGTTATTTTGTATACAATTCTATTAGATAATTTACTATATATTCACTTGGAGGGGTATGAATCATATATTGAGTTTTTGGGATCAGTATCCATTGATGTTAATCTCATAGATGTATTATTCAATGAGAAATTCTAAATACATCATATATTCACATAGTTATAAAATATAGTTTAAGAAGGGTCTTGGTGAGTGGCCTTCAAAGTAGTAATAACACTTGATGAATTAAGTGGATGAATAGAGGATAGATGCTTCTAAGCACCATTATTCCTTATCTTTATCTCCATTGGTAGTCAGATAGTCAATTTATGGATATTTAAAGTCCACAGCTGAGTCTAATTTAGATTATACTATGATGAGGGAATATATTATTTTACGTGATCCATTAATTGGGTGGTGTATAAGAGACAATGTTGAGATAATGGTATGTGGGAGATTATTATACCCTCATTACATCACTAAAGAGATGATGATGGATTATCATACCTATACATTTTTATTAAAAATGGTAGGAATAAATATTTATAATAACATCTAGAGAGAATATTGGTGTCCAATGATGTATACAGACATTTTGGGATTTTATCTTGATTCCTTACCTTTTAGATGGTGAAGACCGAACACCAGCATCCTAGTGGTTTTATCAAGCAACATATTATACCCATTTTGATGTTAGATAATTTCATTGTTGAAATTGTGAGGGTGTTCTCATGAACACTAGGTAGTCATGATTGTTCTTGGAAATTTTTGATCAGTTAATGAAGGTTTCACACCTTATACTGGTCAGAGAGACTCATATGGTAGATGAGTTGTGAGTGCTCCTTTTCATGAGGATAAACACTATAATATATTTTAGATGATAATATATTCAGAATGAGATACTCGAATTATATTTCAGTTTTGGAAGAGAATTAAGAAGACATTATGGATTGATTTGATATTGAGAGAGGTGTACAATCCTAGGATATATCAACAGTTCAAGCGGACAATGTGCATATTGGAGGATATTTTTTGACCTTTTTATGGACATCATTGGAGCATGGTGTGATCATTTTCCATTATTAGGGTCTCCTACGACAATATTCGTTATCATGTAATTCTAATAGAACACCATGAGGCTCTACATGGGATGATATTTCATTCAATAGTATTTTTAATGTGGTGGGTGTGGAAGGATTTGTTTTCCAATTTATGATATAGGTGTCCATTATGATATTTTAGTTGATTCAGATGTTGTTTATTACTACATATATTTTTTAAATTTTATTATGATAACTAGAGGAGTAAAACACTTGATTTATCTATAGGCAAACACAATTTATTTTGACTGACATGTGGGATTGGGAATCAACATCTCCGAATGTAATGCACGGTAACTGCATTTTTTACACTACTCATGATAACTAATGAGGCTGGGATAGTTCTATACCATATGAATCTTACTTCTCATTATTGTGGGTTGTATGAAATATTTCACGTGTCAGAACCCATTAGGTACATGGCCAATCCTACAAATGTTATCAACTATGATAATTTTGAGTTGGAGCCAAATGCATTGTACGAAGATAATAAAAAGTTGAGTATCGACATAAGTGAGAATGTTGTCCTTCAATTGATGACACAAATAATGTAGATTTAGTGGTACCCTGTGATGATATAATAGGATAATCATGAGTTTATATCAAATGTTTGAGATTTGTTTCTTAAATTTTTGTAGAAGAACCCCGAGAGATTATTCTTTCGTATTTGATTTTATGTGGGGGATAATTATTAAGCACTTAATTTTTTTCATCCATAATTAAAAACATCTTTCCATTATTTTATTCATTTATTTTATATTGTTTAATGTTTGTTCAAATGTTTATGGTCCTTAGGAAGATAATGGAAGTCGTATTGTGTGTTTGAGTATGTTTTTGGAAGACACGTTGTGCCTTCTCAATATAAGTTCGGACAACATAATAGAGGTGGGAATGTCACATTAATTAAACGAGCTACATCATAGTGGTATGATGGAATAAGGGTTGAATAAATGAGAAAAGGATACAACATGTTTTGATTGAGATGTGTTTCTTCCAATATTAACTCCATGATAGAGGATTGGAATGGGGATGTGGCGTTGTATCCATGTGGGTTACACCATAGTGGGATTTCAATGTCAGTTAAATATTATAGGGGTAACCAATAGTTCTTCAAATGTAAACTCATATGTTATGATGTTGTGGTTTTTAATTGTTAAATTTGTTTCTTAATTAAATTATGGTTCTTTTTTAGTCTTGATGGGGGTTTTCAAACATGGATTTAAAATTTGAAGGTAGCTTGAAAATATCATATTTCACTCCTCTGTTTAGAAATATTTTGTAGTTTTAAAGGATCAGATAAGAAAATCCATTCCATATATTACATCCTTCAAATATAGTAGATTGGATAATAGTATTTTCCTAAATCATAGTAATATCCCCTACACCGTGGCATTCACTCTTGATGAACCATGAATACTTGGAATTATGATCTTTTATTGTAGTAGACATACTTCAGTGCTCACCACATGATGTGGTGTTTAAACTAGTTTCACAATGCCTATATCCATCACACAACTACACTTCAACCCTTTCCTTTCATAGTTGAATCCCACTATTTTCTAGTACCACTCATTATGAATTTTTAAACTAGCCTTGTGATACTCTTTTGATGATGGGTTTCCTTAGGTATGTTTGGATTGATCCCATGAATTCATCTCCCCTTGAAATTACCTAGAAACATTAGGTTATAACTATTTATAGTAAATGATGATTTGTGATCATATATCATTAATCCATGAGTGAGGTTCTTGTGATAGAATTATGAATGGGTTATGATGCTAGAATTGATAAATTAGTGGTTATATGTTCATACCATTGATAGTATATTAATTACCAAATACTTTATGATATAATAGTTTTTGGTTTAATAACCAATGTCCATTCTTGATTATGATCTGATAATGGCATGTGTGTAGTTTATATGGCCCTTTATGATAATATTTCCAGGATAATTATTATAGTAGATGGATTATATAATTCATGTTGATACATAGGTTAGTTTAAATACTATTAGTTATCAAATGATATCATATTTTTTATCACATTTTAAACAATTATATGTGAATTAATTTACATGGAGGTTGAGTTTTGTACATGATATAGGGACTATCAGAATATGTGTACCTCTTATAGGGGGATTTTATTTAACTCATGATGTTAGTGATTAGGGATACGATAAATGATTAGAGTGATGATTATTCTTTAGTGATGATGTTCCAGATACACTCTAGGTAGCATGTTATACATCAAGTGACATGTGATCATTTATATTATTTGATAACTAGAGGATATCAAGTTACATGATACACATGATGGATAGAGGAACTATTGTATAATTAATTCATTACTCCATGAGATATTCATGGTCCTGATTCACTAGATTGTGGCTAGTTAGGTTACTATTGCAACATCTCAAATTTCATTTGATTGGATTCTAAAGATTTTATGGTTATGGTTATGTGCATGCATAGATATTTCATGAACACATGTTTTTAGGAATGATTGTTTGTGATAATTACAAATTTATAGTTATTATAGAGTAATCTTTTCAAACTTGATAACATTGGATTCAGGATTCATTTGTGGTTTACTATTTTGTATTTTTCTCACACCATAATTTGAAATTTTAGGGAGTATTAGATTTCATTAATATATATAATGTGATGGTAGAATGACCTATGGTGGATGGTGGAGTAGGTGAGAAGAATGACTGAGTACAATAGGACTAACTATGATGGAAATTTCATTTTTTTATTTTTATTTTCATCATTTACTTTATATACAAGATAAGGATACTCATTGTACGATATATTTATTATTTTAAAAGATTTATATTTTTAGTTTTCCCATGGCTACCAAGATTATTTATTTATATTGGTAAATATTATTATCGATCCTATTATATGATACTCAAGGCATATTCTTTAAATGTTTTACTGACACCGTCCCTAGTAATAAGAATCCTCTAATGTATAGGGTGACATTCATGAGGTTTTGTTGAACACCAGGTTAAGCTCAATTGATTACCTTAGGATAATACACATTTTATGTATCTTTTAACATTCTATCTGTTTATTTCAATAT
This sequence comes from Viscum album, assembly GCA_963277665.1. Classification (NCBI taxonomy): domain Eukaryota; kingdom Viridiplantae; phylum Streptophyta; class Magnoliopsida; order Santalales; family Viscaceae; genus Viscum; species Viscum album. The sequence goes on along the minus strand of OY728151.1, from coordinate 1,815,028,380 downwards.
GATTATTTTTCAATAAAATGTTATAATTTTTTTAATAAAATTTAATAGATATTTCTAATTTACAAAATATAGAAACAATAATTTTCCCATCAACACAATCATTATTTAATCATTTTATTTATTTTCAAAAAAATATTCTTTTCTTTTTCAAATAATTACCATTTTTCATTTTGTTTTGTATAATATAGTAATGAAAATTTGTTCTAAAATAAAATGAAAGATGATATATGTAAATTAATTTAACATTTGTTCAATATAACTTCTATAGGGTTTTATGAAAAAATTATTCAAGATAAATCTTTTTTATTCAGGATATTATACTATAACATTGCATTTGATGACATGTGAAACTTAAAGAAATTATAAAATAGGTTATATAAATATTTATTATAATATGGTGAGGTTAAATTAAAATTCAAATTCATTGGTAAATGTTCTATGTCGTCAATGGAATTAATGATGGAGTGAAGTGTGGATTTTATCCTATGTATTTAACTATGCTCTATTTTATTTGAAATGGTTTACATATAAAATCCTCTATGTATCATAATTGGGTTTTTATTTTCTTATTATGATTTAAATATCATTATTTATTAAAAAATCTTATTTATTTCATTTTGTTATGAATTATTTCATTATATTAAAGAATGTTGTAATAATGGTAAAAATAAATTTGGATTGAATTTTTTTTCTATATAAAAACATTTACTACTATATTTTACATTACATATAATTTCATGACCATCCAATATTATAAATTTTTGTAGAGGTTTTATGGAATATTTAAAATAATGAATAAGTCACGTTGATAGTAATGATTTTTTCCTCATTACAAAATATTTTTTCTTATTTAATATGAATTATTTTTAGAAATATTAAAAGTGAGTAGATGTCTCCAAATTAAAATATAGGGGGTTTTGTATATTATTTATCAAATAATTGTATCTAACCATACATTATAAGCATATGTATCACATATTAATAATTTAATATTAATTAATTAATATAAATAACCTTGTAATAATATTATACCAATAGTTCATTTGGAATCTGGAATAAAAAAACTATTTCATTAATGAAATAAATCATCCTAAAATGAGTTCTTCGTAATTTTCACCCATCTTATACATGTCATATTTTATATAATTATTAACAAACATGGGATTTATTGGTAAGATATTATGATCTTATAGGACCAATAATAGAAAAAAAGGTAAATATCAATCTTCACATAATCTCACCATAAGCATATGTGGGTGAGAAAATGAACACAATATTTTAAATCAATACATTAAATGAAATATATCATTATGTTGTGAAGTTTAATAATCCCTATAATTTCATGAGACAAGAATTGTAAATTAAGATAATAACATGATCCAATCTAATATAATATTAGAATAATACAAGGAAATATGTAATACACACAATCATAGAAAATAATTTGCATAATGGTAAAGTATTACAACCAAGTATATCAATTTTGAATGGATTCACAACCAACTATATTAGTAAGAAGTTTTCAAACCCCTTAAAATCATTGTGTATAATGTTCCTTACTGAATGATGTTCCCTTCCCAATCCCATTTGGGTTTATCTAAGGAAATTTGAACCTTTACCCAATGCATTGGAGGCAGTAATAGGTATAACTCATAATATAATAAAAATAATTATAATGTGTGTCATAATATCATAAATCATCCATCATATTAGAAAAAATTAGATTCAATTGTTTTCATAAACATTTTATCACAGCATGACCCATGGGAAGGTAATGAGAATCATAAATATTCCATCATTTCATCAAAGAGTATTCCATATAGAAAAAAATAGTTTCATAGAAATATTATCATATACAGAAATAATATATAAAAATATAAGGATGGAATAATTGGATAATAATCTCCCTAAATAATAATTTAAATCAAGTTGTTTTGAATTAAATGAATTGAAATATGATTTAATGTTTGTTAAAATATTTTTATGGAAAATAAAATTTCATTTTTGAAATACTTGTTTGAAATATATAAATTTTATAAATATAAGTAAACCATTTTATTTTAAAATAATAATAGAAACATGAAAAATAATCTTAAATTCATTTTGGGGTTACAATGGAAGGAAAATTCATTCATTCCGTATAAGTTAATTTAAAACATTTAATTTTATTGTTTGGTAAAAAATATAGAAGAACCTTATCTATAAAATGACAAAGATTATTTTTTAATTATATTTAAAAAAATTGTAAATTTCTAAATATTTCTAAAATATAATATATTATAATAGTAAAAAACTTCATGAAATTTATTTTGGAAGGCATGTATATTGAGAAAATAATTATTCTTACTAATGTGAGAAATAATTTCGAAATTAGCTAAGAATTTTTTTTGAATCTTTAGAAATTATGGTTAGAAAAATGAATGGAGTTAATATAATTTTTGTAATTAAATAGAGTAAAATAAAAACCATATGTTTCTTAAAATTGAGAACAAAATATTTCATCATCATGAATATAAAAACACACAATCTCAATAGATGGTGAGATGGTAACTTAAAACACTAAAAAATACCCTATGATTCTAATTATTAGTCTCATTTGAGTTATATACATCAATTGATATGTATATCCTCATAATTTTTAAATTAATCATCATAATATAAATTCATGGGTAGTATGTACACAATAGAAAATAAATAAGTGGTGTATACAAATGATTCCCTTCGAAATAGATGTGATAGGAAAATCAATTAACATAGTTATGACTTCCTTCAAACACATTGTAACATATTATATAATATATATAAATTTATTATATATATATAATATTAAACCATACTATTATATTTCATACAATATATTATTTACTTAACATCTTTTTATAACTCTTTTATTAACAGTTCTTTACTAAAATCATTATTTTTGGTATCATCTGTTTCGTTTATCGTGTATGATCGAGTTTGGTAATTTTGGCCCTTTTATTTAAATAATTGTCACATTATCTTCTGAATATTATTCATAATATAAATATCATATATATTAGTTATAAAATTTATTATATTCATTAATATAAAATTGGTATTGAAAAATTAATTACATCACACATGGAGATGGTTGGTTGTACGTATTCATGAATGCCATTTTTTATTTTTTCGATTGATATATAAAAAGAAAGGTAAATAAAAAATCACCATTATTGAATCATTATCATATCACACACACACACATACAAATATATATATATATATCATAAATATCTATCATTTTTACCATCCAAATAAAAAAACTAAAAAATCATATCTCATAATGGAGGTGGGTTTTCACATATTTGTATGATCAACATTATGGTTTTCAAACAGTTTTTAAGGTATGAAGGTAGATATGATATTTTCATCATATAATTATAATTACATAATAAATATAAGATATTTAAATTAAAATCATTATAATACCTTTCATAAAATAATAGGTTCATAAATTAATTTTATCACTACTTGGAGACTTGTGGTTATACACACACACGAGTGATATTTTCACATCCAATTTAATGGAAATATTACTAATTAATGTGGATTCATATTCATCATAAAATTAATTTATAGTTATGATTCATAATTATTTATTTTTTGATGAATTTATAATATGTATAGGCGGTAAATTTTTAATTAAATGGAATTTTATCGGTTAAGGTGATTATGTATTCTTTGAAAAAAGTCTTCTAGATATCCACTTAAGGGTTATGGGGTTGGTTATTTGGGAAGACCTGATCCTCTATAATTTTCATCCATTGTGGATATGTGCACATGATAGTTCATAGTAAATGTAGAAGTCATAATTTGATGTGAAAACTCAAAATGAGGATGTCTTTTTATAATTGTGGGGACGGAAAAAATGATGTTCTTAATGTATTGTATTAATATAAATTAAATTTTATATACAAATGGATCAATATTGTTATTAATAAAATATAAAATTAGAATGATTCAATGTAAATTCATAAAATAAAATTTTTAAATGTTTGGGTTATATTATTACTGTTATATTTTTTATCTATTTTTTAGCAATTTTGATAATTAAAAATAGAATTTCAAAACTAATTTGAATAATTGAAATTATGATATTAATTTTATAACATTTAATATAACATTTTGTATTATAGAATATAATTAATATCATTTTTAAATCAAAAAATTTATGTTGATGTTAAATAAAACAGAAAAATTGGAATTAGAATATAACTCATTAAAATAACACCGACATGTATTATTCATTTATGGAATTATTGGAACACATTATTTGAGAAAATATACATTAAATTATCTTTTAAAATAATTTGATATAATTATTATTTTTTATAGAAAATATAATTGGTGTTGTGTAAGAATTTATGGTAACTATATTATTACTAAAAAATTCGAAGAATTTTATATAATAAAACTAATTTAATTAACCTCCATATAGATAGTAATATTCATTCAAACCATTCTTTCCTGATGTGAACATATAAAAATATATATAAATATAAGACAGTTAAATTATGAAAATTTCATTTCATGAAATATTATATTGGTAATTTTCAAGGAAAAAAATCCGTTAAACAACTCAATTTAAAAAAAAAGTGGATAATGGTGTATATAATTTCATAAAATAATAAATTTGATGAAAATTTATTTCTTAACTTCATATTTTTACCCTATATTAATCTAATCTACCATTTTATAATGATTGAATCTTACCATAGTAACTATTCATATTCACAAAAAATCAAAGGGACCTATTTCCCAAATGAGAACCATTTTTTTATAAATTTGAAATCCATTTTATCAAATTCAATTTCAAAAGGTGCAGAAAATTATTTTTATTTTAAAAGCACAAGATATGATGAAAACACCATTTTAGAAAAAAAAACATGTATATGAATAAAAATATATTATTATAATCAGATTCAATGAAAAAAAATTTAAATAAATATTAAAATTATCCATATTATATATTAATTTCATTGCATTATTCAAAAATATTGATTAATTTAATTTAAAAAATTATAAATATATTGTGTACATATAAATATTCCTTTTAAAGAAAATTATTTGGGATTAATTTTTTTATATGTAATTAATTGATACCCACTAAATACATTTAAAAATGATTTAATATAAAATTTTCAGAATATAGTTATTTATATCAATACAATTTAGTCCAATGGAATAAACTAACTATAATTAAATTCTATATCTCATTTTTTATTATATTGATGTTCCGAATAATGTTAGAAGTCAAGGGAAAAAATTATTTGAAAACTATTTCAAAAAATCATAGAGTTTCACATTATACCACATTTTAAATGATTGTAAACTTGTATTTAATTACTCATATAAAAAACAGATGATATATTTTTGTTTAGATCCCCATGATCCCATGATTATTTTTCAATTTTCTAGTTTTTCAAAATAATATAGAACTTGTGAGTCATACTATTTTGTAGCATTCTAACTCTACGATACAATACTTCATCATGTTGTTCATCATATGTATGATCATTTTCTTACATCCTTATATTTTTTGTATATGTGTGGGATCATGAACGTAATTATTTTGGATGGATATATGGAGAAAATGATGATCCTTAGATTATTTTGGTGATAGAACCATTAAATAAAATATACAATCCATTATTGAATAATTATCTCCAAATGGCCAATATACCTTGGGTTCAAATTTGAGTTATTCCAAAATCTCATAAAATTTTTCCATGGAGAAAAATGTAGAGACATCATATAACAATCATCAAATTCAAGATCAAATTGATTATTGTCATCTTGAATTTACAATCATCTCTCAGCAGTAATGATGTTATAAAAAATGGACATGACATTATATATCATTTTCGTATCTAGATCATGTCCTAATAGATTTCTTCTTCCAAAATCATACAATAATTTTGGATTTTTACACCATGTTCCATATATATTTTTAGATTTTTCCATATTAATTATCAAGTGAATGTTATTTCTATAGTAATATTCAATTAGAGGAATTTTTTATCCCAAAAATCATTAATATACATGGAATAAGTTCTCAGTATATACAATAGTATTTTACTTTTTTTATTATACCGAAACTGTTTAACATGATGATTCATCGTACTTTAACTCAACTATATATCTAGACCATGCTAAATATTTTCCCGAAAATCAAGGTAAACCAGTGATCATGATAATATGTAGTATAATTTTTTATTTATCAAAACCATATCACTTAATAGAAATTATTTCATGAAATAAAAATATAAATTCTCTATAAATAATGATAAATGTTCTTACTTTGTGAGTTCAATGGCTCCAACACATATAACATTATACCATTTTGATGTCTCAGGGAGTCCAGAAACAAAATCCTTTGTGTTTTTTATAATATTTATTCTTGTATGTTAAATAGTTTTAGAATACCATTATCCATCTATCTCATATCATTAATATGTTTAATTACCAATCATAGAGAAACAAACTGTAAAATATATCTAATCATGTTTTTTCATTTTAAAACATTCTTTAAAATCCCATTGTATCTTCTTTGTTATAGGATAAAATAATAATGATGAACTGTGACCCTCATCCAAAAACCTATTTATCAAATTAGTTATAGGTGGGAGAGAAACATGGTCCTTGATCCATATTATTACATTATAAGTACGGTTAAACTTGGTTAAATTTATCACCTTATTTTTTAGTTCCATGTATTTCTTATATTTCAACTTAATCGTCCCATGGATATATGGTTTAAACCTCCTTTGGGAAAGATAATATTTTTACAATCTTAAGGTGATTTCCATATCCATCTTTTGAATATCAAAAAATATTAGATATTTTATGTTCGTAATAAAAGATATGCAGTCATTAAACTTTCTGTATAGATCATCTACCACATAATTCACATTCCTAGGTTGGTAATGTATTGATAATTCACAATCATTAATCAGCTTCAAACATATTATCTAAATCATATTATACTCTTATAATGAGAAAATATACGTAAAAATTTAATGATCAGTATATAAGTAACACCATTGTCTTTAAAGATATTTCCTTTTTTTAATTCAATAATTATCAAAACAAACTATAAATTGAGAATTTTTAAATTTGTTTCATAAACAATTAATCGGTGTTAGGAATAGGAAATAGCAATATAATCTATATGAAGACACATCCCAATGCCTTATTCAAAAATCACTATTTATTTCAAAAACTTCTATACTATATGTTATTTTAAGAATAGTAAAACCAACTACCCCTAAATTTGGTTGATTTCATTTCACATTCATATGTCTTAATTAAATTATAACCATTTTGAGTAGTCTTAGGGATTATAATAGATTTCACTATTAAATTACCTATAATTCATTAATAATGTTTATCCAAAAAATAATAATATGGTGATCAATCATGGTATATGTTCTATCCTAATTATCAATAACATATAACTTTTAATTATCTACTAATATACCCTTAGTTGAGATTATATTTACCAAAAATTAAATATTCAGAAACCAAAAATTAACAATGTTAATTTTTTCATAATAATTACCTTCCTAAGGAGATTTAAAAATGTTATTAAATGATATTCATGATATTCGTTACTATTTAAATTTATAAAGAAAATAATCTATAAATTGTAACTCATACAAGTGATGGAAAATTATAAAGATTGCATTCATTATATCCTCTATGATAGTAAGTTTAATAGTAAGGCCTTAAGGCATCACTATTAATTGAAATTTTCCATACCATGTGCACAAATATATATTAGTAATATCCTCTTTCATGAACCACATCTGATAATATCCAATATAATGTCCAATATTATAACAGTCTATAAAATAATTCATTTTATCAAACATGTAATCAATATAGGGTACATGATACTTGTTCTTGATAGAGATTTTTTTCTTTAATTAATGAAAAGATGAATTTATCAATATTTCATATTTTAAAAATGAACATGTTCACCTTATAGTGATGCACTGGGATGAGTAAATCCCTTTTTGAGATTTTCTTGGTGTTATTTATTTTAATCATGAAACTCAATTAGGGCCATTCTATATGGAGTATTTGAAATAGTTATTGAACACGGTATAAGTTCTATTGAGAACTCAATATCGTGATTTGAAGGAAGAAACAAAAAATTATTCTGAAAAGACATTAAAAAAATCATTCACAGTAGGAATATCATTAAATTTGAGATTATACAAAACCATTTAATATATAAATATTTTTTGAAAAGGAATCAATACGGATACAATTAATGTAATTCCAGTAAGAAGTTCATATTTTTTATTACACTGATAGAGGATCACACAATAAATAAAAATATCTTAAGTGACATCAACTCTATCCAAATTTATGTGGAAATTATTTATTGAAATCCAATCTCTTCCTAGAGTAACATAAAAATCATCCAAAGGGAGAATAAAAATATTTTTAGGAAGAAAATTCTCACAAACATCATCCGATTTAGAAAAATATACATGGGACACCATAATTATTAAATTATGAGGCTTCAAATAAAATTCATTATCTAACCACAAGGTTTTATAGTCAAACACCTATAAAATTATTTGGAAGTCATTTATTTGGTAGATATATATAAATTAATACATTATCACATCTAGAGTGTTTGGTAAGTATACCATTCACAACATTGTAATCACAACCCTCCTCAAAAATAGTGATCTAAAGAGATTTCCAATCATATATGGGATTATGAGGATGAAGATTATGAACATCATCATAAACCCAATTATTAAAGAACTAGATGGAATAATTCTAGTACACCATTAATTTGAATCACTAATGTATAGATGTTGTATTCTATGGTGCTTTCTCTCTATTCTCATCATTAGAAAACATTTTCCCATCATATTGAAATTAAATGTCCCAATGACCATCATTTATAAACATGAATCAATTTCTATTTAAATTATAAAAATTTCCACTATGTTTCCATCAACATATTGAGAATAACGCAATTCTTATCTTCTTCATTCCATGGTTTTAAAAATTCCATTCAAATTTTATCTTTTATTCTTATTATTACAATGTGATTAAGAGGTAATTATAATCCCCATATCCAACATCGTAGCACATCAAATGATTTCATCATAGATTTGGACTAACATCATGGTTATATACCTTAGAATTTTTAGTTTTATGCCATATAAGAATCAATAAAACATACATTCATGCTAGATGAAAATACTAGAAGATTACCTCACATGTATGATAAAATAATCCACATAAGTAATAATAGATCAATTTTCTTCCTATTTCATCTCATGATATCCATTCAAAACTTTTTATGAATAATATGTGGAACATACATATTGGGAAATAATATCATTCTCTAATATGACTCAATAGATCCAATTTATTCATATGGAATCATGTTCTTGAAATGATTCCACTGTTGAAAAAATATTCCTTCGAATTGATAAACAACCAGAATAACATTATCATTTTGAGAATAATGGGGAAGAATTTTTTTTAATGAAACTGATCCATTACATAAAGGAAAGTGGAGAAGTGGAACTATTAATATGTTTTGGTCTTTACATCATGAATTACTCAATTTGATGTTGGTTCCTAAATTTCATGTTGGATGTTTAAAATTAATCATATATTGAGAATGATTTTTGATAATGTAAATGAAATTTTCATTCCATCTCCCACAACATATTATTTATTAAGAGGAATATTATTTCATTTATTTTCATATTCAAAACTAAAAAAATTACATTGGTTTATATAAAATTAATATAACTAAACATCATTGTGTTGGAAATAATAAATATATTCTAAATTCATAATTCATGAAAATTAAATTATACAACATCAAATTATATAAACCTAATTTTCAATATATGAGAACATAGGTGTCACGACCCCCTCCACCACAAAGTGTACCCCTCATGGGCCGAAAATGTGAGAAGGGAGATAATGACCCTTGAGTCCCACCTCCAGTAGGTCCTAGGTTGGTGAATAGCACAGAGGGTATAGTAACACACAAATGGGAGGCATTACCCTCTAAGAGAACACATGCGGAAGAGAGAGATAAGAAAGACACCAACCAACTCCAACTCAGAACTGAATTATAAAAGAAAAACCAACTGCACTTATGTAATTTCATGCAAAAGTACTACGACTGAAGGGAAAACTGCATGTTCCCAAAGGAAAGTAAAAACAGTTGATGCCATAAGCCTGAACAGCTCCTGCAACCCCAAGCTAGTAGACACCAGCTTGATCTCCAACCTTTTCTAGGTGACCTAAAAACAATTAATATATATGTAGGGTGAGTATAACAATATAATCGGTATGATCCTCCCCGAAGCCTCTTGTGCAAAGGTAAAGAAAGCATGCTAAATCACAGTGAACAACAAGTGAAACTATCTCATCACCTAAACAGGTATACTAAGTACCCATCATCACAATGGATACTCTCACCAAGTAACACATACAAGAATATAGAATATAATAATGAATATTAAGGGTACCCAGCTACTAATTCCCCACTGGTTTGCAGGTTTTCCCCAACGACATATGTCCTGTGCATCTCTCTCCAAAGGCTTGCCCATAGACACTTGGACTAAGCTCCACAATCTGCACCACGTGCACCAAAAAGGCTTGAACATAGACACCTGGGTGTAGCACCACACCATCCTCACAAAAAAAGTAACCAGGTAGTTTTCGGGAGCCACCACATCTCACAAAACATGTATCATACGTCGAGTATTATACCTTATGCCATTACAGCCCATACACCTAGTAAGGATCCTCAAACCATCACAGCCTATACACGTTACACCTATAGTATTCCATATGATACTATATCCATAATATATGTGTGTGAATAACAACATGCCATTACATCCCTCTACACACATATATTAGTAAAACTAACCAATGTGCCTAATGGAACTATTATCTACCAAGAGAAGAGAGCGGGGTTAAAGGGGGTAGTAGGCCATTCATCCTCCCACTAGAATGTTGGGGAAAACACCCACCTAGGATTCAGATTTCCTAGGGTTTCAGTTTCCCTTACAGATAGGGTGGAGTATCATATTGAAACACAAAAAGTACAGAATAAACTATAACTCACAAACACACTATGGACATAACCTAGTCTTAGAAACAACTACAGCTAACGTCTCTCAGACTTTGGCCTGCCACTTCTAAGACTAGGTATCGTATAAAAACAAAACCATTTAAGGGCTTTATTAGATTACTTTATTCCCTTTTTATCAATTCCATTGTATATTAATTAATTCTTAAAACATTAATTAATAATGAACAATTCCACATTAAATTCCATTAAGACCACAACCAAAAATTCCACTGTCCTTTCAAAAGTTCTCAAACTCATAATTATGTTTCAACAAACTCCAACCCCATGGGTTACCATCATTTATTCAATCATTCATTATAGAATAACTTTCCCATATTCCCACGCATTCTCGAAAATCATCCTATTCTACTAAACACAAGGTGCTCAACACGATGAGTAGATGTACTAACTGTGGAGTCTTTAACACCTATACCAAGAGCGTATACCCATTCTCCCTTGAGAGTCTAAACACGGAAAGCACATGGCATACCCCGCATGTCTTAGCCTCTTTCAGAAGAAGGCTAAGCAAGACTAACTGCCTTGAGCAGTGGGTAAAAGTAATGTAGATAATCAACCAATGAATCGAAAAGAATCAAACAACCACATCCATCCCATTTCATCATCCCTGGTGTCCTCCCCAACACTCACATGCTTAAACCGATGCATCTCTCCACTCTAGGTGTCATCTGTTTCCACAACCCAAAGGCCTCTATGCCTCCACATATCACAACACCCCTCCAGGGTCACATCCCAGTACAAGAAGTAGGAAAATCAAACATCACATCAATTGGGATTTCGCCCTTTCAACAAACAAGAGGGTAACTCAGAACCGTTCAAGGAATTATCATACAATCAACTCTTTAATCCATATTGAATTAACAGATTTAATTTGTAGTTTCTAAAACCAGGAAACCCAATCAGTAAGCTATCAAAAATTAATTAAATAATTAATTTGGCATTCCTTCAAAAAAACAAGCACCAACATGTTTTAGGTTTACCAACCAACTAAATTAAACATGCACATCGGCATCAATTTGATTAACATTAAATTAGAACAACTACTACTACTACAACAATCAGATTCGTTTAAATTCCCCTTTATATTTTTCCAATTAATTATCAATTATTTATGGATTTAAGTTCTTTAACAATTTCATCAAGAACAACATGCAAACAAGAAGAGCATAGATATCACACTTTCTTTCAAATCAAGAGGCAAACCATTATCATGGTACAAAGCAACAACATGCGATCAAATCAATTCTTCTAATCTCGTTCATGTGCTTAATTAGGTCAATTTAATTGTTATCCAAAGGGAAAAATCATGGTAACTCTACGATTTCACATTAATAATTAGAGAAGCAACTAATCCCCTACCTCAACATTTTTTGACGAAAACCACTACGGTCGAGGAATGCTCATGGAACGCAGGTCGATTCACCAAAACCCTACCTTAGATCTCTCCTCCTAGAAAGATCAAGACCAAATATCATCATATTTTGCATCCACACACTTAGATCTACCCATAACGGGTGTAGATCTAAGAAACCGAGAGAAGGAGAGGAGTAGTTCAATGTAGATCTAAGAAACCATCCAAGAACGATCACATACCTCAAGAAACCAGCTTCTATTCACATATAGAAGCCTCCAGATCGCCTCCAAAACACTTGGGAGAGGTTTTCTAACCATCAAGGGAGAGTAATCCTGAGTTATGGCCTCTTAGGGGCTTAACCGAGGTGATTAGAGGCAAAAGAAGTTAGACCCACAATTTTAGGATCTAACTTTAAGTTCCCTCACAGTTAGTCCGCATGGTTTAACAAACAGTGCGCTAACCGTGCGTTAGATTCTGCCTCATCAAACACTCCTCACATGGTTAGTCCGCACTGTTAGACAAACCGTGTTCTAACTGTGCATTATCCTCTACCTCCAAAACCAACCTTGCACGGTTTGGCTGCACGGTTTAGGATAACCATGCGCCAACCGTGCGAAATCTATTACCCTTTATATTTCCTTAAAATTCCACCCAAACGCTCCCCAATCCACCTTAACCTTCCAGAACACCTCTTACACCACATTTTCGCAAAGGAATGGACCGGAGAGGTCCTGGCCATTACATCAGATACCTCTCAAAACATTCTCGTCCTCAAGAATACAAAACCCACCTAAAGTGAAAATAAAACATGATCTGAACAACCACCCATCGAGATACCTATAAAAAGAGAGCAATCCTCCAAAGAAACAAAGGGATCCATCACTTAAACATGAAAGTTTAATAATCAAAAAAAGTTACAAAGATACATGAAAAGTGTTAAACATCAAACAACTCTGGGTACTAAGCACGTATTTGTGACTCACGTTCCCAGGTACACTCCTCCAAGCCACCGTGTCGCCAGAAAACACGAACTAAAGGAATAGAATGCTCATGCAAGACCTTCTCCTTGCGGTCTTGGATCTCCACATGTTGCTCCTCAAAGGTTGCATCACCATCAACATTGATCTCTCCCCAATCGATGATGTGAGAGTCATTATAATGATAACGTCGGAGTTGTGATACATGGAAAACATCATGTATCTGACTCATCTCTGGGGGATGTGCTAATCAATATGCCACAACCCCAACACGAGATAACACCGTGATAGTCCCAACAAAATTGGGAGAAAGCTTACTCCCACGACCAAACCTTCAATGCCCATGACAGGGAGTCACCTTCAGAAACACATGATCCCCAAAAATAAACTCTAAGGGTCTCCTTCTTTGATCGGCATATGATTTCTGACGATCTTGCACTACCTTCATCCTCTCACGAATCACCAGAACCATCTCTATTGTATCCTGCACTAGTTTCGGTCTGAGAATTGGTGACTCTCCAACCCCATTCTAGCACAATGGAGAACAGGAAGTCCGGTCATACAAGGCTTCAAACGGTGCCATACTGATGGTGGAGTGAAAACTATTATTGTAATAGAACTCCACCAAGGGTACGTGCCTCATCCATGAGCATCCAAAATCAAGAATACAAGAGCATAACATGTCTTCATGAGTCTGGATAGTTCTCTCTATCTAGCCATCCATTTGAGGACGAAAAGCAGTGTTAAGGCATATTTGAGAACCAAAATCATGTTGGAGACCTCTCCACACCCTGGATGTAAAACGAGGATCTTGATCCAAAATAATCCTCATAGGGACTCCACGAAGTCTCAACACCTTCTCTAGATAATGCCTCGACAAAAAATCCACTGAGCTCGACTCCTTGATCGCTATCAAGTGGGAAGATTTTGTTAAATGATCCACTACCACCCAAATAGCATCATATCCTTCTAGTGATCGAGGTAAACCTGTAACGAAGTCCATTGAGATGTCCTCCCACTTCTACTGAGGAATATCTAATGGCTGGAGAAGACCACTAGGAACATGGTGTTTGGACTTCACCATCTGGAAGACCAAACATAGAGACACAATCTCCGAAACAGCATGCTTTAGCCCAGGCAACCAAAACTAACTCCTCATGGATTAGTACATCTTGGTCACACCAGGATGTACTGCTAAAGGTTAACTATGTAACTCTCTAAGAACCATCGCTCGCATCAAAAAAAGAACAAAAATCCTTCCATGATACAACACTCTGTGTTTTTCATCCTCATACCAACCATCAGGGGCCTCACCATAAACAACTCGGTCTCTCTGGACATCCACCTCTATATCACCCAACTGGGACTCTTCTACCTTCTGCATCAGGGATGACTGCATGGTCATCTATAAAAGAAAACCACTCCCTCTGACTTCTTCCACATAAAGAAGCAAAGATGAAATTTCTTCCATTACCATCCAGGAATCACCGGATTCACGCACAGCATCACTACGTGACTTTCAACTCAGCGCATCAGCTACAACATTTATTTTTCAGGTGTATATGTTATTTCAAAGTCGTATTCCTGTAATAACTCCATCTACAAATGTCGTCGCAAGTTCAAGTCACACTGGGAGAAAACATACCTCAAAATCTTATGATCGGTGAAAACCACGAAGCGCTCACCAATGATATAATGTCTCTACAACTTCAGAGAAAACATCACTGCTGCCAACTCAAGATTGTGGGTGGAATAGTTGTGTTCATGGGGATGCAACTGCCGAGACCCACAAGAAACAACTGAGCTCTTCTGCATGAGACCACAACCTAACCTCATATGTGAAGCATCACATAAAACATCAAACTAAACTCTCTCAGTTGGAAGACAAAGGACTGGAGCACTTACTAACTTCTTTTTTAGATACTTGAAAGTTTCTTTACTCTGATCAGTCTATATGAATTCCTGATCCTTCCCACTTAAAGCTGTTAGAGGAGTCGCAACTCGTGTGAAATTTTCTATGATCCTCCTGTAGTAGCCTGTGAGACCAAGGAAAATTTGCACCTATGACACTGTCTTGGGGGATGCCCAAGAAACAACTGCTTCAATATTCGATGGGTCCACAGTTACACCTTGTTGGGACACAACATGGCCCAATAAATAGACTTCACGAGCCCAAAACTCACACTTCGACAACTTCCCAAACAACTGATGTTGGCGAAGAACTCCCAAATCTACTCGTAGATTCTCTGCATGCTCCTCTTTAGATGTGGAGTATAAAAGGATGTCATCGATGAAAACTGCCATGAACATGTCCAGGAACTCATGGAAGACAGCATTCATCAATCCCATGAACATAGCTAGAGTATTCATCACACCAAATGGAATTGCAACGAACTCATAATTCCCATGACGATAACTGAAAGTAGTCTTTGGGATATCATCATCCTCCAAACACATGTAATTATATCTTGACCGCATGTCGATCCTTGAGAACCAACTTTCACCCTTCAGTTGATCAAATAATTCATCAATCCATGGAAGAGGATAGTTATTCTTTACTGGCACTTTGTTTAAGCGATGATAATCGACACACAACCGCAAACTTTCGTCGTCCTTCTTCATGATCAAAACTGGTGCACCCCATGGTGACACACATGGCCAAACAAAACCAAACTGCAACGGACCATCAAGTTGTATACGTATCTCTCTTAACTCACAAGGGGCCATCATATATGGATATATAGAGATAGACGATGCTCCTGGTTGTAGCTCGATCTCGAATTCGATATCTCGTCGAAGAGGTAAGGCTAGAAACTCTTCTGGAAAGGCATCAGGGTACTCCTCTACAACCCGAGGAAATTCCAACAGCTGAACCTGTGAATAACTCAACATCATCTCGTCCATTATGGACATTAAGGATGATAGGCACCTATAACCCATCTAAGGATCTCACTCACCAACAAACACCACATTGTCTCTATCCGCATCAAAGAAAATGACCTTCTTCTTGAAGAAATCCATGATAGCCTACACCGAATACAACCAATCCATGCTGAGGATGACATAATATGGTTGTATCCGTAAACATAGGAAATCTCCCCAAGCGCGGTGTTTCCCCAACACTAGCTCACAGTCTCTACATACTTCAAACAATCTAGCTCGACCTCCAACTCGCGTAGTCAACGCCAAGGGCATTAGAAGCCTCTCCACCTCTAGTCCCAGAGCATGGACAAGGGTAGGTGATATGAAGGAGTGGATCACTTTTGAATCAAACAAGTCATACACCAAGGTAGAAAACAAGAAAAGGGTACCTCGAACAACTTATGGATTGTATGGTTCTGGAAATGCTAGAGCATGAAGATGACCATGTCCTCATCCATATCCTCTCTGACCCTGATGAAAAACACCAGCATGGCAGTGCTCTGCTCTCTGAGGACGGGGAGCATCATGGGGTTGTCCTCTGCCTGCCCCATCTACCCTCTGTTGATCTAAAGCTGGTGCAACTGGCTGTTGCTGCCTCAATTGGAACTGCCTCAATGGAGGAACCTGGAGCGTAGTGCTCAGTGCACGATGACCACTTAGAAAGGTTGGGCACTCCCACTGATGATGGCCATGACCACCACAAGAAAAAAAAGGGCCTGATCCCTTGGCATAGGCCTGAGAGTTACTGACTCTAGAGAAATGAGATGTGAAGGGATGGGACATACCCTCGGTTGAACGGAAACTCTTCTGCCTTGAAAACTGGGAACCCCGGACCACAGCATTGCTTCGTGAGAGATCATGATAACCCCCCTCTCGTGATTATCCTGTCCTGGAAAAAGTCCTCTCGACAACCTCTACCCTCACCAGCACCTCAAGATATGTCATCAGCATAAATGGGGTGACCTGGCGCTGGATCATTAGATGCAAAGCCTCCTCTAAATGACTTTCCCTGACCTCCTCATCTAGTAATAGGTCAGTAGCATATCATAAAAGGTTCCTAAAATGGATTCCAAAATCTCTAATAGTAGATCTCCCCTGTTGAAGGGTGAGAAGCTCCTGGCGACTGGAAGCCTTCGCAGTCGAGGAAAGGAAATCGACTCTAAACATGTCTCGGAACTCCTCCCATGAGATCGCTAACTCCTCACGATCCCCAAGGAACAGGAACCACCACTGCCTTGCTACTCCACGCAACATCATCATAGCTAAGGACACCCAGTGATCCTTTCAAGCATGGATCGAACTGAAGCCTATCAAGACCTCCTCCAACTAGTATTCCGTGACTGCATCTGAAATCGGTCCCTCGTACTTCTGAAAACTCTGGAGCTGAAACTCTCATAGTGTCTTCCTCCATGTTTCGTCGTCATCAACCTCTAACCTACGCCTTTCTGCTGGAATAGCATGTCGGACAACTTCTATGCGAGCCTGACGAGGACGTAGACCTAGATCCAAACCTACAAAATAGCAAACACTTATAGCTCCTAAACCTGTAATATGGAAGATTGAACATTAATTAATCAATTGTTTTTTATTAATTTTAGGTTTACCTGTCCCAAGGTCTACCCATTCAAACAAAGTCACAAAGAAGAATTATGCATGATCCTTTCCTAGGTCTCTACCCTGAAACCAGTATCACCTTGTTTAGTATCCATTGTAAACTTAAAGGTCCGTACATCAGATCATTGGGGGCCCTAAACGCCTATGTCTCAGACGGTCTCCAATGTTTACCTCACTTTACAAACAAGAATTACACGGTTTCCCTACCAACCCATGCAACCTCACATGTGCCTACCTCCAAACTCCATCCTATCCCTCAACCAGACCTTTGATACCACTATGTCACAACCCCCTCCCCACAAAGTGTACCCCTCCTTGGCTGGAAATGTGAGAAGGGAGACAATGACCCGGAGTCCCGCCTCCTGTAGGCCCCGGGTTGGCAACTAGCACTAAGGGTATAGTAACACAAAAATGGGAGGCATTACCCTCTAAGAGAACACATGCGGAAGAGAGAGATAAGATAGACACCAACCAACTCCAACTCAGAATTGAAGTATAAAAGAAAACCCAAGTGCACATATGTAATGTCATGCAAAAGTATTACAACTAAAAGGGAAAACTCCAAGTACCCAAAGGAAAGTAAAAACAGCTGATTCCACAAGCCCGAATAGCTCCTGAAACCCCAAGCTAGTAAAAACCAGCTTGATCTCCAACCTGCTCCAAGTGACCTGGAAAAACGTTTATATATACGTAGGGTGAGTATAACAGTATACTCAGTTGGATCCTCCCTCTAGCCTCTTGTGAAAAGGTAAAGAAAGAATGCTAAATGACAGTGAACAACAAGTGAAACTAACTCGTCACCTAAACAGGTATACTAAGTTCCCAACCTCACCATGACTACTCTCACCAAGTAACGCATACAACAATATATCATATAATAAATAATATAAAGGGTAACCCACTACTACTTCCCCACTGGTTTGACGCTTTTCCCCAATGACATACATCCAGTACATCTCTCTCCAAAGGATTTCCCGCAATCACCTGGGTAAGCTCCAAAATATACACCACATACACCACAAAGGCTTGCCCACAGACACCTGGGCGAAGAACCACACCATCCTCACAACCAAAAGAATCCAGGTAGTTTCTGGGAGCCACCACAGCTCGCATAACGTGTATCATACGTCGGGTATTATACCTTGAGCTATTACAGCCCATACACCGTGTAAGGATCCTCAAGACATCACATCCTATAAACGTTACACCTATAGTAGTCCATAGTATAATATATCCATAATATATGTGTATGAATAACCACATGCCATTACATCCCTCTACACACATATATGGGGAAAACTAACCGTTGTGCCTAATGGGACTAGTATCTACCACAAAAAGAGAGTGGGGTCAAAGGGGGTAGTCATCCATTCATCCTCCCATCGGAATGTTGGGGAAAACACCCCTGCATGGCTCAGAATCCCCGGGTTATCAGTTGCCCTTACTGATAGGGTGTAGTAGTGTATAGAAACACAAAAAGTTCAGAATATACTATAACTCACAACCACACTATGGGCATAACCTAGTTTTTGAAACAACTGCAGCTAACGTATCTCAGACTCCAGGCTGCCACTTCTAAGACTAGGTATCCTATAAGCACACAACCATTTAAGGGATTTATTAGATTACTTTATTTCCTTTTTATCAATTCCATTGTACATTAATTAATTCTTCAAACATTAATTAACCATGAACAATTCCATATTAAATTCCATTAACACCACATCCAAAAATTCCAATTTCCTTTCAAAAGTTCTCAACCTCATCATTAATTTTCAACAAACTCCAACCCCATGGGTTAACATCAATTATTCAAAAATTTATTACAAAATTACTTTCCCATATTCCCATGCATTCTAGAAAATCATCCTATGCTACTAAACCCAAGGGCCTCAACACGGTGAGTAGATGTACTACTCGTCGAGTATTTTCTTCCAATAGAAAGAGCATAGACACATTCTCCCTTGAGAGGCTAAACACGGAAAAAATGTGGCATACCTCACGTGTCTTCGACTCTTTCGGAAGAAGGTTAAGGAAGACCAGCTTCCTTGAGAAGTGGGGAAAGGTAAAGCAGATAATCAACCAAAGAATCGACAAGCATCCAACAACCACATTCATCCTATTTAATCATCCATGGTGTCCTCCCCAACACCCACATGAATAAACTGATGCATCTCGCGACTCTAGGCATCATCTTCTACCACAACCAAAAGGCCTCTATTCCACCACATATCAAAACACCCCTCCAGGTTCACATCACAACACAATCAGTAGGAAAATAAATCATCACATCAATTGGGTTATGGCCCTTTCAACAAACAAGAGGTTAACTTAGAGCTCTTCAAGGAATTATCAAACAATAAACTCTTTAATCCATCTTGAATTAACATATTTAATTTGTACATTCCAAAATCAGGAAACCTAATCAGTAAGCTATCACAAATTAATTGAACAATTAATTTGACATGCCTTCAAACAACAAGAACAAATATGTTTCAGGTTTACTAACCAACTGCATTGAACATGCACATCAGCATCCATTTGATTGACATCAAATTAGAACAACATCAACAACAACAACCATATTCGTTTACATGCCCCGTTATCTTTATCCAATTATTTATCAATTAATTCTGGATTTACTTTATTTATCAATTTCATCATGAACAACATGTAAACAAGAAAGGCATAGATATAACACTATCTAGCAAATCAAGAGGCAAACCATTATCACAGTACAAAGCAACAACATGAAATCAAACCAATTATTTTAATCCAGTTCAACTATTTAATTTGGTCAATTTCATTGTGATCCAAAGGGCTAAATAATGCTAACTACATGATTTCACATAAACAATTAGAGAAGCAACGAATCCCCTACCTCAACAGTTTTTGACGAAAACCACAATGGATGAGGAATGCTCAAGGAACCCGGGTAGATTATCCAAAAACCCGCCTTAGATCTCTCCTCATAGAAAGATCAGGAACAAAGCTCATCATATTTTTCATCCAAACACTTAGATCTACCCATAACAGACATAGATCTAAGAAACCGACAGAAGAGGAGGAGTGGATCTATGTTGATCTAAGAAACCAACAAAGAATGATCACATACCTCAAGAAACCGGCTTCGATTGGCGAAAGGAAGCCTCCGGATCTCCTCCAAAACGCTTGGGAGAGGTTTTCTAACCTTCAAGGGAGAGTAATCCCAAGTTATGGCTACTTAGGGGCTTAAACATGGAGATTAATGAAAAAACGAGTTAGATCCACAATTTTATTATCTAACTTTATGTTCATGCATGGTTAGTCCGCACGGTTTAACAAACCGTGCACTAACCGTGCGTTATCTTCTGCCTCATCAAACACTGCTCACATGGTTAGTTGGCATGGTTAGACAAACCATGGGCTAACTGTGCGTTAGCCACTGCCTCCAAGACCAGCCTTGCACGGTTTGGCTGCATGGTTTAGGCAAACCCTGCGTGAACCATGTGAAATCAATTACCCTTTAGCTTTCCTTAAAAGTCCACCCAAAAGCACCCCAAGCCACCTTAACCTTCCATAACAACTCTTACACCACATTTTCACAAAGGAATGGACCGGAGAGGTCTGCTCCATTCCAATAGGTTTATCTAAATCCATATGTAATCGTTACTAAAACCTTATGTTGTTATCATATACATAAGCATTTTCCAAAGGTCCTACATAATGTTCTCTAATCATATTTTCCCAATAATAACTAAACATTGATATGATATAAACTATAGTGGCCTATACATTTCATAAATTGATATGAAATCCTAGTAGATAAATAATCATCACATTGCCTAATGATCATGATATAATCATATAGTTATAGTTTATTTAGAATGATTGATATATAAAAATCTATTTAATTAATTATCTAATTTGTTTTCCAAATAGTTCTTCACAACTAAAAATATTCATGGATGTATACTGCCTAAAAACATTCTTCTGATCCTGAGGATTGGAAACATAAAAATGTGTGATCTCAGATGATTAGTAAAGGTAAATAAGGGATATATCTATGATCACATGTGAATAGCATGATCGTAATGGTGTGATAAAAATATATTAATATTATAAATCCATATACTTTTTATCATAGATCATTTTACTATGACATTGTATAAATCATTAAATTTTGTATCACATGAATCATAATAGAATCAATGAACATGAGCTATGGTCGAATAATATTTGAGTAATAAATAGAATTGTTTTATAAATATATGTATTAATAATCATTTCCTTAATTTTCATGGATTTTATCTTAGGATCCCATATTGTATTGAGTTCACTCCCGAAACTAACAAAGTAGTCAAGGTTATCACCCAAAACTATCATATACGATAGGGTCCCATTTATAACCGGGTTCATGACCCATTCCAATCATATTTATATTATTACATATATCATTACCGTATGCATTGGATGGAGATATAGGTCTGACCCATCACATAATGAAGATAATTTTTTTATCAACATGATCATAATACAGTCATCATACTAAAACCCTTGAAAAGAAAATGGTTTCATAAATATTTCCTCATTGTATTAGTCATGGAAAATGAATAGGTTTATTAAAATATTAGTCATTCCAATATAAAATAAACCAAGGAAAAAATGGGTTTCATAAAAAAATTATTAATTTAATCAATCTTGATAATGAAAAGGGTAACATTCATTAATCATTTCCCCTTTAAATCAAATGTGAAATAAATATTTTTTCACTATTGAATAGAAACAATGTTAAAAGAAATATAAATAAAATTCATGAGAAAACAAGATTTTTCATTTTTAAATCTCATAATTAAAATAAAAAATACATTCAATTATATAGAAAAAATATAATTTTATGTTAATCATGGAAACATGTGAAGAGTGAATAAATGCTTTGAGTGGTCATGATGGTGATAAATTTTATTCATAGATTATACGTTAAATGAATAATATACTTTTACATTGTTTTAAAGAAAATTATATTAAATTATTGGTAAAATTTCAAGAATATTTCTTTTGAAATATTTTATTAAATTCCATAAATGGATTAATATTTGTCTAAAAAATCATAGGATAATATTAAAAATATTTATTTATTCTTTTATGAAAAAAGTGAAATTGTAGAAAATAGTTTTTTCTAGTGTAGTGGGAAATGAAGTTGAATTCCCATGAAAATAATTTTTGTATATGGAGAACATAAGGTAAGGAAAATGGAACGAAAAAACTATTTTCAAAAAATAAATAATGGGTAATAAAATTAATAAGATTTCTGAGAGACGTATCAAATGGTTTTATCATCTAAGACCTAATAATAAAATGTTCTATTAAATAATGAGATTGTAACATAATACTCATACCACATTGGTAACATTTTAATCATTAGTAATATTAAATAAATAACAGTATATGTATATATAAATACATACACGTTTTATAAGGAGTATCAATAAATAAATTAAAATATACAATAGACACCATATAAATGAAACAGGTGGTGTGTATGGTAGGTTACACACAAAAAATAAATTTGATATAAAAAACACATAACATATGAAAGTCCTCATTGGGACACGTTGAAGCCTCGAGTAATGAAAATATATAATTAATATAAATATATTAATGAAACATAATCATATATATAAATATAACCATATATGATTTACATATATCCTTTTATAACCTTTTTATTAAAATATCATTATTAAAATCAATCTTTTTTGTATTATCCACGTTGTTTTTCATATATTTTTTATTTTTTGGGTTTTGCTCCTTTTATTCTGGTCAATGATCCATCACATACATATTTATAATCATGATATAAATATCATATATATTTATTATATACATGTTAACATTCATTCATAAAATATTTATGTAAAAATATAAATTTCAATGTTCTTGGAATGGGTAGGCCTAATGTACACATGAATGTAGATTTCATTATTTTAAAAGATTGAATAAAATAAAGTTATGTTATAAATCATATTTTATGATTTATTATTAATATATATATATAATTTATTTTTATTAATAACATATATATTTCCATCCATGTAAAATATAAATGAAAATTTATTCAAATTTCTTTGTGGTGGTGGTAGTCCTCACATACACCCAATCGTCATTATATTTTTTTGATGATTTCAATGATAATAAGACATATATGATTTTATAATTCAATGAGTATAACTATATCATAGGTATAATTTATAAACAACAAAACCTTCATAATAACCATCCATAAAATATAGTGAATTTAAATGAATTGTATCTCTATGTGGATACTTTAAGTCATATGTATACATTAGTGATATTTTCAAAACCCATTTTTTAAAAATAGGATGACTTAAGGTTGTTCCAGTAGTATATTAATATATCACAATATTTTTTTACATTGTATCATTTATTTTTTTAATATTTTAATAAATTTATTGGATGTTCAATATCAATTAAAGTTATAGTTATTAGTGATGAAGATTACCTCAAAACAAAAATTCCAATATTATAACTGTTCTGAAGTGATGTAGGGTGGGTCTTTTGGGTAGGAATATCTTCTATTATATGGATATTGGAATTTAAAATCGATCATTATAGATTTTTGTTGAAATAAAAATCTTAAATTTGAGTGTAAAAAATAATGGAAGTTTCCAGATTTATAATTTAGGGGAGTGGAACACTTAGTGTTTCATAAATAAATTAATATAATATAAACTAATTTTCATAAAAAATGGCCCAAAACAAATAATGTGAAAATAAAACAAGAAGATGAGTTTAAATTGTGTCATTCAATACTAATTCAACATGTTTGGATCACTTTACAAAAAATATCAATTTGATTTATTCCTTCAATAACCCCTATGAAAAATATATTAGGATTAATGTTTTGTATCTTTTATGGTTAAATATTGACACGGTGAAATGGGATAACACCCAAAATTAAAACCATTTTTTGGATTATAACCATATAATATTTTTTAAGAAAATTAATATATTGAAATGAGTTTTATATAATTTAATAAAAATTATTTTTCCTAAAATATCATTAATTTTATTTTGATCTCCCTTCATCTAATTTGACTACAAATACTGAAACATATATTAGTAATTCAAATATAACTATTTAAAATAACAAAAAATTATATTAATGTAAAAAATTCATGCTAATATTTAACTTTTTCAAATCATATTACTTTTAAAATTTTAAAAATGATTGTATATTTTGTTATTAATTGGGGAAATACTACATCGATGTTGCAATGTAATTAAGGTCATTATATAATTTTTTAAAATTTATAATAAACATAAATATTGAAAATAATTTCATAATGCTCAATATAAAAACAAATATTTATTCATAACTAGTTTATTCTAAATATGATCACATAATAGATATTTAGACCCAAGAGAGATAAATTTTGTAATTTTTTTACATTAAACATAATATTGGTTATTTTCAAGGAATAATTACCATTAATGAAACATATTTTCAGAAAAATAGGATTAGTGTGGAATTACTATATTATGAATTGAATTATGATGATAATATTATATCCTAAAAATATATTTTTAACCATGGTTTTTCCAATTTACTGACTACCAAAGTGATAAATTTTTTAAAGGATGATATTTGTATTGACTATAAATAAAATAGATGTTTATCCAAAATTAAACCATATTGATTCAAGATATGAAATGGATTTTCTCTATTTCAATTTCTATATGTGTAAAAACATAATTTAGAATATGTTTCAATAAAACAATAAAAACCTCATTTTAGAAAGTTTTTTTTATACATAAAATGTGTTTGTTATTATAGCATGCATTGAAAAAGAAATAAATAAAAGTGAAAAAATTTGACATGATATATTATAAATTCAATTTATTAAATTCATTCTTGAATATTGATAAATTTAATTTATTAAGATATAAATATATATTTCACATAAAATAGCTTCTGTGAAAATTATCCCTTTTACATAAAAATGATTTTAATAATTATTTCATGTTAAATAATAAAAATAAAGATCATTTATAAACATGAATCCATATGATATTCATAATATAGTATTCCATATTTCTATCATACATTCCAATGGATTCATAATAACTATAACTTATCAGTATATCACAGTTTTTTAAACACGGTTCTGCGTATAAAATAATCTATCGATAAAGTAAATTTCACTGAAAAATATTTCATAAAATCTTGAGGGGTTACAATAAATATCTAAAAATGACAACATAGAAGATAAATAGAATGAATTTATATCAATTCAACAGTAGTAAATATAGACTACATAATGTTAATGGAAGTGGATGTATATTTTGTACTAGATAAATTGTATAGACAATTATAAAGGATTGGATAATGCATGTACATACCCTAAAGAGAATATAATTTATGGATATCATTATATATAATCTAAAAATTAACATTTTTTCATCTAAACTTAGTCTATTATAAATGATTTTAAATTGGTGAAATAGTAATTTTGGGGTACTATAAATCCATTAGGATGATATATATCAAAATTGGAAACCAAAAATTGTTGTAATAGGAATAATGATTTTATTTTTAGTAATGGATCAGATGATATAGGATATAAATAGTAGTGGTATATGTTTTATAGGTAAACATGACTTATAATTGAATATCAAGTCAGCAATGAAAAATTTATTGAATTAGAAACATATGTATTATGATGTTACATCTGATCCAATGATTACCAATAGATGTATCGATGCTCAATAAACGAAATTTCAATTCAAGGGAATTTTATAACATCAATGTGAACCTCAACACAATTATCATTTTTAAGGTGAAGATGATAATTAGTCATCGAGGTTTAAGAATACAAAATAAAGAGATGTGTTTTATTCTATAATGTAAACATTTCATGAATAATTTTATTGAGAAATGTTTTCATATAGTTCCTTGACTCATGATAGATACAATATTTTGAAAATATGAAAGTGGAATATATAATAGAATAATTTAATGATAATTTTACATGATATTATTAGTATTAATTATTTTTTTTATAAATAATGATGGTAAATTAATATATATTACACATCATTGAAATCATTTTTATAAAGGGAATTTTCCCCACATGAATTTATCTGTCGTGCGATAATGTATTTCTAGCATAGAACGATGACATGTATTTTTCTAAATCTAGGTTCTTTGAGAAAAAATTGATATCGATGAGTCATGGTGGAAATTAAAAGATAATAATTGAAATATGTGGTATAGATTTAATCCCACTGACATAGTACATGTTTGGTAAAAAAATATTAGGGAATGATTAATAATATTTGGAATATGAATCTTGTGTGTTCTGTTTGGATATTTGATCATGAATACAAAAAAATCATGAACAATTCATGAATGGGGAAATAGACAGACCTTTAATTTTAATATTTCTTAATTGAAATGAGTTTTGATGTTAGGGTAATGTGTTTCTGATGAGAGTTACTCTAGGAGTGGAACTGTAATATCAAAAGCAACAAATTTTCTTGAAAATAGTTTCCTACTATTATGATTAATGATTTTCAATTTAATAATTTTGTAAAAGGTATTTTACTCATTTATTCAAACAATAAAAATTCCCTATTTTACTATAGATCTTGGATTATTTATTTATAAGATATTTCTATATAAAATGGTAATATAAACTCAATAGAAGAAAATTGAACTTTTAGTGAAAAATATTGGAATAAATAATAAATTATCTAAGAATTATAAGAATTTTCCTATTGTTATCAATGGGATAATATTTTCTGAAAATATTTTTTAACTACTTATAGTGGAGTATAATGATATTTTGGGTATGTATGGAATTTTTTTATCATTCTATGATTGATTTTAGTGCTAATAATTTTATATTCATTGATTTCATTTCATTGAAAATATATCAACAATATGGGAAATTGATCAGAGATGATAGTGAATGATACATATCTCATGTTGTTTAAATGAAATAAATTTATTATATTAGTTAATTCCATGTAGTTATGGAATATATGAATGTTTCATTAGATTATTTGATAATTGTAATTACTGGTTGGGATGTTCAATTTATTATTGGCATATTGGTTCATTCTTTGATAATTTCAATACCAATATTCAAAAAAACTCAATAAGAACATCTTGAATTTGATAATATATTCAAATATATTCTAGATAATGCTTTCAATTATACTATAATTTCACTTTTTGGATATAATGTTTTAATTCATAAAATTAATTATGGGTATAATATAAATTTCATTGATAATAGATCACTATGTAATATCACAATTAATAATCTATATCCACATCCTCAAATAGATTTTATTTTGATCATTTTAAAGGTGAATAATATTTTTTAGCGATTGTTCATAATTAAAAATATCATCATATAATTATGAAAGATAATGATAATCCAAAGGTGTTTCATAGAAGATACATGAATTATGATTTTGTAGTAATGCAATTTCCTTTTTTTAATGCATCAATTGTATCCATCGATCAAATGAATGGGGTTTTCCATTATATTTTAATTATGGTTCTATTCGTATTTAATGATCTTATACATGGATGGACCAAAAGGCATATGTATAATGAAGAACACCTAATTATATTTTTCAAATCATAAAAGAAAAAAGGATATATAGAAAATTTAGTAACTTTGAATTTTGGTTAAAAAAGTATATTCCATTTTTAAAAATTGTTTCTAATAAAAGAATAAGTTTTTATCCTTATTAAATTTTTTTTTTTGTAATAGAAATGAAACAGGAATTTAATAAAGATTCCTTGTTTCCTTGGATTTTTTAGGTTACTATGATAGTTTTACTAAATAAATTTAGATATTTAGATCCTTAATAATGATAACTGAAAATTGATTTAATTTAATACAGTTAAAATTATGTGTTCATTATTTCAAATAATAGAAATGTGTATTTATAAATTTGGATATATTTTATCCCTACCATCTAGAAATGATATTTTTTTCAGATACAACTATTCTTTATTCAATGGATTTCATTGTGTTATAATCCATAAAAAGTAGGTATTTCATTAACATCATGTTAACTAAAAACATATTATTAAAATAATCCTAAAATTACATATAATTGTATAATATTATTTTCCATTAAAATAATTGAGGTACCATTAATATTTAGTAAATTAGGAATTAAATATTAAATTTAAAATTTCTATGTATATATTCACTTAGAAGGAGTGGAAAATGAGGGAAAAAATATGGCTGGATCTACTTAAGGGTTACAAAACCAGGATTAAACCCCATCTTATAAAAGAAAAAAATGTATATGGTTCTCAATATTGGAATTATAATGATTACATAAACCATGTTACATTTGGAACATAACCCATTGGTAACTAATTTTATGGACTTTGAAATACAGATTTATCATACATGATATTCCACTATTTTGTTTTAGGTTTTAGTGAAGTCATTATTATCATAATTAATTATTAATTCCAAGAAAGAGGATCATTTAGTATTGGAAATTATAGAATATATAAAAATAAAAATATTATAGAACTTAATGTTGAATATGTTGGCATCATCGGATTTAAAAAGAGAATATATGTTAATTTTGATTGTATGATGAATAAATAATTAGTAAATGAATCTCATAGTTCCACATATTCTATTCATCTAGGAAGAAAAATTATGTATATATAAATTTGGGAGTAATAATTGTGGGTTGGATTGAAAAAAGTTTTTGTTGATGTTTCCATGAAATTTTTTACATATCAAAATTTTAATGAATAACAAAATTTTACGAAGAAGAATAGTAATGAATTTTCAATTAAAAATTATAAATGGGAAAATAAAACATTGAATTTAATGGCTAGATTTCAATATACATTTGAAGGTAATAATATTATTTGGGTTATTACTAATCAAACAACTAAATAATTAGATTTCCAGCAAATTCAACATATTTTCTTTTTCAACCATTATTCCCAACTATACCATAAGGAGGTTTTGAGGTGATATAAAGTTACTCTCTATATTGTCTCTAACAATGATACCTAGATAATGTATAGTATTAGGAACTCACTTTAAGAGATATTTTGTTTGAAAAGATAAATCAGTACAACATTTATTTAGAAATCTAATTGGAATCTAAAACTAAGTATTTGGACAATGGAAGACGTTCTTTGATATTATTAAATGGATTTCCATGTATTTTGGGATAAGTATATTTCATTAGTTGAGATTAATTATAATAATATTTTTCATTCCAATATTTAAATGAAAATTATTGAGGCCTTATATGGAAAGTATTGTAGGCTCCATCTTGTTGGGATGAAGTAGTTGAATGGATTTAGTTATAAGATATGGTAATGGAAATAACAGGGAATGTGTTTATTATTCAACAATATACAATAAATAATATATTATTTATAATATTTATATAGATAACTAGATGGGTGATATCAATTTTGAGGTTTTTGACCATGTTTTTCATAATGTATCTACAAGCAATATTGTCATGCATTTTATTAAAAATGGGATGGTATGTCAAAAGTGCATTATACTATTTGAAACCCTTGAGGGATGTTTGATTAGTTTCCTACCTAGTTGAATTTTCTATATGTATATCTTAAATATAAGATGTATTTTTTGTTTCTTCTTTTTATGAAAATATGTATTAGATATATCACATTTTTTGATCCCCAAACTAGTTCTGTTTGATGGAGTCCTTTATTATGAGGAACATTGTGTTCAAATTCTTAAAAATGGGTGAATGTGTTAAAGAATATGTTTATTCAATAATTTAAGGTTATTTGGAATAAAAATATGATTTATGATTAATCATATAAAAATTTAATTTCTATGAAATAAAAATATCCCACTTGTATACATAATGAATAAAATTTTGAGGATGTAATTTCCAAAATTGGGATGAATATACATTCTAAGAAAAATAATGTAGTATATAAATTTCATGACTTATATGTATTAATGAATTAGATCCAATAAATTTACATTCTTTAATGACTGTTTGGTAATGTTTCTTTTAAAAGAAAATAAGCTTAACTTCTAACTAAAATAGAATTTAATGTAATATATTTTTATTTTTAAATTTCTATTTCAAAATTAATTAGTTCTAATTTGCAAACATGAAAGAAAATAATTCAATTAAATGTATCTAAAATATATATGATTGAAATATTAATAATTTTCAAAAAAAATTATTTTTTACTGAAAATATTGAAATACATATATATTAGAGTTGTGTACTCGTTTCATGCATTTGAAAATTATCATTATATTAAAAATATCACAGTATAAAATTAGTTCATTTAAATTTTGAGTAATAAAAAAATATAACTGAGATAAAACATAATTTTAATTTGATAATATGATTCGATTTTTTTCATACTGAATAATAAAAATTGTCAATAAATGTTAAAATAGTACAATGATGGGTTTAAACTAGATATATAAGAGCTATATGACCCAATGAAACATACATAAATTCTATTTTTTGGTGATATATTGACCCTATATATTCTAATAAATGAACGTGATACACTTTATATCTATTTTATGATAAAATTTCATTAATATATTTTAATTTAAAAACATAAAAGTGAATTATCTCCACACTTATTAATGGAAAAAACCAAACCAAAACAATGAACATGTTAAATTTCATTGGAATTAGAAAATACCCACCCAAACCTCTTAATTTGATCTATATACATATTTAATAGGAATAATATTTATCAGAAATCCATCCATAGAAGGATTTTGGTATAAACCTAAAGTGGTTTTTCAAATAATAGTTATAGTTCATAAAAAATATTAATCATTTTAGTTCCACTTCATCATCCACAAAATAATATCTAATCATTAATATATAATAAAACTAGAATCTTCTATATGGTGAATTCATTTTTTGTTAATTTAATCATAAATATCCATGGCCTCTTTGATCATATAGTAATCGAATAATTCATTTATGTGCATAGTGGACTACAAACACATGAATCCAAAATTCTTTTTCCATAAGAACCACTAATTACATGATATAATAATGTAGTTAATCTATATATCTGATATCAAGGGAATAATTAAAATTACTTAATGATATTATATCATCAACATTTATACTATTCTTTATATTAAATAATGATAACATTTTTCATGTGTACGATTGGAATACCACTCCACAAATTGGTGTGATTCATATTTCATAACCACATAAATTGAATGATATATTTATTATTTTATTTAATTATGTAATAAATATTTATTTTATAATCATCATTACTTAATAATAAAATTATTATAATCTTCTTTGATTTATGTTATTTAAAAAATGGAAACCATAAATCCGTACATATGGACTACCATCCCCATTACTATATTATAATTAATATTAAAAAATGTGCCTTCATGAATGATTGAAAGTATATAATTTATGTACAAAATTTTAATTATTTTATGATTATAGTATTTGAGATGTTGGAATATTGACACTACTACATTACTTATCATAACAATGTCATTTAGGACTCTAGAGCTAAATATAGTGAAAAAATTTGATGTAAATATAATTTATTATGTATTTAAATGAATCTAGGTTATAAATAAAATAAAAGGAAGAATAAACCCAAAATATTTCTCATGAAAGTAAATAATTAACAAAATAATATTATTTTGGATAATAATTAATGTATGTGATGTTTCAAAACTGGGGAATGAGAATATTTGTGTTAAATACACATTTTAAATGTTTCTATGATTTATTTTGAATATTATATTATTCCATGTCCACCATATATAAAATTATTCTATGGATGTATTTATATAGACATAAATTATTTTAATAGGACCTTTTTTACTTTCATTTAATTTTTTATATAGTAAATTTTTACGTGGAATGTTTTGATTTTCATTTCAAAAAAGAATAACGCAATATTTTAATGTATACCGCATCAAAAGATTTACCAATTAATAAAAATATTTTTTTTCCTTCTTCTACAATAATATAATTTTTTATAATGAAAATTTTTTATTTTCATTTTTCTAGAAAATTTAGTTTGGAAAATAAATGTTTTTAATATATGGGTATTTCAGTATCTGAAAAATATTTTCATATGAGATGAAAATTGGGATTCCAGAGTTTAATAAAGAAAATAAAAAATATTTAAAAGTTTTGTTCATTGAATGGTACATGATATTTATAGATTATGATAGGTGATATTGATAAATCTAATACAATGGGTGAGATCAATATAGATACTATGTCTGGTGAGCCCAATATAACTATCCAATGTATTGGGTAATGTCCTTTATCATCAACGGTAAGAAGTAGGGAGTTAACTAGGATTGTTTATGCTATTTTATAAACATGAACATTTTAATTTTAGACACTTGTTGGGAATATAATTCCTTAATTTTCTTAAATGGTTTTTAATTTTCATTGATGGATTTTAATGGATTTAATTAATGAAAAATCATGTGTTTTTCATGTGGCCATGATTTATTTCATTTGAAGAAAGAATATTGATATAAAA
The DNA here is from genome assembly GCA_963277665.1 of Viscum album. Classification (NCBI taxonomy): domain Eukaryota; kingdom Viridiplantae; phylum Streptophyta; class Magnoliopsida; order Santalales; family Viscaceae; genus Viscum; species Viscum album. Next base: position 1,814,994,769 of record OY728151.1, on the reverse strand, counting down.
GTAAAATATTGATTTAATTAATTGTATTTCACTGGACTAATATACTTTTTTACTTATATGTCCCATACTAAAATGTTTTTCACATCTCACAATTCAAATGTTTTTCAAAATGTTTATGATGATTTTGACCACAGAAAAATTCAAGTTGAAGATGAAACATTTTCCATTGAAAATTAAATATGTATATTTTTAAAAAAAATTATGATTTTTATAAAAATGTATATTAAGTATAAGTGTTCAATTTTTCATATACGGTTTTGTTTTGAGAATTTTTTAAACTAATTATCTAAAACTATAAACCCTGAGGCTCCCTCGGAATGCCTAAAATTGAATTCTTGTATACAGACATAATATTGGGTAATGTTAATTGATGTGTACTCTTAATTTAGGTGTTTTCTCGATACAATTGAATCCTTTTGAAGAATTTATCAGGGCTATCAAATATACTAACAATTATTATGTTTATAGGGTACATGATCTTTTAGAAAGACAAATCTGATGAGAAATTCAAGGAAATAAAGAAAATGTGGGTTGAAAAACATGTTCATAGTCTAATATGAAGTGGATAAGGTATTTTGAAATATAGTGAATAATTTTTGAATTGTGTGGGATACATCAAAATTTATAATTATATTGTGAAAGAATACTCCATATGATAACTGAAAATTAATGAAAACAATTTCGTAACACATGATTTGGAGTTGGTTTAACTAAATTGCACCTTTAATGTATGGATGACTTTTAATTATAGTGATATATATATATATATAATGATCAAAAAATAATGATGTGAATATTCACATAGAAATTTGTTGTTACGATATAATATACACAGGGAGAATAAATTAGTCATTATGAATGTTTTGTACATTACTATAATATATTGGAAAACAAGGTGGGCGATTCTCTATAATGTATGGATAATGATTGTGTTTCATCGATGATGATTAATATAAATCCTATATATATATATAAATGAATTTATATAATAATGAACCTGAAATCATAAGAGAATGAGAAAAATCACATCAGTAAAATATGAATGTTCCACCATCCATCCATGTGAGGAATAAAGTGGAAGGAAAATAAAATAATGATTTATAGAAAAAATTGTGAAATATTTCAAAGATCAAAATGTTTTAGAATGACATATTCTGCCTAATCATCATCACATGGGAGTATCATCCCCATTTATCCCTATTTCTACAATTAATATAAAATGATAGATAGTGGGAGTTCGTGGAGAGTGATGTTCGGTAGACGGAACGATCAAGCATAGGAGGTGGCATGGTGAGGCTATTGGTTGGTAGTGCCGACATGTAGGTTTTGGGAAACCTATGGTGGGTGTGATAAATCACGGATAAAATGAGCAAGAAAAACAATGTTGGGTAGAAACCATCAATGTTGTCCAGTTTTGAGGGTTGTTTGCAGGTGGAATGCTATGATGATAGATAGTACAATGAAGTCTCTCTATGGTAATGGTAGTAGGTGGATCTTGATGGTGATGTAATAGTGACATATAGTTGAGTATGATAATTGATATTATAGGGTCACTAGTGATAGTTTCTAGGGGTTTGGGAATAGGTGAGTAGAGGTCTCGAAATTGAATGTGGAGTAAAAAGTATTGGTGATACAAGTACGGGGCCTACATGAAATATAATATCATTCATGCCCACTTCTCTTTCAGGGCATATTTATTTGTCCCTTGTACCTAATGTATTAAATGCACTATAATTGGATCCCCTTAACATAGAAATATATGGGTGTGTCCTTTTACAATAAAATGGATACATTCCACATTTGATTAGAAAACAAAAGGTGTACCTCTCTCACAAATAGTAGACATGAATTAGTAGTTGTTGGATGATGATAAAGATTCTTCATTCCATATTCAACCTTGACGTATGATGTTGTATAATGATATGATTTAATATTTCTGGTCGCATAACATGAAAAGGATTTCTTAAAAGGACGTATATCGATGCCTTGTCTCCTATAAACATAACAATGAGTTTGTGATGTTTATGGAATGTTACAACTACAATCCATAACAAAATTTAAATTTTAAAACAGTACGAAGGATTTCTTCCGCAAGAACCCCAAAAAATCTTAGGTTAAAAATGATATATGGGTTGTAGAAGATTTTATTATGATTGTAAAAAAATTAATTGAAATATTAGATTATTTATCAATATAAAATTTATCTATGATATACATTAATAATGTATTACAATTTAATAAAAAACCACATTATAATGTATCAAATATACATTTTTGGTTTACCTCAAATATTTAGAGAATTTTAATGAAATATTTGAACAAAGACATGAACTTTAGAACATAATATTATACTCATATTGGACGCTAGTATTATAGTACAATTGGAGCACATGATTATATGGCGATATAATGTTAAATTGAATATAATGATGTTTGGGATTAATACCTTTCTATAAATCATGATACATTAAAGGGTAGATTTTACTAATGTTTTAATATATCCAATTATGGTTCATTTCATAGAACAATCATTATAACTCCAACATCATGGGATGATGTTTTATAATTAATATTACTTGGATATAATCATGATGGGGAATTTATAAATAATTCTTGATCCATTCCACAAAACATTAAGGAATATAAGAGTTGACTACGTGTTATGATGACCATAAAAGATAATATAAATATTTTTGTGTTGTTGAAATGTTACAACTGTGAATTTATAAAATTATATTGGTTATGATAAATGGAAAGAAGGGTATACTTTGATATAGATATTTGAGTAGTCCCAAATTATAGATCACATCAGTATAATTTCTTATCACTTTTTGTATCGACTGAATCTCTATCAAGATCATGATGTGTTCCTTCTTTCTCTCCCATGGATGTGTATTCATGATTATTCAAATGTTATAATCTTAGATGTTATAACATGGGATAATGGTTTCTCTTATAAAGAAAAATTTTGTCCACTATTGGAAAATGGGAGAATGTGTTTTCAATCCTTACCAATCTTTTAATTAATTATATGATGGAAAACATAAATTTCAAGAAGGATATGTCATGACCCGTCCTCGGGGCCCATGCCGTGACTACCCCAAGCCAGCCTCCCATAGGCCAGGGGCTGGCGACTAGCACCAAGGCGTAAATCCCAACAAAAGGGAAGGCATTTCCTTTGAAAGTAAACAAGCACCACAGAGTAAGCAAGCGGAAAAGTACACATTAAGTAAAAACTGTAACAAGCTGTGCTGGAGGTAAAAGGGGCCGGAAATACAAGCCCAACAGTAAAGTACAACTCAAAGGGAAAAACAGCAACTGAAAGGAAAATCCGTAGCATCGAGCCGTCCTCTGGAAGTCCCACCTGAAGGGTGGGTACAGATAGCCTCCACTGCTCCTCGGGTCCACCTAACCACTCCGAGTATGTCCCGCCCAGTGGTCCACCTCCAAGTACCGTCCTTCTCCGCACGCCTCCACCACGATCAGTGTCGTCCGTCGTCTGAAACCAACACAGCGTAGTGCAGGCAAAGCCTGTGTAGGGGTGAGTATAAGCTACTCAGTAGGGACCCCAAGACCCCTGAATGTCTCCCAAAATCCAGAAAGGATAATCCACAAAGGAATGATACAATCACGAAGTAACATCTGACACGGCTTAGGTATATGCCCATACATATACCTAAGTCATCAATTCCCGTTCGGCTCCAACGTCCGAGCCCAAGCACAACCCAGTCCACATAGGAAAGCAAACGTATACCCACACATGATAGCACAACACAATCCACAAAGGAGAGTAAACAGTAATCCACATAGGATAGCTCAACACAATCCACAAAGGAGAGTAAACAGTAAATCCACATAGGATAACTCAACACAATCCACAAAGAAGAGTAACACAGGATTCAGCTCACATAGGATACTTCTTCGTATGACGTTAGAGATGATCAGATGTAACCATTGATTCATCTAAGCCATCGGACCCACAAAGGATCTGTAGGTATTAACCATCGCAATGACCCACATAGGATCGATCATGAAGTTGAACCCAAAGCTATTGGGAAACTCCTTCTTCATCGAGTATTGTGGTTATGCCGCTACAACCAAGCATTTCCCTCTAACCTTGGACTGCTGTAGTTCTCCACCTATTGGGTACTGAGGGACAGCTGCTACAACCAAGCACTCCCTCACGCCGCTACAACCAAGCGCTCCTCCGTCGTGGGTCTGCCGCTACAACCAAGCGCTCCCCTGTGCCGCTACAACCAAGCGCACCTCTGTCGTGGGTCTGCCTTTACAACCAAGCGCTCCCCTGTGCCGCTACAACCAAGCGCACCTCTGTTGTGGGTCTGTCGCTACAACCAAGCGCTCCCCTGTGCCGCTACAACAAAGCGCACCTCTGTCGTGGGTATGCCGCTACAACCAAGCGCTCCCCTGTGCCGCTACAACCAAGCGCACCTCTGTCGTGGGTATGCCGCTACAACCAAGCGCTCCCCTATGCCGCTACAACCAAGCGCACCTCTGTCGTGTTATCCGTAACACACCGAGTCGTTCAATCCGCAGTCTTCAAGTCCAAACCGGCTCTAGGGTTTTCCACACACAGCATGCTCATTCCGGGAGGGTCCACTCCACGAGCTAAGAGGTCGATGCATCAACTGACATGTAGTCCGGAGTTGATGTATCCCAAGATGTACCGTAGTGGTCACTGCCGAAAACACGGAGGATTCCCGTACTATTCTCATCATCTTCGCAGTCGAATCCACCGAAGATCTCTGTATAGTCGTCGCCGTCGAAGTCGCAGCCAGCACTAGGGTCCCCGCACACAACAAGCTCGTTCGGGAGGGTATGCTCCACTAGCCGAGAGGCTGATACATCAACTGACGCAAGGTCCGAGGTTGATGTATCCAAAAGTTCTGTATCGTCAACAGGAACTCAAGTCGCAGACAGCGCGTCAATCAGACGCCCGGTCTGAGAGTTATTGGCTTTTTCGTCCAAGGGGCCCGGTTGGTTTTTAAAGCAAAACCAACCCGACCATACTCCACCTGTGTCCAAACCTCGGACGGAGTATTCCAAAAGATCTGTCTCACTTAGAGAAGTCCACCAAAGCTGACGACACGACAATTGGACGTCCGTAGCTCAAGATATGAGTGTTTCTGCTCCGAGGGCCCGGTTTGTTTCGTGTACGAACCAACCCGGCCGAACCCAAAGTATTCTGAAACCTTGAGTGCGATATACCGAAACGACCATCTCGATCCAAGGAACGCGTTGCCGCTGACGGCGCATCGTTTGGAGGCACGTAGCTCAAGTTACAAGCATTTGATTGAAAACAGTCCGAAGACGGGGGGCCCGGGCCCGGGCCGACCCGGGCCGACCACCCTGGGTCGGCCGAACCGGGTCGACCCGACCCGGATCAACCCGGCTGGACCCGGTCCGGCCCGGCCCGGCTCGGCCGAGCAGCCGTGCGACGCGGGGGGGGGGGGGAGCCGCCACCCCCGCGTGACACCCCCGCGGAACCCGCGGGGTGTCGCCCTGGACGACTCGAGCGACGCGGGGGGGGGGAGCCGCTGCCCCCACGTGACAACCCTGCGGCACCTGCGGGGTGTCGCCCTGGACAGCCGGACGACGCGAGGGGGGGGGGAGCCGCCGCCCCCGCGGGACAACCCTGCGGCACCCACGAGGTGTCGCCCTGGACAGCTGGACATGGCTTCAGCCGCGTCCCGCGCGTGCCGGACCCGCACAGCCGCGTGTCAGTGGGCGCCGCCGCCTCTGGCCGAAGCTGCGGTGGTTCTTCCGGCGGCGCGCCGGGGCGCCGCCGCCAGCTTCCACGTGCCACCGGAGTCGCTCCAGTGGTCCGATTACGTTCTTGTCTGCGCCGTTGCTCCTCCCGGGACTCATTCATCACTGTGGAACCATCATACTTCCGTTGCGGCACGTTCCGTCATCGCCCGTCAAATCCACACAACAACGAAGAATGTCGGAGGGTCGTCGGGCCGTGCTCGTTTGGCCCACACCCTCCGCGTTAGAGATAAACAACGGGAGAAATAATACTCAACACATGAATCAACAATTTTAATGGATTAAAATTGTTCTTATGTCCACGTTCTTCACTTTTAAAAGAAACGATCACGGGAAAAAGGAATTATTCACAACAACCCCTACCTCGTAGTCATCGTCGTACGCACGTTCTTCGCGGAATTGCTCGTCGCGGAAGGAGGGGATCGTCGCATCATCGCGGAAGGGCGTCGTGTCGTCGCGGAATCCGGTGTTGAGTCGTCGAACTCAACGGACCATGAAACAACAGATTTAATTTAATTATATAAAATTAAATCTGTGTTTTGTTAAAAAAACACAAGGGAGATTTAAGAGAAACTCGAAGTCTCTTACCTCAAACAGCTGATCGAAGATTCGTTGCGGAGGAAGAGACATCGCAGAAGAACGTTGCAGGAAGGGAACGTCGGCGTCGCGGAACACAGCATCGCGTCGTCGATTTCCGCAGGTTCAGCATTCTTCGTCGGAGGTCGGCGTTCTTCGCGTTCTTCGCATTCTTCGCGAAGGAGGATGAAGGCTCAAGAACTCTGACAAAACCTCTCAATGAGTAATCCTCTAAAAGCCGTGTTGGTCTTATTTTATTATTACTCCAACAAACGAAAAAAGTAAGTAACGACCCATCAATTCATTGAATTAATTCAATGAAAGAAACCGCCCATTTAATTCACAAAATAAACCACCCAATTAAATGGTCTGTTAAGAATTTAAGAAAACGCGTCAGTTGACTTTCATAATGACGGGTTTTTGCAGGTGCGTTACTTAGCGGAAAGAAACGGCGGGGCTCGTGTGGGCCCCACCTCACAAATATCCTACCAAGAGGGTAGGATATTTCTGGATAGTACCCTATCAGTTTCAACTCAGTTTAAGCCGCTTTTAAGTGGCTTCAAGTGGCTTCCAAGTGGCTTAAGTGAAATAAAATAAAGTTGTCGTAAAATTATTTTATTTCTTAACTTTAAGCCGAAAATTAAAAACCACACCCGAGCAAACGAAACTCCGGAAGAGGTGTTTCTAAGAAAATATTGGTGCTACAATTTCATCGGTGCCCTCAGAATTTGATTCCGGGCACCGGTTCAAAAGTTAGAAAAACGCACTCGTCTGTTCACTGAATGTACCCGAGCCAAACTTCGGAAAATGATTCCGGGCACACCGGTCCTCGGAATCAGGTTTCGTCAGAAACTGCGCTCTTGTAAAATTCCAAAGAAAATTAAGAAAAAAGTTTCATTGAAATTTACGGGTCTTTACATTACTCCCACCACATGGCTTTACGTCCCCGTAAAGCTTCACTACAAACTTAGGGATACAAAGGCAGTACGGAGCACGCATCTGAGCCTCCCACTCCCAAGTGCTCTCCTGGAGGCTCCTGAGCTGTCATCTGAAGCGCACTAGAGGAATCGATCATCCATGTATGACCCGCTCCTGTCGATCCTCGATCTCCACCGGGGCCTCCGCAAAAGTCGCCCCATCATCAAAGACCAGCTCTGCATGGTCAAAGATTTGTGTCGGGTTGTGAACGTATCTCGTCATCTGAGATACGTGGAATACGTCGTGCACCCGGTGCAACTGAGGTGGTAGAGTCAGGCGATAAGCCACCTCGCCAATCCTTGAACTCTAGTAGCCTCTGCCTCCTGTCAGCATAAGACTCATGCCAGCTCTGAGCTGTCCTCATCCGCTCCTGGATGACCTGGACCTTCTCTGTCGTGGCATGTACCATCTATGGTCCCACAAGAGCTGCTATGATTTCTCCTTTGCCGATAAGAGAAATCTGGTCTCATCCCCTGGATGAACCACTTCTTTTGCCTAATACAGTCAATTCCGACATGGATGTTACTAATCCATACCAAGAATGACGTTGTAAGGCCTCGACGCTACTACCAAGAGATCCAACCGTTACTCTCGCCTCCAAGGGTTGATTCACACTGTCGGCATCAGTGTGTGGTAACTGGGTCTCCTCCAGTAGATGTCTCACAAGTGATGGTCAAGTCAACAGTCTAAATCGGAACCTCTTAGTAACAACACAAAAGAGGACAGGAATGAAAACATCACAAAGGTAAGAATCTTTTACTATTGCAGCTCATAATACAAAGACACTACACAACAGCAACAAGGAACTAGAAGTACAAATGACGTATCCACTAGTTCCGCTCCTGTCCATCTGCTCCCGGAGCTCCATGATCGAAGGCCTCAACTGCCTGAAGCTGAGCTCTCGCATGTCAACCAACTCCCTGTGGTCGGGGTGGACTTCCTGGTGGTGGTGGTGGCAACACCCCAAAGCGTCGTCCACCTCCAGCTGCACGGCCATCTCCCCCGCCATGCCCGCCTGCTCCTTGCGTCCCGCCCTGATCGAACCTCTGCCTCTGCCTGGGGGGTCCTTCATTCATCTGCTGGTCATCCGTATGGCGGGTCAGACAGTCACGAGCCATGTGACCAATCCCGCCGCAAGAGTAACATTGCCCTCTCATGGCAAGTCGTTGTCCGCCCCGAGTGCCTCACACAAACGATCCCGAGTCAAGTTGTCGACCACCGGTAGGTCTAGTCCTCTTGGACCCCTGCCTCATCTGCCTACTGCCTGCTGTAGAAGACTCTGCCGCATGCCGACAAGCGGTGGGTCCTTCTGCTGGAGACTGGTCGGCAAGGAAACTCTCCACTAAGAAGGCTCGTTCCAACACCCCTACCTGAGTCGGAATGTTGAGGGAGATCATCGAAGCCCTGATCTCGTGCCTCAATCCCTGCTCAAAGGTCCGGGCCCAGAAGAAAGGGTCTCGTACCATATCTGTGGAGTAGCACGAGAGATCAGTAAATCTCGCCGACTACTGGGCCACTGTCATGCTGCCCTGCCGCATCTGTAGTAGCTCCTGAATGCACACCGCACGGAGGGTGGCCGGGACGAACTCTAAGAGAAAGAGGCTCTCGAAGTACGTCCAGAGAAGAGATGCCTCGTCGTACACTTGGAGCATCAATCTCCACCATCGGCCCGCTGCTGCGTGCAGGAGGCTCACTGCAAGGAACACCATAAGATCTGCTGGAGTCCTCACTAATCTGAAAACTTGCACGACCGCCTCCAGCCAGCCCTCGGCTGCCTGGGGGTCCGTCTCCCCACGAAACCTGGGTGGTCGCGGGCGCTGGAACTCATTCAGAGCACCAAGGTGACGTGCATCATCATCGGTCGTGGCGGGAAGCATCGGTGGCTCGGCAGGTAAAGGCATCGTCGGTGCCTCTGCTGACAAGGAGCCCTGCACCGAGGCCCCGTCGCTCGGTGGGCTTTCATCACGTTCCACTCTCGTAACCCTAGCTGGCTGCCGTCGTGGGGACATCCTGAAAAGGAAACAAGTGTGCCACGGTCAGAACTGTATACCTGGTGAGCTGACACAAGTAATCACAATGAAAACTTGAAACACACATGAAATCAATGTTTCTGTGCATTAAGTCGAAAATCAGAAGTCAGGGTCCTGGTGTACGGATACGTCGGCCGCCGCACCAACACTAGACTCCCTGGACTGATAACCACACTCAATACGCTAAACACTATTGATTCACATATAAGAAAGATCAGAGTCTGCGGTATAACTGACCGCCTCTGATACCAATTTGTCACGACCCGTCCTCGGGGCCCGTGCCGTGACTACCCCAAGCCCGCCTCCCATAGGCCAGGGGATGGCGACTAGCACAAAGGCGTAAATCCCAACAAAAGGGAAGGCATTTCCTTTGAAAGTAAACAAGCACCACAAAGTAAGAAAGTGGAAAAGTACACACTAAGTAAAAACTATAACAAGCTGTGCTGAAAGTAAAAGGGGCCAGAAATACAAGCCCAACTGTAATGTACAACTGAAAGGGAAAAACAGCAACTGAAAGGAAAAGCCGTAGCGTCGATCCATCCTCTGGAAGTCCCACCTGAAGGGTGGGTACAGATATCCTCCACTGCTCCTCGGGTCCACCTAACCGCTCCGAGTACATCCCGCCCAGTGGTCCACCTCCAAGTACCGTCCTGCTCCGCACGCCTCCACCACGATCAGCGCCGTCCGTCGTCTGCAACCAACACAACGTAGTACGGGAAAAGCCCATGCAGGGGTGAGTATAAGCTACTCAGTAGGGACCCCGAGACCCCCGAAGGTCTCCCGAAATCCACAAAGGATAGTCCACAAAGGAAGGATACAATCACGAAGTAACATCTAACACGGCTTAGGTATATGCCCATACATATACCTAAGTCATCAATTCCTGTTCGGCTCCAACATCCGAGCCCAAGCACAACCCAGTCCACACAGGAAAGCAAACGTATACCCACACAGTATAGCACAACACAATCCACAAAGGAGAGTAAATAGTAATCCACATAGGATACCTCAACACAATCCACAAAGGAGAGTAAACAGTAACTCCACACTGGATAGCTCAACACAATCCACAAAGGAGAGTAACACAGGATTCAGCTCACACAGGATACTTCTTCGTATGATGTTAGAGATGATCAGATGTAACCATTGATTCATCTAAGACGTCGGACCCACAAAGGATCTGTAGATACTAACCCTCGCAATGACCCACATAGGATCGATCATGAAGTTGAACCCAAAGCTATTGGGAAACTCCTTCTCCATCGAGTACAGTGGTTATGCCACTACAACCAAGCGCTTCCCACTTACATTGGACTGCTGTAGTTCTCCACCTATTGGGTACTGAGGGCCTGCTGCTACAACCAAGCTCTCCCTCGCGCCGCTACAACCAAGCGCTCCTCCGTCGTGGGTCTGCCGCTACAACCAAGCGCTCCCCTGTGCCGCTATAACAAAGCGCACCTCTGTCATGGGTCTGCCACTACAACCAAGCGCTCCCCTGTGCCACTACAACCAAGAGCACCTCTGTTGTGGGTCTGCCTCTACAGCCTAGTGCTCCCCTGTGCCGCTACAACCAAGCACACCTCTGTCGTCGGTCTGCCGCTACAACCAAGCGCTCCCCAGTGCCGCTACAACCAACCGCACCTCTATCGTGGGTCTGCCGCTATAACCAAGCGCTCCCATGTGCTGCTACAACCAAGCGCACCTCTGGCGTGTTATCCGTAACACACTGAGTCGTTCGATCAGCAGTCGTCAAGTCCCAACCGGCTCTAGGGTTTTCCGCAAACTGCATGCTCGTTCCGGGAGGGTCCACTCCACGAGCTAAGAGGTCGATGCATCAACTGACATGCGGTCCGGAGTTGATGTATCCCAAGATGTACCGTAGTTGTCACTGCCAAAAACACGGAGGATTCCCGTACTGTTCTCATCATCGTCACAGTCGAATCCACCGAGGATCTCTGTATAGTCGTCGTCGTCGAAGTCGCATCCAGCACTAGGGTCCCCGCACACAGCAAACTCGTTCGGGAGGGTACGCTCTACGAGTCGAGAGGCTGATACATAAACTGATGCAAGTTCCGAGGTTGATGTATCCAAAAGTTCTGTATCGTCAACAGGAACTCAAGTCGCAGACGGCGCGTCAATCGGACACTCAGTCTGAGAGTTATTGGCTTTTTCGTCTCAGGGGCCCGGTTGGGTTTTAAAGCAAAACCAACCCGACCGTACTCCACCTGTGTCCAAACCTCGGGCGAAGTATGCCAAAAGATCTGTCTCACTTAGAGGAGTCCACCAAAGCTGACGGCACGTCAATCGGACGTCCGTAGCTTAAGATATGAGCGTTTCCGCTCCGAGGGCCCGGTTGGTTTCGTGTACGAACCAACCCGGACGAACCCAAAGTATTCCGAAACCTTGAGTGCGATATACCGAAATGACCGGCTCGATCCAAGGATCGCATTTCCGCTAACAGCGCGTCGTTTGGAGGCCCGTAGCTCATGTTACGGGTACTTGACTGAAAACAGTCCAACGAAGGGGGGTCCGGGCCCGGCCCGACCCCCCCTGGGTCGGCCGAACCGGGTCGACCCGACCCTGTTTGACCCGGCCCGGCTCGGCCGAGCGACGCGGGGGGGGGGGGGGGGGAGCCGCCGCCCCCGCGTGACACCCCGGCAGCACCCGCGGGGTGTCGCCCTGGACGGCCCGAGCGACGCGGGGGGGGGGGAGCCGCCGGCCCCGCGTGACAACCCCGCGGCACCCGCGGGTTGTCGCCCTGGACAGCCGGACGACGCGGGGGGGAGCCGCCGCCCCCGCGTGACAACCCCGCGGCACCCGCTGGGTGTTGCCCTGGACAGCAGGACGCGGCTTCAGCCGCGTCCCGCGCGGCCGCGTGTCTGCGGGCGCCGCCGCCTCTGGCCGAAGCCGCGGCGGTTCTTCCGGCGGCGCACCGGGATGCCGCCGGCTCCGGCTGCCGGCTCCGCCGCGTCGGCGACCCGCACCGCCGCCGGCTTTCGCGGGCCACCGGAGTCACTCCGGTGGTCCGATTCTGTTCCCGCCTGTGCCGCTGCTCCTCCCGGGACTCGTTCTTCACTGTGGAACCATCAAACTTCTGTTGCGGCACGTTCCGTCGACGCCCGTCAAATCTGCACTACAACGAAGAACGGCGGAGGGTCGTCGGGCCGTGTTCATTTGGCCCGCACCCTCCGCGTTAGAGATAAACAATGGGAAAAATAATACTCAACACACGAATCAACAATTTTAATGGATTAAAATTGTTCTTATGTCCGGGTTCTTCACTTTTAAAAGAAACGATCACGGGAAAAAGGAATTATTCACAACAACCCCTACCTCGTAGTCGTCTTCGTACGCACGTTCTTAGCGGAATTGCTCGTTGCGGAAGGAGGGGATCGTCGCGTCGTCGCGGAAGGGCGTTGCGTCATCGCGGAATCCGGCGTTGAGTTGGCGAACTCAACGGACCATGAAACAACAGATTTAATTTAATTATATAAAATTAAATGTGTGTTTTGTTAAAAAAACACAAGGGAGATTTAAGAGAAACCTGAAGTCTCTTAACTCAAACAGCTGATCGAAGATTCGTTGCGGAGGAAGAGACGTCGCAGAAGAACGTTGCAGGAAGGGAACGTCGGCGTCGCGGAACACGGCGTCACGTCGTCGATTTCCGCAGGTTCGGCGTTCTTCATCGGAGGTCGGCGTTCTTTGCGTTCTTCGCGTTCTTCGCGAAGGAGGATGAAGGCTCAAGAACTCTGACAAAACCTCTCAACGAGTAATCCTCCAAAAGCCGTGTTGGTCTTATTTTATTATTACGCCAACAAACGAAAAAGGTAAGTAACAACCCATCAATTCGTTGAATTAATTCAACGAAAGAAACCGCCCATTTAATTCACAAAATAAACCACCCAATTAAATGGTCTGTTAAGAATTTAAGAAAACGCGTCAGTTGACTATCATAATGACGGGTCTTCGCGGGTGCGTTACTTCACGGAAAGAAACGGCGGGGCTCGTGCGGGCCCCACCTCACAAATATCCTACCAAGAGGGTAGGATAATTCTGGATTGTACCCTATCCGGTTCAACTCAGTTTAAGCCGCTTTTAAGTGGCTTCAAGTGGCTTCCAAGTGGCTTAAGTGAAATAAAATAAAGTTGTCCTAAAATTATTTTATTTCTTAACTTTAAGTCGAAAATTAAAAACCACACCCGAGCAAACGCAACTCCGGAAGATGCGTTTCTATGCAAATACCGGCGCTGCGATTTCATCGGTGCCCTCAGAATTCGATTCCGGGCACCGGTTCAAAAGTTAGAAAAAACCCGCTCGTCTGTTCACTAAACGTACCCCAGCCAAACTTCGGAAAATGATTCCAGGCACACCGGTCCTCGGAATCATGTGCCGTCAAAAACTGTGCTCTTGTAAAATTCCAAAGAAAATTAAGAAAATAATTTCCTTGAAATTTACGGGTCTTTACAGGATATGTGGTAACCTAAGGATTTAATGGGTCATATGTATCCTCAATTTTTTTTATAAGTGTGGAATAACATGGTGTGTGAAATTATTCTATTTGAGGATTAATGGGACACTTTGGGATAATAGTATACATTTAATTTCAAATTAATTTAACATCTTTGATAGTATTACATATCATTGATAAGAGTTTTAATGAACAATAATATACTATTGAATTATTTTTATTATTATAATGTGACCATTTTATTATACTTGTGAAATTTTAGGTTTGAATTGGAATAGGTAATTTTCAATAAATATTTATAAATTTATTATGTAATTAAAATTTATTGATTAATTCACAATAAATAAGTACCCAGTTTTAATTAATGCCATTTCATTCTTCAATAATATGTTTTGATCCAATTTAATTTTTATTTCTGTTTGTACATGAAGTTTATAATTAATTTATATCACTAGTAATAATTTTATTTGAAGATATAAATATATAGTATGAAATTACCAATTAAGTATGAATATAGTGTGTATGTTTTTTCTAAAAAAAATTTCTTTTAGTTAATATATGGAAATACATATTTTTATAAAAAATATTATTTTCTAGGTATTTAATGTGTCAAACTATATTTCTCCATGGTTATAAAATTTTAATATTTCCTTATATTTAAAAATAATCTAATAAATTGAATAGGAATCAACAAAACAATAATTTTAGTATAAATATATTTTATTACTAAAAAGGTAAATTTATATAAAAACAATTATTCATCACATTTTTAGGATAGATTTTAAATTACATACAACTATTGATTGATATTTTATAAGAAAAAATTCTACTCATATTTTTAATTATCATGTCCAACATTTATTATTATTCTACATTCATATTTAGTCATTATGAATAGTAACAATGTTAAAAAGTAAGTTAACATGGAAAGTGTTTAAATGGGTTAAATGATTCATCACTAAAATGATTTAGGATTAAATGAATAAAAATACTTTTTAATACTATTAAATTGTACTATATAGAACCGTTGTTATCTTATATTCTATTATGAGTCACTTTTGGAGCCATTTTCCTTGATCAATACATTGATATATTATAGTCAGTTGAATACATCCATGGGTTCCATCTCCCTCAACTACAAAATGAAACACCATATCCACTTTTCTATGCAGATGAAGAGAAAACTTTATCAACTTATAGAAATAGAAATATAATCTTAACATACATCCACATATTTTATTATTTCATTTTTTATCATTATACAATTTTTAAAGAAATAATGTTTTTGGAAATGTGTGGTTTCTCAATAAAGATATATAACTCTAATCCAAATACCTTATACCATATTTTTAATCCAAACTATAAAATCATATTGTACCCTTCATAACATGAGGAATCACATAAAATAAATTAACATAGTTGATATTATTATGATGTCACAAACATTTGACACCTATTTTCTTATTAATTGTATCTGAATTTATCTGTCATGTATATGTGGGGTCTGTACCCTCCATATAGTGAATTGATTCATTTTTGATCTTCGTAATTTTTTGTTTTTTATGATGCATTTAATTTTCACATGTAATATTTATTACACAATTATTATTCATAAATTAAAAGATATTTTCTCCCTTTACACATTCCAATACATTGGGAAACAATAGAATTGATCATGTGTATCTTTAGACTACCCTCCACGATGTTGTGTGATTTTTTTTATTTAATATTTGAAAGAAATGTAATAAATATATATTTAATGAATAAATATGATAATTATTATTTAATATTGATTCATTAAAAATTAATTATTATATAATTTTTTTATTTCAACCATCAAAAATTGTAATCATCACCCTTGTGTAAGAATGGAAAACCAGGTTTATGAAGTGATGTAATTAATTTTTAAACACTAAATTATATGAATTGTTCAAAAATTATTATATTTTTATTACATATGATATGTAATATATGATTAAAATTATTTAGTTGAAGGAACCATAATCAATGTACATGGAAAATAATAGTCAATCCATATCATCCATGGAAAATAGACCAATTTTCTCTAGAATGGCAATTTTAATTATGAAATAATAAACAAAAGGATAATTTGATATTTTATGAGAATGATACATATTATGTTATGTATGAATATGGTTTCAATATATATATATATATATTAAATATCTAATCATTATAAATTATATATGAATATATTTTTAAATGGTATGAATTTTGTTAAGCGTTAGTTTTATAATCACATTTGTTTACAGGATTGTCAACATAAAATATATATTGAGGAATATCTTAAGAATATATTATTTAGAACTAAATTTATTTTTTATAATGTATTTTTAATTAATTTTCATGTAATAGTACCATTTTCCTCTCTTTCATACATAAATGGATTGAGAAAACGTTTATATGAAAAATAATTTGTGCTTATTATGTGGGATGGAATCATTTTCATCCATGTCGATGTTTTTTTTAAAATGTTTTAAGGAATAATATTAGTATTTAGAAATTATTGGATTGTGTAATTCAATCTTATTTCTATAAAAATATTTAAAAATATGAGTTTTTTTGTTTTGCAATAAAAGAAAAAATTACCAGATATATAAACCATTTTTTCAATGTTTTAAGAATTATTGAATTTTCCATTCATCAAGAATACCCAAGGATTTTAAGTAATAGTTACAAAATATAATGTATTGTTTCATCAAAATTAATTTCACTAATATTTTGGAACCTTTTTCAAAATAAAAATGTAATTTCTAAATGAAAAGTGTATTTAAAAAATGATATAGTACATTGGGTTTTTGATGGAATTATTTTACCTATAGTAACATTTTTTTGATGTTATGAAATATTAAATTTCTAAATGATCAAATGAAAACATTAAAATACAAACACAGGATTGATTATGTTGAATATTTTTATGGGATCATTTGATTAATAATGTAAATTTTTTTGGTTTATAAGGACAAGATGAAATATTTATAAATAAAATTCCATTTATGTGGGTTAAATGATAATGAAATTTTAAATTTCATTTGAAATTTTTGATGACATATGGTGGGTTTTTATGTGATTTTTTTCCATTAAATAACACCAATGATTATATTATGAAGTTTAATTCATGTGATAACAACGTTATGCGTTAACACACTTTCATGATTGAAAAATTATTTGTTGAAATGGTCTCTTGTCCATAAAATTCTTCATGGACCTTTATTTATATCCATAACATTATATGGGAACCTAATTCAATGTAGATAATATAATGAGTAAACATATTACAATTTATTCATTTTCCAAATGTTATAATTTTTTTCCCATGCATTATTAGGATGTTTATAATGAGATATCAGGGATCAATATTGGCTATTGATGACTTTGCACTATTATGAATATTTTTGTTTTTTATGAAAATAACTAATAACAAGAATCATGATTAATTATTTTAATTGATTAGATACTAGTTTATTAGGTTGTTATGATCTTATTGTACACTTTTAATCAAGTATGACCAATGATTTGTATGTCCTTTGTTTTGAATTATTCAATATATGATCTTACTGCTATTAGGATTTACCATCCTAGGTGTGATGAAAGGATGTATGTATAATATATCTTAAATTGTACTAATATAAAGAACATCATTGATGGAGTTGAAAATACATTATGAAATAATATTTTTTTGTATCAATTATATAATGATTCTAATAATTTAAAATTCAATTCTTTCTATAACTATGTTAGATGATGAATATTCATTTAAAATAAATCTATATATTTTTATGTCATTCTCATGAAACTTCAGGTCAGAACACCACTCTCAGTAGAAGTAGTTATGAAATAATAATGGAATTTAGGTCTTGCAAATGTTTTACGTTTTTCACTCACATTATGATTATAATGGTTCAAATGAGGGAAATATTTCACTGTAAAAGAATTTATAATAAAAATACATCTTCGCAATATCTACAGTGGAATCACTATCCCCCTTGGTATCAAGGAATGACATTTATATAAATCAATCCCTATCAAATAAGAATAGTTGTTTTTTAATATTTTAATGGTAGATTAGATATTCCACTAGTTCATAAAGATTATGATTGGATAACTCAATAATGGCTTAAATATTGTGTACTGACTATTACTTATATATATTCCTTAGATGTTTGTAATAATTTTTTTCCACAACTATTAGGGTCTTAGGAAGAACATATTTTATCCAAATAATGATATACACATTTCCAAAAAAAATTATATATGGTATCACCTTTAGGTTTCTATTACACTACATTATGAAAAAAAAGTGTGTATAATGAAAATTTACCAAAATAGATTTTATATTTTCTTATTTATATGCGTAAAAATTAGTCACCTAAAATACTTGTTGAAATAAATACAATTTTCTAACCATTTCATGAATATTGTTTTGTATTCTAAAAATTTAATGATGATTAATAATATATGTACATGGAAATATTATTTACAAATCTACATTCACATTACCATTATTGATTCTGAAATTAACATCATCTATATTCGATAAATTTCATCTTCTTCGCATAACAATTTATATTACATGATAGGATACATGTTTTAAATGATAATTATTCATTTTTTCTACATTTTAACATATTATCCTCAATTATTATGACACAAGAACTAGTATCCTAGATTCATTGGTTATCTTATTACATTTGTTATTGATACCACCTATTATATCAAAATTGACCAAATAGTATAGTAGTATTGGTATAATGAATTCATAAATGAGTATTTCCATAGATTTGAAAACATAAATTACATGTAGTGAACATAAATATCCATCATACATAAACTCATTCAAAAAAATCTTATTAATATCTGAGAGAAAGAAATTAAAATATGATCTCAAATGCTTTGTAAGGGTTACATAAAGTTGATTCTATCATGATTAAATTTGGAATGTGAATTCTAGAATTTTTAATATTGAAAACATATTCCACATAATTAATATATTCTCAATAATTATTAGATATGGAATAATCAATCACTAGGTAAATAACTCAACACAGATTCCATTTAATCAATAAATTTAGCACAAGATGATTATATGTATAATATTAATGTAATAATATAATGGATGATAATATCATAGATACTAATCAATGAAATTATAAATATTTTATGTCATGATATAAGACACCGCAATATCTGTACCACCAGAGAAATTATCCACTATAGTTTAATAGATACTTCTGATCACAGTACAAACCCATTTTACTCAAGATTTATTATTCAAATCCCTAGAATATCTATAAATAAATCAGATACATAATTATTGGCCTCACCAATCACTTCAAATCGAATTCATACTACTTATATCAAAAGTTAAATTTAATTCATTAGATATACTCTTGATCAATATTATTCATATTGATTATGAAATTGAAATTTATTAAATTTCCACCCATTCAATCCAAAAAAATTCATAATAAAACAACCTATGTAAAAAATGTTATATTATTTTAACAGAAATAATGTCCATGATACAATTAATACAAATATTTAAGAGATATATAATGTGTAATAATAACAAGAATGTGATTATTTCATGATATTTTTAATTACTACATGGTTAATGAAGAATTTGAATATTAATACATTCACTAGTAAATCTAATCACAAAAAATAAACATATATAATAATTATGGTAACATTACATCATACCAACAATTATGTAAAATTAAAATTAATGGCATTTTTCAACGATGAATAAAAACATCATTAAAAGATCATTAATACACTCTTGCGGATAATGGTCACATCTATATTAAAACAAATTTTAAAAACATTAAATTTCCAAAATATTAAGAATATGTTTTTCTCCAAAAATATCCCTTTAAACATGTAAGGGAAGCACTAATATAATGACTATCTCTGATGGTCGTTGATTCCATACATGTAAAAAAGTAAGAATACACTATTTTCAAACAATTGTAAAAATAAAAAAAATACCTAGTTTGGAAAATTCATTGAATATTCTATTCCAAATATTTTTTATAATTTTAATAAATATTATAAATTGATATAATAAATCCATCGGATGAAATTTATAATATTTTACAAAACATGTATATATATGAAAATGGATGTTTGAACAAAGAGAAACATAAAGTCAGCTTTTGTTAAACACTTTTTATCAATAATTTTAAACATCCATGAGTTGAAAATGAATCTTTTAGTTAAAATAATCATGGATAACCAATATAGAATAAATGTTAATGTGATTAATAGTTAAATATCATTTACATCCCCCAATGAATAATTAAACATAAAAAATAAAGCATAAATATGTAATGGTGAAATAATCCATTACCAAATTGTTTACATCTATATATTAGGACACATAATCTAATATCATTATATAAAACATTAAATACCATTAATTTGGATTTATTCATGATAATAAAGATCAATGGGTAGTAGATCAATGTCATTGAAACAAATGCATACATAAAACCAAATCTTTCCCAATATAATTTATATTGAGATGAAATCTATTTCATTTGTCAAACTATTGATTGAATAATTAAAAATTAAATGAATATGTATGTAAAATTTAAATTCACTTAATCATAGTTCAAATATAAAAAATATAATAAAGATATATTACACATATAATCTTATATTATCAAGGATTGTGAAGGATTAATATAACTCAATGGAATAAAATAGATTTATGAAACATCTTACTACTTTGTAACAATCAAATAAAATCACAATGGATGAAGAATATTAAATGGTTACATACAATACCATAAAATATTATTCATTTATTAAAATGAATTTAAAAGTGGAATCATATAAAGTATATAAAATAAATTGTTTTATGTTATTAAAACATCCCTCAATGAACCTTAATTTTTGTTTCCCTTTATATTTAAAAGATATAACCACATCTATAATATATTTAAACATGTAATTTATTTATTAAAAAAATTAATAATATCTTTAATATAATATTTTATATCATTATGAAATCTTATCAAATGAATTATAATAATATTTCCTTATTAAAATTTATTCAAATGTTAACTGCCTCATTTTATCAAGCATGTTTAGTAGCATAATTTCCGTTTATAATGAAAGAGATAATGATACAAGAACTACAGAATGATATTAATGATTTAAATATCATATATATTCATTAAATACATTTAGAATCCATTTTTAAAATAGTTACAATGAGAATAAATCACATAAAATAGTGGAGATGGTAGGCCATATGTATGCACCAAAGACCATATGATACCCTTAATGTATGAAAGGGAAATGAAGTATATGGTATATTAATTTTAAAAAATTAATATCATGGAATATGCCTCATATTTTTTAATTATTTAAATCATTTTAAATATATATGTGATTCATTGATGGATAAAAAGTTATATCATTCCATGATGTGGTAGTCCACCATACACACAAGTAGTGTGTTTTTTAACATTTTATGGAGGAGGACCAAAAAAAATTATTCTACCAACATAATAACATCTCACTATATTAAATATTTCTATTTTATTATATGGTAATTTTTACAAGATGATTGATGGTTGAAAATAAGAAACAAAAATAAGAAAATTGTTGAAGCGAATTACCATCAATTTGAGAAATCATCCTTGGATATAAAGGGTATATATTTTTTATGTATTACATAAACCAAATGGTTTGAGAATTGAGAATATTTGAGGGGTGGGATGGACCTTTTATAATTGAGGTAGAGTGACATTTTTTAGAATATACCAAACTATTCAATAATGATATGTCACTCTTAAACCGTATACGTCATAAAATTATAAATAATTGAGTCGGTGTAAAATATGGTCGATAGACCCCTTATAAATAAAAAATAATTTTTCTTCCAAATGGTGTGATACCTATCCTATATGATTACATACATTTAAAATTTTATTTTTCATCAAGGAAATTAGTTTTTTCAACCTAGTAAATTTATCCAATAAGACTAAAATTAAATAATCCTTATTAGATTTCCTAGACCCACTAATTTTTGACATGAAATTATATTTATCACAGAAAAACTAAATTTTTGTTGAAAATTATTTTTCACTCACCAGCATGTGACAAACTAATCTTCATTTTACCATTAATTTTGTTAATTAATTTTTATATTTTATTCCAATTATTATGAGAAAAAATTAAATTAACGATATTATATAATAAAAAATAGATTGATTATTAATATTTAAAAATGTATTTAATTTCATTCAAATAATTTATAATATATAATTTAAATCACATACCACAAATATTTTCAAAAAATGATTTTTCATGAAATTCTTTTTTGATGAATTAGTTTACTGTACATTAACCTTATGATTAATGATCATCATTAATTCGATTTATATTAATATATTTATATATATAGTATTTTTTCAAATATAAATATTTCCATTTTAGTTTATATTTTAATTAATTAAAATATAGTAACATTATTTATTTAAAAACAATTTGAAAAAAATTTAATTTTCTAAACCAAAAACAACAGTTATACCAAAATAATGTATAAAGAAGATTCAAATAAAATTAAAAATATTAAATCAATATAAATAATAAATTAGATTTTTTTAAATCATATTAAATCCATAATGGTAATTTTTAATTAATTAATTAATTTAAAATAAATTAAAACATTACAAAAAACAATATTTTTTAGTGTTCATAGAAAAACAAAACAATCCAAAAAATAAAAAAGAAATTCCATATCATAAATTTGAAATTATTATTTAAAATATTATGTTTTTTATAAAATAATAATACTGAAAGATTTTTAACTTAATTATAGACCGAAATCATAAAATAAAATAATAACAATTTTGGATGAAAAATTAATTTTAATTATAAAATAAAAATGATAAAAAAATTAGTTATTATTTACTAATAAATTATTATTAATTTTTTTCCCGAATAGAATACATATATATAGATATTTATAATAATAATTTGGTTAATCTTATTTATACCAAATAAATCAACATCAATGTTTTAACAATCATATTTTTATTTATTAAGAATTATATATAGAGATGGTGTCTCTTACTAGAGGATAGATTCTCTCTCATTCAATTTTGGGAAATCACTTCAGATTGGGTGAGGATGGTCGATCATCTATTTATGTTGTTGGTCAGAAGTTGATGTTTTTTATTTTTCAATCATCTCAAGAGTGTTGAGATTTTCTGTCCTGTTTCAAATATGAGGGATGATAAAGGCATTTAGGATGAAACAGTTATACATTGTTCCTTGACGGTCAACATATCAGGCGACAACAGATCAATGATTGGATTTCCTACCAGATCTGCATAGATCTTGGTTTATTCCTTTTGTTTACAAAAAATTGTAGGTTTTTTTATCTAGAATATTTGAAGCAATGCATTTTCTTGGGCAGTGTTCAGGTGGTGGATGATGGTGGGGATGAAAGAGGTTAACTATTGTGCAGCGGGTTGTTGGTGACCCTATATGGGTTTGTACAATATTGGTTTTAGGGTCATGGTGGTGGGATTTTATGCCATTAGTCATCTAGCAAGGGGAGTAGGTGTTAATGAGGGGGCATGTGATGGTGGAAAGTGCTTGTGGCATTAATGAACCGAAGATGGTTTGTATGTGGCATTCATTGGATGGCCATATATTTTATTACGATTTATAGGGGAGTGCCAATAAAGGTTGTTGGTGAAATAGTGCATGAGAATGTTAGTTTGCATGATAGCGATGAGAAGGATTATAATAGAGCCAGAATGGAAGCTAACTACACGATGGAAATTTCACGGGGCATAGGCAGGGAAGACCTCATGCGACAGGGCCTCGGGACTTTGGTGTTGGAGGTGACATCAAGACTATTCCATTCTCGGATAACAGCTTTGATTAGGGTCGATTCTTGGCCTTGATGGTGGATCGCAGAGTGACAGGGGTTCCGAAAATGATGATTCATTGGTTGAAGCTACCCATTACTATAGGTATCATCTATTTTTGTATTGATCTAGTTTCAAATATAGTGATATGGGTTCTAAGAGAGGCTTTATAGACCTAAAAATGGATGTTTTCACATGGTTTGTCCATGATAATTAGGTGTCATCTCAAATTGAGTTGATATATGTTATTAGGAAGGTGGATTGATTAGATGTATTTTTTGGACCTTTGGTTGGGCCTCTGACTTTTCGTGTTGGATTTCATATGTTGCATATGACTATCAGTGTTACAGAACACTAATGGTGCGATGACCTTGGGCATCATGATTTGTTGATGGTATAGGTAACCGATTGTGATAATTTCTATTGATGAATGGAAATAAAAAATCTCTAAAGATTGTAATTTTTGATGATAATGATTTCAAAATAGGTAACAATATTTTCACGATGAAAACCTCATGTGAATGGCAATTCATTCGTCTGAATCTTTTTGGTGTGTTTTTGTCAGTTAGTTACACCGATGTGGTCGGGTGGGAAGAAAAATCTTGGTCGGTATCTATTCTCTCACATTATGTCCATATGAATTTCATGTTTTGGGAATATGGACCTTTTTTATGGTATTTTGAGTCATAGAAGAATGGGGATCTATAGGTCATGTGGTGGGTGTATACATTCATTTACTTTTAAATAAATTTTTCTAGTTTCATGGATTTGGGTTACCAAATACATGATCCAAACCTCATTGTTATTAAGATATATATATATAACAACAATATAATATTCTCATGCAGAATAATAACAAAATAGTTAATGAAGGAAATTCTTAATATTGGAAATCATAATATGAGACTTCATGAGATCATTAACATCACGACATTTCATCAAGAAAGTTAAATTGATGGCTACATATACTACTAAAAATCATTTAATTCTTATTTACTAATTCTCCTCATGTGAAGACAACCAATGCATTGATGGGTAATATAATTATGTTCCTCATCCATAATTGTGTTTCTAGTAAAATTTCATGATATCGATGGATCAATTATATTCATGAATAATATAAATTTTCAAATAATATCTTCAATGAGAAAAGATTACCAATTTATAAAAATTTCCTGATTTAATAAAATTACATTAATAATAATTAAATCTATTAAAAAATGGTTAATGATTTTAGTAGTAGTATTATCCTTGATATAATGGATATGTATATTTTTGCGAAATATAATGTCTAATGATAAAAAAATGTTTATGATTCATGGGATGATTAATGACTACAAAATTAATTATGGAAGTGAATGTAAAAACATCCTATGGTCAAACTATTCCCAAAACATCATGATAGATAATATGGACTGTATCATTACAAAATATCCCTAATTAATTAGAATCTAAAAAATGAATGTTTTCATTGATTAAAAGAAATACCATAAATACACCCTCAAAAAATTGTTGAGAAAAATACACATTTCTCATTGAAAATAAATATATGAATATAGATTTTTATAGAATATTAGTGAAACTTTCATTTAAATGAAACAAGTAGTTTTGTAATGGAGGAATCAGAATAATTGGTGGTCTTAATGTAGGGTAATTTTTTACATTTTGAATATGATAAAAAACTCTTATTTTCACACTATTATAAAAAGGTTTACAAGTGCATCATTTTCAAAATGACAAGATGATCCATTTCAAACATTTTTTAAAAATTTAAACATGGATGGAAATTTCATTAATAAATCATTTAGAGATTGTTAATAAAATTGTAATATTTTTCAAAAACATTTATATGGAAGAAAAACTATTTTTGATAAAATAGTGAAATAATGTTATATTTTCATAAAAATATTTTATCAATAATTTTATATACCAAATAGTCTAATATATTTAAATCATCTAAAATAATGACAAATAAAATAATGAGACAGAAATAAATTGGTTATATTATATAAATATAATATATTCCTCGAAATAGATACTTAATCTTTAACAATCCTGAATAATAGTGATATTGTGAAACAAACCCTTTGTACTTTGGATGGTTTTTAATCAATTGCCTCTTGAAATAATAAAACCACTTTAAGTATTAAATATCCTTAATATAATAATAAGAATTTGATAAGTTAACGAGGTTATGTATATATTCACCATAAAAACATATAGGTTCATTGTATAAAATATATATTAATAGTGTGGAAATAGAAATGAAATCTCCTAAATTAATTATACAATTTAATTGAAGATTAATTGATGAATTGATTATGTGTATCTATTGATAATCCAAAATAAAAATTTAAAATAAAAAAACATAATAAAAATTCAATACGCACATAATAAATGAATATTAAATAAAATAAGTAATTTTAATGAATGAAAATAAATTTATTCTAGATTTATCATTCCCCTTATTAATATTCAAATAAAATCCCATTTAATGTATTAAAATTAACAATAACAAAGAACTAATTGATTATGAGATAATAATGACATATTAAGTAAGAGGAATAATATATACATGATAAATAAAATATTTTTTCCTTTTATGTAATAATTTCAATTATTTAAACCCTCTAATTTTATCAATATAATCTTATTTGAATCAATTTTTTATTTATTGGTGGTTTGGGGTTTAAATGTGACAATTTATTAATTAAAATTTTTTAATAGATTTTAATCACATGATTTTTTTTTGGAATGATGTTTAAAATTTTATTACAATTTATGATATTATTTTATTATAGAGATCCTTGATTTACTTTCCAAAAATGTTTCTTCTAGGACAAGAGTATATTCAAAAAAATTGAGGCCTAAAAATATATATTATGTTGACATATTATTCAAGTGGACATAGTGGACCCCATCTCTAGAAATAAGCCATAAATGTGGATAAAACCTCTAATTTATGTGATTATAATTGTATTTGAAATATAACACACTATCTCATTCTTAGATTAAATTTGATACAGGTTTTCACTCACTAAGAGGTTCTTTGGGTGCTCAACTTTGGATGTTGATTCAAGAAGAATTTAGAGAGAATAAATTCATAGAGAAAATGGTATTTAACTTATTTTACCAATAAATTATTCAATTGAAATATTTTAGATATATTTAAAACATATTTTAAAAAAATAAACATGGATACACTTGTAACTAATTAGTCTATTTAAGGGGGTATAACCTAGATTATCTTAAAAGAATATTCTTTAACTGAATTTCAAACCATTTATGACCCATTATGACCACTAAATCTTTAATGGTCTATTATGAAACCCTGAAACAACATCCATGAATATAAAATGGTGGTAAAGGGAGAATTCAAAAGGATATCAATTGGAAAGGGAAGCTCAGATGGCATCCAGAATTTATTATTTTTATTCTTTTCTTTTCTTTTTTTCATTTCCAATTAAATGAATTCATTTTTAAATATGTTTCCTTTTTCATATTCCATTTATATTTCAATTCCACGTTGAATTTTTTCAGTTTCACATTTCACATAAATACCACAATTACCATTATTTTCATAAATACTAAAAAACATAAAAGAATTAAAATAATTGAATTAAAAATTTGCGATTAAACTGACTGTAATTCTCCTCAAGGGAGATTTCCCCAATGAGCCTCAATACTACTTTAGGAAAATTGAATTTCATTTTACAAACCTTATGATTTTAAAATTCCCAAAATGGAACCATTTTTGTGGAGATAAATAGTTTTTTTGATCACTTTTTCTATATTCACAATTCTATAATTTTGTTTCATTATTTTTTGTATTTCAAAATATTCTTAAAAAAATTCAATGTTGTTTTCATATTCAAATTATAATGAATGGGAATATTACTCACATGTGAAGGAACAAAAAATTGTTTACACTGAGGTGGAACTTCAACAAATCTGTGATTCAATTATGATAATTATTAAACAATTAAAAGAGTACAAGATAGATAGATCTCACCACATGATTAGATGGTCATGGTTGATGAACTCAAAACTGACATGAAAATATTTAAGGACATGATAAAAGTTCCATAACCATCTACTGATTTCACTAAATTCAACCAAGATGTTGAAGCCAAACTCAAGGTCGGGAAGCCTCACTACCATCCTTCACTGGCCACTTTCAAACCTAGAGATGAACTTTTCATCAACAAAAATATTCAAGTCAAACCAACTAAAATAATTGATGCATTATTTAAAAAATATTAATTTAATTTTATTAAAACTAATTTGAGTATCACTTCTACTTTTTTTGAATTATCATAATTATCTAATTCTTATTATTACCTAGAGATTTATGAGAAAGAAGAAATTATGCACGTTTAGGAACAATAATAGATCCCTAAATACATTTAACATTTCCCAGTGGGTGTACAAGACAATATCACAATTAATTTTCTTGAATATACTAATATTTAATCTTAAAATTTTATATCAAATTTTCGGAAACCATGGTCCATATATGGAAATATTTTAGATGTATTAATAATGGAGGAAGATCTATATATCATATTACCCACATAATATAAGTTCTACTTAATTTTGAAGGAGGAGGAATAGTTTTACTCTATCAACGTATCATTCCGTACCAATAATGATGATGTGTATAAGGGGAAATCAACATATGGGGGTTCAAGTCATAGAATCCCCAACCATGAGCATACTCTGTCTAAAAATGGGTGTGTCCCTTTGGAGGAAGTATGAATGCAGGTCCCATATGGGGGATCATGCCAAGTTTTATCTATACATAGTTTCTAGGAATTTATATTTCTAATTCATTCATAAGAATTATTACACCATAAAACTCAATCTTTCTTATCTTTTTGTGTTTAAATGACATGATCTGTATTCTTAATTGAGTAACTCTATTTTGTAGGATCATGATGGCATAGGGATGACCCAGATACTAGAGGATGAGGAAATAGATACATTTCAATTTGGTTTTCAATGTTGGTGTTTATTTTTTTGAACAGCATACATTTTTTCAAAAAAATAATTGATTTGGTATTTTAATTTGAAAATTTCATTCCCGTGTTTGAATTAATGTTTTACTAAACATATATTTGAGACATGAGTTTCATTGGTATCCTATGATGCCATGTTTTATATTTCAATGGTGATTATATTTAATGAATAAAATTGAGAATAGAATTATTTCTATATACCAGGGATATTAAGATGATGATGCATGATTTCATGTAATTCTTTGAATCATGAAAATAAAATTTCCCTAAAATTTTTTCATGCATTGAATTTCTTAAATTTATGTGAAATGATTTTTTTTTATTAATTAGTCCTTGTGTGATAAAATAAAATCATATGTCTAATTATCAATAGTGTTTCTTGACTATGTAATTTCAATTTATTCCTTATTATATTTCTTTACTGATCTTTGGATATGTCATAGGAAAAAAATTAAATTAAACCGTCAAAACTATGACCATGTATGAACGCAGTTAAACTGACTAATGAATATTTTGACAAACCAATTTATCATGAAAGACCTCCTTTAAATAAATATTTATTTATCGCATAGAGACCATGAATGACCATAATATGAATGATTCATTTTAGAATAACTTTATACCCATTTCTACCCTCATCATATATTTTTACGATAATTAAAAATTGATGTATGGGGGTTACGGGAGTCAAGATGGAAGGGAATTAATACACTATAAAATAAAATTGTAGGTGTTCTAATTGAGACAAATTAATTTTGTTTATTCATTCATGATACTTCATAATTTCCACCTCTTACATTACGAAAATGAAACTATTGAAAAAAATAAAAAAAACCATGAGGAAAAAATGGGATGAGATTTGGGAAAACAAAAATGTACCAATACTAGACCTATGATTTGTATCATACATGGTTAGGTAGTGTATGCGAGGTTTAATTTAATAATAATATTCCAAAACAATTAATATAGTCATTGAAATATAAAACATATAAATGTTCAAAAAATAATTCAAGAGGGTGCACAAATAATCCATTATGCTTTTATTGATCATAATCATTAATTTTAGATTTAAGAATGTCGGAGTTTCTACTTTGATTAAGAGAATTTAATTACACATTTATTTTTAATAACATGAATTGTAATTAATTGATAAGCCTTCTCCATGATCCTGAATTTTCAATCATAAATTCCAACTAATCAGAAGAATTAGAGTCAATTTAACTATTAATGAAAGACCTCATTATTTTATATGACATTTGTCATAAAAAAGTAGTAAAATTAGTTCCTTTACAGGACTATAGATAAGGATAATGTTATAATGAAATGGTAATAACTATACTTATATAGTATAATGAGTGGTGATAGAAAAGATTAAAAAATATGTAGATCAAGATTTCGTATATTTAATAATAATCAAATGAGGTGACTGAATGAATGAATAGAAAAATTCATTCATTTTTCACATTGGAAAAGTTAAATAGAGGAACTGATTGTTTCATTGAAAATTTTGAAATTAAATTAATAATTAATTTTGATTTTTGAAAATTTGATTTGATGTTGAATTTTTTTTATTTAATTTAAATTTTTATATTGGTAACATTAGTGCCCACTATATTCCATAATGTGATTTTGTGATTGAGGAAAAGAATAGTATATGTTTGGAGAAATTGATATAGGTAATATTTCCACTATTTTATATATGAATTTAAATTTTTTAACCCCTTCTAATTTAACAATTTGGGATAATTCGAATTAGTTTTGGATTTTTAGGTTTTCTTGCGCTAAAATATGAAAATTCCTTAATTTCAGAATATTAGTAGATTTTAATCTGAAGGTTATTTTGTGTATTAAATTTAAAATATATTTCCAATTTATGTTATTTATTATTGGATTCATTAATTTTTTTTTCAAAAATATCATTTATACCAATATATGATTTGAAAAAAAATGCCGAAAAAATCAATCAAGATAAAAACTTGTTCAGGTAGTCATGCTAGACCCCTTATCTAAAATTAAGGCATAAATACGACTAACAATTGTAATGGATGTGATTAAATATTAATTTTAATGAGTAATGATAGAATCATTCCAAAAAATAAAATTTATGGATGTTTTCACATATAATGTGGGTTATTGGGTTCTTATATTTCAAAGTTGATTCCAAAAGTCTACAAAAAAAAATTCTGGGAATAATTTGGTAGTGACATATATTAATCATGTATAATTCAGATGAACCTTTACAGAACAATGAAAAAATATTTTGAAACAACATTCCAAAATTATAATGTTATAAATTCACCAATTTTATGGGGGTTCCATGCATATTATTTATTAGAAATATTTAGAAATATAAATTTCAACCATTGGAGACCCATTATGATCCCTAAGTCATTAGTGGTATGTTATGACTCCCTAAAACTACATCCATTCCTATAAATAATAAGAAATGGGTTAATTTAATAGGATATCACTAGTATATTCATTCTCAAAATACAACCATGATTTTGGATTTTTATTCTTTTCTATTATTTGTTATTTTCCATTCCCATGTAACATAATCATTTTTTATTAATGTGTATCCTTTTTCTTCTTCCATATCCCTTTCACCTAGAAGATTAATATGATTCTATTTCCCTCTTCTATCATGATATCTTTCCACAATGCAATATAATGTGACTACCCAAAGTATTGGCCATATGGGAGGAATCATGTCATTCCTACTTGTTAAACATAAATGAAACATGTTTTTAATCTATTTGTAATCAATGTGAGAGTAATTCACGAGTGTGAAGATAGTATAACCTGAAATTATTTCTAATTACATTATTTGATTTTAGTAACTTTTTCTACATACATTCTCTCAGAAATAACCTTACAAAATATGAGTTACTGATTCATTAGGTGATGAAACCACTTATCGTGGAGCCTGGTATTTTTAGGAAGAACCTTATCAGTTGACGTGTTATCCTACTTGACTGTTAGAAAATGTCTAGTTAGGTTCTATGTGGGAATTGTATAATTATACAATCAATAAATCAATGAAATGTAAATTTTTAATGATGATTCATTACATTAATAATCAAAATTAGTTTAAATGAAAATGAAAAAATGAAAGAACTTGTGTTGTCAATCCCTACACCAAGGTCTTTCCTCTCAAATATAATTCAATCTACATCTAAATAATCATTTATATTTCAATTGTTCAATGTATTAATTTAATTTATTATTTCCCAAAAATATTAAATTACCATGGTTTTCATATATAATAAAAATTTAAAATGAATTATATTAAGTGAATAAAAAATTATTGATTTATCCAACTGTAACATTCTTTAAGTGATACAACCCTGGTCCACCTATATGTTAAATTTTTAATATTTAGATACATATTCCATGCCCTACTAGAGGTCTTCTTCAATACACTATATAAATGAAATTTTTGAATAATATTAAAATAGGATTCAATGAATGGAAATTTAGATGGGGTTCATATTGTACCTTTATATTTAGTTAAAAATGAATTAATATCTAATAGATTTTTTTGAAAATGGTATTTATTTATTACCAAACCTAATTCATATTCATAATATCATTTATGATATTATTATAATATCTCCACAACCCATTCAATTATAAATCACATTATTACCATTGGTTTGGGTGTTTACAGTTTTTTTATCAAGCATCATTTCTAGAGGAAACTTCAATTCCAATGAATATGTTATTTTTCTATGAACTCTATAATAATATTAATTTTTTTGAATAAAATTTTTATTCATCGGTAATATTTTTAAAACCATTCTTGAATTTTTGACAGGGTAAATGAATCCAATAAATTCATTGAGTTTGTATGCCTTATGTTTGTAGAGTGACAATATCATTTCCTTAATGGATGAAAGGTTATTGAAGTGGATGATATATTAAATTAAAAAAATTATATAATTCAATATCAAATATATATATATATAAATTTGTTCTATAATTATGACTATCCATTCCTGTTAGTTATGGATTACATATTACATTATTTCAAAAGGAGGTAGTTCAAAAGTCAAATAAGGGATGGCTTTGTTTCCCATTTAATAGACGTGAATATGGATAAATAATATAACTTAAACATAGTATCATCTCATTATATGGTAGATCTATTTAAATGTTATAGGAATTATTCACATGAATAGATTTTGGGAAAAGAATAAATAATATGAGAAAACATAAGGAATACCATTACATTTTACTAGAGAAACCACATTTAGATATCGTATTTAGGACCGTAGGGTTGGAATTTTTAGTATACTAGAAGAACAAAAATTTCTCAAAATTTTATTTTAGTATATAATGGGATGTTTTGGCTAATTCAAATATCATGATTTATTTCAAAAAATGAGTGCTGGAAGTGATCTTTTATAATTAAGAAATGGCCTTTTTTAAATACTAAAAAATATTAATGAATGTGAATTAGTCAACTTCCAATGTTCCCAAAAATTGATAAATAATGGTTTGGATGGAATTTAAGGTCCCAAAACACCATCAAAATAAGAAGAGAAATGTTTTTTATCATTTTATTCCTTGTCATCTATGTTTACTTAGTTTTACCATTTCAATCTTCACCATGATCAGTATGTTTTTTAAAAAAATAGTTTATTTACCCATTAATAATAAAATAAAATGAGATTAATTTGAAAATTAGAACCTGAAATATATTAAAATTAAATCCAATAATTCCATGTAAAATTAAATGTTTGTGAAAACTTAATTTAAACATAGCCACATGCTATGCACAAAAACACATTTTAACCGTATCAATGTTAATTAATTTTTATTGAATTTACTAATCATTATATAAAACAGGTAAGTAAAACATATTATATTATATTAATAATGATTATTTTAAATATTTAATAGATTATATTTAATTAAATTTAAATAAGTTGTTGAATGTAATTCAACTATATACACTCAAATTGTGTTGAAAAATTTGTTTTCAACAAATTCATTTCTCAATTATAAAATGATATTACATTCACTATATCAGTACATATATTTTTTATAAGAATTTTACAATATAAATTTTGTAATATAATATACAGAATATGTTTAAACATTTCACTATTAGTGGATATTTAAGTTAATTAAAATAGATGAACATTTTTCCTAAAAACGGGGTTAAAAAATCTTGTTTCGAAGAATAAACATTATCTTATACTGAAATAGGGAATAGAAAATATTCAACTGTAATTACTTATTTTAAATAAAAATAATTATTAATTTTGATACTATGAAATCATATTAAAATCATAATTAGGAATTAAAATAATTTTATTTATAGAAATGAAACGACAATTTTACGTAGCGTGGTATTTTTCACTATTCAATGAAAAATAAGCATTTTAAAAAAAATTAATAATATTATATGATAGTATAATAATGTTATGTTTATTTCCAAAATAGTATTATTTTAATAAACTAAAATTTAAATATTTTTAAATAATTAATTTTACTTATAAATCATATATTGAAAAATAAAACCATTTCTGAAGAAAATTAATTTTGAAATAAAAAATGACCTAAAACATTGAGAGATTATTTAAAAAGAATTTAATAATAAATATTTTAATTTTAGTAAATCCCACTATATATTTCATATTTCACTAAATCATATTAATACCCACTAATTCATTGGTTCTTTTGTTACTTTCATGTCTATATAATATATTTCATGTGTTGTTTAAGCTCTTTATTTCTTATTGTAGACACTATGAGACCCATTTTTTTTATTTTTTAAAATTGGATATTCACATAATGATTACTCAAATATCACCAATAGAATTTATTTTTTGAACATTTTTTTTCTCCAATATGAATGATTTTTTATATTCTTTTTCAATAGTCACAACCAGTAATCATTAAAAAAGAACTATAGTGATTTATTTCAAAAAACTCAACATTTATGTTTGGTAAACTATAAAAAATTCCTTTCAATATTTTTAAAAAATATATTATACATCACAAATAAAATAAAAAATTAATTATATTAATCTTTATATTTAAATTAAATACTCACATAACATGTACTATAAAAATTCACGAGTTATATAGAAATTAATTTTCAAGTCTAATCAATAGATCACATCATTCGCATCTCAATCACTAATTAGATTATAAAATCCATTTTGGATAAACATATCATTTTTTCTGCCTTATGTTTTCTCTCCTCTTGATCAATAAATGATGAAAATTGGTCTTATCTCTGGTCTCCAAATGATACACTGCCTATTAAATTGTCTAATTTATCATCTCTCTCTTATTCATGGATAATATCTACACATTTATTAGCAGAATAAAATATCACTATATTATATTCTACATATAATAGAAAAATTGGTGGAACATGTGAAATATATCACATACTATTTATAGTAATGTTTCGAATTATATTCTATTAATGGTTAGGGAATTGACAGTACAATGAGTTCCATTAAATGTTTCAAAAATATCTCCATAGGTAAGGCCTTTATCGTGATAACCATGACATAATTTTAGGTCTCCAAAAACAATACTCTATCCAATATATGATCAAAATGCACCATTATAATTTGAAAATATATTTCAATGAGATTTCTCCATTAGAGTTGGATATCATTTTTTATATAGTTGATTGAACATTAATTTTTTTATTTTATTCGAATATGACACCATAAATAAACTCCCATATCCTCAATATTTTACATTATTCATAATAATTAAATTTTTTCTTGAGTGTTTGAAGTATATTCATTTCATATAGTGCTTAGTGAAGTTTAATATAATTTCTTGATAAGGTAATAAATATAGAGTTGTCTGTGAGAAAATGAACCCTCTCATTCTCAGTTTTGATATCACACTAACATAAACCATTTATTATTATGAATATCTATTTTTACATCATTTAGTATGTTTTACAAAAAAATTTGTTTCCAAATTCATTTCTTTGGATTGGCCATAGAAAAATAACCCAAATTTAATTCATCACAATTTTGCAAAGAACATCATATATCTCTTAAAGCCAATTCAATTATTTAGTTTTCACAAAATATAATTCTGTTACTATTATAGATAATTTTAATGTGTACTATATAAAATTTATTGTCCAAGTCCAAACTAGAAATATCCTATAAACATTTTTTGTTAATCATCAATTTCATCCACGGTTTTTAGTGTGTTTTCAAATTTCTTGGGTGAAATAATTTTTTTCATTAATGTCTTTATATAAGAATAAAAAAGTCAATATATTACTCATTTGGAAACTAAACCATCCATAACATTCTACCTGAATCTTCTCAGTATATTTCTATTGATTATGCATATTGTTCACTACAATAATGTCATGTATTTTTGGAAACCTTCCCATATGATTATAAAATAAATTCTACACATTTCTAATGGAATATTATCAGAGTAAAATCTCATTGTCTTTGTGAGAATAAAAAATTATCTATTTTTCTATATTAAAATTAAAACACATATTTTCACCAATAAAATGTACGAAAACGTTGACTTATTGTTTTTAAAAATCTCATTATAATTCATTAATTTTTTTGGAAAAAATTACTGGTAGCTAAGAACACTGATGTTCATAATTCTACCACCTAAAAAATCCCTATTAAGTACTTCTAAATAATAATAATTTTTGTAAGGTTTTTAATAATTTGAAATCTATTATCAACTACACCATTTTAGGATTTATTAATACCGATAAATGGGGATTATCCAACAGTTATCATAAATATCCTCCAAATTTTTTTCGGTAATCTCTATGGAATTATTATATTATAATATTTTAATTTTATTCCCAGTCATCTTTTTAACAATATTTTGAATCTATATAATGAAAATAAAAAACTTGAACCTATGGGGAGTGAACATCATCCAAAAAATAATACCATAAAAACAATTAATAAGATATAATATCTCATATTATCATTGTATCTTAATGAAATCATCTCATACAAGTTAATATTATCTAATTCTATCCACATTCAGTCATATATGTGTTTTAGATAGTATGTATTATATAAAATATTCACTTTATATCAACTATTTCTCATGTTTGAATGATCTGAAATTTGTCGAGTGATATAGAAATATCCCTTATTGTACACCACATTTTCAAAAAAAAATTACCTATGTCGTATCATGTCTAGGTTTTCAAAAAATAACATTGGGTTTGATATCTGATACAATACAAAATAACGTTATTAACTAACCAAAGAAATGTCATATTTTTTACAACCATTATAACCTAATAAATTAATTGATTTGAATGATTATGATTAAATAATTTATTTAATATATATATTTTTAATAAATACCCATTTGATTGAAAATTTTCTGAAAATAATCACTCAAATTTTTATTAATATCAATTTATGCTTTGAAATACATTTTCGTGAAAAATGAAATTATTTTTTTTATTATTAAAAATTTATATAAATATTATAAATCATATTTTATCAAAATAATAATATTTAATAAATTACAATATTAGATTAAATTTGGGATGAAATATTGGGATTTTTCTGAAATTATTTTTAATGAATCATTAAACATAATTTTTTTTAAAATGTCCATTTGTTTTAAAAATAATAAGTAATTTAAAATTTCTATTATGATTTAAAATTTATTTCCTTTTATGGAATAAATTATTAATATATATTTTCAAAAAATATTCAACAATTTAATCATTTTTATAAGGTATTTTGGAATAAGTTTTTATTACTCTTGAAAATATAATTTTCAAAAACTATTTTTAAACACATAACTTTCATCCATTGTAATTAATCACAGTCAGCAATAGTAAAGAAAAATTTAGATGAAATATATACTCTATATATGCATACATATATATTTTAATCTATATAATAATGATCACTAGTAAGATGACATGTCTAGGATCATATTATGCTAGAAAAATGAATTTCATAAGAATCTATGTTTAAAATATATATTTTTTTATTTTTAAATTAAATTATAATAATTATGTAAATTAAATTATATAAAATTTTATCATTATTATTAATTTTCAAAAATAATACAATAAGTTTTTTTAAACATAATGTTTTTCATAATGATTATTAGAGAGAGTAAAATTTATTTTCCATGATTATGATTAAAATAGGGTTATGCACATTACATTAGACTATATTAAAATTAATTTTTGATTAACAAGGATTTTTTTGATAAATTATATTTCAAAAAAAGAAAATGGGGTCCATATTATCATTTTTTACCATTTTATTTTAATCTAAATGGATTAACAAAATAGGTAAAAAATTATTTACCATTGTGAAAAATACAATGGCAATAGTATGTAAACATTGTGTATAAGGCAATGAAATGATAAAAAAAACTTTCATTTTTAGGTGGAGGTTTTTAACACCCTTAAAAATTAATTCACACCATTATTTTAAAAAATATTTAGTACTTGGGGAGATATTGACTTCCAATATTAAAGATTTTAATGTAATTACAAAAAAAACTCATTATAAATTATGAAAAGTCAGTCCATCCCCTCACTCCACCATGAAAATGAATCCATTTTATGTGATCGGACAATTCAAAAAACATTACCAAATACCCTATGAAATATTATTGAAAATATATTATTCCAAAAATATTATCCTTGGTATTCCTAAGTAGTGATCCAAATGAGGTTTTTCAAAAGGATGGTAAACTTCTTTTCGAAGCGCTTTAATTTTATTAATTCTTTAATAAAACCAAATATTTTATAAAACATAGAATATAATTAAAAAAAATATCCTTAACGTACAAGTATTTAAATATGTTTGTGGAAAAAATTTATCCATATTCTTCTTAATAAAATTGAAAACATAGTCATTTTTCCTGTGTACGATGAACTACAACATATTAAACAAATGTAATTAGTTTTCCATCACCGAATCACATAGATTTTCATAATAATGGAAATAAGAAATATATAAGATAAAATTACATGAAAATAATTTTGTGATATTAATATATCATCCACTTCTATACCATTTAACTAACTCAGTTAATTATATTGTTTCTCATGTGTATGTATGGCCTACCATTTCCATAAATCGATCAAATTAATTATCAATGTAAAATATGAAAAATAATATACAAATGATTAAAATAATAAATATGATATTTATAAAACTCACATATTTCTATATATGATGTAATAATCGAATTTTCACAAGAAAAAGACCCTCTGAAATGGAACATTCATGAGAAAACAAAGTATATAACATCGTAAATAATGATATTAATGAAATAATATAAAAAATGATAATATGATAATACAAGATCATATGTGATATTATAAATATGAATATTAATCTAGGGTAAATATGTAAAATTTAGTATAACACTATACATGAGGATAAAGAAGAATCATCCAAAGGGAAATGTCTGATAAGATTATTCATCATAATTTCCTTTCATTGAGGCATATTGTAGTTTCATGCATATAATTTCACATATATGGTGAATGTGATCCCACATTTTCCATTAATACCATTATTAAATATAAATTGATTTAATTTTATGTTTCAATTTGAATTATTTCATCTTGTAATACATGACAAGAATGTTACCAAGTGGTAAATAATTTCATAACTCAATTTCCTATTAGTGGTTATATTACTTCATTATTATCTTTGATAATCAAAGAATATGTGATTAATGAAATTTTATTAAATTATATTTTATTTAATATTTCTTTATTTTTATTTTAATTTTAGTCACATAATAAATTCCCTAAATATTGATCACATCAATTTTATTATCATTATAAGGGGCTCTCATCTTAAATAGTATTCTTTGGGACATATGTAATGTAATTAGCCTATCTTATTTTTTGATTAATATTTACTGAAAATTTTATATTTACTATTATAAATATATTTATTTTCATTTTTTAATGTTCCCTGTTTGTTTTCTCCTTTTTAGGGGTCATGATTTAAATGATACAATAGTTGTAAGGTTTTATTTCAAAATCGTAGTTTAACTATGGTTGTGTTTCCTGAATTTAAAATATAATTTTTTTAATAATTTTATAATAATGAAAATTAATGTTCTTCACATATTTTTGTAATTATATTTTCTATTAATAGTAACATTTTTAAATATTTTTATTGCAATATTATTAATAAAATACTTTTGTTAAAATCTGA
Source organism: Viscum album (assembly GCA_963277665.1). Lineage (NCBI taxonomy): Eukaryota > Viridiplantae > Streptophyta > Magnoliopsida > Santalales > Viscaceae > Viscum > Viscum album. Next base: position 1,814,954,797 of record OY728151.1, on the reverse strand, counting down.
TTTTATTTATCAGTTCTGTCAAAATTTTATTTTCTTCCAAATCCATTTTTTTATAAAATGAATTTGAATATTTTTAAAAGATTATGTGATTATTTTTAATATTAATTTTTATCCATAAATTTATTTTTATATAAAAACATAAAAGGTATCATCCTTATATTTCCCCAATATGGTAAATTTTTAAATTTTCTTACAAAAATGTAATATGGGTCCTTATGTTAATATATTCAATATAATTACAAATTTGTCTCTTCCATGGCCGCTTATTATATGGTATTATAATTTTCAATTATTTGAGGTTATTTTTTTAAAAAAAAATCCCTTAATATAATATTAATTTATAGTTTAAAAAATTAATATTCTAAGTTAAAAGGGAAATACCCTCATTAATATTTAATGATATTTTTATGTTATTTTTATTGATCATTGAAGGAATCTCATTTTTCACGTATACTATACTATGGATATTTTTTATTGATATCATCATTATTCATTATTTCTATGGTTTTTAATTAATAAATCTAACAAAAATATCGAAATTCATATTTTCAATTAATTTGTGTGGTCATTACCATTCCCTTGAAACATTTAGTTTTTATTATTGTTGGACATCTGACCTCACATAAATAAAGATATTTTTTTATTGGGGATATTCTTATTTATTAAAAAATAAATCATTGATAACTAAATTTCATTACTAAGAATGTTATTTGATTAACTTAGTAGTTTTTAATTACCAATATTGTTTACTCAATGTTGAAATTTGTGGATAATACAAATTGTTTATCAATAAAATTGATAAATGAATATATTATGAATTCATTGGACATGTACCGATAATGGGTAAAAATTATTTATCTACTATATACATCAATAGTCGAATAGGGCTACTATGTTTTAATGTATTAATGGGTATTATATTGTTTAGTTACCCTTCTACTAAACATTCGTAGATATTTTTTTGATTATATATATATCCTAATATCATAAATTATTCCATCCATTTGTATGAATTTCCTTTAATTAGAAATGATTTTATATTATTAATTAAATTATTTCATTTATATTATTCCTATATTCATTATTTCCCTATGATATTGATTAAATGGAATGTATATTCATTTATTTACCCAGTTATATTGATGATGTCTTATCTAATCATTATTTCAAATTTATAAATTAAATATAATTTTATTGAGTTATCTAACCATACATGTTAATTATATATTAAAATTAAATGTAGTATCATTGATATTCAAACAATACTATGAAATTTATCTGACCCTAATTTTGTTTTATTTCACATTTGTACCACCCTTAAATTTTACAAGACATTGTATTTGATAGTGTGTATAACACGTAACACCTAGTGCGTATGGAAAAATAATATATTGAGACATTATATATATATTATATTATATTTTTAATAGATTCAATCTATTATATGTATTTCAATTCACACAACAGTGATTTTATCATATGATTCACTCAATCTATTTCTTCGATGGCATGTGTTACACTTAAGACCAAAGATTACCTCCGTTTAATGGTAGATGTAATTTTAAATAAAATTTTGAAAATTTTATAATTTTTTTCCAAAATAAACAAATTTGTTTGAATTCAAAATGTCTAAATTTGATTCCATTTAATTTTTCGAATTTTTCAGAGAAGTTACAATTTTTGATGAATATTGAAAAATACTACTTTTTTTTTAAAACAAATTGTATTTTCATTTAAATAATAAGTAAAGATAAGTTGTATTTTAAATTTTTGATTAAGATAACAATATATAAATTATACATATATTATTCCAATTTAGGTGATTGAAATCGTTTTTATTATAAAATTAAATATAATGAATTTTTCAACATGTGAACAACTTTTTCTTTAAAAACATTCTTTCTCACTATGTATATGGGATTACTGTTAAAATTAAATTTTCAACCTCTATGAATTGAATTTGGAAAAATGAAAATAAATATTATTAATCATTATCAATTTTTTATTCTAATAAATACTACTATGTTTTGAACAAAAATATTAGTACAAGTAATCACAATTTAATACAACAACTAATGTCAAATTAATATTATGTGGGGACTAAGCCTTAAACTTAAGTGCACAAATGGCATAGAAACCTATCCAATGGCCATTTTCTTCCAATAGTTCGTTCATATACCATATTTTATATACTTTTATTAGTTATTGGGTCATTTGATCAAGAATATTCTAGATATGATAAGTTAAGTATGAAGAAAACATAAAATGAATATTCCTTGGATTTAAAATTTATAATTATTTAGAGTACTGATGAAGATACATTGTTTCAGTTATAAACACTATTTTGAAATATAAATATATTTTTTATCATTAAAATATATATTTAATTTTTAGAGATGATATAAATACATTAAATGCATATCAAATACTGGAATATATATTATTTTATTAACAATTCAATAAAACAAATGATGATAAAAACATTAAAAGTAAATTAAATTTAATGATATATTTTATTCAATTTTGTTTTATAGATTAAAATATCATCACTCCAATATTTGAAATTAATAAATTTTAACTACTTTTATTTAATATTATTAAATAAAAATTGATTTAATAATGTAAAAATCCATATTAATGTTATTTTATAATAAATTTAATTTATAAAATAATTTAAAATTTATAAAAAAACCTATCTACATAAAAGATAAATATATTTGTTATAAAATATAAAATATATCCTATTAATGTTCCAATTTATCTTTAATAATTAACTTATTTACCCATATATAGTAAAATCATTGTTAGCACAATCTTGGTTAAAGAACTGTTTTTGTGCGTTACATGTGCTTCTCTTAAAATTTGTTTCAAAAAAACATGTTTCTTAAAAAAAATATTAGATATGATACATAAAATACATTGGATATATATTTTATATTAAATGTCACTATATTTGAGTATAAATGGTTAAATTACATTGGTTATAAAACAAACTAATTTAATAATAACTAGAATGAAAAATTGGGGTATTTCATACGTTATAGATTTTTTTTCAAAAAATGGTCATATTTTTGCATAGTGTAGATTTTTATCAACCCTTTTTTCCCTTTATGACATTAATTTCCATTTATGAAGTCACATGAGGTAATGGATACCACTCAATAGTGTATAACCTTTGGTATTTACAAGAATACCACTCCACCACCATTATAAAAAGACGTTCACTCTTCCCATTCCCGACACCTCCCAAGCCACATTGGAAAGACCCATATCATCCAAAATAGTCTAAAAACCTCAAATACACATAAAATCATATATTTTAATATATGTTAATCTGAGGATTCATATTTTTTCAATCAATGGTGAGTTACTTGAAAACGATGTAACATCCTTCTTCAAGATGGTTTGATTTTTTTTCATTCTCCACCCAATCATTTTTTATTATTAGATTATTATATAAATAAAAAAGTATTAAATATATTGATATTTATTATTCAAATTGTTATAAATATAATTAAAAACACTTCCATATAATGTGTAATGAATTTAATATTCTTGTGTACGGTGAACTGCTACCTCGCAAAATAATGATGTTTGTTTTTCTATTACCACCTCTCATTGTTTGGAATAATGATGGAATAACTATTTATATATGATATATGTGATATTTTTAATTTTATTACTCATCAGGAGTTTTTATATAACACATATTGTTATTAACTCCATTGGTGTAAACAAGTTAACTTTGCTTGGGGAAATGTGGACTACCACCTCCTCAATGTTATGTTATACGTTCACACATTACATGGAATGTTTTAAAGATGGGTTTAAACAAAAACAAGTGAAATAAAAGAAATATATATGATATTAATGACATAATTATCTTTTATGATGTATAATATTTCATTTTCTTTATTACACTTTCACACATTAAAAGGTTACAATATCATTCATAGAAGTGTGGACTACCACCTCATCGACGCTATGTGATTCGTTTTACACCAATATAAATATATATAGGTATATATGATTTAGAAAAATCATATTTATAATATAATTATAATTCAAAAAATATTTATTGTTGCATACTGTGTTTCCATAACGACCATTGAATAATGGGAACATTTCTCATATCTATGTACGACCTACCATCTCCATGATTATAACATTCGTTAATTTTTCATAAACATCATTCCTAATTTGTTTTAAAAGTATAATTGATGTATAGATGTTTAATTATTTCATGATTATTATACTATAGATTTTTATGTATTGAATCATTTGACCATAATTGACATACCTATGTCATTTTTGACATATGAATTGAATTTGGTCTAAACAGCAGACGTAAACTTAATTTTTATATAGTTGTATAAAACATTAAAATAAGTGAAATAAAATTATGAATAAACATGAAGATGTTTCTAGTGAATGTAATATTTATCAAAATTTTATTATTTGGGAATATAAAAGACACATTTGACATGTCAAACTCAAGGTAAGTGAATTCATCTCAATGTACATTTCATCAAGACTTATTTTTTATTATATAACAAATGACTTTTTTATGGTTTATACACTTCTATTTGACATGTTATATAAATAATATACTTAATATCTGGATATTATAAGTTTCATTTAATATTATTCATTCATGTGGATTATGATGGAAATGTTTAATGGTGGAATGAGAAACTTTGAAATTTTTAATGATTATTCTCCATAAGAATGTTTTAACTGTATGTAAATGATATTTTTGTTCATCAACAACCAAAAAATGTTGTCACTTACCCTCCCATATGGAATTATTTATAAAACAATACTATTTATTCAATGTTGATGCTTTATGATGAGGAACATTATTTATTAATTAAATCGATTATTTAAAATATGATAAATTCTTTATATAAGTAGTATATAAGTTTGGGACTGGTTAATTATATTCATTTAATGCATCGATAGTCTCATGAGATGAACTTAGTTGGTGAAAACCCCATTTATTTTTTTCAATCATAATAAACATGATTCTACTAACAAACATAAACCACATTTTGAATTTTCATGATGGCAGTGGTTCAGGTTCCAGATATATGAAGCCCATTAGTTATTTATTAAATTAATTTTGATTTAGTATTTATTTATCCATGAGATTTTGAATTGAAATAACTATGGATTCATTTAAATATTATTCTATTGATTAAATGGCATATGGTTTCAGTTTTTCAACCTTCCATATTGATTATGCATTATCCAGTTATATAGTGGAATGTGCTCATAGTTATTTATCATTCCATTATACATATTTTTTTATTTTTTATTCAATTTTACATAACCATGCTAATCATTTTCGCTAGATACTAATTTTGTTTCTCTTGCATAAATCATAAAGAGGAATCCATTGAATTAGTGTCAAGGATACTATTAATATGACATTGTTAAGTGTCATTTTTTAGTTTTTATTACCCAATGTAATATGAGTTTCATGTATGATATCATATTTTCAGAAAACTCTAATATTTTTGGTCCCTTATGATTAGAATATTTTATATGTTCCAATGTAATGGGAGTAGACACTGACTCCTTGATTTCTTTGGTCAGGTAGCTACAGTTGGTATAAGAACATATTAACCAACAACCTTAGAAACTACAATTAGAAAATACATATTATAAAACATTACCCTATGATCTATATTGATGATAATTATATTAGAAAATCCTATAATTTTGGTACAGTATTGGCTATGTGGGTATTTCTAGAATGAAATACCTTTTTATATACTATAAGTGGATATGGTTCTAGAATAAATTTACCTTGGTGTAACAACTTCGAAAATGTGTGTCAGTCCTGACTTGGCATAACCTAGTACACAATAATGGGTCTTACAATACATTTAGTTTGGCACTGTTGGGGGATACACTCTAGATAATTCAAATTTTCTTTACAATATATTGTGAAGTATTTAAAATTAATGCCTTATTTTATGAAACTATATTTTTTATTATGAAATTAGATATACATAAATAATTATTTGATTTTCTTAATTTATCAAATTTTATGGATTATAAATTATAAGATATAATCTAGTCTATATAATCATTTTGAAAAGGATCATATAAAGAGGAATTTAAACCTCACAAATGCACAAGATCAAAATCGAATGAATGATCATTTACGTTATGGTATTAAACCAATATTTTAAAGGGAAATAATCTCTCAGACATTCTCATCATATAATGGAGTAATACCATGTGATAATGAGAATGGTAAAGATTTAGCAATGTCCTACGACTTCAATGGAAGGAATGAAATGGATATGATGTTATGTATAATGTTTTATTTAGGGTATAAAGGAAGGAATTACTTTACCACATGTGATAATTGTTGATTGAAACACCTTGGTAGCTTCATGATGTGAATAGATGTTTTTTGTATGTATATGGAAAAGGCCACAATGATAATGACTACAGTAGATAGAAGAAAAATTCATATGTACAATTCTTCCACTAAAATGAGATGGGACGCTATTCAAATTAATGTATCAGGCATAATTGGAATATACTCCAATATAGGCTAATGGATCAGTGTCATTATTTTACCACTAAGGCACACAAAGTGTAATTTTTAATGTTCATATGTTTGTATTAATGAATTATGACATTTGAGTATTTTATCAATGATGTAATGGTTATAAAAATTTTGCAATATATGATGATTTTTCAGATTTATGGTCTCATTAAAAATTAGAGATTATATAATGAATGGTACCATCTGATGAGATTCAACCGGTTATTAATCTTTTTGTAAAATAAATTGTAATGGGAAATATAACTCTTAATGTCATCCTAATTTTGAGACAATACTGTTGGGTTTAAGAAATGATTTATTTCAATACGAGAAGACTTCCATATAAATGATTAAATATTTGTTGACAAAATTGATTATGCAATCAATGATATAGTTTATAAAATTATAGATTTATGGAAATAACATTTGTTTTTTCAAATGAATATAAAAAAATTCATATTTCCAATAATGTATTATGTTAAATCATGTTTTTACTATATTTTAGGAGAATACATGATAATTTTATTCACATCATTTATATGGGGTGATTAAATAGATACTTAATGTAGATTTAAGGATAATTATAATTTCATTTTTTAAATTTAGTTACCTTTAAAAAAAGTGTTAGATCATAATCATTTGTAAAAGTTAACAATTTATAATAAAATTAGTTGATAATTAGAAGTTATTTTTTAGGTTAGTATATTTCTTCACCAAATGGTGCCTCATGTGGTTAGATTCGAATTAGAAATATTTCATGTCACAATGAAATGATAGGATTGGTATTATGAGATAAAAAGAAAAAAATAATTATATTTAATTACTTTATAATGGTGTGAAATAATTCTATAACTTTATGAAAAGGGTTTTGAAAAAATGTTATCTTGTTGTAGTTATTTTTTATGATATCAAATGCCTTTGTTCACACCAATGATTACTGGTGTTATAGATAATAAATATCATTTGAACATATTCTCTCTCTCTCTTCATCAGAATATGATAATAATATTCCTCTTCCATGTTAATTTTTCAGTACATTCTCCAATAATAAATTATATTTTTGTGGTGATCTTCACATTTTCATTATTTTAATATTAAAATTATGTCTTAATAACTCTATTTATTATGTGGATTATTCAAAAACTGAATCTTAAAATATCATTCCATTGAATACTGAGATCATGTTTAAATTGCGAAGATGAAATTTAATTTCTGTTGGGAGAATATAAAACCCCTAAATTTTAAAATAATAAAATTGGATTTGATAGAGAGTATAACACACAACACCAGGAACATAAAGGGAATATAATATCCATAGAAATTATTGGGTATTTTATATTTTAAATATATTCAAATTATTATATATATTTCAACAAAAGAAAAATTATTATATCTTTTATTGCACATAATGAATTTCTTTGACGGGGTTGGTTACACGTAGTACAATGTTTTATAGCCTTTTAATGAAACAAATATTTTAAAACTAAATTTTTACCCTTATATTAATTTATTTTTTTTGAAATAAATAAATATTTTTAATTTTTAATCTCATCTTTTTATTAGGGTGAATATGGGGTATTTTTTATGTAGTTTAATTTTTTGATGAATAGTGAAAAAACACAATTTTAGTTAAAAACTACTTTTCATTCAAATTATTATTAATTACAAATTATATATTAGATTTGTTTTCTTATTGTCACAATATATCAATAATATTAATAAAAATTTTGGTTATTTGATTCATTTTTATGTTTAAAATTGATATAAAAACAAATTAATCTTTTGAAATTGTTTACATTAAAACCCTATCAGATTACGACATCTACTAGATTAGTGCTAAAAAAATCTGGAACATCTGTAAAATGAATTATGAAGAATATATAAAATATTGAAATCAGTATGATGTTTTTAGACTAATAAGATTAAATATGTTTCTGACTAAAAATATTATAAAAATATATTAAAATTATTTACAGTGATTAAGGTTAAATTATGTTTAATAGGGGACTAAACCTTTATCATAAGGAAAAAATGTCCTAAAAACATGTCCAATGGGAAATGTTTGCCAATATTTTTTTAATATAAATTACTATTTAAAATTTTTTGAGTTATTGGGACACATGATCATGAATTTTTCTTATATGATAAGTAATAAAAAATATAATAAAGGGGTTTTCTTACCTTGAACATTTATAATGGTATAGAGTATGGGAAAAGAATCATATTTTCAATTATAAACATTATTTTGAAATTTAATTGATATTTTTTTATCATTATAATTTATCTTTAATGTTTAATGGTGATATAATTACATTAATCGTCCATTTAAATCTAATACGTAGATTATTTAGATAATAATTTATTAAAATAAATGATGTTAAAAATATTAAAAGAGTTGTAAATTTAATAAATTAATTTGTTGCATTATTTTCGGTAGAAGAATATATCATTTTAAATAGATTTTAAATTAATATATTTTAATTCAATAATTTTTTTATATTATTGAATTAAAATTATTTTTATAATGTCAATATCGATAATAATGTTATTTTACAAAAAATTCCATTTTTTAATAATTTGAATCTAATAAAAACGTATTCTTGCAAGTGAATTTTATGTGTTAAAAAATATCCAATATGGTCCATTAATGAAAAATATTTTCTTTTTTTAATTAATATATTGACAAATATATTGTAAAAACATTCTTAACATGGTATAAGTTAAATTAGTTGTTTTACACGTTATATGCAGTTGTTTTAATATTATTTTAAAAACACATGGGATTTTAATCTTCAAAATAGATATAATAATTATAATATAGTGGCTCAATATTTTATTGTAATATCACTTTAATTTATTGTTACATTTAAACTTACATAGAACAGAAACATGGTACTGTAATTAAAACTAAAATGATAATATTAGGGAATCATAAATGTTAAGGATAAGACATATTAAAATGGACTAATATTTTGGTATTGGAGGTTTTAATAAAAAATTATTCCCCTTTAATCCATTTTTTCTATTATTAAAGCAGAAGAGGTAAGGGAGAGAACCCAATATTGTATACCTTTTGGTATTTTCAAGAATTCCACCCCCTCTCCATTATAAAAATAAATTCAATCTTACCCTTACTAACAACTTTCAAGACACATTGGCTAGAAGAAACTCCACCAAAAAAGTTCCCTATATACCTCCCCATAAAATAGAAGACTCATTTTTTACATAATGTAATGAAATGAATAAAATAGGTGAAAACTCAAATGAGTTACCCAAATTAAAGGTAACATCATCCATCAAGCTCATTTAATTTAATTTTATTCTCTGCCATTTTATTTACTTTTATTCCATTATTATATAATAACACCATTATCCAAAATATATATGGATTTTTCTTCTATGTGTATTACCTAAACGTATAAAAACACCCATCAAATAAGTAACTAACTTACATTTATTGTGTACTGTGAACTACCACCTTATGAAATAATGTTCTTGATTATTCCTTTACCACATCTCATGGTTATAATTACGATGGAAAAATTATTTATATATTATATATGTTATATTTATTTTGTATATATTCTTTGGTAGTTTTTTATAAGACATCCATTCCATTTGATGTAAATATGATATCTTCGGTTGGGGATGTGTCGACTACCGCCTCCTCAAAGCAATGCTATATGTTCACACATTACATGGAATGTATAAATGATGATTTTAATTAACTATGAGTGACATAAATGAAATAAACATTATATTTATGGAAAACTTTATGGCATATAGATATAATATATCATTTAATTAACTACAATTTTAACAAAAAAATGTGATAATGTTGTTCATGGAAGTGGGGACTCCCGCATCCTCCACACAATTTGATTTCTTTTACATTGATATAATTTGATATATATATATATATATAAGTATATATTATTACGTAACATGGTATCTAAAATATAATGATCATTATATATAGATATAAAATTACATACATTGTTTCCAATATGATCATGGATAAATTGGAACGTAACTCCTGCGTACTTATGGCCTGCTGTCACCATGACTGTAACATCCGTTCATTTTTCATAACCAACATTAATGATATTTTGTAAAATATTAATTTATTTATAAATTTTATAACAATTTAGTGATTATTATTCTGGATAATTTTATATAATTAACCCTTTGACCATATTCAACTTAACAATGTATTATTTGACACATGAACTGAATTTCTTCAAAACACCCAACATAAGGATAATTATTTAAGTAATTTTATATGGCACTATAATAAGTGAAATAAATTTAATAATAAACATGAATAAATTCATTAATAATATGAATAATAAATATAACTTAATTATTAAAGAATATAAAGACACACATGACAAGTTTGACTCAAGGTTAGGGATTTCCTCTCAATTTACATTCCATTGAGACTTATTATTTGTTTCTCCCAAATTAACTTATATATCGTATAAATACAACACATTGACATGTTATATCTAGAATATTGTTATTTTAATGATATTATATGTTTCATTTAATATTATTCTTTCCCAGAGATTATGATTCAAATGCTTCAAAGTTGTATGGGACACTTTTGAATGATTAAAGATACTTCTCCTCATGAATGTTTTAATGATCATTAAATTGTATTTAAATTTTTCATGTTCAAAAACTCTTTTTTTTACTTACCTTCCATTGGGGAATTTTTTATCAATCTAATTTTTATATTCGATGGCTTGTGATAAATACAAGACAGAGTTTTTCCACCTCTTAATGGCACACCTATTTTAAAATAACATTATACAATTTTATAAATCATAATTTAAAAAATAATAATCATTTTTAAATTAGTAATTTCAAAATTATAATAGGGTGATTTTTTAATTTTCTGTGGAATTTCATTTATTAATGAATAATGTGAAGTACAACATTTTTGTTAAAAAATGCCTTTTGGTTTCAAATATTATTAATCCTAAATTAGAATGAAAATGGATCCATAAAATAAAATAGATCAATGATATATATATTAATCCAATGTAGTAAATTGGAATAATTTTTTTTGATATTTTATATAATGACTTATTGAACTTTTTTGCATTTATACATTAAAAATCTGTTTTCTCACCAAGTATGTGGGATAAATATTAAACATAATTTATCAAAATTTAATGAATCTTATATTAAAAAATGGAAAACACTGTTCTAATAAATATGAAATTATTATTCCACTTTTTTAACTTCTTTTTTGACACAAAAACAGTATTAAAAGTAATTAAAATTAGTTATAGCGATTAATGTAAAATTAAACTTAATTGGAGACTATACCATAACCTTAACATAAAAAATGACCTAGAAACATTTATAGAGTCTATTTTCAAAATATTGTTACACCATATACCACCATGGTTTTAAATTTATGATTTATTGGTGCACATGTTCATAAAATATCACTCTCTGGTATGTTTTGTAAGGAAATGGACAAAAAAGGAACATTCTATACTATTATATTAATATTGATTTAAATCAAGGAATCAGATTTTTATTATCAATTATAAACATTATTATGAAATATATATGAGTTTTTTTATCATTATAATTTAATTTTAATTTTTAGATATGATATAAATACATTTAACGATTAACATAAGCTAACACATGTATTTTTTAGTAAATAATTAAAAAAAGAAAATGATTCTAAAACATTCAATGTAATGTAAATTGAATGGATTATAGTGTTATATTATTTTTTTAGTTAAATATATTTTAAATTAATAAATTTTAAATACAACATTGTGTTGATATTTTTAAATTAAAATTAAGTTAATTATGCCAAAATCAATAAAAATGTCATTTTACAATAAATAATATTTCTAAAATAATTTAAAATTATTAAAAATATTATCTTATTCCAAGTGAAATTTAAGTGAGTATAATAATTATTTTACATTTTTGGAACAATTTTTATTTTAAAATAAACATATTGACCAATATATAGTAAAAACATTATTAGCACATTCCATGATAAAGGATTTCTTTTTCATGCTACATGTGCTTTTTTTAAAATTAATTTACAACAGACATGGTATATTTATTTTATAAATAATATATATTATTTATTAAAATATTTGGTATATATTTTATAATAAATATCACTTTAATTAAGTCTAAATGGATATATTACTTAGGTTAGAATGCTAAATACTTTAATAAAAACCAAAATGATAAAATTTGGCAATCCTATAAGTTAAGGATCAAAATTAAAAAATTGGAATTATTATTGTCTAAAAAGGTTTTTGAAATATAATTATAAACCCTTATTCCATTATTGTTCCATTTTATCTGAATATTAGGTTAGAGAGACCACCCAATAGTGTATTCCATCTTATATTTATAATAATGTCACTCCCCCACCATTATGAAAATGCATTCACTCTTCCCCCTAATAAAACCTGTCAAGACACTTTAGATCAACACCAATATATCCAAATTGTATCCCAATATCTATGCCTACTAAATTGAAGCCTCAATTTGGGTATCGAACAATTAATGAAATCCATTTGTGAAAAAAAAAAGATACCTAAAAAAAGAGATAGCATCCTTCCTCAAGCTCCTTTGATTTATATTCATTCTCCACCCCTTATTTTTATTATTATCCCACATTTTTATAATAAATAATTAATCTCTATAAAATGATATTTTGATATTATATGGTTTACACATAAACATACACACCCTTACATCTAATTGGTAAGGAAATTACTGTTATTGTGTATGGAAAACTACTGCCTCCCAAAACAATGTTATTAATTTTACCATTATAACCCCTAAGGGCTGGGAATAATGATGAAAAACCTATTTATATATGTTATATGTTATAATTACTATGTATATATAATTATTTACTTTTTATATTATACAATCATTTATTATTTTTATTTGTTTTAAATACGATAACTTCATTTCGATATGTGTGGACTACCGCATCCTCATAACGATGTTATATGTTCCCAAATTAGGTAGAACATAATAATGATATTTTTATTTAAAAAATCGGGAAAAATAGAAATATATATGATAATAATAAAGTAATTAACTCTACTAAGATATAATATAGCATTTTATTTAATACACATTTCACACACTAAAAATTGATAGTTATATTCATGAATGTGTGGACTACTATGTCCTTGATGTTATGTGATTACTTTTACAAAACAGGAATTGAATATAAGTATATATAATTATATAATGTGATATTTACTAAATAATTATCATTATTAAAATATATAATTTTATCTACATTCCTTTCAATATTATTACAGAAAAATGGCAGTAACACTTATACATAGTACGACAAACATATTGTCTATATGATTGAAAAAATAGTTCTTTTTTTGAAAAAAATATATTTCATGATTAGATTTAAATGTAATTTTTTTCTAAAAATAATAATATTATTATTATAAGTGTGTTCATACAATGTTCCCTTTGACCATAGTTGAGCTACCAATTTCTATTTTAACAAATTAACAAAATTTAGTCAAAACACCTCACGTAAACATAATTTTTTAAGTAGTTGAATAAAAAATTGTTGTATGTGAAATAAATTTAATAATAAAAATTAAATATTTTCTAAAAAATCTATATATTTTACATAGATTTATTGTTCATGAATATAAAGAAAAACATTAAAATTTAGACTCAAGGTAAGGGATTTCATCTCAATTTACATTCTATTGAGTCTTATTTGTTGTTATACACTAATTCAGTATTATATGGTGTATATACTGACCTTTGACATGTTATATAGTAAAAATCATTATTCATGAGAAATTCTATAATTCATTTAATATTATTCCATTATGAGGATTATGATTCAAATGTTTCATGATGGTATGAGACACATTGTAATGTTTAAAGACTACTCTCATCAATAATGTTTTAATTAAATTTCATTGGTACTTCTATTCATCAACATAAAAAACATGGTTATAACATACCCTCCATAATTTAATGTTTGATAAATATTTATTATTTATTCAACATGGTTATTTGATTATATGGAACATTTTTTGTCAATTAAATCGATTATTCAATATTTGAGGAATGCATCAAACATGTTATATACGTGTTAGGGACCGATTAATGAAATCATATTGATCAACTGGTAATATTGTTAGAAAAAATTAGTTACAAAAAAACAATTTATATTATTTTCATATACAATAGTTGGGTTTCTACCCATATAAATATTCCATATTTTGAATGGTCTTGATGGTAGTGGTTCATGTTCTCGATACATAATGTATATTAATTAATCATTGACATCATTTTTATTTAGTATTTATTTATCCATAATATTTTGAATCTAAATACATATATAGATGCATTTCATTCTAATTTTATTGATTAAATGGAATCTGTTTTTTGTTTCTTACCTTTCAATATTGATTACGCCTTGTCTGGTTATTGAGTGGAATGTGTTCTCGGTTATTTACCATGCCATTATGCTTACTTATTTATTATTTATTCCATTATACTTACCCATATTGAGAATTTTGTCTCCCAATTATATTTTTTCACTTTTCCATGTTATTAATACGAATCCTTTAGATGAATTTAATAGAATATTTTTATTGGTATTTGTTTTTTTTATTTTATTTCATATTTCCCAATGTAATATTAGAATCATATTTGTAATCTCATTTTCCAAAACTGCAAAATTTTTTAGTGCCTCTATATTTTAATATTGTATCTTTGACAATGTAATGGTAATAGACATCTGCTCTTAGATATCTATGGTTGGGATGTTACACCATTTATATGATGATGACATTGTCTAATGAAGTTAATAATACTAATAATTTAAATTTAATATTTTATAATTTGTGTTCTTTAATGAAATTAAAAACTAAAGTATGAATATAGTATATACATACTTTGAAACGATTTTGTGATTTGGGATTTGGTCATTAGTAAACTGAAAAATGAAATAAACAATTAACCTACTCTATGATACTGGGATTGTTGTCATTACAGTCAGTATCTGAGAAATTTTTAGAGAAATAATAGGAATTATACATATGAAAGGGTTTATTAGTAGAAATTAGCCTATATGAGACATTGAGGATATGTATTTAAGATTGTCTGATATTTTTGGTAATTAATATTTTATGTGTTTTTTCTAGTAATACATCCATATATGGATAGTAAAAGTTGATGTGGTTCTAGAGAAATTGTACTTTGGGGTAATAACTTTGAAAATAGATCATTTAACATTTTAATAATCAGTTTAAGGACCATGACTATAGGCCATACTGGACACCTATTTTGATGGTTATAGAAGTTATTCTTATGAAAATTAAATTTTATTACGATCCATCAGGTTTTAATTGAATACATTTTGACAATTAATGACCAATAATAAATATATATTGTATCATATTGTAAAGTAGATTTCATGATGAAGATGTAAAATAGAAGTCTGGGTAGTAATTCCACTGTGATTATTATTCTCCAAATATTATTTTATGGAATTAGTCATTGGATGGATCTTAAATGAATATTGTTAACATTGAATTAAAATAAACCTAATCTACATGTGACTAGATTATGGGATATCTTGAATATTCCTAATCAATTATTAGTATATAAAAATAACAATATAAACCTTACCACACTCATGGACTCAACAAATAATAGAATGATGGATCTCCCTAAGATATCATGTGTTAGAGGCCATAGGGGATTCAATGATAAATTTATATTATATCATAAATGTGGAATTTAAAACTGAGGATAATCTATAAATGGATTAAGAAAATGTTTTATCTATAGAAAAGAAGAGAATAGAGAGTTTTTTTACTAATGATAATTGAGAAGAATACATGATAAAAATAAATTTCTTCTTATAATGGAATTTAGAGTAAATTTTTTGGAATATTGAAAACATGGGAATTATCGAAGTCAATTTCAACTTGTAAAGGATAAATCCATGAGAAAGGATAGACAGATGTTGAAATAATGGTTTTGAAATGTTTTATGTATTTTATTCATGAATTATATTGTATAATTATTTTTATCAATGTTATTTTTATTATAAGGATCCTGAAACATGTATAGACAATGTTAATTTATTTGGAAACATATATGTCTTCAAATAAGAAAAACATTTGAAATATAGATTCAATTATTTGATTATTAGTTTTAGTATGACCATATATGCAATGCCATACATAACCCATTTTGGGTTTTATGTTATAGTATTTTCATGTTATTAAAGATATTTTTGGAGACGTTTTAATTTGATGATATATATATTTATATAAACGTTTGGTTTTAGTTATAGGATTATTTAGGAAGAATTCAATTTTTCTTTTTTGAGTTTTAATTGGAATGGTTTGAGATAACATTTCAGGTTGAAAGATAATTTATGTGGATTCTTTTGTGGTTTTTTGGGATAAGGGGTTATTTATTTATGTAATGAACTATATTAAGCCATTAGTTTTAATATTGATTTTTTTAGCAAGAATTTAGATTTAAGATATTAATTTATTATATTGGATAAAATGTTCCAATAATTTGGTTTATGTTAAATATTTACAGGCATATTGATATAATTTTTTACTATTTTATCGATCTAATATTCTAGTAAAAGTTAATTTTACTATATAAGGAAAAACATGATATTGGATATTCATTCTTGGTAGTTGGAGGCGAAGTATAAATCGATCAAAGAAAAAAAGGATAATGTTTCTCATTTTAAATAGAAATATAAAATTTATGAATATTTCATTATATTTTAATATAGAAAAATGGTTTCTCAACATTATGGAATGGATCTTAAAACAAAAACAAATATATCATATTAACTTTATATCCAATGAATAGATTTTCATTTATCTCATCATTGATTTCTCATTGTTTGGTTCTGAAATTTCTCTTGATCATTCACATTCCTGTGATTAATGATGTATATCACTCCCTGTAATTATTGTTTTCTTCCATTTCCTTGTTTTCACATCCCACCATTTTTCTCATACATGGAAAAAATGTTATTTGTTTTTTCCGATGACTCTCGTATTTTATTTTCTTTCTTTTAAGTGCATGTTTTAGTATACCATTATAAGACATGGGTCTTCTATGATGAAAATTTTCAATTTTAAACACCTTATTTCACAGTGTATGGTTTAATTGAGAGGACAATATTTACTATGTTTAGGGAGAATGTAACTCTTATAGATTTTAATAGATGAAAAAAAGTGTTTAATTGTGTATATAAAAGAACAACACTCTGATTAAATGAACCATGAAATATAGTTTTTATTTTATAATTATTGTAACATATCTTCTAAATTATAAGGTAGGAATATTATTTAAAAAGTTTGAAATATATTTTCTGGCCATTATAATTTTTTTATAAATTATTATTAAAAGTGATCATATTTTTAGTAATGGCATTGTAATTTCCATAAAACATTTTCTTCCGAAATGTATTTTTGTTTAATTTTTTTACTTCAAAATTATATATATTTCACACAAAATTAATAAATTTTATTTTAAAAATAGAATATAATTTTATAAATATGTGTATCAATGAAATTTTATGTTCAAACATTTGGGATTTGTCTGAATGAAGTGATTTTTTAGTGATTATAGAAGGATACCACTTCTTGTGAAACAATCATTTGTTTCAATAAATTAAAAAATTTAATTGTACTATGATCCTTCTAATATGATTTAAACGTAAAATAAAAATGAGTTAGTAATATTTAAAATAAATAATAAAATTTTAATCACCTTTATATTTGATTTTTTTATATTATTATTATTTTTCATAAAATCATATATTTAAAAACCTTTTTAAACACATCAGGTTTAAAAAATTTAATTAATTAAAATAACACCTTGTATATAGGGAATTAAAAGCTATTTATTTATTATATATCTATATATAAGAATTAAAATACATTTAATGTTGTTTATTGTTCATGTACTTTAACTATTATCATCAAATTCTTGAGAAATGCATCTCTTGAAAACTATTTTTCAACATGTTATTTGGGTTTATTTTAAAATTAAATTCTATAACATATGTGAATATAATTTCATAAATTTTATCACATATTCGGAGTTATATTAATTAATTTTATATATATTTATCAACATAATTTTGGGTCAAAAGGATTAATAGTGACTGGAAAATGGATTTACCTTGATTATTGTTAAAACATTGTTTTGAATATAAAATGAGATTATGTTAAAATTAATTTTCCACATAAAAGGTTTTTTTTTTAATAATATTATTTAATACTAATGATTATTGGGTTCAATTTATATAAAAAGTTTCATTTTATTTTATTTTTAAATTATATGTTATAACATTTAAATAAATTATTACTATGGGGAAAAATTAAATAGTAATAGTAAGTAAACATAAATTATAAGCGAATAAAATCATTAAAACCTGTTCAATTATTTTTTTAGAGGTGAGTTTGAAACCTAAAATACCTACATTTCATTATTTATAAATTTTCTTGGAAGATGGGTTGGGAGTCACATCCAATTAATGAATAGTACTGGGTATTCTAAAAAGTTTTTTTGTTCTTAAATTTCAAATGCATGCTCCATCAAATCATCTATTCCCCCATATAAATACACTAGGATGAATAAAACATGAAAAAATATATCCCCTGCAAACATAAACAAAAAATTTATATATTTTGGTTATATTAAGATACAATAACTAGATTACATAAGAAATGATCCAAAAGAGGATTCTTTATGAGATGCTAATCTTTTAAAAAAAATCATTCTCTTCAATTATTCATTAAGTACCTTAAATTATGTATTAATAATTATAATATAATTACATTAATATCCAATATGTTATTAAATTTTATTATGTTTATGAAATAATATTTATATATCTTCTTCCCCATTAAATATGAAACAAATCCATCGCTCGGGTGTATGACAGACCACCACATCATGAAGATATTTAATTTGATTTCAATCACTTAATCACATCGGGAGTAATAATGCTTAAAAATAATAACTATATATGATATATATTAACTGAAAATAATTATGTACAATTATTTTATCATCCAATGAATTACCCTGTCACACATTAAAAAAATGATCTTATCACTCAAGTGTATATACAATCAACCATCTCCACAAAGAGATGTTATTAATTTTCCATATAAAAAACAATAATGTATAGAAAATGTGTAGAATGAAAAAATATGATATTCATAATATTAATATCTTGCTTTATATTATATAAATACACTATATTAATTATAATTGATACCTCTATGATGAATCATAAAATATAAAACATAGTTTTTCACAACCTAAAAAATAATACAAATGAAATATTATTAAAAAAATTGTAGATTATATGCTATTATAAGTTCATATATGATATTAAAAATTTTAATATAGTTTTGGTATTAATATAAAACATGTTTATTTTTGTTATACATGAGGTTCTATCATGTTCAACTATAGTGAATCTTGAGTTAAGGGACTTCATCTCAATTTCCATTCATTTAGGTATATTGTAATATTATGCTTCAAATAACTCTTTTATAGACTATATACTACCTATTTTATATGTAATATCATAAATCCTCAAATAGCATGGTATTTTATGGATTAAATTTAAACTATTTCATCTAAGGGTAGCTGACATGAATGTTACCAAATTGTAAAACATTTCTTAACTCGTTTCTATAATACTGTTATATTACTTCATTGTTGAATTTTATATTAAATGATAATTTAGGAAATTATTATTAAATAAATTTTTTTATGCATATAATTGATTTATTTTAGTTCAAATTTTATAAACACAAACAATTCTTTTATTAATTCTCATTTTAATGATATAATCCTTGGAAGATTTTCCCGTGTCAAATTGACTTCATTTGCATATTTTTTTTATTATACACCAACCAAAATTTTTAATGTGTATCTATTATGGATTCTATATACTGTATAATGAATAAAAATATATTAATGGAATTTAATATTTTATTTTTTTATTTATTTCATCAGTTTTATGACCTAAAATTTAGAAAATCAGTAATGTTAAATTTCAAAATCACATTTTAAAAGGGATTTTAATGATTGAATTTTCAATGAAAGAAATTATTTAATAATTTTATAAAAAAAACCCCTATAATTTTCTTATCATATTTTTATTAATGAAATTTTAATGTAATGATGTGATTTTCATCTCCATGTTATTTAAATTGATTTCTATTCATTTAGAAAATACAACTTTACTTCACTTTCTAGTAGAACATCTTTTTCCCTAAAGATCCATGTTTTCTAAAATAGTTTTCAATATTTTTTTAACATTAAAATATTACTATTTAATTTATATTTTACATTTTACAGAATTTGAAAAAATATCTTCACTGGAATATTCCTTTCATTTCCCAAATAAGGAAATATATTTTTTTACTTTTCCTAAAAATTGTAAATGTAATCAATATTTTAATGTATAGGTCATGAACTAAATATTCTCACAATCATGAAATTTCACTATTTGGAAGCATTCATTACATTATGACAACATTACTTTAAAGGAAATTTTTTCCAAACTATTATAAAAATCACTATTTTTTAAAAGTTATTTTCAAATTAGAATGGGAATTTCATCATTAATGTTTGTTGATCATTATATAGTATTTATCTACATAAATTAAAAATAATTTATTTCAGATACACTACCCAGGTGATATGTTGTAATTATTACATTCTTATACATTCTCTATAGGGGTTGTGATCATATTGAAAAATAATATATTGGTTTTTCATTTTCATGGTTAATCTTCTTACTCATTTACATGACCTGGAGTCATCCACTATATTTTGATCATTGGACATTAAATTTCATTTACATATCAATACACATTATCATGGATATTCTTATTTTTTATATTGTGTATAATTTATAAATACATTTATTTACCATGAATGTTATTTTTTTATCATGGGAATTATTGATAATCTATATTTGATAATTAGTACGTAAATTTATTGTTATGATATATTATTCAATAATTAAATCGATCATTAGATATATATTGAAAGCACATGTCATTCAATGATTGGTGGCGGAAAATTATATAATCCTTTGATTCATTGATAGTCTCATGACATGTTTTATAAACCTATCATTAAATGGGTTTTGGTGTATACCTACCTCTGATTAAACATCGTAGGAGAAAGGTTATGATGATATAGATATAATGATTTTGGAGATCATGAATTCTAATATTAACCATTTCCATAATTGATAATTTAGAAATTAATATTCTTGAGATTATCTCAATTAAATTACCCATGGATGGATCATTTGATCAATTTATTTATTATATAGTATGTGTTTTCTATTACTTACCTATCTATTTTGATTACTCCGTACATAATCAAGAATCTTAAGATATTAACTAACTGAAATTTTTTATAAAACATCCAATATTTATAATACCTTATTTTATTCATGAGATATTCCCCTATACACAACCCTTAATGTTCATTTTATCACATAGTTATATTGTTTTGTTTATCCATGATATAATTTTGGGATCTTTAAATGAACATAACGATGTAGAATATTTACATTCACTATGTTGTGATTTATATGTTCAAATTGAATTCAACGATCGACTATCATTTTAATGTACTAATAATTTTATAATATTTTGTCCTTTGGTATAAAATCATGTATATATAAAACCAATGTAATAATTAAACCACTGATGTAGGGATACTGGGGTTAATGTCACTACATATGTGACGAAGCCTATTATGATGAAAATAACTTCCATCATCCATGGATAAAAAAACATATATATATATACATGTGTCCCCTAATGAGGTAGAGATTCCCAATTGATCACTACATAGTCATCAACAATTTAGTATGATTCCAATTGATTATATATTTAATCTTAGTGATATTGACCAAATGTAACAAATCATTGAGTTTAGACACACATTGTAAGAATTTCCATGATATTAAAAATCCTTGAAATGATGGTATCTCTTGTATTTGAACCAAAATTCATCTTCAAACAGTCCCAAAAAACTCATACTTTCTTTATTGAAAAATTTATTCAAACATTCATTACCGTACCCAAATTATTTAATTGGGTATTTGGTTATTAATATATTTAATGATCATACACTATTAGTAATCTATAAAATAAGACAATATGATGAATTTATGTAAATTTCTATTGCATATAACATCTCAAATAATTTATTTTTTATCTATGTCATTGAAATCACAAAGAATCATGTTTTTATGCTTAATGATCCTCTAAATATGATGGATCTTCATCAACATGGAATTTTGTGAATTTATATTTATATTTTTAATATGTGCGGTGGTCTCATTAATTTATATGTATGATTATTTGTTCTAGTGATATACACATAACTATGAATTTAATTTTATGATAAAGAAAATTAATATTTAACCGTTGGATCAAATATTTATTCATCCTAATATTTTGTATGGTGTTTTGAATCATGATCCACTAAATTTTATTTATTTTTTATCTATATAAAATTATATATCATCATGTATATATTTTAAATCATCTTTGATACTAACTCACTAGTCAACATAAAATTATTCATCATCACCATATTTCTTTATCTTTATCATCTATATAATAAGAGTAATAATATATTCCATTTTATTTAAATAGTAATAAATTTATTTTTATTATAGATTATGATATAATATACCCATGTGAATTATTATTCTGAATCATGATGATTTTTTTCTTAGTAAACCTCTTACATTACATATTACATAATGATTTTTCATTGGACCTTCATCGTCATTATCATCATCAACATTATATTGAGACAAATTGTGACACATTGTTAAAAATATTCCATGAATTCCATAATATAAACATGAAATTGTAATTTTTCCATTAAATAAATATCATCGCTTAATTATATCTGTTGAATGAAAATAAACATCCTCATAAATATATAATTATTCTTGATCAATCTATATATTAAGATTATTCGGTTCCTTCAATTCCAATTCTTGAGAATTTACGTTTTCAAATTCATGTTATTCATTCTATTAATCTCATACAAAAAAACTAAACAATTTTTATACTATCAAATTTTACATCCTTTTGAACTTTATCCATGGTCATAAAATGATTTGTATTATTTCAATCTGTAAATAGTCTCATGATGTGTCTTATAATAATCACACCATTGTAGTTTTCTCCTTATCCATGGATATCCTAATAAATTAAATTAACCATTTCATACACGACATTGAAAATTCATTTATCAGTATCCCAATTCTTTTATATATTATCTATAGAACATGATTTTTTCTTCTAGTACCTTCGATATTATTTCATCTTTATTTATTAGGCCTACCCACATGGAATATAATGATTTAATTCAAATCACCATTATTTATATTGGGTTTCCCAAAACATCATATATTTCAATGATTCCCATGGATTATATGTCAATATTAATTTTATTACACCCAATTAAAGTTCACTTGACTGAATTTACTTTGATCCTATAAATATAAACCATGAAAAAAATTTCGACTAGAAATTAATAATTATGGTGCATCTAATTCTTCCAAAGATGATTCCTATTTCCATTAATTATCATAATCTATTTATAATTTCATAATTTCCTAACCCCTACGAAGATAAAAATTGCATTGTAAGGGATATTTCATGTTGAAACCAATTTATCACCATAATAATGTTAAATATCATTTAAAGGTGGGGTTAATAAGAAAAAATAAATTTCATAAAATATCCACCATAAATATTCTTCATATTATATTTTTAGGAACACCCCTCCCCTAGAATATATAAATGAATTGATAAATTAAGTAAAAATGGGTCTAAGATAGTTTTTCATGGTTCTGAATCACTATGATAATATAAGAAGTATACAATGAAAAAGTTTCAATGCAAAAAAATCACAATGAAAAATACTTTTATACAACATTTATAGTTTTATTACATTTCCTCTATTTCTTTACTAATATTTTATCATTTATTAAGTTGTCACTCAAAAAGGAACACTGATAATTTGAAATTATTATAGAGAAATCATTATCCCTCTAGGAAAAAAAACTTCAGAACTCATCGACCTATCAGCTAATGCGAAAACAATATTCCTTTATAATATTTTACTAGTTTACATAATCATATTTTATAAATTAATAATTTTATGGAACTAGATTTAATCATTACATATGCTAGTATGATTAAAATATAATTAAAAAAATTTCATTCTATTATTTATTTTAGGTTTAGATTATTATATAATTAGTTCACATCTCATACATAACAAACCCATAAATTAAAATTTGGAATATTATATTTCTTATACCTTTTCCCCACCAAATAAAATATTAAAAACTAGTTGTATTATTTTAAATAATAATCTTCAATTACAATAAACATGGTATTATTTTCTTACCCATCCTTAAAACCCAATGATTATCATTTTTATTACACGGGATAATCAAAAAATATATCCTTCAAGGACATAAAAAAGATGATATTTGCAAGTCCCATGAAAAAATGAAATCCCATGAAATAATTACCTTTACCTCAATGATCAATGTGAAAATTAAATAAACTATTTCTAAATGATACACACTCAAAAAAAATTACAAAATTAATAAAATTAAATACACGAATAAAGGTAATTTTCATTTCTTGAAATATTAAGAATCATAATCATAACACATTTCAAAATCATGTAATAAATAACTACTTCCCATTTAAATCCATAGGATGATCAATTTTTTAAAACAACACAATATGTATGAAAATAAATTTTTCATTTCCCAATTCATTGGATCATTATCATAGACCACTAATCAGAGTATTTATATTATACTGGCTCGATTCAATTTTGGAACTCCCAACATATAAGATTTATTAGGCTCCTGTGTGAGTTATAATAGGTCCCAAGCATTCATATAAAGATAATAGAGATTATATTATTCACAAATAACATTAATTTACCATATAAAAAATTTTATTATCTAACGTTTTCATCATAAAACTATTATAAAAAACTTTTTTACACATTTGAAAAACAAAATTGGACTTCAGAATATTATTTTCATTTATAGAATTTTTTAAATATAAAATGCTATGAAAATGGTAAAGATATCATTGAATTAAATATAACATGATTTATTTTAAAAATAATTGATTAAATAACATCATAGGATATCATCATATATGGATAATGACTTCTAAAAATAAATTTACACTTTTTTATAGAAAATACCCATTTCAATTTTAAATCCCTAATTTTAAAAAACTATAAAACTATAAAAGAATTTTATTTTCATATAATATTATATTAAAATTTTTACGGAATATTTTATGAAAAATTATATTTTAGGTGGAAAAATTGGTTCAATATTTATAAGTTAAAAACATTTATTTCACATTATTTAAATAATAGATGAAAAGTACCTCATTTAGGAAATTTGGAAAAGTTTCCTTTAGACCCATTTCATCAAAAATAAAAATTTGTGTTAAAATTAATTTAAAAATTCATAGGATAGTACTAAAAAATTATTTAATATTTTTTATTAAATATGGATATGGATAAAAAATATAATTTAATGTGAAACTGTATAAGATAATTTTTAAATGAATGTCACTTCACCTGAGTGAGACTCTTAAAGTATGTTATTTATAATATATATTAATAAACCATTAATAATTAATCAATTTCTTTGGAAACATCTTCATTTTTATTATTTCTTTTATTTTATTTATCTTTATATCATATATAATTAACTAATTATTTATGTTTATGTTGGACTTCTTTATGGTATTCATTTCATAAGTCCAACATTACTTTATTAGGATAAAAATGGTCAAAGAGGTCATTATTAATTAATCTCTTGAATAATAACCATGATACAATTATCATTTTTACATCAATTATAATATGTAATATTTAAATTAAATATTTTTTTTAAAAAAATCGACAAAATTATAATCATGGAGATGGTAGTTCATACATATTCATGAGTAATGTTTCCATTTTTAAATATTTATTATCAAAAGAAGATTTTTTAAATATATAGATTTATAATAATATCATAAATATCAAATTTATTCTATAAATAATCATTTATATGATATCCAATTGATGAATTTATGAAAGAAAATCATATTTCATCATAAAGGTGGTAGTCGAAAAATATGAAAAAATGATATAAAAAATTTTAATTGAATGGAAAGGGAAAAAGTATTATGATATAATATATTTTCATAATGATAATATTTTTTGAATATCATATATAATCAATAATTACCTCTTAATAAACATTCTTGAGAGACGGTTATGGAAAATATCATACATCGTTATGCGAGGTAGTAGTCCACCGTAAAAATGAATAATGGGTTTTTAAATTCCATTTTATGAAAAAGGTGATACATATAGGTTTGAAATAATAACATTTTCATATATATAAGACATAAGTATTAATATATATACATGGTTGAAGAATATTTGAAGGAGGTGAAAAAATATATAATACTAAAACATGGGAATAAAAACTATACCTATTATTTGGAATCTCTCCATTGATTAACACCTTAATTCCTCCAGGGTTGTTCTTTTTCCAAAAAAAAACATTCACAATGAAGGATAGGATTATATAATTACATTTTGGTAGGTATTAGTTAATCAGAATTTTGTTTTATGTCTGTAGTAATGGGGTTAGGAGGTACAATTTTGTAATAGATGGCATGGGAACTCATTGAATTTGTCATAAGTTTATGTTAATATATATTAAATTTTAATCCAAATGGATCAAAACTGATTTAATTTAAATATATGATGACTATGGATATAAATATACTCATGTAATTAAAATAAAAAATTTTAAATCATTTTTTACCCATATATTTTTTTATCCTCTCACTAACGACATTGACACTTACATTGATTATTATGGTTTTTACTCTGGTAGGGACAAGATAGTAACTATAAAAGTAAAAACCCATTTAATGTACCACATTTTATATTATTAACCTTATATAAATTTTATATATGAATATATTATTTCTATAATGTCAATAGAATATTATTTATTAGAATATATCATTGATGACAATATTTTGAACTATTTATTACATTTATTTGAATAACATCAAAAAATGTTGAATTAGATAAAATTATTTTATTATATCCCTAAAACGACTATGAAATCAATAGAAATAATGGATCACATAATATATCTAATATTATAATAACTGTAATATATTTAATATACTTTATTTTGATTTTCTATTAATTTAAAATTTAATTTGTTAGGGTTGTGTATTTATTTAAGACAATTTTTTATTCACTAAAATATTAAAAGTAATTTAACATGGAGAATATAATAATATAATAGTTTAAAATCATATTTATAATTGAACATTTAATCATGTTGTCCCTATGTAAAAAATATGTCAGATCGTTAAATAATAATGTGACATTTTTGAATTTTTCGAAATTTAAATATTTTAAAAATCATAATCCCATAAACATTTCCCAAAAATGACATATAACAAAATCTTAGACATGTATTAGGGAAATGGACACCTAATATAAAACTATGTTAATATTTATAGTCATTTTTTGCCCTTATAATTTTATTTTTATATTTTATTACTCAATTTTCCAATTTTTAAGGTAACCAACTTTTCCTATGATACAATTAATATTTAAAAAATGGGCCAATTTTCCCAATATATACTTAATTATTAAAAGTATATAATAATCTTTTCATGTTTTTATAATTGAGGTTTCTCAATATAACATGAAATTAAGCCAAAAAATGTATTCAAAATGATTTTTTCAAAAAATTGTACTTTTTAAATATAAAATTATAATATATAATTCAAGAATAAATTTCATTTCAAAAGCATAATATGATTATAATAAATGGAAATGATAAAATTAAACACTTAATCTAAAATAAATATAATTTATCTTTATAAACACATTTATATAAAATGCATCTTTCATTTAATTTACTAATTTTTTTCAATTTAATGAAAAATAATTATTTTCATAACATTCACAAAAACTATTCCAAATATAATTATGACATGTTAAATTAAAAATTAATTTAATTTTTAAAACAAAATATCAATAATTTCTAAAAATAAATTATAATATTCGCTTATAAAAATCAATAAACCCATTTTTTAATAAAAAAATATTTACCGACTATAAAATGACTTTAGAAAAAATCATTTACATATTTAAAAATATTAAATTAACACAATAGAAATAAGATATACCATTATATGTATTTTTTTATAATATTCATTACCAACTTTTTAACGCCTAGTTTTTAGAGACCATATATAAATAATAATAATTTTATCTTCGTCTAATCTTTGTAGTGCATATCTTTTACTATATTAACTATAGTGATTATTTTTAATCTCATTGATATTACAAACTCCTGCCATTATGAGTTTCTTCATATAACTTGTACTCATGATTTATAACTACGGGTTTCAATTTTAAAAACCCCATTATTGAAATATCATGATTCTAAGAAGGATAATAAAATTTCAACATGAAAAGAGTGAAAAGGGAAGTACAAATGGACATCTAAAATAAAAAACAGAAGTATTCCATGTCGGATAAAATTATTATGAAGGAAAAATGGATATTAATTAGAAACATAAAATCCATGTATATATATAGATTATTAGATAACATGGTCATGATAATATTAACCATCACACAATAGTAAACATGTGATGGGAAAAAAGGCCATCGATTTCTTCAGATGAAAAGTAAAGTTATAATGTTTTTATTTCAAGATCATTTTTATAAAGACATGGAATTATGTTATTATATATAATAATAGAATAACAAAATATAATTATATAAAAATAATATTTTCTCAATTTAATCTATATCCTCTAGAATCTCCACTATTTCAATAAATGATGAGTATTCAAGATTAATTTTTCATGCATGAAGGCCTAAAATATAATCAAAATTGATTAGATAATTCCATAAATTAATTACATGGTATTCCCCAAATATTTAGACACTAACCAAAACCAAAATTGTTATAACATGGTATGTATGTTTCTAGAATTTATAATACATAGTAATAATAAATGAATCATTAATCCCTGAATCCACAAAAATAACTATAAATGATAAAAATAGATCATTTGATAAATAGACCACCAAAAAATAAGTCATAATATTTTAGACTATGATTTAATGAAAAATATTATAAGGATTGATTCAAATATTCATCCATGATAACAGTAATTAATTTTAATATTTTATACAAAAAAATGTATATTTCCTAATCAAATAAACAACAATATTTCATAATAATTTCCAAAAATATCATAAATAGAATTATAGGTAAAATTAAATAAAATATTCTTAATAAAGTTAATTCAACCATTATTCGTAAAATAAAATACCATAGTATTATGTTTATATTAATCCTATCTTTCTCCCCATTTTTTGTGATATTATTTTTAAATATCATGAAACAATTATCCCCAAATCGATTTAAAATACCATAGTTATCTATACAAAATTATATATACCCAAAATCAGAATAACATAGAAAAAGTCAAACTAGATTTTCTATTTCTCAAAGGTACAACATTATATCCCTTAAGTTTCCCATTCAAGCTTCACCACATTACCCGATGCGACGCATTGTCAACTGGATGATGGGTTATTATTTTTATTAAATGATATTATTATTATCATTATAAGAATCCTATAAATTTTATTAGAATCATAAACAATTGACTTTATATATTAACCATTAAACAAATTATATTACCCCAATGGTTATCTCATTCCATTTATTTTTCATCCACAAAATTGAAAAAACCAATTATTACATCGAAATCAATGAATATATAAACCCAAAGAGTCATCCATTACATTATATTTTTTACTAATATGAAAATAGAAGTCTTATATCAATAAAATTTTCCCCTGATAATCACAAGGGTTACATATACGTCCAACATCTATCAAACCTAAGTAAAAGTCTCCCAATTTAAACGCATTATAATAAGAGAATTAATTCTTTTAAACTTGTTATCATCATTCAAAATACCATCAATATTGAATCAATTATATGATTAAATATTCATAATAAATCATTATTCATTATTTATAAATATTTTATTTAAATATTATTTCTAATTATTTATTTCTTATAAAAAATGATTTTTGTTATATGAATCAATGATCTCACCATGATAAAAAAATTATTTCCCTTATATAGTATTATTTTAAACAAGTCTTGTATTTTTAATTCCAATTGCAACGAAAAAATTTACCTCCCATTTTATTCAACAATTTATTTATTATCACTATAAAAAATGGTAAATACTACTATTTTGTGATTATATTGGAGGAGTAGCTGACATGGAGGGATGAATATTATCCATAAGAAAAATTGGCAAAGTATTATTTAATCCAAAGGACACAGGTCCACTATTTTGAACATTATGGGAAATAAATGACTCCAAATGGGCTAAAAATATTAAGACCCATCCTTAACATTACATAAACATGAATTAAGATAATAATTCTCATTTATGATCATTTAAGGTTTATATTTTTAAATAATTGGACCATAAATATTAAATAACATAACCAAAATAAAAATTACACACTCCAACTCAGTTTCCATTTTTTACATAAAATAATAACCCTCTAAAAATCAAGAATTATTTTGTTGATATAAATATTCCTGAATTATTCATTTCTATTAACCTTCTTTATACCATATTAAAAAAAATTCAAAAAATGGGATGAGCATAAAATGCTATATATGGGTTGTAAGATAAAGAAAGAAACAATAGTCCATCAATACATACATAACATATTCTCTTTAACAAACCTCATTGAATCTTATGATTTTCAAATGACACTTATAAATCACAAATAGTAAAGGTAACTTGTGGAATCAGTAACATATATACATTGTAGCTTTCACACCTATATATGGAGTTATGTTTGGAATACCCATCACAGGACATTCATTGAATTTATTAGGACAAACATTAACGTTTACCTATGTCACCTTACCGAATGTATTAGAGAGCTATCTTAGGCTCACCTACTATAGGTTTATCACAGAACCCCCCGTATACATAAAAAAATTCCCAATAACCATAACATAATCATAACACATAAAATAAGAATATATAAAATATAACATTTCCACATTGAAATCATAGTATATCGTTTCAAGATATTGACACAATAAATACTTTCTTAAAACTATTTTCTAAACCATTTTAAATATTTAATAAAGAGATTTCTAAATCAAAGTGTCCAATGCAATAGTGAAACATTTAATGTAATTAAAATTTTAAAACATTAATGTACATATAAAAAACATTTTAAAAATATGGAAATTAATGAGAAATATATATTATAATAAATCATTCAATCATTTAAAAAATGTTTTACTTAATGAGTCCTTTACCAATTGATAAAATACGTGAATAAAAAAATTTAAAAAAAAATTAAACAAATCTTATAATATCATGAGAATTATTAGATTCATGATATAATATTCCAATGGTAAGTATATACACAATACAAAAGTGAATTGGTGTAAAACAAAACATAAGTATCAATGTAATGTATATTGGGAAAAAATCACTTACACATATTGTATCCAAATATTAATGATAAATCAATGAAATAATTATGAGAAAAAATATATATACACCCAATATAAGAGAATATTACATTTAAAAAAAATTCAAAGGTCATTCACATATACTTTTGGGAATGCAAAACCTATGTCATTGAAATTTAACTCAATGAATGGATATTGAGATACAATTTCCCTTATATTGTTTGTAAAATGATGTTAGAATCTATAAATGGAATGACTATATGTTTCAAAAGAATATCCGTAGAAATGGAAGTGGAAATTAGACCATAAATAAACAAATAGTTAATCCACACATAATTTTGTAATAATATATTCAATGAAGTATGCCTCAATGATTAGAGATTGAGACGAAGTACCTTATAAAAATTTGGCAGGCTAACAAAGTAACATTAAAATTCATAAAATGTTTTAATGGGAGATAAATTGGTATCTCATCACATGGAAATAACATTTATAGATATAAGTTTATATAATAACATATCCCAATATAATAAAATGGAAATTAAAATACATGACATAAAAGAAGTTATTGACTAAAAAAGGCGGGTGAAAGGTTCTCTTACTAAGATAATTTTGTAGATAAAATACATCTATTTTGTGTATTCTCAATATGTACACAAAAATCAAGTACAAATACATGATAGTGAATAATAATTTCATGGCATAATCAAGAAGTAGATTACTAACCCAAATAATTGAAATTGCGTTAAGATGTTCCCTTACCTTAATACAACTCATCACATATGTTGATTGTTCATTGTAAATAAAAAACTTAAGTTAGTTTATACTTGATTAAGAAACTTTATAAAGTCTATTATTACTTTTATAAACCTTATTACCTTGATAAAACAATTAGTTAATTATTTGAGTTCATATCAGACATTTTGTCGATGTTCGGATCTTGAGTCAAAAATGATCATGTTATAATTACGAATTGTTGACGTGGTCAATAGTCCATTATCTATAGATTTGAATTCATTAATTAAATATCATATATATACACTTTATATATTTTTTAAATTTACCATATTATTTGGATATATGAAAAATGAAATTCACTAATCATGGAGATGGTAAGCCATACGTACGCATGAACGTTATTTTCATTTCATTTTTTCATTTTAAAAGAAATGAAACCCAAATAAAACGTAGGTGTATTATTATTACACTATAATATCATATTTTATATATGTTACATAAGTTCATTTACAATATCCTTTATACGTTACATGTATGATATGAATGAGTCATATCACTTTGAGGGGGTGGTAGTCCACACTTCCTCAAATGGAATTATCGTATTTATACCACAAAAAAAGAATAATTTTATATTCTAATTGAGATTTAAAGAATCATAGATAAAAAATAAATATCATAAGTATCATATATAATTAAATTTCCTTTATAATGGATTCAATGATAAGTGGTTGTGGAAAATATAACAATCATCTTTTCGTGACGTAGTAGTTCGTCGTACACAGAAACAATATGTTCATGTCATTTTGATGTAGGTGTTTGTAAGTGTGGTTCAAATTGTCTTAATAACCACAACCTAATATAATTAGGATACTAGTGTTGTCATATAAACAAATAATGTGAAGTTAATAGGGAGTGGAGAATGAAAAATAATGGAATTAAACTTGAGAGAAGACGTCACCTCAAATGGGGTAACTACTTTTGATTTGAGACAAAGGGCTCTATTTAATTTACTCTTCCTAAGGGAAGGCTTCTAAGAGTAAGCGATGGATTTTGGGAGCTTATTTGGGTAGATTTCATTCTATCCAAGGGGATTGATAGGTGTGAGTAATGGTTTATAAGTGGTGGCCTTTTATAAGAGGGATAGGGACTCCTAACGAAAGATTGAAATTATTATTTTATTATAAAATGATTTTCTGTTTCAAAAGGTCCTCAACTCATTATATTATAATATAAGATGTTTATATGTCAAAATGAAATCATAAAATAATAATTTGATAGGTTATGGATATTTTTTAATCCTTACCTTTTTTATTTAACCCTTTGTTAATTTATTTAACTTTTATCATGTATTCTTGTATGTTTATACTATTGGGTTAATATGTTTTCTATAAAAAGGAAATAGACCCAAAACGGATCATTATTGACATTTTTAACATCATATATGTAATTTTTTCTAAAATCTTATTTTTAAGACTATTTTATCATTTAATAAAATATTAATTGATTTATAAACTCATTTATGTCAATTTTTATTCTATTAGTATCATGACTATTAAAAAATACAAAACAAAATTGATCAACTTGAAATAAACATCATTAATTCAAATCTAAAAAGTAATAATCATCCATTAAATACGTGTATGGTATAAAAAGTTTCAAAACAAATTTATTTTAATATTTATAATCTCATTTATTGAAAACATTAATTAATGAGGTAATCATTACATCATCATTGATTCCTAAATAAATTTATTTATATTATGTATAGAAATTATAAATAAATCATCATGATGTAGGAAATATTTTTATCTCTATAATGACTATTTGAAGTTTAAATTATATCTTATATAACCCCATATAAAAATTATTTTACTAAATGATATATGATTATGTTACATTTTCCTTAACAAGAAATTAATTTTTATAAATTGTCATTTTCACATACAAGTGGATCCCTGAGGAAAACAAATTGACCCAAGGATTCCCTTTGTCGAAAATGTATCATCCAATAGGATTATTACACCTTTTAGGGTAACATAATATTTTTATAATATTATTTTTTACCCGTATATATCAGATTTACCTATAACCATGGTAAATAAAATATTTACTAAATTTATTATTATTATTGCCTATATATAAAAGTAACCAATTTACACAATTTTGACCTCTTTATTCCAAATATGGAATACATTTTTCCAAATTCAAAACACAAATGTTTTATAAATTAATTTAAACATAATTCCCATTGTCAAAACCAAAATACATGTCTTTAATAAATAATAACTATCAAATTATTGACCCTAGTTTATATTAAATTTAATGTTAAATTACATCCAACGACAAAAATTGGATTAAATAGTAAAAAAATTAATTTTCAATTTAAAACGAATAAAAAGAAAAATATAAGTATATAAATAAATTATATTAAAAGGATGTTTGGTTTTAAAATGTCATATTTTTCAGTTTTCATAAAAAATGAAATTTATCAGAAAAATACAAAAATTCTAACTAAAGTAAAGTTTGATGTCCCAAATCTAATGAGGAATTTTATTTTTTTCAACTCGAATATATAGAAGTGACAAAAACCAGATTTCAAAATGTTTTTCTATCAAAAATATTTAAATTGACCTTTTAAAGAATATTATATTATTTAATGCTTAAAATATGATCTATTTTTATTTTAAGCATCTAAAATTTAATGGATAAATTTAAAGACATTTAAAAATAGGTATAATCATATTTTTAGTTAGTTCTGTTCATTCTATCCAATATAACAGCAAGGTTTTAACTAACATCTAAAATAATGTTATATTATAAATATTCTGTATGACTCAAACTTGTGTGTAACATGAGAATTTGGAGAAACCCATTGTTTTTTCTCGGGTACGCCATCAAACATAGCATCCCCTTTAATGTAAAAAATAATATTTCATTCACAAAAATTAATAAATATGAAAATTTCTTATTCTTTATTTACCTGGGATGTTTCATTCATCCCCACTTTTAGAAATTGTGTCCTTGAAATATTAAAATTGGGCTCGAAAACATCATTAAAATCCCACATCCGAAAAAGAGTCAATAAAACAGTCAATTTTAAAGAAATAATGTGATGTACAAAGGTCAACCGAGATAACATATACTAGGATTCCATGAATAAAAACATGTATTTTGAGGAGAATCTATGTTTCATGTTCAAATGGAGATTGATAAAGAAGATGACTTGGAAATTTAACAATATATAAACCACAAAATAGTAATAGTTTAAACGATCTTTGATTCCATAGTAATAAATGTAAACAAACAACTCTTTTTGTTTTACATTCCCTTTTGTAATGTTAGAGAATTTATTTATGAGATTGTATAAAAATATAAGAAAATATACCTAATTTTCAAGTAGAGTATCATCTTTTAATATTTCTCTACCAAAAACTCATATTTTCTCCAAAAGATGAGTATTGAAGATGAATAAGTAACATCTGAAATGCTAGATTAAACCTCTAGAGAATCTCATAATCCAAAAAAGAAGAAATATATATTTCTCCTATCTTTAGATGTTATCCAAAACCAAAATTGTTAGTACATGACCAAATAATCCCCAAAAAGGATAATTTTTTATATAAATAAATAGTACTCATAATCTCAAAAATGGAAAAAACAATACCCAATGTTCAAAAAAGAACATTGAATAAAAAATTGTCCAAAAAAAATCCTTCAAAATAATCCAACTAAGATTAAAACTGAAAACATAGAAGGATCTGATCACATATTCTTCCACAAAAATATTAACATGTATCCCCAAATAACATCAGTTAATCTTAAAGTCTCACACTAAAATGTAAATAACCTAATCACATATTCTCTATGATAGGTTAATAATCTCTATGAATAACCAAAATCCTCATATGTCCACAATAAAAACATAGATTCTTCCAAAATATAATTTCAACCATTACTCCACATATGAAATCTCATAGTATTCTATTTTACTTAGGCATATAGTTTTCTCAATAGAGAGAGCATCTTCAAAAATAACCTTTATCACTTAATCACAAAATGATTTTCATATACTAAGGATATCTATTTGATAAAACATAGGTTCCCAAAATCTTCTTATTCTTGATCTATAAAATAATTTTACTAAAAATAATAATTAATACTAACTAGCAGCATCAAGTAGTCCAGTGGTAGGTGATGAGCCCTTGTCTCCCTCTGGTTGTGGGTTTGAATCCTACAGCCTTACAGGACGTGATAGGGTTTCACCCATTTAGCATGTTTTCCTTTTTTATAAAACTCCAAAAAAAATGTAACATGATTTAACCTCAATGGTTGTCTTATAAATCTTATTTTCATCCCAACTCATAATAACCTCACTATCTTATTTCATGATGTCTTATATATATTAATAATTTTTTTACCTCCATAAAAACAATATTCCCAATGAATTAACATCATACCTTGATCATGGTGTCAACATGGTTTAATCGTTATCTTGTTCACACAGATAGATGGTCCATGCATTGCAAAATTGATTTATAGATCCTTAAAAAAAATATACTTCTTTTATCCAAATACACCTCGTACAACATAATTAAAAAGGGTTCTCACAGAAAAATAGTTTCAGAAAAAAATCTAGTATGGCATATAATTTTTAGACATCTGATAAAAAATTATTTTTATAAAATAGACAGACCAAGTTTATTTTGAAACATTCAATCAATGGTCCTTTTAATGTACCATAATTATGTACTGAAAGACTGTAATTTAAAATAAAATATAAATTGGTTGCGCAAGGTTCTCCTTCATCAGCACATTTTTCAAAATCAAAATATTCTTCACAATCTTGTGTTAAGGTAAAATATTTGAATATTCATTGATAATATTTTACTTTATTGAAAATATGATAATATTGAGAAAATAGGGTTTTATTATATACAACCTATTATCCTCAATGGTTTTGAGGTATTGCGGAGGTGTTTGATATCTCAATCAATTTCATGCAAGTGAGTTGTACGTTAGAAAATGTTTCAGAATCATCTAAACAAGACATTGAAATAATTATTGCAAGCAAGTCATCATGAAAATAAAGGAATATCATTTGATATCCTCCTCCTTACATTTTTAATAGGCTTTCCTTGATTTGAAAAAGTTACAAAATAATGATTTAACATAATGAGTAGACATAGAGACTTACCATGTCTCTAAATAACTCTTAATCCCTAAAAATGTCTAAACTGATCATTGATATAAACTATATGGCCCCAATATTAAAAATCACCTAAACCTGAATTATGTTAATAATTCACATTGGGGATATTTTCATGTTAAGTGTTTTTGAGAATTAGGTGATAACTATTACATTACATCTCAAAATTTACAATGTAGAGACTCCAACTTAGTATCCATTTTGTCATAAATTAAAAACACTTAATAGAGAACACGAATTATTTTCTTGATATAAATCTTCTTGAATTAATATTTTTCTCTTTCTCTTCCTTATACCCAATTAAAAATATTTCCAAATCATTTGATGAGAATAAAAGACAGAGTAAGTTTTATATGATAATGAAAGAAAATATTAGTCCATCATTATATAAAAAACATAAGCTCTTTAACATACTTCATGAAATCATAAGATTTATGAATGACACATATAAATCATAAATAATAATGGTATCTTGTGGCATCTATATTATACATACATTGTAGATTTCACAGCTACATAGAATGTTACATTTTGAATACCCATCATAGTATATTCCTTAAATCATTTCGGAGAAATATTAACATCTACATCCATCAAGTAACCCAATGCATTGAAGAGCTATCTCGAGATCACTACGAAAGGATTATCATGGAACCACCCGTATAAGTAAAAAAATGCCCACAAACTATAACAAGAGTGTAACACATAAAACAAGCATAAATGAAAGATAACATTTCAACATTGCAATCATAGTATATCATTTCAAGATATTACCATAATCAATGATTTCTCAAAACATGTTCAATACCATTTTAAAAAATTAATAAAGAGATTTTTAAATCAAATAGTCCCATACCACTTTGAAACATTCAATGTAATTAAAATTTTAAAACATTAATGTCCATATAAAAACATTTGTGAAAAATGGACCTTAATGAGAATTATTTATAATAATAAATATTAAAAACAATTAAAACAATGTTTTAGATAAATATTCCCTTACAACTTGATAAAATAAATGAATAAACATATTTGTAGACTAAAATTAAACAATGATTATAATATCTGGAGAATAAGCTGACTCCTTATATAATATATCCAAGGGAAGTATATAATTCATATAAAATTGAATTGGTGTATGACAACAGAGAAGTCTAAATGGAATGTAAATTGAGAAAAAATCAATTTAAAAGATAATATCCTTAGATTAAGGATAAATTAATTAATTATTATGTGTGAAAAATATAAATAAACCCAAATTTATGTGGATATTAAGTGTAAATAATTCAGAGTTCATCTACACATATTCATGGAAAAGAGAAACCAATGGCATGAATATTTAACTTAATTAATGGAGAATGAGTTAACATTTCCCTTACAATGTTCATATATATAACGTATGAATTTATCAATTTGGAGATCATGTGTTTTAAACTTACACCCACACAATGGGAAGTGTAAATTACAACATAAATAATAAACAGTGATTCCCCACATAATCATGGCACAATATAATCAAATAACTATGCCTCAATGAATGGATATTGAGAGTAAGTCCCTTAAGAAAATTTGGCAGCCTAAGGGCATCATATTAAAATTCAGAATATGAGTTGATGGAATAGAAAATGGTCTATAATCCCATCGACATAAAATTTACAACAATAAGGGTATTGAAGAACATATCCCAACATAAGAAAATGGAAATTAAAAGACATGACATAAAATAAGTCTTTGACTAAAAGACGAGCGTGAAAGGTTCTCTTATAATGATAATTTTGTATATTAAATAGATAAATTATGTGTATTCACTATAAATATGCATAAATCAAGTGTAGATACAATATAATGAATAATCATAGCATGGAATAATCATAAATTAGGATATTACCCTAATGAATGGAAATTGGGTTATGAAGTTCGTTTACCTTCAGTCCAACTCATCACGCATGTTCATTGTTCTTCAAGAATAATAAACATAGCTTAATTTCTACTTGTTTCAGAACCTTTTTAATGTTTATTATTCCATTTATATAACTTATTATCTTGTTAAAACAATTATTTAATTATTTGAGTAAATATCATACATTTTGTCGATGTTCGGATCATGAGTCAAAAAATGAACCTGTTATAATTACAAATTTTCCATGTGTTAAAATATCCATTATCTCCAGATTTTCGTTCATGATTTAAATATCATATATATAATATATATCTAGTATATATTTATTTATAATATTACATATAATATGGATATATGAAAATGAATTACACCGTTCATTGAGAAAGTAAGCCATACATACGCATGAACGCAACATTTATTTCATTTTTTAATTTGTAAAGGAATGAAAT
Source organism: Viscum album (assembly GCA_963277665.1). Lineage (NCBI taxonomy): Eukaryota > Viridiplantae > Streptophyta > Magnoliopsida > Santalales > Viscaceae > Viscum > Viscum album. The sequence continues at coordinate 1,814,914,201 of OY728151.1, read as the reverse complement.
CCAAATTATAAATAATTATATTATTATTTTAGTATTATATAATATTTTATATATGTTAAATAAGTTAATTAACACTATCCTTTATACATTAGTTGTATGTTATGAACGAGTCATATCACTTAGAGGGGGTGGTAGTCCCCACTTCCTCAAAAGAAATTATCGTATTTATACAATAAGAAATGAAAAAAGGTATGTTCTAAATGTTATTTAAAGAATAATAGAGATAAAATAAATGTCATAAATATAATATATAAATATATTTCCATAAAAATGGACAGCATGAGTGGTGGTAGTGGAAAATCGAACAATCTTCATTTCGTGATATAGCAGTTCACCGTACACATAAACAATATGTTTGTATCCATTAGATAGATGTGTTTGTAAGAGTAGTTCGAATATTTATCATAAAAACAACCTATTATATTTATTATAATGGTTTTTTATACAAAAATAATATTAATAAGAGAATAGGGAGTGGATATGTAAAAATAATGGAAAGAATCTTGAGAGAAGATGTAACCTCAGATCACGTAAAATATATTGATTTAAGCCAAAGGGCTCCCTTAAATTACATTATGCCTATCAGAAGTATTATATGATGAATATAGGGTTTTTGGGAGATTATTTGGTAGAGTTTGGAAGAGGTATGGGGCTTGAGTTATGTGAGTAATGGGTTAGAGTTGTTGGCCTTTTATAAGAGGGTGGAGGGGCTCTATAGGAATGTTTGAAAGTCTTATTTTATTATAAAATTATTTTCAATTTAAAAAGGTCCAAAACTCATTAAATTATAAGATAATATGAACATAAGCCTATATAAAATCATCCAATAATAATTGGACAGGTTTTTGATATTTTTAAATCCTTAGATATTTTTATTTATCCCTTTGTTAACTTATTTAACTTTTACCCTGTCTTCATGTATATTAATACATTTTGGTTAGTATATTTACTATAAAATATCATGAACCCCAAAATAGACCATTAATGACATTGGTAGCATCATATATGTCATTTGGATGAATCATTGTTTTTTAGGATTATTTTATCATTTAATAAAATTTTATTTGATTTAAAAACTCATTTAGTTCAATTTTTATACTATTCATATGATGAGTTTAAAAAAATCCATAGAAACTTGTTCAATTTGATCAGTCTTCCTTAATTAAATCTTCACAAGTCATAATAATCCATTAAATTCAAGTATGGCATGAACACTTATAAAATATATTTATTTTAATATTTATAATCTCATTTATTTAAATCGTTCATTAATGAGGTAAACGTTACATCATCATTGTGTCATAAATAAATTTATTTATTTTGTATATAAAAGTTATAAATAAAATATCACGAAGTGGGAAATTTTTTTAGTTTTCTAATAACTATTTATATTCAAAAATATCATTAATATAACCCCATATAGAAAAAGTTTAACTAAATGATATGCGTTTAGGTTATATTTTCCTTAAAATTAAATTAATTTTTACAAAATGTCATTTTCACATAAAAGTTGCTCCATGGGGTCCCAAAAATGACCAAAGGATTACTATGGTCAAGAATGTATAATAAAATATGATTAGGACATGTGTTAAGATAACATAATATTATTAAAATATTATTTTTTACCCTTTTACCAGATTTACCCTTTAAATTTGGAAAATTAAATATTTACTCAAATTATTAATCAGAATGTAAAAAATAGTTTTCTATTTTCCTGATTTTGACCACCTGATTCCAAATATGGAATCCATTTTTCCTAATTCAAAACAGATAAGTTGTATAAATTAATTTTAAAATAATTCACGTTGTCAAAACCAAAAGGCGTGCTTATAAGAAATTAAAACTATCAAAAGATTGACACTTGTTTATGTTCAATTTCAAAGTGAAATAACATCCATTGACCAAAATTGTATTAAATGGTAAATATATAATCTAATTATAGTATAAAACGAATAAAAATATCAATCTAACTATATTAATAAATTATATTAAAAGGAAATTATGAATTAAAATGTATTATTTTAACTATTCATAAAAGATGAACTTTATCAGAAATATACAAAAAATTTACCCAATGCAAATTGTGATGTACCTCTTCAAAATAGGACTTATATATTATCAAATAGAACATATTGAAGTGAAAAAAACAATATTTATAAATGGTTCTCCATTAAAAGGTAGTAAATAGACCTTTTAAATAATATTATAGTATTTCATGCTCAAAATTGGATTTATTCTTATCTTAAGCCTAAAAAATTTATTGAATAAATATAAAGACATTTGAAAAACATGTATAATAATATTTTAGTTATTTCTATTCATTCTCTATAATATTACGGCTAGGAATTAACTTCCATTTAATATAATATTATATTACTATTTTCCATTATGACTCGGCCGTGTGTAAACCATGATATTTTAGAGAAACCCATCGTTGTGTGTCAGGTACACCATTGAACATAGCATCCCTATTAAAGTAAAATTAATATGTATTTCAAAAATATTAATAAATATAAAAATATTATATTCTTTATTTACCTATAATGTTACAATAATATTTTGGGCGTATCCAAACCACTATACACTTCAATGCATCTCAAGAAATCGAATCCCAGTTCTTCCATATGGTGGCGCATTCGAACCAATCGGTCTAGGTTTCCAAATATGCACAAATTAAAAAATTTAGGTTCCATATTTTAAAAATATCTTCAAATAAATTTATCCAATAACAACCAAATTTGACAGGTTGAAATTATTGTTTCCAGTAAATAACAATATAATTTTTTACATGTCGTGATATAATTGTTTTCTTCTAAAAAACATAGGTACAATTGGCATAACCAAAACTCATTGTCGAAAACCACTTCCAATTTTGGCTATAAATAAAACCAGAGGATCCCCTTTTTTATGTTTGGACAAGGGGATGAAGTGCTTCAAATTTGGAATTCCATAGGATTCCCCTTGTCCCTTATGAGGTTTGGGAGCTCCATATCCTAATTGGGAGAGGTGAAATGAAGATTGAGATCTATTTGACTTTAATCCTCTCGATGTTTGGACACATGACGAACATTCAATTTGAGGGAGCTAAAAATATTTTAATGGGTTATCCAAAACATGTAATTCTACAGGATTGAATTATTTTGGGTTTCAAAAAATTTAATTTATAAGTATATTACATTGATTTATTTTTTAAATTTTCTTTTGATTTAATCAAATGGAATGCACTTTACTTTTAACATGTCAGTGTGAAATTGTTAGTGTGTGACATGTGTTGTTTCAATTGGATAGTACAAGAATCTATTTCATTACAAATTATTTGATATTTTAAAAATTTTGGATGTTATTATACTATTCAAGAGATCTCAACTGTGTATATATGATTACTAGGTCAAATATTGGCTCAACGTGCTTTGATATAAAATCATGGAAAATTATTGGGGTTCTGATTAATTTAAACCAAAGTCATAAAATTAAACCTAATTATTATCCAAAAACAATGAACTTTAAATTTATATAATGAACCCTTTTCTGAATTTTTTCAAAATCCACTTTGTTTTCGAACAATTAAACACTTTAAATTATGTTATTTCATTAGATCTTCTTTCAAACCCACCACTATTTTACCAATAATTATTAATAATACACACTTTAGACATTAAAAACTCATTATAGATATCCTTGTATAATACCTATAATATAAATCAGACCTAAAAATAATTTATTTTACATGTCATGACATCATATTTATATTTTGGCACCATTTTTGTGGAGCTATTTGGTTTTTGGTGACATGCTTTTTAGATTTTTGGTTAATTTTGTAAATATTTATTTATTATATCTTATACCTTTAAAAATATTATTTTTGTTATGATTTATTTCGTTTCTAAATTTAGTGGGTGATGCATTATCCTCAAGGATATTTACCCCATGTAGAAACCAATTCAAAGAGTATCATACAATAGCAACACCGGGACACATAGGATAACCCTTTCATGGAGGAAAACTAAAACATTGATACTTTTCAAGAACCATTTATTACTATGGAATCCACATTTAAACATAACAAAAAATGTATAATATGGATTAAAATAATGTAACACTAAAACAACTATCCTCGCTTAATGTTGATATCCAACTAACATATATTCAAATACAATGTAAGGCACCCAGTTTTGAACTAAAATCCAATTTAATTCAATTATTTCCAAGATTTTATGGAATCACTATAAAAGAATCACATAAGTATTTAAAGTAATTTCACATTGTGTATTCAACCTTAAAACCCACTAATGAAGATAATGAAGAAGAAAATATTAGAGCATTCTCTTTTTAATTAGAAAATATTTCCAAATACTATATTCACTATATTAATTAACATTCTTGAGGCTATGTGGACATGAAACACCATTTCCATTAAATATATCTGATAACATCTAGAACAGCAACTATAGGGAATGAAATATGTGGTATAAAGCATTCTCAAGGGGAAACACTTGATGAATATAAGGAATGATTTAAAAGGATTCCATAAAACTTCCCACAACACTAAATAAGTGATCAAAATTTAATTCAATATTTTTATGAAGGTTTAATTCCTATTGATGAAATATGATTGATGTTGATGTAGGTGGTGCATTGGTTGACAAGAATGAAACTACTGCATGAACTGTAATTGAGAAAATTGTGTATAACACTCAACAATTTAGTTTATGGTATAATGTTCCCAGTAGAGGTGTCCATGCGGTACAAAGAACTAAATTTGAGAAGAATTTGGACATGAAGTTTGAATAGGTATTACCTTTATCCTACCACTTGCTCATTCCCAAGGTAAATTCCACTCTTATCCTCCCACACATTTTGTATATGATTTTCAGACACCCACTACTCTAAAAATTTTCCTCAATTTAGAGAAACATCTAAGAGTAGTGAGGAAAACATTCGAGGGTACCCCTATAGCCAACCATTTAGGTAAGAACCACACTATGCATCCAAATCTAGGAGTAAATACAACCAATATTATATAAAAGAGGGTATTCAAACCAATCTCTTTATTCATGGAACCAACCATGGAAGATTAGTCATCCAACACAACCATAAATCTTCAAAATCCACAAAGTAATTTCCCGAAATCCCTTCTAAAATCTGATCATATCATAGAATACATGGTGAAATAAATGGCTATGAAAAATTATTAATTACAAAAAACCACATTAGTATCCATAAAAGAACTTAAAACCCAATTATTCCAACTTTCAAACTTGTTGGGGGAAATTCAAAGTCATCATTCAGTTAAAATAAAATCTTAACCACTATTCAACCCAAGGTATACAGGAAATGTCAATGAAATTACTCTTAAGAGTGTATGTAAATATTAAATTCAAATGAATGTTCTATTAGAGTCATTCGTTTTTAATGAAACCACTATCCCAACCACAAAAAATGTTCCAACAGATGAAAAACATTGTCTTGAGAGAATAACTTATAATGGAAATAATTTTTCATTCAATGAGCCACCTAGAACCAACATTCATCTTCAATTTCCTCAAAGTTCGACAAAAAAAAATTGATATTGAAAAATAAATATTGTAAACTTCCAAAAAAGTGCAGGTTAACATCCCCTTGATCAATGCCATGAATAAATTTCCACGATATGAAAAGTTTATCATAAATATGGGTACACACTGATGGAGACACTAAGGTGATGAAAAGGTGAGCTTGGGATGGAACTTATCAAAATTATTAGAGCAATCACTTCCTACCAAATTTAATTATCTCGAAGCATTCTCAATTTCATGCACCATAGTGGAGTATTTCATTTCTAATGATATGATTGATTTATTTTATTCTTCAAAAATTATTCCTCACTCTATTTAGATTCATTATTGGTTGATTATTTGAAGCCCACCTGAATTTTTGTTCAACTAGTAATCTAGAGTATTGAAAAAACCCCTGGTGTGTTAAATGATGTTCTTTTGAGGGTGAAAATTTTAATTTTTCCGACTAATTTTTATGTGCTTAAAATGGAAGATGATATGAAATATGGACATGACCCAATTATATTGGTTATACCATTCATGAAAACATCAAAAAAATGTAACTATTGTACATAAATTTAACTTATATATCAAGTTATGTGGTGACATGTTTGGCTTAATGATTTTTGATTCTGGGAAACACCACTCGGAGAAACATTCCTTTATATCTCTCTCTTTTTTAACTTCATTGAGGTACTCACTTCCAAGGCAAAATATTCTATCTATTCCACTAAAGCCCATTATGAGTTTTCATCATTGATTGAAATATTAGGTAATGAATCATGCACTGAATGATATACCAGTTCAGAAATATTACATGCATTTTTAATAATTGATGATTTATTGAACACTGAGGATTCCAAGACCATTGATGATACTGATATGCTTTTAAATGGTCATTACTCATTTGAGTAGGACACGATTAAGAATTTAGATATGATCATTGACATCTAAATATCACATTCACTCCCACCAATAAAAAATAAACTGGAATTATAACAGAAAGAACTACCACCAGATTTAAAATATTCATATCTGGAGAATGGAAACAACCTAAATATCATTATTTCTAGTTTACTCGCTCAATAGGATGAATTGTTACTACTTGATAATTTTAGAAACTATAAACAATATTTTATATAGAAATTCGATGATATTCCTAGTATTACCCCCATCAATTATAACACACCATATATTATTAAATGATGAGGCCAAACTAGTGATGTGGGAAAAACATTGATTGAACCCAAAACTCCTAGATGTTGTTAAAAACGATGTAATAAAATTATTTGATGATAGATTAATTTAACCCATCTATGGAAGCCAATACTTCTTGTGCATTCCATATTTTTCAAAAAATCTAGTCTTATAATAATTTAAAATGAAAAAAATGAATTGTATCGAAATCATGTGAAGAATAGTTGGTGTATGTTCATATAATATCGACAATTAATTGTACACCCTATAAATGATCATTTCCCCATGAAATTTGTTGACCTGTTTCTAGGGATTTTAGAAGGAATCTCCCACTAATATTTCCTTGTTATGTATTCTGGATATTTAAAAAAAATATATATCACCCGCATGGAATACGAAAAAGATGAACTTTACTATCCTCTTTGGTACATTTTGCAATATAAAGATTACATTTGGTCTATGAAATGTTCCAAATACATTCAAATGATCCATGGTTATAATTTTTCTTGATTACCTAGAGAATTTATTAGATTATTTCATGGATGATTTCACTATTAATGGATCCTCTTTTGATGAATACTTGAGTAGCCTTGGTTTTGTCCTACATCACTATATTGAAAAAAAATCATATTAAATTATGGTAAATGAAATTTCATAGAGATAGAAGGTATCATATTGGGACTCGTCATCCTTAGGGAAGGTGTCCTTGTTGAAAAATAAAAAGTGGATTTCATTTATTCCCTACTATTCCCAAAAAATGTGGGATATGTGTGGTCATTACTAAGTCTTGCTGGATTTTACCATCCTTTCAATTCATGGATTTTATACAATTGCACTCCCCCTATCCCACTAACTCTAAAAAGAAATAGAATTAATTTTTTATAAATAAATTTATTAATATATTAATAAGTTAAAAATGAGTCCCATTTCACCCCTGATAATCTATCCTCATTATTGGGACATACCATTTGAGCTCATGTGTGACACCACTATCTATGGTATAGGGTAATTCTTATCACAAACATTCAATTGAGATCCACATGTCGTATCCTTTGAATCATGTACATTGGACCCTTTCCAGGATAACAACACCACAACTAAAAAAATAAATCCTTTGAATTTTATTTTCCATGGATAAATTCAAGTCCTAACATTTAAGGTGCAAAGTTAGTGTGTTCTAAGACCCTGATTTCCTACAGTATCTCCTTAAAAAACTTGAATCCATCCCTCGAATAATTATCAATATTCTCCTCCTATTAGAATTAAATTATGTAATGGGAGATAAAAAAGAGAATAAAATGTGTTGTATGACCATATCAGAAGGATCCTCCCATCCTTGTACATTGACTTAGCCCCCTGTATTCCCATAAATTCTATGTTTCATTATGATAACTGTATTGAGTGTATGATGGAATTCCAATGTATGATGAAATTTTAAATTCTTTGGTATAATATTTCATTTCATTGGATTTTAACAAAAACAATGATGACCATCTAAAAATGTTTCTCGTTGGTACATATTTCATGACCCCTACCTTTATCACACATGTAGTGATCTAGTTAATAGACATTGTGTTCCTGATAGAGGTATTTGGTATGTACATAAGTTTTGTCTCTCTTATTCTTCTAGGGGTCACTTTTGTCCCCAATGCTCTTTTTTTAAGGTCCTCAATTCTTGTCCCTTTTCGCCAAAATTATTTTGGGATGCCCATGATTTCTATGAAGCATTTCCTTGTAGTCAATGAATGAGAAATATTTATAAATGGAAATATATGTCACAAAAACACATTATATTTCTTGATATTTTATATGTTTGGGGTATTTAATTTATGTGTCAATTTCCCAATTACATTGGAAACTTGTACATTATTATGTACTGGATTATGTTTCAGAATGGGTAGAAGTATGTTCCACAAGGACTGAATGCTCTAAAACTATTGATAAATTTTTGGGAACCCATTTTTTTTTTGTTTCGATTACATATGATCATTATCAGCGACAGGTATTCTCATTTTCGCAAACAAAAAATACAATCACTTTTCGGTCAGTGTGGGGCTCGATGTAGATTGTCATCTATATATACCAACAAACCAATGGTCAGGTCGATGTGTTGAATTGAGATGTAAGATAAATTTTTGAGAAATTTGTTTGACTAATATAAAATATTATACATATACACTTGATTATTCATTATGGGCCAACCATATTACTTTAAAAACCCCCATTGGAATATCACCTTATCAACTTGAATTTGGAATGATTTTTCACCTCCCTAATGGGATTGAGTACAAATCCTACAATTCCATTATTAAAACGAAATTATAGTCTTTCTAGAGAATGTTCTCAGAGAATGTTATAGATTCAAGAGCTAGAGGAAATGAGAAGGGATTCATATGATAAATCAAGGATTTATAACAAGAGAACCAAGGCTACCCATGACTGCCACATCGGTCATCATTTGTTCTATATTGGAAAGAAGATACTCCTTTAAAATTCAATGCTGACTATTCTTTCAGTTATGCTTTATTCCCACTAGTTTGGCCCATACACTATTAGTAATTTTTAATCCCATTATCATTGTTCAAATTCAAAATGGGGAAACTAAACAAACATTCAGCTTCAATGGGTAGCAGCTGAATCACATTCATTAATCCATTTTGGAGTTACCAATGGAGGAACTCCATTTTCAAGAAGAAACCTACCAATGAATCCCACCCGATTATTGTTATAGTTGGTTTCTATAACTAACTACTTTGAACTTTATAAGAAATGTTTATTAATATATTTTAATTTTAATAAATACATTATCACATCTTGATTTCTCTTCTGTGTGAAAATTCATGTGATAATGTCTTAAGGATAGATGTTGCACAAAAGGTTTATAGAGGATCTGTGCTATACTGAGAACTTGGAGGTTCCAAAACACTATTATTGTATATATGTTCTATAGACGGATGATGTTATTTGAGGGAAAAAATAATACAATCCATTAAGGGTGAGGAATCATTAAACATTGAGGAACCTTCTTATGGTGTGTTCCCTTGGTACTATCTAGGAAGATATTAGGATAGTGGGACCCACAAGTAGGAAATCCCCATTCCATAGTGTCCTTGGATGTTCCTTCTTGTGGACGTGTGTATTGACCCTTAGACATTAATATTATTATTAATGGTTATTAAATATCATGCACCTTACTGTATTGAGGAAAACGTTGATAACACACTATTCACTATGAGGTAGGATATGTTGGGTGCGTCACAAGAAATACTACATTAATAGGTAATGTGAGAAGGTATTTTCCCCTTCAATTACATAATGGAATTTTTTATATCATACCCTTTGATGGAATTGATATAACCTAAATAAATCCATGGCCATGGTGAGAAATGGGAGTGTTCAATTCTGTGAGGTCAAAGATTGAATAATTCTGCACATGGGTTGATGGCACTAGCATGCAACCTGTATGAATTGAGATATCAATCCAAAGGGATCACATTAGACATTTAGTATTCGTATGTGACTACACGTCATTGCGGCATTTACTTATTTCACTATTGGTGCCTTGGCATGTTACTAGACAATATTATTGGACTTTAGGAAAACTCTGCCAAATACCACTAAGAAAGAAGCCTAGAGGGTAACCCAATATGTGTACCCAATTACATCAATTAAATATTCACATAACATGTTGAATAATGATTATTGTAGATTGTGGTTTAATAATTATTCATGGATTTTCAATATCATTTAGTTCTACACTAGTTATCTAAGAGAATATATTATTGGAGAAATAATATATTAATTAGCTATTAATGAAGTGATTTTTATTTATGAAATAAAGATTAATTATTCAAGGTCTAATAAATGTGGTTATGGAAATAATGAAAATTAAAAAAATAGTACACTGTTTATATTAACATATACACGCTGCGTAGTTTTTCTGGGGGATTTGTGTGAAATAATATTATTTATTTAATTCAATAATAATATTTTTAATTAAGTGGGTGCATGTCAAGTGATAATAATAGTCAAATGTTATTATTAGACATGGGGTATTACTATGAATTAAATGAAATGAATTAATGCTTCTAGGGAATTAATTCATTTTAGTATTCTAAGTAATATAAATCCCATTTAAATTATTCTCATTGCTCATAGAAATTATATGTGGATGTGCACAATAGATCTCGAGAAATCACTCAAACTAATAGAGAATTTTGTTCCTCTAACAATGCTCTCATGATACAAGAGAGATCACCCTCTACCGAATCAATGAGAGCACGTTGTAAGCGGCTATCAGGGTGATCAAAGGAGAACAATTCAAGCTATGGTTCTTCCATGCTATAACCCTTAGATCCATTCAATGACATCTAGAGATGCTTGAATCACATGTAGATCACTGCTAGAGGAAGCCTAAAGTTGGAATCTATGACGAAATGATAGATCAAATTGGATTATGACTAGAAACATCAACAGAGAGAGAATTCCATCTTGGTAATTCTTGTCTTTTAACTAAATAAATTATAACAAACATATGTTGATCATCTCCATGTTTCCATGAATTCCATCATTCCTTTTTTGTTCCTCATTCTACTCCGATGATCCGACATATTATCACCGGGATGGATCTTGGATTTATAGTTGTTAATAGTAAAATTAAAGTTGGGTACTCCCAGCAATGCTCTTCCGCTTGGCTCGCAACCTTCATTTTATATCAAAATTTTCATATTGTTGATTATAATTATTTAAATTTTCATTGAGGATTTTATGCCTTGAATAACTAAGTTGTTTCAATTATAGTTAATCATTCTATAAATCTAAATCTCAAGATCTATTCCTCCACATTATTTTCTCATTCACCTTACCAAAATAATATTTTATATTAATTTTGATGAAAAAATAGAGGATCTTATCTGATGGTGGAAAAGGTTCTTAGCCATACAACACCAAAACACACAACCTGTGTTCAGAAGTACATGCCTTTTAGTTATGTTTCAATGCATCGGGACTTGTCCGCCAAACAAAGCCATGTGATTGGAGTTCTTTTATGTCGTAATGACTCAATGTGTTGACCAATAAAAGGTGGCACCTAGTTTCCTAATTACAAGACAAGTGGACCAATAGACACAACATGGTGTCCCTTTTGGTTAGGGTTGGTCCATATACCTTATACATGGCTTGCCTGGCTGAAGACCATGTAACGCTGATACTACACGACGTGTGTCCCAATGGACATGTCTTGTACTTCTAATATTTCTAATGTACATCTACATGCCGTATCCCCGATCATGTACTTTGGATAGATGTTGAATGATAGTATGAACTATGTAGTAGGAACTACATGTAGTTTAATCATCCATATTGTACATATTTATTAAAATTTATTATCATATTATTCAAACCCCTGAGACGTGTACCATGGTATGATAGTAATGTTGGGGATCACACATGATCGGAGTTATATATATATATATATATGTTTAATTTTCCATCTCTGTAATGTTCGTTTATACTAATTGGATAGTTATGAACAAGAATTCAATAGGTTTCCTCAAAGGTACATGTTACATACATAGATAATATTAAATTAAATTATTTGTTTAAAATTATGATGGATGAGAATCTCAAGGAAATTCAAAAATTGGTTTAAGATAACTAGATTGATTAATTAAAGAAAAAAAATAATTGATTTGAGTGTGATTTATCTTAAACAAGAACGAATAAATCATTGAATTGTGATTTTATTTATTAATTATTATAATTGCATGTGTGAATTATTATGAGCTAAACCATAAAATTTTTTATGGGGATGGTTTCTTTTAATTTATTTATTTAAATTTAAAGTGTTGGACTGTGAGCCTTCTCCAGATTAATATGTAGGGAATGCGTGCCCATGTTTTATTTTATATAAAACTACATTTTACCCCTCACCTCTGTGTGAGATAAAATCAGATGTAATGGATGTATCTCACTAGATTGGGGAGGCAGATCATTTTTGGAGCCAATGAGAAACCAATATAATGAGAGAGAAAGGTGGACAAGTGGAAAGATGTAAATAGGAACCCAAAAGGTTCAAGTTGTTTTCTCCATAAGGGCTTATGTTAGTTTATAAAATGATAGACAAACTAAAAAATAGAATAAGATCATGAACATTCCATTTATTTAATTTTTTTATCTTCAGGGTTTATTTATTGTGGGTGTGTTGTCACGATAACATCGTTAATGAATTAAACAAGCATGAAATATTGAATGAACGTAATAGAAAATTAAGCATAAATAATATCTTAGATATGGTTAATCACTTCTGTACATCCCTAATAATTTTAAAAAGCATGTATAAATGATAAGAAAATGGAAACTTATGTATAATTATAAAATCACTTTAGGAAATATTAAGTCGGTATAGCCTTCCAAAATCTTGGTCAGACTCGAACCATAGTTCAAGGTTTTGACCAACCCTATATAGGGTGATTTCAATTATTGGGGAATTATAATTTGATTTTTTGGATTGAAATGACTTGGTTTTCATCAAGGGTTTTCTTCAACAACAGAATTTGGTGTGACCAAGTTCCAACGTTTGCAAGAATCCAACATAAAAGGATTTCATGACTGGGGAGTCCACTTAGCAGATCAAGGAGCTAAAATTTAATTCAGTTTCCATTTGGAATGCCTATATAAATGATTTAAAGTTTCTTGACCATCCCTAGATGGGGTAATACGAAGGTAAATATGGATCCATAACCCTAGATTATTCAGAAATCATAATATTCCAAATAATCGGTGAGGGATATTAGATTTCGATAAAATAGTGGGAGACTAATATGTATTAATTAATTTATTAGTCTCAGTTTTATCATGACAACGTAATAAATGTTTTCTCATCTTAAATTTTAAAATCGAAAAAAAAATTACATCAATCATATCATTATGAACCATACTTGAGAGGAGAACCTTCTCACCGACACCAATTTCCAGGAGTGGCAGAGGTGTTTACACGCCATCCTTCTCCACAAAAGGAAATTGTATGTTCTAGAGGAGCTTATTCAAGTTGACCCTAGAAATGATTCTAGTGATGGGGAAATATATATCTATATGAAACATTTAGATGATACCACAGATGTCTAATGTTTCATGCTATTGGCCATGGAAAATGAGATCTTAAAGTAACAAGTAAACATGGAGGTGAATAGCATCATATTTCAACATAATGATCTCTATAAAGAGAAGAAGAGACATGAGAGATATGAGATCTCCATTTATTTGTTCACAACTAATCAGGGAGAGTTTTCACCAGCTGTGACACTTGTAGTCAAGCTTATTATCTACATTGAACACCTGTACATCTTTGGGATTATGTTTTCAGATGAGTTGCATACTGATATCATATTATCATCACATCCCAATACCATATCTAGATTTATTAGAAATTAAAACATGATCAACAATGATAAGAGTCTACCTGATCTTCTAACCCTAATTCTCCAGGAATATAATGACATGGGGTATGAAAAACCTGTAATACTTATAGTTAATAAGAAGATGAAGGAAAAGGAAAGGGGTCTGAGGGTTTATAAATGGTCTGAAGCCCCAAGCATCATCCCTCCAATAAGGGGAAGATCCAGAGGAAGGGAATTGAATGGGATGGTTTTTTGTTTTTCATGTGTCAAGCCAGGTCATTGGAAGAGGAACTACACCCAAATGTGTGGGGATGCTAAAGGTGAATTTGTTATGAAGTGTAATATTTCCATTTCTACACATTGTGTATTAGATATTTCTTTTATGGATAACATCTGTATATAAATGTAGTATACATATAGATTTAGAAAATTTTCCATAGGAGAGTTTGTTCTTTGTACTTTCAATGGAATGAGGTTGGCTGCATTGGCCATTGGTGATTATCATCTCTCATTTCCACCTAATAGGATTTTGGTCTTACAAAAATTTTATAATGTAAACAGTGCTACTAAGAACATAATTTTTGTATCATGTTTTGAAATCAATGGATTTATTTTCATGTTTGGAAATAAGGGTTGTTTCATTTATAAGACTAATTTATGTTATGGTATAGAACATTTAAAAAAAAATTGTATGTATTAAATTAAAAAAACCAATTGGTCGCAATCGATAATGAGAAAAACTCATAGGACTCATACAACATCTAGTTGTGTCATCACCATATCTATTATGAAAATGAGAAGCACATGACAAAGATCTACAAAGATGGTTATTTAGACCACACTGATCTTATACCACTTGATATATGGCACACTTTTTTACAAGGTAAAATGACAAAGCTTTTATTTAGTGGACTGGGTGAAAGGGCCATATAGATTCTAGGATTAGTACACACAGATGTGTGTAGGCCATATACAGTAAAAACTAGTGGTGGATATTCTTTCATAATTACTTTTACAAAGGATATGAGTAGATATTTATATATATACTCAAGGACATCTGTGTCCGAGTCCTTGGAAAATTTTATAGAATTCAAGAATGAATTATAGAATCGTCTTTCTATGAAGATAAAAAATAATTGATCGGATCTAGGTGGTAGATATTTTCACCAAGAGTTCCCCCACCATTTACAGGTGTACGTGATTCTATCTCAACTCACTCCTCCTTATATCCCATAGTGTAATAGTGTTAGTGAAATGAGGAACCACACCTTGTAGGACATGGTGAGGTCAACGATGAGACGTTCATGTCTTCCATTATCCTTTTAGGGATGTGCATTAAAAACTGTAGCATACACATTAAACTGAGTACCAACAATGGATGAAAATGGAATTCCCTCCATGTAATGGAATGGAAAGAAGAATATGTTGTTGCACACACATGTATGGGAATGAAAGGCATTTGTTAAGGCCTTCTCAGCCAATAAACTAGCACACTAAGGCACAAGGTGTATCTTTATAGGATATCGCAAGAAATGAATGGAAACTACATATATATCCCTTCCAAAAAAATGTGATTGTTTTCAGAAAATCCATCTTTCATGATAGGGAGAACATCATAAAAAGGTATTGTGGGAGGGAGATTGACTTCGATGAAGCTAATGTACAAGATACAAAGTAGTTGGTACGTGAAGATGTTCCACAAGTTCCCATGGAAGTGGTTACGGAAACACAAAAACACTGTAAAATCTCTATATAGGTAAGGGAACCATAGAGACTTTATATCCTAGTCACCGAGGATGGTGAATCATTATTTTTGGAAAATGATAAACATATCTACTATAAGGAATTGGTAGAGATCTGAGAATCTACATGATAGATAGATGCTATGAAATTTTAGATGGATTATATGTATCTAAACCATGATTGGGTTATGGTCGATGAGCTAGTTGATGTAAATCTTGTTGGATGAAAGTGGGTTTTCATGTAAAAGATGGACATGAGAGGTCATGTTAGCACCTATAAAGCAATGACAGTAGCTAATGGATTTAGACAACTTCCAAGAAATGACTCTGATGAAACCTTCTTGATATTTTCCATTTTTAAATCCATAAGAATCATACATTCTATAGAAGCTTACCATTACTATGAGATTTGGAATATGGATGTCAAAATAGAATTCTGTAAAGGGATATTTCAGGAATATTTCAATATGACACAACTAGAAGGGTTTGTGAAACAAGGTGAATCCAAATGGGTTAGCAAGTTGCAGATATCCATTTATGGATTAAATCAAAAATCCAGTTCATGGAACATTAGATATGATGAAGCCATAAAGTAATTCAGATTCATTAAGACTGAATGTAATCCATGTGTTTATAAGCGGTTTAATGGGAATGCATTCATTATCCTAGTAATATATGATGGCGACATATTACTTATTAGAAACAATGTACTAGTATTTAAATCAGTTAAGGTATGTTTGAAAAAATGCTTCTACATGAAGGACTTTGGTGAAGAACCCAATATTCTTAGGATCAAGATCATCCATGATAGATCCAAGAGGCTTCTTAGACTATGCCAGGGTACAAACATTGACTAGATACTAAAGATATTTATTGTTGAACCATCCAATATGGGATTGGTTCTAATGTCACATGGCCTATATCATTCAAAAATAATGTGTCCATAGAAACAACAGAAGAAAGATACAATGAGTAAGATCCTATATTCATCAGAAATAGGATCCATCATGCATGTGATCTTATATACTATGCTTCATGTTTCTTATGCACTGAACAAGTTATATATATATTATGTTGATCCAGGAGAATAACATTGGACTTCTGTTAAGACTATCCTTATGTATCTGACAAGAAATAATGATATTTTCTTGGTGTATGGAGGAGATGACGAACATGACATTAGAGGGTATGATAATGCTAGTTTTTATAAAGATCAGAATGATCTAATGACGTAATCTGGATACGTTTTCTATCTCAATGGATGATCCATAATATGGAAGAGTTCAAAGTATCCAGTTTTCTTCAATTCTATAGTGGAGTTTTAATATATAGTGGCTTCTGATGCATCTTAGGAATCTGTATGGATTCTTAACATAATCCAAGAGAATGAATTGGTGGCTAGAAGTAAATATTTTATCACATTGTATTGTGATAATATTTTAGTGGTGGCTCTTGGAGAACAATCAATGTCAAATCAATGGAAAATAAAATTCTCTAAAAGTAGCACATCATGAGAGATTTATATAAGAGGTGTGAAGTTGCAGGGAGAAGAGTGTCCATAAAAGAGAACTTGGTGGACCCCATGACTAAAATTCTATCTCAATAGAATCATGAATATCATGTGAGAGATAACTGGTTAAAAGATGTTAGCTGTTAGCTCTTTTCCAAGTGGGATTATGTTGGATTTGGTGGCCTAGAACCAACTAATTTTTATAGTATTACAATCTTGTATTCATGAATTTTAATATTAATAAATACCATATCACGTCATGATTGTTCCTTTGTGTAATAATGCATGAGACAATGTCCTAAGGATAGTTGTTTCACTAGTAGTTCATAGCAGATCCCTACTATTATGTGACCCCAGAAGTGCCAGAACACTATTCTTGAATATATTTTCTATGTCCAGTTGATGTTATTTGAGGGACATAAATAATACAGGACATTAAAAGTGAGGAATCATAAAACATTGAGGAACATTCTCAAGGTGTGATCCCTAGGTAATATCCTACAAGACATTATGAGAATGAGACTTGCTTATAGGAAATCCACATTTCATAATGTCATTGAATGTTCCTATCTATGGATATGTGTTTTGGTCCTTAGACATTAAGATTGTTATTAATCATTATTACAACTCACACACTTATAATTATTGATTAAAACTGTAATGACATAGTTTTCATAGTGAGTTAGGATATATTGGGTGCGTCAAAAATAATACTTCATTAATATATATTGTGAGAAAGGAATTGTCCCTTATATTACATAACTGAAATTGATATCATATTCCCTTTTAGGGAATTGATATACCCAAAATAAATCCATGACCAAGGTGTGGAATGGGATAGTTCAATTCTGAGAAGTCAAAGAAAGAAAAATCTGGCACATGTGTCGAAGTCACGAGCATCAAACCATCTTGAGTCTAGATATTGAGACAAAGTGATTACATTACATGGTAATAATTCATAGGAGGTGACACATCATTGTGGCATTATCTTCTTTCTCTATGGGTGCCTTGGCGTATTTCCATATGTTAGCCTTAGGAATTATGTAGCCTCCACTTAATGCCACTATGAAAGAGGCCTAGAGGGCCACACACTAGTTGTTTCCAAGTATCTCATTTATATATTCATTTAATAAGTTTAATAATGATTATTCTCGTTTGTGGTTTGATAATTACTCAAGGATTCTTGATCACATTTATTTTGAACCTATTTATTTGAGAGAATATGTTTTTGGTGAAATAATATATTTATTATCGTGTAATGTAGTGACATTTATTTAATAAATAGATAGTCGTTATTAAAGGTATAATAAATGTGGTGGTGGAAATAATGAAAATGTAAAACCAAAATTAAATGTTGTTTATATTAATATATACATTCTATGCAGTTTTTCTGGGGGTTTTGGACAAATAATATTATATTTTTAATTAAATAATTTTATGTGTAATTGAGTGGGGGCATGTCAAGTGAATATAATAGATAAATTCAATTATTTAGATGGGTTCTTACTAATAATTAAATAAAATGAATAAATTACATTAGGTAACTTATTTATTCTATTATTCTATATAATATTAATCCCAACTACATTATTCTCATTAGACTTATCTGTTATCTGTGTTTGTGCACAATGGATCTTGAGAGGGCTCTCAAGATAAGAGATAATTCTTTTCATCCAAGAATGCTCTCATGTTACGAGAGAGAGCCTCCTCCACCAGATCAAAAAAAGAACTTTTGATATATATCTCAAAGAAATTGAATGCAGAAATCGAAATTGAAGGCTCTTCTAGGCTAGAAATTGAATATCCCTTTGATGATGTCCATATATACGGGGAGAACATGTGGATTTCTTCTAGAGGAATCCAACACATGGATTCTACGACGCAATGATAGACCACATTGGATCATGACCAAAAAGATCATTGTGGAGAGAATTCCATAAAGGTTATTATGGTCCTTTAATTAAATAAATTATTTCCAGCATGTGATGATCCATTCAATGGTTATGGTATTTACCTATTTCCTTTTCATTGTTCATTCTATTTCAAATATCCAACATTTTATCATCATGACAGATCTTAGATTGATCATTGTTTACTTTAAAATTATTTTTGGAAACACCCATCCATGCACTTCCACTGTGCCCAGAACCTTTATTTTTATCCTTCATTCCCACAATTTATTTTGTTACAGTGAGGACAATCCACACTCTAGGTGTTAGGTGAGGGTTATATTCAATGGTTACTTAGGAATTCTTATCATCTTTTTTTACTTTTAACGCATGCTGGATTGTATTATCACTTTCCCCCTATGTTCCCCCTACCCTTTGCATTGGAATGTTAATGTCTGAGGCCCACTTTATCATTTAAAATTATTCCCAAATAATCATGAATATTATTTAAAATTAATAAGGAATTTACATAATTAATATTTTTATAAAATTCAAAAAATAAATTCTAATGAAATGTACCCTTCAGCCCGAATTCAACATTATGGCGTGACTTTATCCAAAAATTTGATTTTTTTTCAATAAAATAAATCATTCTATAATTTTGAAACGATTGACAATAATGGTACCATTTTTGTGAGTAGTTTAAGGGAAAATTATGTCACCTAATTTCTCCACATATCTTTTCACCAAACCATTATGTGAGAAATTTTCATTCATAATAGAATGCAAATATATGTTATATTAATTTATCTATACTTTAAAAAATAATTTCTCCTTAGGTCTTTTCCTTATTAGATCTATCTCACTACTATATAATATTTACATGTGTTGTGTACCAATTATCCAACCATTATACACCCAAAAATAACAAAAAAAAAGACATTAAAGGGAGTGATGAAATTTAAAAAATAGAGGGATATATTGTTCGAGTGATTATGGTTTGAATTATAGGAATACATAAGTGAGTGTGTCTGGAAATTTTATTGCATTGTATGTAGAGAATGTTCAGTTTAATGGATAATATAAGAATAAATGTTTAAAAATAACCTATATTTACTCAATATAGAGTGAAAAGAATATCATTAAATGGTGTCACACACAAACATGGAGAATTAGTTACATGATTAACATATGAATTATTTTATTATATTATTATAATGAATCTCTTTGAATTTCATTGTGATGAAATTTTTTAGATGTCATTTTTCATGGTCATTGAGAATGATTCCTCTGTGTGATTTTTTATTTGATCACAAGTCAATCAAGAATTAAATTTTCATTAAATAGTACATCTTCAAGATGTTGAGAATATCTCCGTGAATAATGTTTGGAAATGAGAATTTTCTCTGGAGTGAAAATATTTAGGTGTGAGGGTGTGATCACACTGTGATTCACTACTTTATATCACTCTTACACCACTGTTTTAAACAGGGTTTGTATTTGAAATTGTAAATTTTAAAACATGTTTAAATTTATATTTAATTAAATATGTTAATATTTATCACTTTAGAAAAAGGATAATTCTACTTGTTTTGTTGATTTTGATGCTGGAGAATGTGATTGGGAGAGTTAGAGATGATCTAGAAGGACATTGGGACAATTTTCATTGAATCACAATGTAACACCCCGAGATTTTATGAGATTTATTCTTTTTAATTTCTTTCATATCTTCTATTGTACACTACACCATGATTATCTTATGCTATACGCAAGACCATATTATCTTGCAGTATACGCAACACTATTCTTGGATAGTGTTACACAGAATTTCAAATTTGTTTGATAGTAGTTATTCAATGCAACTTTTAATGTGTGTGTGTGTGTGTGTATATATATTCAATATATAAATGAAATATGGTTGGATTATATTATACGCAACAAAAAAGGAGTCTTGCACTATACGCAACCCTGACATGGCTTACATTACATGCAATTGCGACCTTCCGCGATAGCGTGTGTTGTACGCAATACCGAGTTTCATTAAACAAAGACATGCTATTAAAATATTATATAAACTAGCCATTATGAATAGTAATACCAAATTTTTGGAATTTTATGAATTTTATATTTCCAAATAGACTTAATTTTTGGATTTGGAATATCAAAATTATCCTAGGGTGGATTTTTGGTATTTTTCTGAAAACATTCAATTTTTGATGAATAGTGAAAACAGTGGGTTACTATTTAAAAAACTGAATTTTTATGTAAATAATTATTTATTTTATTAAAATTTATTTTAGGTCAAAATTGATTAATAATACCTATATATGTTCAATGTAATTCATTGGAGTCATTTTAAAATAATTTTAGATATATAGAAAATTTTATTGATCTTTTCACCGTCTTTTACCCACCTCCTAGGAGAATTTGGAAATTCATATAAAACATAATTTTACCTCTTCTGTGAGTGGAATTTCAAAAACCCGAGAGACACAGTTAATATCAAGGACTAAAATATGGTTCAATGAGATGAAAATAATTTTTGGTGAATTGTAACGTTTTACTTCTATTTACCACGGTTAAAAGTAAATAGGGTAATTAAGGGTAAAAATGATATTAGTATTACCCTAACACATGTCCTAATTCTATTGGATAAGTGTAATTCGACCAAAACTACCTTAGGAATAAAATATGACCATTTAGGTCAACTTTCATTAGATTAGGACATTTATTATTATTTTATTTGAAGAAGGGTTAAAATAGTTAAAATCAATGTTTAATAACTAAACCATTTTTAATATAGGGTTATACATAAGATAAATTCGACTATGATATTCATTAGAAAGATAAAAAGATTTAATACATAATGTTATTTTATTTTTAATTTTTAGACATTAAATAATGTAATTTATTTATGATACAATGATGATGCAGTAATTATCTTATTAATGAAATATTAACATAATTGATGTTATAAATACCCAAATAAATATAATTTGAGACTTTTTCTGAAATAAAATAATTTTATAGATTAATAATACATGTTAGTATTTATTTAATTTTCATTTTTCGAACTAATAATTCTGTTATAATTTTCACAAAAATCAATTACCAAATAGTTTCAAAATTGACATAAAATCGTTTTTAAAATAAATATTATATTAATAATTGTTATTATATTCCTAAAAATATATGGTTTGGACAAGATTCTTATATCATGATATTTTTATCATTAATGGACCACTTTAGGGTCTCTTGGATGTATATGGTATGTTTATTAACTATATAATATAAAAATACAATGTGACAAGATAAATGTCAATCTAATTAACTAAGAGTTAAAACTAAAAGATATGGTTAATATAATGACCCAAACCTGTCTAAAATCTATTTGTTGAGAGGATATATACCCATACCCACTTTATCTTCAAAATAAATCATTTTGAATCTATTATAAACCGAATATGACTTTATTATAAAATAATATTTTGAGTTTTTCTAAAGGTGCCCCTCTCCTCCCTTATAAAAAGGGCACCCCTACCCTCTTCACTTCACACCCTTTTGAGCCTTGAAGCTTGGCCAAACCCTACCCATTTCTCTTCTCCACTTCCCTAAAAACATTTTTGAGGTTCTGGTTCTCACAAAAGACCAACACTACTTCCTTAATAGGATGCTTAAAGGAGGTGCGTCGAAGAAGAGGTAATCTCTTCTTCCGATTTTCTCAAGTTGCTTTCTTCTTCTACATCTTCTTCTTTAGTTGTATCATTATAAAATAATAACATCAGTAGTACTTATATAATGATATGTTATTATAAATATGAAACAACCCTATTTCAACCTCTATCCATCCTACGGAAAACGAAATCACCGCGCGTGCGTACGTACGGAATACCGTCTCCTCGTCGTGGTGTAATTTGTTTTCGACCACCAACTTACTTGGATGGGTATAATGGTGTAAATAAATAACTATATTCACTTATTGTAAAGTTATATTGATTCTTAAATAATATACATACACTTAAATACAATTACCTGATCATGGGAATGATATCATCGCTCGTGCGTACGTACGGACTACCGTCTCCACAACGCGATGAGATTCATTCTCCATGTTAACCATTCATGAATGATTATAAAGTATATATAATGAATAATAATGAGATATATGACATAATAATGATACTGAATTTATGTATATATATATATTTATGTCATCTACTTAATTCCATTCAATTCAATAAGGAAATTAAAACAGTGTTCATGCGTACGTACGACCTACCATCTCCATGAATGGTGTATTTCATTCCTTATATTGATCTATCATATATATTTATATTCTGAATATATATATATATATATATATATCAAGTTTTACATTATGGAATTATGTAAATCAGGATATAAGTAATAATATCAAGAACAACAAGTCGAAACTCGTACGATAAATGAAACAATTTTACCCAATATGGTGCTTTAACATGGAATATACAAAAGAACGGGTAATATAAAGTCATAAGTGAACCTTATATGATACCATAACAATGAATATGATTCTTTAATAGGTCAATGAAATTATTTAAATCCATATACAGGAGGTTCGGAAACATACGAAGCATATCGGACATAAGGTAAGGGATAACTATTCCAATCACGCTCTTATCCGAGATTGTTTATTCGTAAGTATTTACTGGGATTACTGTTAAATTCCATGTCCATGTTTTCTAAATGTGTTTTTATGTATGTTTAATTTCCTTTTTACCCATTTTTTACTTTTTCTACATGGTATGTAAGGAATCATTATTTTGTTTACCGTACGAGACACTTTTTGACTTTTCCGGCAAAAGTACAAGAAGAATGTTTTTATCTTATATAGCGTGAAGGGATTTTTATAGTTTTATAACGCATTATTTTTTTGAAGATTTCACTACAATATTTAATGAATATTTTCGACAAAATCCTTTTCTTTTAAAATTACATGGATTTTTGTGAAAAAAAAAATCATTTTGAAGAAGAAAGGATATTTTCCTCAAGAATTCATTTCATGTGTTTTATCAAAACCATTTTCCATATAAGATGGCATTATTTCATATGTGTATATTGCAAGTATAATTTCTCTATGATTTACATGGTTTAAATTTTCTTATGATGAAATGATATCCATTTTTCTGTATGGTTTATGTTATGATGGTATGATGTTTATGAAACCCATTTTTTTAATTTGGGTAATGATGAAAGATTTATGTTCATGTTGTGGCACCAGTATGAATGATTTCATTATGAGATGGGTGGGACCTATATCTCCCTCCAATTCATTGGATAACGATTTATATCTCATGAGATAGACATGGCTGGAATGATAAGTTAATCTGGTTCAGTGTTACAGGACTGAAACGAGGAGTGAACTCGATTCAGAAAGGGACTTTGTCCACTAAGATGGTCATGGTAGAAATTCCTTGGATACTATGGAAATCATATCATGTGCTTAATGTTTTTCCACAATTACATGTTTTCTTCCCATGGTATTTTATCATGATTGATGTTCCATTATGATATATGCCTTGCGTACTTCCAATATTTATGTCTTTTCTCAAGATTTTGATGTTTAGATTTTATGTTCAAGTTTTTGCATTCAAATGTTTATGGATGGTTTTATGTACTATATGTTTACCCTTACTGGGAATTTGAGCTCACCCTTTATATGTTTTCTTTTCCCCAGGATTTCAAGAAATGTTTTAGGTAAGAAAACCAAAAATGGAAGTTTTTTGGGAGATGTTGAAGATCTTTCACCATGATTAGAAGATTATATTCCGAGTTTTCAAAGACACTAAACTATTATTGTCCTTTGTTGTCTGTTTTTGTTATGTATTAAGTATTCCTCAAAAGTAATGTAATGTATATGTACGTCATGCTTTGGGTATTTACAGTTGGTATCAGAGGAAAGGTTTAGTCAACCTTTGGAAACTAGGATGTGAGAACATTAGTGATATCCCTAGAGATATTTCTATGGTATGTCTAGGGATGTCCCTAAGGTTTAGTATAACTATAGGTTACAATCCTAGAATTATGTTGATGATCATGAATAACCTAGTATGAACCTAAGGTGTCATGGATTAAAGAATGTGTGATAAGTTAGACATCCCATAAGTAACTTTTTATGATTATGTGGTTCCTCATTATTTTAACTGTTTCTTACACTATGGTATTTGGTTTTAGTCAATGGAGGGAACCAGAAGGAATTGGTCAACATTGAATCCAATGGAAAAATTGGTGACTATGAGAAAATAAATTGTGTAATTCCTAGAAAGAAAGATTTTGTGATTTTTCTGAATTAATCATCACGATATATGATTAACAAGGTGATCTTTAGTGGTATTATCAATTCATAAAATAAGGGGAAGATGGAATTTTATGCATGTTCGCATGTTGAGGAGCATAGAGAAAGAAGATTGAGATTTCTAAAGAAGGAAAGAAGAACCTTGATGAATACATCAAATGGTGGGAAAGATGTTATCTGTGTGGAGAGAAGGGTCATAGAGTGACAGACTGTTATGAAGTTCAATGTCTTATCTGTGGAGTACATGGGCATTACCCAACTCAATGCCCTGACCTAAGAGGTTACTTCTAAATCAAGGATGGACTTATTCCATGAAAATAATTGAAGAGGATGGTTTGAAGTGTTTATGTATTGTTATTCAATAATAATGTTGTTGAGGTACTTTCATGGTATATTGGAATATCTATATATTGGTCCATTGTGGTTTTCCATATGAATATAGCATTGATAACCATGAAAAGTGGATGAAATATTTTCAGAAAGTAGATAATATGCACATAATGAAGGGATAAAGAGAAAATAATATGTTTGATTATATTCATGATCTCATGACTTGTATAAGGACAAAGTGATAACATGGATTGAGTATAAATAATTTTTGGGATTTTGGAATGTGGAAAGAGACAACTTTTGACAACATTCATGTTTTCAACTAAGGTTCCATGGTAATTCATGTTGCAATAGAATACATGATTAAGGTATTCACATGTTTGGAATGTGACCAACAAGATATATTGTATGATATATGGGGGATAAATGGTGGAATTCACATGCTTGGTTAATGACATTTCTATAAATCATTTTTTTATACTATGGGATTGGACAGATGTATTTTGGATAAGTCTAAAGACTGGAATGGATTATGTCAGACATCAGATAGTATTCTTTAAGGTTAGAACTTCATTCGATATTATTTATGGAATGTTATAATAATGTAGTTTTAGAAAAAGGACAACCCGTAGGACGGGCGACAACCCGTCGCGTCAGAAAAGGTTGTGGGAATCGAACCCACAACTAAAGTGTGACATACCTTTATCCTCTACCACTAGCCTACAAGAAGTCCTTGGTTAGTAGAAACTGGTTTTATTATATTATGCAGTATGATATATGAGGTATATGTCCATTTTTGGAATCATATACGATTAACCTCACCATAGATGGACTTATGTATATTAGGTAACTTTTGATAACCCTATGTTTGAGAAAGATGGAATGACCTATCATTCTATCGCATGATCTGCTAACACTTCGCGAAAGACAAATTCAACTTCATTTCATTATGATATGAAGTGGAAATTGTTCGAGGCATGAGCAATGTTGATGTTGTACCAAAATCAAGTAAGTATTTCTTTTAATTAAAAAATTATTCAACTTTAGGGAAATGATCCTGAAATCCATAAATGTTGTATTATTGCTCTCATATCTGATGAATCAGATGGCACCTTAGATCATCCCAATTTTATGGCTTTGTCACTGTTGGATTTTTCATAGCCATGTTATCTACCACTCTCCATCAGAACTTGACAGTTATATTTCTCTTCCATATCCATATCTTCACCTATGATCTCCTATGTGGGAACCCAAGTGATGAGTTACTTTGGGTATCCATTTTGTTTCTAACATTCATTTATTAAAAGTAAGTTTTAGTATTCCTATTTACGCTGAAATAAACTCTCATGTAATAAACCATTTATAACCCCAACGAATTTTGAGGGAGACATTCATTTTAAGGGGGGTAGAATGTAACACCGCGAGATTTTATGAGATTTATTCTTTTTAATTTCATTCATATCTTCTGTTGTATGCTACACTAAGATTATCTTGCGCTATACGCAAGACCGTATTAGTTTGTATTATACGCAACACTATTCTTGGATCGTGTTACACAAAATTTCAAATTCGTTTTATAGTAGTTATTCTATGCAACATTGAGTGTATATATATATATTCAATGTATAAATGAAATATGGTTGGATTATTTTATACGCAAAAACAAATGAGTCTTGCACTACACGCAACCCTGACATGGCTTACATTACATGCAATCGCAACCTTCCACGATAGCGTGTGTTGTATGCAATACCGAGTTTCACTAAACAAAGATATGATATTAAAATATTATATAAACTAGACGTTATGAATAGTAATACCCACTTTTTTGGAATTTTATAAATTTTATCTTTCAAAATGGACTTCATTTTTGGATTCAGAATATCAAAATTATCCTAGGGTGAATTTTTGGTATTTTTCTGAAAACTTTCAATTTTTGATGAATAGTGAAAACACTGGGTTACTTATTAAAAACCGACTTTTTATTTAAATAATTATTTATTTTATTTAAATTTATTTTAGGTCAAAATTGATACATAATACCAATATATGTTCAAGGTAATTCATTGGAGTCATTTTATAATAATTATATATATATATATAATTTTATTTATCTTCTCACCGCCTTTTACCCACCTCCTAGGAGAATTTGGAAATTCACATAAAACATAATTTTACCGCTTCTTTGAGTGGAATTTCGAAAATCCGAGAGACACGGTTAATATCAATGACTAAAATGTGGTTCAATGAGATGAAAATAATTTTTAGTGAATAGTAACTTTTTACTTTTATTTACCACGGTTAAAAGTAAATAGGGTAATTAAGGGTAAAAATGATATTATTATTACCCTATCACATGTCCTAATTCTATTGGATAAGTGTAATTCGACCAAAAACATCCTTAGGAATAAAATATGACCATTTAGGTCTACATGGATTAGATTAGGACATTTATTATTATTTTATTTAAAGAAGGGTTAAAATAGTTAAAATCAAAGTTTAATAACTAAATCATTTTTAATATAGAGGTATACATAAGATAAATTCGACTATAAATATTCATTAGAAAGATAAAAAATATTTCCTACATAATGGTATTTTGTTTATAATTTTTAGACATTAAATAATGTAATTTATTTATGACGCAATGATGATGCAGTAATTATCTTATTAATGAAATATTAACATAATTGTTGTTATAAATACCCAAATAAATGTAATTTGAGACTTTTTATGAATTATACTAATTTTCTAGGTTAATATGACATGTTATTATTTATTTAATTAACTTTTTTCGAACTAATAATGCTGTTATTATTTTCAGAATAATGAATTACCAAATAGTGTAAAGATTAACATAAAGTAGTTTTTAAAAACAATATTATATTATTAATTGTTATTATATTCTTAAAAATCTAATTTTCGGCCAAGATACTTATATAATGATAGGTGTATCATTAATGGACAACTTGAGGGTCGCTTGGATGTATATGGTATGTTTATTAACTATATAATATAAAAATACAAAGTGACATGGTAAATGTCAATCTAATTAACTAAGAGTTAAAACTAAAAGATAAGGTTAATATAATGACCCAAACCATTATAAAATATATTGGTCGAGATTATTTATACCCATAACCACTTTAGCTTCGAAATATATCATTTTGGAGCTTTTATAATCCGAATACGACTTTATTATAAAATAATACTTTGAGTTTTTTCAAAGGTGCCCCTCTCCTACTTTATAAAAAGGGCACCCCTTCCCTCTTCTCTTCACACCCTTTTGATCCTTGAAGCTTGGACAACCCCAGACCATTTCGATTATACACTTCCCTAGAAACATTCTGGAGGTTCTGGTCTTCTCAAAAGACCAACTCTACTTCATTAAGAGGAAGCTTAAAGGAGGTGCGTCGAAGAAGAGGTAATCTCTTCTTTCGATTTTCTCAAGCTTTTTTCTTCTTCTACTTCTTCTTGTTTAGTTTTCTCATTATAAATTAATAAAATTAGTATTAATTATATACTGATATGTTATTATAAATTTTATACAACCCTATTTCACCTTCTATCCATCCTACAGAATACGAAATCACCGCTCGTGCATACGTACGTAATACTGTATCCATGTCGTGGTGTAATCTGTTTTCATACACCACCTTACTTGGATGGGTATAATGGTGTAAATATATAAATATATATGATTATTGTAAAGTGATATTGATTCTGAAATATTATAAATACACTTCAATACAATTCCACGATCATGGGAATGATATCATCGCTCGTGTGTACGTACGGACTACCGTCTCCACGACCTGATGAGATTCATTCTCCATGTTAACCATTCATGAATGATTATAAAGAATATATAATGAATAACAATGAAATATATGAAATAATAATGATACTATATTTATTTATATATATATGTATTTCATATACTTAATTTCATTCAATTCAATAAGAAAACAGAAATAATGTTCATGCGTACGTATAGCCTACCATCTCCATGAATAGCGTATTTCATTCCATTTATCGATCTATTATATATATTTATATTATGAATATATATTATATATAAATCATGTTTTACATTCTATAATTATGTAAATCAGGATATATATGTAATAATATCAAGAACAACAAGACAAAACTCATACGATAAATGAAACTATTTTACCCAAAATGGTGCTTTAACATTGAATTTACAAAAGAACGGGTAATATAATGTCATAAGTGAACCATATATTATATCATAATAATAAATATAATTCTATAATAATCCAATGATATTATTTAAATCAATATATAGGAGGTTCGGAAACATACGATGAATATCAGACATTAGGTAAGGGATAATTATTCCAATCTCGCTCTTATCCGAGATTGTTTATTCATAAGTATTTACTGGGGTTACTATTATCATCCATGTCGATGTTTTCTAAAAGTTTTTTATGTATGTTTATAGTAACTTTTACCAATTCTGGAATTTTACTTCATGGTATGTAAGGAATTTTTTTTTACCATACGAGTTACTTTTTGACTTTTCGGGTAACAGTACGAGAAAAATGTTTTTTTAACTTATACAGCGTGAACGGATTTTTACGGTTTCATAACCCCTTATTTTTATGAAGCGTACTCTAAAATATTTAATGACTATTTTCAATAGAATCCTTTTCTTTTAAAATTACATGGAATTTTGTGAAAAGAAAATGATTTTGAAGAAGAAATGATATTTTCCTCAAGAATTCATTTCAAGTGTTTTATCAACACCATTTTCCATATAATATGGAATTATTTCATATGTGTATGTTGCAAGTATAATTTCTCTATGATTTTCATGGTTTAACTTTTCTTATGATGAAATGATTTCCATTTTTTTGTATGGATTATGTTATGATGGTATGATGTTTATGAAACCCATTTTTTTACTTTGGGTAATGATGAATGATTTATGTTCTGGTTGTGGCACAAGTATGAATGATATCATTAGGAGATGGGTGGTACCTATATCTCCATCAAATGCATTGGTTAAAGGTTTATATCTCAGGATATAGACATGGCTGGAACGGTAAGTTAATTTGGTTCAATGTTACAGGACTGAAATGGGGAGTGAACTCGATTCTGAAAGGGACTTTGTCCACTAAGATGGTCTTGGCAGCAATGTCTTGGCTACTATGGAAATCATATAATGTTCTTAATGGTTTTCCACAATTACATATTTTCTTTACATGCTATTTTATCATGATTGATTTTCCATTATTATATATGCCTTATGTACTTCCATGATTTATGTCTTTTCTCAATATTTTTATGTTTAGATTTTTTGTTCAAGTTTTTGCATTCAAATGTTTATGGATTGTTTTATGTTATCTATGTTTAATCTTACTGGGCATTTGAGCTCACTCTTTATATGTTTTCTTTTCCCTAGTATTTCAAGAAAGGTTTTAGGTAAGAAAATCAAAAGTGGAAGATCTTTATGGGAGATGTTGAAGATCTTTCACCATGATTAGAAGATTACGTTCTGAGTGTCCAAAAACACTAAACTATTATGGTCCTTTGGTGTCTGTTTTTGTTATGTATTAAGTATGCCGAAAAAGTAATGTAATGTCTATGTACATCAAGCTTTGGGTCTCTACACACAAGGACATGTATCCACTAGTTTTCACATTTCACTAATTATGTGACTCCAAATGAATAATATTTTGTGGAAGCATCCAAATTATCACTGGATAAAACACATATCAAGAAATAGAATCCCAATTCTTCCATCTGATGGTCCATATAATCTGCTTTGTCCAAGGGATCGTATCTACATGAATTAAAAACATAGGATTAGTATTATGATAATATCCCCCAGTACAGGTGTCCAATGGTTTCCAAAGTAGACTAGGTGACAGTAAAGACACCTATAACTAATTCTCCTCTATATTCCAAGTCTTGATATAGCTGTTTAATTATCAAAAACAAAGATGCAGTTGGTATAACAAAAATTATATGCCTAAAACCATTTCCCATTTTGTCTATTAAAGGGAACCATGCCCACTCCATTTTATAGATCAGCCAAGGGATTGATGTGCTTCCAAATTTTATTTACATAAAATTCAACTCTTCCCCATGGAGGTTATGGATCTCCCAATCCTCATAGGGAGAGATAAAATTAAGGAGGTCTATTCAACCTTCCACCTCCTATCGATGTTGGGATAAATGGTGGTCATTCATTTTGGGGGATATACACATAGTTTAAATGCTGTTAAAAAAAAATTATACTACTGGTTAGATTCATGATTGGTTTTAATCAATTTTATTTAGAATTATTATAATTTGATTTATATTTGAATGCTTTTTTTGATTGAATCTAATGGATATATCTTCACATTTAACTGATTATTGTGATTTATTGAATGTGTGACTTTTGTTTTTATGAATGGAAAGCACAAGAATCGTTTTCTTCCAACATATTTGAGATATAAATTTTCTTTGGATGTTTTATACCATTCATGATATTTTTACATTTCCGACATAATTATTATGTCATGGTTTGGCACAACATGATTTGATATAAAATCTTAGAATGTAATTGGGAATAAAATTAATTTTAAAAAATGTATTACATCAATATAAAATTATTCATCAAGAACAATGAAAATGAAAGGTGTGTAGTGAACTTACAATTTACCCTTTTTTCATATTTTTCATAATCCATGACGTTTTTCAACTATTAAACTCTTTAAATTGAGATTTATTTTCTTAATTAATTTTTGAAAACCACCCCCGCTTTTAGTAATATATATTAAGAATACACACATTATTCATCCAACACCACTTGATTGATTAACTAGTTTCATACCTATAATATATATCAACCTTAAAAATACAGTCAATTTTACATGGAACAACAATGTATTCCCTTAATAATGTCAAAACATTATCCAAGATAAAATCTATAATTTTCATTTGTTATTTTCAATTTCCACATCTTCAAATGTAATGTAATATGAATTTAAATATTGTTATCTCTATAGTTTTGATCATATCATTTTTGATATTCCCCCTATGACATTAATTTTCATAATGACTATTCCCACAACATTTGAATCATTCAATTGATACCTTGGAAAAATATTAGTTTCCCTTCACGGATTTAATTGAATTATTCAAATTTATAACAGAGGATTTTCAATTTATGACCAACATTACCACATTTAAATTATCATTCAATTATTTTTAAGATATTTAACAAGTTGATTCATCCCACATCCCTAACAATTATATTGTTGTTGTTTTTTTGGATTTAAAATTTTCACCACATTAACATCTATAGATCATAACTTATCTCATTTATCAAAAAAATAGAAAACTCATCAAGGATCAGCTTGTTAGTCATTACACTTATTAACTACTTAATAACTATTATAAGAGTTCTCCAAATACAACCCAT
This sequence comes from Viscum album, assembly GCA_963277665.1. Lineage (NCBI taxonomy): Eukaryota > Viridiplantae > Streptophyta > Magnoliopsida > Santalales > Viscaceae > Viscum > Viscum album. Next base: position 1,814,880,827 of record OY728151.1, on the reverse strand, counting down.
ATAATTTGGTTTCTCATTCTCATAGCATCCACATTGTCCATCACATTCATTGTTACTTTGATTCTATTTCCATCCGGTCATTTACTAGAACAAAAAATGTTACAATTAGAATAAAAATAAAATAATAATAAAACATCATATTAAGAGTATAATAACATAGATACCCCTTTTATTTTAATCATAAAATCATTTTATTTATGTTATATAACTATGATTATACCTAATATTCTACCATTTTAGTTATAAATACATGTAACCTATAATAAAATAACATCTTTCCATATAAATTTATCAAAACCCAACTCCAATACCAGCTGTTTAGATCCATCCTTAAAAACTATATATTCTAGTAACTATAAACTTAAATTAAAATTATTTATTTCAGAAATAATTTTTAGGTATTGAATTTTATAGAATTATATGGTAATGTTTTCTGAAAAATACCATAAATTACAATCTATACAATTATACTTAGTATCCATATTTTTAACAAAGATAAACTTTTCAAAAAATGGTTATTTTAATTTTTTGAAAAAATCTTCATGACAATCGTCTTAATATATTCTCTATTCATTCCCATCCTTAAACCCATTTCATATATTTTTATTATTGTGTGATGGGAAAGAAAATAATAAGGTACATAAAATGAATAAGTCTGTTAGAAAAGTGAAAAAACTGTGAAATTTATACTATTAACTATATAATCATTATAAAAATGAAATAAATAATTTTTCCTAAAAATAAAAATTAATCTTAAATAAAACTATTATAACCTTTAGTATGTAAAAAATCCAATTTTGGAATCATAGAGAGTACCATTCATAGCATTCTTTAATCCCATGATTGAAATAACTATATTAGTCTCACCTAGCCCTATCTGGGAGCACCCAATGTATAATCTGTATTGAGCACACTCATAATATAAAAAGGGACTCATCCCATAATATAATCTTTATTAGGCTCGCCCTTTCCCCATAAAATGCTCAGGTAAAATATAAAATATTTTAGTCTTCCACATATTCATCATAAAACCTATAAAAAACTCTATAAACCACTATTGAAGACCATTTTGGATTTCAAAATATTTTTTTCTTTTGAAAATCCAATTTTAAGAAGAAAATGAAAAAAAAATATGATTTTTTTATTATTTGAACAAAACATGAAATATTCTAAATAATACCACTTCTGATGACCTCAAATGATGTCATATTATATGGATAATTATTTTAAAAAATTATTTGGTACATTTCTTGTAAAAAATAACAATTTCACATTTAAATTAGTTTTTTTAAAGAAAATCATATTATAAAATGAATAAAATTTCACAAAATATAATTTTTTATTCATATAATTGAATCATAATAAGATATTAGTCAAGATTGAAGGAAAATAATTTCATGGGTTATAATTTAAAAAAATGTTCCTTTTACAACTTTGAAACAAATGTTACAATATACCTCATTCAAAAAACAATGTTTACACTCATTCCAAAAAAATATTATTAATATTCAAAAAAATTAAAAATCAAAATTAATATATCATAAAATAATATGATTAACCTTATTTTTATAAAATATTGGGAATATATATCAGAGGAATATGAGAGTTTTAAAGGAAACATTATAAAATATTATTTTTAAATTAATGTCTCTTACTAGGTTTCAGACTCGTCCAATACATTGATTAAATTCCAGAATAATAAAGATAATTTAATTATTGATATTCATCAGATCCATTTATATGTTTATTATCTTCATTATTTTATCTATTTCAATTTTATTTTAAATTACAATGTTATCAATGTATATGTTGAAAATTTTGATGATAGTTAGTTCCAAAATGAGTTCAGTTTGAAGACTATGGTCAAATAGGTCATTATTGAATAATTTATAAAATAATAAGCATGAAATAATTATTATTTTTAAATAAATTATAATTTTAAATATTAACATTAAATAAGGTTATGTCAAATGAACTTTTTTATAGTATTGGATATAGAAGTTCATACATACACAAGAGTAACATTTCTATTATTCTAAATTCATTATTGAAAGAAGGTATGTATTATCTTATTTTTTCATAAATACCACAATATCTTAAATATAATATTAAATATTTACATATTAATTCATATAATATCCATGGGATTTGGGGAAGAAAAATGAATCACAGCGACTCATGGATGTGGTAGTCCACACGTACAGAAAAATTACATTATCATTTTTTAACTATTGGAAGTGTAGTAAAGTAAATGATATGTTGAATTTTTAGAATGATAAATATGTGATGAATATAATATATTAACTTTAATTAAATTAATATAAAAACATATGTTGATGTTTCTAGAAAATGAATGATATCGGTTGGCAAAGTTGTATTCTACCGTACACAAGAACAATGGTTTCGTTTCACGTTTTATTAAAGACGATATGGATATATGTAAAGGAATAATAGCATAGTAGTAAATTTAACATACTATATTTGTTATAAGATCATTGTTTAGGAATATTTTGATGTTTTGAATGAATAAATAAAAGTAAAACATTAAGATAAAAACTATACATCTTCTTAGGAATGTCTCCTTAGAATTACACCTTTTGAACTCTACAATCTGTATAATTGGTAAATAATACCTGTAAAAAAATTTTATGTATTATATTAAGGGTTACATCTATGTATTTTCAACAAATTATTTTTATTTTGATATAATGGTATGAATGTATGCACTTTTATAGAAGAGAGGAGGTCCACTCTTTGAATATCACAAAGTACTAAATTAATATAAATTAATTTGAAATATAAAATATCTCCAAAAAATTTATTTATAAAATATGATAATTATGTATTGAAATTATATCAAATAATATAAATTAGACAAATTTTGATAATATTTATACCCATATATTTTTATTTTGACCCCCTATCATCCCCTTTTACACTAACATAAAAAACATGGATTTTTACTCTTTGCGGGTTAAGACAGTTAATAAAATTCGGAAACAAGACCATAAATTTGACATGGATGATATTATCAACCATATCCTAATAAAATGAATGAATATAACGTTTTTAAGAGTATAATGAAATATAAATTATATTAAAAACTAATTAATATCAATTTTATGACGATTCTTTAAATTGATTTAATTAACATCAGAACAAGACCAAAAATTTGGAATATTTTTCTTATATTAAAAACATTTCATGATCCCATATAAAAATCTTGGATCATATTAAATATCTGAAATTACAATAATTTCATCATTTTTAATATCATATATTTTATTTTTCAGTTTATTTAGTAATTTATAAGTCAACATTGATTATTTATTTAAGGTAATTATATATTAACTAAAAAAATAAATATAAAATAATATTATGAAGAGAAAAATATTATTTCTAAAAATAATATTTAAAATCGAACACGTATTCTAGTTATCCAAATGTTTAAAAATATTATATTTTTTTTAAAAACAATCTGACATTTTTATGTTCCCTAAACTGAAATATTATTAATGTAATATTATTAATTAAATTTCAAAAAAGTAACATATAATTGTATCATGGATGTGTATTGATGAATTGGAATCATAAAATAAAATTAATTCATGTGTTAGAGTAATTTTATTATCATTGTCAATTTATTTTCTACATTAATTACTTGATTTACCATTTACCAGGAAAACAAAAATTTCTTGGGATATTATTCTTATTAAAAAATGATAAAATTGAAAAATATACAAAATTTGGACCCACATATTTAAAATTTGAAATATATTTTTCCATATTAAAATAGGGAAGTTTTAGAATTTATCTCCCATTTAAATAGGAAAAATTGAATGAAAAAAAATATATTTTTTAGAAAAATTGCCTTTTAAAATATATAATGTATTATAATGAATGAAAGTTTAAGATTTATTTAATAAGAATCAATGGGATCATTTTAAATATAAATGGAAAAAATATGTATAAAAAATAATCAATAATTGATTTTGACTTTAGGAATACTTTAAATGAAAATCCTGATTCCAAATAAAAAGCAATACATATCAATATTTTTTGGGAAGTAATTCATATCAAAAAATTAAAAAAAATATAATGTTACTATAATTTTGAAATGAAAATTTCAGTAATGAAATTATTTTTTACTATATTTTTATATAAATTCCAATAATTAATTATAATATTCACCCATAAAAATAATGATAACCTTTCCATGAGGACAAAAGAATTTTTAAGACACAACTGGCTTCACTAAAAATTATGCGCCTATATAAAAAGTGTTAATTAATATGTTTTTAATGAGGATGATAATCATATATTTGATAATGTCGTTAATACTATTCATTTTCACCAACTTAATTACTTGGCGATCGTAGTAAAATTTATGTAATAATAATTTGTTTTTTATTCTCGGTGGTGTGTTTCATGTATGCTACCCAACACAAACATTGTTTTAAATATCCCATGATATTACTATAACTAGTTTTTCATTAATGACTTATTTCATCTGACTATTTTTTTTTAAATAAAATAGAATGTTTGGGAAACATCCATCTAGTTTCCATTACAAACATTTGTGTAGAACTAGTACTTGTTTGGACCATGTAGTTTAAAAGTTATATTTGTTGTCAACTGGTGTGAATTAATGTCAAAATGAAGAAGGAACTCCAAATTTACTGGAGATTGGTTGAATTGATGATGCCTGAAGAATTTTTCGGGATTCATAGTATTGGATTCCATGCTTGGGAAATTCTCCATGTTGATCAAAATCATACAATTGATTCACTGTTCTTGAAAGTCCAATGATCTTGTATCATGTGTGATACAACATATACAACATTGAAATATCATCCTTTTAAGGATGATTGATGTGCTTTGGTTTCGATAATCCAAAATGGAAATAAGGAAGAAGTAGGTTGAAGAAGAGGCTTAGACATTAAGGTGGACATGCCTGAGGTTGGTTTCTATTTAATTATGGACATGCATTTTTTTTTCATAATCAGTTTCATACCAAGTATCTGTTTGTGGTTCGATTAATAAATTGGGGTTAGCCCTTGCGCTAGCTACCTAGCCTCAACCCAAGTCACTAGCAGGACCACCGGGGTCGACATTGCCCATGGGGAATCCATGGTAGAGCCAGCCCCCAAGAGTTAAAGGGGTATCTATATAATCCCCTAGGGTTTTTATAGTGGGTACTAGGTTCATTCTTTTGAGGTGGAAGATTGGGAACTAAGAGTGTACCCACAGACAACCGGTTCAGGGAGGCACCAGTGGGGGGAGAAGAGAATTCTCAGCATTTGGTGGGGGGATTTGATTATCAAATGACTAGAAATCCACATCTCCAATTATGTAGTGGGATGCAATTTAAAAAATGAAGAGGTAATCTCTACGTCCATCCAATCCCACGTCTCACTCTACCGTTCAATCAATCCATGATAGATGGATCTACTCTCTTCTGTCCATATATCCTGCGTTGCATGCGTATGAACTTGAGTCGTCCGATCCACCCAATGTTCAAACCAGCTCGCTCAATCAACTTCATCCTCTAGCACCTGATGCTGCTCCGTCCACTCATCATAGAGAAGCCTGAGTCACCATGAATGATGACTAGACACCATATGCATAATTTAGAGGATGAAAGAGTATACCGAGACCATGCATGAAATCTTTATCCTACATGCATGTGATATATCAAGGATAAAGGTTCTTCCAAAGAAAACAGGGCTTCTAAGGCTATGTGGATTTGATCATGGATTTGAAAATAGATTCATGAATGTGTTCCTAATCTCATGAAAAAAGAAAGGATACAACATTAGAAAAGGATACAACCACAAATCTCGGCGTATCTCAAATGTGGTTTTAATGTTTTTAGGAACTGAAGATCATTGTTATTCAAAGAGTGAATTTTGGCCGATTCAGATGAGAGACTAGAACATAGAAGAGGATGAGATACTCACATATAGAAGGGGAGGACCCAATCCAAGTGATATGGCAGCTACTATATTCATGAGAGCTCATGTTTTCGATAAAAAACAGAGCATCTATCCACGCTTCACTTTGTAAAGAGAAAGTTGAACACCACGAGTATTCTAGGATCCGTGAAAAAGAGATCCCACAGGCATTCTACTAGTGCTACGTACCCTCAAATATCTTTGTGAGTAACTGGGTCCCATGAAGATAAACTAGGTTTTCAAAAACCCTTGTTGTTCTTTGTGAGGGCCTCACCATCCTGAAATAGTGCATGAGATTCACCCTCACCGAGCATTGCAAAGAGGAAAATCTGGGTACCTTGTGAACAAATAAGAATCTCACATCATTTCATTAAGAACATAACCCATGGCCACCTGGTTTAACAAGGTGAAGAACAAACCCCTATGTTATTCATACGTATACACAACAATGTGCAGGGGTTCGTTCTTTGAAGAAGAAGGGGGGAGAAGGCCAACACACATGCATGCATGCATGAGTTTTGTTTGAAAAAATCATGAGGCCTGAAGTGGTTAGTTAAAGAATAATCCTATAAAAGGAAAGGGTTCCACACATTTGGGTTTGGAGAAACATATACTTGTAAACATAAATAAACACCCTAGCCATGTGAAAGAGAAATAAAGAAAAGAAAGAAGAGGGAAAAGGAGAAGATGGTGTGTGTGCTCAAAGAACCATACCCATTACAGTTCTCAAACAAAGAGAGGAAAAATGGAGTGCATGCATGGATTCGTTCACATTCATATGTAAAGACACATAAACAAAATAATCAAAACAAGTGTGTTCATGTGTATAAATAAGAATAATAAAAAAGGGAAGTAAGGGTTCAACCTAAATGTCCTATGCACGATCACATGCATTCATGAACGAGAGAGTGAAACTAGCTCTAATGATTCCAAGTGATCTGATCCTCAGTTTTGGAATAATCACATTGGTGTATGTGATTCTAGACAAGAAGATAGAAGAATTTCTTTTGTAGCTGGTTGTTTCACTAACAAGAAGAAAGAAGAAGAACTAGTGCAGTTGGTTTTGCATTGAGGAAGAAGAGAATTAATGAAAAGAATATAACTCCCACTACTTTACAGGTAATCTAGTGAAGAGAACTGAAATAGATCAAGATTAAGACCTATAATTGAATAATGAAGAAGTTTTTCCTCATAGTTTGTATAATTAATAAGCTATTGGGTACATGTTGGACTATTCTATCATTAGTCAGGGGAAGAGGATTACTTCCCACCACCTCCAAAGTGTATGGACTCACACTGGCTGGAGGATTGTTTTCCTAGTCATTCCACTATAAAAACATATCACAATATAGTGGATAATCCATGAACTGTTCATTTCCATGCATGGAAGGGATGTATCTGCTCTTATTGAGTGGTGAACCATATAAAAATATTGTGTCCATATTTTTTCTAGTTTTTATTATTTCATGCGACATGGAAAAGAGAATAAGAGAATCCGGATCTGAACATAACAATAGGTACAAGGATAAAAAGTTTTAATTTGTCTCAAATGTCACCGACATAGATTCACCCCCCTCTCTGTGTTAGGTATATCCCAAACATGTCCTCTCTATTGGTAATAGAGCTACAGGTTCACCTTTGTTAGATTCTCTATAGTAATGTTATTCTCTTTTGATGATTCGAGTTTCCTTCCTGAGTTATCAATGAAGTGAACATTTAGTGATGATTAGTTATTGCTTGTCAGAAGTCTATATCTACCAATACCATGATTAACATGAAAAATAAAGGGAAGAGATAGTAGAAGAAGAATTCCCTCTTATATAAAGTAGAGTAATTATCATGTTCTCCTTATTTGGATGACATTATAGACACACAGACATGGAAATTAAGGAGAATGTGTTAAAAGTTCCTACAATTAATATCGACATCCTTAAAACCTCAACTTATCAAGTGGTATGTTTTAGTATATTTGGAAATTATTCTCATGATGAAAATTCAATCACAAGTGGGGCTAATCAATCTACAAGATCACAAGAAATATCAGTTGATAGATTAAGAATAATTCCGAATGGTATCCCTAAAGAAAGTTCATCACTAGTTTTTGGAGTATATCAGTGCATGCAAGAACATCTCACACAGCTGTAAGAAGAAATTTATGTTTTAGAGAAAGGATTACAAGCAAAAATTGTTTACAGTTTAAAGCCTTCTAGGCATGTTGGAGACTTTTAAACAACAAATACGGGATTTGATGTATGTTCTTCAAAGTGGCTCAAAGATATTGATGAAAAATATGGATTCAACAAGAATCTAGAATGGATTATACAAGAACATGAATATGAGTTTAAAAATAGCAATTATGTCAAGAAGGTATACTTAGAATAAGACTCCAAGAAGATAAAAGAACATGAGTCTTTGTTACAAATCCATGTAATGTTGGATGAAGATAAAGTTGAAAGATTAAATAAGTCTTATGAGTAGAAGATGATAATGATTCAAGACCAGGAATCCATCCTCAATATGAGATGTCTATAATTAGAAGATGATTTGACCTATTTTGAGAAGACACATACAGAGTATCCACAGAAGAAAAAAATAGTTGTTTCTAGTACTCAAGTCTCACAAGATGATTCTACCACCAAAAGACCTCCAACATGTAACAATAAGATCATTTTTTACTCATTTATCTATCACCAGAAGCTGAGAATGTAAAAGTACCATCCATTCCATCTTTTACTAATATTTTTAAAATTTAATCTACAAAAAGTTCAGGTTGGAAGAAAAAATATAAACAACTCTTGATGAAGAAGAATTAGAAGAAACCAACCACCAAGGAAATGGTGTATAGTGTAAAGACGTTGTAAGATATCTCTCCATAGAAAACACAACAATTATAGAAGGATAATCAACAACCTTCTAATGTAGTTGTCAAGAAACCAATGATTTATTGTCAATGATGGTGATATAATACATTTGGACATTGTGAACTGGATTGTTGGTACAATCTCTTAAATATAATATCATACATATATCCCACATAAAGGGGGATAAAGTTAGAGAAGAATAAGAAGAAACCACAGATCAAGAAGAATCTATATACTGCTAAAAGATTTGGAATGTTAGATAACATTTGTGATGTATGTAATAGGAGTGGACCCATGAATGGTGAAAGTTCATATCAACGGGTACTCAAAACTGATAAGAAAAGAATATCGAAATAGTTGGCTAATAAATAAGAATAATCCTTCATTAGTAGTCAAGAATAATTGTGGAAAATCAATCACTAAAAAGAAGACTCTAAGGAGGAATGTTGAGAAGTTCTTGGATTCTAAATCCAAGAAGGTGAATGGTAGTTCTTCCAAAAGAACTAATAAGAAGAATGATACTCAAAATATGCCATATAGAAAATCAAATCTTCATGCCTTAATCCCTAATAAAATATTGGTGGTTTGGAAAAAATATTAGTAAAGAATGATAAAGATGGAAGAACATAGGATAAGGATAGTTCTAAAAGAAAAAAAATAATATTCTACATGTATATAAATAATATCTGTGTGTAAGGTGAAACAAGGATGGTCATAATATTTGAATATTATTGAAATTTAATCTCGCCTAACATGAATTCCTCAAAAAGTTGAATGTTGCACCAGGAGATTCTATGGCATTGAAATATATTAAAGAGAAAATAATCATGCACCATGAAATGGAAGATGTACTGACTTCCACACAGTCATAGTCATCATTAATGATTAGTAGTGAAAGTGTAAATAATGGAGCATCTTGGATGAGGAGATCATCTCAACCTAGTTAATCACATTGACGGAGCAAGGAGAATCAACATTATTCCATTAAATATTTGTGTTTTCTATTTGTTCTTATCATATAGGGAATTAAAGGTGAAGAAATATATCAGGTGGAGAATATGATATTTAGTGATAATAATTGTTCCCATGAGGGGGGGACACAAGAAGATTCGACTAGAGTCATTATCTCACTCTGTATCTACATCAGTTGGTGTAAAATTCAATTGCACTGAATATTTTATGAAGATCATGTCATTGGAAAAGTAATGTCACTTCTTAATATCCATTAATTGGTTACTCAAAATAAATATATTTTTACAAACGGGGTGTGACTAAGTTAGTCAGTGACATAAGAAGAGTGGAAGTTCCCCAAGGCCACTTATCCTACCAATTTCACTGGAATGTTTTCAATGCTTTTGTTTGAGAGAGTGTAGAAGTTTCAAGTTGATTATATAATATCACACTTATTATCCTCATCATGGAATCAATTTACAAATCCCTTGAAGACATGTACAGAAGTTATTATCTCATGGGGTTTCATGTTCAGAAGTTAATGGACAACTTTGTTCTCTAAATCAAATCTTCTTTTTTTCTACACCAAGCATTTCTCAGGTAGACTTAAAGTGAAATTATTGAAGGCACTCTGATTAAGTATGGAATGATACCCTCTCCACCAGGAACATTTTATGTCATGTCTATAAGGGGGGGAGAATTGAAATGAATGTAAGGGGGAGAAAAGATTCTCAATTTGACATTGACACATTCATTTCAAGAGAAGTCTTAAGGTTTTGACACCAAAATACAAAGCGGAGATTATTGGGACCACTTTGTGTATATGTTGTATTTGTTACAAACTAGTATAAAAAATGGTCAAAATGAAGAAGTACTCCAAACTGAATAATGATTTATATGAGTTAATATTACTATAAAATTGTTATGGATTCATATCATAGGATGCCACTCATGGGAAATTCTTCTTATTGATCAAAATTAAACAATTGTTAAATTGATCCTGAAAATTAAATGAACATGTATAGTGTGTGATACAATGTTTACATCATTGAAGTATAATCCATATAATGATTATTGTTTTACTACAGATTAGATAATCCAAAAATTAAAGGAGAAAGAAGTAGGTTGAAGAATATCCTTGGATTTTAAGGTGGCCATGCGAGATGATTGTTTGTGTTTAATGATGTCTATTAATTTTTGTGAATACTCAGTTTTCTACCATGAATTTTTATATAGAATACTTAAAAATAGGGGCCATTGCATGATATAGCTACCCATCCTCAACCCAAGGTAGAGCCAGCCTACAAGAGATGCATGCGGGATGAGTATAAGCCAACAGGGTGTGTAAGTGGGAACATGGTGTGCACTCTTGACTAGGTAGAGTGGGCTCTAAGAGAACACCCATAGAGAACCTGTGCAGGGCGGCACTGTAGGGGGATATGAGAATTATGAGGCATAGGTGGGTGAGTTGATTGATAAACCACGGGAAAACCACATATCCAATTCGATATGGGATGTATTTTAAAAAACATTGATGTTATAACCCCCATCAATCCAATCATCTGTCTCGCTCTACCATTTGATCAATCTTCAATATATGGATCTAATCTCCATCATCAATTTATCCCGCACTATGTGAGTATAATCACGAGTCTTCCAATCCTCTTAACATTTGAACAAGATCATGTTGTCATCTTCAACCTCTAGCACCGATGTTGCTGCTTCAAATCATCATTGAGAATACCGAGTCCCTAGTAACGATGGATGGACACCATATGAGGCTCATGGAGGACAAAGGAGTATACTGATAACATGCATGAAAACTTCTTATTACAAGCATGTTATATCTTGAGATGATGTTTCTACCAAGGAAAATGTATTTACTAAGGCTTAGTGGATTTTGGAATGTTTTTTAAAAGATATTATTACACATTTTTTGATCATAGGAACTAATAAAGGAGCCTACGCTCGAAAAGGAAACATCCACAAATCCTTGCATATCTCAAATGCGGTTTTAATGTTCTAATGATCTGAAGATCACATTTATTCAATGAGTTAATCTTGGATGATTTATAGGTGATATTTGAATGCGTAAGGTGATTTGATAATTTCCTATAAAATGAGGGGACCCATTCCAAGAGTGGTGGATACTCTTTCATTTCTGATAGCTATTGTTTTCGAAAAAATAGAGTATCTCTCTACGCATCACATATCAAAGATCTAGTAGAGAACTATGAGTATTCAAGGCTCTGTGAAGAAGAGATCCTGAAAGCCTTTGATTGGTGCTACACACCCTTGAATAGCTTCGTGAAGAACTGGTTCCTGTGAACACGTGAAAGGTTTTATAAAACCCTAGTTGTGCTTTGCGAAGTCTGCACCATCATGAGAATGTGCTTGAGATTCACCCTTACTAATCTTTGCGAAGAGGAAAATCTAGTCCCCTCATGCACAAAGATGAACCACACATACTTGTGTGAATAATGTGATCTGTGGACACCCTAGTCTCACATGATGAAGAAGAACCCTCTTAGGTGTGCATACTTATACCCTACCATTTGTATGGGTTCATTCTTTGATGTATTAGGGGGAGAAGGCCCACACACATGCAGGAACGCATGAGTATTGTTTGAATAATGCCTGAGGCCTTGAGTGGTTGGTTGAAGAAGAATTCTTCACAAAGAAGGTGTTTTACTTATTTGGTAATGAATAAACTTATACAAATAAACATAAAGAGACACCCTAACCATGTACAAGAGGAATAAATAAAATAAAGTGGAAAAAGGAGAAGAGGTTGTTTGTGTGATCCAAGAACCACACCCATTAGGGTTCTCACATAAAGAGGGGAAGAAGAGATTGAATTCATGTATACATGCACTTGCATACATAAATCCACTTAAAGAAAATAATAAACACATGTGTGTGCAAATGTGTAAAGAATAAGAAGAAATAAATGGAAGAAGAGGTTCAACCTATAGGTCGTATGCATGATCACATGAATTCATGAAAAAGAGAGAAGAATTAAATCCGATAATGCCAAGTGATCTGATCCTCAGTGTTTGAATAATCCCATTGGTGTATGTGATTATAGACAAGAAGGGATAATAAGTTCTAGTGTAGTTGGTAGATTAACTAAGTATAATAATGATGAAGATCTAGTGCAGTTGGTTTGGAACTAGGGAAGAAGAGAAAGAATGTAGATAATTGCTTGCCTACTACTTTGCAAGTAATCATGTGAAGAGAAATGAAATAGATCAATAGTAGAACCTATCATTGATGAAGGAAGAATACTTCCTTCATAGCCAATAAAAAGAACCAGCTATAGGCTACAAGTTGTACTAGGCTATCACCAGTCTAGGGAAGAGTATTGTTTTCCACCCCCCTCCAATGATTAAAGACTCTCACTGGCTAGAGGATTGTTTTCTTAGACACACCACTATAACGACATATCACATTATAGTGTATAATCCATGAAATTAGTCATTTCAATGCATGGAAAGGTTGTAACTGCTCTTATTGAGTGGTTAACCTTGTAAAAATATCATGTAATATATTTTTACTAATTTCTATTATTTCATGCGACATGGAAAAAACAATAATAAAATCAAGATCCTAATAGGTCAAGAGGTACATGAATAAAATGTTTAAATTGGTTTCAAAAGTCCCCAACACTAATTCACCCCCTCATAGTGTTAGGTATATTCCAATGTGGTCCTCTCAGTACTTATGTAAATGTTTAAATCATAATAATTGGTTCATATATCTTCCCTTAATTATGAAACTATTTCTCAAATTTATAGATTCATGAAAAAACATTTATATTTGACATAAAAGAACATTTTGTTATTAACACTTCTAAAAGTCCTTTTTCCTTCTTTAATGAATATTCGGTCAATATTTTTATGAAAAAAAAATAGAAATTATACTTCATGATACACTGAATGATTTGATAGAAACACAAAACCACCTATTTTCAAAAAACACTTCCTTTATAAAATTATACCACATATACGATCACCATATTTTTCATGAAAATTCTCCCCTCTATCAAATTTTATCGAATGTATTATTAAATATTTGTGAAACTCTTAGAAATAAATTTTTAATAAATACCTTATAGTTTATCATATATTGAATATTTTCAACATACCTTCTGAAAAAACAAAACAAAAATTTATTATATGATATACTATAAATCATTTACAATATTTATAATAGATCTTAATGTCATTAGAAACCTTTATAAATATGAAACCATGGATAATTTTTATTTCAGTATTAAAATCAAGGATCAAAATAATGACAATGACCACACTAGCCCTAAAAACCCATGTACCTCGATCATACAGTAGGCATGAAATCATTAATAGTGTTAATATGGATTCTACTAATGGATTATATCATACAAATAATAAAGATAAAACCAATTTAAATGTCAACCTCGGTTACCTAATAAAATAGATGATTCTAATTATCTGTACAATGTTTATTAGCCAAACAGACTCCATAACCCACTAATAATGAATATTACAATGTCTTTGATAACCCATGACATGATGAACATGATGACACTAACTACCCTAATTGACCTATTGATATTAATGACATTGAAATATTAAAATACACTATTTACACTAAGAATTTGAATGATTATGAAACCTCTACAGTATAAAATATTCTAACTTCTCCTATGATGCTGATGATATTAATGAATTGGTGACCATGAATAACTTGATAACATTGATGATCGAGTTGACCCTGACTACTCTAATGACACTAATGACCCAACTATGATAACAATACTAAAAAAATAAGAGACCCTAAAAAATTTTATCATTTCAATGGACTAAAAAATCCTAATGATGTGAGAAACCTCAATGAAATCAATCAAAAAAGAATACTTTATTATTTAATTTATGGAAATTTCGACCCCAAATGCTAAAAAGAATTTTTTTTAATTTATTTATCCCGATAGTTTTAATAATACTAAATACCTTGATGATGCTTCCAAAATATTTCACCAATAAAACTTATTAAGTGGAAGAGTTTATCCATAATGACAACCCCACATAACCAATTTCACCCTAAGCAAGGATTAACCGATCTTACATATTACCCCAATGACACTATCAAAAATAAAGATGATGATAAAATGGATTATCCTAATGTCCTTTATAAAATGACTTTGTTTAAATCAGTATAGTTACCACCAGCAATTTTAATTATGATGATCAAATAATGTTAATGACTTTAAATTACCTAACTATAGTAACAACCCCGACATCATCAATGAATCTAATGACTAAAGTAGAAATAAAATCACTAATTACATGATGAAATAGATGATGAAAATGGTCAAAATAACCCTAACAAACCAGTGGATGTTTAGGATCCTATTGACCATTACAATCCAAATTTTGTTTATGGAAGTGAAACCTAAAATAACGTTAATGATGTCAGTGATCCCAGTAACATTTATTACACTATAATAACTAATCAATATTTTATTTGGGATGGATCTAAAAATAATAATAACACTATCAAGGACAAAGACCATAAATATCAAAATACTGTATAGGTCACTGAAAACTATGATGCCATATATTCCATGAATAATCCTAATAAAAAAAATAAGTAGATGAACCCCATGATAACAATATCCATTAAAATATATATACCAATAAAACAACTTATGATTCAATGAAACCAAAATTGGTCAAATACATCAATGACACTAAGAACATAAATGACTTTTATGAACTACAAATGAGGTAACAATTGATTCAACCAACTATATTGATATAAATGAGAACCCCAAAAAACTTGATAATTTTGGTGACCGTATAAAAACTAATGAAACTAGTTTCCAATATGAGAATTTTGAGTTTGATTAACATGATGAAAAAATGATATCCACAATTATTAAACCCCCATTAACTTGATCGATCTTATGAAACTAAAAAGTATTATGAAATTGATGAACACATCAATATCAATTATATTGATAACATAGAGGATTTCTAAAAAAGAAATGATTTCAATGATAATGGATATCCAATGAATGAAAAGTACATGATGGTTCTGATGATATCGGCATAACATTAGACATGATGATTTCATAGCATATATAGATGATTACTGTTGACGACAAAATGGGGGTGGAGAAGAAGACACTGAACCGAGGGCTGCCTCGCAAAGCCCATTCGCAGAGAATCGGCCGCACCACACTGCCACAAATCAAGGTGGAGGTAACGCTCCACGACCCCCATTAACGTTAACAACCTTCCATGAAGCAAGGAGGTGGTAACACTCCATGACCACCATTAATGTTCATGACCTACCATGAATCAAGGAGGTAGTAATGGTCCATGACCCCATTTGACGTTCGCGACGCACCACGAAGCAAACAACTTCCTCTTCACGCTGAGCGAGAACTGCTTCACGGTGCCTCTCCCCTATAAAAACCATCCTCCCCGCAAGTTCAACGGATGGACAATCCTAACTTTCGACTTCTGAGCTCTCGAATCATGAAGTATCTTTCTGCTCTGTGAACCATGAGCTGTGCGAGGTACTTCTACTATGAAAATTGCCTCCCTTTTGTCTTATTTTGGGCCCCTCTTCCGAGAGGGATGCCTTTCGCGGAGCCTAAGGGCCTCCACGAAGGAATGGAATCCCCATGGGGACCTGGGTCATCACGGAGAATTTATGCTTCGCGAAACACCCTTCATGTACACATGATCTACATGCTAAGGTAGGGTCACTGTACTTCACGAAGCATATTGTTTCACAAAACCTTAATCTGTGGGGCACCTTTTCTCAGCGAGGCAGTGTTCTGCGAATGCCTTTCCACTTCGCGAAGCACCTCCCATATGCACCTCTGCCCTATACATAGGCTGAGACACCCCACTTCCCGAAATACACCCCTTAGCAAGTTCCCTCTGCCATGCAGAGCAACAGAGCATCACAAGGTCCTTGCCTGTGAACCCCTCTGCATTGAAATTCTTTTTCCTGTGCAACCTCCTAGGTTCACACAAGGTATCTTCAATGTCCCCTGAACAATACGACCCATTGAATTTCTTCACCTCATACTTCTTTTCATTGGCACACTAACAACTATTTCTTTTTTGAAAATCCATGCTAACGTGGACCCCTCGATGGTTCTCTCAATGACACCCCCTCACCACGACTTTGCATGTCCCCTATCTACACCAAGGAGTAAGGGGAACCTGTTATGTAAGTCCTAGGGGTGCAGAGAAAACCCACTTCGTCTGAGCTGCAGGATGTTAAACATCCAAGCACCATCATCCTCAGCACATGATGTTAAACTGTGACCTTGCCCCATGCCTCACACGTGGGGTACCCCCACCTTGGACATTCTGCATGCCCACTGGTCTCCACAGGGGATGATATCCTCCTTATGGGAGTTGAGTTTTTTCATGGGGAAAGGGTAACCATCTCGGTGTAAGAAACTAGCTTTTTGATAGGAGGCCGCATCCCTGCTCCTCCTTTATTCTTTGATCCCCAGGGCCCACTAAGGGTGTGATGTGGAATGGTGATTATCCTTTCTTCGTTCCCAAGTCCCTCTCCCGCTACGCTTTGACACCATCGGGCCTCCATCCTAGAGTACGTCCTGACTTCTTAGGCTTCTTACCACTCATAATGTAACACCCCAGGTAAATAAAGAATATGACATTTTCATATTTATCCATATTTGTGAATAAAATATTAATATGACTTTAAAGGGGACGCTATGCTCGATGGCATACCCAACACGCAACAACGAGTTTCTTGGGAATCTTACGTTGCACTCTAACAATAAAATAATATTATTTTAACTGGCAGTTAACATGTAGCCGTTGTATTGGCGGGAAAGGATAGAAATAACTAAAATATGATTATATATGTTTTTTTTTAAATATTTTTACATTTATCCAATAAAAGATAAAGGCTTAAAATATGGAAAGAATTCAATTTTAGGCTTTTATACCCTAATTTTCACTAAAGGTTAACTTTATCTCCTTTTGATGGCGAACTATCATTAAATATAGTTTTTATCACTCTTATACATTCTTTTGGACCAAATAAAACTCTTCTTTAGAATCGGGACATCAAATTTTACTTTGTGTAAATTTTTGGTATTTTTCCGATAAAGTTCATTTTTTAATGAATAGTGTAAAATGTTGTATTTTAATTAAAAACCTCTTTTTAATCTAATTATTTATATGATTAGATTATAATTTAAAAAGGTTTTAAAGTGAAATTAGAAAATATTTTTACCATTAAATCCATTAGTGTTCGTTTGAATTAATTTCACTTTGAAATCGGACATAAACTAGTGTCAATCTTTTGATACTTATTGTTTCATAAAAACACGCTATTTTCTCTGACAGCGGGAATTAATTATTAAATTAATTAATGTGACTTATATGTTTTTAATTTTATAAAATAGACTTCATTTTTGAATTCTTAATATTAAATATAGCTTAGGGTGAATTTTTGGGATTTTTCTGAAAAACTTCAATTTTTGATGAATAGTGAAACCACTAAGTGGTACTTATAAAAACTGATTTTCCGTTTAAATAAAAAATTTCCACCTTTGTGTTTTGAATTTCAAAAATCCGACATATGTGGTTGTAATTAAGAAGTAAAATGTGGTTCAATGGGATTAAAATAATTTTTTGGTGAATAGTAACTTATTAAGTTTTTAATCACGATTAGAGGTAATTGGTGTAGTTTAAGGTAAAAATAATGTTTTAATAATATGAAATGAACTTGACACATGTACTAACCTCATTGTATGTGTCATGTCCGACCAAGAAAATCCATGGGTCAACTTGGGGACCAATGTAGCCACTTTGGTTGGAAAAATGACATAAATAACTTTTTATTTAATGTTAGAGTAAAAATGAAACACAAATGAGATGTTTTACTAAAACAATATTTACATGGGGTTATCCAAGTCCGATTTTTGACTATAAATATTAATTAGAAAGCTAAAAATATTTCCTACATCATAGAATTTTTTTATAATTTTTAGACATTATATAAATTAAATTATATATGACATCATGATGATGCAGCGATGACCTCATTATTTAACGATTTAAATAAAATGGAAAGATAATGTAATATCTAAGACCTACAAATGTCCAAAACCTATTGGATGAGTATTTTTCAAACACTTATCACCTTATCCTAGAAATACATCAATTTGGGACCTCTTAAATCCGAATACCATTTTGAAATAAAATGACTTTTCTTCACTTTCCAAGAGTGCCCCTCCTCTCCTCTTATAAAAGGCCCCCACCTCTACCTCCTTACCCACACTCCCAAAGCCATTGTCTCGGCAAAACCCTGACCATTTTGTCTCTCCACTTCCCTCTCTTACTCCTTTAAGCCTCAATTTGGGCAGAAGTCTTCCCAAGGAATCCTTTGAGCTCAAACCAAAGGGAGTTACCCAATTTTAAGGTAATGTCTTCTTTTGAGTTCTTTTGTTTGATTTTGCTTCTCCAACCCCCTAAACTCATTTTATTATTTTCTTTTGTAACAAATCAAGTATACTCAATATACTAGGATGTTGTTATAATAAGGATTCGAGCTACACTTACACACACCTACATCTAATGGTTAATGAACATACTGTTTCCGTGGATGACAAATTTCTGCCACCCGAAACGATGACTGTTCAACATTCTTTTAACACCTTCAAAGGTGGCCATTAGGATGACACTATATTTATATATGATATATAATATGTTTATGTTTTCCTTAAGCTTCTGTATTTTTCATTTTGGGAATACCTTTATGGTTTCCATTATGGGTAAACGCGATATCTTCATTTAAGGAAGTGCGGACTACCGCCCCCTCAAAGTTATGTGATTCGTTAATGCCATATGTGGGGCATATAAAGGATGGATTTAAAGTTATTATATATGATGTTATACTGGAATTATAATATACCTATATATAATTATTATTTCTTTCCATTAAAGTATGAGATAGAAATGAAAGTAGCGTTCATGGGTACGTACGGCTTACCATCTTCATGAACGGTGCATTTCATTTCTTATCCCCAAATGTAATGGTACTATTAAAAGTACATGTATATAATGGATATATATAATGAATGATAAATCTACATGATGAATATAATTCTGGAATTAAAATATACATACCTCTCATTTAATTTTAATTCCATTAATATGACAAAGAAATGAAAGTAGCGTTCATGCGTACGTACGGCTTACCGTCTCCATGAACGGTGCATTTCATTTCTTACCTCTAAATGATTATGTAATATTATAAATACATGTATATTCTGGATATATATTATATATATTCTACCCAAATCAGGAATGTCATTCTGGATATAAAGAACTTTTGACCACACGAACAACTTGTAGTTGTAAGAAGTCCACTTTCGACTTAAGAACCAAATATCGACAAAACAAACATTATTAACTTAAAGGGTTACATAATGTTTATAACATGGCAATAAGTGATATAAAAGGAATAATTAACTTTAAAAAGGTTCTTAATCAAGTATAAATTAACTCAAGTTTATTATTGAGGATGTTAAAGAACGATCGAGTCAAGTCGGACCCGAGGTAAGGGATCCTACTCCTCTCTTTCTTTTTAAGTACACTCTTTTATGTCATTACTTTTAAGATCATATTTATTATGTTTGGGATGTTCTTTTATATTAATCCCACTATACGTTTTATGTTCATGTGATGAGATACCCTATTTGATCTCATCAATCCATTTTTTGAAGTTTTAAGTGGCGTCGTTAGGCTGTCGAGTTTTCGTAAGGGATTTTTCATCTCACTTTTATTCCTGTGAGATTTATGATACATTTTCCACAATTTCCTTTGAGTAGTGTATGTACTGACCATTATTTTACTCATTATGTACTATTATTTCTTTTATGAGTATTTACATCAATGTTGTATTGTCCTTCTTTCACGGGGCGTATGTTTCGAAAGATACCCATGTCGGTAAGGGAACCTTTCACCCTCCTCTTTTTAAAAGACTTCTTTTTTTGGGTCTTTTAATTTACATATTGTTATGTTGGGATATGTTCTCATATATCCTTACTGATGTAAATTTTATGTCCAAGTGGTGAGATACACTTTTTATCTCTCATCAACTCATTTTGAAGTGACGTTGTTAGGCTGTCAAGGGAACTTCTTAACCCAATTTCGATTTCTTTGGGTTCAACATGTAGTTATTGAATATGTCATCCTTTGAATATGTGTGAATGACCTTTGATTATTTTACACCTAATATCCACTTATATTTTGTGTATTCATTTGTCACACATAATTATGTAATTGATTAATCCTTAAACCAAGGATACCGTCTTTGTATGGGACTTCGTCTCAATCTCCTTTCATTGAGGCATATTTTGTTTTATACACAACCTTCTTTTATAAGGTGTATAAACCCCTTTGACTTTTACGTTTATCCAAAAGTAATATTTTTTATACGAAGTGTTTTACTAAAGGACAAAAGGGAATGTTTTTGTCGTACGAATGCGGCGACAACGACTTCTACGCCGCCGTGACCGTTATTTGAGTTTCAGCTTCCTCTACAAGCCATACCTTATTTTTAAAAAGAAAAATAAATACCATGTTATAGTTTTCTTTTATTTTGGTATTGAAAATGGTTTTCATAATATTTTTATATCAATGTGTGGTATTGATATCTTGTGATTGAAAGGTGGACATGTTATGTTTCCTTTATACATGTTTTATGTGATACGATTATGTTGAGGTTCTTGGGAATTATTATGAAGACGGGTGGTTCCGTGATATACTAAGGGCGGGTGAGCCCGATATAGCTCTCCAATGCATTGGGTAACGCGAAGGAGTGAAACGTTAAGGTTTCTCCGAAGATATTTAGGGAATATATTGTGATGGGTATTCCAAACGTAACCAAGAGGGTTACTCCCTACGTAAGAATGTTATGAACGCCTCAAATTACCTTTATGTCTTATGATTTCTATGATTTATTCATGATTTGATGAGGTATGTTAGAGTGCCTACGTTTTATGGGTAAATTATGATTTCATTCTTATGTATATATGAACTCATGTTTCCTTTCCATATTTTTATATCCCTTACTGATCTTTTTATGCTCATCCCAAGTTTTTGAAATGTTTTTCACATGCCATGGGAAAGGTACGTGATGTGATGTTAGTGTCAAGGATGTGTCAAGAAATAATCCAAGTTTTATTTTAAATATGTTTCCATTGATGGGAAGAATGAATCTTAACCACTTTATTTAAATGTGGAATGTAATGCACGTTTTATGATCTAATTCTCTAAAACTCTAAACCTGAAAAGATCCTCAATGTCTAATCTTGTATTAACTCAAGATTAAGTAAGGTTTAAGGCCGGGGCCTTATAGTTGGTATCAAAGGTCGGTTTAGATAACTTTAGAGGTTAGGGTATTCTTTAAGCATAAGTGACATTACCATAATGGTTAGGATTTCAGAAGGAGTCCTAGTTTTAGATAAAGTGAATGAGTAAGTATATCTTAGTGTTTACCTTCCTCATTAGTACATGATGGTTTTGTTGATATACTCACACTGAAATTTCTATTTTTAGTGAATGGATGGATCTAGAATCCACCAAAGAGACAACAGGTTTGAAGGAAACTGTGGTGGTTCTCTGATTAAGATACTAGATAAAATGGGGGATTCAATGAGGAAACTCATGGTTGTTCTAAACCAACTATCAAGGAGTCATGATCAACCACTTGAACCTTGGTATGTTCTGTAATTTATCATGTATGAGATGACCAATCGATGTGGAAGTTCAGGTAATAATTATAAAGGTAACCATTTGAGTTTATATGATCCTTACTTTTGAGTTAATTATGGGTTATAATATGATATGATGGAAAATGAAAGGCATGAGATAAACATGAGGTTAAAATATGTTATGATTATTTTTGAAGATTTTATCTCATTTTGGGAAATGTTTTAAGAATTATATAGTTTTGGAAAAAGGACAACACACAGACCGTGTGACAACCCGTCGTGTCGGACAAATCTGCAGGAATCGAACCCACAACCAAAGTGCAACTGGTATTTATCGCCTACCACTGGACTACATGAAGTCCCTGGTTAGTTTGACTGATTCCTTTTAGTTAAATGATTTTAGGAATCAAGAGTAAGTTTATTTTGTGTTATTTATGAAAATTATTAACCTATCATGGAGGATATGTGATTAGGTTAATTACTTTTCAATGCGAGACTTTAGGAGAAACTGATGTTGTTTGGAGATAAATGTTACGATTTAACTTGGAAGACTATGTGACTAAATCCTTCAAATATTTGGGTTTCAATCTTATATTGGTTTACTTTGAAGAATTTTATGGAAAAATTGTTTATCGGATGGTCCTCGTTGAACTTTGGGTTTTGTTGGACAAATTTTGGAGATTAAGCTTAGATTTTCTTTTTAAAGGGTTATCATTTTCTGGATTATCTGACCATGTACTAGCCTTTTTGGTTTTGGTTTTGGTCTAAATACATCGGAAGTATATAGTTCTATTTTGTGGATTAGGTGATTCTCTAGAAGTTGATTATAGTACTCTTAATGCGAACAAGTCTTCCTAAATACTCGTCTTTTGGAGAAAGTATGAGTCTGTGTAAGAAATCTAGTAAAAGTTGAAAGTCAACATGACAAGTAAGTATGTTTCCTTATGTTTTAGTTAAGCTCAAAAATAAATTCCTCAATAAAAAGTAAATTAAAACAAAAAAAATTTCTATTAACTTTTCCTACTGGGGAATCGAATACCGTTTAACCCATCACAAGTTTGTGATTTTCTTGTGGTTAAATTTCTCCTAAACATGTTTTCTATCACTCTCCATCAGAACATGGCCCTATGTTTTCTCCTCCATGTCCATGTTTTCATACTTGGAATCCTAGTATGGGTTAACTCGGGTGACCTTTGTACTTATCTTTCTTTATTTTAAAGTGATTGTTTTACCGACTCTTGTTCCGATGTGGGACTTTCAAGGATGCTTCCAAGATCAATTTTAAAATTGCGAGGATGCAATTCCCAAAAGGGGGGAAGGATGTAACACCCCAGGTAAATAAAGAATATGAAATTTTCATATTTATCTATATTTATGAATAAAATATTAATATGACTTTAAAGGGGACGCTATGCTCGATGGCGTACCTAACACATAACAACGAGTTTCTTGGGAATCTTACGTTGCACTCTAATAATAAAATAATATTATTTTAAATGGCAGTTAACATGTAGCCATTGTATTGGGGAGAATTTATAGAAATAACTAAAATATGATTATATATGTTTTTTTTAAAATGTTTTTACATTTATCCAATAAAAGATAAAGGCTTAAAATATGGAAAGAATTCAATTTTAGGCTTTTATACCCTAATTTTCACTAAAGGTTCACTTTATCGCCTTTTGATGGCGAACTATCATTAAATATAGTTTTGATCACTCTTATACATTCTTTTGGACCAAATAAAACTCTTCTTTAGAATCGTGACATCAAATTTTACTTTGTGTAAATTTTTTGGTATTTTTCTGATAAAGTTCGTTTTTTAATGAATAGTGTAAAATGTTGTATTTTAATTCAAAACCTCTTTTTAATATAATGTATTTATATGGTTAGATTATCATTTGAAAAGGTTTTAAAGTGAAATTAGAAAATATTTTTACCATTAAATCCAATAGTGGTCGTTGGAATTAATTTCACTTTGAAATCGGACTTAAACTAGTGTCAATCTTTTGATACTTATTGTTTCATAAAAACACGCTATTTGCTCTGACAGCGGAAATTAATTATTAAATTAATTAACGTGACTTATATGTTTTGAATTTTGTAAAATAGACTTCATTTTTGAATTCGGAATATCAAATATAGCTTAGGGTGAATTTTTGGGATTTTTCTGAAAAACTTCAATTTTTGATGAATAGTGAAACCACTAAGTGGTACTTATAAAAACTGATTTTCCGTTTAAATAAAATTTTTCCACCTTTGTGTTTTGAATTTCAAAAATCCGACATACATGGTTGTCATTAAGAAGTAAAATGTGGTTCAATGGGATTAAAATAATTTTTTGGTGAATAGTAACTTATTAAGTTTTTAATCACGATTAGAGGTAATTAGTGTAGTTTAAGGTAAAAATAATGTTTTAATAATATGAAATGAATTTGACACATGTCCTAACCTCATTGGATGTGTCCTTGCCGACCAAGAAAATCCATGGGTCAACTTGGGGACCCCATGGAGCCACTTTGGTTGGGAAATGACATAAATAACTTTTTATTTAATGTTAAAGTAAAAATGACACACACATGAGATGTTTTACTAAAACAATTTTTACATGGGGTTATCCAAGTCAGATTTTTGTCTATAAATATTCATTATAAAGATAAAAATAGTTCTTACATCATAGTATTTTTTTATAATTTTTAGACATTAAATAAATTAAATTATATATGACATCATGATGATGCAGCGATGACCTCATTATTTAACGATTTAAATAAAATGAAAAGATAATGTAATATCTAAGACCTGCACATGTCCAAAACCTATTGGATGAGTATTTTTCGAACCCTTATCACCTTATCCTCAAAATACATCAATGTGGGACCTCTTAAATCCGAATACCTTTTTGAAATAAAGTGGCTTTTCTTCACTTTCCAAGAGTGCCCCTCCTCTCCTCTTATAAAAGGCCCCCACCTCTACCTCCTTACCCACACTCCCAAAGCCTTTGTCTAGGCCAACCACTGCCCATTTTGTCTCTCCAATTCCCT
Organism: Viscum album; assembly: GCA_963277665.1. Taxonomy (NCBI): domain Eukaryota; kingdom Viridiplantae; phylum Streptophyta; class Magnoliopsida; order Santalales; family Viscaceae; genus Viscum; species Viscum album. The sequence goes on along the minus strand of OY728151.1, from coordinate 1,814,855,254 downwards.
ATATTACTCCTTGAAGCCTCAATTTGGGCAGAAGTCTTCCCAAGGAAGCCTTTGAGCTCAAACCAAAGGGAGTTACCCGATTTTAAGGTAATGTCTTCTTTTGAGTTCTTTTGTTTGATTTTGCTTCTCCAACCCCCTAAACTCATTTTATTCTTTTCTTTTGTAACAACTCCAGTGTCCTAAATATACTAGGATTTTTTTATAATAAGGATTAGAGCTACACTTACACACACCTACATCTAATGGTTAACGAACATACTGTTTCCGTGGATGGCAAATTTCTGCCACCCGAAACGATGATTGTTCAACATTCTTTTAACACCTTCAAAGGTGGCCATTAAGATGACACTATATTTATATATGATATATAATATGATTATGTTTTCCTTAAGCTTCTGTATTTTTCATTTTGTGGATACCTTTATGGTTTCCATTATAGGTAAACGCGATATCTTCATTTAAGGAAGTGCGGACTACCGCCCCCTCAAAGTGATGTGATTCATTAATGCCATATGTGGGATGTATAAAGGATGGATTTAAAGTTATTATATCTGATTTTATACTGGAATTATAATATACCTATATATCCTTATTATTTCTTTCCATTAAAGTATGATATAGAAATGAAAGTAGCGTTCATGCATATGTACGGCTTACCGTCTCCATGAACGGTGCATTTCATTTCTTATCCCCAAATGTAATGTACTATTAAAAGTACATGTATATAATGGATATATATAATGAATGATACATATAAATGATGAATATAATTCTGGAATTAAAATATACATACCTATCATTTAATTTTAATTCCATTAATATGACAATGAAATGAAAGTAGCGTTCATGCGTACGTACGGCTTACCGTCTCCATGAACGGTGAATTTCATTTCTTACCTCTAAATGATTATGTAATATTATAAATATATGTATATGCTGGATATATATTATATATATACTACCCAAATCAGGAATGTCATTCTGGATATAAAGAACCTTTGACCACACGAACAACTTTTAATTGTAAGAAGTCCACTTTCGACTTAAGAACCAAATATCGACAAAACAAACATTATTAACTTAAATGGTTACATAATGTTTATAACATGGAAATAAGTGATATAAAAGGAATAATGAACTTTAAAAAGGTTCTTAATCAAGTAGAAATTAACTCAAGTTTATTATTCAGGAAGTTAAAGAACGATCGAGTCAAGTCGGACTCGAGGTAAGGGATCCTACTCCTCTCTTTCTTCTTAAGTACACTCTTTTATGTCATTACTTTTAAGATCATATTTATTATGTTTGGGATGTTCTTTTATATTAATCCCACTGTACGTTTTATGTTCATGTGATGAGATACTCTATTTGATCTCATCAATCCATTTTTGGAAGTTTTAAGTGGCGTCGTTAGGCTGCCGAGTTTTCGTAAGGGATTTTTCATCTCACTTTTATTCCTATGAGATTTATGGTAAATTTTCCACAATTTCCTTTGAGTGGTGTATGTACTGACCATTATTTTACTCATTGTGTAATATTATTTCTTTTATGATTATTTACATCAATGTTGTATTGTCCTTCTTTCACGGGGCGTATGTTTCGAAAGATACCCATGTCGGTAAGGGAACCTTTCACCCTCCTCTTTTTAAAAGACTTCTTTTGTTGGGTATTTTAATTTACATATTGTTATGTTGGGATATGTTCTCATATATCCTTACTGATGTAAATTTTATGTCCAAGTGATGAGATACACTTTTTATCTCTCATCAACTCATTTTGAAGTGACGTCGTTAGGCTGTCAAGGGAACTTCTTAACCCAATTTCGATTTCTTTGGGTTCAACATGTAGTTATTGAATATGTCATCCTTTGAATATGTGTCAATGACCTTTGATTATTTTACACCTAATATCCACTTATATTTTGTGTATTCGTTTGTCACACATAATTATGTAATTGATTTATCCTTAAACCAAGGATACCGTCTTTTTATGGGACTTCGTCTCAATCTCCTTTCATTGTGGCATATTTTGTTTTATACACAACCTTCTTTTATAAGGTGTATAAACCCCTTTGACTTTTACATTTATCAAAAAGGAATCTTTTTTATACGAAGCGTTTTACTAAACGACAAAAAGGGAATGTTTTTGTCGTACGAATGCGGCGACAACGACTTCTACGCCGCCGTGACCGTTATTTGAGTTTCGGATTCCTCTACAATCCATACCTTATTTTTAAAAAGAAAAATAAATACCATGTTATAGTTTTCTTTTATTTTGGTATTGAAAATGGTTTTCATAATATTTTTATATCAATGTGTGGTATTGATATCTTGTGATTGAAAGGTGGACATGTTATGTTTCCTTTATACATGTTTTATGTGATACGATTATGTTGAGGTTCTTGGGAATTATTATGAAGACGGGTGGTTCCGTGATATACTAAGGGCGGGTGAGCCCGATATAGCTCTCCAATGCATTGGGTAACGCGAAGGAGTGAAACGTTAAGGTTTCTCCGAAGATATTTAGGGAATATATTGTGATGGGTATTCCAAACGTAACCAAGAGGGTTACTCCCTACGTAAGAATGTTATGAACGCCTCAAGTTACCTTTATGTCTTATGATTTCTATGATTTATTCATGATTTGATGAGGTATGTTAGAGTGCCTACGTTTTATGGGTAAATTATGATTTCATTCTTATGTATATATGAACTAATGTTTCCTTTCCATATTTTTATATCCCTTACTGATCTTTTTATGCTCATCCCAAGTTTTTGAAATGTTTTTCACAGGCCATGGGAAAGGTACGTGATGTGATGTTAGTGTCAAGGATGTGTCAAGAAAGAATCCACGTTTTATTTCAAATATGTTTCCATTGATGGGAAGAATGAATCCTGTCTTTTATGTAACCACTTTATTTAAATGTGTAATGTAATGCAAGTTTTATGATCTAATTCTCTAAAACTCTAAACCTGAAAAGATCCTCAATGTGTAATCTTGTATTAACTCAAGATTAAGTAAGGTTTAAGGTTGGGGCCTTATACATAAGCCCATGTTTCCTCTTTGTTCTTCGATCATGTGTAAGCTCCACTCCACTTCAACGAATGCACCTTTTGTGACGTGATTGTTGGGTCTCTGCTATCTATTGTTTCTCACACTAAGCATGACTCACGTGGGAATAGAGTGAGCACCCACCATGACATCTTCCCTAGGCCACCTCAGAACATAAGCCCCAAATGACACCACCTGAACTACCTCAACTTTGATCCTTTCTATGGAAGGGTATGTATGAAGTATCCATGAGGATCAAACCCACCACCCAGTCATTATGACCATCTTCACATCAGTTCACCAACTCCTTGGTCAGCCTAGAGTGTAATCCCCACACACACCTGAACTATGTGGACTTTGATCCTTGCTAAGGCAGGGTATGTATGAGGCCTCCATGAGGTTCAATCCCACCACCTGGTCATTCCGACCATCTTCTCATCGGTTCACCAACTCCTTGGGCGGACTAGAGTGTAATCCCCAAACCCACCTGACCTACATGGTCTATGATCCTTTACAAGGAAGGGTATGTATGAGGCCTCCACGAGGTTCAAGCCCACCACAATCTATTGGTCATTAGGTCCCCCTCCACGTTAGTTCACTGACACCCTCGGCCGCCTTAGAATGTAAGCCCCAAATTCCACCCAACTTCACCTAAACTTCGAAGTCATTGATCCTTGCCTAGGCGAGGTACGTAGGAAACCTCCATGAGGTTCAAACCCAACACCCCAGTCTCGACCATCTTCATGTCGGTGCACCAAGACCACAAGCCATTGGACCACAGGTCCACCTTCAAGTTGGTTCCCAACCACCTGATCTATGAAGTCCTTGATCCTTGTCAGGGCAAGGTACATAGGAATTCTCCCTGAGGTTCAAGCCCCACCACCATAGGTCCCGACTATCTCGTGTCAGTGCACCAAGCCCCCCTACCATCCAATCTATGAGGACATTTATTCTTACCTAGGTGAGGTACATAGGAAGCCTTCATGAGGTTCAAACCCACCACCCATCAGACCACAAGTCCACCTTCACGTCGGCCCGCCCTCGTTCCGCATGACGTTAAACTGTGGACCTCTTTCATCGTTAAGTCTTTGTCACTCCAATTCAGCGGTAAGCTGTTGTCACTCTAACTTAGTGGTAAGTCGTTGTTACTCCATGCAATGATAAGCAGTTGTAACCTCAATCTTGTAGTGGTATGCTGTTGTCATTCCTTTCAGTGGTAAGCCGTTTTCACTCCATCCAGTGGTAAGACATTGTCACTCTATGTAGTGGTAAGCTGTTGTAACCTCAATCATGTAGTGGTAAACCGATGTCACTCCATCCAGTGGTAAGCCGTTGAGAACCCCAATCGGCGGTAAGCCATCATCAGATGAACTAAGTGGACTTTGATTCCCTACCACAGGGATACGTAGGAAGCCTCTTCGAGGTTCAAGCCCAAAACCATCATCATCCTCATTACGGTTCCATCTCATTCCCCACCCCCTCATGAAACCTTCCTCCATTCATCATGATTCTTACCCGGGCTGCCATATCCCGGTGGGATCATGCCACTTCATACCCCATTCCACTCAATAGTAACTGGGAGTCCAACCATGCGTTAGCCCCAACATCGGTGTTCCCTCAAGGGGTTCCCCCTGCTGATCCACTATAGTTAGTGTTCTGATCAGTCTGATCCATCTTTTTTGGACATTAAACTTGTGGCATACCCTGTGTAAAACATGGGAAGATGAGGAAAACCTTAGATACATTCCCATAGCATACAATTCCCCATGTTCGATGTGGGATGCATCAGGCTTCCACGCCCTCGAGAAGCCCTATAATAAGGGACATAAGACAGACACTCCAATCCCCCAGCGTCCATACATGCTAGTGATGACCAACATGAATACTCCTCTAATCAAAGGTTGCTGCCCTGACCGGACCCCTTGGAATGTCCTGACAGAGGTTGTGTATTTAACTGGTGTCAATGCAGATATGGTTCTAGGAAGAGTTTCACAAACCACGTCTTAAGTCTATGAGGGAGACTCGGACTAGGTGAAATGTTCTGAGGAGGAATCCATGAATGGAAGAACCGACAGCCCATCACCCATTTTCGATCAAGGAGAAGACGTCCCTAAATATGTTGCTGATGTCGACCACCTTTGGAAAGCAGTAATGCGGGGCAACAAAAACTGCACTTCTCATCCATGAATGAGACGGATGCGCGCACCCAGGAAAAAGCATCGGAAACAGAAATGGTGAACCTGACGGGAAGTTATTCTCCTCAATTTGAAGATTAATAGTGATTGGGAATCAATAGATTGACGTTTCACTGGATCCAGCTATCCGACGCGGGGTCCTGCCAAGCAAATAGCAGGCCTGCTATGAAACTCACCAGAAGTTGGGGCAGTAGACCACTAGAAATCCCATTTTGTGACATTGTTAGTGTGGATACCTCTTAGCAATCTTGGGAGACAAGATGGAACTGGGGAATTGGTCATTGATTCCTTTTTCATTCAGCACTGACAAATTCATCTCCCTGCATCTGAGGAATCAAGTTCCTTCCCAAGGAACGCGATCACCACCCGCCCACCGACACAAGAGAAGGGGAAATACCAACACGGAAATCTCGCGTGTTTCTGCCTCTTCCACGACAGTCTCAATGGCCATGAATATGGTGTGCCCATGCCCATATACCCATTAGATGTTATTCAATGAAGTGTAATTATTTACCTCCTGTGTCATTACAAGGAGGAGGGAATATACCCAACTCGGGATATGGCCCACCTAGACCTGGAGGTGTCCGCTCTTTGCTGTCAACACTACCCTCAAGGGATGCATAGGGAGCCTTTGCTCCCCACCATTAAATACAACCACTTCGGGAGCCTGTCCCTAGAGCACCTTGATGACTCCCTGCCTTATGCTAATGAGGTAGGTGTCATCCGACCCAGCCTGGTTGGAGTATCAATCTTAGGGATCCCAGCAAGGGCTCCTACCCGACCACATCAGTGATACTTCCCGGTCTTGCTGGGGGAGGAGTAGGTAAGCTACATGCCGGCACCACCAGCCCCGGTTCATCCAACCCGACGCGAGCGTTGGGCTCAAGAAGAGGACGCCCGCCAAGGGGCATCAATGTCGGTAGTTGCTGTGGCCCGAGCCACCACCGACACATATCATCAGTTCCCTGCATACACTAAGTAGGGGAACTTATACGCCCAACTGGGATTGAGGCCCCATCCACCCCATGGGAAGGAAAGGTCGATTCTCTTGGCCCCAGGAAAAAACAGTGGTCTCCGTGAGCCAACCTGCAGTGATGCCACCCCGTACAGAGTTCCTCCCCATACCACTACCAAAGGGAGCGTGGGCCTTCCTCACTTCAAGGCTAGGCATAGATGTCCTCTCCATGCCACCCCAATCCGAATGAAGGTCTTCCCCATGGTAGTGATACTCAGTACAGAAGCCTCTAGAGTTTCCATTACGCTGGATATGGAGTCCTTCCTCCTACCCCCGACTGCTGATGTAGGGAAATTGCCCATATGGTCTCTTTCCAAAGTGGGGATACTCCCTACACCCTCTCAGCAACTGTTGAATGTCCTCCTCACCTCAGAAACTGGAGGGTTGAAGGTCAGTCTCACTCCACCCGCACACAGCATGAAGGTCATATCCGTGTACAGCTAGACCATTGTAAGGACCCTCCTCGCACTGAGTTCGCCCAGGAAAACAAGCATAGAGGTCCTACCCATGCTCCTTCCAGTTTCAGCAGAGGTTTTTCATGCTCTAGTGCTATCCATGGAGTTCCTCCCCATGTCTCTTTCGACATTTTTCATGGTGCTCCTCACACCCCGACTTTCTCAGGTGGAAACCCTCTCCACCCTATAACCAGTGTGGCCGAATTACCCCATGTCAGAAATCATCCCTCTCCTGAGGATCCACCTAGGGGTAGGTAGGTAGGTCATCACTGCCACAAGAATAATCCCGATAAGGCCTGGACGGAGATCAAACCGGTCCACTTCTCAGACTCTAAAGCAGAGTATGAATCAGCTCTGAAACCCTCCCCTTGCTCATCCGAGTCAAGGGATGGGGAAGGAACAAGGCACATCTGCCTAGTACTCCGAAAATGCGAGGTCCACAGGATTACCTCCTCCATCCACAAGTTTATCTTGGAGGATGAAATTTCGGTGACCCCGTAGGTTACGGTTGTGCAATCACCATCATCATCACCGTAAGCGCTCTCTACCTTCAGAAGAGATCACAAAGAGCTATTTTGGGGACCAATGGTAGGCGAGCAGCATTGCGGCCCATCACGAGTAGCCCTAGCCCCTGATCTGGGAACTGTAGCTATCCTCCCATCCAATCACGACGTAGCGGCCAGGTCGCTACTGTCTTTAGAGGATAGCCCGATATTCGGTGGCCATTCATCCCATTCTCCATATTATCCACCGGCCGACCTGCCATCCCAATGGTATACCTCCGTACCACCACTAGTTCCTCATCCCCGCCTAGTTGATGAGTGGCGAAATCAAGGGCCAGACCCTGAATCCAATCCAAGGAGCTTCTGAAACATCCTCATAGTGGACTACTTCCCTGAGAAGTTATGGCCCGTGGTAGCGCATAATTTCTGCATATTGTAATCCCTCACTCCAGAGGAAGTTGAGTGTTTCTGATACACCCTATGGGTGACACATTTCAATCTTCTTCATCTGTGCATGGTCTATCCAAAGATCCAAGTTCATTTGGAAGGCATCAACACGAAATGATGTCTGGTTGATCTGGTCACGCTCCCTGTGGCCCAATTCCATGAGTCACCAGGTCGCCGTGATGCCCTCCAGCATCAATGCGTTCAGAGTATCAAGGTAATCCCCAAAATTATCATGGAGGATACCCCCCCCCCACATGAAAATCTATTGTTGGGGGCTGTATGATGCCCTCCTCATGAGTCAAATTCGGTGGCAGCCTGACCTGCTAGGCGATATCAAGGATATGCCCCCAGGAAGGGTCATGATCAATATGGCTGACCTAGTGGATGAGGAGGACAAGCTGGAGCTTCTCGATGGTGACCTACCCCCCGAGGGTATGACACCACTATTGGACCCATCGGGAAGGGTTATGTGCCAGCAGAGGAACCTACAAGGCCTCCCTATACCCACTGAGGAATTGAATCTCAGCATGAATTATGGTAAGGGAAAAGATAATTTCGAAGCTATCAAGAACTCTGACCCATCTACTTCAGGGAAGAAGATGGAGGAGGACCCTAAAAGGCCATGTTTCACCAACAACATGCTGAGAAAAAAAAGATTGTCAACGAACTCCTGGCTGAATTCTCTACAGAGCGACGGCCCGTCTAGAGTAATACTAGGCTAGTACAACAGGGGAAAGAACAACTTCCCCTTGGTGAGATTCCCCTAGGAAACCTTGATCAATATGCACCCACAGATAGGGATGAAGCCGGATTTCATGTAAAGAGGGCATGGTATATCTTGCCAAACCATCTTAAATGCTGTTGCAATCCAAGGAATTCGGGCTGGGTCCCCCCCAGCTGCCCCGCAAGTCACTCCACCAACTACTACACGAGCCGTTGAGCCTGTCTACCATGTTGAAGAACCCTACAACGAACTTATAGTTAGGGATCTCGGTCAAGACAAGGACCCCCACCCAGATGATTCTATGGTGGTGCTCATAGACCACCTTGAGGCATTAGAATCGTGACAAGTTGTAATCCCACATGATGGTAAGCCATATCCGGCATGGGTGGATGATATGTCGGCACCTCTGAGTTTCAAGAATCCCACCATCTCCCCCTTTAAAGGGATGGGGGACCCGCTGCAGCACCTGGCCTACTTCATCTCAAGTTGTGGGCCCATGTTATGCACTACAATGCAGTAAGAGGCTGCCAAAATCTGCTGTTTAATCCAGACATTGGAGGGGCCAGCATTCGTCTGGTACATCCAACTCCCCGTCAGATCTGTTACCAGCTGGGAGGACCTTCGCAGGCAATTCCACAACCATTTCAGCTCTACCACCCAGAAAACCATCATCGCAAACCTCTTCAAGTGAAAGCAAAGGCCTACTGGGCAAGTTGCAGACTTTATTGCCCAGTGGAAGGGGCTCACTTACTCCCTTGACATGCCACTGACTCTGGAGAAACTACAGTCGATGTGCGTGGGGAACGTCAAGACTGGACTAGTTCCCTCTCTGATCACCCAGAACTACCCTGTAGGATTTTCAGACATCTCTGATAAAGCCCAGTTCCTGGAGGAAGCCTTGCAACATGACAGCTAGGCACGTCTGTTGTCGCCTTTAATTCTAGAAAAAACGGATTCCAGAGTCATGCCTACCATGGTGGACCAAATAGAAGCCCCCAGACAGCTGGAGTTACTACCTTTGGCACCATCCCCACAACCTCACAGTGGCCCTCCTCCTCAGGTGCAACCTCTGGCTCAGCAGCGTCCACCTCAGAATTGGCATGTGCCTCCGCGGAATGTGACACCACTACCCGGGTAGGAAAATCAGGGTCTGACTCCTCGACAGGCCCCTCCGTCTCCTCGTCAGGTCTAGGATCCAAGGGCACCCTTTCCGGAAAGAAGAAACTAGACCTATTAGTTCAATGAGAATCAGGTCCCTGGTAACTTTCGTAGCACCTTAGTGTAGGGGATTGTATGCTTTCCTAAGTCTAGAAAGCCAAAAGAGGTGAATCTCATTGATCGCCCCAACTACTTCCCCTATCATCGGATTTTGGGACACACCCTCAAGCAGTGATATGTGTTTTAAGATTGGATTTATGACCAGGTCATCAACAACATAGTCAGGTTGGGCCCGGCCCAAGGACAAGTTGCAGGTGTTTTTGTATGGCCAGAGAGTGGTAGCGGAAGAGAAGGTGAGTGGAATCAGGTTTCTAACCACAGGTCCCAGAAGTATGATGACTGGATGGCTCGCAAGACAGTTGCTCGCACCCATGGAATCATTTGGGCATGCCTGAATCAGCTGAAGCCTTCAGAATCTATGACCGCCACTTATGAATTATCATCTCAGCCGGCCACATCCCAGAAGAGCAAGCATTGGAGGCGCAAGGGGAAGCAACATGCCCCACCAGTGCCATCATCATCCCACACTCTCGGTGATTTTATGCCCCCTGAGATGGGAATTCCTCCCAGAATCCACCCAATAGTGGATGAATCTTTAAGTGATAGTCAAGAGTATGCTTCAGTTAATACTGTAGAGTTGGTAAATCCCTATATGACTCCCGAAGATTGGGAGTTCCAGGCAAACCTCCCCAACGTCCCCAGCAGACGCCAACATTGGTGGATCCGTAGCCATATGGGTCATTGAGGCACATCAATTGGCACCTCCAGCCAGGCCGTGCATGCCACCGAGACCATAAAACAAGCCCAGCGCAGAGCTCAGCATGTGCATCCTCTTCATCCAATGTCATCAGGACCGCCTCTACCACTGTTTGTGCTGCTCGATCAGGAAGAACCACTTCGGTCGTGCCGCAACTAGCTTCACTCGGCTACATGCCAATCTCAGTCATCCAGTCCTCATCTGACAGCTACTCTCTGGGCTTCGACTAGTGAACTGTGGGACATGCCCAGCACCAGTCAGCCACCGGTCTAGACGGCATGGCCCGCTTTTCCTCTTGTCAAAGAGAGGCCTCATATAAGCAGAATTCCGCATCTGGCGCAGAAGTATGATGTCCACAAGCACTATGTCGGCATCCTAGGGAGGCGTTCCATCCTTTAATACCTCATGTTGTTTTCAGATATGCGTAAGCCCATCGCTGAGGCTTTGAGAAGCCGTATCCAGTTTGAGATGGAGGTAGCAGATGTAGTAGCCTTCCATGTTGAAACAGTTGAGAATGATGAATGTCATGCAATCATTTTGTTCTCATAAGAGGATGAAGGTTCTCACATACTGGGGCACATCTTCCCACTGTACATCACTGGCCAATTTAAAAGTGTGAAGGTTCACCACTATCTTAATGACACCGACTTTGGGATCAACCTTATCCCGATGTGAACATTGCAGATGGTGGGGTTATCTGAGGATGACCTGACTTCCTTAGATTTAAGGATCTAGGTATAATATAGGAAAGAGAAGACCCCAGTTGGAATGATACATTTGAAGACCTAGTATGGTGGCCTAGTTTCCAGTACCATGTTAATGGTTGTCTCCCAGGACACCATGTACAACGCATTTATGGGCAAACCATGGCTCCACCTGCACGCGGGGGTACCCTCATCTTATCACCAGTGGCTCAAGTACTCCCTTAATGGTCGAGTAGGCGTACTCCAATGTGATGGATCTCCATTCACCCCTTATGATGTCTGCTACCTGGATTCTGACTATTACAAGATCAAGGATAAGAATATTCAGGCAAGTGAAGTCAAACCCATCACGGTCGCAACTGACCCCTGGGCAGGTCTGGATGACGCCTTCGTCATCCCAATCCATCGATTGGATAACACAACCCTCGATATGGGCCAATGGTTTTTTGTCTCTGGTACAAGAGGAATGCATATTCTCAACTCCAAGAGATGGTGTAAAAGCACCTCTTACTTCTACACAAACATGGATCAGGTGATACCGGAACCTCCCACCCTTGTACGGTATTGGGATGTCTACCCCCTGGCAACGACAGTACGTCATACGTGTCTGTTTTTCCAGGCTGGTATTAACTGGATCAAGTTGATGTGCCACTATTTCTTTGATATCATCAAGTGTGTCCCCTTGGGCTGAAGACCAGATGGGATCGGATTGACAGCCTTCATAGCTATGGTCTCAGTGGCGCATGAATCTCCAGATATGTTGTCCATTACTATCCAGGCAGGTAACTACCTCCCGTCAGGATCATCTAACACAGAGGAAGCTTCTCCCACTGAGAATCCCTCCTCCACAAGAAAAGAAGAGGATCTAGATGTTACTCGCCCCACCTTTGATGATGGCTTCTCCACTACAGTCGATGAAATAGTTCAGGTGAACCATGGTAGCGAGGCAGATCCAAGACCCACATTGATTATTTTCGCCAAGTACCTCGAGGAGAAGCAGCGGTACGTGGACATCCTGAAATAGCATCATGATATGTTTCCCTAGAGTTATGATGAGATTCCTTGACTAGATCCTCAGGTATTCATCCACCACCTCGGTCTACCAACAAATCATCGCGGGTTTATAGAGCCTCCCAGGAAGATGCACCACTCTCACGGTGTGATGGTCGAGGAAAAAGATGAAAAGCACATCAGAGCCAAATTCATCAAGGAGGTCCAGTACCCTAAGTGGCTTACCAACATTGTTCCAGTCAGGAAGAAAAACATATAGATCAGAGTCTGCATCGACTTTTGATATCTCAATTGTCACTGTCTGATGGATTTTTCCCCTTGCAATGACAAAATTTTTGATCGAAGCCACGACCGGGTTCCAAGTTCTCTCTTTCTTGGATGGTTACTATGGATATAATCAGATCCGGATGGCCCTAAGGATGATGATTCCACCTCTTTTAGGGTGCCCCAATGTACTTTATGTTACCAGGTTATTCCCTTTGGCCTGAAGAATGCAGGTGCCACCTATCAGCGGGATATGTACTGAATATTCTAGCAGATCCTCGGGACATTGGTGGAATGCTATGTGGACGATCTAGTGGTCAAATCTCACTATTGCCAGGACCATCTCAAGGACTTTGAGAAAGTGTTCAGCTTCTTCCGTTCCCCCCATCTAACGATGAACCCATTGCAATGTGCCTTCACAGTCACCTTTGGGAAGTTTCTTTGCTTTTTTGTCAGGTATCGGGGCATCAAGATCAACCCAGAGAAGATCAAGGCAATCAACTAGATTCCTCCCCCGAGCAATATTCAGTTGATTCGAGGTTTTCAATGTCACTTACCCTGCATACGCCAATTCATTGTGAATCTGGCTGGAAAGTGTAAGCCCTTTTCTCATCTAATGATGAAATCCTCTTCCTATGAATGGGTTAAAGAGTTCCAGAATACGTTTGAGGAAATCAAGCAGTATCTAATCTATCCTCCAGTCACGATTCCACCCATCCCCTTCAAGCCACTAATCCTGTACACGACTTCCCTGGAATGATCTATCGGTGCCCTTCTTGCCCAGAAGAATAATTCGGGGATGGAGAACATCCTCTACTACCTCAGCCGCATGCTCTTCAATACAGAGACCAGATACCCCCTCATCAAAAAGAGCTACCTTGCGCTCGTATTTTCTGTGTAGATGTCGCAACATTTCCAACAGCACCACGACGTACAGCAGGTATCTCAGGTAGACCCACTGAAGTACATCCTTAACCACCCCATATTTACCATCCATCTATCATGGTGGGAAGTAATCCTCCAGTAGTTTGACATCAGGTTCGTGCCTCATAATTCTATCAATGGATATGCATTGGAAGACTTCCTTGTTTCCAATCAAACCCCCACGGACCAGTCTCCGAACCTGGATTTTCCAGACGCAGAAATCCTCTCGGTAGATGATGTCATCCCGTGTTGGAAGATGCACATAGACGGTGCCTCCTGAAGCCCCACTGATAGGAGACTCAATGATCCTAGACTCAATAGAGTGGTCCTAGGTAATGTATTTATTTCTCTGACGCAAGGAATTATTCGATATTCATTCTTGTCGTTGAAAGGCTACACCGAAAACAAGGCAGAGTATCAGGCTCTTATCCCTGGCCTCGAGCTATCCCTTGGCCGGCCTGGCAGCATCACTTTCATAACCTAAAAAGGATGATCTGATCATACACGTGAAGTCCTTTCTCCAGTCACCCTAGATGATGACGACATCCTACAAGTAAGACATCTTACCACTGGAGCCTCCATGTAAGGACCCCAAGATTCTTTGGATGCAGTGGTTGAAGCGACTCCCGACTGGGGAGCCCCTTTTGTCTGGTATCACCAAAATTGATTCCTACCAGTTGATCAGGCCAAGAGTGAGTGAATCCATTGTCGTGCGTTGTAGTTTACCCTTTAGAGTGGTCCCAGTCTTGAGCAGATCCTCTAAAAGTGTGGTTTTGATAGTGTTATCCTCTACTACATCCAAGGAGTCATGATTTCCCATGTCATGCACGGGGTTCATATCAGTTCATGCAGTTCCCACAAGGTTGGGCCAAAGCTATCCCATTAGATCTGGAGACTGGGGTACTTCTGTCCCTCCATGATCCATGATTTCATCGAGTTTTCCAAGAGATTCCACGCTTGGAAAATTCATGCTCACTTCATGCATCTGCAGCCAGAACCCCTCCAAGCCACCAAGTACTCTTGGCCATTTGTGGTGTGGAGACTCAATGTCGTGGGACCATATCTACCAGTAGCAGCTCACCTATGCAGGTTCATCTTGACCACCACATATTTCTTTTCAAGTGGGAAGAGGCAGTTCTGCACAAGGTGGTCAAGGCATGTTCTATCATCGACTTCGTGATCTCCCATGTCATAAATCAATTTAGGGTCCCTCATGCCATCCTCACCGATAATGACACCAACATCCGTGTAGACTAGTTGAAGAAATTTTACGCCAAGTACAACATCTTTTTGAACCATACTTCCCACTATCACGCACAGAAAAATGGACAAATCGAGGTGTTCACCAAAACCCACTCTAATATTTTGCAGAAAATGGTTGGTCAGAACAAGAAGAGTTGGCCGGAAAATCTCCCCAACATCCTCTGGGCCTGTCGTACAACTAATCATAATTCCACCCAGGCGACCCCATATTCCCTAGTGTACAGAGCTGAGGTTGTCCATCCCATCGAGATGCAACTTCCCACGTTACGCACAACGGTCTATGACCAACAGGTGCCAGATAAGGCAGCCAAAAAATTTCTAGCTGAATTGGATACACTTGACAAGAATAGGCATCGTGCCCTGCACAATCTGGAAATGCATTAGAATAACATAGCTAGAGCCTACAACAAGAAGGTTCACCTCCGCTCTTTTCTGCAAGGAAACCTGGTATTGGACCTCAAGGTGCTAATGATCCCCGACAGGAAACTACCCATGTTTGAGCCCAAATGGGAAGGACCATACATAGTTCACAGGGTTTACCCCAATGGAGCATACTCCCTGGTGACCATGGATGGCGAGCATATAACACCCCCCACCAATGCCAAGTTCCTCAAGAAATACATTTCATGAGCCTAATAGTCCTGCATGACCTTAAACTATATGGTCTTGCACGACCTTAAACTGGATAGTTCCACACGACCTTAACCTGGATGGTCCTACACGACCTTAAACTAGATGGTCCTGCACAACCTTAATCTCAATGGTCCTGCACGACTTTAAACTGGATGGTCCTCCACAACCTTAAACAGGATGGTCCTGCATGACCTTAAATTGCATGGTCCTGCATGAAAATAAACTTTATGGTCATGCACGCCCTTAAACTAGATTGTCATGCTTGACCTTAAACTGGATGATCCTGCATGACATTAACCAGGATAGTCCCGCATGACCATAAACTGCATGATTCTCCCACATGACCTTAAACTGCACAATGGTCCTGCATGACCTTAAACTATCCAGTCCTACATGACATTAAATTGTGAATCATCCTGTAAGATGTTACACTTCATCCTTAGATCTACGTATGGCTTGATTCCCATCCGCATGGGATACACGGGAATGCTCAAGCTTTTCTTCTTAAGGCCTACCCCGAAATTATTCTCTTTGACTATTTCTTCATGGATATAGTTCTCTTAGTGGATCTTTGTATGAAATGGTGTAGGATTCCATAGCCCCACTCATACTAGGATTATAATGGTCGCACCATGTGCCCACTCCCCGTTCTGCTATCCTCTCTTCATCCTCAACGCATGACGTTAAACTACATGGCCTTCAAGAACTACGTATGGATTGATTCCCATCCTAATGGGATACATAGGAGTTCCCTGAAATTTCATCTACTGGCCTAGCCCAGATGACAGATCTTCTCCTCGGGTCAAGACATATGGTGGGGTGAAAACTTTTTCCCCAATTCACGCCGATCTAATCTTGATCCGTCCATACCTCCCGCTCCTTGGAGAAGTTCGACTCTTTCATAGATGGGTACAACTATGCTTCACCCACTCCTTTGATCGGGACTCCATCATCATCCCCTTCCAAAAGGGCCCCCAAATGGTATGGATGCTAGGCCAAAAGGATCTCTTACAACTTCGGGTCAATGCCCTCATGGATGATGAGTAACATGACGATACAAGTCCCGCATTACGAATATGGTCAACGGTCGATGCTCATTTTTTGTTCGCATTTCATGTCACTATAGAGACGTTGTGTTTCGAGCATGGTCAATAGTTGTTCTGTGACATTAAAACCACCCCAAGATGTCCCAAACATTGAGTGTAGTGGTTCATTCTACCATGTTGTATCTCCAAGAGATGAACTCCCTTTGAGAAAAGCCATCTTTTTGACCCCCATATGACGGGGGGAGCCAGGACCGACTCCTTTTTTCCCACACTGAGCACTGCTCACATGGGAATAGGGGTTGTGATGAGGCGTTAACCATACGAGAAGTTGTACGGGATTCCCATCTGAGGCCCAGCCTCTGGCCCCTTGGCCTTTTCGGGCCGCTGACCCAGGTTCTCTCTTATGGGATCGTATGGTGTGGTATGGGATTATGTCCTCATTCATGTAGGGTTACTTTTCGTGTCATACACATCCCCAGATTAGATAACTTATCCTCTCTTCATCCTTACTACAAGACGTTAAACAACAAACTGGTCGGGCCATCCCGACCAAGGCCCAGCCTCAGGCCCCTTGGACTTATCAGGACCCGTCCCATGTTCTTACCTAGAGTGTATGGTGTGGTATTGGATTATGTTCTCATTCATGTCAGGTTATTCGTAGTAGTGTACACCTCACTAGTGTGGGACATCTTACTTCTCTCATCATCCTCACTGCAAGACGTTAAACTACAAACTGGTCATGCCTTCCCGACAGAGGCCCAGCCTCAGGCCCCTTGGCCTTTTCTGGCCCCCGGCCCAAGTTCCTATTTTGGGTTGTATAGTGTCGTATGGTATTATGTACTCATTCACGTTGGGTTACTCGCCACGTCGTACACCCCCCTCATTAGGTTATTCTACCCCTATGTGCGATCCTAGAACTATGTATGGCTTGATTCCTATCCTCATGGAATACGTAGGACCGCTCGAACATCTTGTCTTCGAGTCCAACCCCATCATTTCCCCTTGGCCCACATTCCCCCAGAGAGGAGTATATGGTGTGGTATGGGATTATGCTCTCACACACACTGGGTGTTGTAACAACCTTTCCATTTACCTCCTCCTCATGAGGGTTTTCCATCATCTTGTGTTATCCTCGTCTTTTCAAATTGGCCACTCTCAAGATGAGCCCCTCAATCCTCTTAGATGATTCACTAATGGACCTAAGGGTATTCTGGTTTAATACTTATACTATCAGACTCTACTCAGACATGCATTCACTCATTTTTCAGGCTTCATGTTCTCCCTCATTAGGGCTTCCATCACCTTTCACACCTGAAGGGACCCCCAATTGACCTGGATGCTAGGCCTAAGGGATCTACTACCATTATAAGCCAACTTTCTATATGGTCTCAGACAAAAATAGATACATGTACCATGTTGCGAACATGGTCAGCGGTTGGCGGTCATTTGTTCGTCCTCATTTCAGGCTAGCACGATATGGATGCTGTGTTTCAAAGATGGTCAATAGTCAGCCTCTATCGTCACGCCAACCCCATTATGCCCAAAATTTCAGTTACATGATTAATGGTATTCTCCACCTCATCATGTCCAAGTAGAACTTCGAAACACTTGTTATTATTCCTTAGTGCGCATACGTGTGTTAGGAAGAAAAAATATGTGATGAACCAATCACTCGGGGCTCCATCGATTTCCCCTTTGCATGTATCTCATGTATTGAAAATGCCTTATTATCCCTTGTTTCCTACATTGAGTTCAACTCACATAGGCTTAGGGATTTGGTAATGGTCCGCCTTTACTTGGGATAGCCATGATTCTCCATGGTTCGAGTTCTAAGACCTTAAACAAAGAACTTTCTATATTACCCCTTCATAGAACTACATATATCTTCATTCCCATCTTCATGGGATACGTAGGACTTCCCGAATGTCTAGACTTCTGGTCTAGCTCTATCTCTCTAAAATCTATCATCCATCATGGCCCCTTGGCCTACCCTTTCCCGTGGAGGGGAGTATATGGTGTGTTATGAGACTATATCCTCATTCACGTTGGGTTTGTAATGACCACCCCACATACCTCTCCCACCTGGGAGTTCTCTATCATTATATTCTATACTCATCCCTTCAAATTGGTTACTCTCAAGTTGAGAACCCTCCTCGAACCATGTCGGAAATGAACCAATCTGCTTAAGAGTACTCTCGTTCAGCATTTGGAGTGTTGGGTTTTGCGTGGACATGATTTCTCCCATTCTCAGGCTTCGTGTTCCCCTTCATTTGGGATTTCATAATCTTTCATGACCAAAGGGACCCCCTAATTGCATGGAGGCTAAGCGTAAGGGCTTTCCTACCATCATGGTCCAACATCCTCTAGGGTCTTAGACAACAAATCGATACGGTTCCCACGTTTCAAACATGGTTAGGGGTTGACGCTCATTTTCTTATCCCCATTTCAGGAAAACACGATATAGATGTTGTGTTTTGAACACGGTCAATAGTCATCCTCTATCGTCATGCCAAACCCATTAAGATAATAATGTTTGTTACATGATTCACATCATTTTCCACCCCATCATGTCCAAGTGGAATTTTAACACCCCTGGTACTATCCCTTGGTGCACATTTTCACGTTAGGAGGACAAACCCACGGTAAAGGAATCATTCGAGGCTCCACACTGACTTCCCATCTCCATTGTCCAAGATCTAAGACCATAAACTAAGATCTCTGTTAGAACTACATATGGATTTATTCCCATCCTTATGGGATACGTAGGAACACCCATAAGTCTCGTTTTCAGGTCCAGATCAATTGGGATCTAGTTTCTCCTGCCCCTTACCCTTTTCCCCTATTTTGTCCCCTTGGCTTGATGTTTCATTAATGGAATCACATATGGTACTACATCTATTCCGCATGACGTTAAAATACATGCATGGTCCCATCACATGACCATAAACTGTGACATTATCATCCTGGACACACAATGAAAAACGGCACTGCATCATGATTTCCTCACTAAAAGGGACACCATGTTTGTTATCGGCGACACACCATACCATTTTTCAATGCCTGCACATGGCTTGATTCTTGTGGTGATGCCAGGAATTGTTATCCTAGGCCTGTCGCTTCAAAATAACATTCATCTAAAAGGAAAAAACAAGACTCATCAAATACCTCTTCTTTTGATGTGAGGGACATGCCTGCATGCCCCTTTTATCCTTGGTACTGATACCTTACCATGCCACCTCTTAGAACTATGTGTAGATTCATCCCCATCCTCATGGGTACGTTGAAACGTGTATGCATCTTGCCTCGGCCCCATATTAACTTTTGTTTTCAGTCCCTTGACCTAAAAACTTCCCATGGAAGACGTGGTGGTCATAACCCTAGGTTCCCATTCACTATGGGTTTTATAAACACCCCACCATGTGCCTCCAGCATTTCCTAACATCCATGCTCCGAGCTCTATGACCATAAACTAAGCCCCCTTTTAGAACTCTAATTGGCATGATTCCCATACTCATAGGATACATCAAGACACCCAGGCATTCACCTTGGTACTAGCCCCAAGAATCATAAATCTTATTCCTCTTCATTTTTGGGCCCCTGACCTGACCAATTATGGGGAACCATGTAACTAAAGCTTTTTCGTGAACATGTTCAGGATGCCCCACGATGACATTGGGAAGCAACAACCCCCTCACTAGAGAGGTCCTGTCTAAAAGAAGAAATGATAAATGTTCAACCCGATGTGCACACCTAATGTGCCTCCACCATAGTGGCGTAATTTCAAGAGTGTGGGATTTTGATCGAACAAACCATCACTCCACATTCCACGCTTTGCGTGCCCCTTATTCAGACCCTCATCCTCTTTCATCTCTGAGGGAACCCCCAAACAGTATGGATGCTCAGCCTATGTCCCGCCTATTGTCCTGGTCCAACGTTCTGGAATACTAAAGGATGAAATTTTGAGTCTGGCCCAATGTTTCAAACATGGTCTGCGGTCAGCCCTCATCTACTATCATCATTCCAGGCTAACACAATAAAGATATTGTGTTTCAAATGCGGTCAACAGTTATTCTTTATTGTCATGCCACCCCCTAGTGTTCTGAATCCTGGGTATCATGATTCACACCTTCCATTCCCCTGTTCGTATTTATTCCAAACTCCCCTGGCCTTACTTCATTCGTGCGCAAGAGCACATTGGGAAAATGGTAATTCCGCTGTTTCGAGAGCCTCAGTATCCAGTCAGGTCTCTCCCATTTCCTCCTGGAAATCTAGACCGGTTGTTCAAGCCCCGGATGCCCAAATATTGGTTTTCACTCCAATGTTTGGATGGGTTGATAAGGTGGTCATCCCTTGTTTTTCACAACGAGCATGACCCACGTGAGCTTAGGGAATGATTGTTGGAAACTCCGAGAACATCATGAGGATGTAATAGAGCAATGTAAACAATAGAACGCATGCATACTATGGAATCAAACAATCAAATCATGAACATACTTTCAAGGGTTTGTAATCACTATAGTACCCGAGGGTCGACTCCCCCCATGTACAGGTTGACCTCTTAAAAAGAGAGTAGCAGCTCCTCCACCCTATGGCTAGTGGCGTCTAGGAGTTGTTTCCATCTGTTCAGCTCTCGCTTCTCCTCGGCAGTGAGAGGGCTCAATTTGTTGGCCGTAATCTAGGCCCGCTCCATGTCAGTCTAGATGTCCATTATCTCCTCATAGGATCACTTCAATCTCTCCTTGGCTTCTGCCAGTTGTTCCTTCAATTGCAATATTAGCTCAGATTGTGTGTTGAGGGAGTTTGAGTTCTCGTCTGCCCGATTCTGTAGCTGTTGGACCTCATCTTCAGCCTCCTAGAGCATCTTCATGTTTACTTCCCTCCACCACTACTAGCCCACATCGAGGCCATAGTCAGACTCTTGAATCTTTTCTGCCAAAAGATCTCAGACGAGCATGTGAGGACACAGGGCATCCACTCCTCAAGAACATAGTTCACACAGTCGCGAGTGAAGTCTATACATCTCATCCAACCATAAAAATTGGGGGGTGTCATTGATGAAGCGCGTGATCAGCTTCCATGATCGGAAAAAGACTATCTTTCTATCCTCTTCATCGGAGTTCGTGTCATCCCAGTCGGCACGATTGGAAGGCTCATAAGCGGGGAACGCCCCCAGGAACTCTTCATTGGGGTCTTCATCTAGTGTTTGATCAGGTGTGGCGGGACTGGGGCTGTCTGACTGGTCCTCATAATCGATCCCCACATCAATGATCTCAGGCACAGCCCTACTGATGGTCCCATCAGTGATCGGGAGCACCGCGGCTTGGTCAGTTTGGTGGTCCA
Source organism: Viscum album (assembly GCA_963277665.1). NCBI lineage: Eukaryota > Viridiplantae > Streptophyta > Magnoliopsida > Santalales > Viscaceae > Viscum > Viscum album. The sequence goes on along the minus strand of OY728151.1, from coordinate 1,814,833,707 downwards.
CCTCCACGACCACCGACATTCTCCTAGGAAGGACGCCGCCAGAAGCCCCAACCAACCTCGCCAAGGGGACCCATAACATTTGAAGAACTGTATGCGCTAAAAGGATACACGGATGTTAGTAAAAATGGTTAGGGTGTGACAGGAATACAATTGGATGAGGGGACTTAAAGAGATTGAATCCATGGTCTAGCTGTTGGGTGGATGTTGTCAGGACCCTGAAGTATGGCCCCCACGTATATGGTCGGATGGTCTGAAAACTCTAGAGGGGTCACCTCAGGTGTCCTAGGCCCACTGTATGTAGAAAAATATGTGGTGCCAGGCATGGATCTTGAAGGTCCTACATCTACATCCTCCATGGGACGAGATTAATTTCTATATATAAGACCCTCATGCATGATTCATAGGTTAACAAGGAGTCCGGAATGACCTCAAAGCAGGTCTCAAAGAAGGGGGGTTTGGAATTTTTACTTCAAGGGCCTCTGGGAACTCTTCATGATTTGAGTCTTGAACTCCAACTTCGCCCTCATACAATGGGATCCCTCTCCTGGCCTTGTATCCCCAGGAATACTCTTCTGATTCTTCCAGTAGAGGGAAGCGTTCTCTCAAATCAGAAGCCGACAACTATGGGGGAGTAGTGAGATTGAGAAACACATTGAGTCGATTTATCATTGGATGAGGGGCACCCTGGGAATGCAAAAATTCCTCCATCTCTTCCAGGTACCGCTACCTCACCCTCAATTGGTGCGGGCCTTTCCCCCATGGCAACCCCACAATTGCGGGATGCCCTTGCTGCCTTCTGACCCCTACCCCAAGGATAGGAAAGCTCAACATCACTGACTCGAACGGTTGACTTCTTCAGCATCTCTACTAGGTAGGCTGCCTCCCAACTCTGGGAATGTTCCATTACTAGCCCAAGAATGGTGGTCAGCAGAGGAAACTCGTTCAACATTTTCCCATCATCCCCACGTGAAAATGAGCCACATCTGCTCATCATGCATGGGTGTTCTTCATAGCGCACCTCTAGAAAGACCTGTGGGGTTAGTCACTACATACACAAAAATTTACTTTCAACCCGATGTGGGGTATACGGCTCGTATATGGGATCATGTTCCACCCTCTCCACCTGGACTCCACCTCGGAAGGCCAAGATATAGGACTAGTGCTCTTCCGTCCCCCGGTCGTCATCAATAAATACCCCCATCGGCAACAGAAAGAGGTGAAAATTAAATTCCTCCACCCTTCACACCCAATCTGGAACCGACAGTGTGGTCAAATTGGTTGGAAAGCTCCCGTAAGCATTCAAGATTGATTGGAGGAAGTTCGAGCACGGTGGAGAGATAGGGTTTGGGTATTCGTAAACCCCCCATATATGTGATGTTATCCACCCATACAAGAGGTGGAATGGCCCCAATACCCTCTGCGGCCTTTTTCCCTCGCTAATATGCCAAAACTCCTTATAAATAATGGTGATCATTGAGATTACTAGGTTGTACCACTCTCTTGTCACCAATTTGGACACCATAATGAATGTTCTCGGGCATACTCCCATGTTGGTATCCCTCACTGGTAGGATCCAACCACAGATCAGAGTCGCTATGAATGATGCCAGCCTGACTATTGGCCGTTGCTCGGTGTTGATGCTGAATCTGCACGTCTTCCACTACATGTCCTCCAAAATCTACTAGTACGAGTATTCCTTGCCCTTTTGATCCCCCTTTGTACAAGTTCGAGACCTCGCTAGAAACTGCCTGTTTTAAGGGAAGTTCAAGAATTGTTTGAACCACCGCCTGAAGTGCATATCCCTTACTGTCTCCTTGTACTCCCCGGGAACAAGCTCCATCAGTTCCATTGCCAACTGTCGAATTTTCTCTAGATCCTCCCACACACTCATGAAGGGGAGGAATTCATCATACATCACCCCCAGTATCAGTACCATCGAGATCTGGTGGACCTCCCACAAGCTGATACCAACCTCCCCTGGTGTAAATTAAAGGTATTGATCCTCAATGACCATCTACTCAACAGCTCTGGCATCAGTTGTTTAGGTTGATATATGTGGAATTGAGAGGCTCAGGCCACCACATACAAACCCACTCTCCTCTGATCAGCCCCAAACTCCTCACATGAGGTGCTTACCTAGTAGGCCCATGCCCAATCGTCTGTGAAGTTGCCGCCCTGGAGAAGGTCCCATTCCTCGGACCACCACTTCCTCAGGTTCCTCAAAGCCACCATCAGTATCGTGTGGTATAAAGGAGGAGATATCTCTAGCTAAAATGCTTTCCCATCAATGTTATTCAGGTGGTTTTATAAGCAATCATCTTTGACGGGTGTGAAATCCTCCCAGGAATGGCCATCAGCAGCCCTGAACCATCAGCGCTGGCATAGCGTACTCCAGAACCAGTAAGCTGGTTCGTCCCTACTTGCTTCAGGGATGATGATGTCATCCCTAATCCCAAAGCCATACAAATGCATCCTCCTACATATCGGGTAGTTCTTATGGCTCTCTGATAGCAACTCCACCAATGAACTATGGTCTGAGTGGCTACTGACTAACTCCCGCAGACCCAGTCTATTTGTCATCTCCTCCCTCCAGGCGGCATCCGCAAGAACCCCCCGACAACTTCTTGGTGAGCCATTTGGTTTTAGAACTTGGATGATTTTCAGGTTGGTTCACAAAGATTGTTCATGGGGAGCGTTCACGATGCTGGTTCGCAGAGAGATTTCACGAAGCTCATTCACGAATTCCTTCACATTCCTTCAAGCATGAGATCGTGAAGCACTGGAGAGGAGTCAAAAACTCATTGTGCACTGTGAAGCGAAGTCCTAATTCGCATAGAGCAGTCTCGGAGTAAGCGAAGCTTCTCAAATAGAGAGTTCTAAAGTCCAAAATCACGGAGACAAGAAGAGACAAAAGAGTGTTCAGGTCCCCTATTTATAGGAGGGGGACCATCAAAGCTTTGTTGTGTGTCCAAGCAAAAGCCTGCTTCGCAGTGTGTCCGTCCAGAGCTTCGCTTTCCCGCTTGGCGAGCCATATTCACGAGGAAGATTTTCAAATGACTGAAGATTTTAGTGATGGATCTTCGGACTTCGACCCTTGACTTCTCTGCGGCTCCCTGTCTGAGGGGGGGCATTTGTTAATGTCAAAATCTGGGAAGGATGAGAATTCACCGAGCCGAGGGCTGCCTCATGAAGCCCAATCATAGAGAACCGGCCACACTACACCATCGTGAATCAAGCAGGTGGTAACAATCCGTGACCCCCCTTGATGTTCGAGACCCATCGTTAAGTAAAGAGGAAGTAACTCTCTGCGATCACACTTGATGTTCACGACCCACCGTGAAGCAAGGAGGTGGTAACACTATGAGACCCCATTTGACGTTAGTGATGTGTCGTGTAGAAAACGACTTTATCATCATGCTGAGCGAGTGCTACTTCACGGTGCCTCACCACTATAAATACCAGCCTCCCCCAAGTTCAACGAATGGAAAATCTAACCTTTCGACTTCCGAGATCGCGAATCGTAAAGCATCCTTCTACTCTACAAACTATGAGCTATGCGAGGTACTTCTGCTCTACGAAGTGCCCCCCCCCCCTTTGTCTTGTTGTGTTCCCCTCTTCTAAGAGGGATGCCTCTCACGGAGCCTAAGGGCCTCTGCGATGGAATGGGTTCCCCAAGGGTACTCGGGTTGTTGCAGTGCATTTATGCTTCGCAAAACACCCTTCATGTACACATGATGCACATGAAAAGGTAGTGTCACAGTACTTCATGAAGAACAATGCTTCACGACACCTTACATCATGGGGAACCTTTTCTCCGCGAGGCGGTGCTCCGCAAATGCCTTTCCACATCGCAAAGCACCTCCCATATGCACCTCTACCCTATGCTAAGGCTGAGGCACCCCACATCGCGAAGCACACCCCTTCTCAAGTTCCCTCCGCCACGCGGAGCAACAGAGCATCACAAGGCCCCTGCCTATGAACCCCTCTACTTTGAAATTACTTTTCCCATGCAACCTCCTTGGTTTCCACAAGGTAACTTCAATGTCCCCTGGACAATACCACTCATTGCGTTGCTTCGCCTCATGGTTCTCCACATATTCATGCTAACAGATACTGCTTCTTCACATAGCCATGCTAACGTGGACCCCTCAATGGTTCACTCTATGACACCTCCTCTTCATGACATTCCCAGTCCCCTCTCTATACTAAGGAGCAGAGGGTACTAGTTATGTATGTCCTAGGGGTGTGGAGAAAACCCGCCTCTTTTGAGCTATAGGATGATAAACTGTGAATCACCATCGTCCTTAGCACACGATGTTAAACTGTGACCTCACCCCATGCCTCGCACTGCAGGTACCCCCACCATGGACATTTTCCATGCCCATTGGTCTCCACAGGGATGATATCCTACCTATGGGAGTGGATCTTGTCTTCAGGGAAAGGGCATCTAACTCAGTGTAAGCCCTATGCATTCTGATAGGAGGCAGCATCACTGCTTCTCTTTTCTTTTTTGGTCCCCAGGGCCAGCGAAGGTCGTGATGGGGAATAATGCTTATCTTTTCTTCAGTCCAAAGTCCCACTACCACTATGCTTTGTCATCATCGGGCCTCTTTCCTAGATTAATTCCCAACTTCTCGGGCTGCTAACCATGCATAAGCCCCTGTTTACTGTTTGGGCTATGATCACGAGTAAGCCCCACTCCACTTCCCATAGATGCACCTTTCGTGACGTGTTCATCGGGTCTCGACTATCTCTTGTTTCTCACACTGATCATGACTCACATGTGCTTTGTGTGAGCACCGACCATGACATCTTCCATGGGCCTCCTCAGAGTGTAAGCCCCAAATGAAACCCCTTGAACTACATGAACTCTGATCCTTGCTAAGTTAGGGTATGTAGGAAGCCTCCACGAGGTTCAAGCCCACCACCTGGTCATTCTGACCATCTTCACTTCGGTACACCAAATCCTTGGGAAGACAAGAGTGTAAGACCCACACCCATCTGAACTATGTAGACTTTGATCCTTGCTAAGGTAGTGTATGTACGAAGCCTCCATGAGGTTCAATCCCACCACCCGGTCATTCTGACCATCTATACGTCGGTTCACAACTCCTTGGGTGGCCTAGAGAGTAAGCCACACACCCACTTGTGCTACGTGGTCTTTGATCCTTTCCAAGGCAAGGTACGTAGGAGGCCTCTGTGAGTTTCAAGCCCACCCCCATCCATTGGACCTAAGGTCCTCCTCCACATCAGTTCATAGACACCTTGGGCCGCCTCAGAGCGTAAGCCCCATATTCCACCCAACTTACTTGAACTACAAAGTCTTTGATCCATGCCAAGGTGACGTACATAGGATTCCTCCACGAGGTTCAGTCCCACCACCCCGGTCCTAACCATCATCACGCCGGTGCACCAATCCCACCACCCATTGGACCCTAGGCCCACCTTCACATCGGTTCCCAACCACCTAAACTATGAATTCTTTGATCCTTGCCAAGGTACGGAATGTTTTAAGCCTCCCTCGGGTTCAATCCCTACAACCATAGGTCTCGACAATCTCGTGTTGGTGCACCGAGCCCCCCCCCCCCCATACCATCCGAACTGTGAGGACTTTGATTCTTACTTAGGTGATGTACGTAGGAAGCCTCCACGATGTTCAATCCCACCACCAGTTGGACCCCAGGTCAACCTTCATGTCAGTTCACCCTGTCCCACATGACGTTAAACTGTGGACCTCTTTCAGTGGTAAGCTATTGTCACTCAAATTCAGCGGGAAGCCATTGTCACTCCAATTCAGCAGTAAGCTTTTGTCACTGAATGCAGCAATAAACTGTTGTAACCTCAATCATGCAACGGCAAGCCATTTTCACTCATTTCAACAATAATCCGTTGTCACTCCATCCAGCAGTAAGTCATTGTAACTCCATGCAGCAGTAAGACGTTGTAACCTCAATCATGCAATGGTAATCCATTGTCACTCCATCCAGTGGTAAGTCGTTAAGAACACCAATCGGAGGTAATCCATCATCAGATGAACTACATGTAATTTGATTCCCATCCACTAGGATATGTAGGAAGCCTCTTTGAGGCTCAAGCCCAAAACCATGGTCATCCTCATGACGGGTCCATGTCATTCACCACCGCCTCATGAAAACTTCAATCATCCATCATGATCCTTACCCAGGCCGCCACATCATGGTGGGATCATGCCACTTCATACCCCATTCCACTCAACAGTAATCGGGAGGCCAACCACACATTGGCCCCGAAATCGGTGTTCCCTCTAGGGTGGTTCCCCTAGCTGATCCACTCTTTTCAGTGTTTTGATCAGTCCTATCTGCCTCCACTGAACGTTAAACATGTGGAATACCCTTTGTCAAACATGGGAAGATGAGGAAAACCTCATATGCATGCCCCTGGAATATGATTCCCGGTGTTTGATGTAGGATGCCTCGGGCTTCAACGCCCTTGATAAGCCCTATAATAAGGGATATAAGATAGATATGCCAATCCCCCAGCGTCCAGAAACGCCAGTGATTCCCAACGTGACTACTCCCCTAACCGAAGGTTGCTGCCCTGACCGCACCCCTTGGAATGTCCTGACAGAAGTAGTGTAATTAACTGGTGTCCATGAATATATGGTGCTAGGAAGTGTTTCATGAACAACGTCTTATGTCTATGAGGGAGTCCCTAACTAGGTGACAGGTTCTGATGAGGAATGCACAGAAGGAAGAACCGAGATCCCATCATCTATTTTAGATCAATGAGCAGATTTACCAGAACAAAGAGCAGACGTCGCCCGCCTTTAGAAAGAGGGAATGAGGGGCAACAAAAATTGCACCTCTTTTCCCGGAACGAGACGGATGAACGCGCCCCTACAAAAGCATTGGAAACAATGACGATGTTGATGAAACCAATGACCAAAATTAATTAACATCAGTCCGTATATTGATTCGACCAATGAGATTGAGGATGTTGATGAAACTAACAATCCATAAATAAATCCACAATAATGAAGATCCTAATGAACCTAAAGAAAATGATGAAACCAATGAAGACAATGAGTCTAACACGACCACCATTTAAGAATATAGTGATGAGGATAGTTACAATTATGACCCTAACACATCGAACGCCCCTAAGAACCATGATGGTTGAACATACCAAAGGAAACTAATGTCCCTGGTGATTCCCATATAACTAAAAAATAGATGGACCAATGACTGTGATAGTCCCTATGAAATTTATCACACTATCCAATCCAAAAATGTACATGATTCGATTTTCTCATTGAATACATTAATGAACATGATTTTCCAAAAGATGTTGATGGAACTAGAAATGATGATATTTTTAATCACACTGATTACATGGGTGAAAATATTGATTCCGATGACCATGATGATTCTAGAAATTCCACAGACCATGCTACAACCATCAAATGTGTCACCATACAAAAATTGATGAAATCACTAGGTCTAATGCCCCTAATGTTAGTGTATTAGTCACCCCTAATGAGAAATATTATTTAATGTCATTGATGACTCTATTAATGTTTAAAATCATAATAATTATAAGGATATCAATGACCCTGATGATGATAACCACACTAGAATCAATGATAATCCAAATAACATTATTGACTATAACAATAATGATGGATATGATGATGCTATAGGGTTGAAGAATATATAAAATTGATAACATCAAAGACCCCCCAACACTAAAGATGGTAATAAATATGGAGAAGAGGATTTCAATGATGAGTCAAATATCATAGAAGACATTGACAATCTTGATGACACAGTTGACCCCAATAATATGAATTAGAATTAATACCCTCAATAATTAAGGAAACTATCGACCATTTTAATATTAAATATATAGATGACCATGATGACCCTAAAATCTACAATGACCCCATAACACATGATAATTTGGGAATATATTTCCAATTAAATAAGCATTATATCGATAGATTCATTAATTCAAAACACTAAAATCAAAATACCTCTGGCATACTAGGTTAACATATTAATAATATTTATGAATAATAAAACTAGTAGAAAATCAGTAGATTTCTATAAATAAAAAATTCAAATCAAATATGAGTATGAACCCTAAATGTTTTAAATGGGTAATTTTTTAATAAAAGTTTATTAAGATTATATATTTTATTTTTAATTAAAGGAAAAAATTATACTTTTTTTGATTTGACTGTTTTCAAATGAGATTCATATTTGATTTCACAATGTAAAAAATAAGCATAAAATGTTTTTTTAAGATTTTGTAAAAAAAGAATTAGATATGTGAATAGTTAAAAATATCTATCCTCAATATAATCATAACTTTTTTGATTATATCATGTAATAAGTGTAACATAATAATATATAAAACATTTTTTCTATAAAAACTTATTTATGGTTAAAGATGATTCATTTTCAAATACAGTGATGAATATAAGAAACCCATGGTTACAGTTTTGAATACATAATAATATTTTGACCTTAAAACAATTATTTTCTATTATATTAATAACTATGTTTCATCATTTATATGACTAATATTCCTTTTTCATAAACAATTCTGAAAAGAAATATGTTGTCATGCGTATCTGTGGAATATTTTATCCATGATTAATGTGTTTTATTTTTCAATTAAAACATAGCATATAGGATAATAAAAATTAATTAATAAAAATTGATGATATTTATTATGATATTAATTATATAGAAATACAATACTCATCATTATATAAGTGATACTAATAGTATCCCTTTATATAAAACTTATCAACCTAAATGATTATATCGTAGAACCTTTATAACACGATTCCATTATCAGGAAACTATTGATACATAATATATTTTATAATCCAATAATAATAATATTCAATCACTTAAATTATTATAGGTATTATGGATAAATAATTTTTCAGTTATTATGTTGTTCAATACCTAGAGGAAGTATCAAAGAAGTAAAATGAACCTCCATAAATATGACGCATAAAAGAATACTATTTAATAAATAATATATAAATCATAGTAAATAAGAAAAAAATAATTAAATAGAAATAGAATATGTTCTTAATAAAGATTAATAGATATTATTTTATTATTATGGATGGTAGGAACACACATTGAATGAATCAGAACTCAAGGAAATAGAAATTTTTATCTATTTTAAATTATAGGATACTTGAAAGATATTTAACTAGAAAATTTATTTTATATGATGTATTGACTTCCATATTTCTATAATTAGTAATAAATATCATTTATCACAATATATATTAAGGTCCAAATCAAGGTATCAAGATTTTATTCTTATTATTCTTACATTACTATTATTATAACTATTCCTCGTCTCAATTTCCTTTCCTTAATACATGTATTTTTGGAGTCCATAATTTATATAAATTGTTTGTATAAAACCTATTAGACATATAATATCATGAATTATAATTCATTGTTTGTATTTTATGTTCAATTTCAATCTCTATCTTTGAGATAAATTCTATTAAAATGTATCAAAAAGTTTTTGATATTTTCATAAGTACATTTTAATTCTTTTAATTGTATTAATTATATATTGGACCTTATTATTTTATGTTGGGTTATAACATCATATGGTTTTATAAAATTTGTTTTCAATAATCATTTCTATCTATTTAAAATTCAATATCCATAAATCTGTTTGGATTAATATTTACATCAATGATTATGATATTTATATGGGTTTTGTAATATCAATTTTTTATCATTGAGACATTATGAATATTTAAAATTTTAATCCTTTTGGAAGTGTATATATTTTCTAGGTAATTAAATTATCATATTTTTCATGAATTATATATTATATACAAAACCATCTAATTTTATATCATTCATGTGTTGTCAATTAGAATTATAACTATGGTGTAATGGTTTTTTTTCAACTCAAACAACATTTATTTGAGTTAGATCGATCCATCATAAATAACCAACATATAAGAATTTATTTCTAAAAGGATAAATTTTAATTAAATATTCCCTTTATATGTTAGAAAAATTAATATTTTAATCAAATTTCCCACCATTGAATTCATTCCCCATAATGAAATGAAATTTTTTAGAACACTTAATATTCTTCTAAAGTACGTTTTTTAGTCCACATACATTTTTTATATTCCATAAAATACTGTACATATTATTTGAATGAATAAATTTAAATTTTATAATTTGAATGTCATATTTAAATTATCTTCATTTAAATAGGAAGATATGTTTATGATGTGGGATTTCAATATTGATATTTCAAAGAATAAACTAGTTTCCATCCTTTCAAAATATATCCTTGGTTAAACAGAAAATTATATTTAGAGATAATTTAATTTATTTTATTTCACTATTATAGAATATTAATTTTAAAAATAAAATTTCTTGTTATTTTTGTCTTCATATTTTTGAATCCTCTATATCTATTTCAGGGATATGTTTTTTATGATTAATCTCACAAGCCTCTCCCTACTAAGATGCCCCTTATAATTTGGAAATGAAGGAAGATAGACAATAACCCACCAATCCCACCTCTAGTTGGCCCCATAATGGAGACTAGCACCAAGGGTTAAAGGATCTTGTAAAATGGGAGGCATTACCCATTTTTGAAAAAAAATATCGGAAGATAAGATGTATCAAACTCAAAACAAATCAAATAAATATATACAAAAAATACAAAATCCATCCCACATGTTGGTTTTGAAATAAAATATTTACAATGTAATAAAATTCAAATCTAAGAACCAAATGAAACACTAAGATTCGACATTGAAACTACCATAAAGTCTAAGATAGTCTAGTCGTACACGATCCACATAATCTTCCTAGAAACCTAAAAATATTTTTAGATATTTAGGGTGAGAAAACATGTGTACTCAATATGAATAACTAACACCTCTTGGTCACAAGTGAGAGTAGTATACTAATGCTCTAATGATAAAACAATCAAACCAACTGCACCTAACAAGGAATACTAACCATCCCCACCTCACAAAGGTACACTCACTAAATAACTCATGTATTATAATGTAATATACTATATACACCAATGATAGGGTAACCCACATAACTTTCCAACTAATTAGAGGCACTCACACCTGAATAGAAAGTGTCCTGCAACTCCCACACGTTCTTAATGTACCACATCACAACCATCCCACAGACACCTCAGCCTCACAACTAGACCTGTCACATGGGAAAATGGAGATCACCATATCCCTTCCACATATTCCTTGTCCTAAAAACCACATCTTTCCCGAAAACACCTATTCCACACAGCCACATCATATCCTTCCCACATTCCCATGGGCAATGTACCACATCACAGCTCAAAAAGACCTAAAAATTAAACACATGTAAACCTGAAGAAAATAAGGAAAACACAACTCACCCACACACAATGTGGCCTCAAAAACCACAAAACTGCCTGATGAGTCTTGGAAAATCACAACATGGAAGAGGCAGAAGGGAATATTGGGTTTCCAATCACCAATCCTCCCACTGAGATGTTTGGGTAAGATGACTTCCCCAATGAGGATGAAGATGTTCTCCACATAGTACTCATCTAGTATGTGGTGTGTATATAAATCATAAGAATATACAGTGTATGTATATATATAGTGTCAATAACACAATACAAACCTATGTAAATCACCACAACTTCTACCTCAATTAGTTTCAGTAATGGTCACTTCAAGATTTGATAAATTTAATGCGGCTTCACAAAGCCCTTTTCCTCATCATCCATAAAAATATTTTTTTATATTAGACCATTATGAAACATGAAAACCATCATATAACCTTACTTTGATAAACTACTTCCAATTTATCAAACCAACTCACACCATCTCCACACTATTAAGTATTCAATTTCTCCATCACAACCCTGGAAATAAAGTAAAACATACCACAAAAAGCAAAACGAAGAAGTCACACAATGGGGGGAGAACCAAGGAAAATTGACTACCTCACATTTACTCCTTGTTCAACACCCATTTGAGTCATAATAAAACTAATACCACATAATTTAGTGAATATTTGGGTGTGCAAATTGAGGTGAAACCATGGGAAAGTTACCCATACCAATAATTTCCATAATCATTCTTCAATGTCATTCCTCCCAATCCATCATCTCAATAGAGAAAAACTCCAACTCATAGCTACACCCAACAAGACATGTCATAAAAAATATTTCACACCCATCACAACCATTCTCTATATCCCTTCTTTATAAACACTTCACAACAATTCTAGAAATGAAAAATCTCTCAACATGATATTCCATATCACCACACGAACTAACCGACATCACACTGCCATGCCCATAGCGACATAACCATACAAACCATACAAAGATAAAATTTCCATACTTAATAAGGTGTCTCTTATTTAATTCCACTCTTTAGTTCATAGGTTATCACATGACAATATTGATCCTGGGGAATCAATTTATATAACCGAATATTCGTTGTTATAGAGTTTCATACATATAAATCTCTTCAACACAAGACCAATAATAATCCTTCACAAGAAATAACTGCTGAGAAATCAGGGACCACCAATTTCCATGATATTCAATGTCTTATAGCCCATAAAATTCACCATATTAATTAGAATACAATAAAAACAAAATGAACCATCATCACAGCCCCACCTCTCATGTTGAACATAATCAGACTAAAATATCTATATTATTTTGTTACTCTTATAACTTCAAAAGGGAAAACTTCATACACCCACCCCACATGATAATGAAATTAAAGAGAGATTAAGGGATCCCTACCTTTAAGAATAGATGATCAAGACATCTTGGTTGCACCTATTAAGGGGCACACATGCAGTTGGAAAAGCCTCTAGGAAAAGTACAATAAAAAATGAACAACACAATGCACCACACCTCGGGGAAAAAAGGATCAAGGAAATACAATATCAAAGGTAAGGGGAATCTGATAAGTAAGAGAGGATCATAGATTTGAAATTCTAGATACCATATCAGTTGGAGAAACATTTTTAAAAATCCATTAAAGTCAGATCTTGGCCAAGTCTACATAGTTTTGATTTTATAGGAACCATCAGGTTATTAGAAGATAAATACAATTCAAAATAGCACTATAGGCCATAAAATATTGTATGAAACTCATTTAACATAAAAATGAATTTTAATGAGGGAAAATTAGTATAACAAGATGATATATGAAAAAACTAGAAAACCCAATCACTATGGAATTTGAGTCACTGGTGGATGAATCATTGGTGCGAGCTACCAGTATGTGTCACTAGTGGGTGAGTCACTAGTTCCCACTAGTAGTGTGATTCACTAGTAGATGAGTCACAAGTGTGATATATCTGTGAGATTCACTAGTGTATGATTCAGTAGTGCGAGCCACCATCATCGAATCATCATTGGTAGTTACTGTGACCACTTACAATTATGATTCACTGCTCCAACTCACAGGTCCTACCCCACCATCATGAACTACCTGTGGATGACTCACCGTCCCAAGTCATCATCGCCACTAACCATCATGACTCACTATCATGAAACCCTACTGGTGAGCTAATAGTCCGAGTTTCTATTAAGACTCCACATTGTGACTCACTACTGGTGATCTACAGGTTCAATTCACTGTTACGAATGACCATCAAGACCTATCGGTGCAAGCCACCATTGAGAATCACCATCTCAACCTACCATCACCACATACCAAGGGAAAAACTGTAAAAACCTTCAATGTGATGGATTAAGTAACCTTGACCTACCAAAACACCAAAACCACCATATTTTTACAATGTAATGGATCGGGGAGGTCTCAACAATTACATCAGATACCTATTAAACAATTCCCACCCTAGTGAATTCAAATTCAAACCCAAAAGTAAAAGTGGGGTCCGAACAACCCCCCCCCCCCCCCTTGAGATAGCTTTCAAGGATATCGATAATACTGAATTACTTCTACCAAAATCAATGATCAATGATAAACCAACCTATGTTTCCTAAGGTTTTAGTGAATGATCGACATCCAAAAACCCCTCCTATGATATTTTCTAACTCAATTGACCAGATGACACGCTACCCATGAAAAAAACCACACTATCCAAACATCTGAATCCAGTTATTTCATTACCAATTTCATGATACCATCCACTCTAGGTGGAAATGAATCAAACACATGGTTTTAACTGCATCATAATTAATGTGTCTTGATTAGGAACTAGGTCCTCCCCTCTTCACGTGTACGGACATTATCACACATTTCAAAATAAGGAAAAAATTCATCTAATTAAAGATAAGGATCAAACATTACATCACAAGAAAAGGAATAAAAAGGAAAAAAATCCAAACAACTATGTATAATGGGGATGATTTAATGATTCTTGTTCCCAATTACTCTCCTCTAGTAGAAACCATCAAGAACAAGTTGTCCCAAACCTCGAAGTCAAATTCCCTCCTCCTACAATCGCATGTGACATCTTCCAGTCCTCTGAAACTTTCATCCTCTCGCTGGAAAAATGAATTGTCTCTGTCATGATCTATACTACCTCAAGACCATGAACAGTTTTATCCCCAACCTCGATCAAACTAAAAGGTTAATGAACCAATCATTAATACAAACCTTAAAATAGATCCATGCCAATGGAAGATTTATAGCTATTATAGTTAACGAACACTACCAAGGGAATGTTTTGTATCAATGATCTTCTAAATTCCATGATGCATGCTCACAAAATATCATCCAATGTATAGATTGACCAATCTGTCATCCCATAAATCTGATGGTGGAATGTAGTGATGATGTGTAACTAGGAGACAAAACTATGCAATAATCCCTTCTACAATCATGAGGTAAAAGGTTCATCCCGACTCGAGACAATGGATCTCGAAACTCCATGCAAGAATACCACCTCATTTACATACCTCTTGGACTAGGAAGCTACTACACCCAACTCCATAATCACTAGAAAGTGAGACTATCTAATCAACCTATCCAAGACTACCAAGATTTGAACACACCCTCCATGAACCTTGAGAAGATTTGTGACAAAATCGATTTAGATTTCATACCATGTCCACTCAGGTAAATATAATGGATGAAATATCCCACAAGGGACACAATTCATATACATAACCTACTAGTATAATATGAACATTATCACAAACTCTTCTTCATTCTATTTTTTCCCTAGCCACCAAAACTACACCCTCAAGCCACTTTAGAACTTGGAAACGTCTAGTTGTACCACAAAGGGTGAGCTAAAAAACTCATAGAGGACTCCGTTATGAATTTACACTAAAGAAAACCTCCCATAAAACATCATCTGATTCATACCTTCCTATGACAATCTCCCTTGAGAATTTCCTTGGTCAACATGATCACACATCTCCTATGGCTATGAGTCTCCCCACTAAGACACCTCCACCTACTACATTAGATAAGACTGCACCATCATCTGAAATAAATAGCCTCTTCCATCATCCATTCCTATAGATAAGGTTTTGGTTTCCAACTCCTCCCTTGCCTTCCATGCATCCACAGAATCCTGAACAACCTCCTTCCATGAATTACAGCTCAACAGGTCTTCTAGGAAATTCCCCCTCCATGAGGTTTATGAGATTTAAAATTCATAATCTTGAAGAAAATTAATCCACATCCAGTCTCACAAAGTTCATATTGCAGTATGGAAAGATATAGAACAATCAATTGTGATCTATGAAGACCACAAACAACTCCCCAATATGGTAATATCACCACAGCATCAGGGAAATCATGACTGATGATATCTCCAGATCATTGGTGGCATTATCATATTATTTTGGACGTAACTACATAGATCCATAAGAGATCAAGTCCCATTGATGTATCATGACGCATCCCCTACATAGATGGGAGTAATCACAAAACACCTCGAACATCAACCAAATCCTCTAGACACTAAAGCAATAGAGAACTGAACAAAATCCCCTTATTTTAGCCAAATTCTACCACACACTACTCTCTCCACACAAAATCATGGTCTATTTTTGTCAGAGCTGTCATAAGATATGAAAATAGAGACAATTCAGGTATAAATATCAAGAAATAGCCCATAACACCAATAAAACCATGATCCTCTAAAAAATTATTGGGTTCTTCCCAAGAAAACATCAGCCTTGGCCTTTGAAGGGCCCACTTATCGACACCATTATGAAATCACTTGTACAAGGAAATGGACCTCTCATATACAAAATTTTCACTTGGAAAACTTTCTAAAGGGTTGGTGGTTTCGAAGGTCTGGCATGACAGTCCTGAGAGGCTCGGTATGATTATTCTATTAAATAATTTATATCAAAATTTAAATGAAGAATATGATGAAGAAACAGTCTATGAACACATATATGATGGAGTTTATTATCTACATGAACACATTTGGGGTGTTTATAACATCGAATGACATGTATAAAAAATCTATGTTCCCATGCTAGCATCTGAAATAAGTTTTTTGGATATCACCATCTATCACCCTCAACTGGTGATATCCAGCCTATTGATAAATCATATAAAACAAACATCCACATCATAGATTCTTGATAAGGTCATATATCCTTGGGAGAGGGTATCATTTCTTGAATGTCACATGATTCAACCTTCAGTATTCTATGCACAAACTTATACCACCATCTTCCATCTTTAAAATCGAAAAAAGAGTACCCCACAATGAAACATTAGACTAGATAAATTCCATCTACATAAAATAAAAAATATATACCATCAACTCACACATATAATAAGGTTTCATATGGTAAGAAGTCATCAAAATCAGACATTCACCTTGATATAAGTCAATCCGAAACATAACATCCCATTGAGGGGTAGAGTCACAACCACCTTGGAAAAAAATCCTAGAATTACCCAATAGTTATGGGAGCCTCCACAATCTCCACATCCACTGATTCTACTAATAGATCTACCAAAAAGGAATGAAGATGCTTGGTATGTAGACTACCCACGGAGTATCCCCACTCTCTATCAAAAAACACTCGCCAACTATCCATGTATGAAATCACAACTCTGTTATCAGAATAATTCAATAACTCTATGAATAGAATAAATCCATTTGATGCAAATAATGACATCGTATGGTTTAATATATATAAAGAAGAGACCCCCATAAGACTGATGTGGTTCCATCATCAATATTCTTCTCTGGAACACATGAAACAAGTTGGTATGACCTCTTTTTGGTGTAATAAAAAATAGTGGCATGAAAAGGATATCTTTGTCTATTCCTTCAACAAAGGATATACTAGATTAAACAATCTATTATGATACATTGGAATCAATGAAATACCAAGAAAGTGTACTGAACAAGCTGATAAAACCTCTAACGATCTGTATACCTATTGGAACTACTAACTCTATGGCATGCAATTGACCACACATAGATCTCATGACCATTGACTGAAAACTGCCTCTAAAACCAAGCCTTGGTGGAGGTCCCTGAGGAACAACATATTGTCTTACTCATAATTCTCTCTATCCCCTCAATGAGGAATGATCTTCATATCCCTAATACAGAAATGGCCTAGCTAAAAACTGCTGCTTAGGCTGCCACAAAACCATTAAACCTCCACCATATTGTGCCCAAATGACCATTAGATGTTAATTCTAAAGATGTACATGGAATCCACATATGAAAAAAATCATTCCCAAGTTCATAAGAAAGGTACAAGGACTAGAAGGAAAAAAGAGAATCTGTTGTGGTCGACTCCTCATGGGTATAAACCTCAAAGGCCCTAGTACCTAAGACATTCTTCTAGAAACCCAACCTTTCAAAGAATCTTAATCGCTACCCTATCATGTTATAAATCTTTGAGATTTCTTCATTTCAATCACTTACACCTTCTTCTAGACTACTATTTACATCAGCAACATAAAGGGGGAACCTTGTACAATATTGACGGATGAAGTGCCTCCTATAGGCATCTCACATGATAATCCTCATCCAGAAAGAGATCAGTTTAAAAAATAAAGAAGATCCTTGAATGTAATCCCTAGTCCCGGTAATGACATGCATTAATACTGGAGGGAGAGTAACATAGCCCTATTCTAAACCTTTATGGTCGATGAAAGGAAGACTACACAAACTCCTACTTGAAATCGACCCATAGAACGTTAGCCTTCTTCATCCCTCCCTAGGTTCACCATCATCCATTGACACAAAGCTCCCCACATTTGTCTCACTACTAAAGGAACCCAATACTATGTTGGAGCCTAGATCAATCGAATGGTGATTTAATGCTCCTCAATGTAACTCGCCCACTCCATGTCTGAAACAGACCCCTCATACTTTCTCAATTTCTGTTGCTAGAAATAACATAATTTTCTCTACCATTATCCATCCTCCTCTACTGATATACTAAATCAACTTGTTATTCCTCAACTAACCGAGCCCCATGCGGATGGAGACCGATTTCCATAGATGAAAATGGTAATCATGGAATCACTAAGCTTGCTCAGTATGATTTATTTTAAGATTCATTTTAACTGATTTAACTAATTTTATTTTCAATTAAAAATTCCCACAAAACAAATCAAATCTTATAAGAAACACATCATTATAATGTATGAATCTTTCTTAGGGACTCGACCCTACAAATTCTATAGCCTCATATGGTCATTCAAGAGGCCCAAATTCCTTGCATTGAATCCCAAGGGGCTATAAAATCCCATTTCTCATCCGCTCTTCTATGGCCTTTGTCATGCACTAAGATCACTAAACACTATTTTATTATGAACACATGAAACCCTTTCTATTCCTAACTAAAAAATCCATCCTATTTCTCAACCATCATATCTGATACCATTATATCATGAACCCTCCCTAAAAATATGGCCCTCCTAAGCAAGAAATGGATTAGTAGATATAATGACCCAAGAGTCCCACATCTAGTAGGCCCTAGGCTGGGGACTAGAACCAAGGGTACTCAGAATATATAACATGAAACCTAAATGATCATTGGGAAATGAAATATGATTTATAGTTTTAAAATCACTAGAATATATAACCATTAATTATGGTTATTTATATTCATATATCTTCGTAGTAATTGTATTGTTTAATGAAATATATTTCGCGTAGGATCCTAGAGTCCATTTCACAAGTGACTCAGTTTATATCAGAGAATTATTTTTGGGGGTTTATGATAACTCTAGTTTTTTTTGTAATATGATAATTTAAATTGAGTGAAAACTGTATAGATAAGTATATTTGTTGGGTAAAAACTTTATGTAGTGGTAATATATTCCTTCTTATGCTTCGTTGTAATAAAATTCGTTTCTAGATTATAAATTTTGGATTCATATATGTAATAAAAGTTCAATTGTTTAGTGAAACTAAGAAAATATATTAGGAAAATGAGTAGATCCTCACTTTGTAAAAAAAGATTGATCCTAACAATTCACTCCTCGAATGACAATATCTTCGTTTATTCGTTTGAAATTCAATAAATCGTTCAGAACCATTATAAATTATATAAATATGATTAATAGGCATGGAAAACAAATTATAAATTGATGGAGTGAATGGTCATTCTAATTACATCACATCGATAAAAAATAACCATATATTGAATGAAAATT
Source organism: Viscum album (assembly GCA_963277665.1). NCBI lineage: Eukaryota > Viridiplantae > Streptophyta > Magnoliopsida > Santalales > Viscaceae > Viscum > Viscum album. The sequence continues at coordinate 1,814,814,053 of OY728151.1, read as the reverse complement.
TTTACTATATAAGATATCATAGAATTGAATTTTCATATTCAAATAATCATTTAATATTGTTTCATTATATTTATTGATATTAATTTTGGTTTTAATATGTTGTCGAAATTAAGATAATGAAAATGTATATATGGAAGGTATATATCAAGAAACTCCTATAGATTAAATAATGAAGAATATTTGGAATAGACAGTTCAAAATCATATTATACATATTATTGGGGAAATTAAAAATTAAATAGTGTTTAGTAAGATAGAATGGTTTGTATCTCAATATAATATGCATCTTGAATCATTGTAATCTTTTATATACCATTGGACACTGATATTAGTATTTTTTAATTTAAATTGCGAGGAAAAAATTAATATAATGTGATAGAATGTAATACCCCATGATTTCAGAATATATTTTCTATTACATAAAAATCATATCAATATGTTGTTTGAAATAAAACATTATGCGGAAATGACCCCCAACATCTAAAATTAATATAATTATGATATATCCAGAATAAGAATACCTATAGAGAATTAAAATATTATAATCATTTAGAATATATTGAGAAGAGTATTATGACTCTTAAAACCAAAAAAATGTCATTTTTTAATAATGGATGATTTTATTTATATGTTATATTATTCATTCAATTGTGTGATTATAAATTTTAGAATATTTGGAAAAATAAACAATAATTTTTTAACTTATAAATTAATTGTTTTTCTTCTAATGAGTTTTTAAAATTTTAATAAAAGAATTCATTTTTTTATAAACATTGTGATATATATTTTTCATTTACAGTTTTTTAGTAAGCAAAATTGATAAAAAAAAATATGATTTAGAACATATAATGTTAACAATAATTTTTTTATACATATATGTATAAAGATAAAATTTAATAGATTGTAATATAATATATAAAATATGATTTAGATTTTATGGTGTTTAAATTTATATTCCTCACAAATAAAATATGAAGTAGGAGTCATCTAATATTAATTGTATAGAAATATTAATTATTTACTAACTAGTTACCAATTTTTAAAAAATATATATATATAAAGACTAAAAATGTAGTTACAATTAACTCAAAACATATTTAATTTTTTAAAAAAAATCATGATCAATGATTGAATGACCTAATATCCCCATGTAATCTATTAGGTAATTTTTTTGTTGTCACTAATGATTGAATAATGACATACAAATATTGAAATGTAATGGATACGAAAACATTTAAAATTTCCATTATTCATAAAATTGGATCACATTGAACACTCCATAACAAAAATATTACATTGAATATACTATATGAAATCTACCATATCTTTCCTCCTACCAACCACTCTAACATTGAAAATGCTGTATTTTTTAATAGTTATCTTTATACTACTTTACTATGGATATTTCCATGGGAAATATGTTGTTCACGACAAGAGTATTCCGTAATCCTTAGTATTTTCTTCCTAATCATCCTATACCAAAACAATATCTTATAATGATTGAATTTATGAAAAATTAGTATTTCTAAATTTATTAAATGTAATTATACTGATGAATAGATATTTTATATCGTCCCCTAAAGACACTTTTAAAATGAATGCAACATCAAGTGTACAAGTGAATGATATCCTCCATAAATGATACATTCTAATTTTAAATTAAAACATAACATATATGATATTAATATGTATATATTGAATAAAAAAATATTTTTAATAATAATAATAATAATAATTTAGAATGAAAATATTAAATATTCCATAAGTTATATTAATAAGAAAGGTACATATATAACTAAATGGTCTAAAATTAACATATCAGGGAACATTTTTAATTTGTGTCCATTTTGGGAAGATATAAGAAATTTTATACATTTAGCACTCAGGAAACAAAAACTGAAAAAGAAATCAAAATTAATTATATTATAAATATAGTTTACAACAGTGTTTACCTTGATTAATATACTAAGGATGTTTAAGGGAAAGTGATCGAAGCACCTCACATAACCACAAAAAGAAAAAATATATTTATTAATGATATAGCATATGTTCATTAATGCAAAATATAATATTAAATATATTTATGATAGTTATATAATACTGTATTTAATAAAAACAATTTCATTATTCACGATGTTAGTCACACACACAGAATGAGTCTAGACTCGAAGAAAGGTTTATTCATCTTAATTTTCAATTTTATGAGAATGTTTCAATATTATGAACCACAATTTAATTTATGTTTCATGTTCAATGTCCTATATACATAAATTATATTGAATAACAATAATTTCATGAAATTTTAATTTTGATTTAATTTTATTCCTCTTATATTCATTTTACACATATGATACTATTACAATAATGGTGATCAATTTCAACTTCCATTTATTGATAAAAATTTGTATGGTCCAAATTTCATTTAAAAATGTATTATATTTCTAGTTACTTATTTAATGTTATGAATAGTTTTTTATTTGTGGGTTTTATTTTTAATTTCATGCTCCATATTTGATGGTGTTCTATAAAAAATTATTCATAATTCATTGGGATCGTTCAAAAATAAACTTCCATAATTTATGTTATAATTATTACATCCTAAATCACATTTTTATATATTGTGATATATTATCATATAATATTATAATACTTTATTAACAATTTACCATTTATGGATTCATAATTCCTTCATGTGAAATTAATTTTAAATTATTGTAAAATCAATTATTTTTATAACTCAAATAATTTTTTCATCATAGTTTTTCTATATTCAGTTATGATAATTCTTATTATTTTTTCATTTTTTGGTTTATGTATTTTCAATGGATTTATTTCGTGATATTTTTATATCAATCTACTCGATTTACAAATCCATGGCATGTTCCACCTTTTGGGGGATTTTAAATCAAATGGGAATAATGATGTAATGTATTTTTTGAACTCAAAAACCATTTCCTTGAGTTACAATGATTTAATATGAAAATATTATTTATATTTTTTTATTTTTCATCCCTAGGTTATTATATTGAACATTATATTTCCCTCTCGGGAATAAGACATGTTAAATTTAATTCATTATCTTAAATGTATTTCATCCTTTAAAAATAATACATTTTCCAGAATATATTCTGTCATTTCCTTATTAGATCCTTCTCATGCCTAAACAAATTTTCTATTTACACCAATTTTATCCATTATGTATGGATAGTCAATTTGGATATATCTCATTTTATATTCATATTTTCTTTCCCCACACTAAAAAAGGATTTTGTTTCCAATTATTGATGTTTGTTTTCAATAATGGCATTTCAAAATATTAAAAGTGTTTTCAAAAATTTAAATATACTGCATTTTATCATTATCTCCAAGTTTTATATGGAATGAAATTATGTTCATTAATGGGATATTATTTAAGATTATTCCAAAATGAAAAATATTCAAATAGAAATCCATTTAAATATTTTAATCGCTTATTCATTTTGAAAATATCCTAATTAATATATTTTTTAAATTAATAGATTTAATGTTTTCCTACTTCACCTATAAGAAATAATTATTTTATTTCTAGGAATACAATAATAAATATTCTTTTAATATGTAACTATTTCAAAAAAAACATTAGTAATCAAGTGAATTTTTTTCACTTAAATGTTATTATAACTTCATATTTAATATAAATGTTTAATGTTTTTTCTAAATACTATTCTACTATTTCAGTTCTAATTTTATATTCATCTATAATAAATTATTCCACTTTGAAATAATATTTTATTAGAAACTAATGAATTCACTTTCAAAATAAAATTTCATGGTGATTTAATTTTGTGGGATCAACTATTATTTTTTGTATGATCATTTTTATGATAGTATATTGAAATGTTACAAAATCATTTTTTCATTGAAGTGGGTTTTTGTAATGATATGAATGGTTATTTTAATGTGTCATATATATATATGGAATATTGAAGGGTGGGGACCTATATTTTAGACTGAGTAATATTTGATGAGATTGATACATTAATTTTTGTTAAAATTTATATAAAATATGTGATAGAGACATGAAATTAAGAGATACAACATTAAATAAAATAAGCATAATAGAATTGATAATGATTTTGGAATATAAAATAATGAGTTTAGTGGAAACAATAATTTAATTAAGTGATCAACTTATTTACATATGTTAATATATCATAATGATAAATGATTAATTTATAAATTTATTGAATTAAATTAAATATTAAAATATTACCATATGTAATTAAGGAAAATAAATTAATGGACGTTAAAAAATAGCTCATTAATGTGCGACTATGTCTCCTTCAAAAATTCAATGAGAATTCATGAAGATATTTACCCAAAATAATTGGACTGTAATTCAGTAAGAGAATTTTATGAGCATAAGAGTTTAGTTATTTTTAGGAAACATAAAAAACAATACGGTTTTAGCTATTCGCCATGAACCTAAAATTGAGGACCACGGATTATGTGGTTTAACATGAACTAAAAGGGAGAGATAAATAGATATTTTATAATGATAAAAACTATTATATAGAATCATTGAACCCTATTAAATGTTTTGGATGATTTAATTGACAAAATGGGAGAGTTTAAATTTAATAATGACATTTTTATAAAATTAAATAAATAAATAATACAACTAAGTATCTGGTGGGGTAATGTGGTCATGTGAGTTATTGATCACCACCATCAATGCACCTTTTAACTTGTCTACATGGCACCACCGGCTACACGCCTAATGTCATCAGATTCATAGGGATCATGTTGATAGAATCTTGGCTTCTATAAACTCAACCGGTTAAAACATTAATACAACTAAGTATCTAGTGAGCTATAAACATTTCTACAGATTTGGCTGAGTGCCACTAGATATCTAGTGTCTCTCTAATGGGATGTTTCTAGCTACCATCGGGTAGTTGACGGGAATCAATTTATTGGTTTATTCTACCAAATACCACCATATAGTGAGTGATAATCCATTAGGTAGTTGATTGTAAAAAATAAGTTGGATACTATCATGGTCATATTAAATATCATAGAGGCATTTTTTCCATATAGAAACGATAATAATGATCCAATATAAAATAATAAATACAATAAATTGAAAATATTAAAAACTAAAATGATATTTTGATCGGTAAAAATAATTTACATATGGGAGCTAAAAAAATAATTAATTTTTACGATAAGAAACATATAATATTCAAAAAAAATCATTAGTAATTTGAATATTTATAATGAAATTGAATGTGAATCAAAAAACCAATTAAATGCTCAATAGTCTAAAAATTATGGAATTAAAATGATTAACAGTTTAGTGAATTTATTCCTTAAAATATAATATATATATATATTTATATAATATATATAATATACCTTTAGTAGTGTATTTTTGATTTATTCAATAATTTAAAATTTTAAAATAATTAAAAATGTGTGTATCAGAATTATTAAATAAATTTATCCATTAATTTATTTTTTTAAAATAATTAATTTATCCCCATTTGATTATTGAATAAATTACATCAGAATTTCGTTAAGTAAAAAAAGTTAAATTAAGTGATCCATTGAGTGAGGAAATTTTTTTTAAAAAAATATAAATATATTTTTGAAAAAAAAGTCTTAATTTTTTAAATATGTATAAATTTTCAATGAATTTTTATTCAAAATAGATTATCAAAAATACTATGATTGAAATAAATCATTAAAATATAAGTGTTTTTAAAAATAAGATCATGAATGAAAAAAGTATTCTTTTATAGGAATATATTAGTAATAACAATATAACACCATCTAGAATTGATGCATTAAAAATATAATGGTCTTTAAGAAAATTATATTTAAGAGTTAAGTGAAGAATCATTTTAAGGTAGTGAAATCATTAAAAATACCTAGTAGTGATTTATAATCATTTTTTATTAATCTAAACTAAATAATTTTAGATTGTCAATCCATGTGTCTATTAAAGTCTCATGTTCTTCTTTTAATGGTTAATATCGGATTAAAAAACCAACCAATATATTTTTAGGTTGAAATAAAATTAGACATATGTGACAACACAACACATTCATTTTCTTAAATAAATAGGAATTTATTTTCTAGGATGATTACAATAAGTATAAATTTATAATAGTAATTTTTTATAAATTTTGAAATAATTATGAATTTTTTAATGCAATATATAAAATATTTAAACATTTAAAACCTTATAATTAACAAAATATTTAAATGATAAATAAAGAATACATTTTAAAAAATGAGGTAATTTAAAAACTAATATGAATATAATAATAAATATAATTCCATTATATATTTGATTATAAATTATATTTCTTAATATATTTTCAAATGAATTCAAAGTATATAAGTATTTTAATTTTAAAAAAGATATGATTTATAATATATTTTTTAATAAAATCAAGATAAAAGTGATTCTAATTTTTTTTTTAAAGTAATGAAATATTATATATGAGATTATATATTATAATTTCATGTTGAAATTAAATTTATTTTAAAATTTTGTAAGCTATTATTAAATAATATTATATATAAGGATAATTTCATAAAAAATATAATTCCAACTATGTAATAAATCAATCACCCATTCTATTCAATTCTCCTCCTTCATAATAATTTATCCTTTTTTTCATTTTATAAATATAAAAAAGAACTTCAAGAAAATTTGGGATATGGATATTTCATATAAATAAATTAAATCCGGGAACAATTAGTTAAAATTATTTAATCAATAAATATAATCATATGAAGGATATTATAATCAAATTATATATCATATAAGGGTTGTATATTCATTTATAAGGATCAAGATAGATATTAAATGTCCAGAATGTTAATAACAAGGAAAAAAATATTTTATAATGTGGATAATAAGAAAAATCAATGATAATAAATATTCCTATTAAAATGGTAGCACCCCAATAGATAGATAATCCTATATTGGGACAATTTGATATGAAAAAATGAAAACAAATCAAGAAACTATGTCATGTATTGGAGGCATAGGGTAAGAAAATAATGCGTCAAAATTTTTCATTGAGATCAATAAATAAACATCAACGTGTGAATATAGTTAATTTAATAAGATATAAACAATATAAATCAATATTATACAAAATTATAGAAAAATACAGGAAATGATTCAAATCATACTCAATTGAAATAATAGGAATTAAAAATATGAGTTCAATAAATTTTATATTTTGATATTCATGTCCTTAAAATAAAAATGAATTATTTTTATTTAAATTAATATGAATGAAACAAATAATAGAACATATATCAATTAAATATAAAATATAACCTAAAAAATTTATTATATGATTTGAACAATTTAGATACTCAATGCACAAGAATATATATATATATATATATATAAATAATTATCATAAAATACATTAAAATTTAAATCTTATAATTCAAAAAAATATATGTAATAATTTTGAAAATATTTTCAAAATATACGGAATGGTAAAAAATATTTTTTATCAGTAATGATAAACTCTGAGTACACACATCACATATGTCTTGAGAACATTCTATCAATGTACCATGTTTCTCTTTGGATTTTTCACGTGATATTACTTTTCTAAAAAATAACTAAGGGTGTTAATATTTTATTACCCAAAATATGGGAAAAATAATGTTAGAAGGATGATAATTATTTTATCCATATATATTTAGAATATGAAATTCCTTAATAATTGGAAAAAATGCATTTTATGGGAGTTAAATTGAACTAGTTCTACTATTAAAATAAAATTTCCAATCACAGTTATAAATAATAGTATTTAATTTTCCAAATTAATTTATAAAATTTATATAATAATCACCCATTTAAAAACATAGAATTATTTTTAAATTGTATATAGTTATATGAAAAAAAATTCCAAAATCATTCATAAGATTAATTAAGAATAATGAAATAATTTACGTTTTCCACACTACTTGATAATTTATTAGTAAAATTAACGTGATCCTTAATAGTTGATTTGTGATTTTATAAAATATGTTGTTATCATTATTTCAGTAATAAAACTCTATATTCATTAAAAATAAATTATATTCTATAAAACATGATTATAATTCATTTTTATTTCATTTAATTTTGATTTCTGTTTAAATAATCTATTTGTTAAGTATTCATAAGGAAATTTTATTTAATAACAAGAAGTTGTGGGATAATTTGATGTGGTTGAATTTTTATAACTAACATTATCAAAAACATCATTTTAGCCATGAGTCATTTGTTAGTTCTACCAATCGATTTAGATTTGGATATAGAATCATTACTTGAAATACAATTAGAATCCTTGTTGGAATAATTACATTTGATCATTTACTTTTTGAGAAATGGTAATGATGGATTTATGTGTACATTAATGGAAATATTGGATAAATCGATTTATATTTCTTAAGATTCTTACCTCATTTCTAGTAAACTAACAATCATTTTCAAATCATTTTCATTATTTTTTGACTTATCACTATTAGGTAAATTCATTTTTAAATAGATAAGAAATATGTTCATCAACCATAATTTTCGAAATAACATTTCATTCAAGAATAATCATTATATTCACCACTCATGTACATTGGAAACCTATAGTGTATTTTTATAATGTGTTTTAGATTAATGTTAAATTCCAAGAGTTTTAATAACATTTTAAATATTATTTAAATGAGTAAAAAATTAATATATTGATTCATTAAAATGAATACCATTTACAAATTAAATATTATATTTATATTAGACATGTAATATCTTTAACATTATTATTTCCATTATGATTTACCCTATATAATTTCATAATGTCATGGGTTTCATTACACGTGGATATAAGATTAAATTAATTTCATTCTATAACACATTGAATATTATTTTTTTCAATGATATCTACTAAATGTGTAGAAATGCCATTTGGAGCATGTTTTCTTATGATTTTTTTTGATGTGTAGTTGTGGATGATATTTTTCAAAATAGACTAACAAAATCTTCATAGAATAGTGTAAATGAGATTAATAAAATAAAAATGTTTGATACTATTAAAAATGTGGAGCTTCTCATAGAGGTTGATTTGTGAGGAACATTGTTGTGATCAACCAATTCTATCTTTTGAAGATCATCTCATTAAATTTTGGATTTTTGAGAAACCGAATTTTGAAAATTATATATAATTTTTAATTTAGAATATAATATCTAAACCATATTTTTAATATTTAGAAATTATAATTTTAAGTAAAACAATTATATCATTTATAGAAATTCACATTTAGAGTAAGATATTAAGAGCTTGGTTGAATTGCCTATGGAATGATTATTGGAATGACATTATATAAATATGAAACAATATTCTTAATCTAAATTTGAATGTGTGAAAAATGAATTTAAAATGAATTTCGAAATAGAAAAGAATTAATATTGTGGAAATATTAAATAAACTAAGTTAATGATTGATTTAAATAATTAATGTTACAAAAAATAATATTTATTTAATATTTAATTTATTATAAGATATTAAAAAGTAAAATATACTATATTTTCAATTAGGTACACACATTATTATGTATGATCAGAAATAGATCAATAACAGGTATCTATGTCTCCCACATTAATTTCATGGGTATTTAGTAAAAGGTATATGTTAACATTAGTCTAATCAAAGGAACATGAATATAATATTAAATCATGACATTAGTTGTATCAATGAAATCTAGAAAAAGTATTTCATTTTAACAGTTTGTTGAGAACCCAAAAATTACACTATGTTGTTTTAGTTATTTATCAAGAACATGAAGAGATAGAAAAGGGGTGTTTTTCATACAAATGATTACATAATTTAAGGGTTATAAATTAAATAAAATGATATAGAATATTTACTATAGATAATAATAGAGATAATTTTTGTGGTTAATATGTTTAGAGAATAAAAATACAAAGGGTCCTCTAGAGGAAGTAATTTTTTAGTTTCCACACATTATCTTTTTCAAGGGATTGATGATTTACAGTTGACTGATATTATTGTTTTAAAAACCTCCCATTCAAGGTTTTTATAGAATAGGGGGTGTAAGGTTCTAGAATTATGTGAAATATGAAAAAGGGAGATGGATCCATTAAATTGAACTATAAATGTACCGTTATAAATTATTATTTGACACCATCTACTAGACACATGATACCACTTGATATCTATTGATAATGATAGATGAATATATTATATTAGAGAATCCAAAATATGGTTTTTGATACCCCCAAGTTATTGATGAGATACATTTAGTTCTACATACTTAGTGAAGTTTGTAATGTCATGTTACACAATTTGAAGTATTTCACTTATCTATTTTTATTTCCCTCTTTATTGGTGATAAATTTGGTCTCTAGAGGATAGAGATAATTTTCTTTGGAAATTCTGTAATGTTTGGGTCTGTATTTTTTTTTTGAACTAATAGTGTTCAGATACAAGTTTTTTATAGTTTTTACGTGGTAATCACAAATTATTGATAACACCATTGATTATTTGGGATTTTAAAATGGATATAGATTTTCTACATGTGATTGAGTGGTTAATAAACATATAATAATTACATGTAACTAAAATTTTACATTTCATGTAGTGTTATCATTTTGTTAAATTGGTTATATTGAGGTTTAGGGAGTTCTGTTATGCGCATGAAAATCATGCATGATGTGATAATTTTACATGTTTTGAAACCATATAAATCATCATTTTTATTACGAGGTGATTTTTTAGATTACATAAACCTGAATTACACAATTTGAAATGAATATGAGCTATGTAATTATCATGGATATTTATTTTTTAGGAAACATTACAAATGTATTATATTCTTATTCATCTGAATCCTCTACTCTCTCAACCTAGGTACTCATCTATAAAATTATTTGGATAACAACTATATATTTATTGCATCATTCAATGATATATGTCAATTATTATTTTGGTGAATTTATTTGAATATGTAATATCTATGGTTTTTCATTTTCACTGACCAATTTAGCATTATTTTGTTGTGTAATTTGAATTGATGATATGTGATGATAAACTTATTCATATTTAAAAGATCTATTGAATTAAATTATTATGAGGGTCAAACCATTATTTGTATCAGTATAACAGGTTCTTATTCTTTGATTTTTTCCATGATCTTAATTTACCTCCATCTTATTTGTTGTGGGATGTGATTCCATGATAGGGGAATCAATCTCAATTGACTATTTTTTTGTTTTGATGATCCATTTTGGTTGGTGGATCCCATTGAGGGCCCATGTGACCTAAGGTTGAGTTAGGTGGTCCTGTCTCTACCCAATATAAGATGATTTGCATTCCACTGGTTTAGATAAATTGTTTTATATTGAAAATCAAATGATTTATTTATTGTGTTTTGTGTCGTGAAATGGTGTTTTGAGAGAAGATGTTTTACCCTTGGAATTTCAAATGAAAACATATATTTAATGATTTGTGAAATGGATTTATGAAATATTATCAATGAATGATTTGTGATGAAATGGATTTTAAAATGAACAACATTGGAAAAATTGCTTACCTAGGTGCAAGGATTAGTAATTGGGACCATCAATTTTTTTGGGAGTTTCACACTTGTGGGGTACATCTTCTCCATAACCATATTGATCTATTGACACTATATACCTATTTTGGGGTAACATTTTGGGTAGTTCCTATATATTTGATTCATATATCCATATACATGACACTTTTGTTTCTATATGTTTAGGTTTGAGTGACATAGCTATACCAATATGTATTGATCCTTGGTATGTTTTTACCTATTTTTTTCATTATCTTGTACTATTTTATCTTATGCTACCATAGATTTTCTATGATATGTGATACATTCATTCTTTAATTTTTTCAAATTCTTATAGCATGAAAATATTTTTATCTTTTTTCTATAGAATAAATTATATATGTGGATAAAGTAGAAATTAAATATTTTTCCCATTATTTTGAAATAATATTGGTTTTTTTTCTTATATTGAATTTTTATTTGAATAAAGGAATATTTATATTTTTATACAGAGACTTGTTAAATAACACTTTAGTTTTTTTCAAGTGAGCTTGTTATCTCACACCCTACAAAACCATACATCATTTCATAGACATTTGATTTTATTTTGTAATATGGAGTGGAAAGGTATCATAGTGATGTGGAGAGTTGTATACCTTCTGAGTTTTGTTAGATGGTTTTATTATGGTGAGACATTCCTAAGATATAACAAAGAGAAATTTTTTTGGACTTTTTCAATCCTAAACTATTGCACATGACTCCTAGTGGGTTTTAAATACATTTAATTTTTATCACTTATATTGTTTTATTTTTTGTTATTACCTATTTACTTGTTTCTTATTCCATATTTTTTTTAACTGAGTATACATATATGTTATATTTTCTACATTAGGATGGGACAAATCATTCTTTTTTTTCATTGTTAATGCCTCAGTTCTAGTTTCCAGCATACATGGATCATGAATTCCTTTCATCTATGTGGCATTTTACGTTCATTTCACAATAGTATGGTATAAATGGAGATCTTTACTTAGGATTCAAGGAATATGAACATTTTTAGATTAGATATATGATAGTTTAGACATGAGAGGTAGGTTATGGTGAGGTCTAGGACAACTATTTGTATGATGAGGCTCATTTTACAACGGGATTTAGGGATGTGTGTCACCTATTCTGTGTTATTGATCTAAATTATTGTTTTTTATAATGGTTTTTTTTAATCGGAATTATTATATTGTATAATAATTTCACATGGTACAATGTGTAGTGGTATACCTCCAAGATATATTTGAATGGTTTCTTAGGAGAGTGAAATAGATTCTCTGGAATGTAATATGCCTAAAGATTAGTATATTATCGAGGATATAGTATGAGCAGTTTTTTTATCTTCCAAATGGGACATTATGTCTTGAATGTAATTGTTGTGGTATAACTAGGAGGTGTGTGATAAAGGGATCAATCACTGGAGTTATTGTGTGATAATACATTGTTCGTAAAGGGTATGAATGAACCTCATTAGATGGGTGAGTAGATAAAGAATAATGATTATATATTTGTATCCATGGATATATTAGCGAGTGTCAAGGTGATTTTTATGGTGTTCAAAAATAATGGTTCTTGCATGAGATTGTTAGTTTCTATGTTAGAGGTAGAGAGTAATATGTTCTTCGATAGGAAGTGTTTGAAGACACTATCCTTCCTATTGTTTTTTTCAATTTCAATAATGATGGAAATTTATCTAGATTTCCTATACTTATATTAAGGATTGAATTCAGTGACGGTAAGCAAGAACCAATTCACAATCCTAGTTCATCTTCTCAAGAGTTATTAAATAGTGTATATCAAAAAGATCAGAAGAACCTACATGGTTTACCCTTATATACAAGACATAAGACATTAATACTGAGTATTTCAACATATGAAGAGATATTAGACATTAATTTATTGTGTCAAAGTACATGGATGGAATCTTTGGTAAATATTTACCTTCCCTCCCACAAGGATAAATCTTCAGTGGTACATAATGAAAAATGTGGAGTTACAAATATCATCACAGGAGTGGTCGAGGTGGGTTTTAATGGAATGACCTATATTCATATTCAACTATAGATAATGTTGTTCTCTGGAATTTCAATCCATCATTCATATTCAAAACTACCTGACATTCTTATTATTCACATGCAATGAGTTATTGATTTTATAGTCATGTACAATGTTTCTTCCAGTCTTTGATTTTTCCAAATCAATATCAGTGGTCTTTGGCAACAATAGATGCGATGACATAGTAAAATTATTCAATGTATACAAGGATCCAATGAAAAGACTTTAGAGTGAATCAAATCCATCCCATAGATGATTTTCAGATTGAGGAAGACATGGTTCCAATAAAAGGGAGAGGTTCAAACATTACTATATCTTTCATAGTGACTAGTGTATTTGATACTGGTTATTCCACTCCTTTGTATCATTTTTTATTATTGATATTATTAAATATAAAATGGTTCTCATTTCAGTCAATATATAGTTTGAAAAACCTCTTGAAAAGGGGAATGAAAAGGGATTTTTGTGTCCACATTCACTATCGATAGCTGATACAGGGACAGAATGTGTTTTTAGTCTACTTGAAACCAATTTTTTTGACATTATCATCAGGATGGATTAGCTTGTTACTCATTGAGATGAGGTTGATTTTAATCATACACATGTCTCGTTTATATTTATTGATGTAGTCCAATTTGAGATTAATGGAGAGTGTCATCTAAGATCCGGTCTTGAATAACCATCCCACCTAGAGCGTAGAAGTTTGTTGTCTACAATAGAAGTTGAGCACGATGATGTTACATATTTTGATGACCATACCACTATTATTTTGGAATTTCTTTATGTTTCTTTGTATTATTTCCTTTTTCCATCATTTCGAGTGTGAATAATATTTTATATTTATCAAATTCCAGGTAAGAAGCTGATCATGATTTAATATTATCTTATTGAACCAGATCTTCTGAAAGAGCTAAAGATTTAGTTAGATGAAATAATGGGAAATGGTTTGGTTCAACCTAGTGTTCCACCTTATGTAGCCCCCTTTTGTTGAAATAAATGTAGATGATTCACCCCAATTATTAGTGGACCATAGAATGTGAGACAAGGTAATGATTAAGAATAGGTATTATGTTCCATGTGTGGATGATTAGTTTGTTTAGAAAAATGTGAAAAATTTGAAATTTAATATTGATATTTGGTTTGGTTAACATAATCTAAAAATTCGGGAGTTTGATATACCAAGATAATATTTTGAGAAGGAATGACCATTATGAATATATTTCGATTCCATTTAAAATGGAAATCTCTTCCATATATTTTAAAGCATTGATGAAAGATTTATTCTAGGAGTATCTTGTTAGTTTTGGGGTAGTGTTCATGGATTGTTTTTTTGTTTACTCGATATCCACGAACAAACATGTAAACCATTTTATTTAGGTTCTAAAAATCCTAAATAGTCTCTATTTGTGAGGAAACATGTCATAACCTCATTTCTATCTCCCAAAAGTGAAATTCATGGGGAACATGATTTATGATAATGGATTATTATCTGATCAGGAGGTGGTAGAGGTTGGTTTTCATAAGAGATCCCCAAAACATATTTTAGGTTAGAAAATTCCATGGCCTTATTGGATAATATTTATTATTTGTCAAGGATTTCTAAAATTTGGTATCACAATTGAATGTTCTATCTAGTAAAGGGTTAAAAGTAATATGGGAATCTAGGTGAAATATTATTTATATTAGAGGTAATGCCTTCTAATATAAACACCTATTTTTATCTTACCAGTCCTTAGTATGTGGTATGGGGTTTCATGTGATTCATATGGTGTTGGTTTGGGTTGTATTATTTGTAGGAAAATCATTTGATTCTTTATGTCATTTAGCTTCTTGAATCACATGAAAATAATTAATCAACTGATGATATAGATCATTCATCTCCATTGAACGTGATTACATTTTGGTGACATAATCATTTTGGGTAATGGTTTTGGTTCTTTTCTGATCGTATGAGCATTAGGTATATATTTTCTCAGAAGTACAATTGTTTAATTGAGAAGAAGGTGGTAGAATACCTTCTCATGATTAATATCAACATCACATACACAAAAGGTAAGGGTAATGTTGTTTCAGATAATCATTGTAGGAAATTACCATCAGATTCTATTATAGATTAAAAGTAAGAGTGGGACCCTATGGGTCTCTCTTCTCGGTTTCTCCTGGATGATTAGGAGGACGCTTTAGGTATGTTTTGAGGTAGTTTTTTGTTATCATCATCTCTACTTGAGTCTATTTTTTAGATTCATCCACAATATGAAGAGTTAAAGAGAATTATAGAAAACCTATATGATATGTACACTATTTTTGGATGGTCCTTAACCTCAAATGGTATTATACATTTTAGTTAAAGAATTTACATCCTATCGTGTATGAGTAGCTTATTATTTTACTATCATAGTTCATCAAGGGATGTTTATCCATGAACATTAAAATTGTATTGTGACATGAGACATATATTTAATTGGTTTAGTATGAAGCATGAAATTGCAGATTATGTGTTCAATAGTTACACATTCCAATAGATAATGGCTGAGAATTTGAAGCCCTATAGTTTTATGCTTACTCTTCCACTACATTTCTGTAAAAGTGATGTCAAGGACACCCCTAAAGATGATGATAATTGTAAGATATACGTTTTGGAGATTATGAAGTTACATCATGTTACATATACCATTATTTCAGAAAGGCATTACATGTTCATTTCATTGTTTCGGAGGAGTTACCAAGAGATTATGGTAACTCGTGCTATGATGAGGAAATATTATCATTCATAGAATGATAGAGAAAAATAAGGTTCCATTTAGATCCTAGAGGGAATGTTCTTTTCCTAGATCATTGATTTTGGTGGATCGCATGATATACATTTGGGACAAGTGGAGTTTTTTGTAAAAAGAGTTGTTAATTTTTAATCATAATGGATCCTTCCATGGCATTGTATAGTCACACATGAAGGTCACCTCTTTGTTTTTAAGAGTTGGGAAAATTTACATTGGTGAGACCAATTCTCTTTTGAGAGGCATCAGTGGG
The DNA here is from genome assembly GCA_963277665.1 of Viscum album. Lineage (NCBI taxonomy): Eukaryota > Viridiplantae > Streptophyta > Magnoliopsida > Santalales > Viscaceae > Viscum > Viscum album. Next base: position 1,814,797,341 of record OY728151.1, on the reverse strand, counting down.
GATTAATAATATACCTAAAAATGTATGTACAATACAGAGTCGGATGAAATCATATTCTAATCAGTGATGTCATCCAAATAATTTTTACACTGATTACAATGTTTTATAGAATTTTCTCCATGTCTATGTCTCCTTTAGCTTGTAATTTATAGAAATTTGGCTCCATGATATATTTGACCATTTCAGGTCATTGTGTGGCATGGGTATGTTATTTTTCTATTAGAAATTTGGGTTCAACTGATGGGTAATCATAATGTTTTACAAATATCATAACTCATTAAATACCATCCTCCTCCCTCTCACATTTTGAGTTCAGAAGATATATATTTTGATCTATAAGATTCTATTTTTGAGTATCCAATGGAGATCCTTTTATAATTGTTAAAAAAAATTGTGGGATCTTGATTCAATTAGTCATAGTATTATTATGACACAGATCATATTCTCATGGGACATGAGTGCACAAGTTTTTGATGGGGGAGAAGTGGACTCACCTATTTATGTAATTTATTCTTCCATATCACTTCCTATGGATGGATTATCTTATGGTGGGGAGTATGTAACTTATTTTTACCCACAATAAGGTATTTATATTATATCATTTCATTTCAATAATTTTAGGGGTGTGATTTGGGGCTCTTGAGGATAGATAGAATTTTAGTAGGAAAATAACCTTAATTTTGGTGATGGGTGAATATTAGAATTAATATACTATGGCTATAAATTTGATACATTATTTTTTGGTTTCACCATTTTTTGGAAACAATATTATTGGTTTCAGATTTTGAGCTTAATTAGGAGGTGTTATTGTCTCTTGGGATATTAAACATCATGTAATGATTAAATGAAAGGAAAATTTTACATTGTTAAAAGTGATGACATTGTATAATGGTTTTTATGAAGATAAAATGATTTATGTTAATGATGTGAAAATCATACACTCGATGAAAGGTTTACACATCATGAAATAGATAAAATTCATATTTATTATCCAAGGTTGTGATTTTTGAGAAGGAATTATTAATATTTAAATATATGATATGGAAGGAATACACAACCATTATTTCTTATGGTCAGTGCATTTTAGGTTACTAAATGGATGATTTATTCACTTATTTGGATGTAGTCTCTTCCATCTCTAACATTGAGCTCTTTGTTATTATTTTGGGGATCCTCTCTCTATCTAGATAACTTAGTTGATTGATTACACTACATTATGGTTGAGGTGTGTTTCTCTAGAGGAGTACTCATCATACTTCATCAATATTATTGATCAAGGTAAAAAAATAATATGTTGTGTTATTGGATCCATTGATATTTAATTATATTCATCATGATCCTTTCAAAATTCATCAAATTATCTTTTTATGGTGGATGATACAATGTTTGTTTTGGTGTAGCAGGTCCGTGTTCATTGTGGGTATTACTGATCTACAATTTCATCCATCTTATTTGATCGTATTTGATTCTATGACATTAGAATCAATCTTATTTCCTCTTTTGTGGAACATGAGTTCCTTTCTCTTTGGTGGATCCCATTATGGGTGTGTGTGACATGAGTTTGAGGTTGGTGGTATGGTTTCAAGAATATTTTTGATGAATTTAATTTCCTTGATTTTGAGAATTTGTTTAATAAATTAATTAGCATGATTGTTTGTTTGTTTATTGTATATGGGAATATTAGTTTATAAAATATGGTTTCCATTTTTCTTGGTATGGGAATATCTATATTAAAATCATTATTAAATTCATTTATCAAATGTTTTAATATAATTGTTTTGAATGAAATGGATTGGAAAATAGATATCATGGGAAACAGTTGGAACCTATTTTTATTGGGTAGCAATATGCCTTGAAAACTTTTCAATGGAATAACTAATGGGGTTTTTCTTTCAACCCGTAGACCAATTGATCTGGGGACATGATAGAATAACTAGGGGTTAACATTGTATGGTGTTCCTCAACTCTTTATAATTGATGTGTATATATTCAAACTTCATTCACATGATTTTATATGTTTATGTATGATAGTCAATGCTAGCTATACTGGTAGTTATCCTTGGTGTCAAGTCACTAGTTCTCAATCTACTTTTCATTGTACTATTTAACTTGTACTTCAATTGACATGGTAAGATAGGTGATAGATGATTTGGTTTGATATGTGTTCTTTGTATTAAATAAAATTATATGAAACAGTTTTAAATAGATATTTTTGGACAAGTTGAAAAATAGGATACTAATTTTTTTTCAATAACTTTGACATAAAAATAGTTATGTTGTATTTCATAATTAATTAATTTTAAATATAATCATGTTTAGAGTGTTTTACTAAAAATTTTAGTTGAACACATGGGTAAGATCTTATTGAGCCTATTTACTCACCCCCGTCACACTCCTATAGTTTTGATTAAAATTTAGTTTATATCAATTTATGTAACAGAAATGTTCCACAATGAGGATTTGATGTTTATTTTAGCCGAGTATGGGAATCTATTGGTGAGATAGTGGGAGTTTCCTAATCTATAACATGGAGTACAATTTTCTTCAGTAATTGGTTTTTACGAATGTCTCCTTGGGATTTTTTAGATACTTTTGAGTTTTATGGATTAAGTTTTTTAATTTTTTATATGTCAAAATTACTTGGTTTTAATTCAGATATTTCATTCAATCGAGTATATAAATATGTCATGTTGTATGCTTCTGGTGGGTTTAAATCTTTTCATTTTGTTGTTTTTGGCATCCCAATTTGAATCACATGATTTTAGAGAATTGGAACACACATAAGTAATGTAAAAATTATACTAGGGTTCTAGTATGAGAGAAAATATAAGTCATATTTATCACATACTACACTCAGATGGTTGGTGAGACTCAACTGTCTGGCCATCAGTTACCATCGGGTAGCTGGTGAGGTAACAATAACTATATTATTCTATCTGTTTAATCCTACTATATGGTAACACTAAAATAGCTTTTTGATTGTAAAAACTCAATTTGGTTTCCTCTCAATGTTTTTTTAAATCATATTTATCTATTTTGTATTCAATTAAAAAAATGTCTTTATGAATAATAAAATATACTAAAATAAACATAATAAAAAATGTTAAATCAAAAAAGTAGTTATGACCATTATAGCACATCTAATACTGTAAGGCACTCAAATTTATCTCTCTATAATGCATTTATTATGATTTCATATGTCATGAGATAATAATGTTATTTGGGAAACATATGAAGATGATCTTGGATAACATGATTGATAAAGAACCTGATGCAAGTTTCTTGATTGTAAAAAGTGATCATGAACCACATTCAGTTACTATGGTTATAAATATTGTGAGTAAACCCTATGAATAATAGATAATATGAAATTTTTTTGCATGAAACTTATGTACGAGATATAGGTTCATAATATTTATTATCAGTCTAAATCATATTTGAAAGATTCTTAAGATTGAGTGTGTTCTTGATGTAGATTGTCTATATTTAGAGGATTGTGAATATATATGAAGTGTTTTGATTGGTTTACAGTGTTATGTTTCCCTATACTTATGATTATAACATATCTTCATATTATATTTCAACAATTATGGTCATTTTAACACGAATGATGTGTAATGATTCCAAAAAAAATTTCCATGTTCTATTTTCTTTCAGTTTAGATTAATGTGATTATATATTCCCTTATAGAAAACAAACATGGTTTCATATTATTTAAATTAATGTATTCCTCACCAGATCATGCTTTCTCATATGATTTAGATATTAATTTTGATTTAATGTGGATATGTATTCCCTTAATGATCATTGGATCACAACCCATTCTTCATATTTTATTCCCTAGGATATTAATATGAGTATAAAATCTAAACAATTTTTATCATCATATATTGGGGTTTTATTTTATATATAGGAAAATAAGTTATCTATGATTCTTATCCACAGTGATAATAATACATACATTCATTGAATTTTTTTTTCTGTGGGGCATAATTTTTAACATAGATAAATAATGTACAATTATAATAAGATAATCTATCTTCGTAATAGTAAAAATGTTTAATGAATATTATTTTCCACTATATCCAAGAGTGAAGGACTAGGGAACATCATAACACAAATAAAAGGATGGAATTTATAATGCTAATTATTATAGAAATTTACTATATCAGTGATACCAATGAAGATAATGATATGAATATTATAGATAAATAAAAATACCCCAAAAAACATGACGAAAAGTACAATTATGATGACCCTGATGACCTGATGAGATTGAAAATGGAGAAATACATGATGACTATTGAAGGCCATAATGATTTTAATAATCTAATTGACACTTCTTATATTTATTTAATCAATAATATTGAAAAAACTAATGAAACTAAAAATACATATTAAACTTAAAATATATATTGAAATTGTCCATCTGAATGAACCCATTGATGACACTATGAACCCAAACACCACCAACAACATTGATGAAGCTATCATCCTAAATGATCAAACTAATGTTGGTTATGTTTATGACAACAATGAAACCCATGTTTCATCAAGGTCATTTTATTTATTATGGTACTTAGAGTTTTTCAGTGTCACATACAGAATTGATAATCTATTACATCAATAATATTGTCTTTTAGGATTCATCAGGGTTATTAAGTTCAACGATACCTCAAGAGTAACAATGATTCTCTTTGTTTTTATTGACATTAGAATTAATGAAATATTATACTCTATATCATTATTCGGTGTCATTATATTTTTTATGTTTATTACCACTTTTAATAAACATAAAAACACAAAATTCATTAAATTCATTCTTCAAATCAATAATGTCATGAACTTCATTATTTTCAATGTCTTTTCTAACATTATAATAAATGTAGTTGGAATCATTAAAGTATTTTACTTACATAGTATTTTTTTGTATTAATTTTGATTCGTTTTATTGTTTTTAGGTTTAATAAGTGTTATCTTTCTAATCAGGTTTATTTATATCATTGGAATAGTTGGCATCATTGGGTTAATTTGTTACATTGGGTTTATTATTAATTTTTGTATTTTTAATGTCAATAGATTCATCAAGGGCATCAGTGTTTTCAAAAACATATGTGTAATCAATGCCTTTAATGTGAACTACATTATTATCATAATATCTATTACTCTCATCCAAAATATTTTCCTTGCATTTAAATTATTTATTTTATTTGGGTATCCAGTGTAATCAGGGTGATGGGTATCATTATAAACAATTTTTTCATTAGTGTAACAAGGGTCATAAGTACTGTGATGTCCTTAGATTTCACTGAATATTATCCATTTAAATCAATATGTTAAATTTTCCATTTCAGACAATATAAAATACAGAAAAAAATGATATATTTTTAATATTAAAATTGATTTTTATACATAGTTATAATTTATTTTAAAAAAATTGTGTAACCATGTTATATAATCAATAAAAAATGTAGTATTAAATGGAATATGATAGATGATTTGTTAGTTATAAAGAAAATTGTTTCATCTAAGAAGTTGTTTATCTTTTACAGTATTCCCTTAACTAGTTTAATTTAAACTTGTGCAATTATGGTTTGCGTTAAATGGTATATGGGGGAAGTTCCAACTAATAAAATTTTCTACAATATCCTTATCACCTGAACCACCACCCAAATCAACAACCAGAGAATATCTAATTCTTATGTGTTATACATATATCACAATGGGATACTTAAAAATAAATTATGATGTTGTAAACTGGTAATAAAATAATTATATGTATAAATATATAATGAATTCAAATACTTTTTAAAATTCCATTTTTCTCAATTCCCTATATCATTAAAAATGTATTCTTTGTAAATTGGAAATTTCTTTCAAGGAAATATGTTCATTATTGTTGAATAATAATATCATATATTAACTTTATGAATAATATTTTAACACATGATTAATTTGTAATTTATAAGAAAATAATATTTAATATACATACATTATTTTTCCTTTAAAAATAAATTTCAAAAATATTTTATGTTTTTATTTAGTAATAAATTTGTCAAACAATTGAATAAGAATACGAGAAAATAAAATTCATTTATATAAATTGAATTAAATTATTATTAATTTGATATGATATTTATAGAGTTTTCAAAAAATTATTGTTATGTGATTAGTGAGATATTATGTTTTACCTTATAATTTGACTTTTAATGCATTAATAAAATACAATTTGGATATAGAAAAATATGAATGAATTTTCTTCATATAATATATATTTAATAAAAGAAAATAAAAATTGTAGAATACTTACTATTTTTTATACAATATTATTTGATATTTTATCATTTGTGTCATAATCTAACAAGAAAATTCACAATCTAATCTATAAATATTTTAAAACAAAAAATTATCAGTTTTAGAAAAAAATCATAAAAAATGTATTTAAAATTTAAAATCCTTTATTCCAATATATACAATAAAATGATATATTTTAGGTGTTATTTCTATGACACCTTAGTAAAATTCATGTTTCTATTGTAAAATATAAAATTCTAAATATAATAATTCAAGGGGTAAAGGGATTGGAACAAGTTTTAATAATTTTTATAAAAAAATTCATCGAGGAATTATGGGATATAACTATAGAGTATCTATCCTTGGACACATATTATTAAATTTGTTTTCATAATATAATCATTAAATAAACACAACCTAAGGGATATGATATTTAGTTTCATTGTAAACCTAGTTTCATAGTTCATTAAAAAAAATTAAAGACAATATTATTGAATTTATTCTCCTTAATGTATAACTTAATAACATTGAGCTACTAATAAAATATTTGTTTTATTTGGAATTTATTAAATGAATTGAATGATATATAATGATAATCAAGTGAATAAACATTAAAATAAAGCACATCGTATGAGTAAAAATGCATTATATAATATAATAACAAACAAGGCTCAGGGATAATCTTATTGGAGAATATAATAACGAACATGGAGTAATAAGAACATGAAAATATTGGAATTTTTTAATATTATATAACATGACAAAATCATATGTCAAGGATAACATCCAATACAACATCACATGATAGACAGTGGCTGATCATCGAATAGGTTTACTCAAGAATCCCATTCATAAAGACTCAAGAGAAAGAAAACATTAAGCAATATTTTGGACCATTATCTTGAAGAACCCATTATAAGATTTAGTTTCTTATGTGTTCCATTAAATAAATTATATCATTATGAATAAACATAATAATTAAACAATGAATTAAATTGGTTCCATATTCATGCCTTATATCATAATAAAATTATATTTTATAAATATTCTAAAGATAATACAAAATTATGTATATTTATGATTATATATGAGTATATAATCACATGACTCAATATTTGAGGTTTATTTAGATAAAATATCATTAAAAATTTTAAATAATTGTGTAAAGAAATGAACATTCAACATGGTCTTAAAATGAATTTGTTAAATAATTTTACGGAAAGAATAATTTTTATATTTTAATTGAGAGCCATAAATAAACTATTTTAATTATATATAAAATATACATAAAATATATTAAATCATCAATGAGAATAAGCAATATATCCTTGGGTTAAATAAAATAATTAAAATATTTTTTAGATATTTTTATATTTTTCATCATAAGATATATTATAATTATTTTAGTATATATATATTGATTTTTTATGTGAATTGACCTGTATTCTATTTTTTCTAACACTTCAAATTTTAGGATGTTATTATTATATAAAAATAAAACAATTGAATCTTCTTGAGACAATATTAATGAAAAAATAACATTTCATAATTAAAATTATATATTTCAAAATATATATTGTAGTTTTAAAACATTTATTGGGTATTTTAGAACTCATTTAATATTTTTTGGAATTATTTTGATACATTATAAAATTATTTAATTAAAATTAATTTTAATCAATTGATTAATTTTGAATCAAATGAAAATATTAAAAAAAATAATCTTTGTATCCATATTTTTTAATAAGGACCTCATTATTTTTACGAATAATTACTAATTAAACCTGAGTAAAAACATTTTATTTAGGGAAAGGATAAAATGGTAAATGTAAAAATAAAATAAGTAATGGGATTGAAAGATGAATAAAAAATGTGAGAATTTTTTTTAGTCTTGTTGAATATTAAAACATCCCAAACTCATTATTTGTTAATATTTGGAGAAAATGTATTGAGTATAACATTCTCATACCTATTTATTTGGGTATTTTCAAAATTTTAATCCCTTCTCACTTGTAAATGAGGGTCTCTACTACCCATTTCCACTATGAAAACCCCCTATAATCAGCTATAACTCTACCAAACCCAATTATCAACATTATTGGATACCAAAAAACTGGTTCGATTCTTTAGAAAAGTCAATTATACATCTTCATAACATTATTCACAAAGGTGATCATCCATGAAGTGTGGAATAAGTTTCTTATAATTCAACATCACTTATGTTTTGTTTTATCTGCTCCCTGTTAAAATAATTTTATTAAACAGTCCAAAAATATGAACATCATTATCCATATTATGCTTATATTTTATTATAATGATTTATTAAATGGTATCCATCATTTTATATTTTAATTTTGATAAATGATGTGGTAAAACATGAGTATGTGTGGACTACAACCTTCATGTATATATAAGATCATTTACATTAATTTAAAAACCTATATTGGAGAAAATATTTATTATATAATTAAGATATTCATAAATCATTTATTATTTAGTTATTCAAAACAATTTTACATCAACATCTCATTCCTCAATAAAATAAATCCCCATCATTACATATGCGATTCTTATAGCTTTTATGGTAGGAAGCATTCAATTTTCTAGTAAAAAATTACATGGATGGATCTAACAAAATTATTAAAGTGTATGCACTATTTTAGGATATAAATAATATATATCAATTAAATTTTTATAACATCTTATTGTAATAAATTATATAAAACTTTTTATCGACATAAGATTCTTCAAATGGAGAACTAAGAGGAAAACCAATTTACTCTTACCCTATAAAATATTTTTATCCGTCATGAAAAATCTTAATTTTTTTTAATTTTATATTTCAGAATAATAAAGAATAAATGAAACCATTATGAAACATGTTTAAATTTATTTCAGCTAAAAAAACCTCAAATACATAAAATGGTCATGGAATATTCATATTTGTGTCTGGATGAATAAATAATTGAACCAATTTAGTAAATTATATCATGAATAAAATCAATACATAATTAATGGAGTAATATTATATAAATAATTATTGTTTTATTTATTTCCTTGATGTTTAATATAAATATATGTTTCATTAACTACGAAAACACCCATAGTCGGTTAAAAATAAGTAAAATATGTTCTCTTTCATGTTAATATTCTATTATCAAGATTAATGTACATATGAAATGAAATTTATAATTCAGATTTTTTAAAAAATAACAAATTATTGTAAATTTAATTATTTGGTAAGTATTATCATTGGAGATGAAAAACTCCCACACTACTCATATGAACTATGATAAACCATAAACACCTATTATGGGTAAATTTTAAAAACATTAATATATATACATATGAAATGATTAATAAAATTAATAAAAATTAATAAAATTAATTAAAATTTTAACATCATTTAATGAATGTGTAGAATATATCAAGGTCAAGGTAAGAGTTTTCCTATTTTCAATTCATGTTCTTTGAGTCATCATACATTTTTGAAACCATGGTTATATATTTATGGTATATTATTTAATTAACATTCCTTGAATTTTTATATATAATATTTTTATATTTTATTTGATCTGTTTCTACAATTATATTCTTTTCATAAATTGGAAATTAAATTAAGAAATAACCCAATGGTAATGGTTTTTGTCACAAATTCACCTCTTTATGAAAATATTTTAATAGTTTATTGGAATTGTTAATCCAATTATATAAGAATCGATATTCAAAAAATATATATAACAAATTTGAATCATTGTATTTATTTTAATTTTAATCAATATCTTTTGAGAGTTTATTGTTGAAATGCTTCTCAATTTGTACAAAGTTTGTTAAATCAATTCTCATTCATTGAGTTATAATTATTCATTATGATCATGATTCCATTATTTTAGTAAATTATAGTCTATATTTTTATTTTTTGGTTCACTATCATTGAATTTTGTGAATATTAATTTTTACCACATAATACCCTTCATAGAAGGATATTAAATCATAAAATATATTATTTATATGGGAAATTGGTGAATGAAATATATTTACATGACTTATATGATTTCATTATAACTTCACACATTAATATTCTCCTTGTTTTTGACGCTTTTTCTGGGCGTGCACGTCTGTCTCGTTCAGGGACGAGGGAGGTGGTTTTTTTGTTTCCCCACATTCCCGCTTTCCGAATGGGGCTAGCATCTGCCCATTATTCATGGATGACTACTCCATGATCGAAACGTGATGATAGGATGTTGGTTATTCTTTCCATGGATTCCTCCTCAGAACATGTCACCTTGTCCGGGTCTCCCTCATATACATAAGACGTTGTTCGTGAAACTCTTCCCAGCGCCATATCATCATGGACAACATGTAATTATGCTTCTTCTATTAGGACTTTCCAAGGGGTCCGGTCAGGGCAACAACCTTTAGTTAGCAGAGTAGTCACATGGGGCATCACTGGCGTGTATGGGCGCTAGGGGATTGGTTTGTCTGTCATCTGTCCCTTATTATAGGATTTCTCGAGGATGCAGAAGCCTGAGGAATCCCACATCGAACGCGGGGAATCATATGCCATGGGAATTTATATAAGGTTTCCCTCAGCTTACCATGTTTAACAAGATGTATGCTGCAAGTTTAACATCACGCGGAGACGGATCGGGATGATCAGAACACTGACTTGAGTGCATCAAATGGGTTAACCCCCTAGAGGGAATGCCAATACTGGGTCCTACATGTGTGTGGATTTTTGAATGTTATAAAATGGAATGGGGAATGGGGTGGCATGATTCCACAAGGATGTGGTGGCTCGGGTAAAAATCATGATGGATGATGGAGTGGTTGAATGATGTGGGTTGTAAATGGAATGGAACCATCATGGGGTGATGATGGTTTTGGGCATGAACCTTGAAGAGACATCCTACGTATCCCCATGGCATGGAATCACAGTCCACGTAGTTCATCTGACGACGGCTTGATGTCGATTGGGGTTTTCAAATTCTTAACGCTGGATGGGGTTTCAATGGCTTACCGCTGATTGAGGTTGTCAACGTCTTACCGCTGATTGGGGAGACAATGTCTTACTACTGACAGTATGTCCGCAGTTTAGTGTCATGCGGGATGGGGGTGAACTAACATGAAGGGGGTCGTAACGACCAATGGGTGGTGGGTTTGAACCTCAGGGATGCTTCCTACGTACCTTTCCTTAGCAAGGATAAAAGACCATGTAGTTCAGGTGGGTGGGTGTCGGGATTACACTATGGGCTACCTGATGAGTTGGTGAACTGACGTGAAGATGGTCGAAATGACCGGTGGGTTGTGGGCTTGAACCTCGTGGAGGCTTCCTACGTACCTTTCCTTGAAAAGGATAAAATTTCTCGTAGTTTAAATAGAAAAGGGGGATTGGTATACTGACATGGGGTAGTCAGGAACAATGGTTGTGGGGCTCTAATATCATGGAGACTTCCTACATACCTTTCCTTATCAAGGATCAAAGTCCTCGTAGTTCGGGTGGCATCAGCGAACCGATGAGAAGGAGGACTTGGGGTCCAACGGGTGGTGGGCATGAACCTCGGGGAGACATCCTACGTACCATGCCTTGGAAAGGATCAAATTCTTCGTAGTTCAGGTGGTGTGGGGCTTACACTCTTGGCTTCCCAATGAGCTGGTGAACCGACGTGAAGATGGTTGGAATGACCAGTGGTGGGATTGAACCTCATGGAGGCTTCCAACTTACCTTGCCTTGATAAGGATCAAATTCCTCATAGTTTGGGTATGGGGGCATTTTGGGATTATGCTCTAAGGCGGCCCAAGGAGTTTTTTTGTGGTCGGTTCTCACTCTAAGACCATGTGAGTCATGATCGGTGTGAGGAACAAGAGATATCAGAGACCCGACGATCACATTGCGAAAGGTGCATCTGTGGGAAGTGAAGTGGGGAGTACGCGCGGAGCAGCCTAGGGAGAGAAAGATTGCGACTTACTCCAGGATGGAGGCCTGATGGCGACAATGCGCAGTGTGAGAGGGACTTGGGACCAAATAAAGGAGGAGCACCATACCCCGTAACACCATGAACTGGCCCTGGGGACCAAATATAAAAGGAGGAGCAGGGATGCTGCCTCCCACAAGAAGGTTTGGGGCTTACACTGAGATGTTCTCCCTTCCCCTCACAAACAAATGCCACTCCCATAAGGAGGACATCATACCCTATGGAGACCAATGGGCGTAGAGAATGTCCAAGGTGGGGGTACCCTGCATGTAAGGAATGAGGAGTTTCCCATTTTAACGTCAAGTACTGAGGACAATAGTGTTTGGAAGTTTAAAAACCTATAGCTCGGAAGAAGTGGGTTTTCTCTGCACCCCTAGGAATTACATAACTGGTACCCTCTTCTCCTGGGTGCAGAGAGGGGACATACAATGCTATGGTGAGGGGGGGGTCATTGAGTGAACCATCGAGGGGCCCATGTTAGCATGGCTATGCAAAGATGCAATAGCCATTAGCGTGCCTATGTGAACACGCATGAAGAGAAGAAACACAACATGAAGTATCATCCAAGGGACTTTGAATTCACATCTTGTAAACCTAGAGGGATGTACAAGAAAAGTATTTGAAAAGTAGAGGGGTTCATAGGCAGGGGCCTTGTGAAGCTATGTTGCTCCGCCTGGCGGAGGGTACCTGCGAAGGGGTACACTTCACAAAGTAGGGTAGCCTAAGCATAGGGAAGAGGTGCATATGGGAGGTGCATCATGAAGTGGAAAGGAATTCACCGAGAAATACCTTGTAGAGAAATGGTGCCTCACAAATCAATGTGTCATGAAGCAATGTGCTTCGCGAAGTATAGTGACCCTGCATTAGCATTTGGATCATGTGTACGTGAAGGGTGTTTTGCGAAGCATAAGCACTCTATGATGACCTGGGTCCCCTTGAGGATCCCCTTCCATTGTGAAGGAGCTTAGGATTCAAGAAAGGAATCCCTCTTGGAAGAGAGGATCAAAATGGGACAAAGGGGAGGCACTTCGCGAAGCAGAAGTACCTTGAACAGCTCATGGTTCGCATAGCAGAAGGATACATCACGATTCGAGATCTTGGAAGTCGAAAGGTTGGAATGTACATTCTTTGGGATCAGGGGAGCCCGATATTTATAGGAAAGTGGCACCACAAATTGGAGCTTATGAGGCGCAAAGAGGCACTTGGTTGCATCGCTGCGGGCTCGCAAATGCCAAATGCGTTCGCAGAGCATTCTGGCTCCTTACTTTGTGGAGGGATCACGAACATCAAATGTGTTCACGGAGCTTCTCCCCTCCTTGCTTCACGGCGGGTTCGCGAATGTAAAATGCGTTCGCGGAGCATACCACCTCCATGCTTTGCTATGGCCATGGTGCTGGGGGGAATCTACGAAATAACTTCGCGAGGCATCCAATGGTGCCTTCTTTTTTGATTCTTCTCTGTCCTGAATTTTGTTTCCAAAAAATCCCCCCCTCAGACATGGAGCCGCAGAGAGATCAAGGGTTAAATTTTGAGGGCAATCGCCAAAACCCTCGGACGTTCGCGATGCTGGCTCGTGAAGAGGGCCCACGAGGTGGATAGGGGGTCTGCGGGCCTATTGCTTTGTGATGCTAAGAGCGAACTGGACGCGCCATGAAGTTTCGAAGGCCATCTCATATAAATAGGGTCATGTCGTCTCTTTTTTTTGTTTTAACTTCTTTATGAATTTGTCCTTTTTTTCTCTTGATTCATGAAGCTCTGCGTACTCTGTGAGTTTTCACTGCGAATCAAGTCTTCGCGGTGCACAAGGAGTCCTCGACTCCGCGTTTGTGCTCCGCGATCCAGCGCTTGAACGCCTATGTAACGCTCTTCGAATAGTCCTTTTGAAGTGTCTTCATGAATGCACTCTGAAAATGAACTTCGCGAACCAACCCGAAAAACCTGCATGTTCCAGAACTGAATGGCCCACCAGGAAGCTTCCTAGGGGTTCCATGTGGATATTGTCCGGAGGGATGAGATGGAGAATAGTCTGGGGCTAGGACAGTTAGCCCGTAGCCACTCAGACCATAGTTTATTGGTGGAGCTGATATTAGAGAGCCAGAAGAACTACACACTGTGTAAGAGGTTTCCCTGTTATGGATTCGGGTTGAGGGATGACATCTTCATCCCTAAAGCAAGTAGGGATGATCCATCTTACTGGTTCAGGAGCATACCGTGTCAGCACCGTTGGTTCAGGGTGGCTGATGGTCATGCCCATGAGGACTTCACACCTGTCTTTGTCGAATACTTATACATCCATCTGAACATTATCGACGGGAAGGAATTTCAGCCGGAGACTCCCCCTCCTATATATCAAACTATCCTCAAGGCAGCACTGGGGTACCTGAAGAAGGGTTGGTCTGAGGAATGGGACCTGTGCCAAGGCACCAACATTACATATGATTGTTCCTCGACCTACTGGGTTGGTGCCTCGTGTGAGGAGTTCAGAGCGGAGCTAAGAAGAGTGGGCCTGTATGAGGTATCTCGGGCTTACTAGTGTCACATCTACGAGACGGAGAAGCTAATTTCAGACATGTTGAGCCGATGGTCTTCGAGGACCAATACCATCCCCCTGCATCTGAGGGAGGTTGGAATCAACTTGTGGGACATGCATCAGATCCCGGGGGTCCTGATACTAGGGGATACGTACGACAAATTCCTCCCTGCTATGGGTGCGTGGGAGGATCCAGAGTAGATGTTGTGTCTGAAGATGGCATTGATGGAGCTTGTTCCAGGAGAGGATAAGGAGGTGGTGAGGGATGACCACTTAAATCATTGGTTCAAGAAGTTTCTGAACTTCTCAGTAGACCGTCAGTTCCCAAAGAGACCTCGAACTTTCCAAAAGGGGGCTTGGTGTAAGGAACACTCGTACTGGCAGCTTTTGGAGAATATCTAGTGGAAGACCTAGGGGTTCGGTGTCAGCACTAAGCAACATGAAATAGTCAGACTAGAGGCATTCATTGCAGCTCTCATCAGTGGTTAGATCCTGTAGTTAAGGGAATCCAACATGGGAGTGAGACCAAGAATATTAATCATGGCATCAAAATTGGTGACTGGAGGGAGGGTCAGTCTAGGGATCCCGATGCTCTCCAAGTTGTATAAGATGTTGTGGCACATTAGTGTGGGGAAGAGGACACATATGGTATGCAGGTCATTCCACCTCCTGTACGGGTGGATAGTGATTCACATCCAGGGGATTTATGAGTATCTGAACCCCATCTCACCTCCAGGGTCGAACTTCCTCTCCTCTATTCTCTACACTGTGGGGAGTTTTCCGTCCATTCTAATCGTACCATCGGTATTAAATCGAGTCTGGAAGGTAGAATAGTTCAACTTCAATCTGTTCCCGTTGCCGAAGGGGGCCATCACGGATGATGGTCGGGGATCAGAAGAGTACTGGGCCTACCTTCTAGTCTTTTGAGGTGGAGTCATGGTGGATAGGGTGGACCGCGAGCATCTCTGTGAGCCATACACCCCACACCGGTTTTCAAGGCGATTCTGGTGCCTCTAGCGACTGACCCCATTGGTCTACCTGGAGGTGCGTCACGAGTAGAACCCGTGAGTGATTAGGAAGATGTGTTTCATGTTCACACAGACATATGGTAAGATGTGAAATGAACTACCTCTGCCAATCACCATCCTTGGGATGTTAAAGGAATATTCCAAAAGCTGCGAGGTGGCCTACCTGGGGGAGACGCTGAAGTGACCAACCATTATAGTCTGTAGTGGTGAGCTTCCCCAACCTCATGGTTGAGGCTGGAAGGCATCAAGGGCATCCCGTAGTAGTGGGGATGTTGTAGGGACGAGGCCCACACCAGCTGTAGGGGAAGTGGTGGTAGCAGATCCGGTCGCAGCAGCAGACCCGGTTGTCCTAGGAGAACAAATTCATCTGAAGAGGCGGCCCCCGAGAGGATTCTGCAGGATTTCTATTCAAGCCCCGGGGAAATGGCTACTCCATATTGACCAATCATAGAATGTTGTATTCCCAAAGTCCTGGGATATCTGGGATGTCAACCAGCAATTCCTTGAACCCTCTGAGTTCTGGAAGCACCTTAACCACCTCGGGATGGGCTTTCCGGGGATTGGCCCCATTAGAGCCTATTTTGCAGTATCTCAGGTGGAGACAGAGCAATACATGTCCGAACTAGAAGACTTCATCCACTCACGGGGTTCCCTGCTCCTGATGACAGACCGGGTTTTGGTGTTGTTGGATCGTATGATTCCTCCACAACTGTCAGATGCTGACCTGAGGGAGCGATTCCCTCTGCTGGAAGAATCGGATGATTCCTCCTAGGAATATGAGGTTGCTAGAGGGAGTCTACTGGATGAGGTTGAAGTCTGCAACTAGTTCTCGGATCTCGAAGATTTCGCATAGGCCCTTGAGGTAAAATCCCAAGTTTCTTCCTCACTGTCTGCTCTCATGTTACTCTGGATTCCTTATCAGCATTTTCACTATGTAGGAGGACCTTGTGCATTGACCTCATTCTCTCCTATCAGTGGGTGCCGACATAGGACCTTCAGGATCCACACCTATGGCTGCATCAACTTCCATGTATAGCAGGGCTAGGGTACTTGAGATGGCTCCCCTTGAGTCTCCAGACCAGCCAACCATATAAGGGGGGCCATGTCTCGGGGTCCCGATGACATGAACCCATGAGAGAGACCATATATTTGATCATTTTAAGTATCTTTTACCGAATTTAAAACTCCCATCCTCTGACCTCGTTAACTAAAATTTATGTCCCCTTTTTTGCGTGTACAATCCTTCAATTGGAATAGGACACTACGGTGAAGTTGGTCGGGTCTTCCGGAAGCGCCCCTCCCAGAGGAATGCCAATGGTCGTGATGGTGGACATCCAGCCGGACCGAACTGCAGCGCTCCTGATCACTGGCAGCAACGCCAGTGGGACTATTCCTGAGGTTATCGAGGTGGGATTCGATGATGAGTATCAGCTAGACAGTTCAGGCCTCGCAACTTCTAATCCAATTCAAGAAGTGGACCCAGATGAGGAGTTCCTGGGGGAATTCCCTACATACGAGACTGCCAACCATGCCGACTGGGATGGTTGGGCCTCATATAAGGAGGACAACAAAATAGTCTGTCGCCAATCGTGGAAGTTGATTAGGCACTTCATCATTGAAAACCCCAATAACTATGGTTGGATGAGATGGAAAAACATCACTCGCGACTGTGTGAACTGTGTGTTGGGGGAGTGGATTCCCAGCGTCATCACATGATCATCTGAGATCTTATGGTGGAAAATATTCGGAACTATGAGCATGGCCTCAGTGTGGGCTGGAAGCAGATGAAGGCGGTAAACATCAAGAGGCTCCAGAAGGCTAAAGATGAGGTCCAGTGGCTGAAAAATTGGGTGTACGAGCACTTGAACTCCCTCAATGCACAGTTTGAGCTAATATTGAGATTGATGGCCCAGCTGGAAAAAGCCAAAGGAGGCCTAAAGTGAGCTTCTGAGTAGATGACCACCATCTGGGACAACGTGGAGTAGTCCCAGATTGCGGCCAACGAATTGCGCCCTCTCACTACCGAGGAGGAGTAGGAGATTAACGGGCGACATTAACTCCTAGATTCCACCAGCTGGAGGGTAGAGGAGTTGCTACACTCTTTTGATGAGGTCAACCCATCCTTGGGGGGGATTCAACCCTATAGTACTGTAATTATTACAAAACCTCAAATGTAGCTTCATGCTTTAATTGTTGGTTGTCATATCATGCATTAGTTTCATTATTTACATTTGTTTATTGCATCCTTATGATACTCGCGGAGCATCCAACGATCATTACCTAAGCTCACGTGGGTGGTCCCAATGTGATAAAAAATGGGTGACAACCTTATCACCCCATCCAAATATAGGAGTGATAACCAATATTTTGGAATCCGGGGTTTGAACAACTAGTTCGGATTTCCTGGAGGAAATGGGAGAGACCTGACTAGAGAATCAAGCTCTCAGAATAGTTGAATTACTTTTTTCCCAATGTTCTCTAGTGCACGAATGGGGTAATTCCAAGGACACTAGAATAAATTCAAGAAGATGGGAATGGGAGGTGTGAATCACGATACCCAGGATTTGGAACATTGTGGGGTGGCATGGAAATAAAGAATAATCATTGACCGCATTCGACACACAATATCCTTATTGTAATATCCTGGAGTGGGGATATCAAATGAGGGACGACCGCTGACCATGTTTGAAACATGGGGCCTGACTCAAAATGTCATCTGTTGGTATTACAGAACATTGGCCCAAGATAATAGGCAGTCCATAGGCTGAGCATCTATACAGTTAGGGGGTTCTTCCAGATGTAAAAGAGGATGAAGGTCCGAATAAGGGGAACACAATGTGTGGAATGTGGAGTGATGGTTTGTTCGTACAGAATCCAACACTCACGAAATTATGCCACCATGTTGGAAGCAAATTAGATGGACTCATCTATATGATCGTGGATCATTCATTCTCTTTTGTTATACAGGACCTCTCTGGTGAGGGATTCGTCACTTCCCAATATCGTCTTGGGGCATCCCAAACTTTTTCAGGGAAAAATTGCAGTTACATGATTCCCCACAAGGGGTCAGGCCAGTGGCCGGAAATGAGGAGGAATAGGATTTATGATTCCTGGGGATAGACACTAGGTTAAATTATTGGGTGTCTCTACATATCCCATGAGGATGGGAATCATGACGTATGTAGTTCTGGAAGAATAGTTTAACATCACGCAGGACGATGAAAAGCCTGGTTACGCCGGTGCACATCCTACCAAAACTACTAAGCCCACATGAGTCATGCTCAATGTGGGAATCAAGAAGTTGTGGTTGGACTTTTCTGACACCAGAAGGAACATGTTAGGGTGAAGGGAAGCTTGGTGAATGTTGGCCCAATGATCCAAACTTATCCGTATAGCACACCTAGATGGGAAAAGAAGTAAAACCGAGTATGTTGGAATTCCACTTGAACATGACGAAGTGGAAATGTGTGAATCATGATGCTCGAAATCTGGATCAAAAAGATGGTGGTGTGACGATGGGGGATAACTATTGACCATTTTTGAAACACAACATCCATATCGTGTTTTCTTGTAATGGGGACATAGAAATGAGGGTCGATCGCTGACCATGTTCGAAACATGCTAACTGTCGCAAATGTCATCTGGGATCTTTAGGGACTTTGGCCTAAAACAGTAGGAGATCACTTATACCAAGAATCCATGCCATCTGGGGGTCCTTTTGGATGTGTAAGAGGATGAGGATCCAAATAGAGAGCTCACAAAGATTGGACATGGAATGAGGAGAATGTCCTCATGAAAGTTCCACAGTTCGGGCTCTTTTTCAAAACACATCTGAATACGACAACAAGATGTATTAGATAGATAGAGTTGAGTCCCCTCCCATAGGGAGAACATAGTATATGGTCATAGAATTTAGACCATGGATGGTAGGAAACGCTGGAGACACATGGTGGGGTAATTATAAAACCCAACGTGAATGGGAACCTCGGGCTCCAACCACCACGTGTTCCCTAGGAAGGTTCTAGGTAAATAGACCAGAAATGAGAGTTAAGCTGGGCCCATGACATGGTGAACAGATTTTCCTACGTACCCCATGAGGATGGGGATTAAGCTGCACGTAGTTCTAAAAGGTGTCACAGTAAGGTACCAGTGTTAGGGATGAATGGAGCGTGCAGATGTGGCCCTCACACAAAAAGAAGTGATTTTTTATGTATCTTGATTGTCTTTTAGGGTGAATTGTTTTTTGTAAAGAGACATTCCTGTGATTGAAAGTACCGGCATTTCTACAAGAATAAATCTTTATGCAGGTGTTGAAAAATGGTATGGCATGTGACCGATACCAAAAATGGTGTCCCCTTGAGTGAGGTCATCACGATGCAGTGTCATTTTTCATCATGCGGCCAGGACGATAATGTCATAGTTTGAGGTCATGTGATAGGACCAGGCATTCATTTTAACGTCATGAAGAGTATACATAGTAGAGATGATGCTAAGTGTGGAATGTGTACGGTGTAATAAAACATAACCGACGTGAATTAGGACATAGTCCCATACCACAACGTACACAATTCTGAGAACGGAACCTTTAGCCAAGGGGCCTAAATAGAGGTGAGAGGGTAAGAGGTAGGAGAAACTAGCTCTCAATTGAGTTGGACCTGAAAACAAGACGTTTGGGTGTTCCTACATATCCCAAAAGGATGGGAATCAAGCTATACGCATTTCTGCAAAGGGGCAGTATGAAAAGATCTTATCTTAGGTTCTTAGAACACAGACAAAGGAGAATCAGGACTATCAAAAGTAATGGAGGACCTTAAACCACTGACTAAGCCTATGTGAGATGAAATCTGTGTAGGAAGCAAGGGTGGAGAAGGTATTTTTAATAATTGAGATGCATGCAAGGGGGAAATCGGTGAAGCCCCGAGCAATTTCCTTGTTGCAGCATTTTTCCTCCTAAAGTGCAGATGCACACTGAGGAATAGCACCAAGAGTTTTGATGTTCTACTTGTACATGATGAGGTGGAGAAGGATGTGAATCATGTTACTTACATTTTGGTCTTGATAGGGTTGGCATGATGATGGAGGATGACTGTTGACCGTATTCGAAACATAGCATCCATATCACGTTAGCCTGGGATGGGAGCAATAAATGATGATCGACCACTGACCATATTCACAATGCTGGATTTGTATCGGCCTGTTTCTCAACATCCTAGAGGGAATTAGCCTGAAGTGGTGGATATCCCTTAGGCCTAGAATCCATACCATTCGGGGGCCCTTTTGGATGGGAAGGGTGATGAAAGCCATAATGAAGGGGAACACGAAGCCTGAGAAATGGATGATAGCATGTTTGGGTATAATCTGACATACTAGGTGCTAAACCAGAATACCCTTGGGAACATTGGTGAATCACCAAAGAGGATTTAGGGGCTCATCTTGAGAGTGGCCGATTTGAAAAGACGAGGATAGCACAAGAGGATGGAAACCTCTTAAGGGAATGAGGCACATAACATGGATGTTATAAACCCGACATGAATGAAGATATAATCTCGTACAACACCGTCTATCCCTTTCACGGAAGAATGTTGGCCTGTGGACCAAGATGGGGCTGGAACCAAAGATTAGATGCTTGGGTAGTCCTATGAATCCCATGTGGATTGGAATCAAGCCATGTGTAGTTCTAGAACCGCACATAGGGGTATGTTACCCTAACCAGGGGGGTGTACGGTGTTTCTAGTAACCCAGCGTGAATGAGGACATAGTCCCATACCACACCATACAACCCTAAATAGGAACATAGGCCGGGGGCCGAAAAGGACAAGGGGCCTGAGGCTGGGCCTCGGTCAAGAAGGCATGACCAGTTTTCAGTTTAATGTCTTGCAATGAGAACGAAGAGGGGAGTAATATGTTCCACCCAAGGGAGATGTACGACATAGTGAATAACCCGACGTGAATGAGGACATAATCCCATACCACACTGTACAATCCCATAAGCGATAATTTGGGCTGGGACCTGAGAATGCCAAGGGGCCTGAGGCTGGACCTTGGATGGGAAGGCCATACGCCCCCTTGTACGGTTACTACCTCATCACAGCTCCTAAGCCCACGTGAGCAGTTCTCAGTGTGGGAAATAAGGAGAAGGTCTCGTTTCTCCCCGTCATATGGGGTTTAATAGATGGAATTTCCTGAAGAGAATTCGTCAATTAAAGATACAAAGGGGCAGAATGAACCACTACACTCGATGATTGGGACATCTTGTGGTGGTCCTGATGACATAGGAAACTGTTGACCATGTTCAAAACACATCATCCCTATAGTGACCTGAAATGGGAACAATAAATGAGCGTCGACCACTGACAATATTTGAAATGCGGGACTTGTCTTGGCTTGTTACTCAACATACGCATGGGTTTTGGCCCAATGTGGAAAGAGAGATCTTAGTCCTAGAATCCATACTATTCAAGGGCCCCTCTAGATTGGATAGATGATGGAGTCCCAATCAAAGGAGTGGGTGTAGCATAGCTATACCCATCAGTGAAAGAGGCGAACATATTCAGGGAGCGCGACATATGACCGAATCAAGATTAGCTCGACGTGAATTGGGGAAAAAGTTTTCACCCCACCATATTTCTTGACCCGAGAGGATACTTATGGCATTTGGGCTGGGTGGAAAGATGAAATTTCCGGGCATTCCTACATATCCCAGGAGGATGAGAATCAAGCCATAAGTTGTTCATAAAGGCCATGAAGTTAACGTCGTGTGGTGAGGACGTGGTAGAATTGAATAATGGGGAGTGGGAACATGGTCTGACCATTATAATCCTAGCATGAGTGGGGATAAGGAATCCTACACCATATCATGAAAAGATTTTCCGAGAGAACTATACCTAGGGTGATAGTCAAGGAGAAGATTTTGGGGGCTGGTATCATGAAGAGGCGTCTGAGCGTTCCTACGTAACCCATGGGTATTGGAATGAAGCCATACGTAGTTCTAAAAATGTAGATTAATGTTATCCAGGATGATGTGTAGTTTAAAGTTTGTAGTAATAGACAGTTTAAGGTCATGCAGGACCATCCATTTTAAGGTTATGCTGGACCAGTAGACCCAGGAAATTTATTACTTGAGGAACATGAAAATGGTGGGATGAGTTATGTGCTCACCATCCATAGTCACTAGGAAGTATGCCCCATTGTGGTAAAACATTTGAACTCTTTAAGGTACTTCCCATTTAGGCTCCAGCATGGGTGGTTTCCTGCCAGGGGTCATTGGCGCCCAGAGGGCCAAAACCAAGTCGCCTTCTAGAAAAGAGTGGAGGTGAACCCTCTTGTTGAAGGCTCTAGGTATCTTATTTTGATGCCTTTGAAGATTGTGTGGGGCACAAATCCTATTATTTTCAAGTGATTCCAATTCAGCCAGATGAATTTTGGTCACCTTATCTGGCACATGCTGGTCATAGAATGCTATGCATAATGAAGGAAGCTGGATCTCGATGGGCAGGATGGCCTCAGATCGGTACACCAGGGAATATGGGGTCACCTGGGTGGAATTACGATTCATCGTCCAATAGGTCCAGAGGGCATTGGGGAGGTCGTCCGGCCAACTCTTCGTGTTCTAACCAACCATTTTCTGTACGATTTTAGAGATGGTTTTGTTGAACGCCTAGATTTGCACATTTTTCTGTGCGTGATAGTGGGAGATATGGTTCGAACAGATGTTTTATTGGCGTAAAATTTCATCATCTCAGCTGCTCGGAAGTTGGTGCCATTATCGGTGAGGACATAGTGAGGGACTCCAAACTGATGGATAATGTTGGAGCTCACAAATTCAACGATAGAACGGGCCTTGACCTCCTAGATCGGAACTTCCACTACCCACTTGGAAAATAAATCCATGGTGGTTAGGATGAACCTACATTGGCGAGCTGTCGCCGGTTGATATGGTCCCATGACATCAAGTCCCCACACCGCAAATGGCCAAGAGTACTTGGGGGAGTGGAAAGGTTCTAGTGGTTGATGCATGACATTAGCATGAATTTGGAACTCCTGACATTTCTTGGAGAACTTGATACAATCATGGATCATAGAGGTCCAAAAGTACCCCAGTCTCTAGATCTGATGGGAAAGCTTCGGCTCAGCCTAGTGGGCACCACAGGAACCGACTTAAACCTCTTGCATGACCTGAGAAATCACAACTCATTGGATGGAACAAAGGATAACACCATCGAACCCGCGATTGTAGAGGATCTGCACGAAACTGTGACCACCTTGGAGGGTAAACTACAGTGAGCAGCGACATATCCACTCACACTCAGCCTGATCAGCCGGGAGGAAACCATTTTGAAGATACTCGACAAAAGGGGCTCTCTAGTTGGGAGTCGCTTCAACCACTTCATCTGATGAACCTAGGGTTCTTGACATGGCTGCTCTAGTGGTAAGATAGCTTACCCGAAGGCAATTGTCATCATCTGGGGTGGCGGGAAAAATGACTCTCTAATGTGCCACATGTATAATCAGGTCATCCTACTCGTGTTCGGAAAGTGATGTATCCATGACGGCCAAGGAATCCGCTCAACCGTTCTGAGATTGAGGGTTATGAGTAACTTCTGATCGTGATAGAATCATAGACATTAGCTAGAGGGTGCGCTCCAATAATGGTACAAGCTCTGGATTTCTGAAAACGTAGCCACCATTGACTTTCATGATGACTATTTTGGAATCCCCTTTAACATGCAAATGTGGTACATCGATCTCGAGGGCCAACTCGATGCCAGTGATAAGAGCCTGATACTCTGCCTCATTGTTGGTGCAGCCTTCTGACAACTAGAATGAGTATGGTAGAACGAATTGCGCCAGGGTAATGAAGAAGATATCCATACCCACTCCATTGAGGATAGGATCATTAAGCCTCCAACCAGTGGGGATTTGTGAGGCACCGTCGATGTGCATCTGCCAACATGGAATGGAAGTATCTACTGAGAGGATTTCCTCGTTAGGAAAATCCAAGTCCAGAGACTAGTCCGCGGAGGTCGGATGCGCAGCAAAAAAGTCTGACAATGCCTATCCCTTTATATATTTTTGGGGGAAAAACTAGATGTCGAACTTCTGTAGGATTACTGCCCACCGTGCTAGACGGCCGGTCAACACAGTGCGGTTCAGAATATACTTCAACGAGTCTACCTGAGACTCCGGTTGTAGCTCTTGGTGTTGCAAGTAGTGTCTCAATTTCTGCACAGTGAATACCAGTGTAAGGCATCTTTTCTTGATGGGGGAGTATCTGGTCTCCATATAGAGGAGCATGCAGCTGAGGTAGTAGAGGGTTTTTTTGTCCCCTCATTGTTCTTATGAGCGAAAAGGGCACCAAGAGATCTTTACAAGGTAGTAACGTACATCATCAGCAGCTATCCAGATACAAGTGGAATCAAGACTAGATGCTAGAGCTGATATTTATTAATTTCCTCGAACATGGTCTAGAACTCTTCCTTTTATTCATAGGGAGATACTTTCTTCATGATCTGAGAAAATGGATTACACTTGCTAGCCAAATTTTCAATGAATCATCGTTTTTAGGATATGTGGCCTTAGAAACCCCGAATCTCCCAAATATTGCTCGGGGGAGGCATCTAGCTGATGGACTTGATCATCTCTGTGTCGATCTTGATGCCATGGTAGCTGAAAACAATGCCAAAAAACTTCTCAGAGGTGACCACGAAAGCACACTTCTATGGGTTCATCTTCATGTTGCGGGAACCTAGGAAACTAAACACTTTCTCAAGGTCCTTGAGATGGTCCTAGAGCTGGTGATATTTGACCACCGGATCATCCACATAGCATTATATTAATGTCCCAAGGATTGGCATGAATATGTGGTGCAAGGCCCACTGATAGGTGGCACCTGCATTCTTCAGGCCGAAGGGCATAACCTGGTAACAGAAAGTACCTTGGGGTTCCCTAAATGAGATGGACTCTTCATCCTCATGGGCCATCAGGATTTGATTATATCTAGAGTAAACATCCATGAATGGGAGGGCTTGGAACCCAGATGTAGTGTCGATAAAAAAATTCACTGGAAGGGGAAAATCATCTTTCAGATAGTGACAGTTGAGATCTTGAAAGTTGATGCAGACTCTAATATGTCTATTCTTCTTCCGGACTGGAATGATTTTGGCTAGCCACATGGGGTATTGAACATGATTGAAGAATATGGATTTTATGATCTTTTCAACCTCAAACTCGACCATGTCTTTGTGATAAGGGTTCATCTTTCTAGGAGGCTTCTTGAACCCGTGATGATTTGTTGGGAGATCGAGGTGGTGGACGGCTGCCTAAGGTTCTAGTCCTGGAATCTCATCATAACTCTAGGAAAACACGTCACAGTTTTATTTAAGGAAGTCCACGTACCGTTGCTTCTCATCGAGGGACATGGTGGAACTGATTAATGTGGGTCTCGGATCTGCCTCGCTACCAAGGTTCACCTGTACCGGTTCATCGACCGTGGCAGAGATGCCCTCTTCAAATGTGGGGGGAGTATCCTTCAGATCCTCTGATTCACTTGCGAAGGAAGGATTCCTAGCGGGAGAATCTTCCCCTCGGTTGGAAGAACCTAACGGGAGGCTGGTGCCATCCTTGACAGCAATGGACAGCATATCGTGAGATTCACGTGCTGTTGAGACCATAGCAATGAAGGCAGTCGATCTGATCCCTTCTGGTCTTCGGCCCAAGGGGCCAGGCATGATGACATCAACATAGTAGTGGCGAGTCGGCTTGAGATAGCTAATTCCAGACTGATGAAACAGACACGTATGACGTACTTCCGTGGTCATGGGGTGGACATCCTGATATAGTACACGGGTAGGAGTCTCCAGAATCACCTGAGCCTGGTTTGTGTAGGAATATGTGGTGATTTTCCGTCGTCGCTTGGATATGGGAATATGCCTTACTCTCTTACCAGAGATAAAAAAGTATTTCTCCATTTCGGGGGGTCATGGAATCCAATATATGGATCGGGCAGATGTATGCGTCATCCATAGATTCCCAAGGGTCAGTTGTGACCGTGGGGGGCTCAGCCTCATTTTCCAGAATCTACTTATCCTTGCTCTTATAAGAGTAAGTGTTCAGATAATGGGCCTCAAAAGTGGAAAAAGGAGATGCATCGCCTTGTTGTACGCCTACTTGGCCATTAATGGAGTACTTGAGGCATTTGTGATACGATGAGGGGATCTCCACGTGTAGGTGGAGCCATGGTCTACCCATCTATGCATTGTATGCAGTGTCCTGGGAGACAACCATAAACTCGGTATTGGCAACTAGGCCACCGAACTGGGTCTTCAAACGGATCATACCAACCGGGGTTTTCTATGTCCTGTCATATCCCTGGATCCTTAAATCAGAGAGATTCAGTTCATCCTTGGATAACCCCAGCTTTCGCAATGTCTGCTTCGGGATAAGGTTGATCCCGGATCCGATGTCAATGAGACAGCGGTGAACCTCCATGCCATTAAAATGGACGATGATGTACAATGGGCGGATGTGCCCCTCTATGGGAGAGCCTTCATTTTCTCTTGATAAAAAAATTATGGCATGGAATTTTTCATTCCCAACTATTTCATCATGGAAGGCTTCTGTAATTGCTACCTCTGTCTCAAACTGAAGGGAGCTTCTTAATGCCTCAGCGAGGGCATCGCACATATTTGTCGATAGGTTGAGGGATTCAAGTATGTAATGACTTGCCGGGATGTTAGAAAGGTGATTAAGGACATCGTACTTCCGCTCCAGCTGCGAACTTCAGCTTACGGGGGGTCGCTCTACGATTGGAGGCATGGAGGGCCCCGCTGGCTGGACTGACGACTAGTTGGTGCTAGGCATGTCCTTATTTTCACTAGTCAAAGACTGGAGAGTCGCTGTCAGATGAGTAACAGACGTTTGAAATCATCCTATAGCTGGGCGAGGCTGGCCGTAGTCTGGGTGTGGAAGCTCTACCTAATCTTGTAGCACAAACGGTGGTGGAGGCAGTCATGACGACACCAGATGATGAGGCTACGCATGCTAAGCTCTATGCTGGGCATGCATGAATGCATGGCATGTATGGTCTTAATGGAATGTGTTTCCTGGATGGAGGTGCCAACTGATGCACCTCGACAACCCATATGGTCGTGGCTCCACCGACGTTAGCATCGGCTGGGGATAGTGGGGAGGTTCGGCTGACTCTCCCCCTTGTTAGGAGTCATATAGGGATTTACCAACTCCACGGTATTAACCGAAGCATACCCTTGATTGTCACTCTAAGATTAATCCACTACTGGGTGGATTTTGGGAGGGATCCCCATGTCAGGGGGAATGGAGTCACCAAGAGTGCGGGACAATGATGACATTGGAGGAGCGTGTTGCTTTTTCTTGCGCCACCGATGCTTGCTCTTCTAGGAAGAGACCGACTGAGATGATGATGCAGAAGTGGTGTCCCCAGCTTCTGAAGACACCGGCTGATTTAGGTGTGCCAGAATGATGCCATGGGAATGAAAAAGAGTCTTGTTATCCATCCAGTCATCATACATCTGGGACCCACAGTTGGAAACCTGGTGCCACTCGCCTTCATTGTCGCTACCGCTATCAGACCTTACAAAGACATCTGCCACTTGTGCCATGGCCGAGCCCAGCGTAACTATTTTGTTATTGAACTAGTCTTGTAGAATGTCTTTAAACACATATCACTGCTTGAGTGTGTGACATAGAATATGATGATAGGGGCAGTAGTTGGGGCATTCAGTGAGATTCGCCTCTTTCGAACTTCTAAACTTCTGAAAGCATACAATGCCCAACTCTATGGCGCTACAGAAGTAACTGGGGACCCGATTCTCATTGAATGAGTAAGTCTGTTTTCTTCTTTCCGGAAAGGGGGCCCTTAGAGCCTGGCCCTGACGAGGAGCTGGAGGGGCCTATCGAGGAGGTGGACCCTAATTGTCCTGCCTGGGCAGTGGTGGCACATTCCACAGAGGCGCTTACTGATTATGAGGATGATGCTGATCTGGATACTGCGTCTAAGATGGAGGGCCTCTACAAGGCTGCAGGGCCAGTGCTACTGGTAGCAATTCGAGTTGCCTAGGGGCCTATATTTGGGCCACCATGGTGGGCTCGGATCTGGTAGCTCTCTTTGCTGGAATCACAGGGGGAAACAGACGTTACTGGTTGGCCTGTTGTAGGGCTATCTCAAGGCACTGAGCCTAGTCGGAGAAGTCTCAAAATCCTCCAGGGTAGTTCTGGGCGATCAAATAAGGAACCAGTTCTTCCTTGATGTTCCATATGCCCATCGTCAGTAAATGCTCCTGAGTCAGTGGCATGTCAAGGTAGTATGTGAGCCCTTTCCACTGGGCGATAAAGTCTGTGACTCGCTCATCAGGACCTTACTTTCACTTGAATAGGACTGTAATGCTAGTTTTCTTGGTGGTAGAGCTGAACTGGTAGAAGAATTGTCTGCGAAGGTCCTCCCAGCTATTCACAGATCCGATGGGAAGCTGGCAATTCTAGATGAATGTCGGCCCCTCCAGCGTCTGAACAAAACAATGAATCATGGAAGCCTTCTGCTGCACTGGAGTCCCCAACATGGGCCCACACCGTGAGTTGAAGTGGGCCAGATGCTGCGGCGGGTCCCCCGTCTTGTTAGAGAGGGAGAAGGTGGGATTCCCGAAACCCAAAGGCGCCGACATATCATCCACCCATGCCGGTTGTGGCTTTCCATCT
Organism: Viscum album; assembly: GCA_963277665.1. Classification (NCBI taxonomy): domain Eukaryota; kingdom Viridiplantae; phylum Streptophyta; class Magnoliopsida; order Santalales; family Viscaceae; genus Viscum; species Viscum album. Next base: position 1,814,767,786 of record OY728151.1, on the reverse strand, counting down.
GGTGGTATTTCCAACTGTTGTGTTTCCAATGCCTTAAGGTGGGCTATGAGCACCACCATAGGATCCTCTGGGATGGGGTCCCTCTCTTGATGGGGATCCCTAATCACAAGCGCGTTGTCGGGCTCTTCATCATGGTAGACAGGTTCAGCAGCTCGTGGAGCGGCCTGCAGGGCAGCTAGGGGAACCCAGGCCAGATTCCTTGGATTGCTGGGCCGCTCGTGAGGGTTTGGTGAGACAAAATGCGCCCTCTTGCCGTGAGATCCGGCTTCAGCCCTATCCACAGGAGTGGAATGATCTGGGTTTCCCAGGGGCAGCTAGCCGAGGGGACTTTGTTCCTGCCCCTGCAGTACTGGCCTAGGACTTCTGTACTTGTGTCGTCGCTCTACAGCACGTTCATCCAGGAGATCTTCGACCAACCTATTTTTCTCTACAATTTGCTGGCACATTGTGGCCTTCTCGGGGTCCTCCTCCTTCTTCTACATTGATTCAGATGTGTCGGAGTGCTTGACAACTCCGATGTTCTCTTTTCCCTTACCAGAATTTCTGCAGAGTACCAATGCCTCAATGGGCCCAGAGAGACCTAGGAGGTTCTTTTGCTGGAGGGTGACCCTTCCTGATGGGTCCAATAGTGGTGGCACACCATCAGGGTGTTTTTCACAATTGAGAAGATCCAGCTCATCCTCCACTTCCACTAGGTTGGCCATGTTGACTGTGACCCTTCCTGGGGGCATGTCCCCAATATCGTATAGCGAGTCGGGCTGCCATCAGATAGAACTGTAGAGGAGGGCAGTATACTACCCCCAGCCATGGATTTGTACATGAGGGGTAGCATCCCAGATAATTTTGTAGATTACCTTGATAATCTGAATGAATTACTGCCAGAGGGACGCATAGCGACCTGGTAACTCAGGGCACTAGGCTATAAGGAGTGCGGCCAGATTGACTTTACAGCACTACTTGCTGATGTCTTCAAAATGCACTTGGATCCTTGGATAAACCATGCATTGATGATGATGACTAAAAAGTGTCACCCAGAGTGTGTAGTAGAAAAACTCAACTTCCTCTGGGGTGAAAGATTCTGGTACACCGAAATTCTACGCTGCCATGGGCCAGAACTTCTCGGAGAAGTGGTCCGCTGCAAGAATGCTATAGAAGTTCCTCGGCTCAAATTCAGGGTCTGGACCTTGATTGACCAACTCGCCAACTGGGGGTGGCTGAGGAAATGGCAGTGGTATTGAAGCAGAATGCTGGGATGGCATGTCGGCCGGTGGATAATATGGCGATTGGGCTGATTGGCCGCCAATTCTTGGGTTGTCCAACAAAAATTGTAGCGACCTGGCTGCTACGTCGGGGTAAGAAGGGCTGACATCACCGTTCCTGGCTCAGGATCTAGGGCCACTGATGATAGGCCTCAATGCTGATTTCCAGCCATTGATCCCCAGAATAGATCTTCGTGATCTCTTGTGAAGGTAGAAAGTGCTTCCGGCAATGATGGTGGTGACTGCATGACCGTAACCTGCGGGGTGGCCAGATTTTCATCATCCTTGATATACCTATGGAGGGAGGTGGGAATCTTGTGGACCTCACATTCTGGGAGCACCAGGCTGATGCGCCTCGTCCCTTCCCTATTCCTTGACTCGGATGAGTGAGGGGAGGGCTCCTGAGCTGATTCGTACTCCGCTTTAGAGTCTATGAAGCAGAACGATATGATCTTCATCCAGGCCTTCCCGGGATTCTTCTTAGGGCAGCGACGACCCACCTTCTTTCCCTAGTGTGTCTCCTTGGGACAGGGCTGATTCCTGAGATGGAGTCTTTCGGCCGCAGTAGTGCTAGGTCAGTGAGGGTTTACACCTGAGAAAGATGAGGTGCGAGGAGCACCAGGAAAAATGACGAAGGGAACATGGGGAGGACCTCCATGAACAACACTACAGTGGGAATGACCTCCGCTAGAACTGGAAAGAGAATTGGGAAGACCTCTATGCTTGGTTTGGGTGGAGTGAGGTCGGCCTTCATCCCTCTCGTTTCCGAGGTGAGGAGGACCTTCACCAGCTGCGGAGAAGATGTAGGGAGAATCCCCATACTGGAGAGGGGACAGATGGGCGATGTCCCCACATCAGTGGTTGAGGGCAGAAAGAATGACTCCATACCCAGTGTAATGGGCACATGAGAAGCTTCCATTCCAAACATCATTGCCACATGGCAGACCTTCATTTGGATTGGGGGTGGTACAGGGCGGACCTCCATGCCACACCTCGAAGCGGGGAAGTCCCATGCTCTCTATGTTGGTGGTATGGGGAGGACCTCCGTATGGGGTGTCATCGTTGCGGGTGGGTTCGCGGCAACCACTTCTCATGCCTTCAACCCGGATAGATGACCCAGCCTTCCCATGGGGTGGTTGGGGCCTCGATCCCGGTTGGGCATATAAGAACCCCTGCTCAGTGTATGCAGGGACAAGATGATATGTGTCGGCGGTTTCTCGGGCCATAGTAGTCATTGACGTTGACTCACCTTGGTGGGAGTCCTCCATATCCTATTCCTGATGCTAGCGCCGGGTCAGACAAGTAAGGGATGGTGGTGCAGGTGCATAGTTTACCTTATCCTCCTCCAGCAAGACTGGGCGGCGGTGCTGGCGCAGCCATGGAGGATCCCTTGCTGGGATCCCCTAGATTGGGACTCTAATGGGGCTGGTCCGAACATCGCCTACATCATCAGCATAATGCAGGGAGTCATCAAAGCGCACCAAGGACATGCTCCCGAAGTAGTTGTATGTCGTGGTGGGGAGAAATGGCTCCCTACACGGCCCTCAGGGGTGGCGTTGACGGCGAGGCGCAGACTCCTCTAGATATAGGTAGGTTGTATCCATTGTTAGGATTATTCCCTCCTCGAAACGATGCATGAGGTTGTTAATTACCCTTCCTTGGATAACTCCTGATAGGGATATGGGGCGTGGGCACTCCATGGTTGTGGACATAGTGGCTGTCAGGGAAGCATTGAATCCATGCAGAGTGGTTGGGCTGGTGTTTCCCTTGCGCCTGCGTAGAAGGGCTGGCGGTGATCGCATTCCTGAGGCAACAACCTAATTCCTAAGAAGAAGGGCGATGAACTTTTCAGTACTAATAGACAAGGAATAGAAGACCAATGCCCCAGTCCCATCTCGTCCTCCGTGATCAGTAATTGGGCTCCACACTGACAAAGTCACAGAATGAGATGTCCAACATTCTACTTCCCCAACTTCTAGTGAGTTTCCTGGCAGGCCCACTATTTTCTTTGTGGGAACCAGCTTCGGATGTTTGGATCCAGTGACAGGTCAATATATTGATGCCCCGATCACTACTAATCTCCATATTGATGAGAAAAATTTCAAGTTGGATTCACCATTTCTCTTTATGACGCTTTCGCTGGGGCACGTGAATCCATCTCATTCGGGGAAGAGGGATGCAGTTTTTGTTACCCTGCATACCCACTTTCGAAATGCAGGCAACATCCGCTCCTAATTCAGGGACGTATGCTCCTTGATCAAAATTGGATGATTGGATGTCGGTTCTTCTTTCCATGGGTTCCTCCTCAGAACTTGTCACCTAGTCTGGGTATGCCTCATATTCTTAAGACGTTGTTCATGAAACTCTTCATGGCACCATATCTTCATGGACACCAGTTAATTATACTTCTTCTGTCAGGACATTCCAAGGGTTCTGGTCCAGGTTATAACCTTCTGTTAGGGGATTAGTCACGTGGGGCATCACTGGCATGTCTGAACACTGGGGGATTGGCATGTATCTCTTCTGCCCCTTATTATAGGGCTTCTTGAGGGCACAGAAGCCCGAGGAATCCCACATCGAACGTGGGGAATCATATTCCATGGGAATATATCTAAGGTTATCCTCAGCTTCCCATGTTTAACATGGGGTATGCCGCGATTTTAACGTCTAGCGGAGATGGATCGGGATAATCAGAACACTGACTTGAGTGGATCATATGGAGGAACCTCCTAGAGGGAATGCCGATATTGGGTCCGACACGTGGGTGGCTTCCCAAATTTTATCAAACGGAAGGGGGAATGGGGTGGCATGATTCCTCCAGGATGTGGCGGCCCGAGTAAGAATCAGGATGGATGATGGAGCGGTTGAATGAAGTGGGTGGTAAATAGAAAAGAACCATCATGGGGTGATGATGGTTATATGATTGAGCCTTGAAAAGACTTCATATGTATCCCCATGGTAGGGAATCAAAGTCCACATAGTTCATATGATGAAGGGTTACCGCTGATTGGGGTTTTCAATGGCTTACTACTGGATAGGGTTTCAAAGGCTTACCACTGATTGAGGTTGTCAATGACTTACCACTGAATGGGGTGACAATGGCTTACCGCTGATAGGAGGTCCACAGTTTAGTGTCATGATGGACGGGGGGTGAACCGACATGAAGGGGTTCAGAACGACCAATGGGTGGTGTTTTTGAACCTTAGGGAGGCTTCCAACGTACCTTTCCTTAGCAAGGATCAATGTCCATATAGTTCAGGATGGTGGGTGTGGGGCTAACACTCTGGGCTGCCTGATGAGCTGGTGATCCGATGTGATGATGGTCGGAATGACCGGTGGGTGGTGGGCTTGAACCTCGCGGAAGATTACTATATACCTTGCCTTGCCAAGGATCAAAGTCCTCATAGTTTGGATAGAAAAGGGGGCTCGGTACGTTGACATGGGGTAGTCAGTACCAATGGTTGTGGGGCCTGAACCTCGTGGAGGCTTCCTATGTACCCTGCCTTAGCAAGGATCAAAGTCCTCATAGTTCGGGTGGCGTCAGCGAACCAATGTGAAGGAGGACATGGAGTCCATTGGGTGGTGGGCTTGATCATCGGGAAGGCTTCCTATGTACCCTTCCTTATCAAGGATCAAAGTCCTGGAAGTTCTGGTGGCATGTGTCTTACACTCTAGGCTTCCCAATGAGCTAGTGAACCGACCTGAAGATGGTTGGAACTACTGGTGGTAGGATTGAACCTCGTGGAGGCATCCTACGTACCTTTCCTTATCAAGGATGAAAGACCTCTTAGTTCAGTTATGGGGGAATTTTCAGCTTACGCTCTGAGGTGGCCCAAGGTGTTTGTCGTGGTCAATGCTCACTTTAAGCCCACGTGAGTCATGCTCGGTGTAAGAAACAAGAGATAGAAGAGACATGATGATCACGCCACGAAAGGTGTATCCATGGGAAGTGAAGTGTGGATTACGCGCGGAGCGGCCCCGGGAGAGAAATATTGGGACTTACTCCTGGATGGAGGCCTGATGGAGACAAAGCACAGCAGGAGAGGGACTTAGGACCGAAGAAAGGAGGAGTATCGTCCCCCATCATGCCATGTGCTGGCCTTGAGGACCGAAGATGAAAGGAGGAGTAGGGATGTTTTCTCCCACAAGAAGGCTAGGGTCTTACACAGAGATGGTCACCCTTCCCCCTACGGACAAATTCCACTTTGATAAAGAGGATATCATCCCATGTGGAGACCAGTAGGCGTGGAGAATGTCAATGGTGGGGGTAACCTGCTTGTGAGGCATGGGGCTATGTCACATTTTAATGTCATGTGTGATGAGGACGATGGTGCTTGGAAGTTTAACGTCATGCAGCTCGGATGAAGCAGGTTTTCTCTAAAACCCTAGGACATATATAACTGGTACCCTATTCTCCTTAGTGCAGAGATGGGACATGAAAATACATGGTGAGGGGGTGTTGTGGAGTGAACCATCGAGGGGCCCATGTTAGCGTGGCTATTCGAAGAAGCAATATCCATTAACATGCCTATGTGAAGAAGCATGATGCGAAGCAACGCAACATATAGTATCTTCCAAGGGACTTTGATGTCATATCATGAAAACCTAGAGGGCCACACAAGAAAAGTATTTGAAAAGGAGAGGGGTTTGTAGGATGGGACTTGTGAAGCTCTGTTGCTCCGCCTGGCATATGGTAATTGTGAAGTGGTGTGCTTCGAAAAGTGGGTTGCCTTAACCTAAGCATAGAGCTTCGGGGCATATGAGATGTGCTTCCCGTAGTGGAAAGGTATTCGCAGAGCACTACCTCATAGAGCAAAGGTGCCTCACGAAGCAAGGTGTCATGAAGAAATGTGTTTCACGAAGTACAGTGACCCTGCCATAGCATGGGAATCATGTGTACATGAAGGGTCTTTCGCGAAGCATAAGTGCTCTACAACGACCCAAGTCCCCTTGGGGATACCCTTCCTTCGCGATGGACCTTAGGCTTCGCGAATGGCATATCTCTTGGAAGAGGGGATCAAAATGGGACAAAGGGGAGGCACTTCGCAGAGCATAAGTACCTCGCACAGCTCATGGTTCACAAAGTAGAAGGATGCTTCACGATTCGGGATCTCAGAAGTTGAAAGGTCGGATTGTCCATCTTTTAGGATCAGGTGGAGCCTGATATTTATAGGCAAGAGGCACCGTTATGTGGAGGTTACGCGGAGTGAATAAGGACTTGGTTGCTTCATGGTGGGATCGCGAACATCAAATACATTCATGGAGTATCCCACCTCTTTGCTTCATGGTGGGTTCGTGAACATCAAATGCGTTCACGGAGCTTCCCACCTCCTGGCTTCACGGAGGGTTCACGAACGTCAAATGCGTTTGTGGAGCATCCCGCCTCCTTTCTTTTCGGAGGCCGCAATGCTGGGGGGACTCCGCGAAATATCTTTCTGAGGCAGCCAACAGTGCCTTCTTTTTCGCTTCTTCTCTGCCCTGAATTTTGGCACCAACACTCCTATATAATTGATTTATTATTTTACAGTTTGTTTTATTTTATCTCTCGGAGGAGAACATTTCATTATATTTAAGGCAACTTATTTTATTTTTATCTCATATAAAAATATTACATTATCATAAATGAACCTTTATATATTAAATTTTTATTTACTCCATATCCAAATATTTACTTTTCTCAAATGTTCTCCATTCAATTATTTAAACCCACATGTGTATTAATTTATCTAATCTTAATTCATTTCTTTTTGACATTAAAATTATATGTTTCATTACCACCTATTTTTATGTGTGTTTTCCCAATGCTATTTCTAAATATTGAAAATGATATTCCATTAAAAATAATTTTTTTCAAATAATCATCAAGATTACCCTTTATCATAGGATATTCATTATCACAAAATTTATTCATTATGAACCACCCTGTAATATAATTTGTGGTTTTCCACTTTTAGGTTGTTTAATTAGGTATCCAATGATCTATTATATTCAATAATATATTTGACACATTTTAAAATTTTTCGTAAACATAATATTTACTCCATGGATTTAATTGGGTGATGGCCGGATGATTTATTTTGACATTCAAGTATGGATATAAATTTAGTGAAGTTTATCCCCTATAAACCGTCAATACACTGGTAATAGATTTTACATCTCATAAGTAAATGGTGAAAGGACATTTAATGATCAATCCAAAATTGGAAACATAATGGGATACTAAATCCGCTATGTGTTATAGGCTTTGATGTGTAATCGACTCCATGATATAGTTTTTTAAGCCAAATAAATTATGGGAAATTGGTGGAGAGGTCTTATTTATATTTATTGGTTTCGATAATTATGATTCTTCCAGTGTTAATTGATTTTCATCAATTTTGTGCTCTCATACTCATTATTTCAATCTAATGTTATAATAAATATTATTTGTTATTATATGTTTCATAATATGTTATTACATATTTAATTACCAATCCAGGTAATAATTTCTATATTTTAATGGTCATATAATATGTAATTTCACTAATAATTATGTTTTATAATATTATTATTATCTTAAACTGTATACAAAATTGATATGTTTATTTTCATCTTACTAGGATTATGTGGTCCCCCATCCATTCATATTCATTTATTGGTTCATGAGGATGAGTTTTCCATTAAACATGTTTATAAGAATATCTAGTATGATTAAATTATTGGGAAATTTTGAATAGAGTTAAAAAATAATTGTCTTATATAACTAGTCTTGAAGGCTAATAAAACTCTTGATTTTCAAGATGCAAGATCTATAATGTAATACAATGTTTTAATATATATAATCCATTAGATAAATTCATGTTTATCATGGGTATCCATAAGTATAATTATATTCATCATGCTTGTTAGGGTCTTAATGTCAATCATAATCATGTTGGTCCAAGTTATCTTTGATGTCTTGAGGTTCTTTATTGTCATCTGTTTCAATCACATTGGTTGTGTTTTTTGTGTTATTTGTGTAATCAGTGTTATCATGTTCTTCATGGGTATTAGTTTCATTACAATCATTTGATTCATCAAACTTATCAAAAAAATATAGGGCTTTTATACTATTAAACTCATTATTTTAATCAATTTCAATTATTTTGGGTTCTTCAAAGACATTTGTATCCTAAGTTTCTTCAATGTTTGTGTAGTATCCAAGATCATCTACATTAACAAAGTCTTCCAATTAGTCATGTCCATTGATGTCATTTGTGTTTTCCATGATTATATTTATTGGTTTTATATTATTTTTTTATCATGGTGGTCATTTTGGTCCTCAGTTTCGATATCTCTAACAACCTATTAAACCTAGATGTAAATTTTATCATAGAAGACCATGTGGAAAATGAGGATGAAAATGACCAAACTAATGATTACTATTATATGAATGATAATGTTGATTATATCCATAATATTTATGAACCCAACAACACTTAAGACCCTAATAATCCCAAAACACCACATCCACTGATGGAAAAAAAATACCCCAATGACAGGAAAAATGAAGACTCCTTTAACAAACCATGTATGAAAGATGATACTGAATTAGTTAACAACCCAAATGATTGAAATGAGGTTTATGAATTTAAAATACCCAAAAAATTAATGTTAATGATGACCCTTATGAAATCTTAAATTCCAATTTCTTAAAAAATATGATGACATTGAGGACCACAATAATGATGATGATTCTAAAAAACAAGATGATTCCCACAATTAGAATAATTTTGAAAAATCTATGATTCTAATGACTAAAGAAATACTGATGGTTCTACTAATTATGATTTCCCCAAAAATATGATGAACCTTATAGCCCAATAAAAACAATGACGCTTCTACCATTACCACTACCTATGTTGCTACTACCATCTAGGCCATCAAATATAACATGGACAAAGAATTCCATGAGCTCACAAAGAATTAAATGACATAAAATTTTACCAATGACACCATCTACATCAATTACCAAGACTGATTTGATGAATTTAAGGACGAAAATTATCATGAGGATGTATAATATGTAACTAAAAGACTCAACTGAATTGTTCAATAAACCTAATACATCCCATCATGCTTGTGAGGTGCAATAAGAGAATAGGGACATGTCTCTTATGGGAGAAAAAACCATATTAAAATGTGGAAGTAAAAGATACAACCATTACTGAAACAGTATGATCCAAAATGGAAAAATAAATTTTCTTAAAAATTCATGAAAAAATATGCATGCCACCAAATATCACCTACTAGTCATCCATATATGAAGGAAAAATAAAAAATAGATTGTAAAATTCTATAATATTCCCTTTCATTTTCATGGTTATTGAAAAAGATGTCTATAACCACCTAAAAAATAATGTAGTTTTTGATAAAAAAGCACATTAGTGTTCATCCTTATAATTTTAAAAAATATAAAATAATCAATACATTAGATCTATATTATTAATGAAAACATTTTTCCAAAGTATTTTCATAAATAAAAACACATTTCACAATAATTTCAATTTTTTTTATAAAATCCATTCATATTACCAAAATAATGAATATGAAATTGATAGGTGATTAATAGTGAAATCATATTCCAATAAATCCATTAAATTGAAATAAGGTAATTTTTTTTAAAATAACCATGAAAAATATATAATGTGAAAGAATTTGATAAAATAACCAATACCAATCATCCATGTGAACATAAGTAAGAAAATAACAATAACAAATACATCATGTGAAATTACTATCATAAAATAAAAATACAACGATATGGGATAAATTCAATCGTTATATATACTAGATATAAAAAATCACAAATCTTAACCTTTGGTGGATCTGACCAGTGTAACCTTCAATGGTATTACAGACACTGAAGTGAATGAAAATCACATGTTGTGTTACAAACACTACTGGTGACATGTATATTTCGGATGCACCCAATATTCCTAATGTGTTAAGTATGTATAAATACATTTAAAACCCATGATCAAGATTTATAAAAAATTCAAATCCATTCCATTATTCTTTTCTAATGAAAACTCAATTTTTCAAATGAAAAATACAACTCAGGTATTTTATCAAAAAATAAGAGTTTACAAACTATTTTTAATGTGATACCCATTATGAAAGAAATATTAATTTAAAAGAACATTTTTAATCACTACTCAATAATTTCAATGAATAAAATAATAAAATTTAAAATTATATTATGAAACTTATAGAATTATCCCTTTGTAGAGATATAGTTTCCTCATGAATGGTGGTGGAACTAATATCCATTGAAAATAAGGAATTGGGGAAAATAGATTGGGTCCCCATGATTGTATATCTATATGAAACACACCAATAATATTTAAATCCACTTATATCATGAATTACCATCCCCTTAATATTCTATAATATTAGAGGAGAATATTTCTAATAAGTATATAATAAGAAAAATAAAAACCAGAAAACAAATTCCAAGTAACATTTGTTGTTCAGAAAATAATGAAGGAAATACACATTTAATGTTAGGGAATGGGTCTCTAAATTGTATGGTAATGATTAAGTTAATCCACTATGATAGAATAGTGTTATTATGAGTAAATTTTTTTCCTTCGGATTTTATTTAAATCATGGTACTAAAAACCATGTGAATGGTTTTCTTAGAGGGAATGCATGGTTTAACATACATTTTGTGATAATAAATGACCTCAAATGGGCATCATTTGGGGTGAACGTTTTTGTGGCACAATCCATTTAATATAGGTCAAGTCATTCAATTCCCATCTATAAAACGGTGTTTTACTTTCACATGGTTCCTTCATGGTTTTATAAACTATGTCCCCCTTCGAGTGGATCAGAAAATAACACCCAATTTTTTTGATTTGACCACATGGTTTTAAGTAAATATTAGCCAACAAAAAACAACCCAAAGGGTCTCCAAAACATCAAAAAAACATTAAATGAACCTAGAGAAGACCAAACTCAAAAAATATAAAACAAAGGTCACAAATTAAATTTATGAATGTAACATATCCTTACAATCAATCCCATATAATGTATTTCATACCCCAAAATATGGTCAGGATTCGAGACTCAAAAAGTGTAAGGCCACTACTATATCATTAACGATTTTGACTCCCTCATCTAATGGAAGTATCTTAAAAAATACATAGTACCCAGACCAAGGGATACTTTTTACTGCATCGTACCTTATCCTAGAAATACATATTATTAAATAGTAGCTAAAAAATGGTGGTATCTTGCTTAAGATAATCATCCTGACATTAAATCACATGTGAAGGATCTCATGGATACCCCCTTAGCTAGAAAACATGAAACACATCTTGAATCAATATAAGGTGACATAGAAAGACAGAACAATATTCCATCTTTCCAGGTTCCTCTGTAATCTCATAGGGATGAATCAATGTTAGTGCCTATTTACCCTACATACACAAACAATGATTTCATTAGATAGGTGAAAACTTGTGAAAACTTAAATCAGATACATAAAACATTAGGAGTTGATGGAGATGGTCCACAAAAGATATTTGACAGTCATATTCTATGACCTACATCATTTGGATCAATTTCACCCTTTTTTGTTATTTTCTGAATGGGAATTGGAACAACCATAGAATTCCCTCCCAACTCATCCCACTATATGGGATATCCATATTGATGTCCATTCAATTAATCATAGTGAACTATAAATATTAAATATATATAACTAGTTTCATAGGAAAATTCAACTGTGGGAAAATGTATTTCCCCTGATCAACCAAAATAAAACATAAAATCCCAATGAAAATCCAAATGAACATCAATAATACTCTCAAGTTTTCAATCATTATGTTTATTAGTAGACATGTTTAATTTCAACTGGTAATAAATCACCACTATAAATCCATTTCATAACATAGATTGTAACCATTGGTATCTTTCAGAAACAATTTCATAGGTAACCTCATCCAATATCACGGTATAAAATGTTTTCATGAATGAAATATTTTCCACTTTTCTTATCTCCATGTTTGTTAAAAAAGGAACCAATATCATATACCTATCAACGAATTCCCAAATCACGGTATTCCCACAAGGTGTTTGGGTAAAAAATAATCCCATAGAACCCATGTCCCACTTTTATAATGGAATAGATAATGGTTTTAAAAAACCCTCTTGCGTGTGGTATTTTTACTTAATTGTCTGACATGTTTGACATTGTGATTATAAATCTACAATCGACTGCCTCATCCCTAGGTACCAATAATGAAATCTATTTTTTTGATAAATTATAGAGTCCCCAAAGTGTATGTACAAACATGACCGATGTCCAAAATCAATGAAACCCTACCTTAGAAAAAGTGGAACAATCAACCCCTTCCAAAATCACTACGTTTTATATAGAGACTAAGACCACTAACCCAATGACTTCCCAGAGTCAAAACTTTTTACCGAATAGTTTGTATTCAGTTTCTCTAAAATAATTTTAATGAACTCTCTCATCTAAATGTTATTTAGTACTCATTGATACCAAGTACACTTGTCCACCATCCTCTACCACTCTCTAGATAATCCTAGATAAAAAGTCATTTGAGACCAAACCTTAAAAAATTCCATCATGAATTGTGTATGTAATCATATACTCAATTCATTGCTAACTACATTACTAATCCCCTGATTTAAAGGGCCCAGACCTCTATAGTCCATTGCATTTTGAAAATCATTTCTTTGAGGTGTTCTAGGAGGTCATATCGATTTATTTCCATCTCTGTTCCTTTTTTCTTATTAGATTAACTATGTTTCTAGGATAGTTGTTCAACCATCGGTAAATAATCATTGGGTAGGAAATTTATTTCCATGTCATATATTAGTAGGTAATCTATCAGTAGATCATCTATCAGTATGCCATTTTTCGAAAGGTCATCAATTAGTATTCCATCTATTAGCTGGTCATCTACTGGTAACTATAAAAGTGTTTCCAATTCTGTAAATAGAATTTCTAGAACGGTGACTTGAATTGCGGAGTTCAGTGGATGAGTCACATCAGTGACTCATGTTGTTAATTGATGTTAGTGAGTTATATAGGTGAGTTGTGCATGTGAATCACATCGGTGACTCACATTGTTGAGTCACAACAGTGACTCATGTTGGTGAGTGGCGTTAGTGAGTTGTCGGTGAATAGTGTTTCTAGCATCCTACAGTTTCACTCTTTTGATGTTATCTTTGAAGTAAAACGCATTAAAAGCCTTTTTTTTATTGTATTTAAGGACAATTCAAATCCCATAACTCTAATTTTAATATTCATAAGGGTTACAGTCCTTTTATATGGAAAAATCATGTATTCTTAATGGATCTGCATTTATTGGAAAATCTAAACTATTTCGAAACCGCTACACTTTTTAGATTTTCAAAAGTCCAAGATACATTCCACCTTTTAATTATATCTTAATTTCCCCTGGTATAGGAAAACATAACCTTTCGTTCTATTGGAGTCATGTGATCAAAGAATAATCCTTGGATCGTGTTCCCCATGGAGTTTTTCCTACTGCATGTGCACCCCCTATTTGGATGCAACCATGATGTATTGACCTTTCTTTGATATATGGTATGTTCTAACCCCATATTCAAGGTTCCTTGATCTATTTCCTCCTATTTATACTTAACATGTAATGGAATGTGGTCTCCATGATTCTAATGTGTATTTCTTAATTTTTGGTCGGTACAATGGTGTCATGGCGTCCTCAGGTGGATACAACTGTTGTAGGAGAAGTGAATGTGAGCCACTATGTTAGATCTTTATTGGTAAAATAATATTATAAACCATTTAGGTAGGTTTTCATGGATTCTCTATACTATTTATGTTCTGTTGTAGAGTTAACATGATTTTATCTCTTTAGATAACAATGTTATTGATTAATAATTACTTGCACCGAATTAAATAATTTTTATTAATTCCCTAATGTTGTTATTTCATTGTGTGTTTCTAGATAGTTTGATATATATTCCTTTCTTATTAACCAAGTCATTATTTTTGGAAATTCATAAAGAATGTAATATCTAGAATAATCATCAATTTATTGGTTGAGGAAATAAAATGACAAGTTAATAAATACTTTTTTTGTTGTTTTGAATTGAAGATAATCACATTGATTTAGTAATCATGATTAATTTAATTAATTAACAAACTAGAAGGATGTCCAATTTTTTTATTAACGTAATGTCAAGTTATTTTCCTAATTAATTTGTGATAGATTGAAATAGATAGTTATTTAGGATTCCCCTAGTTGAAACATGTGATAATGAATTATTTAATTAAAGATGGAATAAAGAACTGGTTGTTTGATAAATATAATTCCTTTGTGGTTCTGAGTTACACTATTTATTTTGATAGACATGTTCCTTATGGTAGGATCCATGTGATCTATTTGTGTGTGAATGATGAATTCCTTGTTTTAGGGGAAAGATCCTAGTTTCTTTGATAGTTTCATGCTACTTGTGTTGTGGTATGAGCCGGGGAAGGCTGATCTTGGGAGGTTGTGGTGGTATGTAGGGGCATGGAGGCCTAGATGGGGTGGTGGTAATAGCCGATTCCTAGAATGATAAGATTCTTTGGTTTAGGCATTAGGGTGTTGAGGTGGACACCAAGGATGAGGGAACGTGTTGAAGATTCGATTATCCATTGATATAAAAGTGGTTGTAGTTGAATCAGATGTTTTTACCTACATTAATTTCCCCACTGCACAAGGGATATTTTCTTTCATACCATCCTTTCAGAAGAGGTGAAAACCCATGTGGCATGCCACATGATTTTTTTGGGTTTCTCCTCGAGGATGGATGGGCCTAAGTTACTACTATTGGTAGAAAATACTCGACGGGTAGTTCATATACTCACCATGTTGAGCCACTTATTTTTTATAGATTAGAATGTTTTCATTCAATAAATAGAAATATAGAATGTGTTAATACTATTAAATGAATGAATAAATGATGATGAATCCATGGGGATGGAGATTTCAGGGATATAATGTTGAGGATATACTTCTAAGGAACTGTTGAATTGGGTTTTTTATGCCAGGAGGGAAGGAGACTTTGTCGTGATGCTAATGAAATCTAATGTGGAAGTGGACATAGCTAATTAATGGTTAATTATTTAATTAATTTAATGTGAAACTGATAAAAATGGATAATGTAACATTATTTAGCTCTTTAAATGGTTATGTTCTTAAAAGATATCTGGTCTTAGTGATTGTCGTCGGGAGTCCAATAGAAGTTAGTTGTTATTGAATTTAGGAATAGGATATTCCCATCACGTGGTAGTGATCTATATTATATTCTGTACTTTTTGTGTTTCTATATGAGGATCTACCCTATCAGTTATAGATAATTATACCCCATGAATTTTGAGCCCTAGGGTTGTTTTCCCAAACATCTCGGTGGGATGATGGATGGATAACTACCCCATTTGGCCCTACTCCCTTCTCTAGGTAGTTAATTGTGATGGTATGTATGGTAATTAGTTTTCCCCATATATGTTTGTAGAGAGATATAATTGATTGTGGTTATTTTACAAACATATATCTTGGATATAGTTTCCTAGTTGATATTATAAGTATGATGTGTATAGGCTGTGGCAGATTGAGGATCTCTACTCAGTGTGTGGCTGAAATAGATAGAGTTATAATACATGTTGTTTGATATATTTTATATGGGATATGATGGATATCAGAAACTACCTAGATACTTTTTCAGATGTGGGAATGGTGGACTGTGTCACACGAGGTGCATGTTGTGGTGGTTCTCCCATGTGTCTATGTGCTTGCCTGTTTTTAAAGAGATTCTCAAGTCATGCGATGATTGGTAAAAGAGGCAAACTAGTAGAAAAGAAGAATAGGGGTTCCCTTGATATTCTTAATTATAATATATACTATTTTATGTGATAAATTGTGAGAGTATCCATGGTGAAGCTAGTAACATAGTATACCTGTTTAGTTAAAGAGTTAGTTTCACTTGTTGTTCACCATGCTTTACTGTTCCTTCTATACTTTTTTCATGAGTGGCATCATGGAGGATCCTACTAAGTATACTATTATACTCACCCTAGGAAATATGAAATGTCTTTCAGGTCACTTGGACTTTTTTGGAGATTAGGGTATTTACTACTAGCTTGAGATTTTACAGGGGCATTTTGTGCTTCCTGGTTGCTGCCATTTTACTTTCTTTTGGAACATATAGTTTTCCTATCAGTTGTAGTATTTTTTCACAAAATAACCTATATGTACTTGGGTTTTCATTTATGCATTAGTCTGAGTAATAGTTGGTTATTTTCTATCATATCTATCTCTTCTGCATGTTTTCTCTTAGAGGGTAATGTCACCAATCAGTGTGTATGTTGTACCCAAAATGCTTGTAGCCAACACGGGGCCTACTAGAGGAGGGACTCAGGGGTCTTTATCTCACTTCTTACATTGCTGGGAAAGAAGGGGTGCACTTTATGGGGAGGGGGTCATGACAAAGTTGTTTTAGTGGATTATTTGAGGTATAGGATGTAGTTTGGAGTTAGGCATATGTTAGGATTCATAGGTTGGTAGGGAAATAGAGTCATCTATGTTTAGTAAGAATTGTAAAAATAGGATAATGGTGACACATATGTATTTTAGGGACCCTATGATATGATGCATAAAACAATAATTTTACAGTGGATAATAAAAAAAGTGATGCTAGTTACAGGGTAGAGGCGTATGAAAGGCTCAGGCATTATTATTCATTATATCTAATGTTTGAAAGGGGTAGACCATGGGATATTAAAACCTTAAATGAATAAAATAAAACATTTAATTTATGGAAAGATCATTCATATTCCATGGGTAGGACCACTATCTTTTTTATCTATTTCATGTATGGTTCTATATCATTATACTCATCAGGTTCATGAAAAATATGTCCCACCGGATATTCCATCATATCACCACTGAGTATAGGTTGATATTGATGACACATAGAGAAGGACAGTATGAGAGTTTCGGTGCTAGAGACTAAAGATGTATGAGGGATCTGTTTGAGATATAGTTATTGAAGACTAGTTAGAGGAGGTTGAGATAGATTTCAGTTTGATCTATGATTGGAAGGAGAACTAGTTATCATTGGTTGTAACCATTCTTCATAGAGAAGAAAGAATGTTGTGGTTATTATTCCTCAGAGATCATGTTTAGATTGAAGTCTCAGGGGAGGAGTTCTGTTTCTAGTTTAGATTAGACTTTTATTCTTCAAACATGAAGGCGACCGATCGCCAGGAGCCGTTACCCTTTGACAAGGGAGCCCCTTTGTGTGAGAATTTGAAATCCATTTTAAGAACCATTTCTGATATTATATGAATCTATTTCTATATTAGGATACTGGGGTTAGGATTTTATAGAAGGCATTGTGTTCATTTATCTTGATCTAGTTAAGCCTGTTTATGCTCAAGACATGTCATGAGGTGTTGGTGAAAGCATAGGTCATTTAGATAAAAATATACAGAACAAGATCATCACAAGAAAGTAGTCATCGTGATTTCTCATGAAGAATACCTATGGTCAGGGTTTCCTAGATTTCAGGGAAGAAGAGTTTCCATTTGGCCATGGGTAGGTCCCATCACTCAGTATCTCATTTCTCTTGGGGAAGCATCTATCAGACCTATGACAATGGATCATACACATGATTTTATTGTGGAGGTTGAGGTCATCAATAGAGTGAGTGGATGATTTTTCAGATTAGTCAGAATGCCTCATGTTTTCTTCATTAGGTTCCTCTGTTGAGGTATTTCCAGCTATGGTAGTAGTAGAAGGTTTCACTGGTTTTGGATCAGCAGAGCATTGATAGGGTGGTAATAGGATATCCCATAGATTCTCCTCATCCCCATATCACAAAATGGAGCCATGGAGGAGGTCTCTATTATGGTCCTAGAGGTCTTGGAGCATGTCGTGGTAAGAATCATGCAGTAGCATTGCCATCCCCAGGCATGCTAGATGTCATTCAAGGAACCCTTTTCTTGTTTTATATTTGGGATTATTCTTTGTTTGATTCAGGAAAACCCCACTCATTCCTACATATTCCCTTTTCCATGCCTTTGGACATGAGTTATATAGGCTTCCATTTCACTTTATTTTTTTATGCCAGTTGGAGGTCGAGCTGACGTAGTTTATTTTTTAGAGAATGTGAGCTAGTGTTAGGGAAACACAGTTCGTGGGGAGATTTCCGATGTTTATGGATACAACCATATGATGTAATCATTTCCATGGAATTGTAGTATTCAGGTAAGGCTATCTTTGATTGGTTATGGATTCCTCGGGTGTTCAACGATACTGATGGAGTTCCAATAGTGTTTTATTTGCAAGTGAGACCCTCAGATGGGTCATAGGCATGTTCTCCCTTTCTCATCCTTAATGGTTGAGAAAATTCTGATTTCATCAGAGGTTCAGTTTTCTTCATTTCCAAGGTTCATGGACGAATACCATGAATACTTTATAGAAGAAGTTGTAGCATTACCCCCTAAACGTGATATTATGTATGCGATCGATCTAGAGCCAGGCGTGTCTCCTATCTTGATATCTCTATAAAGGATAACTCCTTATGAGTATATAGAGATGTGTATTTCTATCAATGGTCCACTATAATGTGGTTTTGTTTGGATGATTGTGTCACCTTGGGTGCACCAGTTCTGTTTATAAATATTGCTGAGGTCAGTTTGCAGTTTTGTTCGATTATCATCGCTTGAACCAAGTGACAGTGAAGAACTGTTATCCTCTTCCATTGATTGATGATTTATTCATACAAATGAATGGTTAATGTTGGTTCTCAAAGATGAATTTTCTATCATATTATCTTCTAATTAATGTGAAGGATGTGGATATTTAAAAGAATGATTTTCATTGCCATTATGGGAATTTCATGTTTGTTGTGATGCCATTCGTTGTGAAGAATGCTCTAGCTGTGTTATTAGGGTTAGTGAGGGCTGTGTTCCATGAGTTCATGGATATTATCAAGGTGGTCTTCTTCAATGAAATCCTTGTGTCCTCTCTTTTTAAGGAGGAGCCTGTAGAGCATCTTCATGCCATTTTGGGAGTTCTTCATTGACAATAGCTATTTGTGATGTTTTTGAAGTGCGATTTTTTGGAATAAGATGATTGTTTCCTTGGGAATGTGGTATCCATGTTGGGATTAGTTGTGGATACATAGAATATAGAATAAGTTGTGTCTTTTTACTCCCATATGATAGTGATAGAAGTGAAATTTTTTCTTGGTAACACATTCTATTACAAGAGGATCATAGTTAATTTCTCTTGGGTTGCGACTCCTTCAACTACATTGACCAGAAATGATCATGTTTTCATGTGATCATATCAGTTTTTGGAAGGTTTTGAGTATCTTAAGGTTAACTCGTTCAGTGATATGGTTCTTTTTCCTCCAATTAATGGATTTTAGTATGAGGTGTTATGTGATGCTTCATGTCTTGGTTTGGGATGTGTTCAGATGTTGTTTAGATTATTCATTTCATATGTGTCTCTCTAGTTCTATCCTCACAAAAAAAACTCGGCCACTAACATTAATGAGTTGGAGGATATGTTTTTATATCAGAAGATGTGGAGACATTACCACATTGGTGGTAATTTTGTGGCTTTCTCAAATCACAAGAGTCTGAGGTACGTTTTACCCTCGAGTGACTTGAAGAAGAGATAGAATCGGTGGATGAAGTTATTATAGGATAACAACATAGAAAACCCATATACACATAGTAATTAGAATTTTATAGCCGAATCACTAAGATGGACGTTTCTTAGTGATGTAGTGTATAAATCATGTGATTACATGAGAGTAGCGGATGAAAATTATACATTACATCTTGATATTGGAGAATTTGGGCGTAGTGGTTGTATTTTTTATATTATGGTGCAGTCATTAATGGTGAAACAGGTGGAGGAATCATAGTTGGGGGTCTTGAAGTGGAGGTTTGTAGAGATCGATTTGTTTCTGGTGAGGCCCTTGGTGGATGGTCTGAAGATGAAAAACACTGCGTGCTATTTTAGGGAAGAATTTTCATTCCTTTTACAATGCATTATATGGTTCAATGAGAGTTCTATAGTCATCCCTTAGTGGTAAATACTTGCATGAAAAATATGTACCTTGTTTTAAGGAGTTATTTTTGGTGTGATGGAAGAGAGTAATTTGGAATATGAGTTATAGATACATTCATAGAACCCAGAGATGTTTGATGTTTACCTCTTCTCTTATAATGATGTTCCTTTTGTTGTCCTAGACGCTTTTCATTTTTGATATGAATATATTTTTTTCTTATTGTGTAATTATCTATTTTGATAGGTCTTTCCCACTTGAGAGTGTATAGGTGATGGTTGTTTCTTTCATGTGGTTTCACATTACTCTTTTTATGAAGTGGTTGTAATCCTATGATGGAGAGAGCCTTAAGAGTTACCTCCATGGGTGGATGTTCTTATGACCACATTTCTGTTTCCCCTCTAGTTTTTTTTGGGATTATCAAGGATGATAATGTTTCGAGAGGTATCTGAAGTAATGGACCAGACCACTCCATACCATTTCATTGTAAATATTAGGTGTTTGAGGCATTTTTGGAGGTCAAGGTGACTTATTTCTAACACTTCACCAATTTTCCTATTCTGTGAATAAAATTTTTGTGATGGTAGTTAATCTATAAGTAGTTCATCTATTGATAATGCATCTATTAGTATGCCCTCTACTGATAGGTTATATACCTATAGGTCATTTATCAGTATCTCATCATTTGGTAAGACATATATCAGTTGGTGTTATTTTGATAGGTCATCTATCTGTATGTCATCTATCCATAGGTCATCTATCGATAGGTCATATATCGATAGGTTTAATATTGTTTCCACGTTTATGAATAGTGATTATATAATGGTGACTCATGTATGTGAGTCGTGTTGGGGACTCACATTGGTGTCATGTGTCAGTGCGTCACATTAGTGACCCACATTATTGATTCGCATCAGTGAATCATGTTAGTTACTCAAATCGATGGCTCAGGTCGGTGAGTCACATTAATGACTCGCATCGATGAGTGGTGATGGTGATTCATCGGTGAATAGTATTTCCACCATCCTATATTTTCACCAGTTTGAGGTTATATATGACTTAAAATAAATTAAAAGCGTTATTCAAAGGGATTTATGTCTGATTCAAAGCCCATAACTGCTATATTAATATTACTATGTGTTTATGTGCCTTTACATAGTCAAAACATGATTTCATAACAGATCTTCTTTAAATGGAAAATCTAAACCATATCAAAACTGCTTCTCTATCGTGATTTTAAAAAGTCCAAGATACCTTCCCACTTGTTCGTCAATCTTTTTTCCCCAGTATGAGATGCCCAAACTATTTTTCCCATAAGAGTCATTTGATCGAACTATAATCCATGGATCGTTTTCCCCTTGTAGTTTTTCCAACAACATGTGCACCCACTATTTTGGTTAAACATGGAAGTATTGATCCTTCTTCAATACAAGGTATGTTCCACCCCCATCTTATGGATTCCTCAAACTATTTCATCATGTTTCTATCTTCCATGGGATGTCATTTGATCTACATGTTTATAATAAAGATTTCCTAGTTTTTATTGATACGGTGGTGTTATAACATCCCCAAATGGATATAGCCACAGCATGAGAGGTGATCATGATCTGCTATGTTAGACCATTCTTGTGAAAAGAACATCAGAATGAATCTAAAGTAGGGGATTCATTGATTTGATATTCTATTTACATGTAGCTATATAGTTACATGGTTTTTAAATCATTGGATCATAAGGAAATTAATATAATAATTACTATAATCAGATTAATTAATTGGTATCAATTTCCTAGTTATTTTATTGACTCTTTTTTGTAAGATAGTGTGATATCAATGAATTTCCTTTTTAGCATGTCATTCGGGATGGAAATTTCTAAAGAATGTAATGCTGGGATTAATCTAGAATTTATTGGCTAAGGAAATAAAGAGGCTTGTTAATAAATCCATATGTTGTTGTTGTGATATGACAATAACCAAATTGATATAGTAAGCATGTTTAATTTAATTGATTGATAAACATGAAGAATGTTGATTTTTTGTTTATTTATGTAATGTCAAATAAATTGTTTAAATAATTTGATAGAGTTTGAGAGAGATAATGTTTAGGTTTCCCATATTTTGAATCTATGATAATGAATCATTTAAGTCAATATGGAATAAACTATTTGTTGTGTTATAAATATACTGTCTTTTTGGGTATGATTTACCTTCTAACTTGTGATGTCTATGTGCCATATACTGGGATCCTTGAGAGCTCCTAGTGTGCGAAGGTTGAATGCCTCATTTTTATACCAAAATCCCATTTGATTTTATTGTATCCTGCTACTTGTGTAGTGGTATGAGCTAAGGATAACTGAGACTGGATGATTTTGGTGAGATTTGGGAGAAAGGTGGCCATGTGGTGGTTGTGGAAACGTTGACCCATATACTAGAGAAATGCATTGGTTTATGCATGTGGGTGTTGGGGAGGACATCAGGGATGATGGAATGGGTTGAAGCTGGGTATACCCAATGATATGAAAGTTGTTGAATTCAAATCTCATGTTTGTTATATTATTTAATTTACCCAATGCTTGAAGAAGATGGTCTTGAAATCCCTCATTCCAAAAGAGGCAAGGATGTGTGGGTTATTCCACATGATTTATGATTTTATCAAATCAAGGATGGAAAGGAATACGCTCCTTCAATGGGTAGAAACGATTCGATGGGTAGTTTATCTACTCATTGATTTGATCCCCTTGTGTTTGATATATTATAACGTTTTAATAGAATTCCTAGAAATATTGAAAGTGGAAATAATGTTAAATGAATTAATGAATTAGTTTGAACTCCTGGGATTGGAGTTTGCTGGGATAGAATGTTGAGGTTATACATCTAAGGAACTATGGACTCGGGTTGGTTTTTCCTAGAGCGCATGGAATGTTGTGGTGATTCTAATCATATGTAATGTGGAAATGATCATTGTTAATTAATTGTTAATTAATTAGTTAATGTAAATTGAGATACATAATAAGGGATTATTAAACCAAATTTTTCTCCAATAATAGTTGTGTACTTATAAGATATATAATCTTAGTGATGGAAATCGGGAGTCCAAGAGACGTTAGATGTACTTGAGTGTAAGAATATATTATGTCCATAGTGTGGCTGTAAGCTATATTATGTTCTATAATTTTTTTGTTTCTATTTTCTACTCCACCCTATTTGTCAAGGAATCGAACCCCAAGGGGATTCTGAGCCCAGGGTAGGGGTGGGAGTTTCACTAACATACTGGTGGGAGGATGGATGGCTGATGAACCCCATTGGCACATATCTAATATCATAGTAGTTATTTGAGAGGATATGAATATTAGATAATTTTCCCCATATATGGGTGAAGAAGGAAGTAATGTATTGTTTTTATTTCACACACATATATCCTGTTTAATGTTTACTAATGGATTCTATAGGTGTGATGTGTATAGGCATTCATGGTTGAGGATTATTACACATTGTTTGGTATGCAATTAATTAAGGTATAATACCCAATGTATGATATAAATTTTATAGGATATGGTAGGTCCTAGGAACTACCTGATTACTTTTGGGTATGTGGAGGTGGATTTTTATGTCGAATAAGGTTCATGTTGTGGTGATTCTCTTAGGTTTCATCAGTCTATAATTTATGGAGATAGATTCTCAGGATGTGCGATGTTAGTGAAAAGCAAAAAACTACTGGGGAAGTAGCTGTAGGGTACCCTTGATAGTCTTTATTATATTACATATTCTTGTATGTGATACATGGTGAGAGTATCCATGGTGAGGCTGGGATCATATTATACCTATTTAGGTGATTATTTAGTTTCACATGTTGTTCATTGTAATTTAGCATGCTTTCTTTAATTTTTCATGAGAGGATCTGGGGATGAGCTTACTATGTATACTATTATACTCACCCAATGATATATAAAACGTTTATTTGGTCACATAGAGTAGGTTGGAGATCTGGATGGATACTACTAGCTCGGGGTTTGAGAGGATTTGTTTAGGCTTTGTGGTGGCTACCATTTTACATTATTTTGGTACATGCATTTTCCCTTTTAGTTGTTATAGTTTTATCATGAAAATACACATGTTTTATTGGGTTTTATTTTATATTTATATAAGAGGAGGAGTTGGTTGATTTTTTTCTCATCTCTCCCCTCTGTATGTTTTGTATTAGAGGGTAATGTCTCCCATCGGTATGTTTGTTATACCCTTGGTTCAAGTCACCAACTTTGGGAAAACTGCAGGTAGGACACTAGGTTCATTATCTATCTTCTCACATTTTTGGCCCAAAAGGGACACACATTGTGTGGAGCGGTCATGAAAAGGAGTTTATTCAATATCATAATCAAAAGTATGAATATACTCGACACTTCATATTTTTCACATGTTATGATCCACCTGAGTAAAAAATATATTTCAGTCTCTTAAGAATAAAAACACAAAAAAACTCCCAAATCAGTAGGTACATCTAGATTTCACTTAATTAAAAACTTATTAGAACTCATTATTTTTGTTTGGGAATTGCTTATTATCGGGGTATAGCAAGTGAGATTCATGGGCCACCACATATTTTTCATAAATCAAGAAAAATAACAATCATATACCAAATTAATTTGAGAAACTAATACACCAAAACACATTCTGAAATAATAGAAAAATGAATATAAATTCAACCTCACATTTACCAAGTCAAAATACCTCCCATATTTATCATCCCATAAATATTTACAACCTTACAAGATAATGTTGTCATCAGATATGTGATATTGAGAAATAATGGACACATAGTCTATAGCTTCCACCCAATCCCAAGCTTCTCCAGTTTTTATAAAAATTTCTATGATTCTCACAAGATACAAAATCATATATTTTTTCATGATACAGTAAGACACCCCTCTTATATTCAAAATTCCCCAAAGTTTTCACTTCAATGATCAAAAAATCTCATTTGGAATGATAACTATTTAGATGTTGTTCCTTCAATGATATAATAATGTTATCCAGGTGTATCATTGTTCATTCTGTGAATCAGAGTACATAAAAATGTATGGCATGATCACAATTAAAATAATACAATAACTAATGAATTATTTGGTGAATTAAATCCATAATTATGGATGGATATTTACTCAAAAATAATTTAATAATCTGAAAATCAAAATGAACATGATGGATTCTAATTGTTTTCATAGGTATATCACCTACATGGAATCTCTATTACTAGTACCATAATAGATGTTATATCTTTTTGACCCATGTTTTCATATATAAGATTGTCAATTTGATCATTAATCATGTGAAATTGGTATTTTTTCTAAAAAAACGCCAAATTTTTGGTTAAATAATCCATGAAAATTTCAAGGATATCTTATTTTATAAGAGAAAATATGATAAAAAAATTTCATGGTGAAAATATAGATGAATAAACGAAAAACCCTCTAGGTCATGATGCTTGAAGTTATTTTCCATTAACTATGCAGGTTCCATTTGATACGAAGGAATAAAAATTTGAATTGTACCAGGGATAAGTTCACTAGTAAACATAAACAATATCTATGATGGTAATGTAAAAAAATAATATCAAAATAAATCAATGAATGAAAACTCCAATTAAGTAAGAAAATATCACAGAAAAGGGTTAGTAGCATTGAGAAAAACCTCTGATAACAATCATGATATAAATCGAGTATAAGAAACAACATGACTCACCATTCCTGATCTGGAGAACCAGTCACCCTGAAAAACATGATTAAATCTATCAAAATATAACATCTGAACCCAAAGATGATAAAAAAAATATGAAATACATAATACTAATCATCTAATCCACCCCATGCAGTATGTTGAATTTGTTAATATCAAGAAATTAAAATTCCCATGGATCTCGTATTATTCAATCACCACCTGAAACATGGGTCACATGAAACTATTCTTTGGACCTCTATCCCAAAGGTAAAAAACAGCCCAGTAAGAAATGTGTATGTTCGGAATAAAATATTTCCTTGTCAACATACATTGACTATATAAAAGTTTGATTATTTCCTATAACTAAAAATTTTAAAAACATAAAAGATGAAATAATCATTGTTTATATAATAGTAAATGGGCTCAGTTTAGATTCATTTGACACATACTAAACCCAATAAATTCATAAGTACATAGACACATTAACATCTCTTTCGTCTTGAGGAGTATACATGCAACCCATAGAAGCATTAGAACACAGTTTTTAACCCAATGTGGGAGTTGATCGTAGCTTACTTCATTGGGATATTTTCTCACAACAAAAAATAAAATGCGCAAGTAGCCCAAAATGATGAAATGTATTAAGAGTTTGTATATATTTAGTGTTTGTATGATCAATAATTCAATAATTATTGAAAAAAATTCTTATTTTCCAAACTAATCCCCCGAAACAATTCCTAAAAAGAACTAACTACAATTGCACTACATTTTATAACTAAATGAAATCACCAGGTAATAACTGAAACTACTGATACTCCACCCAAATCAGTTTTTCTAGATTTCGTATTATCCAAAAAAGTAACATTGCTGATGACCTCTTTAATGGTTGAATGGAACCTAAGAATCAACATCGACCTAATGTCAATATTTAGTCCCAACTCAAACCTCAATGAAATTAGTTACTCATTTTTTATTAGATATGGTTTCAGATTATCTAACATATAAAAACATGTGAATTGATAAATAATAATATTCTACCCATAATCATATGTCAGAGAATCTAGGTTGTTTCCAACATGTATCCCCTGATAGTAAAATGGATAATAGGTTATTTTATTTTAAAAAGTATAGGTAAAATACTCATGGAAATTATAATTCACAATATATTCCAAACATTTCCCTCACGGTACCACAATCATGTATATGGAAAACCCACCATAGAGGCCCCATAAGTTTCCTAGAATTTTACAATCCTTTAAATATTTTCAAGACACTCCTCATATTAATTGTGTCCCTTGTCACAATGAAAGATTGGTGGATACTAAATTATAATATACAAGGCCTGACCCACTATTCATATTGGGATCCCAACACCCACATGACCATGAATATGAATTATATAGATAACATGTTCAACTAAAGAAATTCTCAGTGGAGGATTCACCTATGAATCATATCTCATAGATACCTCTCTATGATTTTTGAGATATATTATTGGATGAATTGTCTTTTATACATTATACAATGACCAATAATCACTATTGTGTAACCGGAAAACATGGAAAAACATTAATTAATATCCATATTGAAAAAAATATGAATTGACCATGATTATGAATTCTATAAATGAAAGGAAATTCTTTATGAGGTAAAATATTCTTTTAATTAACAACCATTTCAGTTCATTAAAATGACCACAAACATTAAGTCTTAATCCTGGAAAAAAAATTGCTTACCACCCATGGTAATAGTAGTTAAATGATGCAATGAGTTATCTAGGAAACCTCTAGCACATAATTCCTATATTATGACAGTACAATCTCATGTCTACCTATGACATAAAACTTAACATAAGAAGTGCTAAAAAAACATCATGATTTGAATCTCTATTATACCACTCTATAATGAATCATCACAAGTCAACTATAAAAACACCCTATATTTCCCATTATAAAGGTGAGGTGTAACAGGATAAAAATAACAAGGATTTTATATATCAAAACATGGAATAACCAGAGTATAATAACAATGAAAATGATAAATCCATGATCACACAATCCATTCAAACCATACGAAAAAGAAATTACAAAAAATATAAAATACAATGTATTCAAGTAAACAACCCTCACCTCCAAACCATCCTATTATGAAGGAAATAATGATGTGATAAATAAATTCTAGAAGAATAACTTCATACTAACAAGTCATACAAAAAAACATTTACACTTACCAAAGGTAAAAGTAGATTGTGATCATAAAACCTAGTAGGATTCCACCACATAATTAGTCCAATTTCATCAACCATGAATACTTAAATCTAATATATCAAATAAAAAAAATTACAAATATTATTAATAAATCCAAAACCATTTGTGAATCATTTCGTTTTTTTTTCAAAAAAACCTATCATATTACCAAAATAAGGAATCTGAAACGTATATGTGATTATACAGGTTATCATAATCAATATAATCTAGGTATAAACCCTAAGGTAATCATGTAGAAAAATAACCTTGGCCAATCCATGATGTTAAAGAAATTGAGAAAATAACCATGCTCAATCAATCATGTTAATGAATGTGAGAAAATAACCTTGACCAATTCGTCATTTGAATGTATAGTTTTTATCAAAAAAGCACCCCATTTGGTATATACACTATTGGTATATTTCTTAGTAACAAAATTTAATTCCTAATTCAAGCCTATAGTGGATCTAATTGGTATATACTCTAATGGAATTACACACAGTAATGTGAAAGTAAACAAATTTAGGCATGACACACACTATGAGGTACATTTCTATTCTAGACACACCCAAGGTTTATAATGTGATATTTTTTTAATATACATTTAATAATAATTGTCACAGTTTGTAAAACATTTTAAATTCCCTAAAGACGTTCTTTGGATCTTGAAGATTCATTTATCAAATTATATCCACCAATCAGGAATTTTAGAATACACTTGGGGTGAAAAAATTATTTTAAAAATAATCCCCTTTTAAAATAAATTTTATATTCTATAAAACACCATTGTAATCACAATCAAATTAAATTAAAATAATAAGGCTGAAGAATTTATAAAAATGTTGAAAAAATCAGTGAAATATCCCACAATATAAAAACACCCACAACAAGAACTAAGGTATTACATATCACAATAGAAAATATAGTTCTAGTAAGAGTGGTTCATGTCATCATGATCCTAGATCCATAATAATAACATCAATCCTTTTATAAAACAACTTAGATCAGGCATACCTATCCACTTCAAGTTCATTAGGATGAGAGGGGAAGATATCCAATGAGGATCTAAGATGAAAGAGAAAAACTGGATAAAAATGCATTGCCTCATTTTTTGGTCCATCACTAATGATGAAAATTTTAATATAATATCATGAAAGAATACTCTCAAAAATATGGGAAGTCTTATGTTGATAAAATACAATAATAGGGGTTTTATAGAGTTTAATGTGAGGTTATATTACTTTTTTAAATATTTTTTTGGTATTAATAACTATAAAATATTTTTTTCATGGTAAATCCATAAGGGAATACAAAATTTTCCCCTAACAATTCTCCTCTAATGGCCATTTTGTAGGATCACTTTTTGACCACAAATGTTTTTAAAAATGAACCAAACATGAATCCCCAATCTGTACAAGGTGGAAATATTGTCACTAGGTTGGAAAATGGTTGTGAAACATTGTGAACCTCCTTCCAATGAGAAAAAAAGGATACACAATGATTTGTTCCAAAATCCACTATTTTCTATAACCATATTTAAACTATGCACAGTCCAATGGGCCTCCAAATCATATAAATTTTTTGAAATTTACCCAAACAATGGACTGACTCAAAAAATAATAAGGAAGTATAATTATGTATATATAAAAATTTAATTTAATGTTACACCCTAAGAGAAAAAAAGTCATTATTTATGATGGAAATAATAATTCCATTTCCAATGATACCTAATGATATAAATGACATTGTTTTTTACAATGATAATTACATAGAAAATTAGGATTCCCACACTTAATCTATTGATAATGAAACCAAAAATATATATGTCTATGATGATTCCATAGACCGTAATGAAATCTATAATTTTTTTTAAACCGAAGACCCTGATACCCCAAGTGACATTGAAAATTAAAAATTGATAATGATTATGATGAGCCCAATGGAGAAAATTATATAGTAGTTAGAAAACCTTGATGAATATGATGATGTTGGAAAACCAACTAAACATAATTATTACAATGTAACCAATGATTTTTATGACTTCAAAGATCTATATGACCATGAAAAACACAACAAAATAGAAAATGTGGAAAACAAGGATAACCTAGATGACCTCAAAATCATTGATTAGGTCTTTGATATTACAAAATATAATGATTTTAATGAGAAAAAATATGCTAAAAATGAAAAAATAGTTATTTTGATAATAATTAAAACGTAGATAATTCCCATGAACTTAATTCAACCAATTATGTTAATGTTCTTTAAGAATATAATAATAGTGATGTCATTTATAAATTTATTATCCCCAAATATATTTATCCCTTAACATACATCATTAGAAATAAAAACACATACCATATATATTAAACTAATTACCAAAAATATTCCAGTATACCATGAAAAATAATTTCACAAATGATGATGATATATTAAAGAAAGACAAGAACTATACATAGAAGATTTTACCAATTAAAGAAACCCCAGAAAAATAATCTATAACTATGTTTATTCAAATGCATTCAAAATCCACAAAGGTATAGTTGGAATGAACTACGACATGGATATTGGGGATTTGAGCGACCTTCAATAATTAATGTCATTGAATATTCTATAGAAAATTAATACCTTGATGTCCCTATTTACAATGATGATCTTGAAACCAATGATGATGTCTTCATGACTATAAAACTACTAATACTGACATCCTCAATAACACATTCAATTACAACTACTTTGATGATAGTGATGGCCTTGAGGAACTATTGACTATGATGTTTTTGATGAAAAAATGACATTGATTACTCGAATGTCTACACAAATAACCATAATAACACCATGGTCTCCAATAACTATAGAAACCAAAATAAACCAAACAATACTAACAATAAAAATGAAAACTAGAACCACTATAATATTGAAATTCCTAATTAAAAAATGAATCTTGGGATTTTTATGTTATTTATGAATCCAAGGAAAACTATATGGTTGATGAAAAAGATGGATGATTTTTTTTTATAACCCCAACAACACAAGTATCCCATAAAACCCTGATGATTATATGACCCTTATAATAAGATAGACACTAAAGAATCAAAATATTCAAATAAATTAAGTCTACTACTACTATTAACTCCTATAATATTACATTTCACACTAATAGTAACTATTCAATGATGACACATACATTCATGAAAAAGTTATTCTAGTAGTTGATCTATGAAAATTTATTATATTATACCCATTTATAGAATTATTTCTATAAATGAAAGTGATATAACATTTGACATTTGTGATAGTAGTAGAATAGATATATATGATTACCCTAATCAATGAGAGGCATCAACATATTATATAGTTGTTATTAAAAGGATTTCACTCACAAAATGGATTGCACTGTGGATACTAATGAATCTAAATTATCAAATTTCCGGGAAATCACCACTAAAACTACTAGAGATGAAATCTCTATTTATAAATATAACATAAAAAACATTGAAAATATATATGATTAAATGATCCTATTAATAATCTAATTTATTAATTCAAATGAACCCAAAAACAAACATGATTTTTGAGATTGTAATAACCCTTGATGATACTAATTACTTTTTTGAAACTAATGAATCATTATCAATGACTAAATCAATTATAGTGGTTAACCTAGCACTGTAAATAGCCTAAAGACCTTGAAGATAACAACAAACTAGATTTTTGTGAGAATTTATAACAGAAATTAAATCAATGATAATGATTATATTAATATCCCATAAGACATTTATGGACCTAATGTGTCTAGGAATCACAATGAAAAAAATCTCTCATGTATTCATACTTTTTTCCGAATATAATTTCATTATAATTTATATTAGTAGACTATTGAAAACGACATATTTTTTTGTTATGTTAATAGGTGAAATAATTAAATAAAATTCATTTTCGAAAAAGTGGATTAATGTAATATTATTTTTTAAATTTTTTAATTCATTTAATTAATGGAATATTTGTGGTGTCCATAAGGATGAAATGAAAAAGGATATAAAGGAATTATAATGAAAAATTTTATAACAATAAGAAATCCTGCATCTGGATCAATACAATTGGTCATCGTGAGGCCCATATTGCAAGGAACAATGGATGGTCATTCATTGGGATGGCAAAGAGGATCACATGTCACAGATTTCATGTTGACATTTACTGTGGCAAGTAACAGGGGGTGATGATTCTCCTTTCACTTATTGGATGACACATATCGTGTTGGGAGAGAACCAATGCCCATTTTATCATTTTCTTGACAATGGATGATTTAGATTATAATGTTAAGAATCATTCACCCTAATAACACAATTATGTGAGGGAAGGTAATTTTATTGGGCATAATGCATGTTTAATTATAACAAGATTTAGCACTTGTTTTAGGTCAAAAAACTTATATATAATCATCAATTTTATGTATATATTATCTAAATAATATTCAACCTTCATAGATGGTGTGGATAATTGGTACATAAAATAAATTTTAATATGGTTGTTTTGTAGGCCAAATCCACATCATATTTAAATGGATGGGATTATACAATTATTTTTTGTCAAATTAAAAATGACAAGAAAGGGGTTAATTTTTTGATTAAAACCCATAAATAAATTTAAAATAAATGAAATAAATTTTCGAAATTAATATTATAAACTAAAATTAAAATATTTATATGCATCATGTATATAAAATTCAAATACATTGCATAATAATTTGATTTAGTAATTTAATAAAAATGTAAAATGAGATCCCTAAATTATCTCCTCTAGATTTCTTGATATTTCTTATAACCACTTAACATGATTTCGAGCCACAAAACCAATATAAAATAAAAATTATCATTTATTTTTATTGGCTATAGTGACATAACCATTTTACCCATATTTTTATTAGTTATTTAAAATAAATATAAAATAATCCCAACCCAAAGATAGTGAAGACTTTTTTCACTAAAATATAAGGAAAATTTTATAAATAAATATAAATAAATCACTAAAAAATTATTCCATTCCATATAATTACCAAATAAATCTACTTTATAAAAATATAATATCTTTGATAAACTAGAGAATATATAAATGAAATGGTTGATCTGTATATCCCTATATGGTAATAAATATGATAATGAATCATAACAATAATGTCAAAGAGAGGAGTATTATATCCTAATATAGAAGGATCAAGTGTAATTTACATAGATAATTCCAAAATGAAAATGGAATCTTATGATCATGGAAATATATGAATGTTGACAAATTTAAAACATGAAAAATGAAAAAATTTAGGCTAACAACCAATCCATCATGATATGGTAGAGAGATCTTTATTGTTGAATATTTTTACTCCTAATCACATATATATCATCTCTTAAGACAAAAAAATTACTCCCAACAACTCAATAGAAATGAAATTACTCCCATACATTAGAGAAAAATCTTGGTAAATTGAGAAATATATGTATTTCCTTATGTGTTCTGCAAAAGGGAATCAATTATTATGCCTTAAAATAAGAAATATTCCTAGAATAATATGTGTTTCATATTTTTAAATCATCTAAATATAATAAAATATTTTAAAAATATTACAACCGGAATTAAAAAATAAATATTTTGGATATTCATATGTTTTAAAATGTCATTGTATTAGAAATATTTTATTTATTTTAAAATAACATCGTGATAAAATGTGATGAATTTGGTAAATAAATTTTCATTAATTTTTTTAAATAAATGGTTAATGGCTTTTTGGATAAAGTAAATGTATAGATTATTTTAATCCATAATTGAACCATTATTTATATACCTAAAATAATCCATTTTTATATAAAATATTAAATGTGATCAATTACTAAAATGTGTTGTTACAAAAATATATTGTATTGTATTCATGTTATACTTATTGATGATTAATTATAAATATACAATTTGAGTAGTGAACAAAAAAATGTATTAACCCTATATCTAAAGGGAGAGATAGCAGGTATTTTTTGAAATAGTCATATATTTAGAATATAAAATCATTCCATGATATAATACAGTGATAAAGTGAGTATCTGAAATAATGTTCATAATACAATGAGGGGGGGTTCAAATATATGTCAAATATTTATTTTATTGAATCATTCTATATATTCTCATTATTTCCATAGTAATAAATTTAAATTGTATTAATATTTAATTTATATCCTTTAAATGTATGTTTTAATAATTTTAATTTTATTATGTTTATTAATAATCCTTTTAATAAGACAGAAATATAATTTCCCTTTTTTAGGGTATTTGTCTCACGGATCAATTTGTAGATCAATTTTTTTTTCTTATCGAAGTACAATTCAAATGGGAATGAAACTATATAGGTGAAATGAAATGATATTAATTTCCCTCATGAAATTTTAATTGTCCAAAATGCATTTTATGATATTGTGGTATGTCACTTAGTAAAACCATTATTTTTATGTCATTAGCTCCTTTTGGTGGGTTTACCGACAACTGTGATGTTTTTTTATATTATTTCATATAATGATTAAAATTTTATAAAAACATTAAATAAGTTATAATATTCTTATATATATCTTATTTAACAATAGTAATATTTTTAGGGCCATCCATGATGGTCGTGTTGAATTATTAAGTGTGTTTATCATGGACGTGGTGAACCAACCATATTTTGATCAACACTATCATTTAAGAAAAAAATATGGTTTGTTATATTTTTATTTTTAAAACATAATATCAACGTTTCAATATATTAAGAATAATTTTTAAATCCATTTATGTGTATGGAGAATAGATAGCGCTGGCAGAAGTAGAATAAAATTGAAAAATATTTTTCAAGAATTTTACATCATTTTTTTGTAGTCTCATCTTAAGAAACTGCTTAATGATCCCAAAAATATTATTTAGTTCATAAAAGTAGCACTATAATGTGGGGGATAGGATAAGGAATGAAATTGGTAAAAAAAATTGGTGATCTCCCTGGAATATAATTTTTTTTGAAAAGGGGGTTGTGGGGTGTTATTTATAAGTGGAGGAGAGTCTTGAATATTTTGTCCCTTATCGTATTATTTTAGCTCAATACAAAAACTATTATTGATTCTTGTGACATTATATATTAATTTTTTCATGTTATTTTGAACTAATGTTTTGTTAGTACATCTATGTCTTGAAAATGCATGTATTTTTCTAATAATGATAAATATTTTACTTTCTTGTTTTTTTCTTTTCACCAAATAATAAACTATATTACAAAAAACAAAACAATAAAACGAATCATTTTTTGACATGTAAATTACTAAAATGATGTCAATTTTATGAAAATAATTTTCTAAATATGATATTTCTGTTTTAAATAAATCTTTTAGATGTTTAAAAAATAACCATTTTAATATTATGATAAATATTTCAACCCCTTGGAAAATAAAATAAGGTTTAATGAAATTAATATTAATATTATAATAAACCCAATATTAATTAATTAACTAATTTTATGCAAATAAATTTTCATTTAAATCAATATTTTTTATAATAAATAAAATAAAACATCTAATTATTAAAAAAACATAAATAATTAATTTATAATATTTATAACATTTATTTACTAGTAAATTGATATAAATAGGTGACATTACCCATTTATCAGATATATAACTATTATTTTACACATAAATTTGATGAAATATAATTATAATAGACTTGTTATATTCTTAAAAGTCATGTTACTATTCCAATGGATGTGTTACAATTCCAATTGAAAAATTATTATTTATTAGGTGATATTTGTAACTATTATATGATATATCTACTATCTAAAAATTCCAAATTTTTCAACCATCCATTATTATCTAATATTTTTATTTATGGTTATATATTTTAATTTTCAAAATGAATATGGCATTACCATTAATTTTTATCATTTCGAAAACCTTTTTCATGAGTGGGATTATTGTAGGGGATCAAGGAAATCCAAATTTTCCTCTTAATACTATCTTATATTCCATTATTGACCCATTATAAAACATTAAAATCAAATGAGTATACTATTCAAAAAAATTAATTTTTTTATTAATATAAAAAATTAGGTGGTTTAAGGATATATTGAACGTTCATTATATAATATTATTTTTCAAAAAATGACACAATTATATATAGTGAAGGGAAATTACATAAGTAATATTATGGGTCATTACATTATTCCCTCAATAGGAAATTTCACCCTCAAAATATTATTTCACATTCCTAGGTGAAAATATGTGAAGATATGTTTGCTTCATGGATTCTTTCAATTCTCATATCACCTCCTCCTATCCATGGTTTCACTATAGTACAATCACAATAGGATTTATATTCTTTTGTTCTAGGTTATCTCCATTTTCCAAGAACATCACATGATACTCCTTATAAGAGATATCATTTTCCACCTATACCACCTCTTTATTTAGTACGTGTTTAGGATTTGGTTTATATTTTATCATGATGGAAACATGTAACACATAATTTATTTCAGACATAGTTTGTAATGGAACGAACCTATCATGTACATCAATTTGACAAAATCCAGTGATTATGATGTTCGAGGAGGCAAAAATGACAAATTTCTAGAGTTTTCTAAAAATCTAGTTGTCCAATGGTTGGTCAGGCATGGATATGTTAGGTGTCAGTAGGTATGTTGTCAGTAAGTGGAATCGTTTAGTGGCAATAGTGAGTGGCATTAGTGATTGGAGTCAAAGAGTTTCATTGTTGAGTGGAGTTAGTGATTGGGGTGACTGAGTGGGGATGGTGAGTGGCATTGGAAGGTCATGTCCATAGGTGTTGTTAGTAATTCAGGTTAGTGAGTCGCATATGTAGGTGGTATCGATTACATGTGTTGGTATAACATTTTGAAATCTCCGCATCGATATCTCACATCGGTGACTCACAATCACTGGGTAACATTAGTGAGTCACATTGGTCAATTACCATTAATGGATCATCATCGATAGCTCGTGTCAGTAGGTCATCATCGGTGTCTCAGAGTCAATGGATCACCATTATTAGCTTTGTGTCGGTTCCCTAGCTATTAGTCACTCGTTTTTATAGTTTTACAAAATTTCTAGTTCTCCCAGGTTTTTTCAGTTTCACCCCTTTAACTTTTTATTTTAGGTAAATCTAGTAGAAAACCATGTTTTCGAATCTCAAAAGGATTTTAAAATGATATTAATTATATCTTTAATATCCTAACACTCCTAGGACCCTAAAAATTTCAAGAAACCTTTTATTTACCATGAAATGAATTTAATAGCCCTTGAAACCATTTTGATCTGTTGATATAGGATCTGGTCATACTCGAGATGAGGTCCTCTCATCCAAGTGTGTTTTATTTTTATCTTTGTGCACCTAGATCCTTTCTTCAATGTGGAGTCATATCCTGTGTTGTGCTCATGGATCACGCCTTCTCTAGGGTTCTTCTGCTTCATGTGCACTCTTTGTTTTTGCACTAATTAGATTTGTTGTTCTTCTGTTAATTTTTTCGATCCCCTGTTGAACTATTAAAATTTTGAAATTTATTAACCACATAAATATAGTTAAAAAATGGGTTCCCCATATTGAACATGTTATGTGATAACCCATGATTTATCAATGTGAAATTAATGAACGAGTGATCTGGAATCTAAACTAACATTGCATGATGGGTGTGGCTATGTGTTGTGTATGTTTCTATATGGCCTTGTGTCTTATACTGGTTGTGTGATACTGTGTTTGTGAGTGTGGATGAGTGTGTGGGGTGATTCAGGTGATGTAATGGATCTCAGGATAAGAGATTGGTTGATTGTGGAAGGGATGGGTAGTGGATGAGAAGCGGGGTTGTAGGATTAGGTTCTTCTATGATTATCATACATGGAATGGTGTTATTATATAGTAGGGTAGTTAGGTTTGTTGTGATTATGAGTGTTTTAGGGTTTGGTTGAATGATGGGGGTTTTCTTATTGGGTGAAAGGATAGGGTGGGATGACATTGAATAATGATAATGGAAGTGGTGTTCTTGGGTGATAAGTGGGGTGGAAGTATGAAGTGGGATGTTTTAAAACTATTTTAGTCCTCTATTTATATTGGCTAGGAGACTGGTTTTTTTCTATGGTTGTATGTTTCCCATGTAGCGATGGAATAATTGGTAAATTCTTAATAACTTCAAAATGATTGGGTGTTAAGAATCTTTATTTTATCAACATCACAGTGGGCCATAATTCATCATCATACAAAATTTAGAGGTAGCAGATATGGCAGTTTAATGAGATGGTTGTTCTTCGGAACCCCATAGGTTGGTATTAGTGTTTTATATCTATATATATATACACTTGTATTTCCATGGGATTTCTATATGTACCCCACCGTATTTGAGAAGTATCTTATGAGATCCCCCATTTTTACAGTGGAGGATGTCTTTCCCAAACATACTTGTTGGAGGATGGATGGCTGGTCATACACTCTCCCCTTCCCCCTCTACAAGGTGGTTATTTCTCAAGACTGTTCATGAAATTTGTAGTTTATGAGGCCCAAGTGTGTGCGGGTGAGTTTTGTTATCATAAGTGTCTTCTTAATGATATGTGTTGTGACTTACCATGTGTTTTTAGGATGTGGTGTGAGTTGTGGACCTTATGTCTTCATGCAGGATAAGATGTTGTTGTGAGGACCATGTGTGTGTAGAGAATATGTGATGTGGTATGTGGCATCGGTGGGTATGGGTGGGTTGTGAACTGGTAGTTTAAAACAAAGTAAGAGAGTTGGGTGGTTTTCCTTTAGGGCGTGAGAGCAGTTAATCAATGGGAATGTGTGCGGGGTACCCTATCATTGATGAACATATTATATTACTTTACATGAAGTTCATTATTTAGTGAGTTTAACTTGGTGATATTTGGGATGGATAGTATACCTTATTATGTTCTTTGGTTTCATTGTTCTCTCACGGGGCATTATTAAGCTTCTCCACTTGTAAATGAGATACTTTTGTTTTCCCCACCAAATATACTTCTAAGATCACCCTGCGTATATAAAATTGTTTTTAGGATTCTAGGGAGATTATGTGGATTGTGATAGACGATACTGGATAGGGTTTTGGGGATACCTTCTATTTTTCATCTTATATTTTCTTTGGGTATTTATGTTTGATATTCTTTCTCTTGTATCAGTTACATTTTTTGAAACATGCTTGTGACCAAAATTTTAGATTCTATTAAATAAATTTCATGGATTTGTTTTTCAGTTAATATTTATTATCTAGGAGTCTTTGTTACTATAAAAGGTTAATGTCTCCCATTTTGTGAGATTTTTAAACCCTTGGTGGTGGTCCCCACCATAGGTCCTACTCAAGGCAGGGCTTGTGAGTCATTATCTTTCATTCTTCTCTTCCGACTCAGGAAGGGAATATTAAGGGATATGGGTCATTATTTAATGGTATCAAATATAAGGTAATTTATAGGATGTAGTTTGGAGTTAGTAAAAGTGAGTATTTCATGGGTTTGTCTGGAAACAGTTTCCGGAGATCATGGTGCACAACATAGTCTAGGGATGATTGAATTGGACAAGGGACTTTGGGCCCCCCCTCTAAATCGATGGAAGGATTCGGATCTTAGTGGATGACCATGTGAGGTTATATTTTTTGTAGGGAGGATACCCTAGGAGAGGTACATACATCATTATTAAGAAATTTTTTATTTGAATTATGCATTTCGGGGAATTTTAATAAATAACGAGGTAAAAAAATCATGAACAAAATTCCATTCTACTAATGATTCGTTGTTCATTGATTAATTTTTATCGTTGGAACTTATTCTTCATCCATGAGTGTCCCAAGTAGTATAGGCTCAACAGAACAATATGGCTAATCAATGGAGGATGAAATGTAAAGGAAGAGGACTACATGTGGAAGATAATGTAACCTACTTTCTAGAGGTAGACCATGGGATAATATGTGGGAAGTGTCTCAAACATATAGGAAGAGGGATGGATTCAAGAACATGAGATCACCATATTCCTAATCTAGGATATAATGAATTATTGGTTTTTGTGGGATGTTAGTAAGATTAAAGGAGCTATGCGTCAGTGGTAGATGTTTTACCTTGGGGAGATAAAATAGGTTGATGATCTGGGGGTCGAATTCGAGAAGGAGTTTTAGGATTAATTCATTTTTTTTGACAATGATGGTTGAGAAGATATAGTAGCTACTCTCTCTATATTAGGGCAGTATATTGGTATGAGAGTTGGGGATCAAGTTCAAGTATCTCCATCACATCACTTCTGATCACTTTTGGGTTGAGGAATCTCTGGCGAGATTCATAGTGGAGGAACGTCGTCATTCCCTCCATTGCGCAGTTTCCCTCTTCTCCTTCCAAATAAACCTAAAGGCCCAGAAGAATGTGGAGGTAGTTGAGATATTGCACTAGTTATGAGGTATACCATGATTGGGGATACATCAAGGTTCTTCGTAGGGTAAGGCTACCAGCGTAAGGTCTTAGGAACTAGGACCATTAATGTTTTAGGCATCATAGAATCAATATCAATGGTTTCCATTCCAAGCTTCAAGTTTTCATGAATATCCTGTAGGCCTAGGGCCAGTGTGTTTTTGTGTGTGGAGTTTATGGGAACCTTCATAGTTACTACATGGTGGCTATGCTAGCTTGGTATGGTGGTGGTGGACAGGTTCAGTGCCCACCTCAGTAGCAGTTGTTGGCAGGTCGCTTCCCCATCTAGGACAGCAGGCTTCTACACCACAGATAGGATATAGAGTAAGTGGAGGCCGACCTCAATGTGTTTTTATGTGACCTCAACCAATACATGTTTGAAGAGACGGTCATCACATGGGGACCGAAGACTTGGGTGTGGTCAGTTGCACACCGTAGATATAGGATTTCCAGTGGGGATAGAGACCATTTGAGGTAAGATCAACATGTTTAGTTCTATTGTTTGAATCTTGTTTGATTGTGGAGCTTCACATTATTTTTATGCACCCGCTCAATCCCATGCTCTGGGAATAGACAATGAGATGCTTTCTGTTCCACTAGTGTTGAGTGTGCCAGTTGGAGTTTAGACTAGCTAGATTGATGTATGCCATGGATGTAGATTGATGATGGGGCCACATCAGTCAGGTGGGGATTAATTAATACTATTGATGTAACATTATGATTTCATACATAGAATTGACTGGATGTACACTATGCATGTAGTTGTTAGCTGCTACAAGAGAATTGTGGTTTTTTAGAAGTGGATGGACAACATGTGGCTGCCATGGGTGAGAAGGGTTGTCTAATGGGTAGTCATCATGTGGATCCTCATCATTCCATATTGGTTGAGCTGTCAGTGGAATTGATGGATGCTGAGATGGAGGGGGTTTACAGCTTTTTTCGGGAATTATTGGATGCCTTCCCTGAGAAGG
The DNA here is from genome assembly GCA_963277665.1 of Viscum album. Taxonomy (NCBI): domain Eukaryota; kingdom Viridiplantae; phylum Streptophyta; class Magnoliopsida; order Santalales; family Viscaceae; genus Viscum; species Viscum album. Next base: position 1,814,726,024 of record OY728151.1, on the reverse strand, counting down.
TTGTGAATCTATCCCTTCAATGTGATGTTGAGTCTCAGATACACTTATAACTAGGAGTTAGTCTGATTTTGTTGACTACTTATCGTATGGAACCTTAAGGGTTATGAGAGGATCGGATTCAGATGAATCACATGGTGATAAAGGGATTTATCCGACCTACTGTATCACCATGGGGTTCTCTAGTCTTGTTCACAAAGAAGGCAGATGGTGGTTTAAGGAAGTTCATATACTACCAAGTGTTAAATTTGGGAAATGTCAAGAACCGTTACCCTCTTCTGATAATAGATGATATTATCAATAAGATGAGGGGATAATGTTGGGTTTCTAAGAACGATATTCAAACTTGGTATCAGTAGTTGAGAATGAAAGAGGGCGACATCCGAAAAATGTCATTCTGGTGCAGGTATGTGATCTTTGATATTTTGGATATTCCATTTGAAGTTATGAACACACTAGATATGTTCATTTGAATTATAAACTCCATATTTCTTGAATTCATGGACCAATTCATCATCGTATTCATCATCAACTTTCTGATTTACTTGATATGACAACCCTGGTTTTTATTTCAAACTTAATGTTGATTTATTACATAAAACCTTTACTTGATACAACATGGAATATCGAGAGGTCTAGTGTCTTTGGGGCTTAGAAATATTAAATAACAACTTAAATCATGAAATATAACATCTTTATCAAAAACTTCCTTTACATGGCCACTACATTCTCTCGTACTTAGCATTTCAAGGGATAACCTGAGGACATGTAAAAGAAAAGGGTGTGCTATAAAGCCTAGTGAGGTAATAATCATGGAATAACATGAAGAATAAAAAACATGTCAGACAATAGGCATATCAATAGAGCACAATAGAATCATAAACAGAAAGGCATGATAAAGTATGATAATCATAAAATGGAAATGTGACAACAACACTTAACATGGAATTAGCATGAGCCAAAGCTCATTGCACACGAAGCATGAGTAAATCCTCAATGCACATGAAGAACGAGTAAAACCTCATTTCACATGAATTATAATGATTCCACACCCATTGTAGATGACTTATCATGATACTATACTTTACCCAATGCATTGGGGCACTATAAGGGAGCACCCTTCTTAAACATTTCATTTCATGTATAAGTGTGCCACATGAATCATATAACATGGATTCATAAAACATCATAATTTATTACACAAAAAATTAATGTGGAATTCATACATGAAACATTATAATCAAAAAGTAAATGTGCATAAAAGTTGGATACCCTTGATAGAGAAATGGGCATTGTATTCACTAAACAATGGCATTGGCTTGGAAAATCGGTGCAATTTCGGCAGCATAACGGTGTGATGTGAGAATTCCTAAAAATGGTTGATTAGAGAGAAAGGGGTGTCTCATCATATTTACATGAAATTTAAAGTAAGGGGGTCATATAAATAAATGTCCGAACAATTTTAGTGGAATCTTGATGCATAATACAAAAGGATTGCTTGGATGTAAAAGAGGAGAGAGAAATTCCTTTCGAAATTTCGGCATAGTAACGGGTGTACATGGGAGGCTTTTAATGAGACTGAAAGGGGTCTCCCATCACTCCAACATAAATAGGTCAGCATGGGGGAGGTTTGAAACCATACCCCGAAATTTATAATTGAAATTAAAAGGGCATTGAAACATTATGAAAATTGGACAAAAATGAGAAAGGAATAAAAAACCCTTATATGGAAGTGTGCTTCCAAAGGCTTGAGAGAGGCTTGAGAGAGGCTACATGGGAGCTTAGGAAACCTTGAGAGATTTTAGAGAGAGGAAGGAAGATTTTGGACGAAATAAAATGCCTTTTAGTGAGGAGAAAGTGGGAGCTTGGGTGGGTTTATATAGGAAAGTTGAGGGAATTATTTATCATTTAGGGTTGGGAGACCTCACATTAAACTTATTCAAACCACAAACCAACCCATGGTTTTTCCCATGTTTTTTTCCAAAGGGGAGTGGAAAACAATATTTTACAAGGAAAAAGTCCGAACTTCTTATAATAATGGGGTTTCTTATGTGGAGGTGAGTCACACTCCCAAGGAAAACAATTTAAAAAGAAAAGTTGTTTAATAAGCCTTGAAGGGTCCATTAATGATTTGTAAAAATAAGTCAAACAAACCCAAAATCACATTATTTTAATGCTAAAACATATATTGGCCTAAAATAGGGATTATAGTATTTTATTACATCACTGTTGGGTCATTATGATGTCATAAAACACATTATATATTTAAACGGTATTTAATTTCTACCCAAAAATATGACTGTCTTAGAAAATTATGAAAAATTCACCATTGGATAATTTTAACATCCTAATTCCAGAAATAATATTCATTTTATATAAATAATTTTATAAATATGTTAATTGTCACTTTTAAAATAAAAACCGGCATTTATTGAAAATTCATGGGTTTTGACAAAAATGGATTTTAAACCTTATGAAAAATTACAATTGCATTCATAAAATTATTCGATCATTTAAATTTAATATAAATTAATTAAATTATAATAATAATATGTTATTATAATATTATTCAATAAAAAATCTATTAATTCATCAAAATAGTTTTCTTAGTTGAATATTAACTAAGAACACTATTTGATATTTAAAAAATATTTACAAGGTAACAAAAATAACATGAAAATATATTCATTATTATATAAAAAAATAATGTACATAACCATAGTGCAATGGTCTTGTTACATAACGACTTATAATAACCACATAAGACCGAAGGGTAAGGTGTGTGATGGTGACCAACTCTTTGTGTGGCTCGGAGAACATTGCACGGGTGGTAATCACTATCAACTTCCACTTCTGTCATAGGTGGTCCCGCTCAAGCTTAACATGTTGAATCTTGGCTTGGCCTTGGTCATGATCGAAGCCCAATGACACCACCTCGTTTTCAAGCTCCAAAAAATGGGCTTCGTATAAGGCACGTCTACTGGATGAGGCCATCACTTCCTTTGTCTGAGTAAATTGGATTTGTTAAATCCCAATATTTATACTAATCATGTGATCACTATTCAACGTCTATATTACAAATGGTCACAATTCGTAACATAAAACCAAAGAATTTGACATTTTATATAAACATTTTACATGAAGAGAAATTTTATTAGATCAAGAGGGATTTACATTAATGAATGTTTGGGTTGTTACAATCTCCCCCTCCCCCAAGAAATTTCACCATCAAAATTTACATTTACCATACTAAAACAAATGTGGGTAACTCTGTTTGATCACTTCCTCTGATTCCCACGTCGCTTCTTCAAACTTGTGGTTTCACTACAATACCTTGACGAGGGGCATTGTCTTATTTCATATATCCTTCTTTCTATAATCTATGATCTCCACTGGTTGATCCTCATAAGAAAGATCATCTTCCAATGGTACCACCTCTGAAGAGAGTACATGTGAAGGGTCCGGTAAGTATTTCCTTAAGAGGGATCCAAGAAAGACATCATGTACTTTGGTCGTGGTAGGTGGAAGTTCTAGTAGATAGGCCACAACCCCTACACCATCAATAATATCAAAGGGGCTGATGTACATTGTATTATCTTCCCTTTCGTTACAAACCTCATGACCTTATTCCATGTAGTTATGCGTATGAAAACCATGTCTCCAAATTTAAACTAAAGGTCTCATCGATGGTTATCTACATAACTCTTCTGTCGACTCTGGGCTGCCTTGAAATGATACTGAATCGTTTTCACCTTCTCCACCATTTCATCGACCGTTTCTGGTCCAAGTAGCTTACGCTCACCAACCTCATCCCAACAAGCTGGTGGTCAACACCTTTTCCAATATAGGGCATCATATGGTGCCATTTGGATGCTCAAGTGGAAACTGTTATTATAAGTGAACTTAACGAGAGGAAGGTGTTGATACCATCCTCCTTTAAAGTACATTGAGCAAGCTCTCAACATGTTCTCAATTGTTTGGATAGACTGCTCGGATTGGCCATTAGTTTGAAAATGATAAGCCATACTGAAGTTCAGTTCAGTATTTAGAGCATGTTGAAGACTCTTACAAAACATAGAGGTGAATCTTGGATCTCTATCGGATACAATAGATAGTGGTACTCCATGTAGCCATACCACTTCCCTAATATATATCTGTGCTAGTTGATCCAATGAGAAATCCTCCAGAATATCAATGAAGTGTGAAGACATTGTAAGATGATCCACAACAACCCATATTACATTTTTTCCTTTGGATGTCTTCAGAAGTCTGGCGACAAATTCCATGGTGATTTTCCCCCTTTTCCATTCTGGTATGGGAAATAGTTGCATCATCCCCTTAGACTTCTATCTCTCTGCCTTCACTATCTGACACACCAGGCACTTTGATGTATATTCAGTGATCTCTTTATTCATATTATCCCACCAATAATGCTCCCGCAGATCTCGATACATCTTTGAGTTTACTGGGTGAATTGAGTAATTTGAACTATGTGCATCATCCAGAGTTCCTTCTTCAGCTCCAGACTTGATGGAACACATAGTCTTTTCCCAAATCTCAAAATTCCTTATTAATTAACATTAAACTCAAAGGATTTACCTTTTCCAATAGATTCCACTTTTTTCTGAATTCCCACATCATCCTTCTGAGCATCCTTTAACCTTTCCAGAAGTGATGGTTGATAAATAATTTGTGAAAGGATTCATGATGATCCCTTCTTTATGATTCCCATGTCCATCCTCATAAAATCTAAGATGATTAGATCCTTTTCAATTCTCATCAATGATAGAATTACTGGGTCCTTTCTACATAGATAATCTACCACCTTTTTTGCTTTCCCAGGGTGGTAATGGATTGAGTAGTCATGGCCTTTGATTAGCTCTAACCATCTTCATTGGTGCATATTCAACTATTTCTGTGTGAATATATACTTGAGGCTTTTGTGTTCTGTATATATTTTATAATTCTCTCCAAATATATAATGCCGGAAATTTTTCAAAGATAAGATCACTGCAGCCTGCTCGAGGTCATGTGTTGGATAATTCTGTTCCTGGACATTCAATTGCCTTGAAGCATAAGTAATGACTTTGTCATTTTGCATCAACAGACATCCCAGGCCCTTCTTTGAAGCATCACTGAATACCGTGAAATGTTCTCCACTTGTGGGTAAAGTGATCACGGGCATAGTGATAAGCCTCATTTTCAACTCCTTGAAGCTTTCTTCATGTTCATCACACCAAGAAAACGTTACTCCCTTCCAAGTTAGCATGGTAAGAGGGTTGGAAAATTATGAGAAATTTCTCACAAATCATTGATAATATCCAGCTAACCCCAAGAAGCTACAGATATCTGTTACCGATGTTGGCCTCGACCATCCCTCAATTGCATCTGTTTTGGAGGGATCCATATATATCCCATTTCTTGTGATGATATGGCCCATGAATGATACATCCTTCATCCAGAACTCACATTTTCTATACTTGGCAATGATCTTATCCTTCTACAAGGTCTATAGTACAGTTCTTAGATGCTCCTCATGATCCTCCATGGTTTTGGAGTATATCATAATATCATATATAAAGACTACAACAAATTTGTATAGGTAATCTCTAATGACTCTATTCATCAAGTTCATGAAGATTTTTGGAGAATTAGTGAGTCCGAAAGGCATTTCTATGAATTCGTAGTTCCCGTATCTTGTACGAAAAGCAGTCTTGGTGATATCTTCCTTCATCACCCTTACTTGATAATATCCCTACCGAAGATCCACCTTGGAGAAGTATTGTTCTCTACACAACTAATCGAACAAGTCATAAATTTGTGGGAGAGGATACTTGTTCTTTATCGTGATTTTTTGAGGTCACGATAATCGATGCAATGGTGCATTGATCCATCCTTCTTCTTGACGAGAAGGATTGTTTCACCCCATGGTGATGCACTTGGGTGTATAAACCCTTTATCCAGATTCTCTTGTAGTTGTTTCTTCAGATCATCAAGCTCCACAATAGCCATTCTATAAGGAGTTTTTGATATTGGAATCACCCCTGATATAAGTTCAATTTATAATTCGACATCTCTTTTGGGAGGGAGACCAGGAAATTCCTTAGGAAACACTTTAGCGAATTATTTCATAATAGGCTTGTCATCAAGGATGGTTGCTTCCTTGGACTCAATCATCTGATCCAAATATGTGTGCTCATAGGGAAGTAATATCCACACTTGGGATGATGGAGCTAAAGATTATTCATCTTCCTCCTTGCACTTGTACTGAATCGGGGGTCGATTATCTAGATGGAGAGTGATTTCTCTCTCCTGGAAATTTATGTTGGCTCTATATAAGTAAATCCAATCCATTCCAAGAATTGAATCAAATTCCACCAGAGGGAGTATTATGAGGTTTTCCGGAAGGTTCAATCCACAGATTATGACAGTAGAGGAGTAATATTCATGGGATGCAATAATCTCCCCATTTTCCATACTCAACGTCATCTTCACTTCTATGATTTGTGGTGGTGATGGTATTATTATACTAAACATTCGAGATATAAAAAATGCGTAGAACCAAAATCCAAAAGTACATTTTCTATTCTTGAATGAATAACTAGCGTACCTATCACTACTTCCTTCTCGGGGTTCACTTCGGCAGTAGTGATGGAAAAATCTCGCCCTTGCTACCTTGGAGGTTGTTGGTTGCCTCAGAAAACCCTTGGCTTAGGGCACTGATTTGCAAGATGCCCAGGTTCTTTGCAGTTGTAGCAATGAATCACGCATTGAGGTTTCAATGGAGTATTACTCTCCTCTGTCACAGCCATGGGTCTTTCTTGCCGGCTTTTTACATCCATGTGATCTTCTCTTCCACACTTAATGAATTTTCTTGTACCCTTCAGGCAATTTCCATGGTGCTTAATTTCACACCTTTGGCAAGTGGGGTGTTTGATCTTTTAGCACCGTCAGATTTAACCATCGGACCACAAACATTGAATTCCACCATATGCTTCTTATCCCCATGATACCTCTGAGATTCTATGATCTCCATTTCGACATTGAGGGCACATCGGACAATTTCCTCATAGCTGTCGAAGTCACGGATTGTCAGTGCTTTCTGCAGGATAGGTTTCAGGCCACTAAAGAAGCGGTCAACCTTGAATTCGGGGATAATGACAAATCCAGAAGGATATTGTGAAAGCCATGTGATGTTTTCCTCGTACGCTCCAATGGATTTGTCATCTTTTTGCTTGAGGGAAAGGAAGTCCTTTTCCATAGGGTGCACAGAAAATATTTATCAAAAAACATCTTCTAAAAATCCTTCCATTCTAATGCCTCGATCTCCTCCTCAGGCTTCGTATTTTTTATCAAAATCCACCATTGATCAGTTTCACCATCCATACGATAAGTAGCCATGAGAACCTTCTCTTGTTAATAACATTTAAGGATGGAGATTATCTTTTCAATGGAGTTGATCCATTGCTTAGCGATTGAGGGATCAGATGATCCATTAAAAGTAGGAGGCCTTTGTCTCATAAAGCTCTCTATAGCGACATGTTATTTCTTATGGGGTTTGAACGTACCTGTTGACCCGGGTTTCCATTAAAATCTTGAGTTATCTAAGATAGAAGCATGACAAAGTTCACGATTCCCACTCCCATTGGATTAGGCATCTCATTAGTACATTCATCACATTGATCTTCACATCGGTTGTTATCTCGAGTCCTCCTATTACCGACCATTGGATGTAATAAAAAGAAAGTTAGGGGTAATACATAAAGGGTAATACACAGAAAAAATTGATGACTTATAAATAACTATTATTTCCTTAATATATGAATCTATCGGCTTTAGTCTATGTTATCCATTATATACTTTCTAAAATATATTCTTAGGTCTTTTTTGTCCATTAATAATGGTTCATACTAAGCTTGTGAATTTACCAATGAATATTGTCAGGAGTGAGGTAACCAATAGTGCAGCAATCCCCATTGTTGTGCACCAGTTCTCGTTCATGTCTAGCTCAAATCGGTGTTTTTGGGTTTTACCCCTAGGATACATCTGTGCCAAAGCCGCCTCTACCTGGTCGTATTCAGATAGGGATGTATTTTATTGATAAAACACTTACTCAATACCCACATAAACATAGGGATGTTTTTATTATACTTAGTCGTGTCTCTAAGGCTTTACTAGGGTTTTCTAATACAACTCCCAAAAATAACTATACTTATCCTCTGATACCAACTATGACAACCCTGCTTTTTATTTCAAACATAAACATGATTTATTACATAAAACCTTCACATGATGCGACATGGAAGAATGAGAGGTCGAGTGACTTTGTGGCTTAGGAAAATTTCATAAAAACTTAAAACATGAAATACAACAACATTGTTGAAAACTTCCTTTACATTAACACTATATTCCCTCGTACTTAGCATTGCATGGGATAACCTGAGGACATTCATAAGAAAAGGGTGAGCTATATAGCCCAGTAAGGGAATAATCATGGAATAACGTGAGTAATACAGTACATGTTAGACAATATGTATAAAAATAGAGAACAAGAGAAGAAAAATCATAAAGTAATGATAAATCATGATAATAAAAACATGGAAATGTTCCAATAACACTTAACATGGAATTTTCATGAGCCAAGGATCATTGCACATGGAGCATGAGTAAATCCTTATTGCACATGAAAAACAAGTAAAACCTCATTGCACATGAATTAGCATGAGTCAACACCCACTACACATGATGTATCATGATACTATACTTTACAAAATTCATTGGAGCACTAGAAGGGTGAACCCTTCTTAAACATTTCATTTCATGCATAAGTGTGCCACATGGATCATATAACATGGATTCATAAAACATCATCATTTATTCCACGATAAAGAAATGTGGAATTCATACATGAAACTTCATAGTAAATAAGTACATGTGCATAAATTTGGATTCCCTTGATAGATAAATGGGCATGGTATTCACTACACAATGGCATTGGCTTGGAAAATCGGTGCAATTTCAGCAGCGTAAGAGCGTGACGTAAGAATTCATAAAAATGGTTGATGAGAGAGAAATGGGTTTCTCATAATATGTACATTAAATGAACATTATTTGGGTCATATAAATACATGTCCTAACAATTGTAATGGAATTTAGATGCATAATACAAAAGTATTACTTGGATGTAAAAGAAGAGAGATAAACTCCTTTTGATGTTTCGACATAGTAACATGTGTACATGGGAGGATTTTAATGAGAGATAAAGAGATCTCCAATCATTCAAATATAAATAGGGAAGTATGGGGGAGGTTTGAAACCATACCCCAGCATTTATAATTGAAATTAAAAGGGCATAGAAACATTAAGAATATTGGACAAAATGAGAAATGATGAAAAAACCCTTACATGGAAGTGTGCTTCCAAAGGCTTGAGAGAGGATTGAGAGAGGATTAATGGGAGCTTGGGGAACCTTGGGAGGATTATAGAGAGAGTAGGGCAGAGGTTTTATGAACTCCAATGGCTTTTAGTGAGTTGAATGTGGGATCTTGGGGGGGTTTATATAGAAAAGGTGAGGGAATTGCTTATTATTTAGGGTTGGGACAGCTCACATTAAACTAATTCAAACCACAAACCAGCCCATGGTTTTTGCCCATGGTTTTTGGAAAAATGGATTAGAAAAACATATTTTACATGTCCAAAGTCCTAACATCTTAAAATAATGGGGATGCTTATGTGGTGGTGAGTCACACTCTCAAGGAAAACAACTTAAAAAGACAAGATGTTTAATAAGCCTTGAAGGGACCATTAATGCTTTGTAAAAATATGTAAAACAAACCCAAAATCACATTATATTAATGGTAAATCATATATTAGAAGAAAATAGGTATTATAGTATTTAATTACATAACTATTCATTCATTAGAACGTCATAAAACAAATTATATATTTAAACGGTACTTAATTTTCACCAAAAAATTTGACTACCTCTGAGAATTATGAAAAATTCACCTTTTGATAATTTCGACGTCCTAATTCCATAAATAATATTAATTTTATCTAAATAATATTCTAAATATGTTAATTTTCACTTTTAAAATAAAAACCAACATTTATCGGATATTCATGGGTTTTGAAAAAAAATGGATTTCAAACCTTAATAAAAATTACAATTACAATCATAATATTATACGATCATTTATATTTAATAAAAATTAATTTAATAATAATAATATTTTATTAAAATATTATTTAATAAGAAAATCCATTAATTCATCAAAATAGATTTCTTTGTTGAATATTAACTAAAAACACTATTTGAGCTTTAAAAACTATTTACAAGGTAACAAAAATAACATGAAAATATATTCATTATTATATAAAATAATAATGTATATAACCATTGGGATAAGGTTTTGTTACATAACCCCTTATGAAACCTTCATAAGAATAAAAGGTAAGTTTTGCGATGGTGACCGACTCTTGGGGTGGCTCAGATAACATTGCCCAGGTGGTAATCTCTATCAACTTCCACTTCTCTAATAGGCGGTCCTGTTTAAGCTTAACCTGTTGAAGCTCAGCTTGGGCTTGGTCAAGAGTGAATCCAAATGACGCCACCTCTTTTCCAAGATCTGAAAAATGGGCTTCTTGTGGGGCACGTCTACTGGATGAGGCCATCGCTTCCTTTGTCTGAGTAAATTGGATTCTTTAAAGCCCTATATTTATACTAATCATGTGATCACTATTCAATGAATATATTAGCAGTGGTCATAATTCTTAACATAAAACCAAATAAGTTGACATTTTATATAAAAATTTTACATAAAGATACATTTAATTAGATCAATATGTATTTACATTAATGAATGTTTGGGTTGTTACACTTGATGTTATCAGAGGAGCATATTGAGCATCTCAAGACTATCCTTGAGATCCTTTAGCTCCACTAGCTCTAAAGAAATCTATCCAAGTGCACATTTTGGAAATGAGATGTCCACATCCTTAGACATGTGGTGTCTCAGTAGGGTGTCACAGTGGTCCCATCGAAGGTTGAGGACATTTTTTCTTTGGAATCATCCAATAATGTAGTATAGGTTCCCAGTTTACTCGGTCTGACAGTCTATTATCGAGGAATTGTACCCTACTTTTCTTGAGTAGTAGCCATGTTGACAGATCTAACCATAATGTATTAGGTATTTGTATAGAGTTAGCAGTTTTTGGATTCTTTTAGCTACTTGAAGGGTATATTGATCAATGACATTTTGATGCAGTCTCTAGAGGAAGGGGTGTTGTTCAAGGTGTTTTGTAATTCTTCATGTCTAAGAATGGGGTTTGTGATAATGCAGTAATGGGCATTGATCTCTTATGGGTATAAGAAGTTATGTACCCATTAATGTAACTATACCACCCATGATTTGGAGCATGCCTGGGTCACTATCATGCAGATGTTATGGCGGCATTACCTCATTGGGGAGTGCTTTGTGGTAATCACAAATCACAAGAGCTTGAGGTACATATTTTCTCGATAAGATATGAACATATGGAAGAAAATATGGATGGAGTTTCTTTAGGATAATTACTTACATATCACCTAAAAATAAGAAAAAGGATCATCGTGGCAGATGCTTTGAGAAAGAAGTCTTATAGAGTTATAGTTTTGGAATCTACACATGCTTAGGAGGCGATGGAGGAGTTGGCGGCCTTTCACATATAGGTAAGGATGGATTACAACATAGGATTTATGTTTTAGATGAATTTATAGTAATATATGATGGATAATGTGGAGGATTCTCACCAGGGAGACTATGTGGTGAAGGTGATTCAAGATCACACTGACCAAGGTGATGCTCTAGAGGGATGAACATAGGATTGTTCGAATCAGACATTGTTCCATGAGAAGCTATTTTTTCTGGTGGTGATGTGAGAGTTATATGTGTGTTTCACTGATCACCATTATATGTACCCCAATGAGTTTCTACGATGTACCATGGCTTGAGGGAGTAGTTTTTGTGGCTCGAGATTAAGCAATAATTGGCATAGTTTGTGGGAAGATGCTTAGCGTGCCAGTAGGTGAAGGCTAAGCACATTGTTATGGGCTGTTTGTTTCATCCCATAGATGTCCCCAAATGGATGTGGTATGAAATATCAATGGATGTTTTGATAGGTATACCCAAGTATCAAGGAGGATGTGATGCTATCTGGGTAGTAGTGGATCAGGTGACCAAATTTTCACATTTCATGGAAATCAAGGAATCATGTGTAGTGGATGCATTAGGCATGCTCTATGTGGATGAGATGGTATAACTGCTTGGGGATTTAAGATTCATTGTCTCATACTAGGAATCAAACAATAGCTCATGAGTTGTGTGGGGATCATAGGATGATTTTCATACTCAGTTATGCTTTAGAACTGCCTTCAAACCTCCAATAGATGGTAAGATAAAAAGGAACATCCCTACATTGGAGGACTTGTAGTGAGAATGTGCCTTGGCCCTAGGTGGGTCATGTTTGTGAAAAGTTTCCTTTTTTAACTTATATTACAATAATATCAATCAATTTCTCATTGGAATAGATCCATTTGAAGATTTTTATGGAATACAATGTCGATCAACCTTTTACTCGACAGAATTCGAGGAGAATGTTATTCCTGGTCTAGAGGTGTTGCTGAGAATGATGGAGAAGGTTTATCTTTTCCATGGTACGATGAAGGCAGCAGAAGACTCAAAGAAGTTGTATGCCAATTGTAGGAGGGTGTTTTTTGGGTTCATGTTTGGGGACTATGTGTTCATGAATGATTCCCCTCGACGTGGGCCTCATCGGTTCAGTAGTGTGATCAAGCTTTCTCCTCAGTTAATTAGACCCTTCGAGGTGTTTGGGTGATTTGGAGAAGTGTCCTACTATTTTGGACTACCACAATAGTTAGATAAGATTCAAGTCCTAATTCATTTCACCATACTTCATTTTTATCTTCACGATGAATCACACATAATATACTGGGAAGAGTTCGATATTAAGGACAACACAACATTATTAGAGTGGCCATTGGAGATCCATTTTCCTCACGAGAATGGGTTTCATGGATGGACCATTCCTTTGTTTTTTAGTGTAGTGGAGACAAGGTGTCCTAGAATAGAGTATTTGGGATAGGGATATAGAGATGTGTTCAATGTACCTGGAGTCTTATTTATTACATCATGATTTTTTATTTGTGATTTATAGATTAAACCTTGTTTTCTATAAGATGGGTTGCTTACTTTTTCTGTAATGTGTGATGAAATTTTGACATGTAGAAAAGGGACAAACTAATTCATAACAGAGATACATTAATTGAGATTTGATTAACCTATGTGTGGGAGTTAGTGCCACCCAATGCAGATAGAATCTCCCCATGGTTTAAGGAATTCCTTGATTAATGTGTCTAAATAGTGTTGTTTTGGTGCTTGTGTTGTGTGTCTTCTAGCTGGTTAAGGGTAGTATATGTTAGAAGAGTTTTTCATTGATATTTAGGTTTCAATCCACATTTATAACATCATAGGGTGGTTTATCATAGAATTTTTCTGATTCTAGTAGTGTTTCAAGTGCTGCAGGATCCTTGATAGGAATCAAAGAAGGCAGTTGTTCAGGACTCTCTTTCTTATTGGTTTGGTTTTGAATTATCGAGGCTGAGAATAGTTTCAGATGTATCTGATGTAATGGCCTGGACCTCCCCATCCATTACATTGTCAAAGTCTAGTGTTTCGAATGTTCTTGGAGACTACGGTGGATGGTTTCAAGAGTTTATGAAAAATATAGTCTCCCAATGGTAGGATAGGATTCAGTAGGTTAGGTATCGATAGCTCGGAATTTAATGAGTGGAATCAGTGAGTGATGTGGGTCAGTGGAATTAGTGATTGGAATTTGTGAGTGGAGTCAGTGAGTGGAATGGGTTGGTGGAGTCAGTGAGTGGCACTGGAGAGTGCCATCTGTAGGTCGCGTCGGTAGGTGTCATCAGTAGGTCGATTCAGTGGGTCCCATCAGTAGGTGGTATCGGTAGCTCGCATCAGTATCTCAACATAATTAGCTCAAATTAGTGAAACATTTTCTATGGGTTGCGTTAGTGAGTTGGGTTGGTGACCTTCCATCAATGGATCAACATCAGTATCTAATGCAGTAGCTCAGCGTCAGTGGCTCATCGTTTTTGGCTCAGCATCGGTGGCTCGATATAGGTATCATAGTGTCAGTTCCTCATCAATCAGTGACTCAATTATATAATTTTCCATAATTATTTATTCTCACAGGTTTATCTAGTTTCATCCATTTGAAATTTTATTTGAGGAAAATCAAGTTTAAAACCATGTATAAGAATTTATAAATGTATTTAAATGGATATTAATTTTAGCATTGATATCCTAATGCTCCTAAGACATTGAAATAGTCAAGCCACAAGGTCTTGATCATGATTGGACTTTAATGGACCTTGAAACCGTTTAATTAGGTTGATATAGGATCTGAACAATCTAGATATGAGGCATTATCTTCCCTATTTGTTTTAGTTTTCTCTTGGGGCACTCAGATCCTTTTTTCCCCGTGGAGATGGGTTTTGTGTTGTGGACATGGATTACATCTTACGTAGAGTTCTTCTACATATTTCACACAATTTGTTTTGGCACAAAGAGGAGTTATTGATTGTCTTCTATTCCATGTAAGGATTCATTTTTATCTCTTTTAATTGTGTATCTTGTGGGGTTGGTATATTGATGTCTACTTGTGAATACAGTTAGATCATTTCTAAACGAAGTAATAAATAAGTGCTAGAGAAGATGATGATGATCATTTTTTTAACTATTCAAATTGATAAATTTCTTTTTTCTAGTTGAATACCATATAAAAATTATCTCCATTTGTGGTATTTTCATGTTCTTGGGTGATACTTTATAGTTTTTGTTGATCCCATATAGAAATTCTATATTTGTGAAATTGATTAACCACTTAAATATGGTTAAATAAATTCCCACATGAGGATCAAAATTATTCTATGATAATCCATGTTTTATCATTGTGGAATTAAAGAATATTTGTTGAAAAATATGAATATATGATTCTTGTTTTGTGTGGTTGTGTGCTATGTATTGTTATGTTGGTATTTCTATGTGTTTCTAGTTCTGTGGTCTTGTTCCTGGGAATGTGGATGTGTGTGTGGGGTAATGCCGGTGGTGTTATTGAATCCTAGGATGAGATATTAGTTTATTGTTTTAGGGATGGAAAGTGGTTGAGAAGTGGGGTTGTAGTTTCAGGTTGTGCTATTATTATCATACAAGGTGTTGTGTTTTTAAACAGCTGAGTTGTTAGGTTTTTAGTGATGATGTGTATTGTAGGGTTTGGCTGCAAGTTTGGGGTTTTCCTATTGAGAGATAGGAAATGGACTCATGGATTTGAAGATTTACAATGGAAGTGGTTAACATGTGTTATATGTGGAAAAGAAGTGTGTAGTGTGGCGTTTTATAATATTTTTCTTCCTCTATTTGGCTTGGTTGGGAGACTGGTTTTATTTCATGGTTGTCAGATTCCCAGGTAGGGATGGAAAAACTGGTAAATTCATAATAATGTTAAAATGACTGGGTGTTAATAGTATTTTATTTATCTTCCTTGTAAGTGACAATATTTCTTCCTAATATGTACATTTAGAGGTATCAGCAAAGGTAGTTTCATGGGCTGGTTATTGTTTGGAACCCTACTAGTTGGGATGAGTTTTTGAAAACAATATATATACTGGTATTTCTTTTTTATTTTTATACTCAACCCACCATAGTTGAGAACTATGTGATGAACACCCCCATTATTATGGGATAAGTTGTCATTTCTAAACATCCTGGTTAGAGGATCGATGACTAGCCACCCACTTATCCCTAATCACTCTTCCATGTAGTAATAACCCAACACTCTTTGGGCTGCTTGTGGTTTGTGAGGCCTAAGTTTGTGCATGTGAGTTTTGTTTTCATGGGTGACTTGAGTATGATATCTGATGAGAATTCGAATGTGTTTTAGAGATGGTGTGTTGATTGGGGCCTAGGTGTATATGCATTGGACAAGATATAGTTGTGGGGCCCATGGGTGTGTGGGTGGGATGTGATGTGCTATGTGGACAAGGTGTGTGTGGTCATGTTCTGACATCGTACATTAGGAAGAGGTAGGATCACCATGACATTTTTTGTTTGGGTGTATGTGTGGCTAATCGGTGGGAAATTTGTTGGGTGTACCCTATCATCACTGTGATTAATATATTACTTTACTTTACTAACATTATTTAGTGAGTGTACCATGGTGAGATTTGGGATGGAGAGTATACTTTGTTAGGTGCTTTGGTGTTTTTTTCTTTTCTCATGGGGTAACTATTATGCTTTTGCACTTGTGCACGAGAGACACTGTTTTCCTCTACAGATTATACATGTATTCTCAAACTATGTATATAGAAATATTTTCAGGTTTCTAGGAATATTATGTGGACCATGCTGGACCATAATATCTCTAGTGTTGGCCATAGTTGTTGTGTCACAAATTAACTTTTCATTTGCTATTTACATTATAGACTCCTAATTTTTTATCAGTTACATTTTTGAAACATACATACGGGATGGATATTAGATCCTTTTATATATATTCCATGTAGTTATTTTTTTTATACATATTATATCCTGATCATGGTTACATTAAAAAGCGTAATACATCCCATTTTGATAGATTTGTATACCCTTGTTATTGGTCGCCACCCTGAGGCCTATTAAAGGTGGGACTCTAGGGAAATTATCTCTCATTCTCTATTTATAGCTCATGAGGGGAATCATAGGATGGAGGGGGACATGAAATAGTTGGTGAGAGTGCAAGTAGATTGTCCCCAAATCTTATAAAATAATTATACTCAAAGGGGAAGATATACCTTGGATGTAGTTTTATATACCCCCCAAATCCAATAAATCATTCCATGTAGATATATGGGTGAATCCACTCTACCCAATCATGAACTTCAGGTCTCTTCGATGACTACCAATATATCTCTTTTATAGACACTTATTAGAGATAATGATCTATTGACTTCTCTTTAAATTTTCTATCATTTTTTTAAATATTTCAATTCTGAATAGATTTATTTCCCCAAAAATAATAAAAAAAAATTGGTTTTCTAAATCTCTTACAAAAAATGGTATCATGTTGATCAATTTTTTTTCTTGATCAGAAAGTATTTCGATATGAGAACATTTCCAGATATATATTCTTATCTTTTCTTCCTTTGATGTCCATTTATCATGCCAAAAACATTTCAAAAATTTTAAAGATAGTTAACATATATTTGAATTAGTTTGGTTGTGATAAGTCATAATGAAATTTTACTCAGTGTATATGTAATGTAAGATACATTTTCATTACATAGATTTAATCATTTGATACCATTCATATACAATATACAATGGTCTTCCATAATGATAACCACAACATGAATGTACATACTAAAAAACTGAAAAAGTGTTAAGTACTCATTAATTACATAGAAGTGAGCATCTTTTTTAGATGGTTGATTACAGACCATACATACTTTTATCCTATATACAACTTTAAACAATTAGGGATGATTTCCATTGATATTTTTCACAATTCAATTCAGGTATGGGTAATGGTTCCAACAACCCCTTAGAATTTTGACTTTTATCCTTAACTTACTAACATTCAATAAATGATGATTCATATTCCTCTATCTCATAGTTAATATTATTTTGGTGAACACTATATAATATGTCTAAATAAATTTTCAAGATCCCTAGGTGGATGTAGAAGTTCAAGATAAGTTCATCATTCATCAAGTCCTTCTTGATAAAATGATTTTATTGTACATATAAATAATAAAAACTTATACACATATTGTTTTATCAATTTATAGGTTCTATTAATTGCCTTTTATTTTATATTTATCCATATTTGTTACACCTCATCACATTGAGAATAATATTTCTTTCATAGAAGGGCTATTTGGGTAATAATATTAACAAGGAATGATGATATTTCTTCTTTTATGATTCCCATATCCATATAATTTAGGTATAATAATACTAGATCCAAAATCATTTTCATCATTTATAAGGGTTAAAGATCCAATATATGTAGAGTATCATCAACTTTATTTTCTTTTTCAAGATGGTAGAAGGCATAGTAGTCATTTCCCTTGATCATCTCTAACCATATTCATTTACATATATTATTCTCAATATATGTATATATGTGTTTTAGGCCACTATGATCCACATATATCTCACAATTATTCCCACTATGATAATTCCATCATATAATCTATTTTATGATTAATTATAAAAACTGCAGTTCATGTATTGGGTCATTATTCTAATGAACATTATACTATCTTGAGGCATAGTCTATAATGTTATAATATTCTTTGAATACATCTCATAATCCCTTCATCAAGTAATAATTGTATAAAAAAAATTTCCCACTTGACTGTAGTATGAGGATTAGTGTACTGAAAATATTTTCCTTCAATTAATTGAATATATCATCAAATTAATTAATATAGACCTGTTTTACACACTTATGTGTCATCCTTGATAGTATTTTTGACAATCATGAGATCATTCTAATAAATAATCAGTAATACCCTACTAGTCAGTGGAAAATATGGATCACTATTTCAAATGTTGGTATGGGACACTCATGAATTTCCATTATCTTATAAACATATAAAGATATCCTTTTTATAGGGAAAACATTCTTTGAAAATGAGACATATATAATTCAGAACTCACATTTCATATATTTTAAATCTTATCATTTTGAAAATTCTTCAACATAACAGTCACATGAGCCTCATTTCCCCTCATGATTTTGGAGTACATCATTGTTTAATTTAGAAAGACTATTTTTCCCAATGAATTCTCTAAATACTATATTTATGTCCATAATTCCTATTGGAGCATTAGTGATTCCTAATAGAACCATATTTAATTCATACATTCCATACATTATTTAAAAGGTAGGGTTAGGATTGTCTCCCTTATATAAAACTAATTTGTGTTATCCTAAATGATGATTCACCTAAGAGAAATATTAAGCCTCGCATAGTTTACTGATCATATCCTCTTTCTATATAAATGAATAGTTTTTTCCAGATAATGATTTTCTTGAGATCAATATTATAAATATATAATATCATATACCAATACTTCATCTTTTGAAGGGTATGAGTGAACCCCATGGGGATACACATTGGTGTATAAAAGACATGTATAGATTATCAGGAAAATATATCTTTGTTTATTTCATGTCAATGGTATCTATTATATAAACAGTACTCAATATAGGTAGGAATCCATATATAGATTTAATTGAAATCATAACCACTATTTTAAGAGTATGTCTGTGAATTCCATTAGGGAATACAACAATATAATCCCTTATAATGGGGATGTATTAAAAACTATTACATAATTTTCCTCAATAATTTGGCAATGAAATATTTTCTCGAAAGGATAACCTGTGAATATGAGAAAAAAAATTTCTAAATGGGAATATCCCACCTCCAAATGCTTGTACATAATTGAAAGATGAATTTGGATGTGAATAGTGTTCTCTGTCTCTAGACAGTTGATGTTTTATTTATATATTAACAACAAATCTATTCGAAATATTGAATAAAACTCCACTAATATATGAATGATAATATTTTTTCGTGGTTTTTTCCACAAAAATTAATATGGGAGGATGTATATGTTAGGGATTCCACAATGGTGTTGTTTTTCACTCTCATAGTTAACTCAACCACCATGTTTTGAGGTCAAATTGGAATATATCTAATAACCATTCATGATATTAATGAATTTGTACAGAATAATTAAAATGTATTTTCTTTATTTATGAATTAATGACTTGTTTATAAATAACAACATCAATGTTGGGATCCACCTATCTATTAGTGATAGAATATTCCCTTATACACTCGATATTACTTTTTTGATGTTATAATTTATTATCTATGATAACTATTTAATTCAATAATTTTTTTACCATAAAACTATATTTTCTATGAAAACCCTCTAATTTTGGAATTTTGTATCACAAAAGAATATTTAATTTCCCTTGAAATACTCTACCACATGATGTGTCTTTATTTGAACCTTATTTTCATCTGTAATTGTTTTTAGGATTCTTCATTCTTCTTTTAATTGATTATCATTATTACCCTAATTTCCACATCCAAATCATATCTTGGTCCCTTTTAGAATAATAATCAAAATGAATCTTTTCACATTTTTTATATGTTAAAATATTTGGTTTCTTTTGTCCCTGACAAGTCTGCATTGATCCTCTTGAACACAAGTCTAGTTTGTGTTTTTTATTTCTTGTACGATCATACCAGTGAGACTTAGGAATATCTATCTCATCCATAAGGGAAAAAATATAATCTATTTGTTTATATAAATGTCTAAAATCACTAAATACTTTCATCTACATTGTTTTATCACCCCAATGAAATAGTTTACCATACATTAAATATTGACGACTGGGTTATAGGCTTATGATGAAATCCTTTGGATGATTTCAACAAATTATCTTATAAACTGATCTTTATATTTATACATTTTTATTAAACCACTAGGCATATTAATTGGTATATTTTTTGAAACTATTTGTTAAATAATATCATAATTCATTCCTATTCTGTGGATTAAATTTATTTCTTGTACATTGTGTTCTTGATTTGTGTCTGCCAATGATCAATGTCCCATTTGGGAAGATAGACTACCAACATTACATTATATACTTTCCATCATTTTATAAATGAGACCATTTTTTCAATTGAGTTAATGAAATATTTTTTGATGAGTGTATTTGAATATCCACATATTGTGGGAGGCATTTTTGAATAAAATATTATATAAAAACATGCTCTTTATTTTGAGAAGTGGGAATTTTAAACGACTAATGATATTATTCAAAACATTAGGAAATTTTTCTTTTCCTCATATGAAGTTCATAGATCCCACTTCAATAAGGTTAAGATTCTCATTATGGTACTCATCACATTTCCTATAAAATAGTGTCTTCGATAGGTTTTTACTATTTCTGAATATTATATGAAATAAATAAATGTAAAAAAATTCTAAGACTAACAATTATGTAAATATGGGTTGGAATAATACAAAAATGACTTATAAATCCTATCTTATGAATATCTAGGTTTCGATTGATGTTACCCATGTTAATTTTTCCAATTTTTATTTCAAACATCGTGATCTATCAATGTCCATCAACATTGCTCGAATGAGTTATTGAATATTCCAAATAATATACCTTGGTAGTGTCAAACCATGTGTCTAAAATGGTATATTATTCATGAAATATGTGAGGCTGAAGTTAATAACCAAAGAACTAATTTTTATTACCCTGATATAAAACTATTAAAAAACCACACCCACATGTATTATCCTGACAATGAGGTATCTATTGCAATCCACTCTAACTTTGCATCACCAAATTGTTAGGATATTATCAGATTCATAGTCTTATCACTATCGTAATAAATAAATTATTATAGTAATAATCAAAAAAAATATATAAACAATTATCTAATATAGAGTATATAAACACAACCATTTTCAAGTATTTTTTCAAAAATTATTACATTTATAACATATTAATACAATACATTGATTTTTTGGCCTATTTTCTTCGGGAAACTAGTACTAAAAAAGATTAAAAATGACTAAATTTTATTTATCTTATTTTTTTAATTAGCTCATTAATATATTTATTATTTTAATATATAAAATAATTATATATGGAATACGTAAAATAAGAGGGTGATCTAAAAATACCAATAAGTGAATAAATATGATAGGGAAGTATGACATATGTGTCACATGATAAGGCATGATATCCCAAAATAAAACGCTTCTGAAAAGTCATAAGAGTTAAAAATATAATCATCATTGTATCATAAGAAAAGTGGAAAATAAAAAATCTTTACTAATTTAATATATTTCATAAGTTTATGTGAATGATAAATGCTATGAAAACATCACATGGTGGATAGAGTACCTTTATGGACATAGTTCACTACATAATCCCAAAAAAAATCTCATATGAAAAAAATTACCCTATAAATTATAGCTCTATATAGGGGAATCTGTTATAAATTGTACATAATTATGTGCTCTATAATATGAAATCAATTATAAGGCCAAATCATAAGATATACCCATGGGTTGGAAGTAGTCTCATAACATGAATCATATAATAATCAATAGAAAACAAAAAATATTAAAAATAGAATAATTAATTAAATATTTTTGATGTTCATATCATAGTAAATAGTAATAATTATCAAAATATGGTGATAATTTAGAAAAAAATCATGTGAAAATGTATGAAATTGGGTAGTTAATTAAACTTTGAAAATGATATTTTATGGAATTTTTTAAAGACTTTTTGATGAAAAGTATATATGTAATATTGTTCGAAAACTAATAGAATATTATAAATTTTATTCATTAAATAATTATTTATTTATTTTAAAAATTAATTTTAATAATGACTTTAAATGAGTCATATATAAAAGGATTGGGGGGTTGAAATGCTATACTTAATCAGCTTTGATATTAGGGACACCATTTAAAAAATGAACATAATGAATGAATTTACCTATCAAAGGAAGGGAGAATAAGCTACTTATATATGAAATAGAAATTTTCATATAATTTTGATTCATTATATAATTAAAATATAATGTTATTTATAGAGAGAAATTTCAAAACCCAATGAATACAGGTTCTTCATAGAGCTCTCTTACTTTATTTCCTAGAATAGTTCTGCACATTCACTTAATTTCCAAAATTTAAAGTCAACATCTTTAATTACATAATTCATATCCATTTATATATATTTTACTTTTTATATTTCTATTATGATTAATTAAATGAAATTTAATGTGATACTAATTTTATTTAATATTTTTCTATGGAGTTTGTTTCATGGGTCAATGGTCAGATCATATATTTATATTAATGAATGCACAATTAATATGGTAACTCAACTCCATATATAAAATTAAATTATATTACCTACCAAAAAATGGTAATACTGATACATTTAATGTTCTATTACAACATAGTGATGAGTGACTTACTATCAAAGATAACCATTTCGGTCAGTTAATTAAGATGTCTGTAACGATGATCATGAACTATGTTTTATATATAATATTTTGTCATCATATAAATAATAAATTATACAACATTTTTTAATATATTTTTCATCATCTTATATAGCATGGAATATTTTTATGACTATCCATGTAGGTGGTGGATAAAAACAATGTGTGTTGTTAATGGAGAAACTGAACTATGATTATTGTGACCCATAATTTAATTGAAGAAACAGAAGAGGGTATATTTGGGGGAAAATATTCCACCATATTAATTAAACATAAATATGTGTAGGATAATTGTTATATTATTTTTAGGATTATGGGAAACTTATATGGTTTCAATTGAAAGAAAAAATTGAAAAATATTTTTCAAGAATCCAAAGACTTCCTTTGGTTTTTTAATCTTAGGAAATCCCTTAGGGGTCATTGTAATGAATATTGGATGTGACATATATAACTATGACATGGGATTGATTATTATAAATTTAATTGGTTATAAATTTTTAAATATACAAATGCATTGATGTTGTGAAGGGAAGGGTTGGTATGAGTGGAATTTCTAAGGTGATTAAAGACATGCTATCAATATTATATTCTATAATTTATATTTATTGTCAATACTACGAAGAAAATTTAATATTATTACAAAAAAAATTAATATTATGTGTTTGAGTTCAAAGTAATTATTTATTAAGGAATTAATTACTCAAAAATTAATATTTAACTTATAATATAGTATATTGTATTATTCGGTATCTCAATTTTAACTAAAAATTCAACTATTATAAAAGAATAAAAAAAGAAATATATTTTTTTTATCAAAATTTAGATTCATGAAATTATTTTCATTTAATTAATTTTTATTTAAATTTGGGAATCATAAATTTCAAATAATATATTTATAGATTTGAGATATACTAATTTTAATATTATGTTCAATTTTTTAAACCTATGAAAAATTACATATATTTTTAAATAATTTATAATTATTATAATAAAACATATTATAAATTTATAAAACCACTTTATGTAAGTGAAAATAATTTTGAATCATTAATGTTTTTAAAAAATAATAACAAAACAAATATGTTTTTGAAAAAAATGAACAACTTTTTTACCATATTTAAGAAATCTTCATACTTGTATCATGATAAAAATATTCCATATTTTTGTATAAGATAAAAGGATATATTTTAATGGACTATAGGTTACCAAAATATTCTAATGATTCGGATGTTGTTCTTCATGTTCATATTACTATGCCTATAGTCAATTTAATATTTTAGTGGTCATATAAAAAATCCCACTGTTGGATTTTTAATGGTCAATGTGATCCTTTATTTCAATAAATACCTCATATTTCATTCAATATCTATTCAGTTAATATTTCTCTCAAGGTTATATATTTTTGGTATTGAATATCATATTTCATTACTATCATTATAAATGATTCTAATAGTGTTTTTCGGGGGGTGATTATATTAGGGAACCAAGTAGATAAAAAATTTCCTTTTAATAATATTTAATTTTCAACTTTTCATCCCATTATAATACTCTCATTTATTATTTTTTATTTATTATAATATATTTTTTAAAACAATATAATATAGTCTAGTAGGATTTATCATTGGGTGTATGTGAATTATACAATATTATATTATGAAATATAAAACAATAATATATTTATAAAGGAAATTAAAATTATAAAATTCTTGGTTATTATTGAAGTTATAGCATGGAATTCATTATCCTTTTTGATGGTGTTTCTAGAAACCTGATCATCATTATTTTATTGGTATTGTGAACCAACCCCTCATACATAGAAGATTTTGAGCTCCCAAACACCCTCACTTATATTTGTGAGGAGAAAACCCCTCACATTCAACTTTAGTGGGAAATAATGAAATATTAAAATAAAATTCATTCATTATGCAAGCCCATTTAGGTAAAATCTCAATCCACTATCTATATTATAATAGTAATGAGTTGTTAAAAGAGAGAAAATAGTGTGAGGCAGAATGAAAATGTGGAAACTAATGAATAGAGAGGTCAAAAAAGATATTCAATGAAACCATATACAACCATTCATCCACATGGATGTATCAATAAGCATAAAGATATTTAGGACCATTTGAAATTTCTTTGGAATCTAATAATTTTATTTTTTTGTGGAATTATGGATATTGGTTCCACTACACACTACTAATTTTTTATGTTTTATAATACCAAATAATTGGTTGTGGGTGCCATTTTAGTTCCATATGAATATATATAAGGTTATAGTTCTTTTTTTATCCCATTATAACGATGTTGTGTTCTTATAGAGACCTAATGGTAGATGAATAGAATTTTTGTTCTATCTAGAAACCACTACCCATCCAGATTCCTAATAGATAACTATTTATACCTATATGCAATGGAGACCGAGAAGGTACTTCCCCTACCCTTAGTTCAATTACATTGGCCAAAAATAAATAGAGGTAAATTTATAAAATATGTACAATGAAAAATATAAAAATAAATATATATAAGTACAATAGTGTTTTTGTAACAATTAATACAAATGGAATAAGTTTAAAAATTCTTCCACATTTTGTTAATAAAAAACAACAATATAATTTAATAAAAAATAAAATCAATGAAGAAATTATTCTGATTATATAATTTTTTTCAATATTTTATATTTATGTTCATCCAATAATTTTCCATACATTGAAATGATATTTAAAAATGATGTTCTATATTTATTTTATACAAAATTAAATTTCAAAAATTCACCCCCATTAAGATTATGAATAATTCAAATCAAAAATCTTTTACAAGTTATGAATATTTATATTTAAAACCCCATTCAATATTTAATGGAATATAATAATTTAATTTTGACTTTCATACTATTACATTTCCTAATAAAATATCCAATATAAATTACTCCTTGATGTGAACTCTATCTCCCCCATAGAATATATAAACCCACATTTATGAATCGTATTTAAATTGTAAAAATATGAATAAAATTTGGATTCCATTTGAAATATATGAACATACCATATATTTCATAACCATGTCCATAAAAAATATTAATCACCGAACTAAAGAAATATTAACATTTATTGCATCACCTTATAACCCATTTTAATTATCAAAATCATTATAAAATGGGTAAGATAAAAAAAATATAATTTTTTCATTGTATATTTAGGTCCATGAAAACATGAGACACAAGTGGAAATGAACATTTCTTATATCATAATGTTCCATAAAAAGTGTTCAAAAATAAATATGGTTTTATGGTAACAGAAATAGTAAACTTTCAAAAAAAATTATAACAATTAAAACAAAAACTCACATATATTGAAACATTAAAAAAATTAATATCATACAATATATAAATGTGTGGTCATGTGTTAATAAAGAATAACATTGAAATTATAATATTCTTATGATTTTTTCATATGTCTAAGACACTCTAGAAATAAATTTAAATTTAAAAAGACATAATTCATACATCAATTAGCCAATTGAAACAACAATGGGATAAAGAATATCTCAAAAAATCATCAATATAAATAACATTCATTCTTAAGAAAATAAATAAATATTCAACAATAAAATTTTAACCTAAAATATCATGAATAATTCCAAAAATAAAAGTATATTTTGAAAACTAAAATCTTGATACAAATTTATTCATATGTATAATATAATTTATAATGTCTAAAAAATATATCATAGAACATTTCATATTATAAATTTAATGGTTCCCCATTAATTGATGTATACTAATGTATTTAGGATCCATAATACATATTTATAATGTGTGATCCAAATTATATGTACAATAGGAAACTCACTTATAAAGTTGAAATTAGACATTAAATCAATTAAATATTTTGATGAAATAGATAAAGCGATCAGAAATCTAAATATATGAAAAGTTTTGTAGAGGAAATAAAAATAATTATATAAATATATATATCTAAAATATACATTTCATAATATAATAATTTTAGGAAAGAAATTATTCTTGATTTTAAGGATACATTAGTGAAATTTACTGATTATATATTAATGTCCAAAAATTTTGTTTGTGAATAATTTCAATAGGTGGGGAACAAATAAAATAATTAGTTGATGATTTTAAAAAATCAAAAAATTTGTAAACCATATGGTTAAAAAATTCCATAGACTGGAAAATTTTTAAAAAATTAATTTTTAAAAAAATCATTATAACATGACAACAAATAAAAATGATTATTTGCATAATATTTATATATATATATTTGACATTTTCAAAAGTGTTAAATTCAAATGGGTTTTTATTTAATTAAATTCGATGAATATTGATTTATTAGAGTTTCATGATGTTTTAAAAGGATTAACAAAATAAAAACCATAAAAACATAATTGGTCAAGATTACCTAGAGTAAGGATATGATGTATAAAAAGAGCTATAACAGCTAGATATTGTGAAAAAATAATATCCTAGTTATATTAATCAATACTATATAACTAAGGAGGACGTAATGGCAAGTTAGTGGATTTATGGAAGTCCAAAAAAATAATAACCATTTTTAATAATTAAAAATATGGATTTTGATATAATAGTCCTATATAATTAATAAAAATATATCAATAGTATTCAATAAATAGTTGTTGAATCATTAATCTAATTAAGATTCATAAAATTTCCAATTATATGTATTAAATAATGTTTACGGTAAAAAATAAAAAAATATGAATGTGAATTTTTATTTACATTGAAATATTGAATTCATAATTCATTAAAAGATAAATTTTAAAAACATTTGAAATTAAAAACTTTATTTATTTTAAAAATTATTCAAATAAACATATTAATGATTATTGAAGATATCCATTTAAATTTAACAATGAAATTTATATAGGATATTATTATGTGAATATTGATATTAATGTACTATGAAGGAAAATAACAATTTTACTCAAGTTCAATTTTAGTTTTAAATATAAATTTCCTATTTAATGAAATAAAAAAAATTAAACTTATTTATTTCAATTGTTAATTTCTTAATATGTTTATATATATCACCCTCAATAATATTATTTTTTATACAAAAATGGTATCTGAGTATTATGAAATAAAAAGTATGTAATTAATTAGTAACAATGGAATTCAAAATAAATTTCAATGATTAAAACAATTTGAAATGTTACTACATAAGTGGATCAGGAACCCACCCTCAATTAATAATTTATTTCTTTAGGAATTTATATTTATCTAATTATAATACAAAAATATTATGAATCTTGAGATATTTGTACCCATTAATTGGGCCCATTAATTTTATCCAATAATGATTTAGGAATTTGAACATGTTTTATAAAATATTTTTTACAATACACATTTGAAGGAATATTAATTGATTCTAGTATTTTATAATTTAGATTTTTTTATAACTTTCATAAATTAGATTAATTTTTAAGATATAATTTAAAATAAATTATTTAGTGTACTGATTTATCAATTTTTTATTTTTTATGGAGATTGAATTATTTGAAAAAAACCACAATGTACCCTTCCCATGTTATTTTGACCCTAAAATATAATTCAAATTCATATCAACTTTTTTTATTTCGGAAAAATATTCCAAATCACTTTAATAATTGATATTAATTTTAAAATATATGCTTTTTCATAAAATATCAAGGATAATTATACATTTAATGGAGAGTTGATGCTTCTCACCAACAATAAGATTAATTTTCCATTTAATAACATTGAATTTTTATAGAGTTTACATAACCCTTAATTTAATTGATATATAGAATATCTATGTTCATTATAAATTAAAAGACTATGGATATAAAAATATTTAAAATAAAGTATTGAAGTTGGGGAATATACCATATTTTTTACGACCTCATGGTCTATGTGACAGACATGACTTCCCTGACATGAGTATGTTGATAAGGGATTCATCACATGCACTCCATAATGACACATTGAAAGGATTCTAACATTCCACATTTTCTATTAGCACCTATTTTATAAGGGAAACTCTAGATTGATGTGACTATTTTTATTTCAAATATTACAATGTAAATCCCATTGACATTGACACTTCTCCTTCTTATCATATTAAAATACTTCTTTATCTTCATAAATTTTCCATTATTGGCCATGTGATAGACTTCATCATTAACTGAAAATTTTAATTCCTCTATTCCCTAAATTGAAAGAGTATTTTTCTCAATTTCATAATTGAATTAATTTATTTTATTTTTCTTCATTATAATTTCATAGGTCCTGAATGAACCAATGATTTCGTCAACTAAAATGTTTTGAATATTCTTATACTCTTATATCTCTGTCACATTTGATGGATATAAAATATGATGAACATAAATAATATTCTTAAAAAGTGTATCCCTAGAAATCTCATTACCTAATGACTTAGTCCCATTAAAAATTTTTGGGGATCAATTGAATATTTTAGTCATTGAGTCATTGGATTGCATTCCAATTCCTCCAAAATCAACTTGAAATATATCAACAATTGTATCAATAAATTATTTAGTACCTTCCTAGGTAACATATAAAAATTTCAAAATTACATGATGAATTTTACATAATGAAATATTAAATTCATATATAACTAAATTTAGATGTGTTTAATTCATTTATTTCCTATCATACTCAAAACACTCTATATCTTTGGTGTTCTTTTATTCATGACTTTGGGTATTAATTTTCCATGAGAATTTACTCTATATATATTTAAACAGAAAAGAAATATATATTTTATTCTATTAAAATAAATTAATCTGACAAATAAATGTTTAATGATCTTCCCATTGAGTTTCCCTAATAAGAACCTTTAATTTTTCAATATAAGGTCATGATTTTGTAACTTTTCCATGTAACCAGATATCATTTTGAAATCATGGTTCCCATTTATAAAAATTATTTGTCTGAGTAAAGATTGTAAAAGTGGGTGACTATCTTTTAAAAAATATGGTATTTAATTTAACTAAGTGAGATGAAATTAAATAACAGTAATAAATAATCATATAATAAAATAGTTCTAGGAAACAAAAATATAAATTTGGTAAAAATTAAATTTTATTTGATAATATAGTTTGATAATAATCCATAATGGGATACTGACATCTCCTCCTCAAGAATTATTTCTATTTAACATTACCCTATTGATAAAATTTTGATTGGAATCATGTTTACAAGAATAATTATCTATTATTTTTATGTATTGTAGAATGAATTCTATTATCATTTTAGTGGTTGTGTCTTGGAACCCAATCCCTACACTTTTAATGACAGTGTTCCATAACCAATAAAATTAAAATTTTATAGGGAACTAAATCATTATTACATAATATTTGGACACCCCCCCCCCAATAGTCAATAGTAGAAAATACTTGTGAAAAATAAAAAGATAATATTTTCCGTATGAGAGACCTTTTAAGAACACTATATATCCTCTAGTAGGCATATAATAAAAAGTGGTAGGTAGAGATAAATCATTACATTGGTATAAGATAATGAGGATAATGAATCAAAATGAGAAGTAAATTTATTCACTTTTGGAATATTAGTCTAAGAACCATTTTAGGATTATATTTAGAATAAAATATCTTTATATTATATCTATAGGTGGTTGAGGTGGAGTAAATGAACTACAGTCCAAAAAACATTACTTGTTTTTTCATATTATAATGATACTACTTACCTTTTCTTCATCAAGTTGAATGTTTCACCTCGATAGATAATATGTTCTATAATACTCCCACTATCCTATCAGTGTTTCCCCCAATCTCTCAAGTTGAACCAAGATTGAACTGCTATTATATCTAGATACAAAATTCTGTTCAATGTGGCCCACCAGATAGCCACTTGTACACACAGGTTGAAAAGTTTAATAAGGTCCTTGAAATCCATTTTGACCTATATTTTTCGTATGGGGACTCCATAGTAAAACATATAAAATATAATAACATAATTACAATAAGAAAAAAAACGAAACAAATGTTATTTTCTTTAATCATTAAAATCACATAATTGAGAGTGGAAATATATTGGTTACTCTATCATCATGGTCTCAGTTATCCACTATTGGATCTACATAATTACATGATTAAAATATTAATCAAATTAAAAATAAATTTTTTGGGTTATTTATATGTAATTGATAACTAGTATTTGGATTAAATAATGTTTTGAGATGAACATGAGGATGCTATAACATGAAGTAATGATTTATAGGGTTTGTAGTATAGTCAATATATTTATGTGGTTGTAGAATATGAATGTTAAATAAATTGTCGGTCCTTAAATCACAATATCCATGATATTTAATCATATTGGAGTCTTTTTATGAAGAAATGATACCATATGTAGTTGTTGAGGAATAGATTTTAGTTTTTTATCCTGAAACATTCTACAGTACAAACTAAAAATATGAAGATATATTTTTAAAATGTTGAATGAGCCTAATATGTATATTTTGGATATTTTATTATGATATATAAGATTATTCCATTCACACGGATTGTTAAGTATTAATAAAAATATAATTTTTAGAGATACATGTGTTATATTTGAAGAATGAGTATGATAGATTATGTGTGGATATAAACTATTATATATTAGAGTGATTTTACTATAATAATGACAATTTTAATCAGTATGTTGTGGGAAATTCTGATTTGACACAAAAAATAATTTATAGTTTAACTTGAGTGACAATTTTAGTAAAATTTTATTTCATTGAGATCATAAAATTTTTTATTTTACACTCCCTATAAACTAGAATAATGAGGTAATAATTTCTTATACTAAATAGTATAATTATATGCTATTATAGTTATACATGTGATATTCTTATGAAAAAATTACGATGGGGTTTTTCATTCTCTTAATAATATAAAATATAATAATTATCAACATACCATGGACATTGTGTTTAGTTTAGGATACTTTATAATTCATTAACTAACTACTCATTGTCGTGTCATTATCATTTCATGGGTTAGGGTAATGTAGATTAAATAGGTTTTTTCTTACGTTTTTTATAATTAACAAATGTATAATAAAGTAAATTGATGTTTTATTAAGAAAAATTTGACTATAACATTTTATCCACATAGAAATAATTATGTAAAAATCATTAACTTAATAAATATAACTCTTACATTCCTAAAGACATTAAAATATAATTATTTTGATAGATATATAATTTTTCAAG
The DNA here is from genome assembly GCA_963277665.1 of Viscum album. Lineage (NCBI taxonomy): Eukaryota > Viridiplantae > Streptophyta > Magnoliopsida > Santalales > Viscaceae > Viscum > Viscum album. Next base: position 1,814,693,600 of record OY728151.1, on the reverse strand, counting down.
GATTTTTTCTAACCAAAATATATTTATCTCCATTATATTCTAAACATTCTATGTGTGTTTAATATTTTGTTGTTTTCCTAACATCAAATTTTCTATATATTAATTCAGTTTAGTTAATTACTATTTCATTCTATGAATCTATTTTTTTTTTGAAACTAGTTTATTCATGATAAATAAAAATTATCCATGGCTGGTCATGTTTAATTCATTGCATCTAGGGAATGACATATCAAATCATTAAATATATTAGGTTTTCATCACTATTATAATCATTCATGTATTTCACTTAATTTCAGGAAAAAATTTTAATACAAGAACACACAACTCATGTAATAGGAAAAGAATATATCTTTAAATTAATATTCAATAAATAGAGAATAAAAGAGAATAAGATGAAGTCTAATGTAGAATAAGAATAAAACATTAAAAAAAAGAATAAGGAATTCAAAAGGAAATTTATATTACAGATTTAGGGGCTTAAACGTTATATTTTTAGTAGATACCTCAAAGTGTGAGGGTTTGAAAGAGTATTATTGATCCACTAGTTACTTTTAAAAACATCATGATAAATAATAAAATAATAAAAAGTATCCCAAACATGATACCAATGTCTTGACAACCTCATGAACACCAAAACAATCATATGTGTTGATTCCACAAACAATGATGTACATTCTGGTTTAATGATGTTTATGTTTCATGGTATGGTTTCAATTATATTTATTATCATTAAATTATATATCCTTTAAATGGATCTAGGGTCCACCATTACACCATATCACTAGATGGGTTTAACTATGAAAGAAAATTATTATTTAGTTTCTTCCATTATTCAAAATGAATGGATATTTATAAAAATATATAGGATTTCAATCAATATAATGATTAATCACTTTATTAATTGTCAGAGAGGATCAATGTAGTGTCTTTTAGTATTCCCCTTATTGAAAATGAGATGTGGATACTACTGAAAATAGCTAATAAGGGTTATTCTTGAGATATTTTTTCAATCGATGATGTCCTGGATATGGGTTCATTAATTATATAGTCAAAAAATTAGATTTACATATTGTTAGATTATATAATAAATTTATTATAGTGGAATAATGTATATGGAAAATATTATGGAGTTCACATATATGGTAAATAGATTGATGGATACACAAATAGATCCATTAAAAGAGAATAAGGATAGTTATATAGTCACCAACCAACACCAATATATATATGTTAATGAATATAATGGTAATATTAATAATCATAAAAAAATTGTTTTAGAGGACTCAAATATAAAAAAATACTAGGTATTAAAAAGGGCATTCCTTTTTCAAAAAAATTGAACCCTCTCCCCCGTGCAAGATCACTTCATTTGAGGAGACCTTGATCTCTTTTATCAAATCATCTCATGTTGACATGAATGTGTTAAGGGCCAATAAAGTGGAAAATAAATGAATTATGAATATGCATATCGGAAAAAATTCAATTCAACTCATGGAAATAAAAATTGTATTACATTATAGATACATGGATTTACCTTATTTTGGGGGAGTGAAATCCAACCCCATGAGACTAATAAAAACAACATAAAATTGTAATGAATAAGATACAATATAGTAGGAAGTAATATCCAATATGAAATGGATTTTGGGTAGATATATACTGAGGATAATATGAATGAAAAAATGAAACATGTTTAGAACTAACTTATATGAATCCCCTCCACCCCATATGCCAAAAATCCATTTTCACATAGGATATAACTAGGGAAACGTTATGAAATGAATATAATGTTTCAAAAAAATGTTTAAAATGTTTCTCATTAATATATATTGTACATATATTATAGGGAATATTCATATATATTAAACATTCTATTATAAATTTGAATTTTTGTGGATGAGTTTTCCAAATATAAATCATAGTGTAATGCAAAAAAGTGGTATCCAATAGTCCATCGAGTAACCAAAGAGACACAAGTTGATTTTCATTTTTTATTTCCCATGGGGACTATTTTGTTTGGGAAGGGATTACCGAATCATGGATTTAGTTAGAAAATCATTTTATACACTACCTTAATGTTCATCGGGGTAATGGTGATGATTCTAATATGAATTGTTCTATAACCGATATACAAAAATGAGAGAATTTTAAGAGTATTTATTGCTCATTTCACTGTTAGAATGGAAAAAATTTAATCATAAATGGATTTTACTATGTTCAAAATATATTAATAGAATTTCCAAAAAAAATTGAAATAATATTCATGCTTATGAAAAGATCCTTGATTTAATTCCAAAAATGAGTGATAAGAATAAGGGTAGATGTTCAGTAAATCAATTTCAATATCCACCCTAAAAAGAAGAATAATGGTGAATATTTAATTGATATGAGAGATGGAAGCATTCTAGAATTATATAATCTATATTAAATTAATTAATTAAATTATGGAGATAATTTTGAGAAGTAAATACGAGTATAAAATAGGGAACATTAGATATAGGGATCTTGATCATTGTTGAATAGTACAATGGAAATATAAAAATATTTCAAACACACTAAACATGTTTGTATTGTCTGATTACAATAATTTGATTTTTCAAAATATAAAAATACTCTTGGAATAGGACCATGAATTTTGTAAGTTTTTACCTAGAGAAATAATGATAAAAAAATTTTAAGGGAAGATTACCCATCTACGTAGAGGAACCACAATGTCACGACCTGTCCCTCAGGGCGCACATCGTGACTACCCCATGCCCACCTTCATAGGACAGGGGAGGGAAACTAGCACCAAAACCATAATCCCCTAAAACTGGGAAGGAATTGCCTTTATAAAATTTGAACTCACACAACCAGAGTACAAGAAGAAGAAAACCCTAAGTAAAAACTATATAACAATTATACTGAATGTAAAGGCGGCCAGAATACAAGCCCAACTATAAAGTAAAAATACAACTGAAAGCAAGTAAAACTAAAAAGGTACAAACAACTGAAAGGTGAAAGAATCTCCTGGATCATCCTCTGGGATTCCTACCTGAAGGTTGGGTATATATGGCCACCTCAGCACTCCTCATCCATCAGACTCCACCATGTACTGATACGTTTTAAGGTCCTCCTCAGGGTACTATCTAGTCCTAGCACTCTCGGCCTCCGTTAGCGATGTCCATCATCTGCATCCAACACAACAAGGGGCGGGCATAGCTCGTGCAGGGGTGAGTATAACGATACTTAGTAGGGACCTAGATAACCTCAAGGTCTCCCAAAATCCAACAAGGATAAACCACAAGGCATGATTTCAACGGATGACCATTACTTAGGTATATTCCCATACATATACCGAAGTTATCAAATAACCCATCTCAATCATGAGGAAAACAAAAATGTCATTGACTGAGCTCAAAATCATATTTTTATTCACAATGTCGAAATGACGGCTGCTGGAGAACGCCTCCTCTGTCGAGTATAGTGGGCCTTCCACTATAACCAAGTGCTTCCTACTAACCTTGTACTGCTTAAGTACTCTACCTGTCGAGTAATATGAGGTTGCTGCTACAACCTAGCGCTTCCCACCATGGGTCTAACGCTACAACCAAGTGCTCCCCCTCAGAGCCTACAGAGGTACTCTTTTTGTCGGGTAACACAGGTCTGCCGCTACAACCAAGCACTCCTCCACTTTGGGTCTTCTTCTACAACCAATCACTCCCCACTGGGTCATCCTAATCACTCTGAGTCGATGGATCAGCAGCCGTCAAGTCTCAGTCAGCTTCTATGTCTCTGCAATCTACTCGCTCATCACCGTGAGGGTCCGCTCCACGTTCCACAATCCAATACTCAAAGTGTTACGGAATCTCATGTAGAAGTATCACAAGGACCGCCACATCATAGGGGTCTCAACGCAACAGACGGCGTGTCAATCGGATGCCCGGCCTGTGAGTTATTATCCTTTTAGTCCTGGGGCCCGGTTGGATTCTTGTACGAACCAAACCGACGCTCTCTCAAATATACCCTGAACTCCCATGGGGTATTTTTAATGGGACCTTTTCTCAATGAGATTATCAGCGCAATTGATGGTTCGTCAAACGGATGTCCGGTGTCAATGATATGGCCAAAGTAAGTGATGGGTCATTAGTGGGCATGAGTCCGGTCCGACCCGGTCGGACCGACTCGGCCCAACCCAGTCTGGGTTGACCCAGTCTGGATCAACTCGGTCAGACATTCTGGGTCAGACTTAGCCCATTGGGTGGTTCAGCCAGCAAGGTTTCGACCCGGTCCGTTGGGCTCGGCCCAACGGACTGCGAGGGTAGTTCGGCCGGATGCCGCCACGCAGGAGGCATCGGCCCGAAAGCTGGGGCTGGTTCGAATAGTGTCAAGAAGGGTGCATCTCAAAAGGTCGGCGACCGGGAGACCAGCAGGCATGCTACGTGGGGCGCAGGCAGGCTAGCGGGACTCCGGGCAGGTCGTGGGTGCACCGGGCAGGGTATCGGGGTGAAGGGCAGCACGCCAGGGTGCGGCAGTGCGCCGGGCAGACTGCAATAGGCGTCCGTGGGGGCGCCGTAAGGGCGCCAGGGTGCCAGGTTTTCCACTGGAAGGGGCTGGGCAGGCCGCCGGCTAGGCGCAGGTGCGCCTGGGAGCGCGTTGGGGTGCCGAGCAGGCCGCCGGCTGGGAGCAGGTGCCCCGGGTAGCGCGAAGGGGTGCCGAGCAGGCCACCGGAAGGGTCCGAGCAAGCCACTGGTAGGGCGCAGGGGCGCCGGGCAGGCCGCCGACGGGGCTCAAGTGCGCCAGGGAGCACGTCGTTGGGGCGCGGGGCGCTAGGAAGCCCGCCGGCGGGGTATGGGGGCGCCGGGCAGCACGTCGGCGGGGCGCGAGTAGCACGCTGGGGACGCCGCAGGTAGGCGGGTCGGGTGCCTCTTGGCTGGCAATATTTGGATGGAGGCATCAGTGCGCCGTGGGGGTGGCACGATTCGCGAAGGCCACGGGTAGCGCGACTGTCGTTGTTTTCGCCTTCGTCGTCGTCACCTCAATGCCTTGCCGTAGAACACCACAAGAGAGAAGAAATCTACGGAGTATGTTGAGCCGTGTTGGGTCGGCCTGCATCCTCTGCGTTTAAAGTGATAACAATTATCTCAACAAGAAGGAAGGATATATTCTTCAATTGTTTTTAAAACCGCGCATCAAATATTTTTCAATCCGAAGAAGAGAAAAGGAACAGGTTATTATGCTAGAACAAGACCCCGACCTCGCTTGTTGTTCCTCGCTGGAAAAGTTGCCGAAAGTGGGCATCGTCCCGTTGACTTCAGAAAAGAAGAATTTGAGGATGATGTCGGCGTTCTTCATGGATGGCGCTTCCCTTTCCTTGTTCTAGTAGAAGAAGGAATAATACATCCGAGGAAGAATTCAAAGAAAAAATTTGGAGTTCTTCGCATTCTTCATTGGGATAATTTTAATCCTCCCAAGCTCTCAAGTTCCACTGAAGGAGAATTCCAACAAAATAATAGAAGGGCGTCTTATTATTTTATTGTTGGCATGAAAATTCAAAAAAGGAGAAATAAAATATCCTTAATAAATTCACACGTGTTTGCGAAATTAATTTGTATGAGCATGGGCACAATTAATTGGCACGCGCGTTGGCACAATTAATTGTCATGGGCGTTGGAACAATTAATTGGCATGTGTGTTGGCACAATTAATTGTCACGTGCATTGGCAGAGTTAATAGTGAGGAGGAGTTCAACAGCACTCCCTCATTAATGAGGGAGAGTAGAGAGGTTTCATCCTACACCATTAATAGGGGTCGGGCGGTCCCCACCCCTATCATTTAATTGAGAGGTTATGATCAGGTGGTCCCCATGTCATAACCTCTTGCGGGAGGTTAGGGTGTGGCGGTCCCACCCCCATCTTCTAATGGGAGGTTCCAACTAACTTCACACACAACACATGGAAGCTTAAAAATAAAATAAATTGTTGTACTTTATTTTATTATTATTTTCATTAATAAAAATCCAAAAACTGACATCCAAACTCATCAGAATGCAACTGCGGTAAAGGTCTTACAAACAATTATCGACGCTGCGAGTTCAATGGTGCCCTCTAATTTCAATTATGATCACCGGTTCAAAAGATATAAAATCCCAAATGTAAGAATATTGAACGTACCCAAAAAAAGTTCGAAAAATTATTATCAGTCACCCTCGACTCACCCCAGTCGAGGTTAGGCTTTGCCTAGGTGAAACACGCCCCCAACGAACCCAAAGGTACTCTCATATTTTTAATCCAACTCACCGTTTAGAAGTTATGAGTTTTACAATAAAATAATTGTCACTTAATTATTTTATTTCCGGCCAAAAACTAACTTTTTCTACTGGGTTGCGCCGGCCAAAGTTCGTATCTTCTTAAACAAAGAAAGCCTTTATGAGTTCAGTGATGGTCTCAGATTTTTAATATGAGCTACCGTTTGTGAGTTATCCACATTTGAAAATTAAAAAAAATTAATTATTTTATTTACCATTATTCCATTTTTGGGATTTTTCACAGGAGGTCTGCGCCGACTAAAGTTAAGTAACGCCTCGGGTAAACCCGCCATCCTGAGCGCAACAGTGCCCTCATATTTCTGATCTGAGTAACCGTTTAAGAGATATTCCACTTTTTCAGGAAAACTGCATAAGCGAGTTAATTTAAGCTTAAAAAACTTCAGAAATTGATTCCGGGCACACCAGGCCTCGGAATCAAGCACCGTCTAAAACTGTGAACTCATAAAATTCCCATTAATTTAAGAAGAAAAATTTCCCACAGAATTTCTGGGTCTTTACACACAACATCGACCAAAAATATATATGTATTATGTATCATTAATCATTACTTCGTATCAATAACCCTTAAAAAATATGAGAAATATTAATGACCATAAAAAAGGAATTAACCCACTTATTCAATTCAGGTATAATTTATAGTTCATTTAGTAAAATCACAAAATATCATCCAACTGATTCCTTATTAATACAAAAAATCCCTTATGACATTATAAATGTCTTGAAAAACTATAAATATTCCCTTTTTATCTCATGTAACAAATCAATATGTTCATTGTGGGATCTACTATATAAGAATTCAATTTTATTCTTAACAATTCATTTTTTTCTGGTCCACCAATGTTAGTGCACCCCATGGGTGGACATAAAGTGGTCTAGTCAACCTCAATGACTCCCACTATGATCATTAGGGGTTCAATTATCATTTAGGAAACCATTTTACAAAATCTATTTATAGAAATAAAATTCACAATAAGAAAAAACCATTAACCCAACTACACATGAAAAAATAGACATCAAGAATATGGGATATAACTTGTAAACCACCGACCTCGAATTTGTTGATGAACGATCACTTATACAAAGCCTTAGATAACGATTCCCAAAACCTTTGGTGCCCTGTCCAGATTTCTATTTGAAAAATTGTATTTTAGGGATTTGGATGAATAAAAATGTTACCAAAATCGATTATCCAAAATAGTGATTAAAGAGGAACATTAGACATACCTGGTGCATCGATATTCACCCAAAAACCCTCCAAATATATTATAATCTAAGGAGAAGGACTCTTGGGAAGGCTTAGTCATTTTAGCTCATCACTAGTTCTAGGAGAGAATAATGGGGAGTAAAATTAGGTGAATCACATAAAATACCAAGGGGTAAAAAAGGTAAAACCCAATTTTATTAAGCGGTAAAATTTTCCAAATAGTTCCCCAACTGTGGGAATGCCTCTATCCAAAAAGGGTTTATGTTTCACAATTACATAGGGATTCCACACGCTTTGAAAACCAATTAAAAAATCATGCATATTTATTTTTTTCTAAAATCATATGTTTTGGCTTTTCCCCTATAGCATGGTTTACATAAACATGCTCCCCTCAACCTGGCTAACATAGTTTCGGTACACACTAACTTCATACCATATACCAACTATAAAACATGAACTAGATGAACAACATCTGCTTTCTTCTAGGTCTTGACCCTACAAGATACACCCGAGCCTCCAAATTCAATCAGTAAACCTTCCTCTAACCAAATTTAATTGATTTAAACACAAAATTAAAATATTACAAAACTCAATGAAGTATGAGATATGCATCCTTCCCACCATAAAAAGTCTCATCCTCGATCTATTATTATAAGCATCGGTCAACTTCTGTAGGAAAGAGAGTGGTTCACATAGCCTGTATATCTGAATACATATCCCATGTTTCATTTAGAACAATACCATAATGCTAAAAAACATGAACCAAGGGTACAATTTTCCCCCCAAGATATTCTCACTTTGATCCACAACAAAATATAGATTCTCATGAAAGGTTTCATTGAAATAAACCCAAATATCCTAAAAATCAATCACATGAGATTGGTCTAAGTGATACTAATGAAGTTTTTAAACATGAAAAACATAATTTATACCACTACACAACTATGGATTATCAATGTAGTATGCCCCTAGTTGAATCCACTCAACAATATCAAATATCCCCTCTTTCTTTGATGTCTACTTTCTGAATTCCTGAATTAGATGGTGAAAAAACTTTGGGGAAACCTAAAGAAACATATGATATCCTTCCATAACCATAAGGGGTCTATATCGTCGTTCTGCATATGACATCAGCATACTCGAATACGTTCACATGCATTTCCATACAGGTTGCACTCTTATTGATGTATCCTTCTCAAGGATCATTCCAAACAATCATGATTCTCTATTATCCATCTAACATAAAATATATCTATATATTATACTATAGAGAACCTTAAATGGTTCTATCCAAATAATATCTTGGTAACTATTTTGTAGGAAAATCCATCTAGTGCATGATGATTTTCCAACAATCCACTAAACTCTTAGAAACAAGCCCTCAATATGTCCTCAAGGGCCTAAATAGTATGCTCCAATTTCATGTCCATCTATGGGTGAATGACCATAATGAAAAAAAACATATAAAAAAGAACCATTAGTAGTCTCTAAAAGTAGTGCAATGTGAAGTGCATATCACGATACGAAACTATTTTCCACAGTACCCCATGCAACTAGAATTCCTCTCGAACAATCAACCCACCCCATTGATCCATGGTGAATGTCTCTAGAATTGGGAAGAAACATCTCACGTTAGTCAACCTATCCACAACAACATAGATCACATCATTCATCTGAGGAAACCTTGGAAGACCTACTAAAAAATCCATCATCATTTCATCCAATTTCCTTTTTGAAATGGGAAATTGAAACAACAAACCACCTGGATATTGATGCTCATACATTATCTGTTGTAAGGTTAGGAATCATGTCACAAAACCTACAACCACTTCCTTCATCTCTGCCCAACAATACTCCCTATAAAGATGATTATACAATAGAAAAATCAATGATTCACTGACTACATCGGGGCATCATACGCACCCAAAAATTCTTCTGGCACACACAGTTCAACAACCAAATGACCACGGAAATAAATAATCCCATAATCTACAATAGTCCAACTAGAAGGTGGATCCCCACATTTAAAGCCATACCTCAATGAAAAACAATCTAGATCCTCATACGTCCTCTCTATAATCTGGATTGAATGTATAGACACAATAGTATAACATACAAGGTTCGTCATTACAGGGATATCTTTCACCTCAAGATGTGTCTCAGCAAACAATGTCATTGTCTTTCACTCCGAACATGATTCCTGAACCACATGATTTCGAGTCTTACAACATGTCACGACCCCCTCCCACCAAAGATGCCCCTCCTGAGCTGGAAATGGTGAAAGGGAGATAATGACCCCCGAGTCCCGCCTCCAGTAGGCCCCGGGTTGGCGAATAGCACCAAGGGTATGAGTTTTCACAAATATGGGAGGCATTACCCTTTTTATTATTTTGGATCAGGAAATAGGACAAGTCAACCACCAAAAAGGGAAAAGAACATGTGTATATAAATAAACCCAAACCAAGCCCACATGAATGTTTAAACAATTTTTATAACAAGGTACAAGTACAAGGAAGCTCAAAAGTACAATGCCAAAGAAAACAAGAGAACAACAGCTGCAACAACTCCAACTGCCCGACTAGTAGGGTCCCGCACGGCCCTGGTAGTCCTCGAAACCTGAAAGTAAACGTAGGGTGAGCATACAAGTATACTCAGTAGGGAAACCTAAAGCTCTCGTGCACAAGTGGGGAGACACCCTAAGGTCCCGTGAGAAAACAGAAGAACCAGAAACTAACAAGGAAAAACTATCCACCCAGCCTCACTGGTCACACTCACCAAGTAACACAAACAAGTTTAGTATATATATATAACAAAAAATATTGGGTACCCCGCACCATTTCCCACGTAATTAGATGTTGCTCTTCCTAACGGAAAACGTCCTGACGCTACCACACTCTTCCCGCTCCCACACACCTGGGCCAAACCACGCATCCCGCCCGCACACACCTGGGCCTCACAACCACGCATCTTGCCCGCACACACCTGGGCCACAACCACTAACCCGCCCGCAGACACCTGGGCCTCATCCCGAAGGTTCTTGGGAACGGTAAGCCTGCCCGAAGAGTCTTGGGCTAAAGGTCGCCTCAAGCCATCACAGCCTCCGAGACCTACCCGAAGAGTCTTGGGTGTAAGGTCACCTCAAGCCATCACAGCCTCCGAGACCTACCCGAAGAGTCTTGGGTGTAAGGTCACCTCAAGCCATCATAGCCTATGGAAGAAGGAGCAGTAATGAGCTAGTAACTAAGGGGGAACACCCTCTACCATAAAATGGGAGTGTTCGGCACTAGGTGCTTGACATGGGTGTGGTGCGACAAAACACAAAGATACAATTATATATATACATATACCAAACACACATCCCAACCTATGGCTTCTTAAAAAGAGAAACTGAGCATGTGCCTCGGCACTGCTACCACGAAGCATGCATCAACAACCAAAAAATCATCCCCCAAACCCATTTAGGTTTTCATGTTTCATGCAATGGTTTAACAAATTATTACTACTGGGCAACTATCATCCAGACAAAACCTTTCACAAACATATCCCTTCCATCCACAACCAAGGTTAGGTAAAACGCAAGCAACCACATGCCATTTCATTTACAAAAGATTATCACAACCATACAACATTCCATCATTCATTTATTTCAATGTTCCACACATAAAACCCTTTCCACACACACAAAACATTTCCGCATTTGAAAACACCTTTTACTTCAAAACACTTTTCATAATCAAAACAGTTTTCATAAATAAAGGCATTTTCCACAACCAACCACTTCCCATTTCAACCCTATCGTTTACAAAACATTTCACACCTCCAAGTTTCCACCATCAACCATTCCAATAAGATCACCACCCAAACGTCGTAGCCCCGCTGCCCAGCATCACATCACAACACCATTCCAGAAAAAAAGAACATTTCCCACAAAACAACCAAACCACCAACATGTTCATTATTCCAATTTTGTTCAACCCGGGTGATCACACAAGGTTTTCATTCTCATTTAATCAGCCAGTCTTTACGTTCTTATCCATTTTCCATGTTTTAACAAAACCAACCACAAATAATTCAGATATCAATTGCGCATGCAAAGTCCACCAACGGCCTTGATTTTCAGTAGGCAAAGGCCTTTCAATCCAAAATCACAATCAAAAGATAAAGAAACTGGAAGGCAATAGAAATAGCACAAAACCCCAAACCCTTATTTATCCGGTTATTATCTTTATTTAAAGTTCAACTGCATCCCATGGAACAAAAGAAAAATATCCCACCCCGCATGTTGCACCAAAAAGAGAGACGTAGGTAAACCCCTACTTCAAAAGGTCCCGATCACGTCGCATCCGACGACGTCCTTCGGTGTCCTCCGCCTTCGTCAAACCCGACAAACACCTCCTAGGATGGAAGCTGGAGAAGGAAGGCAAGAAGGAAAGGTGACAAGTCCAGGCTTAGAAGCTTCGTCTCGTCGCTACGATCCTGTGGCCGCTGACAGATCGTAATTCGGAGCTCGAACAAAGAAGTTAGAGGAGGAATACTTCTCGATCGTCCAAGAGCGTCGTCGTGCGACAAAGAAGCGATCGATATGGAAGATAAAACATGACCTCGTTCTTATATAGGCAACAAATAGGTAAATCCGTATTCAGCATGCATTAATGAATACACGATGTGACCGTACATACGTTACATGTTTTGATTGGTTAACACACAACATGTCATGCAGTTTCCACGCGTTTTAATAAAAAACGTTAATTTTATTAATATGTGTGTTTTGTTGACCCGAGACATAACTCATAAAAAGGTATCCATCACTGGTCTTAAAATGACTGTCTTAATTACAGGATTACACTGCCGCTGACGGTTCGTCATTCCGACACCATATGAAGAAGTTACGGTCGAATTAAGATTATAAAACCCAAAAATAATAAAATTTTATAATATTATTATTTATTTATTTTCCTTGAATTTTATACGCTCAAAAATTGGGTCCCCTTTTGCTTTCACGCCCAAATATCTCCACCACCAATCAATTACCTTTATTTTTATTCTATTATGATAATAATATTATTATGAATATTATTCATTTAAGGGGAAGAAAAAAAACCCCTTACCCCTCCTTTAACCTCATCATACACCCCCTTTATTCTCCCCATTTATTTACTTTAATTTATTATCTCATTTTATCCATATGATTTATTATTATAATATACATGGGGAGGTCCATGTATAGCGCCTCACCCACATGCTCTTCATTAACATAATAAATATATAATACAAATATTTTTATTATTTATAATAAAGGAAAACCTCATGTTCAATTAATTCATGAGCATTTCAGGTAACCAATCTGAAAACCCGAAAAAGACATCCAATATTGGACTCATAATTTCCGTCTCGTAGTCAGGGTCACACTACCGCAGACGGTTCGTGAAACCGAGGTCACACGAATAAGTTATGGTCGGAAAAGTGTTTTACCTACAAAAACATTAACATGATTATTATATTATTATTTTTAATTGATTTATTTCAAATACCTAAATCCACCCAACCCTCTCTCTCCAATTTGGTGCGCCTTTCTCCTTTTCTCCTTCATTGATTTCTTTTTCTTTTCTTTTATTACTTCTCTTTTAATTCTCACACTCTCTCTCCAATTTATTTCAAATCTTTAACTCACTCCACAAGTGGCACCTCCCACTTTCTTTTCTCCATGTTCAACACGTCCCATGATTGACTCCTCTTTAAATTATTTATTTTATTGGTTTAAATATTAAATCTTTATTTCATTTAAACCTTTTCTCTCTCCAATCTAATTCTCTCTCAAATCTTTATTTTTCAATAAATTTTATTTCCTTTAATCATGTTTCTCTCTCCAATCTTCTTACCTTCTTCCACAAAAAGTGGCGCCTCTCTCTTCCTCATTCCATGCCCAAAACGCCCCACCTTGTATTCCTTCTCTCTCTCTTTTTTTTCATTTAATCTTATCTTTTATTTTATATCATTATTAATATATTTTTCATCTTCTCTCTTCAATCTCATTCCTCCCCAACAAAGTGGAACCTCCCTTGATTTTACACCATTAGTTCCATTCTTTTTATCATATTTATTTTCAATAATAATGATTAAATATCCCAAAAAAAACATGCAAGATCACCTCCCATCAAAACCCACATGACACACACCTATTTTAAATCTTTATCATTATTATTATTATTTTATTTTATTTTTTAAACACAATTATCATAAATAATAACATCTCTTATTTATCCTTATATCTCAAATCTCATTGCAATTAATTCAAAACATAATTCTCATTAAATCATTATTACCAGATCTATCAAAAAAAAACCAACATTATTATTATAATTATTTAGTATAACACTTATAACAAAACCCCAAATAAAATTTATTAACACGTCACCATTTATTATTAATAATAATTATTATTTTTGATGTTCGCCGCATTGACCACATCAAAAAAACGTTTTTTACAAAGTAATCGACCGGAGAGGTCCGGGCCATTACATTAGATACCTCTCAAAACATTCTCGTCCTCGAGAATTAAAAACTGACCCAGAAGAAGGAAAGGATCTGAAGAACCACTCCACAAGATACCTCTCAGGGCTCTCGTCATGACAAGGAACCAACCAACAACTCTATGAGTAAGGAATTCCCTCTCCTATGTCAAGATACTATCCGCTTTAGGCGGCACTGACTTGCCTGCACGGGTTTAATCACATCCTCATTAATGCGTCTTGATTAAGGATCAGGTTTTTCATTTCCCATATATTAGGTTTTTTTTCCAACTTACACTGCACCCATAAACGTACAACCCACACACTGCCCGGACACATGGCTTGAGGAATTACTTCTCCCATGTTGAGATATTATCCGCTTTAGGCGGCACTGACTCGCCTGCACGGGTTAAATCTCATCCACATTAATGCGTCTCGATTAGGGATTAGGTCTTCCCCTCCCCACATGATAGGTCTCTTCACGTACATTTAAAGAAAAGCGGGAAACAACATAGCATTATAGACTCATGAAAAATAAGGTCCAGGCCCAAAGCATGGGCGAGAATGAGTTTCAACAATTGAGTGTGATGCTCCTAGATTTAAACAAAACATAAACGAGAGAATTTAAGTAAAACATGAAACATCTCTCTCGATCTTTCGCCTTGCTGGGGTTGCCACTTCTGTTGCGTGAAATTGTCCGCATCCCACTCCTCTGCATTTCTGTTAACGTCCAAGTGCCATAGATGTACGGTAAACAAGGATCGCCTAAGCCCAAGTAGTAAGGTAAAACTCAAAGTTTTAATTATAATTTTATTTCAATTTCTTTCCCAGAACACCCAAATCAAGTAAAACACAAACATGATGATGCATGTACCTTCCCTAGGGTCTCTACCCTGCAATCAATATAGTCTCACTTGGTCGTTCAGTAGGCTCAGATTCCTTGCATCGGATCACGGGGGGCCCTAAAATCCCGTGTCCTAGCCGGTCTTCCCTGGCCTATGTCACGCACCAAGATTAATGAACATTGTTGCCCTACCATCCCATGCAATCCTCACTGTGCCTAACTTCAGACTCCATCCTATCTCTCAACCATCAGCCTCTGATACCATTCTGTCACGACCCCCTCCCACCAAAGATGCCCCTCCTGAGCTGGCAATGGTGAAAGGGAGATAATGACCCCCGAGTCCCGCCTCCAGTAGGCCCCAGGTTGGCGACTAGCACCAAGGGTATGAGTTTTCACAAATATGGGAGGCATTACCCTTTTTATTATTTTGGATCGGGAAATAGGACAAGTCAACCACCAAAAAGGGAAAAGAACATGTGTATATAAATAAACCCAAACCAAGCCCACATGCATGTTTAAACAATTTTTATAACAAGGTACAAGTACAAGGAAGCTCAAAAGTACAATGCCAAAGAAAACAAGAGAACAACAGCTGCAACAACTCCAACTGCCCGACTAGTAGGGTCCCGCACGGCCCTGGTAGTCCTCCTGGAAACCTGAAAGTAAACGTAGGGTGAGCATACAAGTATACTCAGTAGGGAAACCTAAAGCTCTCGTGCACAAGTGGGGAGACACCCTAAGGTCCCGTGAGAAAACAGAAGAACCAGAAACTAACAAGGAAAAACTATCCACCCAGCCTCACTGGTCACACTCACCAAGTAACACAAACAAGTTTAGTATATATATATAACAAAAAATATTGGGTACCCCGCACCATTTCCCACTTAATTAGATGTTGCTCTTCCTAACGGCAAATGTCCTGACGCTACCACACTCTTCCTGCCCGCACACACCTGGGCCAAACCACGCATCCCGCCCGCACACACCTGGGCCTCACAACCACGCATCTCGCCCGCACACACCTGGGCCACAACCACTAACCCACCCGCAGACACCTGGGCCTCATCCCGAAGGTTCTTGGGAACGGTAAGCCTGCCCGAAGAGTCTTGGGCTAAAGGTTGCCTCAAGCCATCACAGCCTCCGAGACCTACCCGAAGAGTCTTGGGTGTAAGGTCACCTCAAGCCATCACAGCCTCCGAGACCTACCCGAAGATTCTTGGGTGTACGGTCACCTCAAGCCATCATAGCCTATGGAAGAAGGAGCAGGAAGGAGCTAGTAACTAAGGGGGAACACCCTCTCCCATAAAATGGGAGTGTTCGGCACTAGGTGCTTGACATGGGTGTGGTGCGACAAAACACAAAGATACAATTATATATATACATATACCAAACACACAGCCCAACCTATGGCTTCTTAAAAAGAGAAACTGAGCATGTGCCTCGGCACTGCTACCACGAAGCATGCATCAACAACCAAACAATCATCCCCCAACCCCATTTAGGTTTTCATGTTTCATGCAATGGTTTAACAAATTATTACTACTGGGCAACTATCATCCAGACAAAACCTTTCACAAACATATCCCTGCCATCCACAACCAAGGTTAGGTAAAACGCAAGCAACCACATGCCATTTCATTTACAAAAGATTATCACAACCATACAATATTACATCATTCATTTATTTCAAAGTTCCACACATAAAACCCTTTCCACACACACAAAACATTTCCGCATTTGAAAACACCTTTTACTTCAAAAAACTTTTCATAATCAAAACACTTTTCATAAATAAAGGCATTTTCCACAACCAACCACTTCCCATTTCAACCCTATCGTTTACAAAACATTTCACACCTCTATGTTTCCACCATCAACCATTCCAATAAGATCACCACCCAAACATCGCATCCCCGCTGCCCAGCATCACATCACACCACCATTCCAGAAAAAAAGAACATTTCCCACAAAACAACCAAACCACCAACATGTTCATTATTCCAATTGTGTTCAACCCGGGTGATCACATAAGGTTTTCATTCTCATTTAATCAGCCAGTCTTTACGTGCTTATCCATTTTCCATGTTTTAACAAAACCAACCACAAACAATTCAGATATCAATTGCGCACGCAAAGGCCACCAACGGCCTTGATTTTCAGTAGGCAAATGCCTTTCAATCCAAAATCACAATCAGAAGATAAAGAAACTGGAAGGCAATAGAAATAGCACAAAACCCCAAACCCTTCTTTATCCGGTTATTATCTTTATTTAAAGTTCAACTGCATCCCATGGAACAAAAGAAAAATATCCCACCCCGCATGTTGCACCAAAAAGAGAGACGAAGGGAAACCCCTACTTCAAAAGGTCCCGATCACGTCGCATCCGACGATGTCCTTCGGTGTCCTCTGCCTTCGCCAAACCCGACAAACGCCTCCTAGGATGGAAGTTGGAGAAGGAAGGCCAGAAGGAAAGGTGACAAGTCTAGGCTTAGAAGCTTCGTCTCGTCACTAAGATCCTGTGGCCACTGACGGATCGTAATTCGGAGCACGGACAAAGAAGTTAGAGGAGGAATACTTCTCGATCGTCCAAGAGCGTCGTCGTGCGACAAAGAAGCGATCGATATGGAAGATAAAACATGACCTCATTCTTATATAGGAAACGAATAGGTAAATCCATATTCAGCATGCATTAATGAATACACGATGTGACCGTACATACGTTACATGTTTTGATTGGTTAACACACAACACGTCACGCGGTTTCCACGCGTTTTAATAAAAAAACGTTAATTTTATTAATATGTTTGTTTTGTTGACCCGAGACATAACTCATAAAAAGTTATCCATCACTGGTCTTAAAATGACCGTCTTAATTACAGGATTACACTACCACTGACGGTTCGTCATTCCGACACCATATGAAGAAGTTACGGTCGAATTAAAATTATAAAACCCAAAAATAATAAAATTTTATAATATTATTATTTATTTATTTTCCTTGAATTTTATACGCTCAAAAATTGGGTCCCCTTTTGATTTCACACCCAAATATCTCCACCACCAATCAATTACCTTTATTTTTATTCTATTATGATAATAATATTATTATGAATATTATTCATTTAAGGGGAAGAAAAAACCCCCTTACGCCTCCTTTAACCTCATCATACACCCCCTTTATTCTCCCCATTTATTTACTTTAATTTATTATCTCATTTAATCCATATGATTTATTATTATAATATACATGGGGAGGTCCATGTATAGCGCCTCACCCACATGCTCCTCATTAACATAATAAATATATAATACAAATATTTTTATTATTTATAATAAAGGAAAACCTCATGTTCAATTAATTCATGAGCGTTTCGGGTACCCAATCTGAAAACCCGAAAAAGACATCCAATATTGGACTCATAATTTCCGTCTCGTAGTCAGGGTCACACTACCGCAGACGGTTCGTGAAACCGAGGTCACACGAATAAGTTATGGTCGGAAAAGTGTTTTACCTACAAAAACATTAACATGATTATTATATTATTATTTTCAATTGATTTATTTCAAATACCTAAATCCACCCAAACCTCTCTCTCCAATTTGGTGCGCCTTTCTCCTTTTCTCCTTCATTGATTTCTTTTTCTTTTCTTTTATTACTTCTCTTTTAATTCTCACACTCTCTCTCCAATTTATTTCAAATCTTTAACTCACTCCACAAGTGGCGCCTCCCACTTTCTTTTCTCCATGTTCAACACATCCCATGATTGACTCCTCTTTAAATTATTTATTTTATTGGTTTAAATATTAAATCTTTATTTCATTTAAACCTTTTCTCTCTCCAATCTAATTCTCTCTCAAATCTTTATTTTATTGGTGCGCCTCTCCTATATTTATTTTTCAATAAATTTTATTTCCTTTAATCATGTTTCTCTCTCCAATATTCTTACCTTCTTCCACAAAAAGTGGCGCCTCTCTCTTCCTCATTCCATGCCCAAAACGCCCCACCTTGTATTCCTTCTCTCTCTCTCTCTTTTCATTTAATCTTATCTTTTATTTTATATCATTATTAATATATTTTTCATCTTCTCTCTTCAATCTCATTCCTCCCAAACAAAGTGGCACCTCCCTTGATTTTACACCATTAGTTCCATTCTTTTTATCATAATTATTTTCAATAATAATGATTAAATCTCCCAAAAAAAACATGCAAGATCACCTCCCATCAAAACCCACATGACACACACCTATTTTAAATCTTTATCATTATTATTATTTTTTTTAAACACAATTATCATAAATAATAACATCTCTTATTTATCCTTATATCTCAAATCTCATTGCAATTAATTCAAAACATAATTCTCATTAAATCATTATTACTAGATCTATCAAAAAAACCAACATTATTATTATAATTATTTAGTATAACACTTATAACAAAACCCCAAATAAAATTTATTAACACGTCACCATTTATTATTAATAATTATTATTATTTTTGATGTTTGCTGCATTGACCACATCAAAAAAACGTTTTTTACAAAGTAATCGACCGGAGAGGTCCGGGCCATTACACAACACAGCTCATCTAAATCTCGATTTACCTCCCCCAACGTGTAAACTAGCTCAAAGTAAAACATTTTCATGTAATCACCCAATCATTACTAATGAAGATTCCTGTAAATATAAGATGAGATGTACATATATCTTTTATGACCGGTATAATTCTAAACCATTAACCTAATACGTAATTCTACTAGAATCCTAAGGCATGAACCACCATGGCCAATTCAAGATCACAGGTTGGATAGTTTCACTTATGAGGCGTCAATAATCATGGACCATAATCCCCAACCAGATTATCATTCAATTACACATCCCCATGATCCACATGTGATGCATCAATAAATGAGTAATACTACTTACCTCACTTGGGTATGATCAAAATTAGAGCATTAGTCAACCAATTTATTAACCCATGGATGAAATTCTCACGTGTTTCTAAATATTAAAAGAAGATGACATTTTTTTATATTCCCGAAATTAGTGCTTCCAAATGGAAAAATCCCTTAATGAACCATCGATAATGGAAAACCAAACCGATAAAACTTCATATATCAGAAAAATCCTGGGATACTCCCAATTGAAAAATACCTGCACATTTCTAAGTCTACAAACACACCTTCCTCTAACATGATATGCCCCATGAAATGAACTTTGTCAATCCAGAACTAACATTTGGATAGTATGTTCTATAGACTGTGATCTATTAGTGTACTTAGGACAATTTCAATACTTTTTTAATTATTTTCATGAGTTTTGGAGTATATAATAATTTCATCTAAAAAGACCACTACAAACATCTCTTAGTACTGGTGAAAGATTCTATTCATCAGGTCCCTAAGCACTACCGATGAAATGTTAAACCCGAATGAAATAATAACAAATGTAGAAAAACAATACATACTCCTAAAGGATTTCCCAATTATATTCAAAGGTATCACCGATAACTAATGATACACTGATCTCATATCTATCTTAGAGAACACTATAACACCTATCATATATTCAAACAGATCATTAATTTGTGGTAGAGGGTATCTATCTTTAATAGTCATATGATTCAGTTTCCTATAATTGACGCATATTTGATAGTGTCCATTTGAATTAATTGAAACAACACATGAGATCCCAAAGTTGGTATACTTAGTCGAATAGACCCCTCATTCTACAGTTCCTCAAATTATGTTCCATGTTCCTATAGTTCTTCTGGTGCCATGTTTGTTTTTCAGAATGGAAACAATTTCTACTCTTGAAAAAAAATCTATCATGAACCCAACATCAATCATGGGTGGAATCCTTGATAAACATCAATACATTCAGCCTAAAATTGATCCACCACTAGATTAAATATAGTATACTATACTCCCCTATCATCATGGATGAGACCATCCACTTAGGTAGAGTTTTTACCATGATACTAAAAAACTGGCCCTATATAGCCTTCATGGATATCCCATTGTCTAGGGTGACCATACATTCCTCCCTCAAGAGATGTGAGTGTTACCCTAAGATGATAAAATTTAATAGGTGATTTTATAACATTATCCAATCCATAACCATAATAATATTGATTCCTGACATCTCCATCACAAACGGTGTTCATAGGAAATGGTTCCCACCTACCTCAATCTCAAACCCCTTTGCCTCATATTTTCCTTTACAACCTCAAATGGTGCATCAATTTAAATGTCCACAAACATACTATTGAGTCAATAAGGTTTTCCTTATGAATTTTTCCATTCCTTCATTCATGGGGGAGATTGATAAGACATCAAGGTTTCATTGTGACCTTACCATTCCTCTTGTTTTGAAAATCACAAACACTTTTTCGTAATGAAAATTTTTGGAATGGAAATATTCCTACATAAAATTTTCATAATGGAAATCTTCGTACTTCAAATTTTCATAATAGAATTTTTTTTAATCATAATTTTTGTAATGGAAATATTCGTAATGAGAATTTTCGTAATGAGAATTTATGTACTCATAATTTTTGTAATTATGTTTTCATACTCAAATCTTTTGCAATAAAACATTTTCGTAGTGAGTTTTTTCTTAGTCAAATTTTCTTCAAGAAGAACATCACCTATTATGAATAATCTTCCTAGCCAATCCGAATGATATGATTTCCTTACATAATTTTTCATAGTCACTTTTACTTGCTGGAAGTTTCCTTTGTTTTTTAAATTTTTTGGATTCATATCTTATAAAATCCGAATGTTTTTAAAACCTCAAAAGATCGGATTCAATATTTCCTTGTGGGTATGTTTTAAACCGTCAGATCAGTTCAGAGGGTTTTCCAACCATTAGATTGGTTTTAGAAGTTGAATGTTCATCTCCATCACTTATATGAAGGGTACCCCCTATTGTTTTCCCACATCAATTTCAAGCTCTTGCATGTTGAAATTCTACCCTTCCTTCTTAAGACTGTTTTGAATCTTTCAATGCTCCTCCATTCCAAATGTCTGTAGAAGCCACTTCTCAATAAATGGCTACTATGAAGCCAATCTCAAGTTGGTTAGTCTATATGGAAAGTGTGGTTCATCCGAAATTTTTTAGTAAGTATGGTTCTCTTATTTCTAAGAATATTAAGCTCAATGGATGGGATGATTTCTGTGTATCGAAGCCAGGGGATCAGGATGTTGTTTATACGAATTTCCTTCTAGAATTTTATGAGATTGTTTCCTTCTATGAAGAATATGGCAGAGAAAAGTTCTCCTATAAGAGCTATGGAAAGACTTACAATCTTTCTTACACCAAGGCTGCGAGCTTGGTGGGGCTCTCATGTGATGGAGAAGCTGAATTTTTCTCCCATAAGCTACCAAATATTCAAGGAAGTTTCAGCAAGGTGAAGGCTATGGAATGCCTTGGGTTCAAAGATGATAAAACAACAAATATTTCCCAAATATCTACCAATAACTAGATTTTACAATTGTGGGTCAAGGGTTTTTCATACCAAGAAGAGTTAAAAAGGATAACTTAAAGAAAATTGATATTTAGATCTTGGATTCCTTGGTAAATCTAAGAAAGATCAATCTGATGAGGCACATCCCTTTTACGGTTCAGAACATCAAGAATGAAAATTTGAATGCTCAAATTATTATGTATCCTGCACTTCTCTCCAAGCTTATTATTTGGTGTCTTGATTCTTTCAAGGTTTCTTGCACCTCCAAACCGGGAAATTGAAAGGTGATGTTGATTAGTGATGACACCTTAAAGAGGATGAATGTTTCTTTTTCAAAACAGGTAGGAGAGTTCTATGATCTGCTAGAGGAGGACACAGAAGCTGTTCTGGAAAATGTAGACAAAGCTGAACCATCCAAGAAGGCTGGAATGAAAAGGAAATTGAATGAAATTGAAGCTGAAGGTAAAACTCCTAAATCTAATGAAGATCAATCCGCACCTCCCAACCCGAAGAAATATAATGTCTACCCAGATGAGGTGGTAGCAAAGTGGAGAGAGCACAATTAAAAGAGGAAAAAGGGGAGCCATAATTTGTCTTGGACCCTACTGGTGCTAAATTGTAAGGGAGAAGACTACTGAATACCCTGATAAGGTTGAAAAAGAGAAGAAGATGAAGAAGAAATTGTCTGAGGCAGATGTTGTACAATCTCTCTTAAAAGACTGTGAAATAGCCTCTAAGAATATTCCCATTCCGAAGTCATTCTTGGTTGAAAGTTTACCTGAAACTCCGGGGGAGAATTTTGTCACACTGTAAAAATATAAAGAGAAAGAAGTTTTTGAAGATTTAGAAGAAGAAGTTGTTGAAGAAGTATAGGAATAGGTGGAAGTAGAAGAAGAATAAGAAGAAGAAAGTGGTGATTTATATGATATTATTAAACAAGTTTAAGATTATCAAGAAAAGGAAAATCCATCAGAAAGATTACCACTCCGAATATCTGAGACTGAGTCCTCAAATCTTGTAACTCCGGGAAAGGGAGGTGAGAAAGATGCTAATAAATATGTAGACAAATAAGAAGAGAAAGAGAATGAATTATTTGAGGAATAAATCTATTAAAAGCATTTTCTTGAGGAATGAGAAGAGAAGGAAAAACCTGATGAAGACAAGATAGTTCAACTATCTGAAAGAAAGGAAGAATCTCCTGATGAGGTAAACATTCCGAAAGTTGATAAGGGTAAGCCTGTGCTTATAGACACCCCAATGAAAGATATCATAAGGAAAAAGAAAGTTACAGGATCTTCAAAAAGAAAGCTTATGGAAATTGAAGAAGATCATTCACCAAACAAGATGTCGGATTCGGAGTCATCTGCACTAGGACACGATTTTGTTTGTTGAGTCTCTGAAGAAATTGGTGGACACAATTCCAATCATTCCTAAAATAGACTCCAGGTGTCAGATGCTTCAGCACAACTTAAATCAGAAGTCAGAATTGTATCCATGGTGATGGATAAATATGTGAAGATTGAGGCTGATCATAAAAATTTCCTTATCAATTATGAGGTCCATAGAAAATCTTGCAGCCAAATGACTTTATGGTCAAAGAAAATTGATGAGGATTTGACAGAGCTTGATACCTTTCAGAATGATGTAAAATAATCTTTTGATACCGAGGATTCCAAGATGAAGAATCTTCAGGAAAATCCATCCCTTGAGAAAAATACTCATAATCAATAGGTGAATGATCTGAATGGGAATCCTAACTATGTTTCTCAAAGCTTTAAATGGGAAAGAGATCTCCAAATTGATATCGAAGAAAAGCTTGTAAAGCAGGATGAAGTTCTTAAGTCTCAGTCTGAGGCTCTGAAGGCTCAAGATGATAGGATCACAGTCTTGGAGAAGCAAGCTGAGGAGGACCAAAAAGACTTAAAGAAGCTGAAAACCCTTCTAAAGAATATAATCCCCAAGGATAAAGAATACAAATATAACAATCTGATCTTTTTTTGTAATCTCTTTCCTTGTAAAAATATTTTCCATCTTAATAAAAACTTTTGTTGTTTGTATTGTTTGTATGTCTTAATAATGTTTCAAGTACTTTATTGTTTTTCTATTCCCTCAAATTATTTTGGAAAATCACAAAGGGGGAGAAGGAAAAAAGAACTCAAAATGGAGAAGGAAAAGTCTAAAAGGGAGAATGAAAATTTCTAAGTTAAGAAGAACTGTCCTTATGTATGGGGGAGTTCTCATTATGAATTCTTCATTCAAATGAAATATCTCATTTCAGAAATCTAGAATACGATCCTTATAGTTTCAAAGCCTAAGTGGGAGTTAGTCATATTCACCATTGATCATAAACAAATGGATATAAGCTTTAATTACAAGTTTATAAATTTATTCTAAGTCATTACATTCTTTTTCGTAAGGATGTTTGTGCATTCCAAAAAGGGGGAGATTGTTGAGTCAATAAGGTTTTCCATATGACTTTTTCCATTCCTTCATTCATGGGGGAGATTTATAAGACATCAAGGTTTCCTTATGACTTTAACATTCCACTTG
The DNA here is from genome assembly GCA_963277665.1 of Viscum album. Taxonomy (NCBI): domain Eukaryota; kingdom Viridiplantae; phylum Streptophyta; class Magnoliopsida; order Santalales; family Viscaceae; genus Viscum; species Viscum album. The sequence goes on along the minus strand of OY728151.1, from coordinate 1,814,668,718 downwards.
TTTTGAAAATCACAAACACGTTTTCTTAAGGAGAATTTCATTTTACCCCTGTTTTACTTCCATAAGGAAATTTCCTTCACAATGAAATTTACCCCTACCTTGTTTTTATTGTTCATATCATTATTTTTCTTAACTGTAAAAATATGATTCATATCTAAAGCCTAAAAATCCTATAATACTTAGACATGAAGCATTATGTTTTAGGATTCGAATTCTGGATACAAACTCTAATGAAGTTCCACTCTGAATTCTGGATACAAACTCTAATGAAGTTCCACTCCGAATTCTGGATACGAAATATAATGAAGTTCCACTCCGAATTCTGGATACGAAATCTAATGAAGTTCAACTCCGAATTCTGGATACAAACTTTCATGAAGTTCCACTCAGAATTCTAGATACGAACTCTCATGAAGTTCCACTCCGACTTCTGGATACGAACTCTCATAAAGTTCCACTCCAAATTCTGATTACGAACTTGTCTAAGTTCTGACTCCAAGATCGATGAATTCAGACTCCGAAATCTGATGAGATCTACCTCTGAATTCTCATGAACATAGACTCCGAACTTCATAAGTTCATGTTCCGAATTCTAGTGAAATCAGACTCCAAATTTCTTTTAAATTCTGAAACAGGATTTCTACAGAATTCAGGTTCCGAATTCCTACAAACTATAATCCGAATATCTCTTTATTATAGACTTTGAATTCTATTTTTATTTAGATTATGAACATTCATATTTTTCTTACATTCCAAACTTTTATTTACTTTCATTCCGAACATTAGTTTTACTTATGCTTACACTTGTTCTAAAACAATGACACTTTTTCAGTTATTAACTAACCGTTGTTTGAGTGACACGTGTACAAGTCCCTTTGAAATTCAAGGAAGAATATGACCGTTGGAGGGGGGAGCTGACCATTGGAGCTTCGCCTATAAATAAGATCTCATTTGAAAAAAAGTCTACAACTTTGACACAACTTTTGACAACTGTGCTTACATGCTGTTGAAGTGATTTCTAGATATAGAGGCTCTTATCAACTCTCAAGATTCGTGCAGAAAGTTTGAACAACTTGTTCAAACTTTGCCTTGTGTAGTTTTTCTTCGTTCGACTCTGATTGTTGATGTGTACAATCGAGGGATTCCGGGGATAGGAAGACAGAGGTTCCAACACCATGAAGTTGAGGGCTTCCTGGCTGAGGAAGACAGAGGTGCTGACTACCTGATAGTTGAGGGCTTGTAGGGATAGCAAGACAGACTCTGATCTTCATATCGAGGGCTTACCCTGGTGTGGGTAAGATAAAGTTTTTTGAAAGTATAAATCAAGGGAACTTTATCAAAGGTTATTGGATACCATTATTGTTGGGTTAAATGACTTATTACTTATTACTTGTTTTGTTACATGTAATTTCTGCTGCATTTTGTATTTTTGAGGAATGTAAACTTTCATATACTTCCTCATCTTTCTACTCTAATATAGTTAGATTCTATACGTTTTAAGGTAGAATCTTAATCTTTGTAACTTTTGTTAAGTTTCATTTTCAGAATTAATTTTCTAGAATTTAGCAAGTGATTAGAACTTATAGAGGTCTTGTGAATTATCTTGTTTAACCTTGTTAAACATAACCATCCTAAAAAAATTAAGGGAATTTTTAAAAGGTACAATTCACCCCCCTCTTGTATTTGAGAATCTCATTTATATTTCAATCCTAAGTTTGGTATTATAGAGTATATCATTCTCAGACACATACCATCCTAACACATGCGTTCCACTACAGGACCCAACATGTCCACAAACTAAGTAGATAAAATGAGTTTGTGTATCGTGTAGAAAAAATTCACTATAAAGAGTGAAAACTACAAGGATTGTACCTCTAAGTGGTGACAGTCAAACCATTCCACCTCTATATGAATATTGAACTCCATGAAGTTTACTTACCCCTCTACCATGAGCCCCATTATGAATTCCTAACACTACACTAATCTTTTTATATGAACGTTCCCATCTTGACGTTCCATGTCCCCCATCGATGCTGGTATGGATTTTGTGAAATCCAACTACCTACTTGATAAGGGGTAAAAGATACTTTTCCATCACAAGTGAGCTTCCATTGACCTTAATATATGCATAACTTGTGAGGGTTATTAAATAACATTTACATATACCTTATTCATCTGCATTCTTGTCACTCAACCGATGGTCAGGGGAACTGACACTTACATTCCAAAGAATTACACTATGATAGAAAAACACATGGTCACCCCCATCATAGGATTATACTCTCTTCTAACTAATCTTAAAACCTCTACCTTGATTATGATTTATGAAATGATGCTTCCTTTCCTAAAAATATCACAACACTTGACTAGCCAACTAGAACAAAAAACCCATAGCATGAAGCCTCCTTTATGTTCCCAATTTGAAATAATGGCCTAACCCACTACTTCTACAAAAATCATTAAATGGAATATGATAATATAGGACTTAATATCATGTCTAATACAATCCTAGATACTTCTCGCTGTAGTGGCCTCTACCCCTTCCAATGATAGAACAATGTGTTTCAAGTCTATGAAACGACCCACAAAATCTATCACTAAAATTGTTACCTAGGTAAACCTCATAAACTCTATATCCTTCCCTGGTGTCAATTTCTCTAGGTATAAATTTTCTTGAAATTTTTTCTTGAATTCTATCTATAACAAACAATTATCCTAATGGGTCAGAACCTAAATATCCCACTAACACTCTGTTAGTACAAACAATATATAGGATGCCAACATGTATTTTTTCTCAAGAGGAGTCCCCTAGTGATCTTGAATCCTATAGATGGACTCAATCCAGAACTATACAACCTTTATTCAACCTTTCCTAGAAAATATGGAGGGTAGTACAACTGAAACACTTTGGAAATATCAAACATACCTAACATGGTCCACCCTATGTTAGGTTCCATAATCTTCATAAAATGAGTTATGAAATAAAATAAATTCTCCTCTAGAATGTGACCATAAACAACAAGTTTATTTGGCCCCAATTCTAGGGGAGTATACTTAGTGACATCCCCTTGTCACCCAACTAGCACACGTCATCATGGTTGAATATTCTTACAATTCTTAGAGCATGTATTAGAACAGATAACATAAATCTTCCTCAATTTACATAAAATATGTTACAATAATGACCATAAAAAACCAATTTCATATACACAAACCTAAAGATCTTATTCAAACAAAAAACACTACTCTCAAACATTCCTACAACGGGCCATGGCCAGCATGGGGTAAACCAAATTATAGAGTCATAATTAAATATTTGAAAAAATTTTATGCCATTTTAACTTCACATCAAGAATCTTACACATTTGAGAACCTTCATATCATTAAAAGTTGTTACAAAAAACAATTTAATTCTTTACCAACTCTTCATTTATCAAAAATTTTATAACTATTCATTAATACTATTTCACTTTACCCATTTTTATCGTCATTAATAGATATTACATTCATTGAATTTCAATGTAATATGAAATAAATTCTACCCTTCACATCCCACAAACCCTTTTTATGTGTTACTATTATGATGCATGCTAGCTCTATCCCTTGGTTTCTATAATGATGAATGAATACACAAACTTGTTCCTTTCTATCCAAAAAAATATCATAAAATAATTAAATAACAAAACAAGTTTATCCCCCAGTGCTGATATATCGTTCTAATGTAACAACAAATGTAATGAATAAAAATTCCAACCTTAGGTTCTTTAGTTTTCCCTCATACATGGGTAAGCTACTTCCCTGAATGAGCTCATTTCCAAGTCCTGGAACTTTTTATTCTCTTATATACCATCCCAAAATAATAATCTATTGAGTTGAACCACTATAAAACCACTTTATAATGTATCCAAAATGGAGGCCCCTAAACCAGTGCCTTTACCCGAGATACCACATTACGTCAGGAACAGCTTCTCGTACACCAGAGGATGTTGACTAATACCAAGGGTCTAAATAAACACATGGGAAACAATACAATCATTTTCAAAGTAATCCCAAAGAGATAATAACAACACGTATAAGAAAAAATATATAATTTCAAGTAAACAAGCATTATTAATCATTTCAAAAAAATTTGTAAAACCATGACCAGAAAATAATTATTGTATGTCATGCTAGCTATGTAAAAAGTGATGAAACCAAAAATAAATACCAAGGGATCCATTCCCAAAATAGTTCATAACATCAATTCCAGATACCTCATCCACACACTTCTCATGATCCAATCAACTCCCTAGTATAGGTTACTGTCCCTTATCTAGAATTAAAATCATGAAATCTTCTTGAGTACCCAATAAAATCCCAAAAAATGTGTCAATACAACTCATTAGGCCACCACTTAATGTATATACAAAATATATAGTTTAAAATCATAGTGCGTGAATGTACTATATAAAATTCATAGCAAAAAAATACAACTCATGTACCATCAGTTAACAATACTCATATTGTCCATTTAATAACATAATTAATTTTCATCACTTGTTCCTTGGGTGAGGAATTCATATCAGTTACATTGTGGCCTATTCCAGTCGTTTACCATAAATAAAGGGAATAAACCATGTTCCAAATCTCATTGGAAATTGAATTTTCATAAATAATTACAACACACTTACCATGGAGCATCAGTCTAGGTAGTCTCATAATATGTGATTGTCAGTGGAATAAGGCCTCAGTCCCCATGCCAATACCATGCATTAGGGGATGGGGTTTATAACATCGACCTAACATGACGCATTGGTGTATAACCTCATGTCCAATAAATCTCAACTACCAATCAATGTGAACATTTTTTTCATTAATCACATATATCATTCCACTAACATTAAACAATATATACATATAACACATTAAAATCACATTTCATATAACATGTGAAACATCATAAACACTTATCCCAATATAACCTTTACAATTTACTTAGCACTATCCATTTAAACCATTTCATTTTCTATTCCATAACCCATTTAGCATAATCAATAATTCTAAAACATTACCACATTTAAAATATAAATCAATTCATAAGAATTAATCCATTTAACACATTCGACAATTAAATATTTTTACCCTTTTAACATGTTCATAATTTCACATGCTTTAAAAAACATATGAAATTAAAGTACAATTCATAATTCCTTTAGAAAAATCACTACATTTCATCCATATCAATCCATATTAATACAACCAATCACTTATTCCATTAACAATGTCTACACAAGATATATCAATTTTCCCATTTTAGCTCAAGTAATATATCAACATGTTCATAAAGGTATCTACATTTTGACAAGTAAATTCTATTCTAAAAAATATAGTTTTTTCATGTTCTGTATTGTATGAACACCCCATGGATGGACTAAAGTAGACTAGTCAACCAAAATGAACCCCACAGGGATCCTGATTTTTTAATTCATCATTTAGCCAATAATTATACCTAATCCATTTCAATGTATCAAATGAAAAATAAGAAAGAACCATTAACTCAACCACAATTGAAAAAATCAACATAAAGACTATGGGATATAACATTCATACCACCTAACTCGAATCCATAGACGAATACACTCTTAAAATGATCCTTAGATCCAAATTCTAGCACCCTTTGATGCAAAAACCTATAATCCATTGAAAACAGAGGGTTTTAGGTATTCTGATGTGGAAGAAAAAAACTACATTCCATAATAATACAAAGATAACCAAGAGGAAAAAAATACATAACTAGTGCTTCGATCCGTAACCAATGGAAATCCAAACATCCAAGAATCAATGGAGTATAACTCTTGGGAAACCCCTGTTGTTTTGTCTTGGTATTATGGTTTGAGGAAGAAGAATGTGAAGGAAAATTTGGTGCAACACATAAAATTTTCAGGGGGAGGGGAATGGTAAAAACCCCATTTTAATGGGGCTAATGGATTGACAGAATGGTTTTCCAAAATATGAATGAATCGTGTGGGCGCCTAATTCAAAGTGGTGTTCATCTAACATAGTTACCAAGATATTCTACTTGGTTTAACAAACCATGCTATACCGTGATAAATGCCTCTATCGAAATCTACATGGTTTGGATTTCCCCCCCTAAATTTTTTACATAACCATGCACCCCTCCACCAAGATAAGACAATTTTGTAACATGGTTAGTTCTAACAATGCACCAATTATACAATATGCACAAGATGTCCAACATCCACTTTCTTCAATATAATGAACACCTGGGACCCCCAAGCCTCCTCATACAATCAATAAACATTCCATAACCCATATGGATGATATTTAAGTTTAAAAATGCAATATAGACATGCCTAATGAATGTCGGGGACTTTTACAAAATAAGCCATTTATTATCATATTCTACTTAATCTTAATATTGTTATTTCTTTTATTTATTTAATATTAGTGAATATTTATTCAGGGTGAGAAAATATTGGTAATATTAACATAAAAATGGTGTTTTTATAAATTACTAAGTATTTAATATAGTTATTAAACACATAAAAAAATTATGTTCATTCAAAATTATAATCATATTAGTATTTTTGTCCCCAAATTATTCAATGATAAACTTATATAAAGCTGGTCATGTTGGTAGATAAACTGACCCAAACAAGAACATGATATAACTCGAAGGGTGAGTATGTGTGAAAAGTGTATAATATAATTATAAAATAAGAATAATGATATAATTTAATTGATTTTATATTTTATATTTATATTTATCATTGTTTTTAAAATGAATTAAACTTTATATGAAAAAAAACATGTTACTTTAAGATAGATGTACTCCACATAATAAATGATTCATGTTTTCATATAATGATGAAGAGAAGAGAATTATGTTTGGTCAGTATTTTTCAATTTATTATAATAATTTTCTTATAATTTTAAAAATTAATTTTCAATTTCATCAATGTAAAATTTGATGTTAGGTTGTAGTGAAAGATGGAGGACATTATTTTGTGGACCTAGTTTTCCATAGAATGCATGATTGAAATTATATTGATTTTTTTGGTTTATGAAGATGAACAAATATTTATTTATCCATTAAATTATAAAATTTATTTAAATAAATTATACTAATCTCAATTTTTAACAATTTATATGGTTTTTTAAGAAAAAATTTAAGAAGAAAAGGTGAGGCGTAAGTGTAATTAAAGTAGATAGATTGAATTACCTATTAATGACCCTTATAATTGATATACATATTATAAAATTTAGTGAATAAAAAATTTATTAAATTAAAGGGATATTTATGATTGGAAAATTGGATTTGAGTAATTTATATAACTAAGTGAACATGGAGAATTGAAAGTGTGGAATTGAACAGCATATATAAGAGAAATAAAGTAAAATTTTGTGAATACTCTTTTATTTTCAATGATATCAATACAATATTTATAGAATAATTACATAAATTGTTTTAAATAATATATTTTAGGGTGTACTTGGATCTATATATAAAAAAAATTATTTACACATAAGTCATTTATTATTATATTTTTTTACTTTTATCTTTTTTTTCTTTTCCATTATATCTAGTTTTTTCCCATATAATAAATTTTCTTCTAAACAAAAAAATTTTCCCAACATAAAAAATACTATCATGTTGAAAAAATATTAATCTCTATTTAATATTCCTTAAAATATAAGGGGGAGAAAATTGTCTCTTTAATTTAAACATTACATATATTACAAAAAAGGATTGTTGTTGAAAAATTATGTTTTAACCAATATGTGTTCCTAATATAATATATCATTTATTAAAATTAAATAATATATTCATATAGGTGATTAGAGATAAAATTTTTGCAGTTATTTATAATATAATATTATAATAAAATAGATAAATATGACACTATATTAATAATAAAATTCATTTAAATTAATTCTTTCACCATTAAAATGTTAATTTACATTAATCATAATAATAAAAAATTTATACAAATAATGAAATTGACTATTTTTCCAAATATAAATGTTAATATAAAATATTAAAACCATTTCCTTTTAATTATTTTCTAATATTGAAAAAAATTCATTTTATGCACATAAAATCAGTTTTTAATGTGAAATTTATATATGATTAAGAAATATTTTCAACATGGGTTTTATAAAGAATAAATAAAATTTTTAATTTAATTATATTAAATATTTATCCATATATATTTCAATAAGAATGGGATTTATAATTTATAAGTCATTTTTGTGCCATGAAAATGTCATAATTGTAACGATTTTTAAAAAATCATTCTTTTTAATATTCTCATAAAAAATAATAATTTCAAGATAATATCATTAAATAACACTATAATAGTGTTGGAATTATAATTTCAAAACCAAATTTTATATATCTAAATAAGAACTCATGAATTAATGAAATTATCAAGTGAATGAAATTAAAATATATTTGGAATATTACATTTGATTCAAAACTCCCTTATAAAAACAATGGGTATTATTAATTATAATTTTTATAATATTTTAATTTTTTAAAATATTTTAATCGTATGTATTTTTTATATGAGTATTTTTATCTAATATGTCATTTAATCTTTTAGTTTGTTTTTGTGTGTGGGAAAATCATCGTACCAAATGTTTATTTCAATGGATAAAATATAATAACTTATTTCGACATTTCAATTTCTTTATATAAATCCATCACATTAGACAAAATAATTTAATTGATAATTTTATTGTCCTAGTAAATAGATTTTTTCATTAATAATTTTTTTCATCAATGAATAAATTTATTTTATTATTTCATCCATGAAACCAATCAACTACTTAATGTAAATATCCTCCTTTAAATAACTTTGTTTTTAAATTTTTGTTACATGTAAATATTCTATGTAAAACTTGTTAGTTTCTTCCCTGATCAAAATAAAAATTATTTTTTTAATCATAACTACTATTTAGAATATAATATATATATATATATATCAACCCATACCCCTAATTGAAATCTCCAAACTATATATAATTCCAAACAAACATCATTTAATAAGTCTATTATTTTATCTTTAAATGAAATTTATTTTTATGCTCAATTATGCATATGATTTTATTAGGTATGAAACCATGTTTGGTTCAACATTAATGATGAAATATTCAAATTAAAAACTAACTCCAATAATCATATCCAATGATTTTGGCCACATTCTCGTGGATATATAGTTCCCTACTATATATTCGAAAAATAATGTTCATGTCATCTATTAGAATCTAAACATAATTTTTGAATCTTCTTGATCTATTCCACTAAACAAGATACATTTATATACCATTAATTTTATTTTCAAAAGATGTATCAACCAGAAAAATGTCATCCAATTACCCCTTTTCACTATCAAATTCCCGTAAAAAATTTTTCATATTAGTTACTAGTGTAGCCTCTGAAATTACGGTTCCACCCAAAGAATCATCCAAAACATGATTCTTCTAGGTCAAATAACATTGATTCACCAATTAAACAACATTTAATAAATGGTATTAAAATTTAATATCCGTAATTTTTTATTCCTTTCTAATAAAATTCTCACAAAAATAACATTCAATCATCATATGACATATTTATTTTTATCTTACAATTTTAAAAATATTGAATTTTAATCTACAAATAATACAAAAAATCATACATTTGATTTTACCATTCACTGAGCATATCATTAACATAATTTTTGGAATATGGTAAAATTCATTAATTTTTGAGACTATCAACATTTTAAAGATTACCAAACCATATCATCTTCAATTGTTTATTTCCAACTATATATATATGAGTACTATTGAAAATGATAGATTTTGTGTCCACATTAAATTCCTAAATAAATTTATTCATTCCATAGTATTTATACATTCATTAACCCTTCTCATAAATAATTATATTTGTTCATTTACCCACATAATTATAATATTGTGTTCATGGATTTATCTTTTCATTCAAGAAACCATTTTTCTAAATGTTAATGATGATTAAATTTACTCTCAATTTTTAGATTATGAATTTTAAAATCCAACAATAATACATATGTTAAATGGAATTACACATAATGTATACATAATATAAATTAGTCATATACATCAAAATTTGCACCCATATTTATCAGGTACCATAACTAATGAAAAAACACAACTAAAGTGAAATATCAGGATACATAATGGGGGAAGGTCCACAAATATATACTTTTATTAAATAAAACATGTGAGATTTGGGATTTTATACATTTAGCATAAAATAAAACCCTATTTAATTCCCAAAACTGAAAAAACACAAAATTTCAGTTAAATATGATCATAGTTTAATATGATACTACATCTCTCAACCATCATATTTTTCTTTGTAAGATGATTGAGCTTATAATGGAATAACTATGGTCTATCAAAAATTGAGACACCATAAATTAAAACTATATATAATTGTTAAGTTATATATATTTTTGCATCTATTAATCCATATTCATCCACCATAGAACACTATGTAAACATTGGAAGTCTATTTTCAAAGCTAGTATTATATCAATCACTGTCACATTTTCCCTTGGAAATTATGTTGTTTTATTTCATAAAAAAATTCTATGTTTATTCATCTTTTGGAGGCACCCATTATTTACCTATAAATTAACATATCCCACTTTAATAAAAACATTAATCATCAACCAAATTAGAAATTTTGAGAAATCAGGTCACATATTTCACCATGTATCCATTCTCTACCATAAAATAGAATGATATTATTTAATTAGTCACAGATTGGACAAGTAAATTTTAAAAATAGGACAAAATGGTGCTTTTATGAAATTTTGACCCTTAAAAGATGATTTCCTTAGTAAATATTCTTTAGGACCCCATAAATCCTTCTTTATATGTAATTTTCCAAAACTATAAAATGTAGTTACTAGACACACATATTTTACTTTGATTATATCTAAAGATATATCATCCCATTATTTCATTTAAGATACCTTCTTAGATGACCATCCACATCATTCATCATAAGTTCATTTAAAAAAATCATTAACATACAATCTACAGAATTCATAATTTAAGATCAGACTAAACATTTTCCACAAATATCAAATAATTTTTTCCATAATAATTACACAACATATATACTATAGTATCCCATTATTTTGAAATCCATAAAAACTGAAAATACTCTCAAGAAGCATCTATGAATTTTTCCACAATTAATTTATTCTTCCCTTAGAAAATAATTAAATTATTCATTTTTTATAACATTAGTCATACCTAGGTAAACATCCTATTTAATAAACCTAAAATCCTCAACACTATTTACATGTTATAGTATTAACCCAAATATATTACATGGATATCATAAAATATATTATGTATTCACATCATGCTTTTTTATGGAACCATTATATTTTAGTGACATCATTAACAAAAGATGTACTATAATATCCAGTCGTTCCAATTCTACAAAATCCTTTTTAGATAACTCAAGTTAGCATAACATCAAGGACTATTTGAATTATATGATCCTAAGTTATTATTATATTTTTGAAAAAAATATTTTATCAATCAAATATAACTATAACATACTATCATTTGAATAATAACATTTTCTGAATGAAAACCACAACTAAAAATAAAATAACATCAAATAAAATATTTATGAAGAATTTTAAGTTACCTTAGAGTGTGTTATTAAGGGATTAAACACCAAAATTGTAACCTTTATATGAATCAACTTGTTAATGATAATCAAAACTATATTGGATGATTCTTCGAGTCAAATCACCAATCCACTGGCCTACAAACTGAACTTGTTGTGGAAATCCATTGTTATCCATAAAAACACCATATACTATGTGTACCAAAATATAAGTATTGTCATATAATACTCACCACACAATGTCATACTCATAGACAACACCAGATAACTTACATCCTTACATGAATTCAACCAGAATAAATTATTAAGGAATAGACAATCAAAAATCATTGTCATTCTATATGGTGTCTTACAAAATATATAAGAATAATACATATATCATTAAAATTATATCGTATAATGATTTAAAATTATTTTGATATAAAAATTAGGTAGGGATTGTTAAAAATGTTTATTATTTTATAATTCCATAGTCCCTTTTTTTATAAATTTTGGTACCTAAATTATTTTTTATGAGTTTTTAATTGATCAAGACTGTTAGAAAACACATTTTTATTCGATGAGATCCCTCCATTTATATAGGATACCATGGATACATTATATCCTTCAAAAACATTAACACTTTCTTTATGGAAAATTTCAAGATATGTTATTCTTATATAATACATGATGATTATCATAATACTATATGTTTAATTAAATCCATTATATTGTTTCATCATCTGCTAATTAAGTAGTATATTGATCAACTTTATACAACTAGAAAAGTCATATGGATGATCACATAAACTATATCACTAACATCAACTATCCAATATTCCTTTTTTCAATGCTAGTTCAGGATCCCATTATTCATCACTGTTTTTTCATCTATGTATGAATTTTATTTAGTGAATATGTTATGGTGAACCTTATAAATTTTTTTATGTAATCAAAATGATTGACATTGTTGGTTCAATAATTCATCATGTTGCATAATTATCGTTGGTATCATAAATATCAGTGATGTTTTCGAGGACATAATGATCCTAAGGGTCATATGATTCTATATTCCTTATTATTTTCAATATTTTTTAAATTTCATCCATCCAGATTATATATTTCATTTCAGTTTCATGTGTTATTTGTATTAGAAGATGTGAGAAAATGGTAGGTATCATTAGGGAGTATGTGGAATTGGTATCTTTAAATTCACTAGTATCTATAGTGTCTTTGACATTATTCGGGGTTCTGTTATTTCACATTCCTCTTGTGTCATACATGATATAATATCCAATAGTGTCACACCATTTTTTGTTTCATTAGAATCACTACGGATTAAGGATCATTTGTGTCATCAAATATTTATGGGTATTTGTATTAAATTTATTCATAACATTTTGATTTTAATTTGGAGTGTTAGTGTTATGGAAATATTTTATTTTTCCCATCACATTGATAAAATTGAAATCCTAACCATATTTATAGGAAATGTCCTTTTTGTATCCATTAGTGTTATGAAACTCTTCATAGTTGTTTTGTTCATTATGTTATCATATTAAAAATTTATTTGGATCACACAAATGTTTTATTTGATATCACTATTGCAGTAATTTTAACTAGATTTTTCTTTATTATTGGGGTCAATGAATCTAATGATTAAAATTTCATTCGTTGATTAAATTCAACTTTTCATAATTTTGGGGAATTTGGAATTTTCATTTCTATAACTGGATTCTTGGTAATTGTGATTTTTTCCATTTTTCATTTTCAATGACATAGCTAGAGTAATATACCAAATTTTCTAAAAAAAATACTATATTCAACAAAGCAATACATTTGCAACGAGTGATAAAAAAAGAGGATGTACAATAAAAATATTATTATTAAATAATTATAACACGTCCTTTGAAATGAAGGGTATAAATAAGATTAACCACATTCTGAAATAAATGTATTGATTATAATCTATAAAAAAAAATTGGTTAATTCTTTGGAAATAATTATTCAATATTTTTAATTTGATTTTATTATTAAAAAAAATACTATATTCAACAAAGCAATACATTTGCAACGAGTGATAAAAAAAGAGGATGTACAATAAAAATATTATTATTAAATAATTATAACACGTCCTTTGAAATGAAGGGTATAAATAAGATTAACCACATTCTGAAATAAATGTATTGATCATAATCTATAAAAAAAATTTGGTTAATTCTTTGGAAATAATTATTCAATATTTTTAATTTGATTTTATTATTAAAAAAAATACTTCCAACAAGGAAGAATATTATTTTATTTGAGTGAATAATATAAACAATTTATAAATTTTTGAAATTATATCCCACTAAAATTATTTCATTTTTGTAATTTCATTTTCAAAATTAGATTATGGTGATATTTAAGTATTTTTTGGAATGTATTTATTTTTCATCTAATAGTGAAAATAACTAAATTATTGAAAACTATATCTTTTTAATGTATATATATATATATATTATATTTTGTAATTTATTTCAAATTTAATTAATTTTCATTTTCTATAATGTATTTTTAATTTTCAAATTAATGTTAAAATTTAAATGATAATAAATAATATTTTCTACATAAAAAATACATTTTTATGAAAATTTAAATTTCATTGTATTTTTTTAGTTTGACTTTAAATGAAAATATTATAAATATTGGTTTGGAATAATGAAAAATGGGTTCTATATATTGATTTATGAATTCCATATTTGGTAAATATGTCCCTTTGATTTTTGATCATTATAAATAGTATACATTGTATTTTTTATTTCCTTGGTAAACTCTAAATAAAGTAATTATGGTTAAAATAAAATGAAATTGTATAAAAATACACACTAACGAGTTACCAAATTTAATTTTATGATTATATATCATCCATAATAGTCAATAAATATAATATTTTTCATTTGTTTGTATCATTACAAGAGTTTTATTGTTTTTAATTTCTCTATACAATGAATAGCAAAAAATTTAATTCTCGTAGTATTATTATATTGAACTTATTTATATAGTTATTGATAGAAGATATATTTGTTTGTAAATATTAATTTTAATTATAAATTTTCTATATTTATGATAATTTTTTTCATTTTTAGTGATTTAATAACTACCTTAAATGGTTATGTAATGGTCACATAATTTGTGTTTAATAAGAAAACAATAATAAATTATTTTAAATAACGGATTAAAATAATATTTAATGAATGATATTTTCTTATCCATAATTTTTTAATAAAAACATGAAAAATTATAGATTGTTTTTCATTTTCTCTAAATTTAATTATATTATTAATATTATCTGTCAAAATAAATGTATAGTTCGAATATTTACATGAATGATATTTTATAATAAATAATAATCCATCAAATGCTTTAAAATTCCATGAAATCCTATATTTGGACATGTGACTTTGATATGATTTAAAATATTAACCATGATCCATTTATAGTCAAATTTTTCTTTTATTTGAATTATATATACTCGTGATGATTTAAAACATTTTCATCGTGGTATTTGTAAAAAATGGATAATGAATTTAAAAAAATAGATAAGAATATAAACATAATGTATCCTATTTTATATATTATTGGATGATATTATTTATACCAATTCATATACTATATTTTAATCATATAAGTTTTTATGCATATTTCCATTAAAATAATTTTATATTAATGAAAACCCATTAGAAATAAAAATAATTCCCCTATAATCATTATAAAAGGGAACCCAATATACACTTTTATCCACACATAAAGAATAATTTTATAAATATAATTCCTCCCAAAATTCCTTTATAGCTTTTACATGCATGTTTTAGAGGATTTTTTTTGTACAATATACTAACCATATAATTCTTAAGTAGTAAAGAAACCGAATTTGTATGAAGATGATATATATTTCTTGATCAATATTTTCTATTTGTTTCTTTATATAAATCAATAAAATATTCTTCAACTATGTTTAAGTAAAATAAATAGTCTCATATCTTTATTGATATGTTATTATTTTAATTACATAACCAATATCAATCCCCTCATCCATTAAATGGGTAATTATACCATCATTTGTGTGTATTTCCATCTTCTATATCACGAGAATTTCAAATTCGATTTCCATCCCCAAATCTCACATTTGTTTATAATTATATAATTAATATTAATATATTACTTTTATTATATATTTACCATTCCATAATGATAATATATCATATATGGTCCAATTATCACATTTAAATACTACCACCTCCATGAAGGGATGTTATTCTTTTTTCATTACCACGTCATATTGAGGATTAATATAAGTTTATCTAAAGTAATAAAAATATATTTTTTATATAATAAAAAAAATATAATGTTATATTAATACATAATTTAATTCAAAAATTAACATTTTCAAATGGAAGTAATACTTATGAGAATGAGAATCCATACATTTACATGATTTTAACATAGTTAACATTTCATTAACACAAATCGTGATTGGATTTTAAAGTATAATTGATGTATGAAAATTATTATTAGGTCATGATTATTATTAATGGGATAATGGATTAATGAAACCATTGACCATATTCATCTTAACGAATCCATTTTGGAAATATGAACCTAATATCATTAAAATGTCTAACATGAACACAATAGATCAAGTAATTGGTTTAAACATGTAAAAAGATAAAATAAATGGAAAAAATTGAGAAAATGATTTATAAAAAAGCGAATAACAGAAAAAAAAAATTATTTATATTTATAATGAACAAAAATGATCATTCAAACTCATGGTAAGTGACTAATTTTAATACATAATTCCTTTAATATTTCACTTCATTCAATATTATTCCAAGCCAATATTTTTCAAAAAATTATTTTTTTTAAAAAAAATTGACATAAAATAATTTTAATATTTTTTAATTCTATTTTTATATTTAATTATAATTTTTTAAAGTGGTATTTTGTTACATATTTTATATAAATGTGCTTGTTCTTTCATTACAAATTATAAAACGAATAAAATATTTAATGTATACGGAGACAATGACTATCCATGTGATATAACGATTACTTAATATCATACATCCTTTATAAGATTACATGTTCCTTCGAAAAAAAACCATCAATACATATTTTGTGTTTATTTTAATATAGGTTCATAAAATTTAATTGATATTTCAATATTCGAAAAAAATTTATAATAGGGAAATGAATATTGTAGTGAATGTGATGATAATACTGTAAGAATCCATGTTTTTTTATTATCTTAAAGTTCATGGGAATTATTTATGGTGATTTATGGTTCATTTATAAACACATGATATGTGGTCCCCTTATAAACCAAGCATATGTGGATATGTTATAAACCATGGATGGGTGTTTCCATTATAACCCAAGGATGTGTGGTCCAATGATAACCCTACAATGCATTGGGTATTAATTTAGAACATATATCTATTCATTTTTTATGGGATAAAGAAAATGATACCCCACATTACATATTATTTCTCATTATTTTATATGATGTTTTTTTAAATATGTTATTTATCAATTCATGATAATTATTTTACATTTAAACTGATATATATGACACTTTTTGGGGGGAAAGTATAACTTTTTTTAGAGAAAATGATGATAATTTTATAATTAAATGAAACCATTAAATTATTTATTTATTCCATTTAGGATTTTATATTATATTTTAATCAAAATAATTATATACATAAGTTATTTCAGAAATAATTAAAATTTTATGTCAAACGCAAAATTTAATTTTGAAAATGTTAATATTTATATAATTATTCATAGACTAACATTTTTTTCTTTGTTTTTATGTACATTACTATTTTTTTATTCACCTCCCACAGTTGAAATGTTTTTCATTAGTTTTAATCGACGAGTTAGAATAATGGTGAGGATATGATGACAGTTGTGAATATTTTTTATTAAAATTAATCTTAGTACTTATTAAATAATTATTGAGAAAAAATTGATACTAAATAATATTTCACACTTTTTCATCTAATGAATTATTAACAAATACATATAACCTAAAACAAAAAAACCAGAATATAATTGGGAATGAAGGAAATTGAATTATTGTTTAAATTTAATATAATATATAATTTTTATGAGTTGGTCCTTATATTTATTATCAAAGAAAGGATTTGGAAACCAAATAGATTATGATGATATTTTGAGAGGTGCTCTTTAATTTTATGGATACTAAAATGGGTATGTGAGTTCTTTTTAAAATCAAATATTCATTTTTATATGAACCATATTTATGTTTTATATGTTAGTATTTTATGGTGATAAATGAGATTTTGGGTGACATGTCACTGGATTAATGATTATATTACCATTAGTTATAATTTGAAGGATTATATTAGTATAATTATGTAATATTATTGGGAATATCAGATGAAATGTATGAAATTACCATTAAGATTTAAAATTATCTAATTGGGTAGTCATTAAGGATATTTTTTATGATTTTAATGTTAAAATATTATTGATTTTATATATGTACTACCTTTATATTGAATATATAAATTTTATCAAGGAATAACTAAATTCAATATTTAATTATAATCATCCCTACATATTATAGATATTTTATCATGATGAAAGGAAAAGGATATCTCAAAACCATTATAACACTTAATGATTTTTTGTTCATCACTATTTTGGGAATATATACCTCAAATAATGTTGATAAATTTTTTAAAATAAAGATCACATATAAGAAAAAATTTTACTTTTCCAACAAAATTTTATTTCAATAAATTTTTTGTGGCTAATGGAATTTGTTTTACTTGATTTAAAAAATCTCAAATAGTCAATATTATTCATTAAATTAAATAATGAATTAGATACCACTATATCTTAAATGGATACATTGAAATCTAGTTCAATGATGAATAATATATCAATAGCATAGTGAAATATCCTGATATAATGATTTATGGGGTGAATAAACTTCTTATGATATAAGTGTTAATAAAGATTGAGTTAAAATTGATTGCTGATAAAAGAATATAATTGAATTAGATGATAAATCACTTTTAAAGGATTTAAAAAACATTATTTAATAACATGTTTATCAATGGTAATATGAATCATTCAAAATATTATGATAATTATGAAACATTATATGATATATTTTTTTGAATAAATATAATCATATGTAAGAAGAAATAAATAAAATATAAATTTTTTGGTGAAATTGTGATAATTTTTATAGAAAATCATTTTATGTAAATTAATAATGTTAACAATAAACCATTTATTTAAAATATGTTGGATGGAAGGCATTTATGTTGTTTTTGTTTTATTAAAAAATGAGATGCCTAGAATGAAATTGAAGTTAAAATCTGATTCTATGATTAGTTTTATGTATTATGGTGTTATTAATATCTTGGATAATGTCAATGGAATTATGTTAAAATATTTTTAATAAAAAATGAAAACACCTCACTTTTTGAAAGGACAATGGGATTAAACTCATAACCAATGAGAGACAATGGTGTATCACTGACAATTTGCATATAAGGAATCCAATATAGTATGAAGTTGAAATTTTTATTATGATGATGTGGCGAACCTCTGTTCGATCATATATATATATATATATATATATATGAGACCGATATTTTATTTGGAGATTATGTGATTAGTGTTATTTCAGTAAATGATAACTATATAATTGTGGGAACATTATATGGCTATGGAAAAAATAATTTAACAGGTTTTATTTGAGCAATAAACGTAAAAGTATTTTTTGGAATCATATGTGGAACTATAATGATTCATTTAATTTAAGGAAATTATTATAATATATGTGAGATTTTAAACTATGTCATATACATTTTTGGAAGGTGACATTAAGATAGTGTGATTTTTTTGGAGAAAAATGTTCAACTCATCTTGGAAGAATATGTGATGGAATATTTCTAATATTTGGGATTAAATATAAGTCATGAGTATTTTGATGAATTTTATTTTTATTTTTCATTCAAATGTTATAATATGAATAATTCTTTATATTTTTATGTATCTTGATATTAATGATTGACTGTGTCGTTGGTAGGTTTTTCTATTTTTGAAATTATCTTACCTTGTTCTAGCTTTACTAAGGTTTTTTTAATGTATCATTTAGAGAGGTATAATTTTATATGCATTTTTTATGTATATGATATTGTGAATGTTAATTTTAGTCATTCAGGCCTGAAAAAATCATCTTTAATGTACCCCATCTAGTAGAAATGATGATATTGTGGTGGAAATTGATTAATGGAGGAAATAATATATATCATGTAAGAATGATTCCCTATGTTTTTATTCTATATGGTTTCAAAACTCCTAAAATCTAGTAAAATGATTCTTGAAGAGAAATATTATACAATTACATTAATTATTAATGAATTGATATAATTTTTTAATCTACTTTTTTTATGGTTTCATAGCCATTGGAATCCTCACAATCACTCACTTTTATCAAATCAACGATCCTTATCACTCACAATAATTATTTAGAAATAAGTTTTATTTCATGTCAATATTCTCAATTCACCCCAAATATTTATTATTTGGAATCCATTGTGTGTGTTATTGATGATGACTATTATATTTTATTTTCCTACTTTTCAAGTGAATTTTATATTATCTAATTTCATGATGTAGGATTTCAAGAAAAATATGTAAAAATGTAAAATCATTGTTTACTGAGAATATATTCAAACTATTTGTATGAAATTTACTAATTGGTATGATATTTATTATCATTATATTTTTAAAATAATGGATATGGTTGAAATCATAAACAATACACAACACCGAGCACTAATAAATTTATAATAGACTATAAAAATATTATTTTTGAAATATTGCTATGGAATTTGTATTTTTTTAATAATATTAACCAAATTTCAAAATATATATAAAAATATTAATTAATTAATATTTGTTTAATTCTTATGAAATAATCATTTATTAATTGTTAAAATAATTTTATTATTTAATAAACTTTCATTAAAACTGATATTATTAATTTTTATGAGAATATAAAATAAATAATTTCAAGGAATTTTGGAAATGATATATTAAAAAATGATTCTATTTTTAAAAATTAATATTTTAAATTTATCCTAGGGTGAAATTGTTTTAGTTTCCAGAAAAGATTGATTTTAAAATGAATATAGAAAATACCAATATTTTTAGAAAAAAATATTTTATTTTAGATTATATAGAATTTTATAATATAATATGGATTATTTTAAAATATAAATAATTTTTTTTATTCATAATAATCCAATTATGGTTTTTTAAATGAAATGTGTACATTTTTTAGTATAAAAATATATTATAATTTAAAATTAATTTATATGAAATTGTATTATTAATATATTTTTTTCCATTAAATATTAATAAAAAATATTTCACATATATATTTTATCTAACATGAAAAATATTTCCATGTCACGAGGTTAGAGGCTCGAACTTGTTTGAATGGTCTCATTTAATTTTTTAAATTATCAATACTAACCATAAAATTATTTTTATAATGGTAATGGAAAAATTTGTTAATTAGTGTTAAAAGTGAATTTTTAAGGACTAATAATTGAATTTACACTTGACTTATTTTAATATTCAAATTATATTTTGTTCATAACAATAATGAAGTCAAATAAATGTCTATCTGATTCAATTTTCCTGGATTTTTTCCCTTTATATTTTTTAATCTAAACAAAAGTAAAAAATTTCATTCTATTTGTTTTATTTTATACATATTTTTTAAATAAGGAAAAATTGAATATTTTTAAAGTTTAAATACTCACATTAAACTAATGTAATTTTATTAATAATGATATTTTATTTTAAATTTGTACTTGTCATATAATTTCCTTATGTTTTTACGAAAGAATAACATAGTACTTGCGCAACCAGAATAAAATTACCTTAAAAATCCTTAAGTAATATAATTTTGTTAACTTGTTTTTATTACATGATTTCTTATGATAAAAAATACATATAAGATAATTTTTAATGAAATATATTCAGATTTAATTTTTTATATTTTTATTTTAAAATTCATATTAATGAAATTGTTCAACAATTGATATTAATAGTATCTTTAAAAAATAATATATTATTAAATGAATTAAATTTTTTTACTATTCAATATTTTTTTGTGTGATTATAATATTATTTAATGTTTTTATTTTATGCGGGTTATGGTACAATTTTTCTTTTATAGTAAATATATCAACCCCTGATGATTAAAAATCTAGTTACTCTGGTAAATTTCAAAAAAGGATAAGTCAAGTTAAAATAATGTGACAAGTGTCTAAAAATAATCTATAATAACCTAAAAAAATTTTATATTATTTGATTTAGACCCATATTCATTATATTTTTTAATTATATCAGGTTGGATCCATTTTTTTGTGATTATTAATTCTTATTTATTTAATATTTTATGAAATCCTATGAATGCCCAAATTATTATATGTGGAATCACGCTCCCCATATTTTTAAAAATTCAATAAAAATATATATTAGAAAATATTTAGCCAAATTACGTCTTTAATTACCTTACCATGTACCAGAGGCTTCATTTTGCTGTCATACAATCTGCAGAGGGACTAATTTTTATAGAAAAAGTGTTTTCCGGATGACGATCTGTAGTTCTAAATCATGAATTTATTTTTTATTTCAACTAATAAATCCATAAAAAAATTATTATAAATGGATAAAATATTATAACTGTTAAAATACATATTTTTTTATATTTTATGTTATTTTAATAACTTATATAAATATTCTCAACCACAAAAATGTGAAATTAAATAGTCAATCGTGTGTAAATCTGACTACGCCCTTGCGAGTCAATATAATTCCTTTTTAATCCCCAAATATCAATGTTGGTTATAATGATTAATTTAAAATTTATATATGATATTTCTGAAATATTTATCAATATTAAAAGGTTATATATCATATATTTTTTTACTATTTCGTTCATTCAAAAATGATAATGTCGTTCGCCCATACGTGGGCACTACCACCTCTAAGATGTGAAGTGATTATTTATTTATAACCATATCAAATGGATGATAAATATAGTATTGTGTAAATATATAATATTTTGTATAAATTAAAATGATCAAATTATTATGTTAAAATAATACTTACCTTTATTCAACTTTGATCAATAAAACATTAAAACATTATTCAACTATATGTATGACCTACTATCTACATGATTTTATCATAGATTATTTTTCTTAAAAATAATTCAGGACTAGTTTTAAATGTATAATTTATGAAATTTCATTATTATTATTATAGATGTGATAGAATAATTTCAACCATGACCAAAATTAGTGTAGTCATTCCATTTTTGATATATGAGCCAAATATCATCAAAATGTTCACATGAATGTAATTAAATTATTAATTGAATATAATATGGATATAGATAAAATATAAGTAATAATAAACATGAAAATGGTTATTAATAATTTAAATAAGTAAATTATATATATTATTTAGGAGATAAATAACATACATGATGAACCTAACTCAGGGTAATGGATGTTTTTAAAAATTCCACTATTATAGTTCCCATTGAAATAATTTTTCTTCCATGCCCATTTTTTTTTAAAAAATATTATGGAAGTATTAATATGTATTTACAAAATTTAAATTAAATTTTAGGTTAATTTTTAATTTCATTCAATGGATTACAAAAGGGAATATTTGTAAATATTTTATATGGATAATTTTTTCTTTATTTTCAAAAATTCAAAAGGAATGTTAAATTTAATATTCAGAGTGAAAAATATTTCTCTACCACTATAACCAGAATATTATATTTTTATTCCATATTAAATTATTGTGTTTTTTATAAATTAATACCCTCCTTATTAGTACCTATTCTTTTATAAATAAAATTCCCCTCATTGTTGAATTAAATATATTATTATGAATTAGTGTTACAGAAAACATATTAACTTATTTTGATTTATTATATCCACTCGAATTTAAAATTCATTTTTTAATATTTACCATTGATTATATAGTCGTTGAATAGTTTTCATATGTTCAGCATAAATACAGTGTTTTAAAAATCTAATTTGCACTAAAAAAGGATGTGATGTCATCGACTAGTAGAATCATACCTAGTGAATCCCATCTAGAAGATCAACCAAATGACATTGAATCACTAAGATTAACTATTGATCAATACTAACCTGAAATCCAACAATATAGTCTTCAAAAAAAGCACTTATAGGATAATTTCAAGCTCATCGAGATCATTCCCAAACCATGTATTCCAATCCACCCCATGAAAGTTTAAACATTGTGAACCTTATCCTTAGAGGGTTATAAGGTGTAATAAATGATTATTTATCGATACTATAATAATATGAATATTTTTATTGTATATAATAATTATCATATTTCAATATTCTAATTCTTAACTCTAAAATGATTTTGATTTTGATATAGTGAAACAAAAATTATATTTTTCTTAATATTCTGATTTCATAAAGGCATTTATTTTGATGAATTAAGGTTTTTTTTTAAATTTATACTGTTTTAATAGAAAATTATTATTTAATAATATTTATTAAATAAAAATTATCAAATAATTTTGATGAAGAGAAACTTATTTTTTATAAGGGTTCAAAAACTGTAATTATGATCAAACACAACATTTCTTAATATATTTATTATTATTTTAAAATAAAAAATTAACATATTTATAAAATTATTTATATATATTGAATATTATTTTTCTGATTAGAATATCAAAATTACCCAATACATAATTTTTCATAATTTTTTGATAATCGAATTTTCTTGTAAAAATTATATACCATATAAATATATGGATTCTTTATTGACATCATGTGAAAAAAAAAACATAATAAAAAATATAAATAATATTCATGAAAAAATTATGTCTCTGTTTAATGTAATTTAATATTAGGTTTATTTTAATAATTTTACAAATCCATAAGGAATCCTCCCAACCATATAATATATTTTAATGTTTGAAAATCATTGTCTTAAGGAGATGACTCAATTACACATATTAAAGGTTATTATATTAATAATTTGGGAACATTGACATATAATTTAATAATAGAAACTCAATTTGGAAGAAAACAATTTCAAAATCCATTGGAAGGTTTGTGATATTGGTGATTTTGTTCTATATAGAGTCAAAAATCTATTTTTTAGAATAAAAAATTATCCTATCTATTTGTATATAAATCTCCACCAATGTCTTATCAAAAAACACTAAAAAACAAATAGAAAACATCCTTAATTTTCCCTCCCCTCTATAGGGTCCTCCCATGGTTCTCCCAATAACTCAAGGATATTATCCAAAGCCTTTGGAATAAAACAATCAGGGTATGTGATCTACCAGTTCCTTTTCATTCAATATCATATTTTATGTAATTTCACTTAATTTCCATTTTTCATGTTTGGATATATTCTTCCATATCCCCATTTAATTCAATTTGGTGTTTAAATAATTATTTAACCCTTTAACTCTCATTAATCACTACAATGAATCTTTGTGTAATGATTTTACAATTTTTTAATTTTTTCACGGGATCTCAAACTCTCTTATTTATTGAAGAACCAATTTTTGTCATGCCTTTTAATTTAAATATCTTCATATTGGGTTATGTTTTCCCATATCCCATTTATTTTCAATTTGAATTCTAAAGGATGATTTACCCCTTTCTCCCACAGTAATCCCTCCAAGGAACCATTGTGTCCAACTGTTACGAAGCCAAACATTAGTAAGAGATAATCTTATTCTCCACTTTATTCATTAATCATCATTATGTAATTCCTTTATTCTATAGTTAATAATGTTGGGATATGTTTTCCTATATCCCCCTTCATACACTTATGATGTCTAAATTTTTAAAGATCTTGTTCACTCTCATCAACTATTTCCATTAATATTTATGTTCCTTATTGTGATGCTAAAATTTCAGCACCCTTTTCAATGAAAAACTATTATATAGTGAATAAAAAAACACATTTCCTATCAAGGGTGTTAAACTTAATGATATTATACATATTTTATTGGGTGAAACATTTATATTTATTCAACACTCTTTAATCATGGAATAAAATATAGTTATAAATTATTCTATGAATTATGATCTATGTGGATCAAAATATAATGTGAATAAAATCAAAGTGATCGGGGAGCTAGAAATTATATATCACTCAAATAAATTATGTAATATTAAATCTCAAGAGAGTTCATTCAAGGAATTATCAAATAATCCTAATCCATCACTGAATACTATCCATCATTAGGTCTTGGCAGTTAGCCTTGAACAATGTTAAGAACCAGGTTTAAACATTACATATTATAGTTATTTTAAATCAATAATCCAATTCCGTTTTTGAAAGATAAATTAGTTTTAGATATTTTTAATTTCGAAATACCCTTAAAAATTCAATCCATACATTAAAATTTTTATCTTCTACATAGTATATATTTTTCCAGTAATAGTTGAGTATTTAAAATTAAACATGACAATATTCAACATGGATTATTCTTTTAACATAGCCACCCTTAAACCCTATGATAATTTTGGAAACATTGGATGAGAAAAAAAATGATATTCAGGGACATAAATGTATGAAAATAATCCATTAATTTGTGAATAATTATAAATTGATAATGGCATTTTCCCAGAGATATCCTTATCACCACTAAAAGTAACATATACATACATTGTGAAAACATGATATCTAAATAATACATAGAAATTATAAATAAAACATTTATAAAACATGGGACATTATTTTATTATCATAATTAATTATTATTATAGCCCTTGCATCAAATGTATTATTTGTTACTGTTAAGGCTACCATAAAAAACCCTTATAGTTTATTGTGGATGCAACCATCTTAGTTACACATAGAATAACCATTAGATTGAACTCTGAATATACCCAATGAATTACATGTAATTTTCATAACCAACCTTCATTCATTT
Organism: Viscum album; assembly: GCA_963277665.1. Lineage (NCBI taxonomy): Eukaryota > Viridiplantae > Streptophyta > Magnoliopsida > Santalales > Viscaceae > Viscum > Viscum album. Next base: position 1,814,641,983 of record OY728151.1, on the reverse strand, counting down.
ATAATGGATCCAAATTTCCTAAAAATATAACAATATTCATAACATTAACGTTATATAAAAACACTTGCATCATGAAAATCAATATTTGAGAAAAATAAATTATTTCAAAGGAATAACTACTAAATAAAAAGGAAATATATTCTTTGAAAATAAATTTTTAATACTATAAATGAGACATAAAATTGTTAAGGTCATATAATGTAATTTAAATCCCCAGAGTCTATAAAAATATTCTTTTCAAATTCTGTAAGAAAAGACAATAAAGAGGTGATTTTAAAGATGATCCCTTACTTAAAACATTACAGTGACCCATTTTGAAACATTTGAGAGAAATTATCAAATTTAATTTTCAAATAATTACATAAAATATAATTTCAAAAACACTAATATAAGTAGAATGATTTATAAATAAATTATTAAAACATATAAAATGTGGTTTCATTAGTCAACGAGTTCTTTGCATTTTTTTGAATATGTTCTTCACCTTTACATAATGTCCTGGATTATAATATTAGATTAAATAATTATATAATCCATATCATTATCCTCATATATTTTATTTATATTAGTTTTATTATGTAATTTTATGTCTATTTTGAAGAGTTATAAATATAAATTTCTCTATTTTGGGAGTGTCTGTTTCATGGTTAAATAGTTAGAATCTAATGTATATTTATGGATATTCTTTTGCAATGGGATTATTAATAACGAAGTTTGATTGTATGGTAATATTTTACCTATAGAAATTCATTTGGTCCCATATTTAATTCTTATTTCTTAAATGAGGATGATTTATTGGATAAAACTCAACTGATAATTTATTAGTTTATTATAGTGGGTTTTTCAACCATCATAACCTAGGTCAATTTTTTTAATATTATTGTGATGCCCCAAAAATCTAAAGTAATAAACTTGTATTCGATAGCAGGTATAACATGTGACACCAAGTGAAAATGGTATTATAATATTTGGATATATTATAATATATTTAAAATTTAATATAGATTCTTTATATTTCAATTCATGAAACATTGAGTAAGATTGTGTTACATGCAAGACCAACCCTCATTGATGTCTCATGTTACATGCAAGACTGACTTTTATAGAACAATAATATATTATAAAAATATAAGGAGATATATACATTCCATTAAATTAGAATTTATGAATAATAATAACTATCTTAAGAAAATAATGTTTTTTACCAATATATAATTGATTAATTGGTTTCAAATTAATTATAAATTAATATGATAATAAATTTAATATAAAGTGAATATTTTAATATAAAACTATTTTCATGCTCAAAAAGTTGTTTTACGCTAATAGATTAAATTAATTATAAATATTATGTGATATCAATGTAATATATATATATATATTATTCAATAAAATAATTTGGATATTTATCCATTATTTTTTTATATACATAAGATATGAACAAACTCTATTTTAGACTTAAAACCCCATATTTTTATAAAATAAATTTTACAACCTTTTAATAAAGAACCCATTTTAAATCTACATATTGAAACAACAGAATATTTTATATGTTTAAATAAAAATTATCTTTTTAATTGAAACATAATAATTTGGTTAGTGATATTTATTGACATTTCTCTGTAATATATCAATTTTTAATAAATATTTAAAATTACAGAATTTTAGTTCAAAATTATTTTTCATCTAATTTGTTTATATGGTTAAATTATACATATCATTGGTTTTATTGAAAAATTATATAATATTTTTATCAATCAATGTCGGCCACTTCTATGATTGGAATTCTGAAAAATGGATTCCATATATGTATCCATAATAATTTATATCATATATTAATACCATCATTTTCTTTACAAAAATATTAGTGATATCAATTAAAATTAATTACAATTATTATGTCATAATTAAGCATAATAAATGGGTAAAGCATTATCTTAGGGGATTAAATTACCTAGAAACATGTCAAACACCCATTTTACATCCATAATTCGGATATTCACCTTAAATTATAGAGTTTAGTTAGTTTTTTAATACTCATTAAGAAAAGACCTTGGTACACCTAACATATTTTTTGAAATACCTTGTGAGTTATTTTCCTCTCTTATAAAATGTCACCCCTTTACCCATTACTCAACCCCTGAAACCACATAGGTTCAACCAAGATATGATCAAATAGCTTACCAACACCCCTGGTATGCACCTTGAATCATTAAATTGGCCATAAATCCTTCCAAATATGCCTTTTGGTACAAACGAAATGAAGATACATGATTAAAAGGTATCATCTTCTCTCAAGCTCTGTAGTTTGGTTCCAATTCTCCACCACTCATGTATCATTATTCTATTATTATAAAACAAATAAGATATTTAAAATAAACTATTCTATTATTTTTCTAATTTTTAGAACAACACTTACACGCACCTCCATCTAATGAGTAACAGACATTCTGTTTTTGTATGGAAAACTACTATATCATGAATCGAGGATCGTTAATTTTTCCATTACCACATATCATAGGGGATATTATGATAGAAAATATATTTATATATGATATATATGATATCTATTATGTATTTATACTTCTTATTCCTTTTATAACACATACATTTAATTCATTCCATTTTCCATTAATACGATAACATCATTTTAAGAAGTGTGGGATACCACCCATTAAAGTGATGTGATTCGTTAACACGATACATGGAATGTATAAAAGATTGATTCAATTAAAAAATGTGAAATAAAAAACCCAATAAAATATTGATGATATAATTACATTTTAGTAAATATACAATATATATATATGTATATATATATTTTCTGTTATAACCCTTTCAAATTGTTAAAAAGCAATGATGTCATTTTTGGATGTGTGGAAAACCACCACCTTGACATGATGTGATTCACTTTACATCAAAATAATTTTATATATTAGTATATATTATTAAATAAAATGTTATTTATGATATTTTAATCATTATAGAAGGATATAATGTTACTTACCGTTTGTCAATAATGATCAATGAAAAATGGGAACATTACTAATCCATGCGTAAGACCTACCATTTCCATGAATGTTACATTGGTTCATATTTCATAACAATATATAATGATTCATTTTACAACTATAATTCATGTATAATATTATAATTATATCATTATTATTATTATATATATGTTATTTAATTAACCATTTGACCATATTTGACTAACCCATGTTATTATTGACACATAAACAAAAAATTTTCACAACGGCTGACATAAAAAAATTTGCTTATGTAGTTGTATAAATCATAATAGAAAGTGAAATAAAATAATTATAAAAATGAAAAAATCTTTCATGAGAGTATAAAATTATTATATGGTTATGATACAATAATTAAATGGATTTCCACCAAAAAGAGAACTCAAGTTAAGGGATCTTCATCTCACATTTTACATCTGTGAGATAATTGTCTGGTTCACCCATTACTTCTTTTGTGTGGTGTATCTGCTGCTCGTTTTTATATAATATTTAATTATTAAAATTAAATTAATGGTATTAAAAATATCTATTTAATATTATTCCTCCATTTGGTTTATTTTTTAAAATGTTTTAATATTCTATAGGACACTTTGGAATGTTTAATGATTATTTTCCTCAATAATAACATTATTGATCTATCAATGGTATGTCCATTTTAGGAAATTAAATGAAAATTTTTTAATAGAACCATTGATTTTTTTCTACTATGGTTATTAATGAAAATTATTAAGAATTATTACAATAGTTCCACTCTGTGGTACTCATAATATTTAAGATAATATTCTTACTAGAACTCGACATTATTTCTCCATTTAGTCAATGAAACCATTTTATTCTAAAAACATATTTTATTAAAATATTTTCAAAAAATATTTTAAAATGATTTAGTAAAAGAATTTTTCCCCTTTTAGTATTTTACTATAGGTTTTCAGAGAATTATTCTTATCATTTCCCAACAAGGCATTTTTTGTACCATTTTACCATGTAAAAGGAAGTTTCTTTTACATCATACAACAAGTATGAATTTACTCTTTTTCATTTCATTACATTATCAATTTTCATGTTTAAATTGTTATATTTTAAGAAAAATATTTCCAAACAAGATTAAAAAAAAGTTTTTCAAAAGGTTTTTCATAATAAACTTATATTTTCCTATAATTTTTTTCAAATATCCTTTTTGTTTCATTTCTATTATTCATCAACAATAACCATTTATTTTTACTCTACTTCGGATTTAATTTATAAATATAATACTTATTATTATACTAGATTTCTTACTATTTATTTTCCAAAGGGTATAATTCAAATTCACATTCTTGAATAATTTTTTATTCCCCATAAAATATTCAATCTTTTATGATCACTGAACATTGAATTTCCTGGTAATTAATTATTTATTTTACCATAGATATTACTATTTACTAATCTATATACCATATTTAAATTGGTATATACCTTGATATTTATTTGATTATTTTGGGAAATATTGATAACACTGCATTTCTAATTAAATATGGATATTTGATAAGGTATATTATTTTTGTTATTCGATAAAAGGAATGAATTAGGTAGTCAATGATGGGAGGATCTCAAAGATTATATTTCTCAAAGATGAATCATAGGTTCTTAAGAGAAAAATATGGTGGGAAAATTAAATGTGTATTTATAAATAGTTATAAACCATCTTGTGAATGATATTTATAGAAAAAAATTTCATCTGACTTAGACATTACATCTATTAAGAAATAATTTTCCTCATTTATTTGTAGTTATTACACATCAAGGGGATTTCACATCAATATATCTATGGATACATTTCATTTTAAGTTAGTTATATTGAATGTGTTATAGTTTCATACCTTTCCATATTTATTTTTCCTTATCAATTTATTTTAATTTAACTTGTTTTAATTTACCTTTGATTATTTCTTGTCAACTAACTTTTCATCCTATTTATTTATAATCATGTGTGTTAATTTATTTTACATTCCATGTTGATTTTTTCTAATTGATTCATTATTTATCTCTCTATACTTTATCCTTACAAAGAATTTTAAGTCACCATTATTATGTTTCTTTTCCCTAGGATTCCAAGAAGTGTACTATAAAAGATATTAAAAGATAATCTTAATGGAATTATTTTATCCTCAAAGTAATTATTTTGAAGAAAAAAATTATATTATAATTATTGTATTAATTTGTAACACAAGACTCATTTATGTATACAGATTAACAATACTACTAAACTCTCAGACCATCATAGATTTATTTCTTATAATAACGCCAATGTAATGGATACCAGGGATCATATCTAGGATATTTGGGTTTGGGTCACTACAGTTGGAAAGAAATAATTATTATTCCCAACCACATGAACTCGATTTAGGAAAAAAAATACATCACATAACATTGGCCTATAGTATATCTTTATGATAAGTATATAAGGAAATCTTATAATTTTGTTTAGTTAGAATGTATTTGGGACTTCTATGAAATACATCCATGTATGGAAACTATAAGTGGATATTATTGTAGAACAAATGTACCCAGTAGTAATAACTCTAAAAATGTGTTTCGAGCCTAACTCGAGGTTTCATGGTACCAGACAACAGGCCATACTCCACTGTTAGTTTGACAGTCTCAAGGTATATGCTTAAGATAATCAATGATTTCTTTACAAAAAATTATTAATAATTTGAACAGATAATGAAAATGAACTTCATAGGTTAAACATATATTTTTTAATTTGAAAATAAGGAGTCATGATTTTTAAATCCAAGATATTATATTATGGTTAAACATTATACCCAAGAAAAAACTATGTAAAAATAAAATTGATGAAGTATTTATGTAACAGGGTTTTATTAAAAACATTAATTAAAATTCTATTTAGTAATTAACCTAATTTAAATGATGTATATTATATTAATTTGGAAAATTATATTAATATGGTTTTAGAATGAGAAATAATATATACTAGGTTACAACCAATAAAATCAATTATGGATGTGGGTCATGAACCCATTACTGAAATTTGATAAGGGTTTCATTACAACCACTGACCTAAATAATTTCATGGTTAATTTATTACAATTTTCAATTAAACAATTTGGTGAATAAAAATTAATGATGAACTAATTGTATAACATTTGAGGAATATATATTAATATATGAAGCATATTTTTTTGGTTATGATACTTAAAGACAAAATGATAAACTTTCCACTCTTTTCTAGGTCTTACGATCCATTAAAATTTTCTTTATGGTTTTGGGAATAAAAAAATTAATTATAGGTAATAAATTTATAGTTCAATGGAATTAATTTTAATTTTATCAGAGAATAACCAAAATTTACTATTGTTCATATGAAATTGAAAACTATAAAGTAAGAATACTTCCATATATTCTCAGGTAAAAAAAATTACCCAATAATATAAAATTGACATTGACATAAAATGTTGTCCCAATACCTTAATTTCTATTAAACAGATGGTCTTATAAATCATCAATGATTTATGACTTGTAGGTACTAAAATATATGTTAACCATTCACCTGTTTATGATTTATGACCTAATTCACTCTTTATAATTATTTACTCTTTTCCTCCACATATATATCTCTATATCCCACTAATGTTCTTCTACATAGAGACATTATAACATGGTTGTCCATGTGACCTTTGTACATTCCATTCTCTATTTTATATAGGATTAATTAAGACCTTTCTTAGGATGAGGGATTTTATATATAGTATGTATCAAAAAAATATCACCTTGAATGAGTTTAAATTGTAAGGATATAATTTAAATAATGTTGGTAGAATGCGGCACCCCAAAAATCTAACGTAAGATACTTCTATTTGATAGCGTTTATTACACAAGACACCAAGCATAAAATTTAATATAATATCTAGATACATTATAAGACTTATAATATTAAAATTAAATTTTATATATTTTAGTGCTTGAAACATTGAGTTAGCGTTCATAACATTCAATAAAGACATTCCCTAATGCCTTGCATTATATGCAAGACCATGTTTTATCAAACAATAATATTTTATTAAAATATAATGAGATATAAACAAGCCATTAAATTCATAGTTACGAATAGCAATAAATATAAAATGTAAATTAAGGTTTTTATAATAATAGAATTAATTATTTTTTACACATTAATTATAAATTAATATATGAAGCAATCGAATATAAAGTAAATATTTTTATAAAAAACTATTTTTATGATCAAAATGTTGTTTTATGATAATAGATGAAATTAATTAAAATTACTGGGTGATTCTAATTTAATATGAATGTTATATATTCAATTAAATATTTTTTCTATTCATTATTAGGAATAATAGGAATTACAAAAGATCAAATTTTGTTAAACACATAAATCCTTGTATTTTTATAGAATTAATTTCAATGCCTTTTAGACGAGAAAAAATTTTAAATATGAATTTTGAAATTATAATTTATTAAACATGTAAATATAAACATAAAATTTGAATTTAAAACATAATAATTATGTTAGTGTTAATTTTTTATATTTTTATGAAACATTTCATTTTTAATGAATTTTTGGATATATAGAATTTTAATTCAAAATGATTTTTATCTAATTTATAATTAATGTTAAATTATAAATTAAATAGTTTTTAATGTTTAATTATATTATATTTTTATAAATTAATAAAATTTATGTAATCTTAATGAATTTCCTTTTGAAATTGATTATAAAACATGTCGAACCATCCAACATTTTTGTATAAAAACCCGATGTGTCGTCCCACATGTCGGTTTAAATGTAAATCAATTTCTTCCACTTATATGAAAACAATGTGGAAAAATATATTCCATATTTGGAATCAAAATAATTTATAATATATTATATGATCAAAATTTTTTATTACGAAAAATATTAGTGAGTGTTATTAAAAATATTAACAATTATAAAAGAAAAATTAAGCATCATAAATGACTGAAACTTTAACTTAAGGTACCAAATAACCTAGCCAAATGTACAAAATCCATTTTTTGTACAGAAATAGAACTTGGTCCTTATTTTTTTTTTTGATATTTTTTTATGAAAAACATGGCTACACCTATCTTCTTTTAAAAAAACAAAGTGATCCCTTTTCCTCTAATATAATAGGACACTAACTCCCCCCATTCAACTCACATCAAAAAACACATAGGTTATACCATGATATTTCCATATAGCTTCCCAAACACCATATACATTACTTTTAATCCTCCAATTGTGATGAAATCCTATCATATAATCATTTTGGTACTAATGAAAAGATGTTGCCTGATTAAGAGGTAATGTATTCACTCAAGATCTATTGTATCATTTCAATTCACTATCCCTCAAATATATTTATTCCTTTATTATATAAAAAACTTATACTAAATATACTAGGAATTTTTTATATATGTGGTACATCCTAAACTTAGACACACCCCCATCTAATGTATAATGAACATACTATTTCTACAGATGTAAAACTACTACCTCCCAAAACGATAATTGTTCATTTTTTGTTTCTACCTATTGTGGTGGAAATTATGATATTGAAATTTTTTATATATTATATATATTATATTAATTATTTATTTATACTTCTTTAATCCATTTTTAACAAATAAAATCAATACATTAGATTTTTCATTAATACAATAACATCGTTTGAGGATGTGTGGACTACCACCCCCTCAATGCAATGTGATACGTTAACTGGATACATGGAATGCATAAAAGTCTGTTTCAATTTAAAACAGGTGAAATAAATAACAATATATTATATTTATTGAATAATTTGAGTTATTTAAATTATATATATATATATATAATTTTCATTATTTCCAATTCACACAGTTATAAATTTATAACATTGTTCGTGGACTGGTGGGCATCCGCCTCATTGACATGATGTGATTCATTTTACATCAAAATAATTATATATATAAGTATATATGATTAAATAACATGTATTTTATGATATTATTATTATTCTTTAAATTTATTTTTTTACTTACATTCTTTCCATAACGATCATTGAAAAATAGAAACATTACTCATGCATATGTATGTCCTACTGTATCCATGATTGTAATGTTGCTTCATTTTTCATAACAATATTTAATGATTGGTTTTGAAATTATATTTTATTTATAAATATTATAATTATTCCATGATTATTATTCTATACATGTAATTTATTGACCATTTACCATATTTGACCTACCAAAGTTATTTTTGACACAGAAACTGAATTTGGGCAAAAACACCTGTCATAAACATAATTGTTTAAGTAGTTGTATAAAACACTATAAAAAATAAAATAAAATTAATTATAAACATGAAAAAGAATATCAAGGATTTATAAAAATAACATAATTTTATTATATGTGATGTTAAAGGATATTCCCCAAAAAAGGAAACTCAAGTATGTAATTTTCATCTCACATTTTTATTCTATGAGATAAATGTCATGTTCCCCACTAATATATTCTGTGTGGTGTATCTACTACTCATATTTATATATTATATCATGATTTTATTTACCATTATTTATTTAAAACTTTCATTTAATATTATTCCATCGCGAGGTTTATGTTTTAAAATGTTTCAAAGTGGTACGGTACACTTTTGAATGCTTAACGATTTTTTCCAGAACAATAACATAAATTATATTTCAATTGTATTTTCATTCAAGGAAATTATATGAAAACTATTAAATATTTCCTTTATTTTTTAATACTATGGTTATTGATTGTAAGAACCTGGGTTTTTAGAACGGGTCAAAATCCTGACCATGTTTGAATTTTTAACTGGTTTCTGAGGAAACTGGAGAAAATGTGATGTTTCTGGAAATTTACAGACTACACGCTGTGTACTTTAAGTACACACCGTGGATGCATAGGTGAGTGACCGGTTGTGTGCTTGCCAAGTACTTATCGTGTGATGACCGTGTAGTAGTTTCTTACTACCCGACGTTTAGTTTTGAACACGCCGTGTATACCCCCGACCGTGTGAGGCCATACATGGTGTGTAGGCCTGTTGGCCGGGTAGAACCAGGGGTACGCCGTATTCCCTTTGGACAGGTCGTGTAGTCTATCCATGTATAAGGGAAACAAATGGCGTGTGAGTACGTCGGCAAGGAAAGGAAGAGGAACTCGGTACATGTCGTGTACCCATAGGTACACGCCGTGTACTCATGTCGGCAGGTTCGGAAAGTAAGTCAACGGAATCCTGCCATCTTATGAATAGTTAAATGAACTATACACGGTGTTTATTTCTAAAGTACAAGCCGTGTGATTTCTTTTTTTTTCTTAAAACGAAAATTAACCTCATTTTGAGGTTCTGGACAGAACCTCCTCCCCCAAGTCGGCCGAATTTTCAATCTTTCCTCGAATTGCCATCCGAACTCCATTCCGATCACGGATTAGTTCATTGGAACCCCCTCGGTAAGGCCTCAATTCCATTATGGATGATTTTTTTCATTCTAGAACGAGTTATAGTCATTTTAATAGTATTAAAGCTTTTGTAGATTTACCGCGTTTTAGACCGAATTGAAGGTTGTTACCAGAGGAGTAGCATCATACGAGTCTCAGGTAGGTGGTGCATACTTCATTCTGTGTTTTCGCTATTGTTTGGGTGACGCGGCCTTCAGCGCATTTTTGGGTATTTTGAGCGGGACCTGTTTTATCTACGTTTTCATACTGAATTGTTTATTGGACCTATGGGATGCCTTTGGGTATGCCCTTTAACCAGTTTGGGCGAGCAGGTCGAGTGAGGGGTCATTGCTCGTCGAGGCATTTTGGCTGGGAAACACCAGAATGGTTTTAATTGGAATATAAATGTGTTAAGCTGTTTAGTTTAATTTATTAATGTCTGATATAAATTTCTAGAGGCATTTAAGACCATAGTGATGGTATGGGACATCACCTTGCATAGTGCAATTCAACTGTTTGGTTGTTTTGCCTGGTTATGTTATCTGTTTACATATATTATATATGAAATTGCTGAATTGCATCTATGGGACCATTTGGGTTGTGTTGGGCTTGGCTTGGTTACGCTTGAGTGTTGTTGATCATAGTTTGGGGATTTTCCCAGGTTACATTGGGTGGTTTTGACCACGGGATTGGGCGTCATGAACGTCGGCTTGAGGAAGTACGACTGTCAGGTTGGGGCATGGCCCAAGTTACATGGCTGGAGAGGCCATCGGACTTGAGCAACATGGTCACAGGGACATGAGGTGTTAGATGTTTTGGTGGCTTAGGTACTATTTTGGTGATTACCGCTCACCCGGGACATTGAGTAGTGTGCACACAGAGATACTCCGTGATAAGGTGGTTTTGACCACTCGTGTGGGTAGAGGCCCCCGTAGTTACGGTTACGTATTTTTGGTTGGGGGTACTTGATGTAGAAAGCCACGTGGGAGGTGAGGAGCCTTCAGGGGATGGGTGTGCCTTCGGGGCATCGGTACTTGAGACACGAAGTGTCAGGAGGCACGTGGTGCTAGGTTACTATTTTTGGGCTTGCCTTCGGGACGTCGGTACTTGAGACACAAGCCTTCATGAGGCACATGGTGTTGGGTTACTATTCTTGGGTGTGCCTTTGGGAAATCAGTTCTTGATACATGAGGTGTCATGTGGCACATGGTGCCGGGCTACAGGATAGAGATTCTGGCGTTGGCCGACGCAGGTGACACTGTTTGGTGGCTGTTGAGCACCAGAGGAGTTTGTGTTTACTTGTACTGTTTATTGTTTTTCTTGAAAATGCTTGATTGCTTAAACACATATATTTGGTATGCATAGTTGGGTGTTATCCTACTGAGATTTGACTCACACCCTGTACGGGCCCTTCGGGACGCGTGCAGACTTTATGGATTTACGTGCAGGAAAGAGGCCAGCTGTAGGAGCTGGGTTACGTTAGTTATTTCTTGGAGATGGTATGGAGCTTGAGGTCATGCCTATATGGGTTTAATTTGGTATGTTTACCTTTCTGTATCGGCATTCTTACTTGTTGTAGCTATACTGTTGGTTATCCATTGGCGCCATTTTTATATTCAGTTGAGTATAACCTGCTTTAGATGCATGTTTTACTGTTCAGTGGTATTTACATGTTATCAGCATGCTGTTGTGTTTATTTCCACTGATGTTGTTTATATTTACTGCTTCTGCTGTTTATCTATATTGATTATGTTTCTGCTCTGCGGGTCTGGTTTGAGTATGCTGAGTCTTTCTTCCATTTCATATTTATTATTATTCTTGGACCAGTACCCTTATTATGATCCTCCGAGAGGGTATAGCATCAGCACTATACCTAACAGACCCTTGATGCTAGACAAAAGACTTTGGCTTTCGGGGAGGTGCGCTTAAGGTAGTGACACCCGACCTGTTCGTCACTGTTCGGGAGGCTGGCCGGGTCCGGGTCATTACAAAGTGGTATCAGAGGAGTTCTGGACAGGGATTTAGTAGTAGTGTCTTCTAGCTACTAATGAGATTGAGACATCTATTTTTATTTCTGCTGGTTTTACTATTTGGGATATGGTAGACTGGAGATAGCTTTTTACAGGGACTGGGTTTCTAGCTTGTGCTTGGATGCCTACAGTCCCAGGTATGAGGGATGGACCTAGTTGCCACGGGTGGGAACTACTGTTTGTTTTTTCTCAGATTACAGTTTATCTGATTTCCACCTTGGTGGCTCACTTGATGTGTGATTTTTTTTATTGTAATATATGACCTTGGACCTGGTATGGTACAGGAGAATTGGACCTTGTCCCGGTATAGAAAGTCTTGGATTATTGGCTTTGATAGGCACATTTTTAGGGTATTTCAATTTCATAATTTCACGTATGCTTTGTGAAGTTATAATTCCATGTGAATTAAATATCAATTTTCATGCTTTATATGTTTGAAATGTCCTTTGGTGAAATTCCTGATAGAATTTATAGTTGTGAAAATGTGTATTCCATGCTTTATATTTTCTGTAGAATTGCATGTGGGAGTATATTTGGGTCTGAATCTTATCAGAGTAGGCGGGTACTATGGGTGAGGCAGTGTAACTGTCAGGATTGGGCGACTCGGTCGTCGGTTTGAGGCAACGTGAGTTGTTAGGACTGGCATGGCCTGAGGTACTTTGATACTTGGCTCTGTTGAGTGCAGGTAAGGAGGCAAGGAGTCCGGGATGTCATGGGGCATGGGTTGCGGTGAGGGGGAGTAAGGGTAGTTTTTATGCACTGCCTTTTACTGCATTCCTTATCTCCGTAGAATATATTATTATATATATGTATGGGATGTCTGACCATTTATGGTATTTAGTGGGTTAATCCTTCATGAATCGATGGAGCATCATGAAGGATATGATACAGTGCAGCAGGATCAGGGTCAGAATTCAGTACAGGCAGAGCACGAGCCGCAGGTACAGGCTCAGGGATAGGATCAGGTTCAGGATCCATTCCAGGCAGGACAGCATCTGGGTTTGGCATCGTTCGGACCGTGGCTTGACGAGCAGATCTGAGCGAGCCTAATACATGTATTGCAGGGGATTGACAGAGGCGCGCAGGGTATGGAGCCTACTATGGTGTATCTGACGTGGGAGTTCCAGTCTCAACACTCGCCGCATTTGCAGGGTGAGGGTGGTCCATAGGCGGCAGAGAACAGGATAGAGAGTATGCAGATTATCTTCAAGAAGCTCGAGATGCCTCCAGGGTGGAGGTCCAAGTAGGCGACGTACATCCTGAGAGGATTGGCGAAGCGTTGGTGGGACGTACAGGTACTGGCTCGTAGGCATGAGGGACTGGCATGGAAGGAATTTGAGGACAGGTTCTTCGAGAACTTCTATACAAAGACACTGAGGGAAGAGAGAGGTCAGGAGTTCTTGAGTCTTTAATAGGGAGATATGTCTTTCATGGACTACACAGCTACCTTCACATAGTTATCTCGTTTTTCACCTAGTATTGTGAGTGATGATGCATCTAGGTTGAGTTGCTTTGGGGATGGCTTACGACATGCCATTCGGGTCCAGGTGATCATCTTCAGGCTGGGTTTCTTCTCCGAGGCGGTAAATAAAGCGCTCATAGTCGAGGGAAATGAGAGAGAGAAACCTCGCTTGGGCAGGGCGAAAACATCAGGTGATGGTTTGGACAACAAGAAACGAGGACAGGATGAGTTCCAGCAGGGCAGTTAGGCCTGTGATTCAGCTAGACCACCTCGTGGGAGTTCTTTGGTGATTTGCTTCTAGTGTGGATAGTCGGGACATGTTTGGGCGCAGTGTGATAGGCCTCCAAAGGAGTGTCGGGCTTGTGGACATGAAGTGAATCTAGAGAGGTTTTTCATGCATCCTTCTCAGATAGCCGACATGTAGGGACCAGGACAGACTGTAGCGTCTGGAGTTGGTTTGGATTCGGTACCCATTGAGGGTAGTCTAGGTTCAGATATGCGCGGAGGTCGTGACAGGGATAGTCAGACCCAGCTGAGGGGTCAGTGGCAGAGACTGGAGTAGCATTGTAGGGAGGTCAGGTATCAAGAAGCCGTGTTTCAGGCCAGGTGCACGCCGTGGAGCTACCAGAGTCTGAGAAGGCCGGTGAGCCAACGATAGTTAGAGATACACCACGGTGTGGTCGTGATCCCCATGTTTCCTTTTTGGCATGACCTGTGGAGGTATGTCTATTTTGAGTGCACGTGGTGCGCATAATCTTTGTGGACTGATTAGATGCTAGTCAGTGAGATTGGCACCATATTGGGTGCGTGATATATTAATATATATGTATGAGATTCATGGTATCAGGGCATCCAGGATGCGGGTTACTTGAGGTGCCTTGTGTAACACCCCAAGCTTCCATGGTATGCTCCTCATTGAATAATAGAGCACCGTGTGTTGTACGCAACCTCGAGTTCTAACACACTGCAGCCAATAAAAGTAGTAGTTATGAATAGTAATACCCACATATTGAAATTATATAAATTATATACTTCAAAATGGACTTCTTTATTGGATTCGGAATATCGAAATTAGCCTATGTTGAATTTTTGGTATTTTTCTAAGAACTTCCAATTTTTGATGAAGAGTGAAAAATACATAAAAACAAATTTTTTAATCAAAATAATTTATACTGATAAATTATACAATTGAGTGGTTATAAAGTGTAAATACAATATATTTTTACCATTTTATCCAATGGTGCTCATTATAATTAATTTCACTTTGAAATTGGACATAAACAATTGTCAATCTTTTGATTGATATTCTTTCTTAAAACACGCTATTTGTTATGACAGCGGGAATTAATTATTAAATTAATTAATTCAACTTATATGTTTTGAATTTTGTAAAATAGACATCATTTTTGAATTAGGAATATCAAATATAGCTTAGGGTTAATTTTTGGTGTTGTTCTGAAAAAACTTCGATTTTTGATGAATAGTGAAACCACTAAGTGGTAGTTAAAAAACTGATTTTTTGTTTAAATTTTATTTTCCCACCTCTGTGATTTGAATTTCCAAAATCTGACATACATCATTTTCATTAGTAAGTAAAATTTGGTTCAATGGGATTAAAATAATTTTTGGTGAATAGTAACTTTTAAGATCTATTAATCGCGATTAAATGTAATTAGTGTAACTTGAGGTAAATATAATGTTATAATAATATGAAATGACCTTTACACTTGTCCTACCCTTATTGGGTGAGTCATGGCCGACCAATAAAATCCATGGGTCAAATTGGGGTCCCCATGGAGCCACATGGATAAGAAAATGACATTAATAACTTTTTATTTAAAGTAAAAATAAAATTGTCACAAACATGTGTTGTTTTACTAAAACAATTATTACATGGGGTTATATAAGTTAAACATTAGACTATAAATATTCATTGGAAATATAAAAAGATTTCCTACATCATGATATTTTTCTTATAATTTTTAAAAATTAAATAAATTAAATTTTTTATAACACCGTGATAATGCAATGATTACCTCATTAATTAACGATTTAAATAAAATGAAAAGATAATGTAAAATCTAAGACATACACTTGTAAAAAAAATATTGTATGAGTATATTTAGAACCCTCATCACATTATACTCGAAATATATAATTGTGGGATCTCTAAAATCATAAAATCATTTCATAATAATGTAATATTTTATGACATTCCAAGAGTGACCCTCCTCTCCTCTTATAAAAGGCCCCCAACTCTACCACCTTATTCACACATTCAAGCCATTTGGCTCGGCCAACCTCTGCCGAAATACTCTCTCAACATCCCTCTATTACTCCTAAAATCCTCATTTGGGAAAAATTCTTCTCAAGGAAGCCTTTGGATCAAATCAAAAAAGAGTTACCCGATTTTAATGTAATGTCTTCTCTTATGTTATTTTGATTTATTTTGATTCTATAACCCCTTAAACTCTTTTTATTCTTTAATTTTGTAACAATTACATTATATTAAATATACTAGGATGTTTTTATGAGAAATATTTGATTTACACATACACACACCTTCGTCTAATGGTTAAAGAACAAACTGTTTCTGTGGTTGGCGAATTTTTGCCTCACGAAATGATGATTGTTCAATCTTCTTTTAACACCTCTCATGGAGGCCATTAAGATGTCACTATATTTATATATGATATATATTATGTTTATGTTTTCCTTATTCTTCCTTATTTCTCATTTATGGCATACCTTTATGATTTCCATTATGGTTAAACGCGATAATTTCATTTTAGGAAGTGCGGACTACCGCCCCCTCAAAGTGATTTGAATCGTTAATGCCATATGTGGGATGTATAAAGGATGGAGTAAATGATATTATATATGATATTATACTGGAATTATAATATACCTTTATATCATTATTATTTCATTCCATTAAATATGAAATATAAATGAAAGTAGCGTTCATGCGTACGTACGACTTACTGTCTCCATGAACGGTGCATTTCATTTATTACCTCTAAATGTTACGTAATATTATTAATGAATGTATATACAAGATATATATGATATATATGATATCTAAATCATGAATATAATTCTGGAGATAATGGATATTCTACCACATAAACAACTTGTAATTATAAGAAGTTTGTTGTTGACTCAAGTAACAATGATCGACAAACGACCGTTATTAACTTGAATGACTACATAATTTTCATAACCTTGTAATAAGTGATATAAAAGAGATAATGAACTTGAAAAAGGTTCTTAAGCAAGTAGAGATTAACTCTAGTTTATTATTCAGGAGATTAAAGAATGTTCGAGTGAAGTCGGACACGAAGTAAGGGAACTTCTTAACCCAATTTCCATTCTTTGGGTTAATCTCCTACTTTCAAATTATGTCATGATATTATTATGTCCTATCTTGTATTTGTACATTATTTATGTGTAATTATAGTGAATACACATAATAGATCTATTTTATTTAAAAAATGTTCTTTGTAAGGGACTTCGTCTCAATCTCCATTCATTTAAGCATATTTTGTTTTATACACAAATTTCTTTTATACGGTGTATAAACCCCTTTGACTTTTATGATTATTCAATAGGAATACTTTTATACGAATAATTTTACTAAATGACAAAAAGTAATGTTTTTTTGTTGTACGTATGCAGCGACAACGAATTCTCTGCCGTAGTGACCATTATTTGTGTTTTGGCTTCCTCTACAAGCCATAACTTTTTTTAAATGAAAAATAAATACCAAGTTTTAATTTTCATTTATTTTGGTATTGAAAATGGTTTTGATAATGTTTTTATTATATCAATGTGCTGTATTGATATCATGTGATTGAAATTTGGAAGTGTTATGATTCCTTTATGCATGTTTTATGTGATACAATTATGTTATGGTTTATGATATGTTTAAACCTGTTCATATGAGGAATCCATTGGACTTAATAAGTGACGGGTGGAGCCCGCTATATCTCCTCGATGCATCGGTACATCTCATGAGACAAACTACTGTCTTGGAACGAGGCCTTGACAAAATATTATTTGTAGTCTTGGCATGAGGCCTTGGCTACGTGGTTATGATAGTCTGGCATTATGAATTCCATCATTATGAAAGTGTTTATTGATATTGCATGTGTTTATTGATATTGCATGTGATTATTCGA
Source organism: Viscum album (assembly GCA_963277665.1). Taxonomy (NCBI): domain Eukaryota; kingdom Viridiplantae; phylum Streptophyta; class Magnoliopsida; order Santalales; family Viscaceae; genus Viscum; species Viscum album. Next base: position 1,814,623,817 of record OY728151.1, on the reverse strand, counting down.
CTAGTAGAATATCCATGTGAATAAGTAAATGGAATTATTTTATTTTATTTTTTCCATATTATGCTGAAGTTCAAGTTTAAAAGGCTTTTGTTTTAGTTATACATTGCCTTAAATGTTAATGTTTATTTATGAAAGCTTCCGCAATATTCTTATCCTTACTGAGCATCTGAGCTCACCCCTTTCAATGTTTTAATATTTTCCAGGATGTGAAGAACTATTTTATGAATGACCTACAGGGATAGTCATAAGGGGATATGAGTGTGGACTATGGAGACCATGTTATTGTAGTTTTTAACTTTATGATGTAATGTAACTTTTATGAATGTATCTAGTGTTTCCAAGGCTACTAAACTAATCAGTCTTTCGAGACTTGATCTTTTGTGATCATACCAATGCTACGTAATAATGCACCGACTCTGGGTAACTAGGGTTGGGGCGTTACAGTTGGTATCAGAGGCAGTTTAGTACTAACCTTGGAAGCTAGATTTAGATAAACTCTGATTAGAGCAAATATACCTAAGATAAAATTTGAGTATTAGTATAGAAGAACTTCCTATAGTTTTGGTATTATAGAGATTTGGTGAGTTTTCCGAACATTACATACCTATCTATATACGAGCAGGTAGAGGTGGCTCTGGCTCATATGTACCTAGGGGTAAAACCCGAAAACACCGCTTTGAGCTAGACTCGAACGGGAACTAGTGCACGACAACGTGCCTTGCTACACTCTTGGTTATGACACTCTCGGGGGATAAGCATAGGATAATTCTCATTTTCTTTACAAACCACTATGAAGGTTTTATGAGTATATACTTCCTCAAAGAAATCATTTTTATGATTATAGTTCAATTTATGTTAAGTGTTTTACAATTATGGAATTATGTATTTTGATTCATAAACTAAACTAGTTTATGCCATTTTTTAGAAATGGAACCTAGTTGGAGGAATGGAAATTGTATCAATGCACGCACTCCATGTAGGGATTTCCCTCCTTCTCAAGATAATTATTGTGGAGCTGGAGATACAACTGGTGCTGATCAACTTATCACAATACTGGGACAAATCACTCAGGTTATGAATAATAACCTTAATCGTATGGAGCACCCTGATCTGCAACGTGGAGGATCAATGTTAGAACGCTTCATGAGGAAAAAACTGCCAACATTTAATGGGGGTATAAATCCATTAGTAGCTGAGCAATGGATAAACTCCTTATAGAAAATATTCCATGCCTTGGGGAGTAGTGAAAGGGAGAAGGTTATCATGGTATTTTACCACCTCACTGGAGATGATGATCAATGGTGGTCATTGATTCAAAACAAAAAGGAAGATGATGAAGTATCAAGTATGGAATGGAGGGAGTTTAAGGAAATTTTCTTAGAAAAATACATTCCACATGACCATCGAGCAGATATGAAAAGGAAATTTCTGAGTCTGAGGAAGAAGGAGGATGAGAATGTCGCACAGTATGAAGCTAACTTTACAAGGTCAGTGAGGCATGCTGATGATTATATACGTAACCCAAGAAGTATGATTGATCGGTTCTTTGATGGGTTAAAACCATTTCTCTGTCAAGCTTTAGTATCACAATCCTTCTCATAGTATGAAGATATAGTCTCATGTTCTATCAAGACAGAAAATGTATTCTCTAAATCTTATGAAAATAAAGTAATTCAAGAGAAGAAGAGAACGGTGGAGCAAGAGATAGATAAAGGGAAAAAGGGAAAGAAGGATTTTCCATTATGCGATAATTATGGGGAGAATCACCCCGGTACTTGCCTAAAAGGAATGGGAGTTTGTTATAAATGTGGAGAAAAAGGTCATCAGGCTCGTGATTGCAAGGGAAAGAAAGAGGCTATCAATGTTGAATGCTACAATTGTACGGAAATGAGGCATTATGCAAATGAATGTCCTAATCGCCAGAGAAACATACCTCAGAAAAGGCCAAGGGATAAAGGAAAATCTTATGCTATTACTACAGTTGAAGTGGAATAATTAATGTATTGGTGTGCTTTTGGACTCAAGGATTATATTCTAGTTATAAGAATAATTTGATACATATAAGGATTGTACTATAGTACTTCTTGTTTTCATTAAGGTTTTAATATGATGAAGGTAATCATATTTTTGTATGTGACAATAAGAGAAACTTTACTTTGTTTGAGGAATCTGATGATACAATTGATTTTGGAATTTAGAGGCCTTTTAGAGAAAGTCTGGACGAAGGTATTTTGGAGAACTATAAAGGTTGGAATGGATTAAGTTGAACTTTGGATAGTATTGTTTAAGGTTAAAACATTTATGAAGATTATTTTTGGAATATTATAACACTATAGTTTTAGGAAAAGGAAAACCTGCAGGTTGGGGGATAACCCATCGCGTCGAACAAAGCTGTAGAAATCGAACCCACAACCATGGTGCGACAAGCCTTTATTACTTACCACTAGCCTACAGGAAGTCCTTGGTTGTTACAAATAAGCTTTCCTAATCTAAATGGTATGTGTTAATATTTGGAACCTTATACAATTATGATAAATAGAATATTTTGAGTTTTTTTGGAGCGAATGATGGGTTTGTGGTAAAAATTTATTAAATAATGAATATCTACATGACAAGTAAGTATATTTCCTTACATTCTTAGTAGATCTACTAAATAAATTCCTCAACTTTATGAAAGGTAACTTAAAATAAAAATGTTTTCGGTTAACTTTTCCAACTAGTGATTCAATGACCGTTTAACCAATCACAAGTTTGTGATTTTCTTATGGTTATCTTTCTCCTAATCTTGTTTTCTACAACTCTCCATCAGACCTTGATAGTTTGTTTTTCCTCCATATCCATATTTTCATATAATCCTATTATGGGCTATCTTGGGTGACCTTGGTACTTCTCTTTCTTTCTTTTAAAGTTATATTTTTATTAACCCTATTTCCGATTTGGGTTTTCCACAAAGGTATTTTCTATTTTCAACCTTTTATTTTCAAAGAAAAATTTTAAATTGCAGGGATGCAATTTATTGAAGGAGGGGAGAATGTAACACCCCAAGCTTCCATGGTACGCTCCTCTTTGAATAATAGAGCAGCGTGTGTTGTACGCAACCTCGAGTTCTAACACACCGCGACCAATAAAAGTAGCAGTTATGAATAGTAATACCCACTTTTTGAAATTATATAAATTTTATAATTCAAAATGGACTTCATTTTTTGATTAGGAATATCTAAATTAGCCTATGTTGAATTTTTGGTATTTTTATGAGAACGTCCAATTTTTGATGAAGAGTGAAAAATACTTAAAAACAACTTTTTTAATAAAAATAATTTATAGTGATAAATTATATAATTGAGTGGTTCTAAAGTGTAATAAGAATATATTTTTACCATTTTATCCAATGGTGGTCATTATAATTAATTTCACTTTCAAATTTGATATAAACAATTATCAATCTTTTGATTGATATTCTTTCTTAAAAACACGTTATTTGTTGTGATAGCGAGAATTAATTATTTAATTAATTAATTCAAATTCTGTTTTTTGAATTTTGTAAAATAGACATCATTTTTGAATTAGGAATATAAAATATAGAAGGGTTAATTTTTGGTGTTGTTCTGAAAAACTTCGATTTTTTATGAATAGTAAAACCACTAAGTGGTAGTTAAAAAACTGATTTTTCATTTAAATGAAATTTTACCACCTCTGCGATTTGAATGTCATAAATCTGACATACATTATTGTCATTAGGAAGTAAAATTAGGTTCAATGGGATTAAAATAATTTTTGGTTAATAGTAACTTTTAAGTTCTATTAATCGCGATTAAAGGTAATTAGGGTAACTTAAGGTAAATATAATGTTATAATAACATGAAATTACCTTTACACTTGTCCTACCCTTATTGGGTAAGTCATGGACGACCACTAAAATCCATGGGTAAACTTGGGGACCCCATGGAACCACTTGGATAAGAAAATGACATTAATAACTTTTTATTTAAAGTAAAAATAAAATTGTTACAAACATGTGTTGTTTTACTAAAACAATTATTACATGGGGTTATATAAGTTAACTTTTCAAATATAAATATTCATTGGAAAGATAAAAAGATTTCCTACATCATGGTAGTTTTATTATAACTTTTAAACATTAAATAAATTAAATTTTTTATAACACTGTGATGATGCAACGATTACCTCATTAATTAACGATTTAAATAAAATGAAAAGATAATGTAAAATATAAGACATACACTTGTCAAAAACCTATTGGATGAGTAGATTAAGAACCCCTATCTACTTATCCTCGAAATATATAATTTTGGGATCTCTAAAATCCGAAAATCATTTCATAATAATGTAATATTTCATGACTTTCCAAGAGTGCCCCTCCTCTCCTCTTATAAAAGGTCCCCACCTCTACCACCTTATTCACACCGTAAATCCATTTGGCTCAGCCAAACTCTGCCAAAATACTCTTTCAACTTCCCTCTATTACTCCTAGAAGCCTCATTTGGAATGAATTTGTCCCAAGGAAGCCTTTAGCTCAAATCGAAAAAGAGTTACCCGATTTTAAGGTAATGTCTTCTCTTATGTTATTTTGTTTTATTTTGCTTCTCTAACCCATTAAAATCTTTTTATTATGTTCTTTTGTAACAACACTAGTATATTCAATATACTAGGATGTTTTTATGAGAATTATTTGATTTACACTTACACAAACCTTTGTCTAATGGTTAAAGAACATACTGTTTCTGTGGTTGGCGAATTTCTCCCTCATGAAACGATGATTGTTCAATCTTCTTTTAACACCTCTCATGGTGGCCATTAATATGTAACTATATTTATATATGATATATATTATGTTTATGTTTTCCTTATTCTTCTGTATTTCTCATTTATGGCATACCTTTATGATTTCCATTATGGGTAAACGCGATAATTTCATTTTAGGAAGTGCGGACTACCGCCCCCTCAAAGTGATTTGAATCGTTAATGCCATATGAGGGATGTATAAAGGATAGAGTAAATGATATTATATATTATATTATACTATAATTATAATATACCTTTATATAATTATCATTTCATTCCATTAAATATGAAATAGAAATGAAAGTAGCGTTCATGCGTACATATGGCTTACCATCTCCATGAACGGTGCATTTCATTTCTTAACTCTAAATGTTACATAATATTATGAATGAATGTATATACTAGATATATATGATATATATGATATCTAAATCATGAATATAATTCTGGAGATAATGGATATTCTACCACATAATCAACTTGTAATTATAAGAAGTTTGTTGTTGACTCAAGTACCAAAGATCGACAAACGAACGTTATTAACTTAAATGACTACATAATTTTCGTAACATTGTAATAAGTGATATAAAAGGGATAATGAACATGAAAAATATTCTTAAGAAAGTAGAGATTAACTCTAGTTTATTATTCAAGAGATTAAAGAATGGTCGAGTGAAGTCGGACACGAGGTAAGTTAACTTTTTAACGCAATTTCCATTCTTTGGGTTAATCTCCTACTTTCAAATTATGTCATGATATTATTATGTCCTATATTGTATTTGTACTTTCTTTATGTGTACTTATATTGAATACACATAATAGATCTATTTTATTTATAAAATTTTTTTTGTAAGGGACTTCGTCTCTATCTCCATTCATTGAGGCATATTTTGTTTTATACATAAATTTCTTTTATACGGTGTATAAACCCCTTTGACTTTTATGTTTATTCAGAAGGAATATTTTTATATGAAGCGTTTTATTAAAATACAAAAAGGAATGTTTTTTTTCTCATACGTATGCGGTGACAATGACTTCTCCGCCGTTGTGACCATTATTTGTGTTTTGGCTTCCTCTACATGCCATAACCTTTTTTATATGAAAAATAAATACCAAGTTTTAATTTTCTTTTATTTTGGTATTGAAAATGGTTTTGATAATGTTTTTATTATATCAATGTGTTGTATTGATATCTTTTGATTTAAATGTGGAAATTTTATGTTTTCTTTATGCATATTTTATGTGATACAATTATGTTAGGATTTATGATATGTTTAAACATGTTCATATGAGGAATACATTGGACTTAATAAGTGATGGGTGGAGCCTGCTATAGCTCCTCGATGAATCAGTAGGTCTCCTGAGACAAACTAGTGTCTTGGCACGAGGCCTTGGAAAAATCTTATTTGTAGTCTTGCCACGAGGCCTTGGATACGTGGTTATGATAGTCTGGAATTATGCATTCCATCATTATGAAAGTGGTTATTGATATTGAATGTGATTATTCGACTAGTATAATATCCATGTGAATAAGTAAATGGAATTATTTCATTTTATTTTTTCCATATTATGCTGAAGTTCAAGTTTAAAAGGCTTTTGTTTTAGTTATACATTGCCTTAAATGTTAATCTTTATTTATGAAAGATTCTGCAATATTGTTATCCTTGCTGAGCATCTGAGCTCACCCCTTTCAATGTTTTAATATTTTTCAGGATGTGAAGAAGTATTTTATGAATGACCTGTAGGGATAGTCAGAAGGGAATATGAGTGTGGACTATGGAGACCGTGTTATTGTTGTTTTTCACTTTATGATGTAATGTAACTTTTATGAATGTATCTAGTTTTTTCAATGCTACTAAACTAATCGGTCTTTCAAGACTTGATCTTTTGTGACCATGCCAATGCTATGTAATAATGCACCGACTCTGGGTAATTGGGGTCAGGGTGTTACACCTTGGGCATCGAGGATGTGGGTTACTTGAGGTGCTAGGAACCAGGACCTCATAGAGGCGGACACCGATGTGGTGCGGGCTATGTTGGGTGTTGATACAGACACAAGAGCACCTCTGAAGTGCAGGAGTGACGATGCGTCAAGGGAGGACTACGCGTCTGGACAACAGGTTAGTAAACCGAGTTTGTTTTACATTTTGTTTGTTGAGACAGAGTCAGAAATTCCTAAGGTGGGGAGCCCCTTGAAGAATATAGCCAGAACCTTGGGACCGGGGTAGTCCAGGTTGATTAACTGGGATGTGCGTGTTCAGTGCCATCTCTGGGGTTTGTTCGGTAGCTCGGGGATGAGCTACATTATGGTTGGGAGTTTGTAAGATCCTGGGTTTTTATAATGGGTCAACATCCAGACCCTGTTTGAATTTTTGACTGGTTTCTGAGGAAACTAGAGAAAATGCGAAGTTTCTGGAAATTTCTAGACTATACGCCATGTAATTTAAGTACACATCGTGTATGCGTAGGCGAGTGACCGGCCGTGACCTCGTTGAGTACATGTCGTTTGATTACCGTGTAGTAGTTTCTTACTCCAAGGTGTGTACTTTTGAACACACTATGTATACCCCCGACTGTGTGAGGTCATACATGGCATGTAGGCTTGTTGCCCGGGTAGAACCAGGGGCACGCCGTGTTCCCTTTGGACACGCCGTGTAGTCTAGCCGTGTATAAGGAAAACACATGGCATGTGAGTACATCAGTGAGGAAAAGAAGAGGAACCCGGTACACACCGTGTACCCATAGGTACATGTCGTGTACTCATGCTGGCAGTTTCGGAAAGTAAGTCGGTGGAATCCTGTTGTCTTATGAACAGTTAAATGAACTATACACGGCGTGTAGTCCTAAAGTGCACGCCGTGTACCTTCTTTTTTTCTATTAAAATGGGCAATAGCCTCGTTTTGAGGTTCTGGACAGAACCTCCTCCACCAAGTCGGCCAAATTTTCAATCCTTCCCCGAATCGCTATCTGAACTCCGTCCGATCACGGATTAGTGCGTTCGAACCCCCTCGGTAAGGCCTCAATTCCTCTTTGGCCATTTTGTTTGATTTTCACTATAGAATGAGTTATATTCATTTGAACGGTATTAAATATTTTGTAGATTTACCATGTTTTAGACCAAATTGATGGCCGTTACCGGAGGAGTAGCGTCATACGAGTCACAGGTAGGTGGTGCATACTTCATTTGGTGTTTTCGCGGTTGTTTGGGTGACGCGGCCTTCGACACGTTTTCAGGTATTTTGAGTGGGACCCGTTTTATCTGATTTTTCAAAATGAATTGTTTATTAGACCTATGGGATGCCTTTGGGTATTCCCTTTAACCAGTTTGGGTGAGCGGGCCGGGTGAGGGGTCGTTGCTCGTCGGGGCATTTTGGTCGGGAAATGCCAGAATGGTTTTAATTGGAATGTAAATGTGTTAAGATGTTTAGTTTAATTTATTAATGTTTGGTATAAATTGCTAGAGTCATTTAAGAACTTAGTGATGGTATGGGAAAACACCTTTCATAGTGCAATTCAACTGTTTGGTTGTTTTTCCGGGTTATGTTATCTGTTTACATATGTTATATATGCAATTGCTGACTTGCATCTATGGGACCCTTTGGGTTGTGTTGGGCTTGGCCCGGTTACCCTTGGGTGATGTTGATCACAGGTTGGGGCTTTGCCCTAGTTACATTGGTTGGTTTTGACCATGGTATTGGGCGTCATGAACATTGTCCTGAGGGAGTACGACTGTCAGTTTGGGGCATGGCCTAGGTTACTTGGATGGTGAGGCCATCGGACTTGAGCGACATGGTCGCAGGGACACGAGGTGTCAGATGTTTTAGTGGCTTAGGAACCATTTTGGTGATTACCGCTCACCCGGGACATTGAGTAGTGTGCACACATAGATACTCTGTGATGAGGTGGTTTTGACCACTTGTGTGGGTAGAGGTCCCCGTAGTTGCGGTTACGTATTTTTGGATGGGGGTGATTGACTTAGAAATCCATGTGGGAGGTGAGGAGCCTTCAAGGGATGGGCGTGCCTTCAGGACATCTTTACATGAGACACGAGGTGTCAGGAGGCACGTGGTGCTGGGTTACTATTTTTGGGTGTGCCTTCGGGATGTCGGTACTTGACACACGAGGTTTCAGGAGGCACATGGTGCCGGGTTACTTTTCTTGATCATGGCTTCGGGATATCGGTACTTGAGACACGAGGTGTCAGGAGGCATATGGTGTCGGGCTACACGACAGAGATTCCAGCGTTGGCCGAAGCAGGTGACACTCCTTGGTGGCTGTTGAGCACCAGAGGAGTTTGTGATTACTTGTACTATTTACTACTTTTCTTGAAAATTCTTTACTGCTTAAGCACATATATTTGGTAAGCACCATTGGGTGGCATCCTACTGAGATTTGTCTCACACCCTGCACAGGCCCTTCGGGACGCGTGCAGACTTTATGGATTTACGTGCAGGAAAGAGGCAAGCTTCAAGAGCTGGGTTACTTTAGTTATTGCTTGGAGATGGTATGGACCGTGAGGTCATGGATAGCTAGGTTTACTTTGTTTTATTTACCTTTCTGTATCGGCATGATTACTTGTTGTAGCTATAATGTTGGTTATCCATTGGCACCCTTTTTATATTCAGTTGAGTATGACCTTCTTTGGATGCATGTTTTACTGTTTAGTGCTAGTTACATGTTATCAACATGCTGTTGTGTTTATTTCTGCTACAATTGTTTATATTTATTACTTCCGCTATTTATCTACAATGATTATGCTTCTACTCTGCGGGTCTGGTTTTAGTCTTCTGAGTCTTTCTTCCGCATCAACTTTATTATTATTCTCATACCAGTACCCTTATTATGATCCTCCGAGAGGGTATAACCTCCCCCCTATACCTAACAGACCCTTGATACTAGTCGGTAGCCTTTGGCGTTTGGGGAGGTGCCCCTAAGGTTGTGACACCCGACCCTTTCGGCACTTTTCGGGTGGCTGGCTGGGTCCGAGTCTTTACATTGATGATCATTATCATGTATAGTATGATATTTTCTCTCTATTGTAGTCAAAATGATTTAGACAATGTTTTCAAGAAAACCCGAATTTATTATTATATTTAGTCGGAGAAACAATTTTCATCTAAAAAATATGATTTATTAAAATGATTCCAAAAACTATTTTAAAATTAATTGGTAGATATATTTTTAACATTTTTTACCAATTTTTTCAATGAAATATTCTTTCCTTTATCACCACAAAGAATTTTTCAGTCCTTTTAACCGTGAAAATGCAACATTAATTTTCCTCATATGAAAAGTACAAATTTACATTCCATCATTTCGTTAATGATTCCTTTAAATGTTTATAAGGTTACATTTTATATAAAATATTTTCAATTCAAATTTAAATGAAATGTTTTTTAAAAATCAATTATAATAAAGGTATATTTTCTTAAAGAATGTTTTAAAAGGTCCATTTTATAGTATTTCTATTCATCATCATCAACAACCCTTTATTTTATACTCTTATTTGGATATATTGTATTGATACCATCCTTATTCATCATAGGGGTGGTTTATTATTAATTTGGACAAGGATAGTATGCACATTCACTTCCTTAAATCATTTTTTATTACCATTAATATATTCAATCTTCAAGGATCACTGAACATTTAATTTCCCCTAATTATCCATTTCATTTTCATGGATATTACTATTTCCTAAACTATTTACCTTTTATCATCTAGGGTCTAATTTTTTATTTATATTATTATTTTTTTACATGTTCATAATCTTATTTTCATTATTCAATACTAATATTTTATTAGGAATATTATTTCGGTTATTATATAAGAGTCATGTTTTGAACGTGTAATGATTAGTGGAGCCCAATCATTATATAGTTCTTTGATGAGTTGACATATTATCATGAGAAAAATAATATTCATAAATAAAATAAATCTCAATCAACATTTTTATACAATCCTATGAAACTATTTAATGGTATATGTTTTCATGTTCATTAGACACGACATCCATAATGAACGAATTTACATCATTAAGTTTTAGTTATTATTCTTGTATGAGATTCTATGTGGATACATATATATGAATACATTTCATTTTCAGTTATTTAGATGGATTGTTATTCTTTTTAATATTGTTCCATATTTATTATTCCATTTATATTTTTTTTAAATGGAAAATGTTTTCAGTAACTTTTATTTATTGGTTATAAACTTAATTTTCATCCAATTTAATACATGGAATGTTCTTTTATTTATTTACTCTACCATGTTGATTTATTCAATTGATTTATTATTTATTCTACTATACGTTACCCTTACAAATAATTTTACATCACCCATATTATGTTTCTCTTCCCATGGATTGCATGATGCATACTGTGAAATATATATAGCGATATACTATATGGAGTAATGCTTTCCTCGATGTTATTATTTAAGAAGAAAAAAATTATGTTATAGTTAATTAATTAAATTTTAATACAAGTTTCATTTATGTATCTAGTTTTCTAGTACTAATAAAATATTAGTCCATTGAGGATTGATTCATTGTAAACATGTAAATGTAATGAATAGTCTAAACCAAATCTGGCTATCTGGGGTCAGGTTGCTACAATTATGGTCATAAATTAATTATATAATGGTAGACCATATAAAATATTATTATTAAGGTCATTAAAAAAATTAAATTTGAATTTGAACATTCCATGAATTTGGTAAATGGAAATGAAATCTCATCATCCATGAAGGTGGTGGATCGAAATACCATAGATGTTTTTTTCATTTTATGAACAAAAGGAGAATAAAATAGATTTTATGATATATAAAACATTAAATTAATAAAATTATAATATATGTATGACATTGGAGGATTTGTGAATCTTTGGATATGTGTTTTGGTATAGGTGAAAGATAGAAATAATTTAAACTAGTGGATATGGGAACATACCTCATGAATACCGGCTCCTTGAGAACCTCTTTAAGGAACATTTAATTAGTGTTTTAGGGAGACTAAGAAAACAATAATGTGAAGAGGGATTATGAGAATGGAATATTTTAGAGTATGGTTGATCTAGAAGGCTCACAATGGGGAAAACAAGTGATATAAGGAGTTCTATTTCATAATTTAGGTGAAGGGATTTTTTGGATTTTCTCAAATTATTAAAATATAATAGAATTTTTTAGTGAAAAAACATCCAAATTCACTATCAAGATTATGGACTGAAAATTAACACAAAATATTATCCAATGTTATCTTATTTTATATTTTTATGATTTTTTTAATAATGTAACAATATATTAAATTCATGAAAAATCACTCTCTTCAAATTTAATATCATTCATTACTATGAATTCAAATAAACCAATAACAAAGATTCAATTTTGAACCAAATATTTTATTATATCCTAAAATTTTAATAATTATAAATATAAATCATTGATATTATTAATTATCCCAATTTATATTCATCTTATTACGTAATATCATTTATTTTATTTGTCCATTAATATTATAATTATTTAATTATTGTTGGGTATGAATTTACATTATCAGATTTTTTACATAAAATTACAAGTAAATTTCCTTGAAGATGGTAAATGTATTATATTTCTTGATTCTACTAATTTTCTAATATCTCATCAATAAAATTAAATATCATGAAGTTATACCTATTAAAAACCATCAGGTGAACTGTTTTCCATTATTTTAAATAAAATTATATACTAGACTTATGGTCAAATATGTGGATTTCAAAAGGCCCACAATTTGACTAATGGATTATTTTATTCTAAAAAATATTCTCTTAACATTAAGGAATAATTTTGGATAATTTAATGGTTCATTTATTTTCTATTAGTGCCATTATATAGAGTTTCTTTCTTCATGCACAAGCACAAAATCCGTGATTAATAAGCCTTGTTGAAAAATTCTTCATTCATAAAATTTTAAATAAATTAATATAATAAAAATTTAATTATTCACAGTATAATATTTAATATAAATTCATTAGGAATATTTACTCATATCCACGTCCATGAAATTTCTTTAATTTGTTAATTTGTGTTTTGCTGCCTCACAGAAACATTTAAATATGATTCAGGTTTTAAGATTCCAAAATTAAAAAATATCAGTCAAAATATTCATAAATAATATATATATATATATATATAATTTGTGAAAATAATTCTTAGCACACAATTATTATATAGAATAAAATAAATTTCACTTTTAAGATGCTTCATAGGCACTATGATGGCACTAAAAATATTTATAATTATCATGGGATATTTTTTTATTTACATATTCTAAATTATATTAGTAATATATTTATATTATAATATCATAATTTAGTCAATCCATTTTTTTAATAAATATTATATGAAATTAATGTTTTGATGATAATACCAAAGAGTCATTATTTTATAAAAAATATATTTTTAACTATTCTAAAAAATTACTTTTTCATTAAATTCTAAAAATTACACCATATACTAATTTTGGTATTCTGATTTTATAAATAAAATTGATTTTATAAAATATATTTGCTAAAATTACAGAAATTAATTATATTTTTTGTAAATAAAAATTAATATAAAATTATTTTTTGATGAAAATATGTTTATGATGAATAAAAAAATTTTACTAAAAATATAATTGAATAAAATTAATTAAAATCTAGTACAAATTTAGAAATAATATATTAACACATTATATATTATTATGACCACTATATATTTCCAACTCTAGTAAATATTATTTACCCTCACCAATTTAAGATCTACTTTATAACGATCACATTTAAATAATACTATTTTAACATTAAATAATGATATTTCCTATATTGTATGCAACTGAACATTATGTATCCACTTCATAGTCCTTGGATGTTAAATTCTCCCCCTTCTGAAAAGTTTATCATCATAATATTGAACAGTGGTTTGGTAAAATTGGTTTGACTTTCCAAAACACCTTTATCAAAATTCCACCTCACAAAAAGGATTAATAAATTTTCCACATAAAAAGTGAGAAAAGAATTCATAAAGATCACATAAGGGAATGCATGTTATGTTTCTATATATGAAAATGCGGATATAGAAGAGAAACTTAACACTCAATGATTGATAAAGAGTGATTATAAAATGGTTATTAAATAGTTAACCACCTAATAAAATAAATACATGATATGTTTTGATGACATGGATTTTTCAGAAATAAAAGTAAACATATAACAGTTGTATTTAATATTACTTTTCATTGATACGATCAAACCATTTACTATATATACTAAATTAATTTGTAAATATACATACTTGAATAGTAGTTTTTTATCCTTTAATAAATATCCTGACCTACCTTATATTTTTTAAAAATGATGAATATTAAATTTTTATTATAAAATTCATTAGAATCAATAAGTGAAAATTAATAAAAATAAAAAATTATAACTATTTATTCCCCCTATCTTTAAACATTAACCTAATATAGAATTTTCAATGCAAGATAAGATAATACACAAAAAGGAATATACTATTATAAAATGAAAAACTACATTAATATACAAAATTCAATTATAATACCCAACATCCAAAATATATCATTCAACAAATAAGAATAATTAAAATTCCTCAAAAATATTTGAGATATAAAAAAACTGAAGGATAGACTTCCTAGATAATATTGATATCCCCAAATAAAATTATTCACCCTTAAATTTTAACACTAGAATGTAATTTCCCTAAACATATAATAATGACGATATTATAATAATTTATATATATAATCTAAATCTCCATAAATCCAAAATAAAATCACATTTTCCTATAGAATTGAATTAATAATTTTTTTCATCAATCAATAACCCATAATATTGTATTTTCATTATCCAATTAGGTTTTCCAAAATAATGATCTTCTTCTAAAATAAAATTTATCACTTAATCTCCAAATAAAAATATAATTCCATGGTATTTTATATGATAATAAATATTCACCCAAAATCAAAATATTCAACATCTATCAAATAATATAACAAAAATTCATATTAACTGATATATTATGTACACCAATGGCAGGGGATTCACCCTTGTCATCCATCAGTTGTGGGTACAATTCCCACAATGCTACTAGATGTGATGAGCTATCTCCCAACCTATGAGTTGTCCCCTTTTATTAAATGATATTTCATAAAACATTGGTTGAAATAAAAGAAACATAAAAAAATAACCACAATATTTTTAAAATAAAATTAATCTTTTACCCAAAATGGTTATCTCATACTTTTCATTATACATCCAAAAAAAGAATTAACAATTTTTTAAATAAATAATATGCATCTCAAAAATATCATAGCCACATTAAAATTTTAAAAACTCAATCCTTATAAGAAATTTTTAATACATACATATTTTGTTCAAAAATGAAATCAAAAAGCTATGGTTATATTTAAAAATCATAATTATAAATTCAAATCTCCAAATTTATCTTACTCTGCTCTGATACCAAATGTGAAGACATGAACATAAAAATCACATATTATAGTTAGTTTAAAACTCCAAATAAATTTCTATTCACAAATACCATATAGTCCTAGTATTTTATAGAAATAGTAAATACTCTTAATATATGAATCCAAATATTATTAATTGAAACATCTATAGAGTTTTCATTTTTATCGTAAAAGGAAATTCGTTAAAATAAAACAATACAACACACATCTTGGAATATTATTTTCTCATACGCATACATAAAAACTATGAAATTTTTTCAAAACATGGGAGGAGAAAAAAAATATTTATAAGAATTAATAAAATAGGTAAATAAACTACTATTTTATTAATACTTATTAACACATTAAGTAATTTTCACAAATATATACTTATCACCACTAAAAGTAACATCTACCTTTTTTCCCAAACATAAAAATTCATTAAATGATAGGATGAATAAGTAAAACATTTAGGTAACTTGGGGAATATTTTTATTATCATAATATATTATGAATTTTAACTTCATTTAAACCATATGATTAATAATCTTCATGAAAAACCTAACATATCCCTTATAATCACATTTTGATGCAACCATCATAGTTAGAAATGGAACAACTATTACAGTAAACATAAAACATTCCAAATTCATTGGAGGGATATCAAAGATCCACAAATAATTGGATTATAATGGAACCAACCATCATCATAAAAAAAATTATCGGAACCATAACATAATAATTAAACAAGAACACTAGCATCATATAATTCAGTACGTGAGAAGCATTGCTTGTTTTCAATGAATATTATGCATAGAAAATGGGCAAAAATATTAATGTAAAATAATCATGTAATATTTTTGAGAATACATTTAATCATTATTTCATCCTGACTTCTGGATAGTCCAATCCTTCCATAAAAACATTCTTTTAAAATTTATAACAAAATACATTAAAGAGGTGATTAAAAGGATTGAGCGTTATATAAAACATGAAACATATCTATTTTTCAAAATAATTTTGAGCATTTATAAAATATAATTTTCTATTCAACTCATAATTTTTTTTCAATAAAAATGAGATGATAATGAAAAATTTATAATGTAAATATTTAAGAAATATAAATTGAGGTTTTTTAGTATGTGTTCCTTACCTTATGTCTGAATGTGTTCTACACATACGCATAATGTCATAGATAATAAAATTATATTAACTAATTTATTAATTAAAAATAATTTCTATATATATATATATTAAATAGTATAATTATATTATATTCTTTAATAGTTACAGTGATTAGTTATAAATATCACATTCACTTTTTCAGGAGCATTTTTTTCATTTCCATGGAATGTAACTTGTTTATATTTATGGAAGTTATTATAAAATGTGATTACTAAAACATAAGTGATATTTTATGGTATTAATGCACCTATAGAAGTTCATATGGTCCTATGTATAATTTTTCTATCTGATATGTGGATGATTCATTTGATGAAACATTAATGATAATCGCTTAGATTATTATGGTAGGTTTTCTAACCATCATAAACTATTTTTGTCTTTTTTTAATAATATGTCTATATATTAATTATGGATTTTGATACCATATATTATAAATATATAGGTCATTTCAAAAAATTATAAGGGATGTTAAATATTCTATGAATGTGGTAAATGGAAACGAAAGATCATCGTTCATGAAGGAGGTGAATTGACACACTATCAGTGATGCTTTTGTTTTTAAAAATAAAATTAGAAGAGAAGAAATTTTATGAAGAATATTCCATTAACAAAATAAAATTTTAGTAAATATATATGATTAAAGATTTATCACGAATCATTTGATAAGGTCTTAGGATTCTATAGAAGAGATAAATAATTTAAAAGAGGATGAAGTTACCTCTGAAAGGTCTTATCCTTGAGAACCATCTTAAGGAATTTGGAATTTTTATTTTAGTGAGACTATAAACACTATAAAGGGGATAGGGATATGTAGAAGGGAATTTACCCGAGGATTTTTTAGCTATAATTCTAAGGGTTTTGATGTGAGGTGATGGAAGGAGTTCAATTTTATAATTGAGGTGAGGGGTATTTTAGGAATTTCTCATAAAAGTAAAATACAATAAGGTTTTTTTGGGAAAAAGACATCAAAACATACAATACATCATATGGGGTTAATTTTAGACCAAATATTATCCCATTTTTCTATTTATAGATTGTTATTACTTTTAAATAATATTCCAAAATATTATATCCATTAAAATCATTATTGATATATTTAATACTATTCATTACTATAAATTTAATAACATTAAAAAATTGTAAAATTCAAAAACAATATTTCTTTATATCATGGATATGACATTGTGCTCTATAGAATTAATTGATTCAAATAATTTTTTAATACTATAATTATATTAATATTTTTTATAACATTAATTTTATTTTCCAATAATTTTATAATAACTACATATTGGTTGTCTAATAAATTTATGAATTTATTTTCAGGCTAAAAATTAAAATTAAATGTACATGAAGAAGTTAGATATATATTTCAAGATACTATTTATAGTCTAATATCTTATATGGAATACTACATATTAAAAAGTTAGAACTATTAAAAACCATGCTCTCTAAAGATTTAGATTCTTATAAATAAAATATTACAAGGGAATTTATGTCAAACAACAGGATTCAAAAAGTTCATAAATTTTACCAAAGGATCATTTCAGTTGTTAAATACTCATCCATTACGATTTTAACAATTTTTTTCCATATTATGGTTATTTTTTATTTTAATTAAAATCATTCTATTGATTTTATTTTTCCATACACAAGTATTGCATTAGTGTTTCAGAAGCATTAAAGGTAATTATCTCATACATGGAATTAAAATCAAATTCATATCATAAAAATAATTTAACTAATCTGAATCGAATATTTTAGATTCATTTATATTAACTGATATACATGTCAAGAAAACTTCTTTAATTTTTTATTTTTATTTTTCAAGCCTTGCACTAGCATTATAAAGGAATTTGGGAAAAAATCATTTAAGAAATATAAAAATTTCTAAAATATCAATTATAATAATCATATATAGATAATATTTAATAAAAATGTCATATAATTAATTATTATCACTCAATTATTATCTAAAAGACACTAATATTAACTTTTCTAATACTGTGTAGGCACTTCAATGTTAATACATATTATATTTATATAAATCAAGAAATAAATTATAATTTACATGTTTTGGATTATTTTTGTACAATAATTTTTTTATAATATCATATATTATTTGTCCCATATGTTATATAAATTTTATGTCACATTTTTTTAATGACATCATAATTGAATCCTTATTTTGTAAAAAAATTGTATTTTTATGATACATGAAAAAATTATATTTTTACGAATACTATCAAAATATCACCATAGATGATTTTATAAATTATATAATGAATTTAATTTGATGACAATAAATTATAAAATTTCCATAAATTAATTATTTTATTTTTCATAAAATGAAAAAGAAACAATTTTTTAATGAAAATATTTTTTTGATGAATAAAAATGATATATTAATAAACTAATTGGAGGAAATTACGAAAAATAATATAAATATTCATAAATAATTAATTAACACATTAGAAATTAGTATGAACACAATAGATTTGATACTGTAGTTAATACTCTTAATGTCCACCAATTAAACATAATTTTATAATAGTCACTTTTAATTAATACTATTTTTTATTCAATTAATATCATTATTGAATATCTTATAGGAAATCAAACATAGTGTTTTATTTTAATGTATGAGGATTCTATAAACTATATTTATGATTCCATAATTTATGTTTTCCCACATTTCGTATGTTTCTGCAATGTTATAATGTTATATCGTGCCTCATTGATTTCTTTATTATTCTTGCCCAATTTATGTTTCACTAATATACCTATTTTCCAATATTTAATAGTACCTTCATGTTGTCCCTTATTTCTTCCCTTGACTTTATATCTCACTTGTTTGTTATTTATTTCCCTATGTAATCCCATGTTGTTTTAAAATCTATTTAATTTTAGAAGATGAAAAGAATTGTTTCAATAATATTTTTTTATCAGTTGTTCAAGATGTAATTCTATATACCTAATTCCCAAAGTTGGTAGACTTCTCTATGATCAGAGTCATATAATGTGTAACATCATTTAATAAATCATTATTTATTTCATAATAATGAGATGGGTTGTAAAAATAGGTATCAAAGGAATGTTTAGTTTTTTTGGGATTTAGATTAGAAAACATTATAGAAATATTTTATGGATTTAAATAAACATAAGAATACAACCCTAAAATTCTATAAATTAAAATTTAATTTGTTTATAAAGAAAATAAATCAATGTATTAATACTAAAAGTAGATGTGCCTTTGGAATATATGTTCATAGGGGTAAATCCTAAAATCACTATGTGAAGCAAGACTCAACTAGGAAATTATAAAAGACAACATACCTTTTTTGACATTATATTTGAAAATCCTAGGGGATACAATTTGGTTATTTGAAAAGAATAGTATGAACCATTATTATAGTATCAAAAATTC
Organism: Viscum album; assembly: GCA_963277665.1. Lineage (NCBI taxonomy): Eukaryota > Viridiplantae > Streptophyta > Magnoliopsida > Santalales > Viscaceae > Viscum > Viscum album. The sequence goes on along the minus strand of OY728151.1, from coordinate 1,814,603,913 downwards.
CCATAAGTTTCTATATCATAAATTAAATCACGAATGACATATATTGAAGCCATAAAAATCATAAGTTAAGGGATAAACCAAATTTATATGTTATATCTCTAATTTAATTGGTTCGAATTTTATGTGTTTAATAGGATGAAAATTATATTCTATATGTTTATTTTGGATTCAGTATATGGATAAAACTAGAATAATAAATTGATAGTTAGGGTAACCATCCATATTTCAATTAATTACTTCATAAAAACACTATTTATTAGAACTATTTAAACACCACCATAATGAATAGAGGTGTATATGTAATAGAAAATTGAAAATAGATAAATTATTTCATCCCATGCATATAACTCCTACACTATCAAAACTTTTGTGCTGAATTTCCCAAATATCCATGTAAAACCCCATTTAGTTTTATTTTTTGAAATTATTGATATGTATAAGTTTTTCTTATACAGATCCAACATAAATATATGAGAGAAGAAAATAACCCTCCTTATAGAGAATTATCACTCAATTATTTAGAATATAAAGTAGGCGGATGAATATTTTTTATCAAAAAAATCTAATTCATGGAGATTATTTCACTATATGAATGAATATCTAAATCAAATGACTGAGTATATGGAATAGATCATCCTTGAAATCGTAGAAATTTTTAGGCAATCTGCTGATGTTTTTCTTGAATAATTGTTCAAACATCTTCCTAGGCATAAATTTTAATTTTCAATCAATCACATACATGGGGAGTTTCCATTATCCAACACTTCATGTTGAATCTTTGTTGTTTAACTTGTAGATATGATGAAATAATTATAGGAGAATTTTTATAATGGTTTTATAAACCCATGTGCTTCAACATGGGGTGGACCAGTCCTATTCAACAAGTAGAATGATGGCTCAATGCAAATTTATAATGATTACTGTGAGATCAAATAGATAACGATAAAGAACATATGTCTTATTCCCAATATTTTTGACTTGTTTGATCATATATGTGCATCTGAATACTTATCTGATGACACTCTTCAATCCAGATATTATCATGTGAAGGTAAAGGAGGATATCACTAAGTCGACATTACATATAATGTACTTGTTCAATGATTTCATAGTAATTACCTACAGACTCACTAATTCTCTAGAAATAATCACATGATTAATTAATAGAGTCATTAAAGAATAACTTGACAAAATTTTGATAGTATTCATAGATGATATTATTTTAAAATATTAATGTTAGGAGGATCACGAGGTCCATCTATGCTATATTATAATGAACTTGTGAAAGGATAGGATTTTGGAAAATTATATAAAATGTGAAATAAAATGGTCATAAGCCTCATTGTTGGGGAATAGTATCTTAATAAATGATATATATGAAGACCCTTCAAAAGAAAAAAGTTATTTATGGATGGAAATTTCCAACATATATGATAGAAATCTGTAGATTCTATAGTATATATTGGTACTATCATCTATCTGTGAGAAATTTCTCACAATTTTAAATCCATATAACTAAATGAACATGGAATAGAGTCATGATTGTTTGAAACAATGAATGTTACAATAGATTAAATGAATTTAAAGAAGATTATCAATTTTTATGTACACATGTAGTCAACATGTGTGAAAATATTTGTGGTGTACAATTATTCATTGAAAAATGAATCGGACATGAGTTAATAGAGGTTGAAATACTAATAGTCTAAAACTCATGGAATTTTATGGATCATATAAAAAATAACCTAAACATGATGTAGATTTTATTTTTGTGATACTCACATTGAAAATATTTAGACATTTTCACTTTATTGAGAAGTATATAATATATATGGATCACAAGAGAATCATGCACATATTCATGTAGAAAGAGATAATTATTTTCCTAAGAATATGGTTAGATCTTATCAAATACTATGAATGAACAATATATTACCATCATGGGTAATAAAATGATGTGGTAGATTCATTATGTTTAATGAATCAACCAATTTATTCATTGATGATAACTGACAAGGATATGATCTTCTTAGACTAAAAATAGATTGAAATGGGAATCATAAAGGAAGGAACATCATCAATTCTTTCAAAAATGATTACTCAACCATCCCATATGGAGAGGGTAAAGGGTACTCAAAGAGTGTATAAGGTAATTCCAAAGAATACGGTAGCTATAATAAAAGGTAAATCCTCAATGTTCAACGTTAATAGATAAAGAGTTTTGATATTTATGTTAGGACATTATGTACCATCAAATCCTATGTTATTAAATGAGTTTTTGGATGATTCAAATAGTTTAACCTTCTACATTTCTTCCTGAAGTGAAAATATATATCTATATATATGAGAGAATGAATTGTGGGACAACATGTAGTTGGAGGTAATTGAATATACATCAATGAGTCTTATAAGTACACATTTTTCGGAAGAAATGAAAATTTTACTAGGTGATGATGAAACAAATACACTTACCTACATGGAAATATAAAAATATAACCATGGACATTGTCACAAGTATTTAGAATACAAAAATAGAAAATAATTCCATATAGGTTTTGGTTTATCATCTAATAATAATTGATCACATAACTATAATTTGATACGACCTATTACCCAAAAAACTAGATTGGGTATACATTACGGAAGTGGTGAGGCTTTATAGAACACCACTATCATTTGTATCAAATTGGGTTCCACGTTTAACATCTATGTTCAGAAAGAGTCTACAACATACTGTAAAACGTTATTTGATCTTCAGCATGACTTATAATCTGATGACTGATTGCTAATCCAAGTAGGTTATCCGGACACCTGAGGACAGGATTTGAGAATGCTCATTTGAATAAAAGGAGGATTTGATCAACATCTTCATCTAGCCATATAGTAAGAAAATAATTGTTTCCAATATAGCATCAAAATAGATCCCTATTAATCCCTTTATGTGATGTGGGGCATAAAATATGAATTTTGGGATAAGGTTGGGGAACTGAAACTGATAGGTTCTGAAATATTATGGGAAATGGTGGAAATAGTCAATACCACTTGGTAGCTCATCTTGGATTCAAAATGTTGAAAAATGATCTATTAATACAATTATCGACAAGACTTCGATATTGAGGATGGGGAAATGGTATTCCTCTACATATGTCCATTGTATAATGTCATGAGATTTGGGATGAAGGGAATTCTCATTGAAAGTTACATCATCCCCTTTTATATCCCTGATCACATTTGATCGGTTTCTAATTGAGTATAAATCCCAAAAAACATATCTCGAGTACATGATGTGTTCGACACATCACTCTTTAGGAATTATGTACCATAACTGTCACATGTACTTAATCAATAGGTGGTATTATTGAATAATGATATCTCTTATGTATAAGAGTGTGTGAAGAACCTAGATCATAGAGATAACATTCTACGGAATAAGACAATACACAAAGATACTGTTCTATAGAGAAACCTCATATTTGAAGAAGTGATGTGGGAACTAGATGAAGTGATGAAATATAATTGACTATATAAATTTTAGTGTGGGAGAGGAATATTTAATGGAAATTTGTCAGAGGTGAAAGAGATTTTAATGATTAGAACTTTTATAAAAAATATTCCTATTTTGGTATATTTAAATGTCTTATTTTGTGTTATGGTTATAAAAAAAATGCAGAAATTATATTATATAATATCATATCATATTTAATAGACTGTTTTGAATGAAATACTTCTTATAGGATTGGGTGTGAAATTGATGAGAAGAATTTTTGAATGAAAAGGGCATACTAAAATGTTGGAATCTCTCATATTTAACAGATTGTTAATCATATTTACCTTTGATAATATTTTCTTTCAATAGTGATCACATGATTAGTATAAATATAGGACACTATAATTTTTTTTTGAAAAAAAATGAATCTGATTACCTTAACCAGTTAGATCATACCCAATGAAGTCCATTTATTGGAACATCCATGGGAGATAGCATCACTGAGTTTCACCCTTGACCAAGCCCATGTCGTGATCAAAAAATTAAACATCAGATAAATAAAATATGGTTTATGTTCAAGATCAACAAGATCATGGACCAAACTATGTTTATCGAACAACCACATGAATGTTTCACTATCACACAACTTACACTGAGGGTGTTTTCCTTTGTAATAAAATGATATGTATCAATACCCTAATAATATGATTAAGTATATTTTTTAATAAAAAATAATACATTTCCATATTTTAATTTTTTTACTTTGAATATGATTGAGATTTTGATACAATAAAATTAAAATTATATTTTTTGTTTGTATTCAAATTTAATTAAGGAATTTATTTTGATGAATTAATGGATTTTCAATAAAAAAATATAAATAAAATATTATTATTAAATAGTGTTTATTAATTATAAGTGATCTTGTAAATCATATGATGTGAATTATGTTACTTATAAGGGTTAAAAAAACTGTTATTATAAAAAAGACCATCATTTATCAATAATTGTATATAATTATTTTAACATTGAAAATTAAAATATTTATAAAAATATTATAATAAAATGAATAATATTTTTGGAATCAGAAAAACGAAATTAAAAAGGTTATTTTTTTAATAATTTTTTAAGACAGTTGAACATTCTGGTAGAAATTAAATATGGTAAAAATATGTTGTTTGTATTATGACATCATAATTTTCCAAAATGATTTAAACAATATGATAAAAGGGTTTAGTCAACCAAATATATATTTCCCCATAAAAATAATTTTTATTTTATTTTTATTATATTAATTTTATAAATCTTATATGAATCCTCCAAAACTAATAATACATTGTATTTTATTTAAAATCATTTAGTGATAGAGATGACTAATATCTACAATAGAAAGTGTATTATTTAGATATGTTCATCCCATAGACATATAAAACATTGAAAAAACAACTTTTTTTGAAACCATTGTAAAAACCATCATTTTTTGGTTTTGCTTTTATTATTATTTAGAGTCACAAACCTACGTTAGAGAAATAATAATCAACTATTATCTATTTTCCTATATAAACCAACACATTGTCCCATTTATCTTAACTAAAAAACTTTTTACCATTTAATTAATCTACCCTCCCATATCACCATTTCTTATGAGGTTCTTCGAAGCTCTATGGAAGATCTGACTAAAATATTTCAATCAAAATATCAAGGTAAGGGATCTCCCACACTCCTTTGTAATCAAGAACCAATTTTATGTTATGCCTTTAAATTTACATTTGATCATGTTGGTTTGTATTCTCCAATATCCCCTTATTGTTAATTTTACTTCTTAATGACGCATTAACCTTTTCACTCTGATTAAGACCTCTGACTATCCTTTGTGTACACTTTTTACCATACCAAATTTTAGAATGGGATCTCCCACTCTCTTTTTTATTCAATCGCCTATTTTTTATTAATCCCCACAATATCTATTTTTTCATTTTGGGATATGTTATTTCATATCACCATTACATTTAATATTATGTATAAATGATGATATACCACTTTCAATGTCATTAATACCTCCCCTGATCCATTGTATACACCCATTTCCATATTGAAATTTAGTAAGGGATCCTCTTCTTCACCTCTTCATTAAATAATTCACATTATCATATTATGTTATTCACCAATTACAAATGTTGGGATATGTTATTCCATATCATACTTTATACCATTATGATGCCTAAATGATAATATAAACCTTTCAATCTCATAAACCCCTCCAATGAATACTTACGTTCCCATATTATGCTACAAAAATATAACTGCAATTTCCCCGAAAAAACAATTGTTTAGTGAATATCAATACCCATTCCTATCATGGTTTTTCAACATTTTTCACTTATTATTCATTTATTGGGCACTTACATATATTATTTACACAATCCAAGATCATTAATAAAATTTTATGATAAATGATTCCATGTATTATGATCTATGTGGAACACATATGCATGTGAATGAAATGAAATTGATGAGGTATCCCAAAATTATACAGGGATCAAATGCATTGGGTAATGTTTTAGTCTCATCAGACATCATGAAATGGATTAAAAATCTATATAAATCCCTCACAAGTCTTTTTCCATCATCGTTTCTAGAATGTTTTTCATGAACTATGTTAATGATATAATGTTTTATGTTGTTTCCACATTCCCCATGTTTCTTATATGTTATAATTATATACCACACCCCATTGATCATGGTTATAATTATAGACCCTTCTATGTCTCATTAATATTCCTATTTTATATCATGTAATAATTTCACCATGTAACTAAATTTTTATCCCCATACTAGAATTTATAGATCACCCTTTTCTTATATATATTCACAGGTTATCCCTTGTAGTATTAAAAAGATATGAAATTTTAGAATCATGTTAATTATGATTTCAATATTTTAGTTTTATCCCATGTCAAATATGTTAATCTTTGTACATAATTTCTAAAAAAACACATCATGATCATTCGAGTTATATTAGTGTAATATTGTGTAATAGATCCTAAATTAATGTATAATAATGATAAGGGTTTTGATTCTATATCCCTATGTTATAGTTGTATTAAAAAATGTTATTTATAATGGAAAGGATATTTCAACAACCAAAAAATATTTCTTATGTGTGAATATTTAATTTTCATGACTATGGTGATGAAAATGAAAGCTTCCATGTTTTATGATTATTTTCTAGTTTTTGTTAATAATATATTGGAATTTTTAGTATCTTTATAATCCAATGATGGGTTGTTATTTTATAAACCATAGAAATTAGGGAACACTATAAACCATTGATGGAAGTTTCCATTATTAACCAATAATGGGTGCTTTAATGATTACCCTCCAATGCATTTTGTATTGAAGTTGTCATTATAGTTATTGATTTTGTAATATTGATATAGAAATTTATGTCCCATGATTCAAAAAAAATTAAATATTTATTTTAAAATATATAAGGATACACTTTTTATTTCTCAAGGTAATATAATGATTTTTTGATTAAAATAAAAAAATCAATTTTATGGTGAAAATAATAACTGTATGAAAATGTTTATTTTATTTTTCCTTAAAACTAATAATCCTTTATCAGTTCTGTTATTCAATTAATATTTCATAGAAAACAATTATCATCATATTTTAATATAAATGGTTATTTAATAGTTAGGAAAATTATTCTATGAAACAAATTTTTAGTTATTTAAAAATAAGAAATTTTAAAAGTATTCATGTAATATTGGTATCATTTATTCCTAATATGTCAATTTTTGATTATTTTGTTTTTACCCAACATGATTTTTTTTCACATAGTCTAAAATGTGATTAGGGAAAAGGACGAGGTCATGATTAAAATTATGATGACGTTTTTCAAATGATAACATTGTTTTCAATAAGTGATTTTTAATTGGGAAAATTGAAACAAAATATAAGATTAAAATTTTTAATATATTATTATTTTGTTTTTGATTTTTAACCTAAAATTAAAAAAATATAAATCCTAATGTTATTTTTGAATATAATAAATTAAAATATAGTTTCAAGGGACTAGAGTATTTAATTAATAAGTATTTTTCCTTATAATTAGTTTCAATAGGATCATCTAGTCATTTGTTTTATTTCTTCATCAATGGAAAGATTTATTTGGAATTATCAGTAACTTTAATTAATTTTTTTAATCAATTTAAATTACATAATTATTTTATATCGATGAATTATTGTAATAAAATCAATTATTTAATTAAAATCATAAATTTACTACGGTACTTCACCAGCATAATGTTTGTCACATCATCATTGATTTGAGGCTTTCGTAATTATCATTTGGTTCTAGGTTGTAAGAGATATTCATATCATAGGGATCATTATGGATACCAAAGTCATTTGTGTCATCAAAATCTTTAATTTATTATGGTTGACAGCTTCAAAGAGTTTTTTATAGTATCTGATATCAATTCAAGAACCATATTCAATATTCATATTGGGGACGTGAGAATAATTAAATAAATTAGGAATAATGAGTTTTTATTTGTCATTAGTGTTGTTGGGTCATTGATTCATTAACGATCATATGGGTCCTAAAATATAACAATTATGTTGGGGTCATTAGTTCTTTTAAATATGTGAATACAATAGTTATTCATATTCTTCACCAGTTTACACATTATTATTTCCATCATTATCATCAAACCCATCACTATCATTAGAAACTCCTTTGATGTTTTGGTATTTAGTTTCATTTTGTTCATCACTATCTTCAATGTCATCAATATTATCAGGTTCATAATTTTTATTATGGTTTTTAGGGTCATTGTTATTATTATATAATAAGAAAAATTATCTTTGATTATGGTTTCCTTGTCATCATCTATGTCTATGGGTTGTCATCATCATCACATCATGATGATCATCATCATTTTTATTATATTTGTGGTTATAAGAGTTCACATGGATATCATTTTCAGATGATTCCTCACATACATTGTTTATTTTTTACTCATCTTCTTGATCACTGTATTTAGAATTATTTTACCCATTAGTATCATTAGACAACTTGGGTCACCAGTGTTTCCAGGTTCTTCAATTATTCATCCATTTTCAATATCCTAATTTTTATAAAATCCATTAGTTTCATCGGTCTTATTGATATCACCATTGTATTGAGGTTCATTTCTATCTCTATCATAGTAATCATATTCCATTTAATTAATGAAATTTAGTGAATTTAAATCCATATAGTCATTAAAATTATAAGTAATATATGGGTCATCAATTTCATCAGGTTCATTAGGGTTGTGTATTTCATTGGTTTCATAAAAAATATATGTGTAATTAGTTGTCTGGTAATTATATTCATCATTTTCATCATTTGGTTCATCAGCTTAATTGTTATGAATTTGGTTTTAATTTATTCATATGTTGAATTTGACTCCATTGTCTATACGGTTGTTGGGGACATCAGTAACAACACTACTACCATAGTAATTGAGAATATAGGGTAAAAAGTTTCATCATTTTCCACAAATTTGATGTGTTATCTAATGACTTTAGTACTTGTAGAGCTATCCGTGTCTTTATCATTTTTTTATATTCGATGTCATAATCATCTTATATTTCATTAACATCATCATGTAATATAATTTTTTGGGATTGAAAACATTTTTATTATAATTCATATAGTAAAGGTCCTTTGGTCTTATGTTTTATCATGTTTATCATCCTCTTTATGTTCATTAAGATCATCATGGACAATAATATTTTTTTCACAATCTTGGTTCCTTGAAAATTTCTTAAATTTCCTTATCATCTTTTTCATCTATGTAATCCTCATAATTATCAATATTTTTTCCAACTTGTAATGATAATTTTTCAATTCATGGTCATCAACTTCAACTGCATTATATCATAACAAAGTCAATCAATGGAATTATGGTTATCAACATCATAGTTTATGTTAGGTCATTATGTTCATCAATTTAATGTGAATCATTAGGTCCATTGGTGTCATGGTAATAATTATGGAGTTTTATTTCATTCATTTTATTAGTATATTCATTATTGATGGTGGGATTAGTGTAATGGATCTCATCCAGGATGTCAGGTTCATTGGTGTTGTTGAAGTCTATATGGTTTTTGATGTATTTTGGAACATCATATTCTATAGCTTAATTAAAATCATTTGGATAACTAATTTTCTCAACATCATCATTGTTATTGATGGACTCGACTTCATATTCACATTCAAAATAATCATTGATGTTATCACAATCAATGTTATTAGCATTGTGGGTTTCATTTGGGATGTCGAAGACATTAGTGTCAGTTGTGTCATCAAAGACATAAATTTTCTCATTATACTCATCATTTTCATGATTAACACCAACATTTTTTATATAAAATCTATTTTCTTATGGTTCAATGAATTATTTTGTGTCCATAAGTTCATAACTATAATTATTGTCAATAATGTATTTGGATTTATTAGAGTCTTCATTTTTGTTGGATTCATTAGTGTCGTAAAGGTCAATGGGGTAGAACATTTTATTAAATTTATTAGCTACATTGAGTCATCCTTATTGTTTATATAATTGGAATTTATGTAGCAATAATTTTGTAGGGTAAATTAGGTTATGGAATGGTATGATATAATCAAGTTCATTAGGTTAATTTTCATCATATATGTTGTTTTGGTCATTTGGATTGACAAATATTTTCATGAAAACTAGTAAATTATAATTCATCATCTTTAATGGTATTCGTTAGTTTTTAACCTCATTCATGTTATTTAAAATTTCAATGTTATATAGGTCATTTGTGTCATTTGGTCACTAGGGTGGTGGGGACTTCAGTATCATTGGGGTGATTAGGGTCAATTGGGTTATTGATTCACATCAATATAAAACAAATTGAAAACAACAAATACCCCAATGACCCCAAGGACCCCACTAGTATATAACACTATGGAATGAAAAATGTTTTTGTTGAAATTATATCATTAATACCACTAAATGTTCCAAATACACCAATGAAAATGTGACTTTGATATTATAGATGACCCCAAATATGATGATGAATCTAATTTAGGTGTTGGTAATGTTGACCTAGATGATATAGATGACACTAATGATCCCAAATACCATAATTAATCAAATAAAAAGAAATGATGTAAAATGTAGATGAAAATGAAGACGAGGATAACCACGATAATGAAAAAAACACATGTTATCCTGACCAAAATAATGAAATAGAAAACCCAAATGGATTTGATTGAACTTATTACTCCAAGTATATTGATAATCTTATTGATTATGTCAATAGTGATATTAACAATGACCACAACACAACCACTAACATAAACAACCTTTTTTCCGCAAGGATAATCCCATCCTCACAACCCACAGCAGTATAATAAATCATAATTCCTAATTAAATTGAAAATGAAGATGAATTTTAAAAACTATATTGATATTGATAAATCTAATAACCATAATTCCATATATGACACAGAAAAAATTCATGAATATTGTTTCCTTAACAACAATGACAGACCCGATAAACCTAACATCGTTAAAATGATAATGATACTAAAAGCCACATTGATGTTGGTTATTACAATGAATCCAATTAATCTAATGATATAGATATTAAAATTAAAATGATAATATAAATTATTTCATTTCTAAAACAATCATAGACATATATATAGATTTCTTAAAAAAATTATGACACAAATGAATAGAAGGACCTCTATGAAAAACACCAACCTAAAAAATGGTGATGAAATTAATGAACTTGATGATCCAAATGAAACAGATGACTATGAATGAACAAAAAATCATGATATCCCTTATGATACTAATGATACAAAATACATCACTAATATTTACAGTGCCAAAAACATTACCAATACTAATGACCACAAGGATAGTGAAGACATTATAGCCTCAATGACATTAATAATGCCAATGAAATATATTTATATATTAATGTAATAATATCATCTGGGACATTTTTTATGGAGAAAAAATGTGGTTTTAAATTTAATCATATTTCTAGTTTTCCTTAGTGTCCTTAGATTCATTAGTTTCATCAGTGTCATTAGAAATATTTCTTAAAAAGATGAAGTTGATTTTCTATATATATCAACATCCATTAAATCTTTTAGGTTAGTTTGTAAATTACAATGGATGAACTAATCATAAAATTTTACCCCTTATGGGTCCTCAATTACATCATCCACATTAAATTCAATAATTTATTGTTGTATGTCAGTGTCTTCAAGGTGATCTATGTAATTATGATATTTATGGTCATTAGGGTCATTTCATTAGTTTTATTTTTCGACATAAAATGTAAATATGTGATGACATTATAATCATGGGAATTCAGGACTCTAGCACAATCAGAAATGTTTTTATATGTTTATTATTACATTATCAATATCATAGAGGACTTTAAAAATATTGGTGTTGTTAGAGAAATCAACACTAGTACTTACACTAGTGTATATGAAGCTTTAAGTATATCTGTGTCATCAGGATCATTGAGAATGACAAGTTTATTATAGAAATACAGATATATATATGATATTGGATTCTCAATTTATGTCTATTAGGATCTCTTTGATTTTAGTTTCATCAGTATTTGTGATGTTATCATATCTACAGTTTCTAATCAAGTTTATAACGACATTCCATCATTTGTGTCATAAGGTTAATCGTTGTCAATAGTGTAATTTGGTCCATTTTGATTATATTCCACCACAATGTGATCATTATTTTATATCATTAGAGTCCATAAAATTTTCACCATTATCAATATTTTCATTTTTATGGGGGGTTTTAGTATCATTGGATCATCAGGGATTTTAGTTTAGTGAAATTCAATAGAATCACTCATAAATCATTTTTTTGACTTTATTACTTTATTTTGGGTAATAAAAATTATTTGGGTATTCATCGTACATATCCTCCTTGAGTTTTTTAGAATCATATGGTTTATATGGGTCCCTCAATATATCATGATTTTTTGATTTGTTTGGGTGTTCATGGATTTCATCAATGATAGGGAAAATAATATCAAGGAGGTAAATAGTGTCCCTAAGGTATCCATTATTTTCATATATTTTTTATTTTTTTATTTTTCTTACATTGGGCTCATAACATTCATCATCGTTTTTATTGTATACAACATTGGCATTGATTTGTTTATCATCTGGGTCACTGACAATACTGATTACTAAAATAGACCAAATGATGTTGATAAATCTAATAAACCGGAAATATCTTCGACACTAATGGAACATAATACAAAAATCTAAATAAATTACCATTCCTAATGACATTTCAAATCCCAAAAATTGAAACAATAGTAGGGACACCTATAACATAGATGAAATCATTGATGATGATTCTCTCAATGAAATTGGTGAATATAATGACCCAAAACCCTAAGGATACTGATGTCACCAATGTAGAGATTTTACTAATCATATGGAAGACAAAAATATAGATGATGGAAAAATATAGTTGAATGGAAAACACCTTGTACCACTATGATAAAATTGACAATGATGATAAAAAATTAATCAATGAAAAAGAATGCATTGATGTCAATGATGACACTAATGACTTGAAATTATTTGAGAACACCGACGATTTAAATGACATTGATAAATATCATATCATAGATAATAATTATGACACAAAAATCACAATGTTGTAAAGTTACTGGAGACACAAGAGAAACTCATTACATAGGAAATACCAATAAAAAATTTAAATTCCAATGAGATTGATAATTCTTAAAACACAGAGGACCTCAATGTCAATGAAGATACCAATGATAATAATAAATCCAAATACCATTAATATATTGATGACTATTGAAAACATTATTTATTCCCTAAAAATGACACATCTATGAAAACTATTATGACACCAAAATAACAGAATAACTAGATTTCATCAACGCTACAAACAATACTGAAGACCGTAATGACCCCCCATACTATACTGACAAATTCATTAATAAAAGATATTCAAATCACACTGATTTACCATATTTCCTAGATAAGTATTATATAAACAATAAAATGGAATATATAGGTGGAATATATGAAACCAATGATTCTAAAAAAATTAATGAATCCATCAACATTGATTCTATTAATGCAGTTGAAGAAACCAATGACAAAATGAACATAATTACAATGATGACCCCTGTGACCAAAAATACTCTATAATAGTGATTAATATGCTGATGTTGATGATAAAAAAACCCAAATAACATAGAATATGTTATTAAATTGATGAATATAAAGACACCATCAATCTAGGATACATTCTGGATGTTTAGAAATCTTGAAATGTTAATAATTTAAATGAAATTTCTAACCATGATAATAATGGAGAAAATTAAAATTATGAAAATTTTGGTGAATTGATGAAATAGATGATATCCACATGTATAAGGTTATTTAGGTCCCTGATGAAATAAATGACACTAGAAACATTAATAATGATATTGATTTCAATTTAATCGATTATATTAAAACCATTGTCTCCCCATTGTCACAGTTCATTCTAATGAAATTGATGTATTTAAAAATACTCAGTCTGACAATGATAATGATAAAAAAATACAATGATGACCCTAATTGAACCAATAAACCCAAAAAAACAAATTATCATGAGTCATCAATGGCATCGATGACTTTGAACACATCAATAATTTTCAGGACGTCAATGAAACTGGAGATTCTCCTACAACTGATAATCTCAATTACACCAATTACATTGATGATATTAATGATTATTATGATTTCAATGAACCCAATGAATTCAATTACAATAAAAATAATGATTCAATCAAAGCCTAAAAATATCTTTTAGTTAGGATATTATTTTCAATATGATGTTAATAAATGAAACCAATAAATCCACTAATTTTAACATATATGATGACATAGAGGAATCCAATGATACTGATTCCATTGATTACCATAATTAAATATGATATCTTATTGAATAAATGAACTAATAGAATTAATGACTCTAAAAAAATACTGGAACAAATAAACTATATTACCTGATTTCCATAAAGATGCTGATAATACTTATGATACTTGAATATTAAATGATATTTACGATTCTAGTGATTATAATGACACTAATATGTATGATGAATAGAATAACATCAATGTAACCAAATACACTGATGGAAAAATTTGATACTGATTTCATTAATAACTATAAAAACTATAATTAACTAATGGATTTAATGGAATCAATGACATGAACACCTTAATGACTCAATTGACATTGATGATGTTGATAAAAGTTAATATACTTAGGACCACAATAATTCCAACATAACTGATGATCCTAAAATTGTTGAAATCAAGGATGTTGTTGATGAAAACAATAAATTAAATGATCCATACAACCTTAATGATAACATGGACACCATGGATATTGAGAACCTATATGTTTGGGTTGAATCCAACAACTATTATTAAATGAATGTACATATGTTATCAAGGACTTTGAATACACTATCTTTATTTGTGACACTATCATTGATGATCCTAAAAAAATCTTCACATATGAAATGGTAATAAAATAGATTAAACTAATGGAACTAGAATCTATGATGTTGGAAAATACCATGATGTCCTTGAAAAACTGACAATTCAGATGATAGTGGCGAAACCAATGATCCTGAAGGAACTGATGATGTTGATGACCAAGAATATGTGGATAACCCTAAATAAAATAACTAAATAGATGTTACTAACTACCCCTATAATAATAATGTCCTAGAAAATGTGCATAAATTGGTTCATACGATACAATTTTATAAAACCAATGACATGGATTATAATTAAATGCCTAAAACACTAATAATATCATCAACCATAATTTTTTTTTGATACAGATGATGAATATTATATTTGGAATATTGGTTGTAAATTTAATACCAATGAATTTGATAACCATAGTGATGATGATAATATGAAATACACTCAAGATCACAAGATAACCAACAAAAATAACAACATCAATTATGAGAGGACCCTGTAGTGATTATTAGCCTTGATAATACTAAAGATGGCTATGAAATATAAGAAAATGACATAGTTAAAGATATGGGAAACATAACTAAAATTATTAACAATAGAAATAGTAAATAAACCAATATTTCGAAGGACATTATTTTTCCTAATGACACTTATGAACATGAGGACACAAATAATATCCATGAATCTAATAACTCAATCGACATTAAAAACACTTATTTCTCTAAGAACCCAAAAATTATAACATCATTTTTAAGGATGATAAAAATAAAAACTATATTAAGTCGGAAGAATATAAAATTAGGATAACACTGATTCCCAAATGATCTATTAGAAAATAGTGACATTTATGACCCTGATAATTCCAAAAATTCAAATGAGACTGATATCCCAATTAATGTAATTAATTTTAATAATAATAACAACCTAAAATTTTTTAGTTTCTTTAATAATAGTAATGACTATAATGATATTAAACAAAATAATTAAATGTATGAAAAAAATACTTTTTTGATTATAGTAGAAACAAAAATAAAATAATATTTATTTATAACATTTGTGAAACTGAAAATGCTAAGGTCATGGGTATCCCAAATAATGTTGGTGAATCTAACAAACAGAGTCAACAAATATTTTTTATCAAACCAAAACATGTTGATGACAGTAATTTATTCAATGCTGTAAATAATCCTTATATTCATTATGATATAGAGAATCCAATAATGGTGTTGTTGTAAATGATATAGACTACCCAAAAAATAAATTGATGGTGATGACACTTTTATTCTCTATAACTCTTATTATATAAAAAATCGTCATTAAACCAGCAATTAGCTGAAAATAGTGATATCGAAAATGTAGAAAATTTTATAATATTGATATTGATTATATCTTAAATGATTCCAATTAACACCATAATAATGACTACATAGACATTTACATTTACCTCAATGACCATGATAACCCATGATAACCATAATAATATCGATGTACCTCAATGAAAATGGTGGTCCCAAAGTCCCTGAAAATAATGAGGTCACTGATGAAATTAGTAACATTTATATCCATGATAAGGATAATGGATCTGAAAACATGTGTAATGTTTATTTTACTTCTATCTACGATGAATCTAGTAACCCCTAATGACCCTAGATGATCCTAATGACCCCACAAACATAGATAAAACTAATTTCATTTATTAAAATAATGATAATGATTATAATGATGTTCCCAGTGGATCTATTATCTCAATAATTCCCACAATATTTTCAATAATGATGGGAAATATTTGTATAATGATATAGTTGTCTGTAATGGTTATGTTAACATCGAGCACCCAGATCAAACTGATACACAAAAGAAACCAAATACATTTTTGACCCTGATTATAGTGATAACCAAAACATCACTAATGATGTCACTGACCTCGTCAAACCTAATGAACCTAATTATTTCAAAGACATGGATGACCGAACAGACCTAATAAAACTGAAAATATTGATTTCCTCTATGATATTGATGAATATAAAGAAGTTTTTGTCCCCTATAATCTATAAGCAATACAATGTCGACTATGGTATACACAATATTTGGTCCATTGACATCATTGATCTCTTTAAAAAATAATATTTTCCTAAACCTATAATCCTAATAATATTAATGAATTATATAATAAATATGACACAAATTTTCAGGTTGTTATTGACATATAATGTCCTATTATTTCAATAATTATTACACATTAAATAATGAAAATTAGTATATCGTGTTACAAAAATAATATTGAACTAAAAATAATAAAGATATATTTTAATGAGATATAAAATTTCAATTAAATGTAATTATTAAAAAATTATGAGAATATATTAGTAGATGCCATTATGAAAACAAGATGTTGATTAAATACATATGTAATTTAAAATTCCCTATAAACAAAATATTTATCTATGTGGTTATCAAAAAAGATTGTACCAACAATTATAATTATATAAGTAATGTGATGTAGTATAAAACTTAAATACAAGTTGATAGAGAGTTTGATGAATCAGATCTACGATTTTAGTTATGTATAATGTTTTTATATAAGAGTGGAATATTACGGTTACAAATTTTTCCATGTGGAAATTGTTATTTGAAATATGGACAACAAATATATGTCCGTTGGGTATATTCACTGACCATATTAATTTTGATTCATTGAACTTAATATAACCATATATTTTTTCATGAAATAAATATAAACTTACTATTTAATATATATTATAAATTTAATAATAATAATTATAATAATAATAATAATCTGTTGATATTATTTTGATAATAAATATCAAAAAAACAATTTTATTTATTAAGGAAATTTAATGAAACAATTTAAATGAAATTGATTGATAAAATCAGTTAGTCAGAGTATTGATAATTAATTTTAATGGGATATCATTAAATTAATTTAATTTTAAAGTGGGATATTGTAATGGGAATTATTTAAGAGTTAAGAATTATTATTTTATAAAATTAAATTGATAATTTATTATGTGTTATTATAAGAAAAATAAATGCATAAAAATAGACAATTATTCATTTATTTAGTAGGTGATTTGAAATAGGTTAAATAACACTTATGTTTTTAGATGAATTTTTCTATAAAATGTATATTGCCTATATATTTAAACTATTAACCTAATATATAAGTTAATATTTTTTTAATAATTGAATTATATTAAATTGGGTAAGTATTTGTATTTAGAAAATTGAAATATTGAATGAAGTACTATAACAATTTTAGATGTAAATAAATGCTTCCATTTAAAAATATGTATTCCCCTAGAGAAGGAAAAATGATAATAAAGATTAATATAATTTTTAAAGAAATAAAATATTATGATATATTATATATAAATTGTGTGGATGATTATATTCAAGAATAAAATTCATTATAGTGTGAATTTATTCATACCTTCATATTAAAATTAAAACCTTATACATTAAGGGATGGATATTTGTGTAAATTATATTCAGATATCAAAAATAAAAGAACCCATCCAAAAATAAATCTCTAATTCACTCTATAATGCATACCCATTGTCCACTAATAACTCATTATTAGATTTTTTGTTTCTTATTTTCATAAAAAGAACATTGGAATCAATAATTATGAAAGGATCTTGATTCAGGAAATAGATAATTCATCAAATAACCTAGTTCATCAACATTATTAATTAATTATATTCTCCTATCAACTAATTATAAATATTATTCCCAATTATAATTAATTTTTATTACATTGTTGTTTATTGATTTTTATATTACTTATATCTAACCCTAAACTCGTATACATTTTTCAGTGTAACATTTTATTATATAGGTCAATTTAACAACCAATATGAATGATGTTATCTTAACCACATAATTTTAAATGTGAAAAAATATTATGATATTAAAATTATAAATATATGATATTATGAGTAATATATTTCATGATTATTTGTTTGTATGGATGACCTCTAAATAAATGGACATTATTATGTAACATGTGGTTATCGAAAAACTACAGGAAACATGTTCCTCATTGATTCCATTTTCATGAACCATACCCATAAATTATACCAAAGGAAAATTGTAAAACAAAAATAATAGAAATAAAATGAATCAAATACCTTATCTACACTTACAAAGTGAAACTTTTTTCTAATTTAATGTGAACAAAATTTCTATTTAAATTTTTTATGAAATAATAAATGTAACTATCATACAATCGTTGTAATAATAATATTGTAATAAATAAATTTATTATGAATGATTAATATTTTAGTACATAAAAAGTAATAAATATTAATTTTTTTCTTAAAATTCTTATAAGGATGGTTATGTATATTATATAGGTGTTTGATGAAATTTTTTGGAATTTTTATGTAATAATATGAGCTCTTCTACCAATATAATTTTAATATTTTGATAGATTGTCTTAAAACATTTATTTTTTGATTTTTTTCATTCTATATATATCCCTATTTATATTATTTTTAATGATTAATTTTAGAGTTTTACATCTATTTATATCTTTTTGTTAACCCTTTTTCAATAGTTTATAATAATAATTATTGTAATTTTAGCTGATTTTATATCATATATTTAGTTAGGAATCATTCTCATCCATATAATAAATATTCATATTTTTTACGATGGAACCATTGTTGCATTGTCATTCCATCATTTTTTTCAAATTCAATAAAGAACAAATTTATTAAAGGTAAATTTTAACTAGAGATTCAATAATAATATTTGGGTTGTGGTTCTACAAGAGTATGGGAGGTTTTGACCATCACAACCTATTAGAGGAATTTTTTCCATGTATTAGTCTCTCTTATATAAGAATTTCAAATTCAAGAATCATGACTGAACCATTGTGTGCAACTGGCTACATATATGCATGTGATTAAATTGAAATCATTTATAAATTTGAAGAACCTAATTTAATATTATGCGTAATTATTTCTTTTTAAAGTATTATTTTTTTGGTTTCAAAATATATGTATTTGGGAACAATAGAATTTAATGACATTTATGAAGACAATATATGTTCATAGTTTTTGGATTGGACTCTTACAAAGGGATTATATTTCATCTCTATAATGGGAATCAGAACCCACATATTTTGTTACCACTAAACTGTATAAATTAAACCATGTCATTTTTTGTGTCGTGGTTATTTTCATGTTACATTAATCTCTTGAATTGTTGACCACATGGTGAATATGTATTAATAAGTGATGGTGGGGGGAGTATTCATAGGTGACCTTTTATGGTATTCCTTAATGTATGTATGGACTATTAAGGAAATGATAATTTTATTGGGAAGACGGATAAATGTGATATGTGGTTGGGTTCTGTAGTGGGGATATGACCCACTAGTCAAGTTATGGACACATCATAAATTTTTCCTGATAATATATTATACCATAGAATATAAAAATTGTGAAATAATTTTAAAAAATCAAGGTAATATAGCCACATGTTAAAGGGAAAAGGTAATTTCATTTGGGATATGGTTCATCATGATTGGTACATATTCAATAATACCCTAGTGAAGGTGAAGAGGAGGTAAGAAGTGAATATATCCCATTTAGAAAATTATTCCATTCTAATGGAGAACATGTCTCATCATGGAAGGATTTATTTAGTAATGACATTATATTTGATAATTTTAGTCATGTTGATATTTTATTGAATTATGGTTGAAAGACCATGTATTTCTTATTTCACATTTTTGGGTCATACAAATGGACTGCAACATGAAGTTGATCTACTTGGGGAAAATTAAGTGTATTATATTTTTTTCTTCAAATAACTATGAAATAATTTTCATGAAAGTTAAACTACATATGATTAAATGGGGATCAATTTTGTAGTTTTTCATTATTTCCAACCATGTTGGTCAAATATGTGATGGAAGGATGGGTTGGGTCATAAACATTGAGATAGTTACGAATGTACTCATTATGACATGGGATAACATTACTGGGGATATAAAAAATTTCTTCTCCAAAATTTCATGTCTTCATAGACCACTAATGTGTCATGGTATGGTAATCATCGATCAAAAAATACCTAGGAATAGATCCTATGATAGAATAGCAAGGAAATCCTGGCTCATTGAGTGTACAAGGGAAGCTGACACATCATTTGGGCATCCGTGATTTTAAACCTAAATAAGGGGTTCCAAGTTTAGTATTATTTTTAATGGTACCCTCATTATTAATTAAATGAACGATAGTTATAATCCATTAATTTATACCTATGTTATGGGAAAATTAATCATTACTCCATTGATTTAGATAATATATGATTTAGAAAGGACACTATTGTGTCCTTGAAAATATGATCAGGCATACTGTGTTGTTTTAAAGAATGTATTATTTTATCTATTTCAAAGTATTGAATATGTGAGAAGGAATCAATAATGTATTTTGAGTCTGCATGACACATATAGGTTCCATAGGTAATTATTAATTCATTGAAGAGTTCTATTAAACAACCTTATGGATGATACATAAAGTAATCATGGGTATCAAGAATCTATAAGGGTTTGAGTCATAATCATGATGTCAATGGATAACTTTGAAGTGCAATATTTTTTGTAATAATATTTATTTTTTGAGGATGAGAGGCCTCTTAGGATATTTTTCATTCAAATGAAGGAAAATATATGGATCCAATCACATGAGTGGGTCCCCTCTATGTGGATTTTGTGTGGGAATGTACACTACAGGGTTTATAGACCCAATGATTCATCATTTTTTATATTAATTTAAAATTTTAACCCTCCAAATTTATCAATTAGAGATTACATGGGAAAATTTTGGATTTCTGATGTGTTCTAAGCAATATTGTGAAAATTTCATAATTTTGGATATTTCCCAATTTTTACCACAATGGTGTTATAGTCATTTCATTAAACAATTAATTCTAAATGGATTGATTCATTTTATTTGAAATACTTGATATATTTCCTTCAAATTTTTCTTCTCAAGTTGGGGATGATTTTGGATTCTATATTCCTGAAAATATCATTTTTCTAGAGAAATTTTCAAGGTGGACAACATGGACCCCACCACAGTAAGAGAAGCACAACTCGGTATAAACACATAAAATTGAGGTGATTCCACTTATAATGGAAAAAATAATCATAGGAACATTTTTTCAATAAAATTTCTGGAGTTATGAGCTATGAAAAGTTGCCTTCAAATGAAATATTTTAAAAGAATCTTCCTGGAACCTTCATACAGGGAAAGTAATTGTCAATAAAAATTCATAAATACAATATCGAGTGACAAATTTATTTTACTATTGAGGGTGGATGTGAAACATGTTTTGGAATAACATTTATTGAATTATTAACACTGTGATTCATTCATTAATTATGGATTAATGTAAAATCATTAGGAGTAAAAATTATGCCTATAAAAGGATGGTATTACCTAACTCTCAAATAATTCTAATACATACCATTCCATCTAATGAACCAAGGAGGTGAGGATGAGGGCCATCTAGGATTTCTATTTTATATTCTAATTTTATTTTAGTTTTATTTTCCCATGTAATGGATTCATATTTTTATTAATGTGATGGAATTTTCCACTTGTATATATCTTTCTCTTCCAAAAATAATCACCCTCTCTATCTTTCATATTTCCATCATTATCATTATTAACATTATAGTGGAAAGTGACAAACATGATTCTTGTCCCTGGGGGAGGTTTCTGGGTGTTCATTTTTTTAATTTCAATTCCAAATTCTATAAATATATTGGTGTTGGATGTGTGAGTGTTGCACGGGTTCAGTGGTTGTCCACCATAACATTATTTCTAATTTAATTTTGTTCTTATGAATCATTATTTTTCCACCTTTATCTTTGGAAACCCTTAATATGGTGGATTTGGTATGCCACAATGGTTGAGAATGAATTTGGTGGAGGTGGGACTTTTAGGAATATCATTCTCGATTGAGATGTTATCCTAATTGACTATTGGAAGAGGTGTGGTTTATTGTGAAATAGGCATGATAAAATCGTCACTCTTTAAATAAAAGGAATATCATTCTTAAATGAAGATTCATAAAATGAATTATAAAATCCAATTTAATCTATAAATAAATAAAGATTGAACCCATGTTATCCAACCCAAGGACCAGGTTCTTTTTCCCAAATATTATTCTTTCTTCAACTACATATATATTTTTAATTAATGTTATCATTTTATTTATTTAATTTCATGTATTCCAAAACCAACAAATTTTATTTAAATAAATATTAAAAAATCAAAAAGAATTATATTAGGTAAATTAAAATTAGTTATTGAACTAAATACAACACTCCACAAGTGAGAGGACCCTGGTTTTCCTCTATGCAGCATTAGAATTTTTTTTGTTTTTTATATACCCTATAAAAATCAGACATTAAAATTGGGACAATTTTTAGGGAGCTAAATTGTTATTTTGATCTATTTATCTAAATTCACATTTCTGTAAATAATTTCCATTATTTAAATTATTTAAAAAAACTAAAAAAATTCTATGATATATTCAAATTGAAATTATTACACAGGGGATGACTACTCACATGAGCAAGAATAAGAAATGGATAATACATAGGGGATCTCCAATGAAGGGTCGATTCTATTAAGTTAGTGTTCAGAGAGTTGAAAAATGCCAAGAGCCATGAATCTCACCACATGATTTGATGAGGATGATTGTTGAGCTCCAAAATGACATGAAAAGTGTCAAGGTCAAGAAAGAAGTTAAACAAGTCTTTCTTGATTTCACTAAAGTAATTCAAGAAGTTGAGGTCAAACTCATGGTGGCGGAGCCCTACTACCTACCTCCATCTAGTGATAATCAACTCCAAGAGTCACTTTCAATTGAAGTGGAGACTAAATTAGAACCCATTTAGGGAGATGATATAATTTTGAAAATACCGCATTCAATTTTATTGAAAGTAATATGAGAATTACCCTTAATATTTTTTATTTTTTAGATTTGGGCGACACATATTAATATCTTGAGGATGATAAGGAAAATAAAATTTCAACTATTGAGGAACACTGAGAGCTCCTATAAGACATTAAATATTCAATATAAGGATTAAAAGAAGAAATAGAGAATGTTGCACAACTAGAAACCAATGAGGAGGAGGTTCCATATTTCATCCTACCCCATCAATGCAAGTAGTACCACATTATGAAGGGGTGGATTTTTTGTACTCTATCAATGCATTCCTCCTAATTATGAAAAAACAACTGCTAGATGGTAAACTCTATATGTAGCGGTTAATGTAAAATATGTTAAATCCACCATTAGACTTCAGATAACCTCTGGTAATACCAACTGGAGGTAGTAAACATTCCAAGCCCACATGGGGGATCATACCCAGATTTATCATTACATGCTTTCTAGGATTTTAGATATCAAATCCAATGATTCAATGTTATAAAATTTTATTTTAATGCGACTGAATGATTGAAATAAAGAATTTAGTTTTCAAAATTTATTCATAGATATTTAAATTATTACTCATGATTTGAAGGAATTATTTTACTCTTGTAAATGAAATATCCCTACCATTTTTCATGATTTGAATTTAGGAAATTCATGTGAATTGATTTGTTATTATTAATCATTCCTTGAGTGATTGACCAATATCAAATATAGCATTCCAAAGTGGATTTCTAGACCTTGTACTTCATATTTACCTTGAGAATGTTTATTGAGTGATCACAGGACATGTCAACATCTATAAATTGTATTGAATATTTTCTAATCAATGAATACAAAAAACACATTTAAATTTATTGAGGTGTCTTTTGAAAAGCACTTATCCTTATAGACCACCATTACATCACTCCATATATTATGCTATAGAGAAAATGATTTTCATTTATAGTAATGATCCATCTTTTAAACCATTTTTATTCATTCATACCATACACTTGGTATTTTAATGATATTTTAAGGATGCAGTATGGGGTAAAGGGAATCTTGGTTGAAAAAATGATATACATTGTATGAGATGTGTGGGGTGATATTGTGGGAATTTTAAAAGGTTTATAAAATCATTCATTTTATTCTATTTTTACCCCTCTTGAATATAAAATAAATAAAATGAGAAAAAAAAAATGACAAAAATATTTTGTGATTGGGGAAAACCGAAAATCTCTATTATAAGAATAGTGATCTTTTATCATATATGGTTAGGTGGTGGTTATGAGTTTTATTTAAAGCATAACATTCAAAAAAATACAAAAATTGATATATATATATATATATATATGTGTGTGTGTGTGTGTGTGTGTGTGTGTGTGTGTGTGTGTAAAAAAACTCAAGAGGGTGCATACATCATTCATATTGAATAATTTTATCCTGGCCATAATTTCAGTTTATGGAAATGGGAGTTCCTACAATGGAGGGGAGAATTTAATTACACATTTCGATATCATGCATTGTACGTAAGAGGTAAAACTCCTCCTTTGGACATGATTTTTAAAGCAAGAAATCCTTAAATCTTTAATCCTTAGTATCATGTGAATCTTTATTGAAAATTCCTTATGATTTTATTTGGCATTTATCATTACGTAGTGAAAAAAGTATCTCATTTACAAGTAAATGGAAAGGGAATATGTTCTCATGATATGAGCATAACTATAATTTATTTTTATCAAGATAGATTTGAGTTCAGATTCAAAGTTGTAGTAAATTATGATGTGGCATGTCTTATAATAATGAATTGAGGACCAAGAATTAATTGAAGGGGAGGTTCCATCATTTTTGAGAGGGAAAAAATGAAATAGATGAAGTGATTGTTTCTTGGAAAAATTACAAATTATATTGATATTTTATGTCTATTCATGAAATATTTATTTGAAATTGAAAATTATTTGATGTTATTACTTTGGTATTTGAATATTGAAAACATTGGTTCCCATTGAAATATAATGTTGAGATTTTTGGCATGAGGGAATGCATCATTTATGTGTGGTGAAATTGATACAGAAAATATTTTATGCATTTATTATATTCATTTAAATTGTACTAACAATGAAAATTTTTTCTTTTTGGATTATATGGATCAATTTATTGATTTATGATTTGTTTTGAACAAAATTGTGAAATTTTTTTAATATAGGAATTTTGATAGGTTTTTACGAAAAGGGTATTTTGGTTATATATTTCAACATATAACTCCAAATTTAGTGATTACTTTTTGGTTGAATCCATTATTTATTTAATTCATATTTTTCTTATAGATGAGTGGAAAATTTGAGAAACTCGATGTACTAAATATTTATCAAAAATCTGAAATTTTTTGGGTGGAAAATGTGGACCTCACCACCTCAATGGAAGCACAACTCGGTATAAGCACCACTAATAGAGTAGATTCTACATGAATTGGAATGGAGACTCATTAGAGCGTTTTTTCAATAAATTTAATGTTGTTATGTACTCAACAAGGTGGCCTTTTAACAAAATATTTTGAAGGAAGTTATCTAGAACCATTGTCCATAAAAATTAATAGTCAAAAAAAATTCATAACTTCTAAATTTGGTGTCCAATTAAGTTCAAATTTTAAGGGTAGACACAAAAACTATTTTAGTACTACTTTTTGGAATGATTAATTTCATGATTCTATAATTATTTTGAGTTACAATTAGTAAAATTGTGGTGCCATGACCTGTCCTCGGGGCCGGTGTCATGACTACCCCAAGTCCACCTTCCATAGGCCAGGGGCTAGCGACAAGCACCAAAGGTGAATCACTAATAAAAAGGGAAGGCATTTCCCTTAAACCTGTAACACACACAGTAAGAAAACAAGTAGTAGAAGAAACAAGTACTAATATAGAAAAGAAATTTGTGTTGAAAGTAAGTGGGCCAGTATACAAACCCAACTGAACAACAAGTACAAGTACAAGTAAAAATGGAAAACAACTCCTGGATCGCCCACTGGGGAATCCTACCTGAAGGGTAGGTACAGATCATAGAAAACTCATCCCTGAGGTACATCCCATCTAGTCGAACTTCAAGCAGCCTCTCATCTGTCACCCTCAGCCTCGATCACTGCTGATCGTCGTCTGGACAGAACACAACAAGTTGCGGGTGAAGCCCGTGCATGGGTGATTATAATAATACTAATTAGGGGACCCTGAGACCCCCAAAGGTCTCTCAGAATCCACTATGGATAAACCAAATTAGTAAGATACAATAAAAAAGTATCAATCAATCATTCTTAGGTATATTCCCATTTATATACCCAAATTACCAATCACAGTCCGGCTCCAACACTCGATCCCATGGAAAACCCATTCCACACAATAAGTAAAGTAAATAATCTCGATGATAACATCTGAAAGACAAGAATCAGCTCACACAAGTATAAAACTCATGTATATGGGTAGAGATGATTAGTTGTAGCCACTGAAACATATCCTCTGTCAAACCCACGTTGGATCCTGGCACAGTATCAGCGTTGTCGAACCCATGGAGGATCCTGGTACAGAAGTCATCACTGTCGAACCCACAGAGGATCTCGGTCCAGTACCGTTCATGTCGAACCCATGGAGGATCCAGGTATAGTATCGTCACTATTGAACCCATGGAGGATCCTGGTATAGTGTCGTTGCTATCGAACCCACAGAGGATCCTAGTAAAGTATTATGTCCACGTAAGATCCTATCATCTCAATCACAGCTAGCCATAGGGTTCCCGCACCCAGCACGCTCAATTCCAAGAGGGTTCAATCCTCGATCCAAGTGTCAATACATCAAATACCACGAATTATCAATTTTTTGTATCTCGTAGTTCCATCTCATCAATAGGAACCCAACGCGATAGACGACGCATCAATCAGACACCCAATCTATAAGTTATTGGTATTTCTGTTCCAGGGGCCCCGTTGGTTTTTAGGTTAAAACCAACTAGGATACACCCCAACTACGTCCAAACCTCAAGTGGGGTATGCTAAAAGAACTCTCTTGCTCTATGATTTCTGTCGACGTAGACGGTTCACCGATCCGACACCCGTAGACCAAGATACTGATGAAAATGTGATTTCGGGTTAAATGGGTGTAGACAGGGGTCTGACGCGGTCTGTGGGTCCAACCAGATCCACGGGTCTAACCCGACCCAATGGGGAGGCCCGACCCACTGGCGGCCCGACCCGAGGGGGAGGCCTGACCCGTAAGGGTGGCCCGGGCCGGTGGTATCCCTTCCCAAAAGGGCGTCCTGGCCCGGCGAGCAGGCCCGCAAGGCCTGGCTGACCGGCCCGTGTGGCCTAGCTGGCCATGCCATGGGGGGGGGGGGTGCCGCACCCCCCAGAATCTGATTGAACCGGTGCTAGGTGCTGGTTCGGTGACCCGTGGGACCTGAGGGGTCCCGCCTGCAGTGCACACTGGATGTCGGCTCAGCCGGCCCCCACAGGAAACCACCATGATGCAACAGCGTTGTGGTTCTACTGGCCTCTTTTCGGCGCGACGACGCTGCGCTACCTCCACCATGACCCGGCCTGGCCACGGCCTCCAGCTCCTCCACGCACCGCGACGACACCGCGCTCATTGTCCAACCGCCACAGCCCTCCTTGCTGTGTCTCTTCCTTCCTACACGGTGTGATGGCACCACTCCCCTCCATCACCACCCCGGCCCACCTGGCCGCGGCTCGGTTCTCTATGAGGCACGGCGGTGCCACACCCTTTTGGTGACCCATCAGCCTTGCACCGCCAGCTTCTTTGCAGTCCACCTCTATCATCAACAAATAAGAACAACCAAAGGTGGAGGGTCGGGCCATGTTCGTGCGGTCTGTTCCCTCCTCGTCATGGTGATAAAATTTGGAATACCATAATCCTGAAATTTGAATGTCGAAGAATGGAGGTTTATACTCATATATAAAATAACTCAAATCCCCCTACCATAATTGCTGACGATCATTGAAGAAGTCGCAGAAATGTGGACGTCATTCTGTTGATGTTAGAAGAAGACGAAGAGGTTAATGTTGTTGGTGTTCTTTAAGGATGGTGGTGATTCCTCTTCTTGCCCCAGTTGAAGAGGTAGAGAGAGATGTTTGTCGTTCTTCATCGGAGTGGGGTGTTCTTCGTTGGGAGAATAATGTTCTCCAAGGGTTCTCCAATGCTCCACCAAAAAGAAAGTGCAAACCAATATAATGGGTTAAGGTAACCCATTATTTAATTGTTGGCCAAAAGAATTCAAACAATTTCTAATTAATTAATTAATTCCATTAATTAATTTGTGTTTTGGCACACTAATGAGGGAAGGTGGAAATTTACAATTAAATTAAGATAGGGATGGCTTCATTAACTCAAGGAAGGTTTAAGGGCTTCATCCCGCATAAATGGGGGTTTAGGGGGTTTGAAGATTATGTGGGACCCACCTAATAATATCCTCCCAAGGGAGTTTATGTGCAGGTGGGCCCCACCACTAACCTCCTCTTGGAGGTTTTAACCACCATGTAATAAAAATAAGTCAACCGTTATTTTTATTTAACTTAACTAAAAACCCCCAAAATCATACTTCCACACTCGTTAGAACGCAAATGTGGTGAAGGTCTCACTAATCAATCACTGATGCTGCGAGTTCAACGGTGCCCTCAGATTTTGATTCTGAGCACCAATTCTAAAGTTATAAAATCTCGTACGTACGTTTACTGAACGTACCTGAACAAAACTTCAGAAATTGATTCCGGGTACACTGGGCCTCGGAATCAAGCGTTGTCAGAAAATGCGGACTCATAAAATTTCCAAGTATTTAAGAAAAAAACATCCCCAGAATTTCAGGTCTTTACATTCTCCCAACCTCAAGGTTTTACATCCCCATAATCTAAAACTCACACTAAGGGAACAAATGGGGGTACTGAGCATGCATCTGAGCCTCCCGCTCCCATTTGCTCTCCAGGAGGTTCACGTGTTTCCATCGAATGTGCACCAAAGGTATCGACCATCCACGATGGACCCACTTATGTCGATCCACAATCTCCACAGGAACCTCAGTGAATGTTGCCCCATCATCGATATCCAGCTCTCTATGGTCGATGATGTAGGAAGGGTTGTGCACGTATCTCCTCAGTTGAGATACGTGGAAGACGTCATGCACCCGGTGCAACTGGGGTGGAAGAGCTAAGTGGTAGCCACCGCACCTTATCTGCTGAGGACCCAGAAAGGTCTGATGAATCGTGATGACAACTTGTCACCTCAGCCAAATCTCCAAATACCTCGTCGAGGTGAGACCCGTAGAAAGACATGGACGCCATCCTCGAACTCCAATGGTCTCTGTCTCCTATCAGCATAAGACTTTTGTTTTCTCTATGCAGTCTTCATCCACTCCTGGATAATCTGCACCTTCTCCATCATAGCCTGCACCATCTCTGGTCCCATAAGTGCTGACTCCCCTGGGTTAGTCCAGCAGAGATCCAATCTGCAAGTTCATCCATACAGTGCCTCTAAATTTTTCATCCCGATAGTGGAGTGGTAGCTATTGTTATATGCAAACTCTACCAAGGTTAAGTGATCCTCCCAATTGCAACCAAAGTAGAGGACACATTCACGGAGCATGTCCTTGAGAGTCTGAATGGTCCTCTCTATCTGACCATCCTACTGAAGATGGAAGGAGGAGCTCAAGTGAAGCTGCATCACGAAAGCCTCTTCAAACCCCTTCCATAGCCGGGAAGTGAAACAAGCATCTCGATCAGAGATGATCATCAATGGAACACCATGAAGTCGTATGATCTCCTGCACGTAGATTCGTCTATAGATCTCTACTAAAACTAGCTCTCTGATCGGTAGGAAGTGGGCCGACTTGGTGAGTCAGTCGACAATCACCCAGAAAGATTCACGTACTCCATATTTACATGGAAGTCTAGTCATGAAATCCATGGATATCTTGTCCCACTTCTACTCTGGTACATCTAAGGGTCGATCTAATCCTACTAGAACCTGGTGCTCCACCTTCACTTGCTGAAAAGTGAGGTATCGTGAGACAAACTCTGCTACTTCCTTCTTCATACCTGGACACCAGTGTTGTCGTCGAAAGTCCTGATACAACTTTTCCACACCTGGATGTACCTCTAGAGGAGATGTGTAGAACTACCTCAACACTTCCTCTTGAAGGGCTACTGGTACCATAGTACATCCTCTAAAGAGAATGATGTGCCCCCCACCTATTGAAAATCCATCAGGTGCCTACCCTGTGGATATCTGTGCATGTCGAGCTTCGCAGTCCACATCCCCATGCTGCACCTTTCTGAGTCTATGAAGAAGTGGAGGTGTGACTGTAAGAGACTGCAGAAAGGCTGCTCCATCCCGATCCACAAAGGATAACTGCAACACGGTCAGCTACTCTATTGCATCTTCTAGCAGTTGAATGCCTGATCTCTTACTGAGAGCATCTGCTACAATGTTCCCCTTTTCAGGAGTATATACTATCTCAAAGTCATAGTCTTGGAGGAACTCAAGCCATCATCATTGTCTCAGGATCAGGTCCTTCTGAGAGAAGATAAACTTGAGACTCTGGCGGTCCGAGTAGACTGTAAAACACTCGCCCATCAGATAGTGCCACCACATCTTCAAGGCAAAGACCACTGTTGCTAATTCCAAGTCAGTAGTAGCATAGTTCTGTTCATGCTGTTTCAACTGTCGAGAACCATAAGTGATCACTACTCACTCCTGCATCAAGACACACCCATGTCCGGTCCCTGATACATCGCAATATACTACGTACCCAACTCCATCCTCTGGTAGCCTCAAGATGGGCGCACTAGTCAGCCTCTGCCTCCTCTACAGAATTATCTGCTAGCATCATTCTGACCACACGAAGGGTTTCCCCTTCTTCGTCAAGGCTGATAGTGGTGCTATAACTTTGGAGAAGTCTGGAATGAATATTCGTTAGTATCCAGCCAAGCCCAAGAAACTCCATACCTCTGTCACACTCATGGGTGGTTCCCAAGAAAGTACTGTCTCAATCTTCACTGGATCCACTACAACTCCAGCCTCTGAGATGGAATATCCCATAAATTATACCTTTTGGATCCAGAACTGGCACTTTGAGAGCTTACCATAAAGATGGTGATCTCGGAGTGTGTCCAGTACTACCCGTAAATGGTAGGCATGCTCCTCCTCGGTAGCTGAGTAGATCAGAATGTCATTGATGAAGACTACCACAAAGAGATCAAGGTATGAATGAAATATCATGTTCATGAGTCCCATGAAATCTGATGGTGCGTTGGTTATGCTGAATGGCAGAACCAAGAACTCATAGTGTCTATACCAGCAT
This sequence comes from Viscum album, assembly GCA_963277665.1. Lineage (NCBI taxonomy): Eukaryota > Viridiplantae > Streptophyta > Magnoliopsida > Santalales > Viscaceae > Viscum > Viscum album. The sequence goes on along the minus strand of OY728151.1, from coordinate 1,814,571,497 downwards.
CTGAAGGACGTCTTCTGCACATCTTCATCCCGTACTATGATATGGTGATAGCCCGACCGAAGATCTATCTTCGAGAACCAAAGCGCTCCCTTCAGCTGATCAAAGAGGTCGTCAGTCCTCCAGAGTGGGTACATGTCCTTCACGGTCACCGGGTTTAGGCACTGATAATCAACACAAAGATGCAACCTCCCATCCACCTTCATGGTGAATAAAAATCGGGGATTCTCCGGGTGAAACACTGGTCCAGATGAATCCCTTCCCCTGAAAGTCTCCCAGCTATACCCACAGCTCACAAAGCTCAGCAAGAGCTATCCGATATGCTGGAGTAGATATCAGTGTCATCCCCAGGTACATGTCAATGTAGAAGTCTACCTCTCTATGAGGATGTCATCCTGGAATATCATCCAGGAAGATATCTGCATACTGATCCACCACTACAGGATAAGTTGGACTCTCCACATCTACTGCTCCAAGGGTAAGGCAAGCCAACTGATTAGTGATCGGATGCCCCCTCCTTTAGGTAAGTCCATCCTATACTGCAAATGATCCCTTCTCGCTGGTGAAGGTAAACCTGGTCCCATCCGTGCGGACACACATCAATTCACGCCTAATATAGTCAATATGATCATGGACTGTAGATAACCAGTCCATACCCAAGATGACGTCGTAAGGCCTCGACGCCGCTACGAGGAGATCCCAGAAAAATCTCTCGCCTACTAGAGTAAGCTAAAACTGCTGGCACCAGTGTGTAATCATTGAGTCTGCTCCCGTTGGAGTCTCTACCAATAAGGATCAAGCCAACGACTCTGTAGGAATCTTAGAGCTCCAAATGAGGGAATCGGAAATAAAATAATGACTCGCACCTGTGTCTATAATTACTACAGCAAGGGTGGAGTAGACACAAATAGTATCTCGAATCATCTCAGGTGCGTCGTGGTTGTAGGCCTCGACTTCCTGGAGAAGAGCATGCTCTTGTCCACCAGCTCCATGTGGTTGGGTGGACCTCTTGGTGGTGGTGGTGGTAGGGCCTCAAAATGTCGTCCACCACCTGCTGCTTGGCCTTCTCCTCTACCACGTCCTCCTGCTCCAGGCGGACCACCATGGTCAAAAATCTACCTCTGTCTTGGAGGTCCCTCTATTGTATGGTTCTCATCTGCATGGTGGGTTGGGCTGTCACAAGCCATGTGACCCTGCCCACCGCATGAATACACTACCTACTCTTCGTATGGCTGGCTCTGTCTCATGTGCCCCGCACAACCGAACATGTGTCCTGGGGTCACCCACCTGATTTCCTAGTCTGCTTGGTCCTCTACGACATCTGTCTACTACCGGCTGCAGAAGACTCCTCTAGGTGTCGCCCTGTGGTGGGTCTCACTGCTGGTGACTACTCAGAAAGAAAACTCTCCACTAGAAGGGCTCTCTCCAGCACCCTGCCTGCGTCGGGATGCTGAGGGAGATCATTGAAGCCCTGATCTCATGCCTGAGTCTCTGCTCGAAGGTTCGGGCCCAGAAGAATGGGTCTCGTACTATATCCGTGGAGTAGCGCAAGAGGTCAGTGAATCTTTATGAGTACTGTGAAATGGTCATGCTGCCCTGGTGTAGATGAAGCTGCTCCTGAATCTGCACCGCACGAAGGGTGGCTGGAACAAACTCTGACCGGAAGAGACTCTCGATGTCTGCCCAGAGTATTGATGCCTTGTCATGAACCTGGAGCATCAGGCTCCACCATCTGTCTGTTGCTGTTTGCAAGAGAAACAAGGAAAGGATCACCATGAGGTCGACTGGTGTCTCTACCAATCTGAAAACTCTCACAACAGCATCCAGCCAATCCTCAGCTTCCTGTGGGTTCATCTCTTCCCTAAACCTGGGTGGCCTTTGGCGCTGGAACTAGTGCAACGCACTCAAACAACGTGAACTCTCTACCACTGGAGGTGGTGGTATAGGTGGCATAGCGAGTAGTGGTACCGCTAGTACCTCCGTTGTGATGGGGCCCTGTACCGAGGCCTCATCGCTCGGTGGGCTACCATCTCTTACAAAACTCAAAACCCTAGTTGGCTGCCTACGTGGGGCCATCCTGAAAAGAAACAGGTGATCCATAGTCAAAACAATATAACCGGTGAGCTGATAAAATGTAATCACTAAGAAAACATTTCAAAGGAAACACACACGCAATCAGTGTTTTCATGCACTGAGTTGGAAGTTAGAAGTCATATTTCTTGTGTATGGATACGTCAGCCACTGCACCAACACCGGTTTCCGTAAATAGATTACCACACTTAGTACCCTTAACACTATTTCTTCACAGAAAAGGAAGATTAGAGTTCTATGTTCTGTGGTAGAACCAACTCCTCTGATACCAATTTGTCATGACCCGTCCTTAGGGCCCGTGCCGTGACTACCCCAAGCCCACATTCCATAGGCCAGGGGATGGCGACTAGCACCAAAGGAGAATCCTAGATAAAAATTGAAGGCATTGCCTTTAAACCTATAACACATGCAGTCTTAACACAAGCGATAGAAGCAACAACTACTAATATAGAAAAGAAATGTGTGCTAAAAGTAAGTGGGTCAGTATACTAACCCAACTGAACAACAAGTACAATTACAAGTAAAAAAGGGAAAATAGCTCCTAGATCGTCCACCGAGGAATCCTACCTGAAGGGTAGGTACAGATCTCTAACAACTCATCCATGAGGTACGTCCCGTCTAGTCCGTCTCCGAGCAGCCTCCCGTCCGTCACCCTCAGCCTCGATCACTGCTGATCGGTATATGCACATAACACTACAAAGTGTGTTTGAAGCCCGTACATGGGTGAGTATAACAATAGTCAGTAGGGGACCCCGAGACCCCCAAAGGTCTCCCATAATCCACTAAGGATAAACCAAAGTAGTAAGATACAATAATAAAGTATTAATCATTCCTACTTAGGTATATTCCCATACATATACATAAGTTACCAATCATCGTCCGGCTCCAACACTCGAGCCCAAGCACAACCCATTCTACAAAGGAAGTAAAGTCAATAATCTCGATGATAACATTTTAAGGACAAGAATCAGGTCACACAGGTATAAAACTCATGTATAGGGGTAGAGATGATTATTTTTAGCCAATGAATCATCTCCTCTGTCGAACCCACGTAGGATCCTGGAACATTATCAGCGTTGTCGAACCCATGGAGGATCCTGGTATAGAAGTCATCACTGTCGAACCAACAGAGGATCCCGGTCCAGTACCATCATTGTCAAACCCACGAAGGATCCTGGTACATTATCATCACTGTCAAACCCACGGAGGATCCTGGTACAGTTTCGTTGCTGTCGAACCCACATAGGATCCTGGTAGAGTAGTAGGTCTATGTAGGATCCTATAATCTCAGTCGCAGCCAATCATAGGGTTCCCGCACATAGCACGTTCGATTCTAGGAGAGTTCGCTTCTCAAGCCAAGTGTCAATACATCAAATTCCATGAAGTCTCAAGTTGATGTATCTCATAGTTCCGTCTCATCAAAAGGAACCCAATGTGATAGACAACGTGTTAATCAGACGGTCGGTCTGTATGTTATTGGCATTTCTGTTCTAGGGGCCCAGTTGGTTTTCAGGTTCAAACCAACCCGGCCATACCCCAACTATGTCCAAACCTCATGTGGGGTATGGTAAAGAACCTTCTTGCTCTACGCTTTCTGTCACCGTAGACGGTTCGTCGATTGGACACCTGTAGCCCAAGATACGGACAGAAATGTGATTTCGAGTTAAACGGGTCTGAAAAGGGGTCTGACCCGGTCCACGGGTCCGACCTGGCCCAATGGGGTAGCGCAGCCCAGTGGCAGCCTAGCCCAAGGGGGCGGCCCGGCCCGGTGGGAGCCCCGCCCGCAAGGGCAGCCCGGCTGGCCGGCCCGCGTGGCCTGGCGGGCTGGTCCACCCGCATGGCCAGGCTGGCCACGTCATGGGGGGGGGGGGTGTCGCGCCCCCCATCTTTTGAAGGTACAGGTGCTAGGTGCTGGTTTGGGGGCCCTCGGGACCCATGGGGTCCCGCCTGTAGAGCGCACCAGCTGCTAGCTCAGCCGGCCGCCCCGGGAAACCACCGCGGCGCAACGACGCTGCGGTTCTGCTGGCCTCCGCGCGGCGCGACGACGTCGTGCCACCTCTGCCGTGGACCGGCCTGGCCGAGGCCTCCAGATACTCTGCACTGCATGACGGCGCCATGCTCATCATCCAACCGTCGCGGCACTCCTGGCCGCAACTCTTCCTTCCGGCCCAGTGAGATGACTTTGCGCCCCTTCGACACCGCCGGAGCCCACTTGGCCGCGGCTCAGTTCTCTACGCCTCACGGCGGTGCCTCGCCCTTGTGGCGACCCGTTGGCCTTGCGTCGTCGTCTTTTTTGTGGTCCACCTCCATCGTCAACAAATAATATCAACTAAAGGGGGAGGGTCGAGCTGTGTTCGTGCAGTGTGATCCCTCCTTGTCATGGCGATAAAATTTGGCATACCATAATCCAGAAATTTGAACGATGAAGAATGGAGGTTTATACTCATATATAAAATAACTCATATCCCCTTACCATGATTTCTGATGATCGTTAACTAAGTCAAAAAAAGGAGGAAGTCTTTCCGTCGACGTCGAAAGAAGACGAAGAAGTTGACGTCGTCAGCATTCTTCAAGGACGATAGTGTTTCCTCATCATTCACCATTTGATGGGGGAGAGGGAGGGAGTTGTCTCTTGTTCTTCATTATAGAGGGGCGTTCTTCGTTTTGAGAAAAAAGATCTCCAAGGATTCTCCAAAGCTCCACCAAAAAGAAAGTTCCAACCAAAATAATAGGTTAACCTAACCCATTATTTAATTGTTGGCCAAAAGAATTCAAATGATTTCAAATTAATTAATTAATCCCATTAATTAATATTTGGTTTGTCACACTTATGAGGGAAGGTGGAAAGTTACAATTAAATGAAGAGAGGGTTGGCTTCATTAACACAAGGGAATTTTAAGGGTTCATCCCACATAAATGGGGGTTTATGGGGTTTGAAGCTTGTGTGGGCCCCACCTAATAATATCCTCCTAAGGGAGGTTGTGTGCGGGTGGGCCCCACCACTAACCTCATCTTGGAGGTTTTAACCACCAAGGAATAAAAATAAGTTAACCCTAATTTTTATTTTACTTAATTAAAAACCCCCAAAATCTAACTTCCACTCTCGTTAGAACGCAACTACAGTGAAGGTCTCACTATGCAATCACCGACACTGTGAGTTCAACAGTGCCCTCAGATTTCAATTCCGAGCACCAGTTTAAATGTTATAAAATCTCATACATATGTTTATTGAACATACCCAAGAAAAACTTCAGAAATTGATTCCGAGCACAGCGGGCCTCAGAATCAAGCGTCATCAGAAACTGTGGACTCTTAAAATTCCCATGTATTTAAGAAAAAACAATTTTCCACAGAATTTCTAGGCCTTTACATTTTGGATACCTATTCTGACTATAATATGAGGGAAGCTCCTACCAATTAAAGAATTTCAATCCATCCCATTCTATCCGAGGAACCAAGGAGAAGAGGCCAACGACCATCAAGTATTTTTATTTTATATTATATTTTTATTTTCATTTTATTTTATGATGTATTTTGGTAATATTTTTTTATTAAAGTGATTCCATTTTCATCTTCCATATCTCTTTCTCTAGAAATCTTAATCTCATTCTATATCTTCTATATTTTCATCATTATCTCTGTTAACATTGAAATGTAAAGTGACTTACCTGGTGATTAGCCAAGGGGTGGGTTTCATGATGTTATTTATTATCATGCTTCTATTCAAAATTCTTTAAATCTATTTGTGGTGGATGTGGGAGAATTGCACGGGCGCAATGTTCTTCCACCATGGAATTTTTGTTAATTACATTTCTTTTATATGATTCATTATTTTCCCTCCTTTTTCTTTTGAAAACCCTTCATCTAGTGGAGCTAGGATGTGATAAGGGATGAAACAACATATAGTGGAGATGGTTCTTTTATGAATAACATTATTGTTTAAGGTGTTGTCCTAATTTACTATTGGAGGATGTGTGGTTTGGTGTTTAAAAGACAAGCTAAAATCATACACTGTTTAAATCAATGGAAATTAATTAATTAATTAGGTTTGATAAAATGAATTTTCAAATTGAATTTAAACAATAAATAAATATCGAACATGTCCATATTATATAAATATAGGACCATGTTCTTTCTCACCTAATTTCATTTCGCCTACAAATATATCTGAATTTTGATTTAATGTTTTCATTTATTTATTTAAATTTCAACTTTTACAATGCCAAAACCATGGTTTTAATTAAATTTTAAAAAAACCAGCTAAAATTAAAATAGGTTAATTCAAATTTGTTATTAAACCAATATCAATTCTTCTCAAGTGAGATGACCCTCATCAGCCACTCTTCTAAATTAAGAAAATAAATTTACATTTTCCTAGCCCTAAAAAAGGTTTTCATCAGAACAGACATCAAGGTTCCTCGTGAAGGGCTCACATTAGATTCCCAATAGGATGTCATTCATAAATTCATCGTACTCTCCTTAATTTAGAATCCCTATTTACCTTAAAAATCCCCTTATAAAGCGGGTAAATCACTATAGAACCTCACAAAATGTTAATAATTTCCCTTTTGGAATATTCTTCCTGGATATTTGTTATCATTTTATCTTTTACAACAACTTTTTAGAGGTTATTAAGGATATTTATTGGTATTTTCAGGTTTATTATTTCACAAATTATTTAGTATTCATCAACCATGTTACAACATTTGAGAGAATTTTCCTTTTAAGGGGATAAAAATGAACACCTCCCTGATGAACATTAAAGATAATTCAATGAAATTATTCTGGAAAAGAGATTTTATATCTAAAAGATAAACCATACTATATGGGGATCCCAAAAAAAAATCTATTTTCACAACAAACAATTTGACTTTATATATAGAAAATGGAATTTTCCAGGTATAAATTTTATTTAGGAAATATTACATCAAGAATGAAATGGTGAATTGAAACACATTGAAATTTCAACATAAAATAATAAAATTAAAAATTTTAATGTGCATATTTTTTTATTTCATTAAAAAATGAACTTTAATTGGAATACTTCTAATGTATTCCCAATTGGATGAGAATCAAAAAATAACACCTAATTATTGAGTGTGATGGGAAAAAAATTATTGATTTTATGGAACTGAATTGGGTTAGGGGTGGTCTATGATGATAACAAATAAAGAGAGGCCCTATATAAATTTTCGTTGGGTACAAATAATTTTCACTTATCTCAAGAAACTACTTCATGAATTGATCAAGTGATCATGAGTTGAAAAATATTTCAAACAAGAAGAATTCATTATATATATTAAATTATTTACGTAGAAGGAAAATAATATCAACCATTTTTTATGTTGTTCATGGTGAATGATGTCCCTTTTAGTTGTTATACCACTAATATGTGAGGATCTTAACACTCATAGATTCCTTGAAAGATGAAATATTTTTATGGGATAAAAAGTGTATTGTAATTTTTTTTTCCTCTTATGATCCCTAGGAACATAGTGATATCATTTTTTTATTAGAAAATGACTCCTATAAAAAAAAGTGTGTTACTAAGACTAATATGAAGAATCTAGTTGAACCAATCATTTTTATTAAATATAAAATGACCAACATAATCATAAAATTGTTCCAAAACTAATGGGTTTTATTTTAGAGATATTTCAGTATTGAATATTTTACTCGTTAATGGATTTTTGAAATTATTAAAAAAATTATTTCATATACCGCAACCGTGGGACATGCCCAGTCATATGGATTTATTATCATCATGAGTTTGTTAGGGAAGGAATTTAATAAGAAAGTTGATTCATTGAATAATATGATTATTGGTTAGAAAATTACACACGTATACATAATCCCCTGAACTTAGAGGGGTAGTGTTTATTTTTAGAAGATAAAACCTATAACTATAAATACCAAATGCATAATACCAATGGCGTATTAAATATGGGAAAATCATTAGAATATTATCTATGACATGGGGATGGTTCAAAGGTTGATTGGGGATCAACCTTACATGCATATAATAGATTTTATGAATTAAGGATGGATATAAAAAATGTTGTTATGTTAGGATGTATAAGTCTAATAATTCTTTTTTTCTTCATAAAAAGAATATTATTATTGATATAATTAGTGGATAATTAACTGTTATGAATAATAATTCATTGATGTGTATAGTTGTTGGGATAATATTATAGGATTTGTAAAATAATGTTTTTCTACCCATAATGTATGATATGTGTGATAAGTTTGTCCCCACTCCTTTTATATGGGGCCATATAGATAGGAAACCTATAGTAAAAAATAAATTTCATCCATTATTTGAACTTAACATAGAATTTGTGCATCATGTGAAGAAATATTTCCAGATCCTATTTTTATGATATTTTAATTATACTAAATGGATAGGATGCAACGGTTACAATACCAATTACATAAAATGACCATTACGGAACATGGAATTTCAAATTCATAATGAACAAAAATGGAATAAGTATATTATTCTAAATGATTCTGTAATGTTTCACCCTATATTTATATGTTTACCCACAAGGAAATCATTGTCATGAGGATTCTCAATCTATATACTCTCAAATTAAGAAAGGTGTATACTAAATATAGGCACCATCAAATTGAAATGGAATAAAAATGGAGATACAAATGTAAATAATTCATGGGTGATATTATTTTTTATTTAATAATTCATATTTAGTAAAATATATTATGATAATTCCCCATTAATATAAACTTTGTTAATTTAGGGATTTTATCTCTACCCATTTAGGGGGATACAAATTTATAAATTTCAATGACATTCATGTGGTCACCTTCTTGAATTAAATTTAATGTATATGTATATTAATTAAAAAATATGAATATTTAATATGTTATGAAAATGATAATAAAATATAATCATTTATTTATTATTCCACACACAACACCAAAAAGATTCCTCCTAGATAATTCCACCGAGAATCATGAGGAAATATCTTGTGTCATAGATAGCCATATTGTTGGGAAGATAATATATATTAGATGTTTTTCTTCCATATATTTATTATTATTCCTCTTCGAAAATAATTAATGATATACTCCTCTAAGTAAAGGTTGGGACATGAACCAGTATATAGATTCTTTCCAATTTTAATATATGAATTCATGATTGGAGATTGAAATCATATCTTTTCTCACGCATATTATGGATATGGTTTTTCTTGTGAACTATAATTATGAAATAAGGATATGGATGTATCTATATGTGTGGATATTACTATTAATCCATATATTAAGGGTCTCATTAGTGAATGATGATAAGGAAGAGCAAGAGTAATCGGTAAAGGTATTTTGGACTGGGAAACTATTCACCGTAATAAATACATTTATCTATAATATATCATTTATAAAATAGATTATTATTTATTTCAATCAACTTATGAGTGAGGAACATTACTGACTTGATAATTCTATCAAATATTCATTCAAAAAATCACGGGGAAGACAGTTTTCATGTAGGACTTTTTTATTCACTTGAGATATCTGAATTATACTATATTGGAGGTCCCTCATTCTAAATGGATTTTATAAATATCAAAATATAGAAGATTAGACTTCCCTAATTGACCCATTTAGACAATGACCTGGCTTTGAGATATTTAAATCATTACTTATTCTAGAGAAGTGGGAAATACTCTTCATTCATTATGAAGTTTCAAGGTTTGTGCATTGTTAGAGTGAGACTATATATAGAATGTCTAATTAATGTAGAAATTAGAGAAAAATAATTTATATTTTTCTAATTTGTTTCAATAATTTTATTTTTAATATTTATCTCTAACATGTATATGATTTAAAAGTAGTAGATTCACATTTTCTGTCCTGAATAATTTTTATTAGGGGAACGAAGATTGACATTAGTGAAAATCCAGTATAGATAGATGAGGGAGAGTTTCCGCAACTTTGGTAGAGATTATTTTTACTATATTTTCATATCCATAATATGAACTATGTGTTCCAACACTGGGGGATCATCTTGAGATTCCTTATCAAAGATGTAATAACAAACAAATTAAGGTAAGATCAATAACATACATACTTATAGTGATGTTCATTAGAGAGAGACAAATTTCAAATTTTTCCTTTAAAAACAATTTACACAATAATTTTAAATCAATATCTAATTCAGAAGTATATATTTGTTCTCTAATAAATGGGATATCAAATCCCAAGAAGGTACACATCCTAAGCTCCTAGAAGGTGATTAAATGGTAGAACCAATGGGTGAAATTCAAATAATTATTGATTGGTATATGACTCCTTCTATTATCACTAATGAGTATGTGACGGAAAATGGTGGAGAAGTTTTATTTATATATAAAAGAGATTAATACCACAAAAAATACATGGAACCTATATTTTTTACAATGACTAGTGAGGGAGTTATGGTAGGTGGATCCCAATAGCGGTCAAACTTGATTCCCATTACAACTCCCTAAAAATATGCAGTTGCAATCATTAAAGATGATCAATAATGAGAGTATGATCATATAAAACTATCATAAGAGGTTCACTATAACATGTATGAAATAGAAAAGTTCATTTTACCTTTATTATAATTCCCAAAATAATGATTTTTTTATAATATATCACATATATTATGCCCAAAACATGCCTTGATGTCTATCCATACTTGGTGATTATTCTACTATTATTTGATCATGTCTACCTTCATTTACTATTAAACTACTTCTTCATTTTTTACTATAATATTAAGAAACATTATGTTGAATATTGCTACTAGAATTGACATATGGGGATCCAATAATTCTATATACCAAAAAAATAGTGCAAACAATTGATGTGACCGTAGCTCTAATTGATGAAGGTCCACTATCACATATATAATTTCATTTCATCTGATTATCATTAGAAGACACGATGATATTATATGATTCAGACATTCTTGCAAATATCATGGAAATAAAATATGTTAAATTTCTATTGTGTGAGTCTATAGTGGTCATTTTGATTCATGTTGATCTAGATATATTTAATCATAGAGGCATTGAATTGGGAAACTATTCAAGTTATTTTTTATAAAATTACGTGATAGTATGTGTGATAGTTTTCAACACACCCAATGATATAATTCATTTCAATGAAACCTATGAGGTGTTGTTTTTGGGAAAATCTAATTAGTAATATGTTAAACTCCTCATATTGAGCTGAATGGATAGTTTCCTAATCAATAGTAAATGTCAATCATTGGGGGATATTATGATTATAATTAGAACATATTCTATAATAATGTATTAGAAATAATAATAAACTCGATTTCAAAATTGTTCATTAATAATGGATAATGTTTTTAGAAACAACCAATAAATGTAACATATATTTATATAGAATAATCCATTAATATTATGTGTATATGGCTATTATAGTGGAACTATGAGACATAGTCATGGAAGTATGAGATTTGGAATATAGAATATTGAAATAGGTATAACAGAAGCAATAATAGTTGGAAACCACTGAGAAAATAGTCAAGGAAAACAAGACAAATTGTAATAGATGCTTAATGGGATGGAGTTAATGTTACTATGCATGAAATTTCAATTCAATCTTATATCAAGGTAAAAATTTCAAGGCTAGATGAAATGTGGTAGGCAATGAAAAAATCAATAAAAAAACCCAAAAATATCATATTGATAGTTATTATATATTCTAGTAGGAAATTTATATAATAAATCATTTTGTACACATGAAGGAAACATTATTATTTTGATGTCACCCTATAATAATTATCAAGGAATAGAAACATGGATTCCGCACATTATTAATAATATGATTATTATATCAACATAGTAATATATTTATGAAGACCTACGAAACCCCATAATTTTAAATCCCAATATAATTAATATATTATTAACTTTTAAATTATTTGATTTTTTATTCAGAAACATTAATTACATTAGAAAATGTATTTCTCATCCTAGGAGCCTAATAGTGGATTGGTAAATGAATATGAACCACTAATATAACACATGAACTAATTTTTTGGACGTGGAATGATTTCCTCCTATCAATGTCTCACAAATTATTAAAGAAAATTCATTATCATCATAAAAAATAGATGGTCAATTTGGATGTGATAATATTTGAATGAAAGTTAGGATAATTTAAATGGGGATTTTAGGTAAGGATTCCAATGTTCGAAAATGAGAAAAACCAAAATGCAACACTTTTATGAGTTTAAATGTAAATATGAGAAAGAATGTTTTAATAATATTTATGTCCTTTCTATTTACCATGTAAAAGGTATGTAGTGATTATATATAATAAAAACTATAACATAACTCTTGTTCACTACCGTTAGACATGGATACATCTACAGTACGATTATCTAAATGAATGTGGTCAATGAATTTATTTTATGTGATTCTTTTGAATATGTTATAGTCTTGCTGATGGGTGGACAGGAATGTGTATCATTTCTTAAAGGTCTATTTCTGACACATTGACTCTATTGAATAATTATTCCAATTTTAGGAACCTTCCCAATCCAACTATGGTACTGGTCAGCCATTTTCATGTAGTTGGTCACGAAACATGGATTGATGTGATCATATATATATATATATATCATAGTATGTCCATGTTTTTTATTTATTAATTAGTTCTTCTAAATTAAAATGGACTATAGTTGAATCCCACACATGATGGAATTCTTAAGTCTTTATCCATCCAGAGAAGTGGTAGTTTTTTTATGTGTTTGGATGAAGCCAGAGAAAAGGTATTCCAATGTATACTTGTTATAAAAATCGGAACCCAATAAGATTAGTTCCACATAATGGTTTTAGTATTGAATAGTAGAAAAATACACAAGAGGATGGGGGTGTGATTTTTGTTTTTTTTTATAGTCTTGAATGATTCTAGATTTTATATTTCTATTTAACTTATGAAGATATCCAATTTTCTGATCATTATGTGATTTGAGAAGTTTATAAACACTAAATAAAACATCAATAATTGTTATAGTGGTTTAGCACACAAATATCCCCTAGTACACTCTACCAAGGCAGTCTATGGTATCTGTTAGATTATCACAGGACAAGGTCCCCTTATCATAAGGAAATTACAATGGAGTTAAGGCAGTTGAATCCTTAACAATAATGCTAAACATATCATTCTAGTTATTTTAAGGGGAACTGATTTTACCATAGTTTTGTATGAGAAGCTGGTTCTCTTCCATGACTGAATTTGAGTAGATGAAACACTATTTAAAATAGTTTTATATTATTGAATAGAATGTTTCTAGATCATACTTTTATCCGCAATTGATAGAATTTAAAATCTTCTTATTCCATACCAAATTTCTTAATGAAATATTAGCTTTGAAGTGCTCATGGTTGCAAATGATCCTCAATAATGATACAAAAAATAGGATTTAAACAGTAGTAGGAGGGTGAAATATTATTATCTTCAAAGTGTATCCACTTTAGTAGTATCAGAGTCTCTTAATTGTTGTATAAATTAAGTATTCAAAAGTTACTCAAAAATATTTATTCTCTTATCATATATGTATTTATAGAAAATAATATATCCATATATATTGAACACACATCTTTTTATTGGTTGAGTAGATCCCATTGTGTCTCTTTTCATATCCTAATAAGTCGATTTTACATCTTGCAAGAGAGTGGTAACATCCATTATAAGTATGAATCATTTTCATTGTCAAACAGATGACATTGAATCAATTATAAAATAGCATTAAAATGATATTTACATCCATCCAGACCTATTCAGATGTCAAGAAAAATATATTATATTAAAACATCGTTGCTGAATAGTAAAACATATAGTTTCTTAATTAGAAGAAAAAACTTCATATGTAGAGTTTACAACATATGATAGATTATAGAATTATGGTTCATTTTCCATTTATTCATCAAACATTTGGATTCATTCAAATGTAAGAGTGATTATCCATACTATCCTTTTTTCAAATGTAAGATTCCATCCAAACGTAGGGGTTCATAACAATACTTTCCTGATAATGTAAGGTATACAATCCATATGATCTATTTAGCATATAGGGTATACTAATTATGTTTTTTTTACACACATAGGGAATGAAAAATATTTCTATAATATATTATAAACATGTTCAGAATAATTTAGTAAAAATTTATTAACTATAAAAAAGGTAAAATTATAAACATCTCAACAAATATATTCTTGAGAAATATATAAATTAATTTCAATAGTAAAACAAACAATGGTATTTAAGAATATTATTTATATTTATTGTTTAGATAATACATTATCAATAATCTCTACCTTTTCAAAGATCACAAAATGTATAAAATTACCGCCAAATAAATAAATAAATTGTAGACAACAAAAAAATTATTCAAAAAGATAATTACATTATAGTTGTTGGAAATTAATTTTTACCAATATTATTTCATTTGATTGAGTAAGAGAATCATGAATGTTGTGTTTACACAATTTTGTCCTCATTTTTGTTATATAATGAATAAATTGTTTGAAAATGGATTAAATCACAGTAAATATAGAACATAACTATAAATGAGTGTAATAGTTTTCTTAGGGGAAATAAAAGATGAATTTTATTAAACTAATAATGAATATAATCAGTATATACATAAATATTAGATGAAAAATTAAAAAATTATTAACAATAATTATAATGGATGAGAAATGATTAAAAAAATAGTGCTGAATAATGGTGAATGTGTTAGTTTAGAAGAAGGCTATGATTCGGGTGAAACATTAACAAAAAAACTTCTTCAAATTTTAATATTTATTATAAACAACAATTAGTGATATTATCACCTAACTTCCAATAAAAACATTGAATCTTTCCTAATCATCATAATTTTATACAAATTTAATTTATAAAATTAATGACCAATCTCTTATGAATGAATAAACTGAGATAGCATTGATTCCAACTTATTGAGAAAAATCCTTTAGGAAGACTCTGCAGAATTTACCTTCTCAATAAGATCTGTTTTATCATCCAAAAAACATTGAGAGGTACACTATAAATCCTTGGAGTATGATTTCTATCAATGAAACCAAACATGATAGATGTAATTTCAAAAACTATATGATTAATTCTAGATAAGTTTTTGGTGTGTGTTTAGAAGCTATGGAATGACTGACCCTACATAAGACAGAGTAAAAATTAGTTCCTAAATATAATATAATATTTGAAAAATATGTTTCAGAAAAATATTCACCTTCAATATTACCAAACTGATCATCCATCTCTCTTCTAAAATAATCAAAATACTATCTCGAAAAAAATCATTCTCAGAGTATATAGTTGATTATGAAATGAATCTAATTCATATTTTTGATATACTGTACATCTCAAATATAAGAAATATTTTCTAGTAGCGTCTAATTAATTGTGAAAACATGAATTTTATTCTAATAGTTTATTGAATTGAACAAAAAATCCTTCAATTCCATTGTTTAAATAATCAAAATACTTTTCATTATGAAATTAAGATGTTTTTCCTCTGTCAACTATAGATAATGATATTTCATTAATTTTCACATTGTAGGAATAAAATTTAACCTCCAGAGCCTCACTAATATTAGTAGGTTCAACGGTTTCCTTGTCAATCGAATCAGCTATAATCAAAATTTATTGATTTAGAGTGAACTTGTATTTTCATCCACTACTTATTGAGTTTTCTCATATCAGTGAAATTATTTTTAACGTGTTATTCAGATAATGATAGTGTAATATTATTTTAATCATGATTTAGATCCTCTTTCTCATATCTATAGACTATCTGATTTGTTTGTGGGAAAACAATTCAATTTGCATCATACTCAAATTCTTGTACCAGAATTGCAATTTCCTGAACTATAGTTTCATCCCGATTTCATGGTCGGATGAAAAGTTCCTTATCCATTGGTTATTTAAAATTTTAATCAAGAGATTAGAGTACACCTCCTTTAGTTTATATATCTGAGACATTGTATCTTACTCTTCATCACTTCTTGAGAATTATATCATCATCCGATTATTCTGCAATATCCTCCTCCAGAATATGAACTAGAGGTTCAACTCCCAAGTTTCCTTTCTCCCCATGAGTTGTAGGAGTTTTTATTTGTTGTTTTTCTACACCAAAATGTAACCACCTTCCTTGTATTGTACCCTAGAAGAAACCAATCATCCATATATTTACAACATTGATAACTTTTCTTTGATAAAATTTATTGTTTATTAGTAAACCTCTAATCATACATTATTTATGAACCAAAATTGAAATTATCCTCCCATAAGCATTAAAATCCATCATTACATCCTCTTGGAGAGAGTGATGAATGTACCTTGATATGTACCTAGGGAAATTAAACTTGAAATCATTCAACTTCAGTGACATTAGATAAATGTCTAGATAAATAATCTTTTCATGCTCATCCATTATTAGAATTATAGTTGAATGAATAAACTTGACGATAACCTTTTGGACATAATCAAGAACCATAACAGTCATTTTTATTATCTTGGAAGATACAATTATAAAATAAATAATATCCTTCGATTTATGTTCTTGGTTTTTTATTATCTGATGATCAAAATGAATAACCCATAATATGGGCACTTAACAATGATGGATACTTTCATTGAAGAGACTGAATAATCCATGTGAAATTCCAAAAATACACTGACATCAGTCGTGTCATCGAAGATATTCTAGGAATTTATGAAGAACTATTTTATATCTATAACAAAAAATAAAATCAGTTATCCATTTGAAAAAAGATATTATATAATATTAAAAGATATATAATTATTCTTAATAATTCTTTTGGTGACAAATTAATCCTATTAACTTTCCATGAATAATCTTTCTATAGGTCATGCATTAATTAGTTCTTCCTTCTTCTCCTACTTTTATCATTATCATTTATAAGAATCTAAGAGATGAAGGTTTTGGATTCTAGGGTTTCCAAAGAATATGAGATCCCTAGATAGAGAAAGTGTTCAAAATCATAGGGCACATAAGAAAACATTTATAGGTAGGTTTTGTGATAGTTTTTGTGATGTGGTCTAGTTTCTCGAGCCTATTAGGCAGTGTAATCGTTAATTATTTCATTTTAAAAATAAATTATTTTTAAAAAATTAATAAAAACTTTTTTATTTAATGAATTTTATAAAAATCGAATAAATAAAATAAATATGAAAATAAATGAAATAATTTAACCCATATTTTATTAAAATAAAATATTTCATTTTCCTCCATAATAAAATCAAACCATACATTAGAAAGAGTATTAACGAAAACATTTTTATGTTGATATTATTACATTACAAAAATTAAAGATATATAATTATATCGACATGATATCATATAAAATGATGCCTTATATCAATATTCTTTTTTCTTGAGTGTCTTATAAGATTATTGTAAATATTAATTACAAAAGTATTGTCATATAAAATAGGTATATTAAAAAAATAAACTCCAATGTCTTGTAATATTTGTTTCATCCACAACATATGTGCACAATAACTACCATTAGATTTATATTCTACCATGGATGTTGATAAAAAACTGAATATTGTTTCATACTCAACCACAACACATAATATTTTCACAAAAACTGTTCGGTTTTTGGAGTTATTTTTCTATCTAAACTACATCATCCAAAATAAAAATGTCAATATGTATTTATATTGAGATCATAAGTTTCTATTGATAATTTTATTATTGAAAAATAGTTCCTATTAAATATTTAAATTTTTTACAGTAGTATGATGAGATTATTTTGGGGTTGACTGAAATATAGCTCATAAACATACGCAAAACATTATGTCTGGTCTGATAGTAGTAAGATATAATAGATTACCAATAATACAATGATATTATTTGTTGTAAAATAGTTTTTTAGCTTAATCCATATCATGTTTTACATTTGTAAAAATGGGAAGTTTAAATTTCTTACAATTTTCTTGTCCAAAATTTTCAATAAATGTATAAGATATTTCCTTTGGTTTGAAAAAATATATATTTTTGATAAATTTGAAATCATAAAAAGAAATTCAATTCTAAAATCATTCTCATTTAAAATTCATTTTTCATAATATTTGATAAATAATTACAATGATTATTTTTTTGTAATATAAAAATAACATCATTAATATAAATTTACACAAATAGTTTTCCGAGAAAATAGTATTCCTTAAAATATTAGGATTTTGTACTCTTGTGGAAAATCCATTTTATAATTAAAATGATGTAAATCATTCGTACCAAGACCCAGGGTCCTGTTTAAGGCTAAAAATACCATTGACATGTATCAGAACTAAATTTTGTAGACGAGGGTTATCAAAACCTCTAGGCTATTCAATATAAAATACCTCTATAAAATATCCAGTTAAAAAATATATTTAACATCCCTCTGATATAATTTAAAATTCAAATGAGATGTATAATCTATAATTATTATAATTTCTTCTAATCTAGAAATAGGTGCAAACCATTCACAAAAATCTACCCATTCGTCCAAAATTTTTTATTTTTCTAATAATCTAGATTTTTTTTCTGTTTACGATCACTAGATCATACTATTTATTTAAAAAAATCCATTTTTCTCATATCACTATATGAATGGTTGGAATGCTAACTAATTCCCAAATATTCATTTTTTGAATTTATTATATTATTCATACAATGATAATAACCAAATTTCATCATATAAAGCTACTTAAATAGACTTTGGGTCTATTATTGGTACAATGGAATGAAAATCAGTAATGTTTCCAAGAATTATTCTAGTTCGTATTCATGTGACTACATTTCCTAACAATTCTTCTAGTTCGTATTCATGTGACTACATTTCCTAAAATAGTTTCTAAAGAATGATCCTTTACTATTTTGGACAATCAAGGTATGTCTATTTGAGGTTTCTCTATCCCATATTATTTTTGACTAGACTATGATTCTGTTTTTTTATAATTTATTGTTAGGTGTTTCGAGCCTCGTGTTTTCGAATGAGTCAACAATTTATTCTTTTTTTTCTATGTTTTTATTGAAAGCTTCATATTCATTAAACATAACATTAAATAATTCTTAAACAATCCTCTCAATTTTATTATACACACAATAGGATTTATAAGTATCCAAATATACCTTTAATATTCATGCATCATCCATTGGATCTAATTTACCATGGTTTTCCATATAATTCAAGATATAAACGTTGCATAAAAATACATTAATGTACCTTACATTAGGTATTCTGTTGTTCCAAAGTTCAAATGGTGTCTTTATAATAAGAGGTATTATTAAAATATATTCATGATATTTCATGTTTTTTATATATTCTTCCCAAAAAATGGTTAGATGGCTATATTCATTCAACATTTTCCATTCCATCACATGAATTGTTCTATTTATTCGTTAAAAAAGTATGTTCTGGTGAAGTGTTCCTACTGCAAATAAAGTGTGTTTCATACATATGTTTGGGAAAAATTATTAAATTATATATTCTAAACTTCTCCATCATGATCACTTCTCTATGAAAATAATGGAAAATGATTTTCATTTTGAACAATTTTACAAAAAATCTAAAAAAATTATATATTTATATTGTTTAGTGGGGTATATATAGAAACATATATAATTGATTAGATTTTTTTTTGTTTTCAAATTTTAAATGAATCAAAAATTATATCATTATCAAATTTTTGTCTTGGAAAATCTTAAACTGAATATTTCATAGATAATTTATGTAAATTAAATATATTTCTATTTGTATTTCTTCAATGATAGATCCATAACAAATTTTTCATTGAAATTATCCAATTCACATTTTTTCACATAATCAATCACGATATAAGGTAAAATCTTTTTCATTTCATGCTTCATTATATTTTTTAAATTAATCATTAAAAATGAGAAAGAATAATTATAGAAATAAATAAAAAATCATCATAATGGATAAAAATATATAACATGTTGTGCTTAAATCCTTTTACATAAATTTCTTTTTTATTGAGATATACTTTGGATCACCAACTAATCCAACACAATCAATATTTCTTTTTTAATTGTATCCAACAATGGCTAATCCTCTGCCTATTTTTGTTAGTGTATGGAATATGCAAGAGTCTCCACTAATATGTCTTGATAATCGATATTCCATATACAATATAGAATTTTTATTCTTATGGTTTTTTCCTATAGGATTATTTTATCATGAGTTTGTTTTGATACCCATATTTTCTTGATTATAGTTATCCCAGCCAGAAATGACCTGGGAATACATATTTTCCCTATTTTACAAAAATTTACTTTTATAGTTTCTGACATGTTTTTGGAAATAAATGACTTTTTCATTCCATTATTTGAGGATTTATTAAATAAAACTTTTTAGATTAATTTAATTTCATTACACAAATTTAAACATATAACATTTCTAGATCATAATAAAAAATATTTTTTATGTATTTTTTTTCATCATTTCTTCCATATATTTTTTCTCTTATTTTAATGAAATTATTTCCATGAATCTAATTTAATGTTTTTTATCCATTAGATATAATACTAGGATCACTTTTGAATGATTCTACTTCATCCTATAATTCTGTAATTTTATTTTCATGAACAATACAGTTTGATGTTGATGTATTAAAATTTCCAACCAATTCAGTATGTTTTTTATCATATAATTTCATCACATTAAATATCATTATGAATAATTTGTAATGACTTCATATTTTTCTACAAGAGAATAATATTTTTCATTAATCATCAAGTAATAGGAAAAAAAATCAATATAAAAACTATCATAATCAGAAGTAATAGAGTAGTAGGTTAATTACCTCATTTTATCCATAGTCGTAAATAAAATTTTATCTTTTAGAAATTATTGATCATTTTCAAAATTATATTTGGATGTACAGCTAGAGTCTTTAGACACAATTAAATTATCCTTTATTGATGTCTTCCATTTATTCTCATAATCAAATTTCATTTGATTTTTTTTTAAAGTATTTCATAATTCTACCATTTTCTGCTGGAAATCTGGTCTGGTATGACCCATTTTATTGCATTCATAACAACATACATATTTATTTACTTTTACATATTCTCCTGCTTTATGAGATATCAAAAGACAAAGAGATTATATTACATAATGCATGTTCGTAGGTTGGTTGTCATTGTTGTGACTATTCCTTATATCTTTAAGGGTCTTGATGGATTACTAGAATCTTCTTTTGATCTGTGAATATTATTCACTGTTGTCAAGATAATGGCCTGGAGGATCACACACAATAGTATATTCAAGAATCTGCATTATTCTGTTAAATATGTATATAGGACATAGTGGGTCCCACCATGGGGTCTGAGAGTTGTCTGGTTTTATCAATCACCGATAAATAAATAAATTCATTATTATTCAAGTAAAGAATAATTGAGTTGAATTTATTTATTAAAAGTTTTCATGAAGTATTTAGTGAATACAGAAAAAATATCATACAAATGAATATTGTTTTAATATTCCATGTTCGTTTAATATTAAGCGGAAATTACGAGTCGAGTTAATGACTCAATTTTATCACGTAATATATTTAATATATATATTACAGGTATGTGATAAAATATAAATAATATTTATGATGTAGTTTAGTTCGTCATAATTATTATTTATTGCTTATTTAGTGGGCATTTCATTTTCGAGGGTTGGGGAACTCTTTCAGGATATTCGACTCACCCACTATATAAGCAGAGAGAGTTCATTTCCATTGATGATTCATTAATCAAGAATGATATTCTCTCTCCTCCTCCTTTCTAGAAAGAGAGAGTCTCTCTTCGAGTGACCGATCCAAGGTACCTTCGATGGATCAAAAATACGAGATCGAGGTGATCGACGCGGCACCAAAGGATTCGTCGGAGCTCTGCACTAACACCCGTATTTCAACGAACAGCGAGCGTGCAGATTCTTGAAGTGTGTGTGGACAATTTAGAGGGATTCTGCTTTGGATCCTTCGAGCAACGGTCGGCGATGAAGAGCGACTGATGAGCGCGCTTTGATTTGAATCAGGTACACGTTCAATTTTATTTTTTGTGCTCTTTTTTAATTCACGTGAGATCCTCATATCGTACCATGGCTTGGATTATTGAAGAAGACAAGTTCCTTCATCCCGAAGATAAAAAAATTTAAATCCTTGGCCCATTGGCTTCCATTACGCACCCTTGTACCATCACCATATCGCGCAGAACCTCCTCTTAAGCGTCAACCACAACACCCGCCTCGTCAGGATGAGCGAAGGGATAAGAAGTGAAACCAATTTGAGGAGCTAAAGAACAAGGTTTATTTGTTCTGAGATAACCAAGTCTATGACTACTTCATCGCGGCCTTGGAAAACAACTTGCTCGACTTGCCAAAGCCCAAGAGGTCTGATCAGGATGGTCTCGAAGATCACCCAAACTATTGCCCCTTCCACCAAACATTGGGTCACGCTATTCAGGAATGATTTGTTTTCAAAGTCAATCTTATAAGAGACTACATGGCCGGAATGGCGGGAGGAAAATATAAAAATGTGATTCTATGCTAAGGCTGAAGTTGGCTTTGACTCTATCGAACTTCATGCCTTCAATCCCAAAAGTATGAGCACCTCCCCACCAAATGGTACAACAAGATTCAACCCGACAAACAAAGCCCTCATCAAAAGAGGAGTTGATCTTTGGCTACATTAATGTTATTCACTTAATGGATCTCTTCTCTGATGATGAGTGTGGCTATGAACCCAAGTTCTCTACATTCGATTGGAAAACAAGGGGCTACAGGGGTTAAGGATACAGGGGAAGATATGATCACAACAGAAGTCAATACTCCAGCCACATCCCTGCTCAGACCATCAACGCAGCCGGCACATGATCCTCAGCCCAGTTGATGAGGTATCCTTAAGTGCATCCACAAGACCCAGGTTCAAAACTAGGTAGAGACATATTTCTGAGCACTGTAGCAGTACTGTAGTAGTCACTGTAGAAGACTGTACATTGTGCGGGTACTGGGGCAGAACTGTACACTGTGCGGGTACTGTAGCAGAACTATACACTGTGCGGGTACTGCAGCAGGCACTATAGCAGGTACTTTTCGGTACTGTAGCAACTGGAACTATTCAACTTGGGCCACCGGTTTGGGCTTGGAGTCCTTAAGGATTTAGGGCTCCCAGGCCTTTGGGTCAGTAGGGCTTTCGGGACACCTTTAAGGCCTTCGGGCCACCTCAAGGCCTTCGGGCCACATGCAGTTGCCCCAGACACGCTACAAAAAAAAAAGGAGCAGCCCCAGAAGAGGATTCAGAGTAGGTGCACTCACCAGAGTAGAGCCAAATGGATTTTTCAGAATGAGAGGGTATGGCTAGGTCATCGGGACCAGCATGTGCTTGCACGGGAAGCCTAGACAGACAGTCATGCGAAGGTGGAGAGCTACTATCATGATTCAGATGCTGGGGAGGGGCAGTTCCTTGTAGATAGTCTGGTTGAATTCCCTAAGACCTTCGGGTCATGTAATCTCCTAAGCCTACGGGTCATGTAATCTCGGAGCCTACGGGCCTTGTAAGGGTTCCCCCTCATCCCTTGAAAGGGGGGTTATCAAAAATCAATAAAAATGAAGGCCTTCGGGCCATTCGGGCATCAACGCAGCCAAAACTCATAGGAGAGCCCTCCAACAAGCTCAACGGGAGCAAGAAAGTTCCCCCTCATGTGCCAGGGTTTTCCCTGACCTGATCATCCTAAAAGATCAACTAGAGGGGATGACGCCACCAAATCAACCTCGGCACGCAGGCAAACCTAGTTGACCTAACTTGCCAAGGAAAAAAGTATCTTCAACTCTTGTCCCAAGGGACGATCCACCTACATCAAGTACTTCAATTCCTAAAGTGCGTGCAAAGGAGCATCCTCATGCTGGGAAACGCAGACCTTTAGCCCAGAAGTATGAAATTCTAAAGCAATTAGCCCAAATGCCAGCCAAGTTGTCGATCCTGGATGCTTTGAGTCTATCAAAAGACCTCTGAGAAGCACTCATAGAGGCCTTGTTGATCCCTCAAGAATTTAAAGCAGAAGTTGCTACTGCTGAAGTATATCGTGAAAAGATAGATCCTAAAAAATGTCACATGATCATCTCTTTCACAGAGTAGGATAAATATGTCATTATATAAGGACACATCAGACCTTTGTATGTATCTGGCACAAAAAATGACATTGATATTCGATGATCTTTCATTGACAACGGCTCAAAAGTCAACCTCATTCTGGTTTGAACACTTCTTCGACTAGGTAATAGTGAGGCCCACTTATCCCCTTCCACTCTAACATTGCAGGGTTATGACAAGAGTGAGAAAAAGACTCTTGGAAGAATAGAGCTCAAGGCCCAGTTTGGGGACCACGTATCCGACTCAGAATTTCTGGTTGTTCGGCAAGACGTGGCTTTCAACGTTTTGCTGGGAAGGTCTTCATTGCATCAACACACAACAATCCCCTCATCATACCACCAATGCCTTAAATATTACATTAATGGCCAAATTGGGATATTGTATGGTGATAAATCCCCATTTAAATCCTACGAAACTCAATATATTGATGCAGGATTCTACCCGAGAGGGAAACAACCCATAACAAACAGCATTGCTTGGGTCACGACCCCGAATGGTCTGGAAATGACCCCAATCAATCCCTTCAAACAACTCAGTGAAGAATATGTGATGCCTATCCATCAAATCGATGGCATGGGCCCAAATTTAGGTGCATATTCCACAACCTTCATGATATCATTCATGACAACTGAGTTTGGTAGCGCTGAAAAGGTCACAAACTCTCCAAAAACTGGTAGAAACTTGGATGAAAATGCCCTTATTCCATCCACAGAGCCCCAACAGATCTCTGCCTCATCAGTTGAGCCAAAAGCGGATGAAGGTACTCCAATATATCCCTCTCTTCATCCCCTCTGAAGCCTCAAAAAGTCCCCACATTGTTAGCGGGGTCAGAGGGAGTCGCTTCATCTTCTGAATGTCAAAATGTCAACTCCCCTCCTAACTCCAAAGAACTTCCTCCATTACCTACTCCCCCTCAAAGTAAGGAAAAAGAGAAAGAGCAAGAGCAAGAGGAAGAGGAAGATGAACTCAGGGATGCTCCTCCAGCATTCAAGGAAGGTGTTTCTACCACCATTGATGAACTAGGGGAAATAAATCTGGGTATAAAAGAAGATCGAAGGCCCGCTTTGATTAGTGCGGCCATGTATTCTGAAGAACAAGAGGTATATGTTGGAACCGGGCGTGCAGCGGATGCCCCAAACAGGTGGGTTTTTAAAAAATTTCCACCGTCGTTCGCCGTAAACTTGCCGACGTCGGTGAAGAGCAGCCCGGTAAAAGCCGAGGACCACGCGTGGAGGATTTTAAGCACAAAAATTAAACCGTAAAATACCTGGTTTAAATCTGAAGGCGCGCACGACGTCTGCTCGTCGTTGGCGATCGCTGCTCGAAGAATCCGAAGTCGAATTCCTCTAGATCGTCCACACGCGCTTCAAGGAATCCGCAGGAGCGTCGTTCGTCGTAATCCGGGTGCTAGCGCGGATTTGCGACGATACCTTCGACGCTCCAACGACCACCGCATCGCTTCGCTAGCGATGCCCGAGAGAGAGCTTCATCCGAGCTCCTTGGATCCAGAGCATCTCTCTCTAGAATGTGGGAGAGAGGATAGGAGAGATAAACTCCATGAATATTCTTTGGAAAAGTCCCCTCCTCTTATATTTATAGTGCTCAATTAAAATACCCGGTATCGCCTCGCCAGCCCCGAATACTTAACGCACTATTAACGACGTTTTATGACTACTAAACTGAGCCATAAATATTATTATCATTTACTTGTAATATATTAAAATATATTACATGATAATAATTAAGTCATTAACCCGACTCGACACTCCCATAAATATTAATTGAACCTTGAATAATTTAATATTCGTCAATTAATATTTTTTCATGTATTTACATAAAACTCGTAAATGCATTTAATAAATAAATTCAATACTCATTATTCTAAACTAGAATAATATGAATTTATTTATCGCATTGGTGATCGTTTAACTTTGGACAATTCCCAGACCCCTGTGGCGGGGCCCACTATGTCCAATACTCCTATTCAACTGAATAGTGCAGATTCTTGAATACGCTATTGTGTGTGACCCTCTAGGCCCTTATTTTGACAGCCGTGAATAGTATTCACAGACCAAGAGCGGGATCTAGCAACCCATCATGGCCCCTGAAGAAATAAGGATTGTCACAGCAGCGACAACCAACCTACAAACACGCACTGTGTAATATAATCTCTTTGTCTATAATATCTCATAAAGCAGGACGCACTCTCGTGTCATCGTCTTTTTCTTGCTTTATTGTTTGTTGATGTAACTGGGTGAATTTACCCTCGACTTCCATGGTCATGGTCTTATAAAGGTACTGCCATCCATATCAACATGGCCAGAGATATATTACTTCCATAACCTGGAAGCGACAAATCCTTTTTTGACCATTCAACCAATGACATGCCACTAATGACGCACCCGACACAAACTACCCCGCCACGACTTCATTGCCATGGTTTTCATCTTGCATCAAAGTACGCAATCAAATGACATACATTGGTAATGATCTCAAGTCAGGAGACCATTACACATGATCGTAGATAGGAACATCCAATGACACCTGAAACATGTGGTGTTCCTATTGGTGGGTCAGTCCTCATGATCTCACTACTAGAGATCATCAAGTGCGAACTTCATGAGAAGAAGTCTCAATGCTTATGAGCCCCCAGCACCTGATGGTCAGACATCTACTATGTCCAATTAGTAAGATGTATCTAGACCATAGAACATATATATTTAAGATTAATGTCATAGTATCTAGAGGTTCTCATTATAGCCTGGGAACTGCTATAACCTTTCGATACGACAATTAATCTTTGGACATTACCATTTCAATAGTGGATGCAGAAAAGTCTACACTATAATGATAAGAAGACATCATGCATACCTTACACGATATGGTAATCAAAAGCACATAATAGTTGGGTCTAGGGCACCCACTATTTCAACAGTATATGCCTCCTTTATGAAGCATCATCAGGATGTGTTCACCTAGAATTACATAGAGATGTCAGGCCTCGATCCCGAGGTGGTCACTCACCACTTGGGATTTTTGGAGAACCATTGGGGTTACAAACAAGCAGCTAGAAGGAAACGCCCGACTCGTGCTGCCAAAATTGAGGTTGAAGTTGATAAGCTTATCAAATCCAATTTCATTCAGGAAGTCCAGTATCAGATGTGGCTAGCCAACATAGTCCTAGTAAAGAAGAATAATGGGAAAATTAGGGTTTGCATCAACTTTAGAGATCTCAACCGACATTGTCTGAAAGATGATTTCTCAATCCCGATTATATAGCTACTGATTGATGCAACGGTTGGATATCAAGGTCTCTCCTTCATGGAATGCTATTCGGGGTATAATCAAATCTGAATGGCCAAAGAAGATGAAGAGGTCACCACCTTAAAGACCCCTCGGGTAGTATTTTACTATCGAGTAATGCCCTTTGGCTTGAAAATTTTCAGCGCTATATACCAACATGTCATGTATCTATTTTTCAGACCCTTACTGAGGAAGTTTGTCGAATGCTACGTTGATGAATGGGTGGTTAAGTCTCGACAACATTTTGACCATTTGGCTTATCTTGAGATCGTCTTTAAGAAACTGTAACAGCACAACCTGAAGATGAACCCCTTCAAATGTGCTTTCGGGGTCACCTCAGGGAAATTTCTCAGATTCATCATACGCCATCGTGGCATCGAATTCAACCTCGAGAAGACAAAGGTTATCCTCAATATTTCACCACCTCATAACCTCAAAGAGTTTAGAGGTTTATAGGGACACCTTGCCTGCATTTGGTGCTTTATAACCAACCTCACAGGCAAGTATTTTCCCTTCACTAGGTTGATGAAGAAGGGAGTCATATATCAGTAGACTGACGACTGTCAGGAAACATTTGACAGCCTCAAAAAATATCTTTTGAGTCCACCAGTGTTGATGCCGCCTATAGAGGGGAAGCCACTCATTTTTGTACATGACAACTCTGGAACGATCACTGGGTTCTTTCCTTGCACAAAAGAATGACGCAAGGAATGAAAACAACATTTATTATCTAGTCGAACCATGCTTGACACTGAGACTCATTATTCAAATATCAAGAAGAGCTATCTAATGTTAATCTTCACGATTCAGAAACTGAGGCACTACATGCAGCACCATGAGATTCATTTAGTCTCATGCAACAACTCACACAAATATACCCTCAGTCGTCTTATGTTGGTTGGACTTTGGAACGATGGACGGTTATCCTGCAATAGTTTGGCATACAGTTTGTGCCTCAGAAATTAGTGAAAGGTCAGGCTTTAGCCAACTTCCTTGTAAAGCATACATCTGCAGAGCCAACATCGTTAAATACTGAATTGTTGAATGAACAGATCTTTTATATTCAAGACGGCCCTCGGACATGGGAAATGTATTTTGATGGCGCATCCAAAAGCCCAATAGGGGAAGAGAATGGAAGGACCCCAAGCTTAACAAAGTCGTGTTGGGAGTCATGTTCATCTCTCCAGCAAAGGCATTCATGCCTTACTCCTTATTGTCAGAAGGTTGTACAAATAATGAGGCAGAGTATCATGCCCTCATTGAAGGGGTAGAAATGGCCCTTCAAATGCCATTGGATCACTTAGAGGTGAAAGGAAATTTAGAGTTGGTAATCAAACAGATCAACGAGGATTATGCTATCAAAAAAGAACTAATCCCCCTGCTTGACTATGTTTGAGGACTAGTGGAAAAATTCCCCTCGGAGCCAACATTGGCTCACATCCCACAGTCACAAAATGCCCAAGTTGATGCATTGGTAAATGCAGTCACCGCTCTAACAGATCCAGATCGGGATGAGATAGTCATCAGCATTGTGCATCGTTGAATGGTCTCATCATTGGTTTGTGTCAGCATAGAATAGATCAATGAGGTTAGTCTCATCCCTGAACCAGACGGACCTACCATTGGTTGGATGATACACATTGTGGACTGCCTTTAAAATGGTTTACTCTCATCGGAAAGAGTCAGAAAAGAGAAAATTTGATGACGAGCGACCAACTTTACTCTTTATGACATCCCAAATCAGCAAAAAGTGATCTATAAATGAGGCTTTGATGAAGTCCTTCTTAGATGCCTCGATGGAGAAGAGATTGTTTTCGTCATAAAAGAAGTACATGCAGGAGCATGTGGTGCCCACCAGTCAGGGTCCAGGCTTTCCAATCAAATCTGAAGGCTCAAATATTTCTAACCTTCAATGACGCAGGATTGCACAAAATTCACCAAGAAGTGTCATTCCTGCCAAGTGCATGTCAACTTTATCCATCCACCCCTGGAGTTGCTACAAACAGCCAAATACTCCTAGTCATTTGACGTATAGGGAATGAATGTTGTAGGACCGTATCCTCCAGTTATGGTCAAGCAGTTCAAATACATCCAAACTGCTACCGAATTCTTCTCCAAATGGGTCGAGGCAATATCCCTCAATGAAGTTGGGACCAAAAGCATTGCCAGCTTCGTGAAAGGCAACATCATTGCCATATTTGGTGTCCCTCATGCAATATTGGTAGACAACGACACCAAATCCGTTATGCTGAGTTGGAGAAGGTGTATCAGGAGTATAATATCGAATTCAACTACTTGTCCCACTACCATGCGGTGATTAATGGATAGATAGAGGCTTTCAACAAGACTT
Organism: Viscum album; assembly: GCA_963277665.1. NCBI lineage: Eukaryota > Viridiplantae > Streptophyta > Magnoliopsida > Santalales > Viscaceae > Viscum > Viscum album. The sequence continues at coordinate 1,814,541,537 of OY728151.1, read as the reverse complement.
TATCAAACATACTCCAAAAGATGGTGGATAAGGATAAAAAGTCTTGGTCTGACAAGATCTTGCATGCCTTGTGGGTCTATCGAACTACCACCCATACCGCCACACGAGTGACCCGTATTCACTCGTATATGGAACAGAAGCAGTCCTTGCCATTGAGGTCCAATTTCCCTCACTCTGTGTTTCCATTTGTGATCAATTATCCATATATGTGAAATCCCAGAAATAGGGATGAATTGGAGTGACTCGACGAAAAAAGATTACATACCTTGCATCACGTAGAGGGTCATCAAAATCGGATAGTGCATGATTTTAACAAGGACTGCCTCCATTCATTCCTCCAAGGAGTACTCGTACTGGTCCACAAGACTTTGATGATACTAGGGAAGAAGCCTCCAAAGCTTGAGCTAAAGTGGGTGTTGGTTTGGTGTAGCCTGATCCGTTCTGGATGTTGTTGGGTTGAGTGCTTTCAGCCCATACTACGCACCAGGCCGCAACCTTCTCGGGTTGAGCTCCGCGGTGAGCTTGTTGGGGGTTGTAGGGGCAATACGCCCCTGCTCCGGGGGTCTGGGGGCCAAAGGCCCTCAGCCCAAATTTTGGGGAACTGTAGCAATATTGACCATTGTAGCAGAGCTGACCATCCAACACCGACAGGACACTATAGCGACGCGGACTTCCAGCCGCCATTCACTATAGATCCTTGGACTTCCAACCGGTAGCCACTATAGCACTTTAAACTTGGGTGGCCACCTTTCACTATAGTGATGCGAAATTCCTATGTGATTGGTGGAACAGCTGATCATCTTCCACCTTTTGTAGCCCATTTTGGGCTAGGGTTCCTTGTTAGAAACTATGATTCTCTCCTTGTAATTGTGCACCCAATATATAGTGAAAGTTATGTCTCTCCGTGGATGTAGGGATTATTCCCGAACCACGTAAATCTCCATGTTCTCATCCTTCTATTTTTCCCTTTTACTCTTATGTGATCTGTGTTTCGCTTCGTTGCTCCTGACGTTTTTCGCAATAGTAGGAGAGACCTTATTCCATACACAAGGTCTACGCTAACGGGGCTTCTGATCTCGATGGATGGAGAGCTCATCACGGCCCCTACCAACGCAAGATTTCTCAAGAAATACTTCGTTTGATATAACACCATCACCTCCACTGCACGACATTAAACTACGTAGTCAGTCTTTGTCGTGTGACATTAAAGAGTGTGACATATCGTCCACATCGCAAGATGATAAATTGCATGACACCAACGCCCTTGTTGTATGACATTAAACTACATAGCATCATGGCCCTATATGCGCAGCCTTAAAAGGCACACCATATAGTCCTAGTCGTATGACCCAAAACTACAAGACAACATACTACAAGTTGTAAGACTTTAAACTACATAGCATAATGTCCTTGTCACAAGACATTAAACTGTACGAAAATATCCTTGTCGCATGATGTAAAACTACATGGTTCACATCCTTGTTGCACGACGTAAAACTACATAACATTTCAATTTTTGCTTGAGCAGATCATAATCTTTGGTGTTGGTCTCCCACCACACCTTTGTTCAAGAACTATGTGTGGCTTGATTCCTGTCATCACAGGATACGTAGTGACGCCCAGATCTCTAACCTTAGGCTCACCCGCAACATAAAAAATGTCTTCCTCCCTATGTATGATTCAGACCTACACAGGGAGTATTACCAAAACTACGTGTTGCTTAATTCTCATTCTCATGAGGTACGTAGTGACGCATAGACCCTATGTCGTGGGCCTGAGCACAAAGCAAAAAAAATACCCCTCTCTTGCAGCCAAACAAAGATATATGCAGGAGACCTTAACCTGGGTTCCCTCATTCCGAAGCTTTTCATAAAAACAAAAAGATCCCTCTCCTTCATATAAACAAAAATTTATGCAAAGGACACCATACTCCATGGCCAATGTCGGTCGAAATGTTTCCATTGTGCTGACATATTCCTTCCACACATCATAATCCTTGTCTTGGGCAATTTCGGATCTCCATAAGCTTTCCTTGGCAATCAGTGATAGGATGTCAGATTCCTAAAGACACCTTTGTCTGACTATGCAGTAATACGCCCCAGTTGGCTTTGCATATGTCGCCTGCCAGAATGGTCTATCAGTTAGAGGATGTCACTGTTTGACTATATAGTAATACTCCCCAGTTTGGATTTGCATAAGTCGCCCAAAAAAAGGGCATGTAAACCAGAGTTACATCCGTCCTCATGAGAGACCTCTTCTATCTTCATAAGCCTCAACAACACTATGCAAGGAACCTGCTGTTTGAACGTTGATCCGCAGTCATCCCTTTCATTTTGTCCCATATCACATTTTGGATCCAAGAACCCCCAAGATCATGGTTTACGGTTTCCTCCTTCACGTCCAAAGCATGTAGAAGCATCCTTGGCCCGTTAAGCCTTACATCACTCCTCATTTCCATGACAAATAGTCCTTGTTGTATGACCTAAAACTGCAAGACATCAGTTGTCCTCACTGCATGACATTAAACTACATGGTTGACGTAAATTCAAGAACTACATGTGACTTGGTTCCTACCATTACGAGACACATAGTGACACCCAGATCTCCATTCTTGGGTCCAGCCACAATATTTCTTTTTTTTCATGTCGAGTCGCCTTCAAGACATCTCTGCCCTTTTTTATTATCGCCTTTGCGTGGTAGAAGAAACCATTGTCACTCCTTGTTTCTCACACCGAGCATAGCTCACGTGGGCTTATGAGTTTTGGTAAAGGATTCTCTGCATGATCAGGGCATATCAATACACATCAGGGTTATTATGGTCCTGGTCGCAAGACCATAAAAGACACACCAGATGTCCTTACTGCATGACGTCAAACTGCATGGTTGATGCAAATTAAAGAACTATGTGTGCCTTGATTCTCGCTTTGAAGAGATACGTAGTGACATCCAAGTCTTACATCATAATCTAGCTGCAAGATTGGAAATTCCCCCACTCTCCTATGTATGAGTCAGATTTGCATAAGAGGATCCAATACGGATTCTCACCCCATTCGTGAACCCGTATTCAAAAAAACGCTCTTCTCCACACAAGAATTCAATCAGTATGTGGAATATTTTCTAGAATTATGTGTGGCTTGATTCTCGCACCAACGAGATATGAAGCGATGTTCGGGTCTTATGTCCTGGTTTACCCGCAATATAAAAAGAAAATCCTCTTTTCCCGCGTATGGGTCAGACATATATAGTGAAAGCATTTCTCCCCATTCTTGATAATTTTGATATGAAATGTTACTCCCATATTCAGGTACATTCCTCCCACAAACCAAACTCTGTGTCTGGGATAATTTGAATCTTCACAAGCTTCCCCCGACCATCGGTAGTGGAATGTCAAATTCTTGAGGATGCCTTTGTCTGACTATGTTGTAACAAGTTTCCCACCAAAAGGGCATGTCATTCAGAAGATTTCATTGTTTGATTATGTTGTAACACACCCCATTTTGGATTTTCATAAGTCTCCCACCAAAAGGACATGTTGACCGGAGGTACATTCATCCCCATGAGAGTCCTCTTCTATCTCTGTAAGCTCCAACAACGTTTTTGTCTCATGTCACTCTTCGGATTCGGGAACCATTAGATTACAATTTATAACCCTCCCCCTTCATACCTGAAAATGATGGCACATTCTTGGACAGATTACCGTGAAAGGGGGAAATCGTTAATATTTCGTTCAAAACTAAATGACCTTAAACTATAATCCCAATGTCCTCACTATAAGATGTTAAACTACACAGTCCATGTCTTGGCCGCACAACATTAAACTGCACGATGCTTCAACCCTTTTCAGGGAAGGGCTTTCCCCCTGACATCGGTCATATAATAGAATGTATCCTCCTTTACGCAAGCTAAATTTTTGTAGGAGCGATTCTCATTCATGGCAAATGCCAATATAGATGCTCTCTTCATTCTCAGATACCTTCCCTTGACAAACAACCCTTCGTGGTCTTAAGAAATCCAGATCTTCACAAACTACCCGGCCATCAGTAGTAGAATGTCAAATTCCTGAGGACGTCTATCTGACTATGCAGTAATACACCCCAGTTGGCTTTGCATAAGTCGCCCACTAAAAGGGTATGTCAGTCAGAGGATGTCATTGTCTGACTATACAGTAACACGCCCTAATTGGATTTGTATAAATCACCCACCAAAAGGGCATGTTGACCAAAGGTACATTTGTCCTTGGGAGAGACCTTGTCTATCTCTGTAAGCCCCAACAACAACAACATGCTGGAAACCGCTTTTCGAATATGGTTTGCGGTCTTTCCTTGTATGTTTATGTCACGACTCATCCTAGTGGGGCCCATGCTGCGACTTTCCAAGCCTGCCTCCAATAGGTCTGGGGTTGGTGACTAGCACCGAGTAGACATATCACTAACATAGGAGGCATTGCCTAAGTACCTGTACACACGCACACATCTCCAAGCCCACAAATGCTAAAATGTAAAAACCCACTAAGGAACAAAATGCATGCATACCACTAAACTCAACCAATATAGTACAACAGGGAAAGTAAAGTGTAGTAAAGTAGATTGGGCTAGAATACAAGCTCACCAAAAGAAAGAGTCTATAAACTACAAAGTCCAACCTATAAAAAAAAGGTACTTGGACTAATGTTTGTGGTCGTAAGAACACATCGGCCTGTCTGGACTCACGAAGCACCACCTAGTCCTGGTCCCAGTCCTGGTCCGCCAAAGACTCTATCAAAAAGTTTGTCTGTTTGTAAAGGACACGACACGGGCGGGCAAAGCCCGTACATGGGTGAGTATAACAATACTCAGTAGGACACCCCAAAACCACAAAGCAATACACAAGGTAAAGGTACAGTCATCTCTACACAAGTACGTGACCACATCACATATAATAGAGATATCCAAATATACTCAGACCCAGACCCATAGTATAGAGGTAAGTCGCAACTAACGTATACCAACACTAGAGATTCAGTCTGAAGATTCCACAAAGCAACTCATCCGGGAGCACACACTCCTGGGTCTGATAGCATTGATGACGTCCGCCTAAGAAGTAATGTTCATCGAGAATCGTCATGAGAGAGAGAGAGATGCTGATAGATCTGAAGAGTGATACTATACACTCACTCCGGGAGAACCAACTCCACGAGTGAGGAAAATCACGATACACAGATGAGGATCATTGTCAGGGTCATGGCGTATACCACGACTCATCCAGATTCACCTCCTAAGTGGAGGATATACGTCTGGTAGGATTGGTCGCGTCGATAACCCGACTATACCTAAGGCACAAGAATGGATAGAGGATCCTGCTCCGGGCCTCTTGGAGGGGACTCCCGACTCTATCCAGAAAGTCCTGCTGAAGGGGGTCATAATCCTGTGGATAGGAAACGATACCAACTGGCCTTCAGGGGAACAAGAAAGGGGAACCAACCCCAACAAAACTTGTCCAAGATACGGTGGAAAAGGAGATCAATCCATGTAGAAGAGAGTACATGGCGTGTAGAAGGGTCACACCCCGTGTCCCTTGACCCCGAGTACTACCCGTGTACAACAACCCGTGTCAGAAGAACATGTCGTGTAGAAAAGGTATACACAGCGTGTAGAAAGGCTCACACGTCGTGTCCTATTATCCTGGGTCCACCAGTGTACTCTGGATGTGTGCCAGTACACGGTGTCAACCCTTGTTCGTCTGCCCGTGTACCAGTACACGGGGTAACCTGTGTATCCGGTCTGGGTCTGGCCATGTGGTGCGGTACACGCCGTGTAGACAAGTCGTGTACTCCACCCTGTGTCTATGTAACTCCCGAGATACACATCGAGCCTCGGGGAAGGGCCCACATGCCGTGTGACAAGGGTCACACGCCGTGTGATGCTTAACTGCCTCTCGAAACCCTAGTCACCACTGAGGGGGGCCCACATACCATGTAATCCCGAATTACACACCGTGTAGTGCAGGATTTTCCAAAATCCCTGGTTCACGCTCCGATCATCTCCTCCGCTTCTACGACCACCATTCTGGTCGCGCCTTGCCGGGAAACTCAAGATCCATCCTCGTTCGGTCACGTCATCACCCAAACAATGTGTTTCGTCTTCCGATCTGGTCGCACAACGGATTAAAAAGGGGTCGTTCTTCATTCCACCAAAGAACGTCAAAGAATGCGGATTCAGGGATCCACCGTCATCTGAATCGCTCTGTGTCTGTATTCACACCTCCATCAGGTCACGTTGATCCTAGATCTGCGATATCAAATCATTGTGTCAAGAAGCAGGTGCGCAACAATCAATTGATTGGGATATGTCGAGTCGTGGGCCAAGCAAAGAACGCCTGCGACGAACGATGAATGGGGGGAGAAAAGCATAAATCAAACAAAAGGAATGGACCTCGATTGATGTTCGTTTCAATCATGGTTTGTTGCTGTTAGAACGAAAATCGAATTCATCAACAAATAATCACAAGATCAACTCCCAATAAAATCCCGAAGAAATAAAACTCATCCCGCAAGGTTATGAATGAACTACGGATCAACATGTTCATTGGTTGGTCCGCGTTCATCGTGGAATTTAAGAACAGGGAAGGAAATCTAAAATAACGCATCCTACCTTTGATTTGGATTGCTCGCTGATGAAGTTCGGTTGCTGCGTCGTTGTCGTTGGCGAGATCTGTCAAGAACGATGTTCGTCGATCATTGATATGTGATTCCATCACTGTTTCCTTGAGAGGTTTCTCCAAAGCTCTCCCTAGAAATTCTCTGGCGTTCCCAGGGTTATGCGGCTAACCCTAGGATTTCTACATAATGATTATTTTAAAGAAAATCATTGATGCATCAATAAAATAATTCATCATTAAATTATTTAATAACGATTACGTCCTTTTCGAGTTTTTCCACAGAAGACCTGCGCCGACTAAAGTTAAGTCACACCTAGGGAAAAAACCACATTATGAACTCAACGGTGGTCTCGGGTTTCCAATCTGAGTTACCATTCATGAGTTATTAGGATTGGAAAATAAAATAATATTTAATTAATTATTTTATTTACAGTTACGTCTAAAAACTATCTTTCATAGTCGACCCGCGCCGGTCGATGTTAGGCCCCATTTAAGGTAAAGAAAATACTCTGAAAACAACAGTGCCCTCATATTTCTGATCTGGGCACCCGTTTAAGAGTTATTCTACTTTTTTAGAAAAAACTGCTCACGCGCTTTATTAAAAACTGGACATTTTTCAATGAATTGTTCCGGGCACACAGGGCCTTGGAATCACACGTCGTCTCAGCGCCTAGTCTTGGAATTTTCCCAAATAATTTCTAAAAATAAAATTGGGAAAATCTGAGTCGTTACATTCTCTCCACCTTAGGGATTTACGTCCCCGAAAATCCAAAAACAAGACTACTCAAAAAGATGTAGGTATTGAGCACGGATTTAAGTTTCACGCTCTCATGTGCTCTCCTAGAGATTCTCGTGCTTCCATTGGACACACACCAAGGGAATTGCTCACCCACGAAGGATCCTCTCCCACCGATCCTCGATCTCCACTAGGTACTCAGCAAAAGGTGTTCCATCGTTAATGACCAGTTTGCCCTAGTCGATGACGTGCGAGGAGTCATACACGTACCTCCTCAACTGCGACACATGGAAGACATCGTGTACCCAGTCCAACTGTGGGGGTAGAGATAAGTGATACACCACCTCGCTAACTCTACGCAGTATCTGAAAAGGGCCGATAAACCTCAGAGATAACTTTGTCACCCTGACCAAATCTTTATAACCCTCATCGAGGTGAGACCCAAAGGAAGACATGGTCTCCTTCCTCGAACTCCAAAGGTCTTCGTCGTCTGTCAGCATAAGATTTCTAACAACTCTGTGCAGTCTTCATCCGCTCCTGGATGATATGCACATTCTTAGTAGTAGCTCGCACCAACTCAGGGCCCATGCGTGATGACTCTCATGGGTCAGTCCAGCAAAGTGGTGACATATAAGGTCTGTAACGACCCGAGATTTTGAATAAATTTTGTTTCCTGACTTTGTGTGTTATTTTATTTTATACTCAACAAAACTATTTCATTTAATAAAATGAGTATAATTAAAATAAGACCGTTGGGTTTCGACTGTTATATGATCGTTGGTCAATATGATCGTTGGAAACTAAATGTTGCGATTATTGTCTCTAAATACAAGTGATCTCGATTAATTAATATAGAAAGAAGATTTAATGGCCTCATCCAGTAGTCTCGGGCTGATCGAAGCCCATCTGACGGAACTCGGGAAGGAGGTAGCACCTTTGGGCTTTGCTCTGGACCCGACCCAAGCCGAACTTCATCGTGTGAAGCTGGAACGGAATCGCCTTCACGAGAAGTTCAAGCTGATAGAAATCACTAATCGGGCAATGTTGGTCGAGCCGCCCCAAGATTCTATCACCCTAGCACACCTTACTCTTAGGTCCTATGCTGGTGTTATAAGGGGTTATGTAACAAGACCGTAACTGCCTTGTGTAATCCTTTCTTTTAAATAAAAATTGTGATTTCTTCTTATGGTGAAGTTTGTGAATCTCAAGTGTTTGGATAAATATAGGATGTATATTATTGATAAATTTTGGAAAAATGATATTTTAAAATATTTATGTAAACCTTAAATAATTAAAAATGTGTAATGATTTTCAAAAAATGGTCTTCTACAGTTGTGTTCATTATGAAATTTAGAGTCGAATAAGATCAAATTAATTTTTGATGAATAATAAATTATGCATAGTGATTTTATGCTTAGGATTAGTAATGTGACCAAATGAATTAGTAATCTCACTTAAAGAAAGTAATAATATAATTTAGGAACCTTGATTAAGTAATGTGATTCAAAAAAACTGGTAAATAACTGTTTCAAAAATAATTAGTCAAGTATTAGTTTTTTCGGGTGAATAGAGTTTTTTATTTAAAAACTAAATTAAAAATTATTCAGAAAATTATTTTCATAAAATGGAGTTCATTTTTGAAATCAGAGCATCAATATTTGGTTAAGTTAAATTTTTGAGATTTTTCTCAAACGGTTGAATTTTCAGTGAATAGTGTTTTTATTTAAAAATTAAATTAAAATTATTTATAAAATTATTTTCATAAAATGGAGTTCATTTTTGAAATCAGAGCATCGATATTTGGTTAAGGTGGATTTTTGGGATTTTTCTGAAAAAGTTGAATTTTCAGTGAATAGTGAAAATACAGTTTTTAGTTTCGGGTGTTTAATGGCATCATTAAGGATGTAATAATTATGTAATCTTTCTAGTCGACTTATGAATAGTAAGATAAGGTATGAGGTATCCCAAGTGGCCAATACCATGGGCAAATACCATGGGCAAGCCCATGGTTTTGCCAATACCACTGATGAGGTGTTCCTTGGCAATTAATGCTTTGTCCCCTCACTTCTCCTATAAATACCAAGTCTTTCCCTCGTTCATTTCATTTCCAAATCCTTCCCAATGAAGTTATGGCCTCTTTACCTCCCAAGGAGTCCTCTAAAGGTGCCCTCAAGCCCCCAAGGTCCCGACCTTCGAGTTTTAGGAGTTGCGTTTTAAGGTAAGGGATCCCACCTCTCTCCTTTTCAAGTACTCTCTTTTATATCATTTCTTTTATACTCCATGTTCATATGTTGGAGGATGTTATTTTATATTCACCTTACTATAATTTGTATGTTCATATAATGAGACACCCCCTCTTGCCCTCATCAATTCATTTTAAGAATGTTTAAGTGGCGCCGTTAGGCTGCCGAATTTTTGTAAGGGATCCTTTCACCCTTCTCATTTCCAAGTTATATTTTCATGTCAACTCTTTCAAGTTCCTTTTCTTATATTGGGGTATGATCTTTCATATCCATCATACTGCCCTCTTTATGTTCATATGATGGGAGACCCTATTTGATCTCATCAATTCATTTTTTTGAAGTTTTTTAGTCACGTCGTTAGGCTGCCGAATTTTCATAAGAGAAATCTTATTTTTGTCTTCCTTTCAAGTTTTTCATTTCATATGGTATGTCTTTCAAATTTCATTAACATGTTCTTATATCCTTTATATTTTGTCCCTCTACTGTTTTATGGATCATTTATGAGTGGGTGACCCATGTCCCCTCTCTTTTCAATATTTTCTAAAACCCTGTAACATAGCCGTTATGCTGCAGAATTTTCGTCTCAAAATGTCTCTCTCTTTTTCTCAAATTTTTTTATTTTATTAAGTGAATACTCAAAGCTCTTTCTTCTACAGGTGTATTCACATATATATCAAAATGTTCTATTTTAAATTCTGGGATTTACATACATGAGACCCGCTTTCCTTTTCCGTGAGTTTAAAGTAACATAAAGATCACGTCTTTAAAGCAGTTTTTAAAATGTTATGACTATGAAATGAAACTCATTTCTTTTATGCTATTTTGGTTATTTATGAAATGATTAATGATGATATATGTGGCTCACATGATAATAAAGACAAATTAAGGGTGCGCCCTGATAGCGCTCCAATGCATTGGGTAAAGACTTAATCTCTAGAGATGACCATTTTAACGATACCTTGGTGAATAACCTTGGTAATTTTTTTAATGACACCTTAGGTGATATGGAAATGATTGTCTAAGTTAAATGTTGTAGCCACATCTTCAAGTTATGAAACACGTTATTTTTATTATGATATGCCTCATGATCTCTTTCTCATGCCTTAAAGTTATTTATCATGACTTTATTGATGTATCTCAAGTTCACATGTAAAATGTTTCCCTTATTTTCCTTACTGGGCCTTCTGCTCACCCTTTCCTTTGATGTATGTCCTCAAGTTATGAGATGCAGTAATGAACTTAGGATGAACAAGTATGAAGAAGCTTTTCAAGAGTTTAAGAAGAATGTTTTATATTGTCATGTTTTAAGTTCCTGGTTTCCAAGACACTAAATCTTAAAGATCCTCGGTTTTGTATAATGTAATGAAAGTTTATGTGATAAAAAAGGTGGGATGCTATAGTTGGTATCAAAGGATGGTTTAGTTATTTGTGGAAATTAGGATTTGAAAACTTTACAAGGTTTCTTAATGAAAATATTAAATATAGGAAAACATCCTGGTATTTTGGTGAAGTATTGAGTAAGTGGTTTCCAAACAAATAAATCTCTGTCTGGATACAAACAAGTAGAGGTGGCTCTGGCACAGATGTACATAGGGGTAAAACCCGAAAACACCGCTTTGAGCTAGACTCGAACGGGAACTGGTACACGACAATGGGACTTGCTGCACTCTTGGTTATGACACTCCCGGAGGATATGTTTGGTAAATCGCAAGCTTTTTATGAATCATTATGAATGAATTATAGAAAAAATGTAATTGTCTAAGCATGAAGTTTTAAGACATAAAATCCTTTTTAGTTAAAAGAGTCGTAAATGAAATAAGTTTCTCACGAAAGATTTATTCTTTTAGAAAATGTCCCCATCGTCTAGGAATACGTTGACGTATTTCCTGAGGAGTTACCCGGACCTCCCCCAGAAAGAGAGGTAGAGTTCTCCATTGAACTCGTACATAGATCTCATTTGATGTCAAAGACCCCCTATAGGATGGAAAATGTGGAGCTAGAGGAATTAAAGAAACAACTCCGAGATCTTTCGGAGAATGGGTTTATCCGACCAAGTGTGTCTCCTTGGGGAGCACCAGTTTTCTTTGTGAAGAAGAAGGATGGATCGATGCAGCTATGCATTGATTATAGAGAACTGAATGGGATCACAGTAAAGAACAAATACTCTCTTCCAAGAATTGATGACTTATTTGACCAACTTTGTGGGACTCAATTCTTCTCTAAGATTGATCTTCGTTCTGGTTATCATCAATTGAGGGTGAAGAATGATGATATTCCAAAAACTGTCTTCCAGTCAAGATATAGGCATTATGAGTTTGTTGTTATGCCCTTAGGACTGACTAATGCACCTGCTATTTTTATGGATCAAGAATAAGTTGATTTTGGAAACTTATGTTTATCAAATGGATATCTTTTGTATAGGAAAATGATTTGGTGATTAATTGATAAAGGTTATTTTGGACAATGTTTTCTCTTTTGGAGTACTATATGCCTAAGAGAAATAAAATACTACAGGATTTAAATTGAGGAGGAATGGTTGATTTTTTTTTATGTATTTATTGTGGACATATGGTGATTTGGGTTATTTCTGGAAAATGGTGAACCTAGCATAGAGAATATGTGAATAGGTTAATTACACTTTAGTATGAGACTTTAATAGTAGTCGATGTTATTTGGAGATAAATGTTAAGATTTATTGGGGAAGACTATGTGATTAAATCCTTCTGAGTTTTGGGTTCCAATCTTAGTTTGGATTATTCTGAAGAATTTTAAGGATGATTGTGTATTGAATGGTCTTTCTGGAACGCGGGGTACTTTTGTTGAATTTTGGAGATTAATAGTCAATTATCTTTTTACAAAGGATTATCCTTTTTGGGAATTATATGATCTCGTACTAGTCATTTTAGTTTTAGTTGATGACTAAAGACAAGGGGAATATATAGTTCCTCTTTTGTGGATTATGTGATTCTCTAAAAGATGATTCTTGTGCTTTTGATGAGACCAAGTCCTTTTGAATGCTCTTTGTTTGGTGAAAAGATTAGTCTTGGTAGAAACTTATTAAAGGATGAAACTCTACTTGAAGGTAAGTATATTTCCTTATGTTTTTATACTATGTAGTAAATGAATTCCTCAAAATTATGAAAAGGAACGTAAAACAAAAATGTTGATGGTTTACGTTTCCTACTGGGTAATCAAAGACCGTTTAACACATCATAATTTTGTGATCTTCTTGTGGTTAATTTTCTCCTAATCATGTTTTCTATCACTCTCCATCAGAACTTCACCCTTTGTTTTCTCTTCCATATCCATGTTTTCCTACATGGAATCCTAGTATGGGTTAACTTGGGTGACCTTTATACTTCCCTTTCTTTCTTTTAAAGTAATAGTTTTACTGACTCTTTTTGCAGTGCGAGACTTTCAATGAAATTTCCAAGCCCAATTTTAAAATTGTGAGGATGCAATTTCTTAAGGAGGGAAGAATGTAATGACCCGAGATTTTGAATAAATTTTGTTTCCTAAATTTGTGTGTTATTTTATTTTATACTCAACAAAACTATTTCATTTAATAAAATGAGTATAATTAAAATAAGACTGTTGGGTTTCGACTGTTATATGATCGTTGGTCAATATGACCGTTGGAAACTAAATGTTGTGATTATTGTCTCTAAATACAAGTGATCTTGATTAATTAATATAGAAAGAAGATTTGATGGCCACATCCAATAGTCTCGGGCTGATCGAAGCCCATCTGACGGAACTCAGGAAGGAGGTAGCACCTTTGGGTTTTGCTCTGGACCAGACCCAAGCCGAATTTTATCGTGTGAAGCTGGAACAGAATCTTCTTCGCTAGAAGTTCAAGCTGATAGAAATCACTACTCGGGCAATGTTAGCCAAGCCGCCCCAAGATTCTATCATCCAAGCACACCTTACTCTTAGGTCATATGCTGGTGTTATAAGGGGTTATGTAACGAGACCGTAATTGTCTTGTGTAATCCTTTGTTTTAAATAAAAATTGTGATTTCTTTTTATGCTGAAGTTTGTGAATCTCAAGTGTTCGGATAAATATAGGAAGTATATTATTGATGAATTTTGGGAAAAGGATATTTTAAAATATTTATGTAAACCTTAAATAATTAAAAATGTGTAATGATTTTCAAAAAATGATCTTCTACATTTGTGTTCATTATGAAATTTAGAGTCTAATAAGATCAACTTAATTTTTGATGAATAGTAAATTATGAATAGTGATTTTACGCTTAGGATTAGTAATGTGACCAAATGGATTAGTAATCTCATTTAAAGAAAATATTAATATAATTTAGGCACCTTGATTAAGTAATGTGATTCAATAAAATTGGTAAATAACTGTTTCAAAAATTATTAGTCAAGTATTAGTTTTTTCGGGTGAATAGTGTTTTTTATTTAAAAATTAAATTAAAAAATATTCAGAAAATTATTTTCATAAAATGGAGTTCATTTTTGAAATCAGAGCATCGATATTTGGTTAAGTTAAATTTTTGGGATTTTTCTAAAACGGTTGAATTTTCAGTGAATAGTGTTTTTATTTAAAAATTAAATTAAAAATATTTAGAAAGTTATTTTCATAAAATGGAGTTCATTCTTGAAATCAGAGCATCGATATTTGGTTAAGGTGAATTTTTGAGATTTTTATGAGAAAGTTGAATTTTTGGTGAATAGTGAAAATACAATTTTTAGTTTCGGGTGTTTAATGACATCATTAAGGATGTAATAATTATGTAATCTTTCTAGTCGACTTATTAATAATAAGATGAGGTATGAGGTGTTTCAAGTGGCCAATACCATGGGCAAATACCATGGGCAAGTCCATGGTTTTGCCAATACCACCAATGAGGTGTCCCTTGCCAATTAATGTTTTCTCCCCTCACTTCTCCTATAAATACCAAGCATTTCCCTCATTCATTTCATTTCCAAATCCTTCCCAATGAAGTTATGGCCTCTTTGCCTCCCAAGGAGTCCTCCCAAGGTGCCCTCAAGCCCCTGAGGTCCCGACCTTCGAGTTTTAGGAGTTGAGTTTTAAGGTAAGGGATCCTACCTCTCTCCTTTTCAAGTACTCTCTTTTATGTCATTTCTTTTATGCTCCATGTTCATATGTTGGAGGGTGTTATTTTATATTCACCTTACTATAATTTGTATGTTCATATGATGAGACACCCCCTCTTGCCCTCATCAATTCATTTTAAGAATGTTTAAGTGGCGCTGTTAGACTGCCGAATTTTTGTAAGGGATTCTTTCACCCTTCTCATTTCCAAGTTATATTTTCATATCAAGTCTTTCAAGTTCCTTTTCTTGTGTTGGGGTATGATCTTCCATATCCATCATATTGCCCTCTTTATGTTCATATGATGAGAGACCCTATTTGATCTCATCAATTCATTTTTTTGAAGTTTTTTAGTGACGTTGTTAGGCTGCCGAATTTTCATAAGAGAAATCTTAGTTTTGTCTTCCTTTCAAGTTTTTCATTTCATATGGTATGTCTTTCAAATTTCATTAACATGTTCTTATATCCTTTATATTTTGTCCCTCTGCTGTTTTATGGATCATTTATGAGTGGGTGACCCATGTCCCCTCTCTTTTAAATATTTTCTAAAACCCTGTAACATAGTCGTTATGCTGCAGAATTTTCATCTCAAAATGTCTCTCTCTTTTTCTCAAATTCTTTTATTTTATTAAGTGAATGCTCAAAGCTCTTTCTTCTACAGGGGTATTCACATATATATCAAAATGTTCTATTTTAAATTATGGGATTTACACACATGAGACCCGCTTTCCTTTTCTGTGGGTTTAAAGTGACATAAAGATCACGTCTTTAAAGCAGTTTTTAAAATGTTATGACTATGAAATGAAACTCATTTCTTTTATGCTATATTGGTTATTTATGAAATGATTAATGATGATATATGTGGCTCACATGATAATAAAGACAAATTAAGGGTGTGCCCTGATAGCGCTCCAATGCATTGGATAAAGACTTAATCTCTAAAGATGCTTATTTTAACGATACCTTGGTGAATAACCTTGGTAATTTTTTTAATGACACATTGGGGATGGACCTTGGTGATATGGAAATGATTGTCTAAGTTAAATGTTGTAGCCACATCTTCAAGTTATGAAACACGTTATTTTTATTATGATATGTCACATGATCTCTTTCTCATGCCTTAAAGTTATTTATCATGACTTTATTGATGTATCTCAAGTTCACATGTAAAATGTTTCCCTTGTTTCCCTTACTGGGCCTTCTGCTCACCATTTCCTTTGATGTATGTCCCCAGGTTATGAGATGCAGTAATGAACTTAGGATGAACAAGTATGAAGAAGCCTTTCAAGAGCTTAAGAAGAATGTTTTATGTTGTCGTGTTTTAAGTTCCTGGTTTCCAAGACACTAAACCTTAAAGATCCTCGGTTTTGTATAATGTAATGAAAGTTTATGTGATAAAAAGGCGGGATGCTATAGGGTCGTCCGTACAAAGCCTCGAATGGTGTCATGCCAATGAGGGGGTGGTAGTTGTTGTTGTACGCAAACTGGTGGTCCTCCCAACTACAGCTGAAGTCCAACATGCAAGCCCATAGCATGTTCTCCAGGACCTGAATGGTCTGCCCTGTCTGGTCGTCTGCTTGTGGGTGAGACATTGTGCTCAAGCGCAACTGATTCCCAAACGCCTCCTGTAATCTCTTCCACAACCGGGATGTGAAACGAGCATCACGGTCGGAAACTATCGTTGATGGAACTCCATGGAGTCGAACTATCTCATGAACATAGAGGTGTCTCAAACTCTCTACTGAACTCTGCTCCTAGATAGGTAGGAAGTGGGCCGACTTGGTGATTCATTCAATGATCACCCAGATGGCATTGTGTCCCCTAGACGTACGTGGTAAACCCATCACAAAGTCCATCAATATTTCATCCCACTTCCATTATAGCAATAACTCGCGTGGTCTTAGATGTTATTTGCGATCATGATATCCACACGGTCAAATGCATGTCTCGACAAAGAATCTTTTTCTAGATCTTCCTCTCGCCTTCCTTCAGAGGGCCTCCATAGGCGTGGGTCCTCAAAGTCATGTATCCAACCTCCAGGGCATCCTCCTACACGGTGTAAGCCCTGAAACCATTCCTTGATCTTCAAAGGGGTCATACTCCTGATGAAGCAACATCTGGGCATCCTCCTAGGTGTTAGCCCCAACCAAACTTCTAAATCATCATGAGTAGAGAAACTCATCATGGCTCCAGACAACAGGGCCTCCTATTCGGTATAAGCCCCAACTCAATCCTCTCAAAGGGCCACATTCCCTGCGAAACAGCCCATCAGAGGACCTCCATAGGCATGGGTCCTCAATCCAAATTCAAACTACATGGGCTTTGATTCTCAACCAAATGGGATACGTAGAAAGCCTCCTTGGGGTACAAACTCAACACCCCAAATCAATCTTAATTCTCTCTGGGCCACATTCCCAGTAAGATCATACCTAACCTAGGATCTCACATCCCTTTCAGGTTCATTGGGCCGCCTCACCATAAGTATCACACCAAGCTTGGACTAGGCACCTTTCGCCTAGACGTTCTTACCGCATGACATTAAACTTCACGATTTGGTCCTCATCACATGACCTTAAAATGTATGATGTGTCCCGTTAAGTGGCATTGAACTACATGTGTCCCGACATCAAAATAACTTTCATCTCCCTGGACAACAATAAATTCCAAAGTGCCCATTGTGTGGCTTAAAACCGGCATCGTAATAATAAATGACCAAAGGATCTCTCACCCATATGCAAAGGGGTGACATCGATGGAGAACCTCGGATACATAAATATGTCTTTGTCGATGAAGAACTTCGTATACATATGGATGAATCTAAATCCATGCATGTTAATAATTGATTGTTAATTGAAGGGTGACTCACGTCATACTTGAGAATTAATGAAGGATTCATGAATATGTCTTAAATCTTTAAGAGGGCCCCGGAGTAGACAATAATTCACCTTAAAAGGGTGTGATGAGTCCGACCTCCCATCATCTCGATTAATGTGAGTCCCTAAACATCATTGGAACCATTTCTCAATGACCACCTACCTTTGGAAAGTAGGTTCGTGAAAAATCTCGAATAAGGGAACCATTGGGTGTTTCTGGCTCCACGAACAAAACCCGTTGGAGGTCCTTTAAAAATAGTGAACTCGACATGAATGATTGTGCGATCATTCAAACTCTCACAAGCATACCGTAGAACAAAACATTGTAAAACATTTTCGTTAAAAACAAGTGTGTGTGGATGATCTAGAGGATTCTAACTTCGGTTCATTCGAGTGAAGATCTTTGACAGTGAGCAGACACACATTCGATCAAAATCGAACGAAGTGTTCTTATCTTATGCATATCAAACCTAATGGATAAATATCAAAAATATTTGATTGAATATATAACATATATGTTTCATTAAATTCATTCACTAATTGTAATTAATTATGTTTACTAAGATAAAACTCCTTGGAAGCATAAAAATCAATATATTTCTTTTTATATCCAATTGATTCTTATTTTCATTTCTCATTAATTGGTATCCTGTGAATTCATTTATATTTATATAAGACATAAATTTTCATTAGTTAATAATATTCATAACCACTAACATAACAATTAGGTTATATCATATTATATTAAATAATAATATTTTAATTAGACGGTGTTATTTGGTGAAACTTGGTCTTGCATGTAACGCAAGCTATTGAGGAAGGTCGATCTTGCATGTAACGAAAGCTAACTCAGTATTGTATGCATTACAAGCTATATCATGTATTGAATTTATTTAAAATAGTAAATTTATAGTAGAGACTCGGGATATTATTTTCCCTTACGCGCTTGGTGTCGTGTGTCATACAGGCTATCAAATACAAGGTTCTTACTTTAAAATTTTGGGGTGTTACATTCTCCCCACCTTAATTAAATTGTGTCCTCACAATTTAAACTCAATTATGGTGATGGATTGTTTGATACTTCCTATGTTTGAAATCTCACATCATGAGAAGGGTTCATAAGTCATCCTCTATAAAAGAGAGAATGGAAAGTACAAAGGTCACATGGACTACCATGTAACTTGGTCTCTAAGTAGGAGAACATCAGTGGAAAGTAGAGATGCGTATTTAGAGGAAAAGCGTAAATATTTATAAGGAGTGAATGAGATCAATCAAAAACAAGTGATTGATCAATAGAAAGTTGAGGGACTCAAAGCTGCGATGATTTAGTAGACCACCGGTTCAACAAAAATTAAGGTATTAGGACAACATTTTATTTCTAAGTCATTTTCCTAATGTTGGGTAATTCATTTACTGACTAAGAATATAATGAAATATTCTTACTTGATAGGTTTCAATTTCATATGAACAATCCTAACTTTTGGTTATGCTTTGATCAAATTCTAATTCATCCCTTTACTCCCAGAAAATAATTACCAAAAATGATTTTTTTATTCTTGAACAACTAAAAGAATCTTTTAAAGAATCGTAAGGCCTATAAAAGCACGACAAGTCTAACTATTTGTCTTTTACTATCTTCCAAAACCAATATGGTTCATCATTAACATTTGTTTGTTAAATTGTTTAACTAAAAAAATAAAAAATTAACAAGGACATTGTGTAGGTCAGTGGTTGGCGTGAAACCCTTATCGTCTTTCGTTCATGGGTTAAAGACTCGCGACCTTGTTGGATTTGATTGGTTGTCACCCAGCTTACAGGTTGTCTTTTTCTAAAACCAAATTTATATAATTTCCAAAATAAATATGATGGACATCCTTGAAATTTAATCATTAAATAGACTCTTAACTAAGGTTTTCAATACAACCATTTTTTAACAAAGTCTCGTGATCTTATTTGAATATTAGTACGATGTCATTACTGATCATATGAACCATAAAGGTTATCATTACAATTAAAATTGCATCTATATAAAGTAAAGGAATTATTCCTCAAATAACATTTTTCCACTAAAACATATGCTTCTAAAATCAAGCATTGTCCTTAGGCGTTTCATGATTCTTATAGTCAAAATACTACTGGTAAACTACTTCTACAATTTAATTATTAAATCCCAAAAATACTTCATCGAAATTGGTCCTTCTTTCGTCTAAGGTTTAACCATAATATCATTTGTTGGATTTCTAAATCATGACACCTTATCTTCAATCTAAAACTCCATAGGTTTAACCTAGGTCATTCATTGTCATTATCTATTCAAATTATTCATAATGATTTGTAAAGAAAATATGAGTTATCCTAAGCATATCCCCCAAGAGTGTCAAACTAGGTGCGCAGTAAGGCATGTTGTCGTGTACCAGGTTACCCCGAGTCAAGCTCGGAACACCTTATCGAAATTGTTACTCATTGGTACATCTATGTCAGAACCACATCCACTTGTAGTATCCAGACAGAGATGTATTGCTAGGAAGACCCACATAATCTATACATTACCAAAATTCTAGGGTTTTTATTTATATTTATCCTCAAATTCTATCTTAGGGTTATTTTTCTTAATCTATGTTTTTCTAAATCTAGTTCACAAGGTTGCTACTAAACTCTCTTTGATACCAACTATAGCGACCCGACCCCAGATAGCCCGGAACCGGTGTCTATTATCAATTACATTGACATGATTATAAGGAATCAAGCTCTGAATGACAAATCAGTTTAGAAGTCTTGAAAAACAAGATACAAAAATGAGTATTGCATTACAAATGAATACACTAATTACAACATATTTTTCTTCTTTCTAAATAAATAACTTTGAGGATAACTCTAATCCATGTAGTAAATCCCTTCATATCTTTCATAGTACACTTCTTGGATTCTTGGGGAAAGAAACATAATAAGGGTGAGCTCAAATGTTCGGTAAGGGAAAAATATAGTGGAAGCAATAATGAATCGATGAGAGTAATAATTTTGGCATGGTAAATAATTGAACACACATACCATATAATCAATAAACTGAATGGAAGTACGTAAACAATATGGCATGGTAATAACTTGAAATACATGTCATTCAAATAACTAGATAAGGCAAAATCACTATGGCAAGGTAAGAAACTGAAACACATGTCATTTAATAAATGAACTAAAATGAAATGTATCCATAGATATGCCGACGCAAAATCCCATGAATGAATAATAACTAGAACTAATATGAGGGCAATGCTTAATTGTTGGACGTCATGTATGAGGCACATGAAAACCTATTACCGTCAAGACCTTTCACAAGACAGTTTAAAACTAAGGGTGGAAACTCATTTGCGCAATTATTATCTCATGAGAGCCTGTCGATACATCGAAGAGCTATATAAAGTCCGGGCTCCACCCATCAATGTCAGCCCAAAGCATTCCTCATAATGAATAATCAAAATAACTAATATGTCTTATCAAATAACCGTATTGAATGAGAAATACAGATTTATCAATAATTCCTCATTTAATCAAATAACTTTAAAAGTAAACACCGTATGAGAAATGGTATACGGTTTGGGCAATAGTAATATCTATGATAAATGAAATGGATAACTAGGAAAAATTCAATACTCAATGATTATATGAAGTTGAATATTTCAAGGAGACTTCAAGAATGAATCAAGGAAGTGAATGTGAATACTATCATTGGCCAAATAAATCTTAAACCATCCAGAGGAAGAATAAGGATGATAGCAATACAACATATCTCAAATGGAGTAAAAATAGAGGGTTGTTGTCATTGATGAAATAAATGAATAACTTTTAAAAATATTCTTGAGGAAAATATCATTTGCTTTTAAAAAGACTTTTAAAAATATTTTTCATTGAGAATCCATTTTAAAAGCATTTTCTTTAAAAATAAACCTTTTAATCTTGAAAATGAGGCTTCAACAAAATGACGGCAAATAAATTCATACAAGGCATACGAGGTAAAAGAACATTCTTTTTGCAAGGTAAAAAGGTTGGAAAAGTACTTTGTCGAGAAAGCGACAAGAAGATTCCTTTTAAAACATAGGTAAAAGACAAAAAGGATATAAATGTATTTACCAAAATATTTTTGAAAACCATTTAATAAAACATGGTTTTTAGAAGAAAACATGTTCTCTGATTAAAGAGAGAAATAAAGTCGGGTTTTATTAAAAACATTTTCTAAAACACTTTGAGTACCAAAGAGTAGAAAAAATGGTACTAGTACTTGAATATGGTTATGATTGACCAGAGAAGAATAAAAGAATTTATTGAACAATGGTTCTTTAATTTCCTCAAATAGAAATACCATTGAAATATTATTAGTATTATTTTTTAGGAAAATAATTTTTAAACATTCCAAAGTGTCTCATACCACTTTGAAACATTTTAAATCATATCCTCATGAAGAAATAAAATTAAATGAAAGTTATAATATCATAAAAGTAAGGAGATTTATGATATATCATGTAAAAGGGCAGTATGTACACCATATAAATGAAATTAGGTGCATAACAATAATTAAGTCTCAATGGAATGTAAATTGAGATGAAAATCTTTTACCTTAAACATCTTTGTGTTGTGTGGTCTTTATCCTTCTGTGTTTAAACATGTTACTAACTTATAACAGAACCATATTAATATTTATGATATCACATATGATCCTCTTATAATATCTTATTACCCGTTTTTTAATAACCTTTCATTATTTTAACAATTTCGGGTGTTAATTGCCTAGTTTTCTCAAGTATGTTTTGACTTGTTATTTGATTCTCATATTACTTAGATCATGATTTCATTATCTCCATAATGTAAATCATGTCTTAATTATCTTATATATTGAGTACATATGTATTTATAATAATCTATAAAGTTTGAAGATAAGAAATGAAATACACTGTTCATGGAGACGGTAGGTCGTACGTACATATGAACGCTACTTTCATTTCTTTATCGTATTAAAATATTGCAAAATGAATGATACATATGTATATTATAATTCCAGTGTCATATTGATGTCATATATGTTGCATATTTTTATTAAAATTATCCTTAATGTGTTCCATGCATAACGTGAATAAATCACATCGCTTTGAGGGGGTGGTAGTCCACACTTCCACAATGTTATCGTATATCCACAATATGGAAAGCATAAAGGTATGTTTAATATAAAAATTATAGAATATGAAATAGGTTATAATGTACATGTTATAATATTATTTAACCATAAAAATAGTTTTAAGATCAGCCATTAAGGCGGTAATGGAAAAAGAAAAAAAAACAATATTCACGAAGTCGATTAACCAGCATAACTTGGACAACAATTTTGTTTCTTTGAATAAGAGGAGATGATAAACGACATGGATATGAGATATTCTATTAGAAACATAACACTCCAGTATATACATGATTCTGGAGTTATCATGTATTAATGGATGAAAGAGGTGAGGAGAAAGTGGAAAAAGAAAAGAAATTAAGAGAGGTACTTTGAGAAAATTATCTCTTGAATTTCACCTTCTTGAAAAACCCTTGAGCACCTTGGATTTGGTCTTTTGGTGAGGCCAGAAGCACTTGGACGTGGGGAGAGTGAGGAGGACATGTTTGAACAGAGATTTAAGGAGCTACAAGACTTTGTGGGTCGAAATGAGGAGGTGAGGGGTGGTATTTATACTTTAGGAGAGTTGGGTTCAAGTTATTAAATTATTGATTATTTTATATTTAAGGCTAACCACATTGATGTGGCATTAATTTCAATGAATTAGACTTTCAATTGATGTTGTGCAGGCTGGTTAGGGTTGAGCCACACCTCAACCAACCATTAAATGTTTCAATTTTTAGGTATGTTAAACTTTTATCTTTAACTTTAACCCTTGTCACAATTTTACCTATACAACGATAAATAATTTTTTTACCATGGTAAATTTTTTATACCTAAAAAATAAATTAATCTTATAACTTAATTTGGACCTTCTAATTTCAAATATGAAATTCATTTTACCTAATTAAATTCACAGAGTTGGGAAAATTTGATTTAAAATTAATTCCGCAAACAAAACTAAAAAGCGGGTATTTAAAGTGAAATGTTCAAAAGTTTGAAATGTTTTTATATGTAACTTAAATTTGAAATTGATTACAATGACCTATATTGGTTTGATTGATAAAAACTTGATCTAATTATACTTTAAAATCAATTAAAATGATAATCTAACAATATAAATAAATTAGATGAAAAACAGTTTTGAATTAAAATGCGGTATTTTTTACTATTCACTAAATATGAAATTTATCGGAAAAATATCACAAATTCAACCAATGTAAGTTTTGATGTCCAGCTTGCTTCCAAGGAAGATAATTATTTTGTCAAATAGAACTTATAAATATGTCAAAAATTGGATTTAAAATAGGTTCGCCATTAAAAGACGGTAATACTTTTTTTATGAAAATATAGGTTTTTAAGTGTAAAATAAAGTTTGTTCTTATCTTATGCATATCAAACCTAATTGATAAATATCAAAAATATTTGATTGAATATACAACACATATGTTTCATTAAAATCATTCACTAATTGCAATTAATTATATTTACTGAGATAAAACTTCTTGAAAGCTTAAAAATAAATATATTTCTTTTTATATCCAATTGATTCTTATTTCCATTTATCATTAATTGGTAACTCATGAATTCATTTTATATTTATATAAGATATAATTTTTCATAAGTTGATTAATAATATTCATAATCGCTAACATAACGGTTAGGTTATATCATATTATATTAAATAATAATATTTTAATTAGATAATGTTATTTGGTGAAACTCAGCATTGCGTGTAACGCAAGCTATCGAGCAAGGTCGCTCTTGCATGTAACAAAAGCTAACTCAGTATTGTGTGCATTATAAGCTATATCATGTAATGAATTTATTTAAAATGGTAAATATAGAGTAGAGTCTCGAGATATTATTTTCTATTATGCGCTAGGTGTTGTGTGTCATACGCGCTATCAAATACAAGGTTCTTACTTTAAAATTTGGAGGTGTTACACATTATATATTGATTATGATATCAGTTAATTGTGGATTCTTTATTCTTCGTGGCTTAGAGTTTGCATTTCCGTCTACGGTCTTTTGTTATATCATCTATAGGGTAATGTCCTTCAATTGAGTATTTAAAATTCTCAATGTTTGTTAATCTTTGGCCTATTAAAGAGGAGCTTGAGGTGACACTGATATTCTCATCGTCGACCCAAAGTGGGGTCTTAGCGGGGACAGGTCATGTCACATTATGATGTAACAAGTGAAATTGAAATTATATAGCCCCCCATGTTTTGATTAAGAATTATATCTCATAAGATATTATATATGATACATGAATAGTGAGACTAGTGTGTTGTGTTATGATATCTTGGTTGTGAATCTTAAATTTTGGTTATGATGACTTATTTTTATGTATAAATAACATTAATTATCTCATGTTTATTCATTTATGACGTAACTTATGATCGCACCGACACTTGCTTTTTATTTTTATCGTTTCATGTCACCTATGGTTTTCCCTTATTAAGCTACTAGTTTACCCATTTTTTATAAATGTGATATACAACAAGTAGCTAATATCCACAGACACGAGACTTTTGGTTCTTGGGTATGTTTAATACTTCAATTGTTATGTATATTTGTAAGAAAATGATATACAAACTCTGTATATAAGCTATGAGTCGTTTTCTTCATTAAAAATAAGTACATCACATATGGCCTATGTTTAATTTTCTTCTAGAGGTGTGCAATTTTTTTTTTGCAAAACTGTAAAACCAACCCAACACAATCCAATCCACTTGCAAAGCCCCAAGACCATCTCAAACAAGGTGGGTCCCCTTTTTTTTTAGTTGGGTTGGGTGGAAAGGTTGTGTTGCTATTTTTTTAGTTGGGTGGATCCAACCCACCAGTCCCAAGTATAAAAGTATTTTTATGCTCTCAATTTTAGACATTCATAAAACTTAATTAGGTATAACTAATTTTGAATATGATATATATTCTTTTATTGAATGATTGAAGTTAAAGATGAAGCCGTTAATAAATTATTACTTTCTTAATTATTGTAGTTCAAACATTATTTATTTGTATAAATTAAAAATGTTATGTATTTGCATGAATTATTATAACCATTTTCCAACTCAAACCAGCCTATTTTTTAAACTGGCACAGCCTAGTTTTTTGAAAAAACGTCTATTTGGGTGTTGAATGTGAGTTTGATTTTTTTTTCACCCAAGTGAGATGTATCGTTAATTTTATTAGTTTTTTTCAAACAAAACATATTTCATGTTTTTCAATGTAACTTTTATGAAAATTTAAGTTAAAAAATATGCTTTGGATTCTTCAATTGATTTTTTTTAAATACCAACTATATATTTTTTAAATTTTATTATTTAAATGGTAAAACATATGTTATTCAACAACATATGTTTTATATATTTTTAATATAAATTTCACATAAAAATAATGACATAACATACATATGTTTTGTATTATTTTTATTAGAAAATCCTGATTAAAGATTAAATTGCATAACATATGCTGTATTATCATTTTATGATATTTTTTTACAACAAAACGTGTTTTCTATATTTTATATTGTAAGTTTCATATAAAATCAAGGATCAAACATCGCCAGTGCCACCCACCACCACCTTCCCCTCTCCCCGGGCCTCACTGGTCACTGTTGTTACGTGATGTTACTAAATGCCGAGCGAGGACGACCCAGGCAGCCATGAATGTATGAAAGAGGCACACCTGTGCTGGCACTTTATGAGCTACCATACCGGTTCACCCACCTCCTCGCATCCCTCTTAAATTTCTCGCATGTTCCGTCCACCGACTGAAGCTCTCATGACGAGGCTCCTCCTGCTTCTCTGTCTTTCATGGGGATTCTTCATTTTGGGCACCCATCCCTTGCAGTCTTCTCAAAGACAGGCGCTGCTGCGGCTGCGGCAGCAGCTGCACTACCCCAAGCCGCTGGAGATTTGGAACCATGGCAGACTAGATTTCTGCCACCTCCCTCCCTCCGCATCCCTAAGCCTCGCATGCCAAAACCACTCCGTCACTCAACTCAAAATCGTGGGCGACAAGGCTTCTTCAATTCCATTGCCCGATAACTTCTCAATGGACTCCCTGGTGACCACCCTGGCGCGGCTCACCGCCTTAAGGGTGCTTGCCCTGGTCTCCCTCGGCATCTGGGGTCCACTCCCGGATAAAATCCATCGGCTCCCCCAACTTGAATCCCTGGATTTGGCCGCTAATTTCCTCTCTGCCCCCCTTCCGCCCAAGATATCTTCACTGACCAGGCTTCGAAATCTCACACTCCACAACAATTTCTTTAACGGGGAGCTTCCCGATCTGAGCGGCTTCAGCAGCCTCCGCGCCTTGGATCTCCGTCAGAACAAATTAAATTCCAGCCTCCCCGCCATGCCCAGAGGGCTGGTCATGGCTGTCCTCAGCCACAACTATCTATCGGGCGTGATTCCAAAGGAATACGCTGAACTCAGCCACCTCCACCACCTGGATTTGTCCTTCAATCTGCTGAGCGGAAGGCTTTCTGACCATATAATCTGCGGAATCAATCTCGGGTTTATCGACATATCAAATAACAGGTTGACAGGCGTGGTGCCGCCTTGTCTGGGCACTGAAAGGAACAACAGATACGCCAGGCTTGCAGGAAACTGCTTGGCCAAGTCTCCAGAGTTTCAGCATCAAGAGTCGTATTGCCTGGAAAGCCCTGTGAAAAAGAAACACCTGATAGGCCAGAGTTGGGGTGTTTTAATGGGTGTTCTCGGAGGGATTGTTTTCATTGCCTTGGTTTTGGGCTATGGCTTCCTTGTTACTTGTAGAAGATATTGCCCGAGAGGGGCATCGGAGCAACATTTACTGCAAAAGGCAGTGCAACTGAATTCAGCATCAGGGATCTCCATTCAACTTGCCACAAATTCAAGTGGGTAAACATA
The DNA here is from genome assembly GCA_963277665.1 of Viscum album. Lineage (NCBI taxonomy): Eukaryota > Viridiplantae > Streptophyta > Magnoliopsida > Santalales > Viscaceae > Viscum > Viscum album. The sequence goes on along the minus strand of OY728151.1, from coordinate 1,814,513,928 downwards.
TATTTCCTTGGCTTCAAATTTCTATGTAACGTTCTAAGGATTTATGATTGCAGGGGCAGCAACCATGCTTGATACAGAAGCCCTTCCAAGGTGTAGGTCCTTTTCCATGGAAGAGCTCAAGGATGCTACACTCAACTTTGATAAATCTACCTATATAAGTGAAGGTTCCAATGGAAAGGTTGTATGCATGCATCTTTAAGTTGATAAACAACACGTCTAATCTGTCTAATCTGTCTAATCTGTCTAATCTGTCTAATCTGTCTAATCTGTCTAATCTGTCTAATCTGTCTAATTAGCACAATTCATGACATCATTGCAACTCCTTGATTTTACAGCTTTATAAAGGAATTCTGGAGGATGGAACTCAGGTGGTCATAAGGAGGCTGCCTTTACTAAAGAAATATGCAACCCGAAATCTCAAACTAAGGTTGGATTTGCTAGCAAAACTTCGCCATCCACACTTGGTTTGTCTTCTCGGATATTGCGTTGATATTAATGGGCAAGATGAACAAAACAGAGTTTTATTAGTATATGAATATGCATCCAAGGGGGATTTTCAGACACTTCTAGCTGGTAAGTTCAATAGATTTTTTATGGCATTTGACATTTTTTTTTCCGAGTCTATAAGATACTGGGGATGATCATGCTACCAACCAATTACTAAGCTTCAACTCTAAACCAAAATCCCCTTATATGTACCTTGGTGCGTTCTTCGCTTTGCATTGAATTACAATCATAAATGATATCATGCCTGATGGTTGTCTTCTTTGTCGTAAGTGTAGAAAGTAATCCAGAAAAGGCTCTGGCATGGTCAGAGAGACTTGCAATTCTTATTGGTGTTGCCAAGGCTGTGCATTTCCTACACACTGGAATTATTCCTGCGCTTCAAAACAACAGGCTGAAGACGGTCAATATTTTACTCAGCGAACATCGGATTGCAAAATTGAGTGACTATGGATTGTCCATAATCATGGAATACAATAATAAACACGAGGTATAGCTTTCTCATGCAGAAAGGTATATCGGCCACTCCAATAAATCCATTTATGCCTACTTCATTTCCTTGCTTGTAGGTGAAAGGAGAAGGCAGCCTTGAATCCTGGTAAGTTTGTTTAAACACACATTGGTAGCCATGAATGGGCAGATGATCCTTCTGACAATGAATGTTCTTGGGATCTAATTAAATGGATTCTACGTTCATTTATCATTTCCATAACCGTGTGTTCGTTAAAGAGTGTACGAACGACTACTAAATGAATTTGATTGCTGCCCACAAAAAAGACCACAGTTTCTTACGGGCAAGGAAATTGTTGGAATCTGTACTTTCGTGCAGGCCCGTGGAAAATCTAGAGGATGACGTTTATAGCTTTGGATTGATTTTACTCGACTCGATTGTCGGGCCATCGGTTTGTAAGAGGAAGAGAGAATTCCTGCAGGTAATCAAGTTTTCTCTAGATCGTGTTTTGTAGTTCAGATTGACCTTCAAAGAGGCAACTCAAAACACGTTATTAGTCAGGATAAGAAGTTTCTGTGAAGATAGTGAAGGAAGAAATCAAAGGAGCAAATAATGTCAACCAAATGCAGAAGCATGATTCGAAACTCCCGACAAATTTTAAAGGACTAAATTCACATTCATTACAGTAATTAATTTGATCATCAGAGCCATTGCAAAACATTTATGAACTACTGAAATTAAAATGCATTTTTAATCAATCCATAAAGAAAACCTAACCTTAGCTTGTTGTTCTCTTCTCCTGAAAGAATATCGATATGTTGAATCTGCTCATCGGATTGGCATGTTTAAACCTTAAAACCGGTTCTTCGTCTTCATTATACAGTCATCCTTGAGCAGCCAAGATGATCGGCGACGAATCGTGGACCCTTTTGTGCTCGGCACCTCCTCCGAAGACTCCCTGAACACCGCGATCTCCATTTCCCGTAGATGCATCTCACCTGATACATCGCCCACATCGTTCGACGACGTTCTGTGGAACCTCCAATACGCGGCCCAGCTCCAGACGACGGCGAATGCTGATTGATTGGGTTGCCGTTGACACGGGATACAAGGCGAATGCATCTCGCCCGTAGTTCGACAACGTTCTTCGAATGGCTAGCGTTTAGTTTTTTTCCCCCACGTTTATTTGTGTTGCAAATAATAATAATAATAATATCAAGCAAAAACTAGTTATTGTGGTGTTTTTTTTTTTTTTTGATTAAACAAGTGTTTTTGGTTGATATTTTACCATCGAGACTTAATTGTGTTGGGTATTATTAATAAATGTTGTAATTGTTATGAAATGTTATTAATGGATGTCATAATTATGACAAGAATGATAACTCCTCAATTCTCAATCAATTTTCCTCTTAATGGTCAACCTTTCATATTCTCACTGTCAGATCTCATGTATTCTATAAATATAGTGATATGTTAATGAAATAAGATGGACTTTTGGATCTACATTATGTTTTCTGCCTGTATTTCTTTTGTATTTGTATTTCCGTTTGTTATTATCATTGTCATACACTAATTCGACATTCGTTTTCTCAACGATGCGTTTCACCTACGATCGATCTTACATTTCCGGTTTCGAAATGCTTCGCGGTTTGAATCAGTTGTCGATCAATTTCACAACACGTTACCAGCACGACTGTCTTCTCTACATTGCGCATCGTGACGTCGTTGTCTTCATCCCCATCATCGACATAAGAAAAATCTCATAGAAAAAATGTATGTCACATGTTTTTATAAACATTCTTATTTTGACAAACTCTTTCGTATGCGCATCAACTTCACTTCGGGGAATGAAATAAATCATTTTCAATAAATATTCAAATTCACTTCAGGGAACAGAATAAAATTATTTGTTCGAGTTTTATAGTGCCTTCAAGACAATTTCATGAATATTCAATTCACCAATTTCATCAATTTCATCCACTTCAGTGGATTAATATATATAAAATATATTTACACTTGTTCGTCAAGAATATTTAATTTCTCTAAAACATTTTATAAGAAATAAAAAAGAGAAAAGAAATAAAACAAATATTTAAAGTAAACATCATCTTCATCATGAACTTGTATATAGTATAATCAAACTTGACACCTTCAGGGTGAACAAGAAATAAGAGATATGAAATTTCATGGTTCATGGAATGATTAGCGAACTTCTGATTGACGTATAACAGGTACGCAATGATCATCAAATTTCGGCTCGACGTACGACAGGTACGCGATGTTATATCTGAAATCTCAATGAGATATATGAATGGTATTCTTGAAAATGAATATCATATAGAGACATTTGATAAAAGAGGTACATTGATATGTAACAAGCATTCATAAAAGTGATTATAAAGAATTTGTTATGTACAATCAAATCAATAATGGTAAACCAGATGTTTACAAATCTTGGCACTTTAAATATATGACATGATGGTTTAGTCTATCCAGGATCAATTATAATGAAAGATATTGATTCAAGTATACACAAGAATCGATTTATTGATAACATAGTAGACATCAATCAGGGGGTGAATGATGAGTTTATTTAATGGATGCATGTCTACAAAATTATCAATGAATTCATTATCATTAATTCATTATGAATTCCCCCTATATAATAATTTACCCTGATGTACCCATTTTTGAGGTAAATTATTTATATTATTAGCAGCTATTATGGAAATAAATTTCTCATTTACTTATGAAGAAGTATATATGGGCGCGCCTACCTACTATGTGATCCATCTATATGAAAGATGCATCCACTAAATGATCACATGTGTTATTTGCTGCTAGTAAGTATACATTGCATGCTATGCATGTTGATTAAAAGAAATACCGAGTATCATATATTATATGCTCTTGTAAAACCATTGACATGATGCTCCCAACACATACATAAATGTAAAGTGTTGAAAATCAATAGTTTAATTATACACACCCAAAGTGTGGTTGAACTAATTATATAAAATCATTGTTCATCACGGGTAGAAAGGAATAAATATATTTTCCCTTGAAGAGGAAAATAAATATATCAACAACATTATATCTTTTTAGATATTGTCCCTAAAGTGACATTGGTACCAGAAAAATTATGAGATCTCAATCAAATGTTGTTGATGATATATTTTCTATGAATGCTTTTAAAACTCAATGAAAATGGATTTTGACAGATGTTGAAATCATAATAATTGGCCAAAATTATTAAAGGAACTTATGAAATGTTCAACATATAAAGTTCTGGATTGATTATCCAAACTACCAAGACTATTGCATATCGATGATCTTTTTATAAGAAATATTCTTCCTTGTATATTTGGATATTCATATGAATCCCAGAAGGGTTCGAAATGCCTGAAGCATATTCAAAATTATGAAAGTTTCACCAAATATGATAAATTATGGGGTGAATTGAATAAGTTGTATTTCATGTATCCATATTAAGTTAAGGAAGAATATAAGTTGAATTTATCATCCCATGGTTTGTATGAATCATTGTAGTCATCATATTGTTAAGATGTTTTGAAAAACATCTAAAATCTTGAAGAGTTTTCTAAAATCAATGAATGATTTGATCATGAAATTACATGGAATGTCCTTGTATTTTGAATTAATCATCCTGAAGACGAAATGTTAAATTTTGAATGGTTTTACCCTTAATGAATAATTAAATCTCTTGTTTCCAAGAGTGATATATTTCATACATAAGGTGTTTATTAAGAACATACTTATCCCAGAAGGATTAAATATAAATGCACATTTTATTAATCCCTGAAGGATATAAATATACATGTGCATATGTACCTTGCAAATAAAAATAAATCATATTATGATGCAAGGTAATGTTCTTCCCCATTCATTGAAATCTAAAAGGGATGAATTATTATTATTCCAAAATTCAAAACTGAGTGTTTTGGTTATGAATTGATGATGGACATTCTATGAGTTAAATGTAGTGATGATCATTATGAATGGGAGATGTAACTATTGTACTCTTTTTCCCTTAGTCAAGTTTTTTTCCACTGGGTTTTCTTGATAAGGTTTTTAACGAGGCAACACTCTGGGGACTTGATGTTATTGTACTTTTTCCCTAATCAAGTGTTTTCCCCTGAAGGGTTTTTCCTTGATGAGATTTTTAATGAGACAATCATACATCATATAGATATCCAAGGGAATGTTATAAATTATTATAGATATCTATAATTAATGGAAATTGTTGGTCTTCCCCATGAGTTTTAATTTTTAATGTGACCATTCATTATTACCTATGGTTTTCCTCCCATGTCCCGAAGACATAATTAAATAATAATATTAATTGATGTTATGAAGACACAATTAAATGATATAATCAGGGGGAGTTGGGAACGCATCACTCTTTTTCCCTTCATCAGGTTTTTCCAATTGGGTTTTCCTGATAAGGTTTTTAATGAGACAACATGACATGAAATTATTTTATTTTGGATTCACTTATTTTTCCCACAGGGTTTTTTTAAGTGAAGATTAAATAAAATTCCATGAAATTATGACATCCAAGGGAGAGTGTTATGAAACGTTATTAATGGATGTCATAATTATGACAATAATGATGACTCCTCAATTCCCAATTAATTCCCCTCTTAATGGCCAACCTTTCATATTCTCATCGTTGGATCAGATCTCATGTACTCTATAAATATGGTGATATGTTAATAAAATGAGATGGACTTTTGGCTCTACATTGTGTTCTCTACTTGTATTTCTTTTGTATTTGTATTTCCATTTGTTATTATCATCATCATACGCAAATTCAACATTCGCTTTCTAAACGACGCGCTTCAGCTATGATCGATCTTACATTTTTGGTTTTGAAATGCTCTGCGGTTTCAATCAGTGTTCAATCAATTTCACAACAGTAATATATATATTCACTACTAGAAAAATAACATATACCAACGGTTTGGAACCGTTGGTATAGGCCTCCAAACCGTTGGTATAGCCTATACCAACGGTTTGGAGAACCGTAGCCAAGTAAGCTGTTGGGATAGGTCTATACCAACAGTTTTGTGAAAACCGTTGGTATAGACCTATACCAACGGTTTTGGAAACCGTTGGTATAAGTAATATGAAAATATATACCAACGGTTATGGAACCGTTGGTATATGTATTTCAAAAAAAAACATTCGTGGAGATTTGATCCCAGGACCCCTAGTTTATCATTCAACGACTTAACCACTAACCTAACATGACTTTTGTGAACATAATTACATAAATATATATATGTATTGTCATAATTATTTTAAATTTTGATTTATATAATGTTCTCGGTAAGAAGATACGATAAAAATTCTCAAGACTTATACCAACGGTTGTCAAAACCGTTGATATAGACCTATACCAACGGTTTTGACAACCGTTGGCATAGTTCTTGATTCTGGAATTTATTTTGGGGTGGAGGTTGAATTCTAGGGGACCTTTCCCAACAATTTGGCCAAACCGTTGGGATAGGTGGCCACAAAGTTGACTTTTCCCAACGGTTTGGCCAAATCATTGGGATAGGTATACCCTTTCCCAACGGTTTTGGCAAACCGTTGGGAAAAGTGGCCACAAAGTGGGATTTCCCAACGGTTTGGCCAAACCGTTGGGAAAAAGGACCTATACCAACGGTTTTTACAAACCGTTGGTATAGAAGTGTTGGGAAAAGTCAGGTTTCCAGTAGTAATTTTTGTTATCAAATAATTTTGATCCACATTTTTTATGATATACTCTATTCTCATGGTTTATAATTACCAGGATCATTCATCTCTCAAACTCACCGTAATAATAATTACCATGGGGATTGTGGTTTACAAATTTTGATATTAATTGATAGTCAAATTAATTGAATTTGTGGTTGAAAAATTATGATATTAATTGAGAAATGGTTAATTTATTGATCAAACCAACAAATAATTAATGTTATATTTGATAAGTTTTTTTATTTGCATTTTTGCAACAAAAAAATACTAAAACAAGGTGGGGTAAAATGAATTTGCCAATATGACTCTTTTCTTACATGAACCTCGTTCACAATTTATTGATTCATGGTGCATTTGTTCTTTTGACATTACATATTAGTTTTTTTGCATTACCTAGATCATATTAATGTGGTGATTAATATGAATAGAATGATCTTATTGTATAAAACAATGGACTATATAAGTAATGCAAAAAAATTGAGATAGAATATCAAAATGGAAAATATTAGGATCCAAGAGTGCTTATCATGTAAAATTCTTGATTGAATCATCAGGCAAACTTAATTTGGATTGAAAAAGATAGTGTCATTTATGCTATAATGGGTCTCGTTGACTTTATTTCTAAGATAAGACAATCTAGATCAAAGGAGCGTAATCTGAAACAAATCTATTCTTTAACACGTTATGAATTATCAAATGAAACCATTGGTTTTCTCATAGTAAGGGGAGGATGAGCACTCTGTAGCCACCAGTAAAACAGAACGCCTAAGAAGTCTTATATCGGTCCATCGACCCAATTAATCAAGTAACTAATATTATTATTAATTGTTTTTCATGACAATCAATGAGCTACTTATTGTGATTTGATTGTTTGTTATGACTATTCATAAGATGCTTATTTTTTTATTATAGTAGTTACAAATCAATATAATAATAATAATAATAATGGCTTAAATTGTGACATTTTTTCTATGGATTGCAAAATCATCAATTGTACATTTTGTGTATATTATATATATATATACCAAATGTAACATTAATTATTTGTTGCTTTGACTAATAAATTAATTGTTTCCCAATTTATATCACAATTAGTCTACCGTAACTTTGACCAATAAATTAATTGATTCCCAATTAATATCACAATTGGTCGACTATGGATTTCAATAAATTAATCGATTTTTTATTAATAACACTATTGGTCAACCACAACTATCAATAAATTAATTGATTTTTTTATTATTGGTCAACCACAATTAATCTTAGTCGCTGGATCTTTCTTAGATAATAGAGATTAATTTAAACCCCTAGCCATATGTACATGTTACGTGCGCTCGCCCGTGTGTGTGTATATATGTTTACATAATAATGAAATGAGAACTTTTGGCACTATTATTCTCTCTATTACTTGTTTTCATTTATATGGTCTTTGCTTTGTGATTGAATACTTACATTTATTCATCATCATTTTTATCTTTGATCAATATCGTAGTTCATCAAAAATTGTAAATGAGGTTCTAATTTTGATATACTTTGTACATTCAATCAGCGTTTCAACATTGATTTCATAACACGCTATTGGCACAAGTTCTATCTAGCTAAAAGGTTGGCCCAAACAATGCGACATATATATTTTTAATGATGAATATTTTGAAACTTGTTTTATATCTCTTGAAATTTCTAAGAAGAATTACTTTTCAATAACTATGGATGCTGAGATGCACCTTAATGCACATGGTCTTGGAAAGATAATCAAGGAGAATGACAATGCTCCAGTGCAAGACCATGCCAAAACCCTAATTTTCCTCCATCATCACCTCAATGAGGATCCAGAGAATGAGTACGTAATGGTGAATGATCCTTTAGTATTGTGATAAAACCTCAAAGAATGGTATGACTACACAAGGCCTGTGATATTACTAAGAGCGTGATATGAATGGATTCCTCTATGATTCCATAATTTTAAATTGATAAGTGAATATAACTATGTGATGTTAAAAATCATATCACAATTAAAATTATGTAGAGAAAATATTACCAACACTAATATGATAGATAAAATTTTCTTTACTTTTCATGCCTTGAATGTTATTCTTCAACAACAAAATCACAAGAAATATGTTACTAAATAACTTGAATTACTTTCTTGCATTCTTATTTTAGAAAAATAATAATGAATTTCTGATGAGAATCCATGAATCTTGACCAACACTTTTCTCGAGGCAGTCATACATCCAATGAAAATGAAACAACCACAAAAAGTTTTCAAATGATGAAAACCCACACTTAAAGAAATTGATAATGATGAAATTAAGTGTTTTCATTAGGGTATAAAGGGGCACTGGTCGCGTACCTATCATATACCAAAATATATTTTTAACCTTATCAACAATCTATTAAAGGAAAAGAGAAAGTGTTAAAGTGAACTTTGCAAACTAGGCCACGATATATGATTATGATATCATGAATTTTTACATCTCTGACTATTTTATAAACCATAAAGGTTTTGAGCATTATGGAAATATATAAATTATCATAAAGAAGATAGTCTGCAACGTCCTGAGTATTTGGAGCGGGTCGAAATCCTCGTCCGTTTTGAATTTTTAGAAATGGTGGGTATGCCAATTTCTTTTTTGATCATCAGAACCTAATTTCAAGTTTTCCATCAACCCAATATCTTGTTTTTGGATGGTTTTAGAGGCTTGTAAAGTTCCTCAGGTGTTCATATGGGTTTTGGGTGCATCGAAGGCCCTATTTTGAAAGTTGCAGGTTGAGGTGCACGGTTTGGGTAAACCATGCAGCCTCTCAGTGCAAACTGTGCGAACCAATTTTTTACTACCGCACGGATTGAAAAACCATGCGGGTTGAAGAGAACGAACGTGCGTGAACCTTTATAGTTTTTGTAGAGGGCTTTCACATGAATTTTTTATGGTTAGGGAAAATCATGCACAAGCCGCATGATTAGTGCCAGTTGGGCAGTAACCTCGCATTATAGCACGCACTATTTCCGCATGGTTTAGAAACCCGTGCAAGATAACCATGTAGCCTCATTAAAGAATTGAAATGTTGGTTTTCCCACCTCCACATTTCCTTCTTTCTTCTATTTTATCCTCTCTTGGTCACTCACAGTGGAGGGTTCCTCTATTTTCCTCCTTCATTAGGTTTTGATCACGTCTCTTTGTCTGACCTCCATTCTTCAAGACGTTTCTGATATTGGATTCATCTTTGTAAGTATCTCCTCACCCATGCCTCATTTCTTCTTTTATCTCACCTCATGGACTGCTAAATCCATGCAAGTGATTTTTCCCGATTTTCAGGGTGTTCGTCGGAAACTCCAATTTCTTCCAAACCAGTCAGAGTTAAAGGCTATGATAAAAAATGCTTAAGTCTATGGCTCCTTGGTAGGCGGTGCATACCTTTCTTTGAGATTTTTCAAGTGTTTGATGGGTGGGGATTTTAGCACGTCGTAGTGTTTACTGAATGAGGCCATTAAAAATTGATTGTTGCCTTTAATTACTTAATTGAACCCATGTGAGATACCAATGGGAATGCCCACTCAAGTCTACAAGTGGTTTGATTCGTGCGAGAGTCTCAGAACCTTATGCAGTTAGGCTGGGGGTGATCTTTATATTAAATTTATTTGTTATATTTATTTTGAGTTATTCAATTCAATCGTATTGAATCGTTTTATATAATTTAAGTGAATTACATGTATGAATTGCTTATGATACAACTGATGAGTTCCGATGGAATGTGATGGGCTTGGCCTGAAGATGGAGATAGTGATGGCTATCTATTTTGAGGCAATGTGATTTACAGAATGGGATTCACCTAAGTTACTTGGGTGATGTGATCCCCAGTTAGGTGACTCGGTTGTAGGATTGAGGCGAAAAGGTTGTCAGGTTGAAAGCACAAACCCATGATATTAGATGGCATGACCATCGAACTTGAACGACATGGTTTCAGGGGCATGAGGTGTTGGACTTGGTGTGTCTTAGGTTCTATTTGGTGATTACTTCTCACCCTTATTGTCCAAAGTACTGCTTGGAGTCATGTACACATAGTTTGACTTAGTGATAAGGTGGTTTTGACCACTCGTGTGGGTATAAACCCCCAATAGTGTGGATTAAGAAATTGGTTTGGGGGTGCTTATCATAGAAAGTCACGGGGATGGTGAGTAAACATCAGATGACGGTGTTGAGGCTGTTGGTTGGGGGCTGAGGCTCGCCGTATTTGAGGTCATTGGGCTAGGAATAATTTTAGAGGATGGAAATTTCCATTCCTCAGGACGTTGTGCTTTGATCCAATAGTGATTTTACTTTGAGGACAAATATCGATGTGCCTCCAAACATTATACTTTGAGCCGATGGGTGTTTTTGAGCAGAGGTTTGAGGGACCAGTTTTGTATTGATTTGGAATGCCTTTGGGACGTCGATGATGTGATTTGGAAATGAGGTTTTGGGAGGCACATGGTGTCACATTACTTTACTAGAGGTGGAACCTGAGGGTTCATCTGGACATTCTATGTTAGGGGTTTCCTTGGGATAAGGCTAAGGAACTTCTCTGCTATGGAATTCCAGCATTGGTTGAGGCAGATGATAGCTTCCTGGTGGATGTTGAGCACCAAGGAATCTTGTGTTTATATAAATTTCATACACCGCCTCATTTATTTATTTGTAGTATACACCTGATTAGTCACAAATTTAAGGTATGCACGTGCGGGTGATACCCTACTGAGATTCGTTCTCACACCCTACACAGACCCTTCAGAACACATGTAGACTTTATTATTTTGTGTTCAGGTAAAGGTCTGGGCTCAAGAGATGAATCTTAGTGGTTGTTAGCATGTGATGGAGGGAAAGAGACCATTGGTTCTTTACTCATCCGAAGTTCATCTTTTGAGTTTTCCTTTCTGTTTTAGAATGTTATATATATATGTATACACTAAGGTCATCCATGGGAAACCCTTTTTGGGTATTGTATTGTATGACCTATTTTGGATGAATGTTTTGTTTTAGATTATACAAATGGTATTTTTTTTTATTTTAGTCCATTAATATTGTTTAGTTATTCTTCTGATATTGTATGATATTGAATGTGCTTCCGCCATTGGTGGGTCTGGTATGAGTCTGTTTAGTTATTTACTTTCTATTGTGTATTATATATCTACTTGGACCATTATGTCATCATCAATAGAGGATATAGTCTCCCCACCATCACCCTTTCACAACCTCACTTCTAGTTGGTAGCCTTTGACCTACAAGGAGGCATGACTAAGGCCAGTTATACTCGACCCGGAAGCACTCTTCGGGTGGAAATTCGGGCTAGGGTGCTACAAATGGTATCGAAGGTGTTTCTTTTACCTCTTTTTTGGTATTAATATTTGGGCTATGGTAGACTAGAGATTAGTATTTTTTCAGAACTTGGTTTAGAACTCGTTCTTGGGTGCCTGTAGCCCCACGAATGGGGAACAGACCAAGTTACCAGGGGTGGTAATTACTGTTTTATATTGCTCATTTGACCATTTATTTAATTTCCACTTTGAGTGGTGTACTTGGAATGTGAATTTTTATTTGTTATGATATGTGATCCTTGGCCTGGTATGATAAGGAATGAGATATTAAAATCTTGGGTTGATATGACAAGGGGTGTTTTCTAAGAATATTTATGCTTTTGATTAGGCACATAATAGGATGTTTTAAATTATATATGCATGTGACCGTGGTAAATTGATTGGGTGAATGTGATATTCCATGTGATATATATATATATATATATGGTCTTGGATCTTATAAGAGCAGGTATGTACGATGAAATGGGGTGATGTTGATCACCAGGTTGGAAAATGTGGTCATCAGTTTGAGGTGACATGGTTCATCAGGACGAGTGAGGCCTGAGGTTTATTTGGTACTTGAATCTGATATGAGTGGGTAAGAAGTCCATGAGGCTGGGATGCTGAGTGACATGGTTGTGATGGGGAAGGGAAAGGGTAGTGATTTGACACTGCCTGTTACTAATTTCCCTATCTATATTATATATATATATATATCTGTGTGTGTGTGTGTGTGTTATCTGGGTTTTTTGACCATGCGATGATATTCAGCGGGGTGCCACCTAGATGAATCACATGGAGTGTTAGGCAGGTAGTGACAAAGTTCCTTTAAAGAATGAGAAGGTGGATACTCATGAGGGTTAGGCAGATCATGAGCCGTATGTGCAGGTTTAGGTATAGGCTCCAGTATAGGCAGGGTAGACACTAGATGTTACATCTTTTGGGTTGTGGCTTGATGAGAAGCTCAAAGCGAGCCTGGTGCAGGTTATCCAGGGCATCAACAAGGGAGTTCAGGGAATAGATCCTTCTATGGAATATCTGATTCAAGAGTTTCAGTTACAACACCCACCTCTTTTTCAGGGTGAGGGTGGTCCATAGTCAGTTGAGAACTATATCGAGTCTGTGAAGATGATCTTTGAGCAGCTAGAGACTCTTCCAGGGTGGAGGGTGAAACTGAAAACCTACATGCTCAGGGGACCGGCTAAGCATCGGTGGGATGTGTAGGTTTAGGTAGGCATACATGAGGGACTATCTTGGAAGTACTTTGATGCCACCTTCTTCAAGTATTTCTTCCCAAAGATGCTAAGGGAAGAGAGAGCTCTGGAGTTCTTGATCCTACAATAGAGAGACATGTCTTCCATGGACTACGCAATGATGTTCATCGAATTATCTTATTTTTCACCCGACATGGAAAGCATGATGAATTTCAAGGATGGTTTACAACATTCCATTTGGGCATAGGTAAACATCTTTAGGTTGGCCTCATTCTCAAAGGTAGTGAATCAGACACTCATAGATGAGGGAAATTTGACAGATAAGACTTACTTGATCTGGGTGATGTATTCAGGTGATGCCAGTGGTGATGCTTCATATAATAGGAAGTGATACAGATATGAGTTCTAGTAGGGTAGTCAGGCCAAAGACTCAGGCAGACTACCTTGGAGTGGATCATTGATGGTGTGCTTCCAGTGCAGGCAGCCAAGACATTTCTAAACTCAGTGTGAGTAGCCTCTAAAGGAGTAACATGCATGTGGATAGGTCGGGCATCTTGAGAGGTTATATAGGAATCCTTCTAGGAAAACCACAAGTCAGGAGATAGGGTAGACTCAGGGTTTTGATATTGTACCAGGAGGGGTACTAGGTGATGGTAGCTGAGTTTCAACTACACGTAGAGGTTGTGGTAGAGACACCGGGACCCAATAGTGAGGTCAGTTTCTAATGGCTGGTGAAACACCATAGGGAGTTCATGCTTCAGGTAGTTGGTATTTAGGACAGGTGCACTTCATGGAGCTACCAAGGCTAGAGTAGGCTGGTGAGTTGATGACAGTCAGAGGTTCTCCATGGGCGTGACCAGAGTTCTTTTCCTATTTTGTTTTGGCATGGCCATTTTAGGCATGCCCATTTTAGGTGCATGAGGTGCACAAGTTATATATATGGACTTAACAGTTTTTGGTTAGTATCTTTACATCATCTCATATGAATTACATATTTATATATATGAGGTACGTGGCACCAGGACTTTTGATCATCTTTTGAGATGTGGGACCTCATTGGTGCCATGTGTGACATGGGCATGAGGTGAGCATCGATGTGATGTGGGAATCTGATGGTTGTTAAGTATGACATGTGAGTAATCAATGATTTATAGGAGTAAAGGTGTTTCACATGATGAAATTTGAATCCTGGTATGGTTAAGGGACTATCGGTTTGTTGAGATTTGGTTCGGGAAGAGACCAAAACAAGTCACTCCTATGGTGGGGAGCCCCCCCTTAAGGTAGATGACCTATGCCCTTGATACTGGGGTAGTTCGGGTTAATTTTTATTATGATGGGTATGTTTTGTTCCATCTCTAGATTTTTTTTACAACTTAGGGATGATCTATGTTAAGGTGGGGAGATTGTAACGTCCCAAGTATTTAGATCGGGTCTAAGTCCTCATCTTTTTTGAATTTTTGGAATTGGTGGGTATGCCAATTTCTTTTTTGATCATAAAAACCTAATTCTAAGTTTTTTATACCCAATATCTTGTTTTTTGGATGGGTTTAGAGGCTTGGAAAGTTAATTGGGTTTTCATATGGGTTTCAGGTGTGTCGGAGGCCTGAAGGCCCTGTTTTGGAAGTTACAAGCTGAGGCACATGATTTGGGTAAAACGTGTGGCCTCTCAGTGCAAACGGTTCAGCCTAATTTTGTACTACCATATGGTTTGGAAAACCATGTAGGTTGAGGTTCGTAGACATGCATGAACCTTTGAAGTTTTTGTAGAGGGATTTCATATGACTTGCGCACGGTTAGTGCTAGTTGGGAAGTAACCTCACACTGTAGCATGCACAGTTGTTGCACGGTTTGGAAAAATGTGCAACCTAATCATGGAGTCTCATTTAAGAGGTAAAATTTAAGTTTTACCCTCCTCCCTATTTTCTCATTTCTTATCATTTCTCCTCTCTTGGTTACGCACAACAGTAGGAGGGTTCCACCATTTTCCTCCTCTGGTAGGTTTTGATCCCATCTCTTCATCTGACCTTCATTCTTCAAGAAATTTGCGGCATTGGATCCATCTCATTAAGGCTATCCTCATTCATTCCTCATTTATTATTTTCTCTCTCCTCACAGACCATTAAATTCGTGCGAGTGGTTTTTCCCTATTTTCAGGGCGTTCATCAAAATCTTTTATTTTTTCCAAATCAATTAGAGTTAGATGCTAATATTAGATGTGCCTATGTCTATGAATCCAAGGTAGGTGGTGCATAACTTTCTTTGAGATTTAAAGAGTGTTCAGCGGGCATAAAGTTTAGTGTATCGTTGTGTTGACCGAGCGAGGCCATTCAAAATTGATGACTACCTTTAATTTCTTAATTGAACCCATGTGGGATTCAAATGGGCATGCCCACTCAAGTCTAAAAGTGGTTTGATCCATATGAGAGGCTCAAAACCTTGGGAAGTTAGGTTAGGGGTGATCTTTATATTAAATTTATTTCTTATATTTATTTTGAGTTATTCAATTCAATCATATTGAATTTATTGTGATGAAACTTATAAGTTCCAATGGAATGTGATAGGCTCTAACTGAGGAAGAAGATAGCGATGACTATCTGTTTTGAGGTGATGTGATTACCAGGATGGGCTTGGCTCAGGTTATTTGGGTGATGTGATCACCAATTGGGTGACTCAGTCATCAGATTAAGGTGGAAAGGTCATCAGGTTGAGGGTATGACCCGTGATATTGGATGGAATGGCCATAGGAATTGAGTGACATAGTATTAGGGACATGAGGTATTAGTCTTGGTGTGTCTTAGGTTCTATTTGGTGATTGACGCTCACCCTTATTGGCCAAAGTGTCACTTGGAGTCGTGTGCACACAGGTTGACTCAGTGATGAGGTGGTTTTGACCACTCATATGGGTAGACCATGTTTTTTATCACTCTCCATCAGAACATGATAGTTATATTCCTCTTCCATGTCCATGTTATCACTTTCCACTAATGATTTCCTACCTTAAATCCTAGTTTTTTGGTGATTTTCTCTTTTCCCTTTTCCCTCTTATTAAGAGGATATTTTATTAACCCTATCTCTGATGTGGGTTTCCCACAAAGGAATTTTCAAGTATTAAACTCTGATTTTTATATACAATTTCAAATTGTGAGGACCCAATTTATTGAATTAGGGGAGAATGTAACACCCTAAGATTTTACAACATACCTTTTTTTAGTTTAACTTATTCAATAGTTTACGAGCATAACAAATGATTAAATATCATTATTTAATTATTATAGTTATCTCTTAGATGTTGGGAATAGAGGTAATGAATGATATTAACTAAATTATGAAAATATATATTACACATATTTATAAAATTAATTAATTGGTTACTAATTAATTATAAATGAAAACCAATTGAACATAAAGGATGTATTTTTATAAAAACTATTTTTATGCCCACAATTACATTTTATATTAATAAATTAAATTAAACAATATTTGTGAAATATATTAATGAAATTTATATATTATATATTAAATCAAATATTTTTACATTTATCCAAAATATTTTTAGAGGCATAAGATAATAATATATCCAATTTAACACATACAAAGGCCATATTTTTCTAAACACAGTTTTACCACATTTGTAATGAATTTTTTTAAATATAAATTTTGAAAAATTTATAAATTATATTTGAAAAAATAATTTTTTTTGAATGTGTAATATCAAAATTTACTTTGGTTAAATTTTTGTTATTTTTTGATAAGTTTCATTTTTTATGAAGAGTAATGTGACCTTTGGAATAATAATGTGATCATTAGGAATAGTAATGTGACCATTATAACAATAACTTCACCTATGAAAGTATAAATAAAATTTAGGTATCTTATAAATGAAAATATGGTATATTTATATCATGTAATAAGTAAATAAATATTTTAAAAATGATAAATTAAGTATTGGTATTTTTGTGAAACATAAATATTCATTTACAATTTCATAATAAATATATTAATTTAAAATAAAATATATTTTAATAAAATAGATTCCTAAATTAATACTTTTTTATATTATGATTATAATATAAATTTATGAGACCTTAATTATTTTTTTAAAGTGTCATAAAAACAGTTATAATATTAAAATCGATATTTTTCAAGTAAATGATGATTTTATTTAAAAATTATATTTATCATATTTAGAAAATTATTTTTATAAAATGAAGTTTATTTTTGAATTATACACATCAAAAAATGGTTAGGGTTAATTTTTGGCATTTTTCTAAAATACTTGATTTTTTCATGAATAGTAAAATACGATAATTTATGGTATAAATACATTATAAGTTAAATAACATATTCCTTGGGTAATTGATTATGTAATCACCATAATCTAGAAATAAACTTAATTATTTTAACATATTTAGTGATAAATCTTAAAATATTCATAGTTTTAGCAAAAATAATAAACTAATGAATAGAATAATGAAAAGCACCCCTCTCCTCTACTATAAATACCACCCTCCCCACCTCTTCTCCCCACACAACCAAATACTTGAATCTTGTCTAATTTATACCCAATAACTCTCAAAAACCACTCCCCCATGTTCTGGTATTTCTCTTCTCACCCAAAATACAATTTCAATGTTCCTTAATGAGAATCTCAAGGAGAAGGATTCAAGAGGTAAAACCCTTGATCCTTCCCTTCCCTTTCATTTTATTTTTCTTTTATTGTACTATTATTACCTCACATACTCTATAAAAATGCATGATAACTATATTATATTATATATTCTAGAATTTTAATATGTCAATAGAAAATCCACCATCAATTCTCTTCTCCTCTTCCCCTTTTTATTCCAAAAATGAAAACATCGTCTGTGAGGTGTTGATTTGCCGCCTTCATGGATGATGACTTTTCTTTTTTCAATTACGCATTAAAGGATGGTAATAAAACCATTTTTATGGTTAAAAAATAATTTAATATGTTTAATAAAACTTATTTAATGTTTTGGAACCAATATATATACACATAATATTAATTCATAACACAAAACTAGTGTGTAATGATCGAAAAACCACCAAAAATGATCTAAACAGATATCACTAACATTTTATCTATTTATTCATCATCATATCATGTAACCAAATGAAATATATAATAATTTAATATTTTTGAATTTCATTAATAACATATAATTTCAATTTTGGATTTCTTTTCTCATTTTACATGATTTTCCATACATATATACTAGTAAATCGATCATGAAAACCAAGGAAACAAATGCTCCTGAATGATAAAATTATATTTTATAACTCATCAAAAAGGTCATAAATTAACTTAATAAAATTACAATAAATAAAATACATGTATAAAATGTTCTTAATTAATTAATTATTGGATTTAATTTGATTATCCAGGACATTAAGATCAAGTGTAGAACAAATTCAGACATAAGGTAAGGGTTTTCTCATCTCACCTTTATTTTTGTGAGATATGCCTTATTAACCACTATTTCTTGTGTGTGGTGTATTTATAATTCCATTTTATGTATAATACCATGAATCTATTTATATTCATTCTATTAAATATTTCATTTGATGATTATTAATTTTATGGGGCATACAGTTTGACTATTTACAATGTGGTAAGGGATTCTCCCCAAACTAATGTATCCAGATAAATTCATCTTTTTTATGGGGAAATACAAGTTTTACTAGGTTCCCTTTTCAATTATAAAATACTAGTGTAAAAACTTGTTACCAAGGTAAAAACCAAAATGGTAGAGTATATTAATCTAATTTTAAATTCCTAAAATCATGTTTAAAACATGTTTATAAATGAGTTATAAAGGCTTGATCAAAATTATCTCACCCCAAAATTCATCATTTCCCACTTTTTTATCCCTTTACCATGTAATAATGTTATTCTATCATTGAAAACTAAGGTGTATTTATAAAAAATCTATTTCTCTTCACTTATAAAAGGAGATCATTTCCACCAATTCATGATAAAACTATCCCTTAAAATTTATACCTAAAACTATTTCATTTTTATCCCACTATAATCCTCTTTAAATTTCAAAAGTCTTTGGTCTCAATTAGTTAGATTAATGCCTCCATTTCCAATGATATTTCCAAGAGAAATCTCAAGATCTCAATGTAAGTACTGACTTTTCTATAAATTTTATTCTTTTATATATCTCATTTTTAAATATATTTTTCCCAATATTATATGAATAATTTAATATTTATAGTATATTTTATGTTTTTATATTATGAGAATAAATTTTATCCACCTTTCCCCTTTTCTCTTAAGGAAAACAAAAATGATATTGGTGTGTACATGCAGACTATCACCTCCACGAAGCATCATGTTTTGTTTTCCATAACTACCTTACATAGATGGTAAAAATGATGAATTTAATGTTTAAATATGTTTTTATAAAATTATTAGGATTATAGTCAGACAAATTTTACAACCTATAAACATTATGATAAACAAATGATCGTTGTAAATTCAACTGTCTGAAATGAATGTACTAAAAGGAAAAACAATTTATTCGTACTATGTAATAGTTTATATCCATTACCTATTCTTCTAATTTACTTCAATTATAATTTATAACTTTAATAAAAACTAAAAAAATATCACTATCCCTATGGAATAATGATATTACAACTAAATCACTTCACAATGATACATTAATTATAGTATGTTCATGTTTGGGTTGGTATAACCACCTACTTGAACAATGATATAAAATAATATCATGCATGACTATAAGAGCTTAATTAATAATAATATATAATATAAATAAGTATATAATGATTTTATTTTTGATTTATTAATGGTAACATTAATATTAAACTCTTTAATTAAAAAACCAACGTCTCTTCATTAAAAATCACTGAAACATATTCATATCCTATTTCATATTTAAGGGTTGTAACCAAAACTCCTATAAACTGAAATTATAAAATTATAAATAATTATAAATAATAAATTATAGTATCTTTTATGATTTGGTAATGATGAAATTTGGGATAATAATGAATAACAACATCACTTTTATGAATCCAGTTCAAAACAATTAAGATTACTCACACCTGATAATGAAAATAGAAAATAACTAACTAATATATGTGTAAAGAATAATTATAAATGAAGTGTATAAAAGTTTATAGAAATGAAAAAGGTTTGAATTTTTTTATTAAGGTTGTTGTTTTTTTATATAAAATATTCAATTAATTTAATTGAAGTTAGGAATTAAGGTAAGGGGTTATTTGTATCAAATTTAATTTATTGAGACATATTTCATATTGTGAATCATAATATCTTTGATATGGTGTGATTAATTACTAATGGTTTATTATACCATATTAATTTAATTAATGGTATTTTAATAGAAATATAATTTTCATTATTTAAATTGATTTTTATTAAAATAATGTTAAGGTTTTCGGGGGGGGGGGGTCATCTCAATTTTTCTTCATTGAGATATGAAGAGTATTTACCAATAGTTAAATTTTTGTGTTGTATATATATATTGGAGATGGATTTATTTTATCATAAATTTTCATGAAATATAATGGATTCATAAATCCATCTTGAGATCCCTTTCAAGGGTTTTTGATTCAAGTGTCACTAAATCCATAAGGTATTTTGATAACTCAAATATTCTTTCTTTGATTTATAACACCTCTTCTCGAACTTATTTCTTCTATGATTGGTTTATTACACCCAAAGGTTTTATATTTATTTTCTCTTTCTCTTTGGTGAAAATTACACTTTTGATTCAAATATTCCTCCTTGATTAATTTATTCCCCATAAAGGTATGACATTGCTAAGAATAATTCTCATCCTTCCCAAGTAAGATATTTGTGATCCATATCCATATTTTCTATTCCCACTAATTTTATCCTTTATATTTTGAAACCCAATTATGTTTTATCAATTATAATCTTCACATTTACATTTTTTTCTTTTTAAAGGTAATTTTTATTATCCCTTTTTTATGATGTGGGTTTCAATAATGATATTTTTGAAATATTAGAATGGTTTTTACTTTCACAATCATATGTTTTATCTTACACTCCACATTTACTCCAAAAACCATTATATATATTTCAATTATCCATTATTAGATGCACATTTTATAAGTAAATATTTTCAAATTTTTTTACTTTACCTTCTTTAAAATCACTTTTGAATGTGACCCGTAACTTTATCTTTTATGAGTATTCTAAAAACATTTTCTAAAAACTCTTTTATGGTTTCTCCTTCTATATGAGAATCATTATTTATGAAGTTCTCTTTATATTTTTTAAAATGGTTTTCCAAATTATTTTAACTCTTTATGATTTTAAAAATAAAAGGAAATATTATTATTTTTTTGAAAGTAAAATTTTGTTTTTTAAAAGGAATTATTTATTTTAAAACGGATTTTAAGGGATTGTGTCTTAAGAAATATTTTTAAGTGTTTTTATATCTTCTCAAATAAATGTTTCAAAATAATATTTCTCTTATAATTTTTTTCTTTCTAAAACCCATATTTTTTTATTTTAAATAATTATTTTTAAAAAATTTACGATGACAGAGTATTTCATTTTAAAGAAATCAAATTTAAGGAGTTTAAATCCATTTAAAAAGGGTAATTCCATATTTTTTCAATTAATTTATCCGAATATCTTAAAAAGTTATTTTTTATCCATGAAAAAATCCTTAATGCTCCACCATCCACCTTATTTCCCTAGATGTATTATGAAATGTTTTAGGAGTGTTTTTCATGAAACCCATCTCTTTTCCATAAGTTAATTATATGAAGTCAAAAGTATGATTTTTTTCATGTTCTAATGGAACAAATATGTATATATGATTATTATTATGAAGTTTAGGGTCCTATATTTCCCTCAAATGCACTAGTTAAGCATTTATATATCATGAGATAATTGTGGGAATCACGTATTGATGCTCACTCCACTATGGGAATAAGGAAGTGGGACCTTCTCAACTATGTTATAGGAATCAAGTAGTGATTATTTCTCTATTATGTTATTAAAATTATGCAATGATTCCTACTCCACTATGTTTATGGTAATTATGTAGTGATTCCTACTCTAATATTGGAATCAAGTAGTGATGTCTACTCCACCATGTTATAGGAAATGGGTAATGATTTCATACCCACTATTTTATGATTTCTATGCCTACATTAGTGGCACAATTTACTGTTATTCTTCATTTCCATGACATTCCATATCTTTATTCCTATGATTATTCTCCAAGGATCGTGATTATTATATCATGTTTCCACACACTTATTACATGGTATATGTATGATCTTTTGAGATTATATGTCTTGTTATCATGGATTATGGACTTCTCTTATTATTTTATATTCTTTTTAATAAGATATTTTTTCCCTACTCATTTTTCTTATATTATTATTCTCACCCTTTTATTTTGTTTCCTTTTCCCTGGAATTTTTTACAGGACTATATTTAGAATGAAGTTTTATGTATAGATGCTTTGTGGTAGATGATGATGACATAAAAAAATATTAGTTTAGGTGAAAAAATGTCCTTTTTAGATGAGAATAGAATGGGGGATAATCCTAAGATACACTAAAACTTCCATTCTTGGGATTGTGTGAATATTGTGAGATGTAATGTTTAACCTAATGTTGTAAAATAAATATAGGTTCATCTCACTTTGTATCAAATTATATGTTTAAAGAAAGTGTTTTTAGCACCGGATCTAGGAGTGTGGGTATGGTGAGCTACATTTTTATTCAACACTCTAGCATTTTAAATAATGATGAATGAGATACCCTTTATAATAGAGACCCAACTCTAACCCACGTTCCAATATGGGATTCCAAAAGTCTTCCTCTTATATTTTTTTAATATTTTATAAACATATAAATCTGACAATCCACCAAAATTTTAAAATATTTAAGAACAAATTAAAAAAAATCATCATACTCTCTTGGAAATAAATTGTATAAATAAATTCATCTCTCAATTTTAACCTTTACATAATAGAGTAAAATCAAAGATGAATAGATAAATAAGTGGACACTATCTTGAACATGTAACAATTATTATCCACTGGTTTCATCCTACATAAGTCAATTCAAATTTATCAATTCTTCATCTACTCTTGGACACTAATATGGCCATGTTTAATTTAACCTTTCATGAATATTTCCAAGAAAAATTCATAATCTCTTTAGAGAAACCCAACTCTTACATTCACATAGGCGAACCAAATAGTATTCCCATATGTCAACACTTGTTTGATTTCCTTGGTTAATTAATAGTTTTAACTCATCCTACTTTTCTCATGGACACCAAACATCATTTTACTTGGATGTAATATACCATTGGTGTTTCCTTCACACATATGATAAAATTTACTATATTTAACTTATACGTGAAAATTTATCACTTGTTAAGTTGAATTCCCATAAATGATAAATTATTAACAAGGACTTGAAATCCATACCTAAGGATGTTTTGTGCACCAATTCCCTTAAAATTACATCTTTTATTATATCCACCAAATTTTGGATTTATTTAATGAAGTCTATAGTTATTATACCTTCTTGTATCAACCACCTCATAGAGCTATGTTTGAGACCAATGTATCTCGATTTTCTATTGTAAGTATTTCTTTAGTCCATATCCAACATTACTTTACTATCATAATATATAGAAACTAGATACAAATAACGTAGGATATAATGGTAGTTATGATAAAATAAATATAATACATTTAAATTATTTTCTAGTAGTATCTAAAGAAACAAACATAATATTCATTATGGAGTCGATTATACATGTTTATTTCTTTGATCCCTAAGAGATATCTCCACCTCTAAGTGTAAAAACCCAAATAATTATAGTTGAGAGATACTATTTATTAGTAACCCATATTACATTATAAAATCCTTTTAGCACCCTTAGGTTACCAATATAACAAATATAATAATCCACAGTATCATTAATATATTTTATTACTCGTCTAACAACATTCCACTATACATAACATGGATTACTTGTATTCATGCTCAATATTACAATATCTTATGTAATGTGAGGTTTTTTAGCTATCATTGAATACATGAGACACCCAATAAACCTTTTATATTCCATTTTGAGAAATTACCCTACCAGGATTTTTTAGTACCATACTCCCAAAAGCATATGGGGTAGAAACCAGTGAATAAAAAAATTGTTTGAATAGATCTAATACCTTTTCGATATAATGAGTTCTATAAATAAATATAAAATTATTATTCTTGAAATTTTTTATTATTAAAATTTCATTTACATCACCTAATTATTTCATATAATTTTTTCAAGATAAATAGACTTATCCTCCTTTAATTGATTTATATCAGTTCCAAAAATTAACATATCATCAACATATAAACAAATGAAAACATAATGATTATTATGAAACCTACTATGAACACATTTATTATCTTGGTTAACTAAAAATAATTTTGATAAAATCACTTCATTAAATGTATCATTCCACTATTTTGGAGCTTATTTTAAACCATATCGGGACAATACCGATCTGTAAGCCTTATTTTCTCTCCCAGGTACTATGAATCCTTCTAGTGGTTTCATATATATATTTCTTTATCTAACTCACCATTTAAGAATTATATTTTAACATCAATTTCATGAATTTAGAAATTATATATGGAAACTAAGCCAATAAGTATTCTAACAAAATTAGTCCTAGACATAAGATCATAAGTATCAAAATAATTGATTTCTTCCTTTTGAGTAAACCCATTGGATACCAATATATCTTTATATTTTTCAAATGTAACATCAAATTTTTATTTTATTATAAAAACCAATATATAATTAGGGGTGGGTATGAATTGTTTTGGTCTATTTTTAATTAAAAAAACCAAAATCATTTTTTTTGTTTTTATATATAAAAAAATCAAATAATTTAATAGAATTTTATTTTGGATTAAATTTTTTTAAACCATTAATTTGCAGTTTAGTTTGAATCATATATCAAATTAATATATTTTTATGACAATATCCTATATATTGATCCATGATATTTTATAATGATTGAATGATAATTTTAATGGTATTTATACACAATCACTGACAAGGTGACATAATATTACTCTTGACTTGATATCAAAATGAAACATTTTTTCATTAATTATTACTGAAAATAAAATTTGAAAGAGGGTTTGGATTAGGGAATCGATACATGGTGTGTGATGATAAAAAAATAGATAAAAATAGGTGTGGTTTGGTTTAACAGTAACATTTTGGGTTGTCACCTGAACTACTCTAAAATCCCAAAGGCCTTAGATTTTTATTTATTTTTGGATAATCCACCTTTAAGGGTTAAGGGGTAACCCTTAAATGACCCATATGACCAAGGAATAAGGCCTAGAAATTACCCAAAGGACCAGAAGAACAATACCCAATACATGACCTTGAAGGCCCAAGACCTGACACACTTAAAACAACCCCTCCCCAACATCTACATCTTGAAGGTGCTAACTACCCACCTAACATGGCTGATCATCTAGAATTTCCTCATACAGATCTGCACGGTTCCTTGTACCAATGATAGTTTTCATATCCTCTCTTTCTTCTAATCTAGTTAGCTCTTCTCTGGTGTATGCCACTTTTCTATAAATCCTCTTTTGATTTAATAACTATGTTGTTAACTACTAAATTATCAGATTCAAAAACCATTAATCTATAGCCTTTTTAATGCTCTTAAATGTTTTATTATTAGGTTCAAGTATGCTTATAATTGTGTGACAACCCCAAAAATTTAAATAATTTAGGTTTGGTTTCTTATAATTTAATAATTCATATATATTCATAACCTTTCCTTTTGTAGGAAACCTATTGAGGATATAAAATGCAGTTAACAATGCCCCCCCCCCCCCCAATCCTCTTAAGAGACCCAAGATAGAGATCATGGAATTAATTATTTCCATTAATATTCTACCCTTTCTCTCAATTACACCATTCTATTGAGGTGTATATAGAGTTTTCACAACATGTATAATCCCTTTAGATTCAAAAAATGAAGGAATGTAATCTTTTACTCCCCTTTAAGATCTAAAGAATTTAATTGTAAGACCAAAGTGGTTTTCAACCTCACTTTTATGGATAATAAACTTATCTATATATTCATATTCAACATTAAACACATAGAAATATAATAATCTAGAATAATTATTGATAAAAATTATAAAGTACTATTTATTACCTATGGTGGGTATAACATGTAAATCACATACATCAATAAGTATTAATTTTAACAAAGTACTTTACTTTTATATAGTTGGAAATGGTTTCCTAACTATTTTAGTTTTCATAATAGTCACACTTTTATGATCATTTTTATCTATTCTAGGTAATAATTAAATTTTTGGAATGTGATGCATTTTCTCATAGTTAATGTGACCCAAATGATTATTCTATAAATCAAAAGGCTCTAGCATGTAAGGAGAAAAAATAATTATATTTAATTTAAATAATATGTCATATAAGTGGATCTTTCCAAAAAATATCCTACCCTTGGATAGAACAAAGTTATCCACCTTAAATAAAAGATTTTACCCATGATTATTTAATAAGCTCCTGAAATCAAGTTCTTATGAACTATAATAAAAAACTAGACATTATTTAATGTGATAATCTCTCTCGAGGTTCACTCGGGATCAAAAAAATACTTCCACTATACATTAATGCTTTTAAAGTTCCCCATGATGAAAGATATCCCATAGTTGATTGATTCTATTCTATTAAATAGATATTTTTTGTAGCACACATGTTTTGTATCTTGTTAATTGATTGACCTAGAAGAGTTATCCACGAGCAGGTTATCTTTGATGCCCTTGGATACAAAGTTATCCTTTAGAGTGTTATTTTTATCATTCATATTATAGATATGAAATTATCATTTGGAGTGTCCTGAATTTCCATAAAATCAACATGACCCTTTCTTATTCTTTAATGATACCTTTCCCTTTAAAGGATGTTTTGGATGTTTTCCCCCTTTTAAGTCCCAGATGGACCCACTAACTCTATCATGAGGAACTTATATTTATCATACATTGATTCATTTTCCTCATAATTCTTATAATTTTCCTACTCAATTTGTAGGTATTTTAGTAACACATTGATGGAAATATATTCTTTCTTGTATTTTAGAGAATATTTCATTTTCTTCCATGAAGATGGAATTTTATTTATGTGAAAAGAGTAGAATCACCCATGTTCACATAGTTTTTCTTTAGATGTTGTAAGATACATTTTATTACCTAGAATTTTGTTATAATAGATCTACTCTCTACCATTTGTAATGAAATAAACTTGTTTACTAGAAATTTCTTTATCATCATAAGCTCAGTGATGTAATTTTGTTCCAAAGTATCCCATAACTCCATTTTCATCAATATGTGTTGGTAACTTTAAAATATATCATAGAATAATGAATTTAGTACTTATCCTTGACATATTAGACCATAATTATCCCATTTTTCCACATTCAGAAAACTTAAAGAATCTTATCTTTGAATATGGAGGATTTAGAGTTGAGAGAACATACACTACTTTGAATGTTATAAGTAGTAATTAAATCCTCTTTTTCCGCCTCTAAAAATTATTTCCATTGAATTACTCTATATTCATCATGTTTTTGAGCATTTCTATATTCATGTTAATGGAATATACTCTTAAGATAATTGGGGAAATCATTGGGTAATGGTATGAATGTTTCCTGGATGGTTGTAGATGGAGACTGTCGAGGCACATTATGATTTCTATCCCATTAAGAGTAGATTATCCCCCACCAAATTGGTAGTACAATGGGTTGTAGGAGAATCAATTTTTGGATACAATGAAAGTTTGATACTCTAAACTTATACTCAGTGGAGAGTATAACTTGAAGAGGCTTTTGTATAAAGAGAGTAATCATAGGTCTTTATTATTGCACACTAACAAAGAGCCTATTATTCTTATACAATAATTGAGAGGAATCATAATATTTGATAGGGTTTAGAGTGTTTTGGATTTTACTGAATTTAATTAATTTTCCATGTTATAGAACCTACTTTTATATGTATTGGAGTACCCATTCAAATAAGATATCATACCCCATGTAAGTGGATAGACACCAATTCTAGAATGGAATATCTTATATAGATTAATCTTATCATCTAAATCAAAACCGATAAAATAAATAGCCCAGATCACACTCGATGAAAAACGTATACTGGTATTAGATCATGCTTAATTTGATTGATGGTCCAGATCATACCTGGTCAGTGTATGGGTTCGACCCATTGGATGTACTCATTTGGGCATGGGATCGAACCACCATAACCTACCGATCCATTAGAAAAATAAATTCACTTATAACCACCTCACATAGATATGATGTGATACATACAATGTGTACTAACAAAGTTCCACATTTCATGTTTTCATGTGCATGGATGATACGATGCACATATGATTTTTCATCCACACTCTATTATTTTAAATAATGAGAAATGTGTTATCCCTTATAAAGGATACCCCACTAAAACCCACATTCCAATGTGAGATTTAAAACGTTTTCCCCTATAATTTTTTTTAAATTAAATTATTTATAAAGATTAAAAATCAAACTCTTACAATATTATAAAATCCATCAGGTTTAAGGAAGTCTAGTGAATTTATTGAATATATCTATAAATTGAATATTGATAAATTTGGAATTGGTGGTCAATCTAGTTAGAGTAATTAAAGATTTTTGGATGATGGATTTCAGATTTATTGATGATTTAATAGTGTTCTATCACCTGGTGAAGAATACCATTTGATATGGATGTTGATGGAAGATTCTTAGTGAAGCCTTAATGTTGACTAGTTATGTTAGTTAACTAGGTATGATTAGATTGATTGAGTGGAACTGGAATATAATTCTTTGGTTGACATGATGAACCCAATAAATATAAATCCTCTAGTTTTTTTAAGATAATATCTAGTCAATTGATTGTGGGTGAGTGAAATGAGAGAATAGACTGAGAAAATAATCATGGTTAAGGGTGGATCCTAGACTTGTAAGAGATGAACCCATGGGAGATTAAGGATGAACTAGAGATAGATTTTGACGAATTATA
Organism: Viscum album; assembly: GCA_963277665.1. Taxonomy (NCBI): domain Eukaryota; kingdom Viridiplantae; phylum Streptophyta; class Magnoliopsida; order Santalales; family Viscaceae; genus Viscum; species Viscum album. The sequence goes on along the minus strand of OY728151.1, from coordinate 1,814,484,497 downwards.
AGTTAAAACATATGTTTTTTTGGGAATAAATCTAAATACACAACTGAAGTCAATATCTATAGTCTAATATATGAAGTTTGATAGATAATTATCGATTTATTTTTGAGGTTGAAAGATAACTTTTGGATCTAGAATATATGAAAATGAGTGAAATTTTATTATGAGATAAGGTTGATATAGCTGGTTAACTGATGTTATTTTTGAAGGGGAGAAGCTATATTTATTATTTGGACATAATTATTAGGTTAATGACTATAAAATGAATTATTATAATTGGTTAATTTATTAAATTAGTAGATCTAAGTAAATAAATTTATGATAGTGAAATGGGATATTTAATTTTCTCAACCACTGAATTAAAAATATATTTTTATTATTTGAATATTATTAGATACACTTGGAAAGAATAAAGGGTATGTATCTAGAAAGTATAAATCCAGTCAATGTATTTTTATAAGAGATGATAAAAATTATTTTATTTTAATTTTTTTTAATAAATTAGATTTATGGATTATAAAAATGAGGAGGTTTCTTGAAAAGTTATTGCATGGAATAGAAACTAGACTATAGTTACAAAATAAATAGATCTCTAGAAGTCAATGGGAACTGAATTCATGAACTATACTATGAATAATTTCTATTTCCTACACTCACATATTAAAATTTTCTTTTATTTTTAGTATATATATTTCATTTTCATTAACTATTGTAGTTTAGTATTAATTTATAGAAACTTGATTCTAAAACTGTAATTTAAAGTTTTTTCTTTATATAATTAAAACATAAATTACTATTATTATATTCTTTATTCTTTCTTTCTTATTTAATGGAATCATCAATCTATTTTAAAATTTTTTCTATAGTAAACATAATGTTTAAAGTGTTGTCCAGAATAAAGTGATTTTCTTAAGAATTAGAACTAAATAAAAGTTTCATTCATTTCAAATATTTGAAAATATTGAGATATGAAAGTTAATTCCAAGAGTCTAGTTTTAATTGAACTAATTTATTTTCTTAAGTCTTCAGTTTATTACTAAATTATTTAATAATTAATACTTTAATTGATCTTGCTTGATTGTTGAGATAATAATAGAGGAGTAAATATAATTCTATTTCTAGTGATGTAAATATTATTGGAAAATAAATTTTTAAATTGATGATTCTATAATTTATACACTAATAATCAATTAATCAAAACATGTTCTATTGATTATTTTAAAATCTAATTGTTAATAATATCCTTAGTTTTTTAGTCATAAATAATATTAAAAAACCACAATAAAATTTATTTAGACAAAAATTAAAAATAAAAATAATTTTATTCATGAGATATTGGATAATAAGATACACTAATGCTATATTAGTAAGCATTAGGTAAAATAATTTGGCTGGGGAAACCAAAATAACTCAGCTTTCACAACATTATATCATTAGTTTTAACACATAAAAGTTTCAAAAATATCTCCAGATTTTTTTCTTCATTGTTCCATCCAATATTATTAATAGTGTTCATGAACCATTATTCCATATATGAAGCATCACATCGTTCACATTCTTTTATCCTCAAGAATATCTTCCAAAAATTGAATATATTAAAAAATTTAAATTCTAATGATAATTATATTTTATTTGAATCATATTTTAGAATACTATTTTCATAACACCTATAAATATAACTAATAAATATTTCCCCCAAAATTATCCACATATCATGGATAGAATATATTCATCTTAACTATAACAACCCAGAACCCACACTCCTAGATCCTGTGCTGAAATCCAAAACTTTACATTCCCTTATTTGATGCCAATAATTGTGAACCAAATTTTTCATCTAAACCTTACAACATAAAAAGGAAAACATGTATCACTCATAATATGAAGGGCCTTTTAGGGTTATAATTTTAGAGAATTAGGAGAAAATCCTGCATAAACAATTCACATGACTTTAAATGAGAATTTCTATCACTTAACCCATTTTTTTTACATTAATACATCATCATCATCCATATAAAATCCATTCTGGACATAACTCATTAAAAATAAATCTTTAAAAACTATAGAAAAGGAAACATAAGAAGGGTGAGCTTAGATACTCAGTCAGGGTAAACATATGCCTTAAAATTGAATGTCATCAATGGGAAATAGCGCATAAGGGTATGAGGAAAAAATCATTGTGTATGAGGGAATCATAAAGGAACTCATACCCATAAATACTTAGATCATAAAATATGAAAACATGGAAAAGGAAAGAGTAATTATAATCACTAATCATGAGCTATGTGGTATCAATCTAGATCATAAGAAACATTATAAAACCATAGCAAGAATAATTAAAATATATTGGTATCTTGGAAAATCATCTCATTGAACCCTTACAGAACCCTTTCAGAACCCTTAAAAATTAGAATAACCATATGTCCAAATTCCAATATAATTCTCCAAAGAAAATAATTATTACCCAATGCATTGGAGTGATATCTAGTTGCACCCATCATTTAAGATATAACTAGCTCACCCAATGCTATATGGGTGTACCCATAATTTATAATGTCTAAGAACTTAATAATGAATAAAGTGAATATAGAATCCATTTCATCATAACTCATTTAAACACCCTTTATTATTTTTAGAACCTGATTAACCCGTGGAAAGGAAACAGGTTCCATAATAATATCTTTGAGAAATAGTTAACCCATTGGAAATAAATTGGTTCTATAACAATATATTTAAAACATGATTAACCCATGATAAACAAATGGGTTCCATAAAAATATCTTTGAATAATTATTAACCTATGGAAAATAAATGGGTTCCATAACAATCTCTTTGAAACATGGTTAACCTGTGGAAAAGAAACGGGTTCCATAACAATCTATTTGAAACATGGTTAACCCATGAAAAAGAAATGGGTTCCATAAAAATATCTTTGAAACATGGTTAACTCATATAAAATAAATTGGTTCTATAAAAATCTCTTTTAAACATGGTTAACCCATATTAAATAAACACATTCCATAATAATCTATTTGAAACAGTCTTATTCCTTCCAGAGAAAGACTGAGGATGGTATCACTAAAAAATATCCCCATTGCAGAATAAGTAACAACAAGGGTTTTTTTTAAATTTATGAATTTAAATACCATTAAAATATCATTAATTTTTTTTAAAAACATTTTTAGAAAACATGGTTTTGGGAGAAAATATATTTCTGACCAAATAGAAAAATAAAGTCGGATTTCCTTAAAAAAATTCTCAATTATTCTAAGTACCGAAGAGTAAAAAAAAATAGTACTACTGCATGAAAATATCATGAATAAACATAGTATAAGATAATTCATGAGAATTATAATATTTAAACAATGGATAATTAATCATACACAATCCCGATAAATGATGAGATTGAAACAAAAGGCTCTTACCACTTTGGTAACTTTGAATCATAATCCCCATGAAGGAATAATATTAAATGAAACTTATAATATCATGAGAATAAATATATTAATTATATAACATGTCAAATTATCAGTATATACACCTCATAAAATAATAGAGGTGTATAATATAAGAAACATCTCAAAGAAAGAAAATTGTGAAAAAAAATCCATTACCGCTTTGGTAACTTTGAAACCGTAAAACACATGAAAGAGATAACATCAAATGGATATTTAAATCACCATAAATTCAATTATAATAATAATAAAATTAATTCATGGGAATTATATACATCACACAACAAAAATAAGTGGTGAATATGGTATAAGTTTTGCAGAAATAAAAGTGAGACCAGAAATCCCCTTACCTTGAGTCTGATTCGTCACACTTATTCTTTATCTTCCGAAATAATAAAATTGTGTTAATTATTTAATTTCTTGAGAATATTTTAAAAGTTTATTATTTATTTTATTTAAATTATAAACAATTTATATATAATTACTTAATTAATTAATTTTAATTAGGATGTTTTGACCATATTTGGCTTATGTGTCAAGACTGACTTTGGTAGGTCGACTAAGGTCAATGAGATCATTTTTTAAACATATACAGAATAATAATATTGAAATAATCATCCTATTTATACATAAATTATTCTTTTAAAACCAATAATGGAATATTTTTATGAAAAATTAACCAATGTTACAATCATGGAGATGGTAGGCCTTACGTACGCATGCGTAATGTTCCCATTTTTCCATGATCATTATGGAAATAAGGTATGTAAAATTTTTATTTACAGAATGATAATTATTTCATAAATACCATATTATTAAATTATATATAATTATATATATATATATATATAATTATTGTGATTTGGTGATGAAAAATGAATAATCACATTGCTTTGAGGAGGCTGTAGTCTACACGTCCACGAACGACGTTATCACTTTTTCAGTGTGTGAAAAGGTAATAAATAAAGTGATATATTATATTTAAATAAATATAATTATGTAATTAATATAAAATATATTTCATTTATATCACATATGTCTATTAAATCAATCCTTAATACATTACATGTAAAGCGTGAATGAATCACGTCGCTTTGAGGAGGCGATAGTCCACACGTCCACAAACAATGTTATCGTATTCCTACAAAATGGAAAGAATGAAGATATGTGTTATATAATAATTATAGAAGAATAAATAAATCATAAATATCATATGTATAATATAAAAATAATATTTAAATCATTATTACAAACCTTGAGAGTTGGTAATTGAAGAACAAACAACATTAGTTCGTAAGGTGGTAGTCCGTCGTACACACGAATAATGATTGTGTATCCATTTTGTTGAAAGTGTGTGAAGTTATAAGTCAAAAACTTAACATAAAAACATATAATTTTATTAATTTTATTAATTTTATTATATAATAATTATATAAAAATAATTTAAGGGGTGGATAAATAAATAAAACAAAAGTGCTTATTGAAGAATGTTACCTCTTCTTCAGGTAACTCCTTTTGGTTCACACCAAAGGACTTCATTGTTTTACTTTATACCAAAATTTATTCTTATAGGATGATAGGATATATTTTTGAGAGTTTATTTGTATAGGTTTTTTATGAGACAAAATGTCTTGAGAGTTGTGAATATAGGGGGAGAAGTGATGGCCTTTTATAATTGGGAGAGATGATACACTTGGTATTTTTGAAAATATTTGAGTGATCCCCACATTTTACTTGTGTAACAAGGTCAAAAATGGATAATTAAATAACCTTAAAGGTATAATGGTTTAAATATGTCTATAAAATAAAATTTACTCAAGTTTATGTTCATTTTTACACCTTATATTCTAAGTCTAATAATTAAGTAGGCTCGTTTTTACATTAATCGTTGTAATTAATTTTAACCGCTTTATATCGTCATTAGGTAAAAAAATAATTTGGCCTTATTATACATTATAAATTATGATTATTATAAATATTGAATCTATTTTTATAAATTCCAACCAAATAAGTGGTATAATTTAATTTTAAACTAACCCTGTAGATGGAACAAGAAAGTGGGTTTTTAACGTGAAAATGTCCAAAAGTTTACTAAGTTTTTACATCCAATTTCAATATGAAATTGATTCCAATGACCCAAATTATATTAATAGATTTATAATTGAACTATTTTTACTTTAAAACCATTTCCAAATATAATTTAACATTATAAATTATTTATATGAAAAGTCAGTTTTTTTATTAAAATTCAGTATTATTCACTATTTATAAAAATAAGAAAGTTCTTAGAAAATTAAAATAAATTCACCCAAATTAAATTTTGACATTACTATTTCAAAAAATAAGTTTATTTTGTCAAATAAAATTTATAAAAGTATCAAAATTTATTTTTAAAACTATTCTTCCATTAAAAGGTTGAAAAACCACGCATTGCATGTAATGCAATCTATTGTAGAATTTAAATTAATTTGAAAGAAGATATTTCATAAAATATCAGGATGTTACATCCCAACCCACTTAAAATAAATTTTGACCTATAAATTCCTCTTTCTTATAAAAGGATTTAAATTTTTATAATTAATTTATTGAAACCCAAATCCTTCAAAGGGTTAATAAAACATACTCTTAAAAAGGGAAAGTGGGAAACATAAAGGTCACCTGAAGATATGAATAACTAGGATTCCACATAGGGAGAACATTGGTGAAAAATTAAAATATGGATTTGGAAGGGAGACCAGATTATTATGGACTAATAGAGATTTATATATAGTGTGGTCAATATAAAATCAATGACAACAAAAGCACAAACCAAATAAGTGTGGAAAAGTTCATTAATATCATCAGAAAAGATGGTAATAGAATAAAATTTTATTTCAAGATAATTTTCCTAAATTTGATGGATTTATTTCAACATCTATACTGAAAAATAAAGAAATATACTTAATTAACAAGTTAATTTCTCCCTTTAACCAATTTCCACCACAATCTCATATTTTTCTCCAGATGATGAGCATTTAAGATGAATTTTATTATGCCTGAATCCCAAAAATCAACTTTTAAGGACTACATAATCATAAAAGGGTTAATCATTCTATTCCACCATTCTCTAGACATTAACCAAAAAAAAATGGTAAACACAAGGTAAGATAATCCCTAAAATGATTAAACCTTCTTATGATACATTAATCTTAAAAAGTAATACCCAAAGTTAGAACTAAATTATTCCATAAATAAATATCCTTAAAATTATTTAAACATTTCCTAATTGAGTTTAAAACCCAAAGATTAGAGGGATTTGATCATATATTCTTCCAAGATAAATCAACCATTTTTTCTAAAATAAAATCACATATGTTTCTGAAATAAACTTAATATTAACATATAATAATGTCTTACTAACTAGGACATCACACATTCCAGTGGTAAGTGAGAAACCCTTATCTTCCTTTGGTTATGGGTTCAATACCCAATGCCTTTCCAGATGCGATGGGTTATCACCAAGAATATGCCTCCCTATTTTTTTAATCCTAAAAATAACTCCTCCTTAAAAAAACTTAATTTTTATCCTAGGTGTTATAAATAACTCATCCCAAAAAAACCATCTCTAAAAATTTCATTAATCACATTATAATATCATCACTTAAAATATAAATGGGGTGTATAATAATTTGAACTTATGACCATAATTAAGCTTATAAACCTATGATGGTATCCATAAATCTTAAGATATCCTCACATTAAAACATCATAATCTCCAAAGTTATCTAAACCAACCTTTGATACCAACTATAATAGTCCAAAACCTAGACTCCCATATCCTATGATGAAATCCCTAACTTTACATTCCCAGCTTTGAGGACAATAATTATGAGCCAAATTTTTTATATAAACCTTAAAACATCAAAAGGAAAAATTGGATCACTTACATTATATTGGACCTTTTAGGTTTAGAGTTTTATAGAATTAGGACAAACACCTACATAAAAAATTCACATGAATTTAAATGATCATTTATACCAGTTAACTTAAATTTCAAATTATTACATCATCATAATCCATATTAAATTCATTCTATACATTACCCATTCAACATAATTCTATAAAACTTTTGGAAAATGAAATATAATAAGTATGTGCTCAGATGCTCAGTAAGGGTAAACATAAGCATTAATAATTTAATGTCATCAATGAGAATAAGAGTGCATAATTTTATGATGAAAAAATCATAGTGCATGAGTGAATCATAAAATAAATCATACTCATCAATACCTAGATCATAAAATCTAAAAGAATGGAAAAGTAAAGAATTATTACAATTACTAATCATGATCCATTTGGTATCAATATAGACCATAAAAAACATTATAAACCTAGAGTAGTCATAGATAAAACATATTGGTATCTTGGAAAATCATCTCATTAAACCCTTACAGAACCTTAAAAAACCCTTTCATAACCCTTATAATTTGGAATAACCATATGTATAAATTCCAATACAATTATTTGGAGAACATAATTATTACCCAATGCATTAGAGTGATATCTAGGTGCATCCGTCATTTAAGATATAACAAGATCACCCAATGCTATTTGGGAACACACATCATTTATAATTCCCAATAAAATAATAATGAATAAATCACATAGAGAATTAATTTCATCATAACTCATTAAAACACCCTTTATTCTTTTCATAACCTGATTAACCCAGGGGAAGGAAACATGTTCCATAATAATATCTTTGAAATATGGTTAACCCATGGGAAATAAATGGGTTCCATAAAAATATATTTGAAACATGATTAAACCATGGGAAATAAATGGATTCTGTAACAATATCCTTAAATCATTATTAACCCATGAAAAAGAAATAGGTTCCATAACAATATTTTTGAAACATGGTTAACCTGTGGAAAAGAAATAGGTTCCATAAAAATCTCTTTGAAACATGGTTAACCCATGGAAAATAAATAGATTACATAAAAATCTATTTGAAACATGTTTAACTCATAAAAAATAAATAGGATCCATAATAATCTCTTTAAAACATGGTTAACCCATAGAAAAGAAACAAATTCCATAACAATATCTTTGAAATAATCTTAATCCATCTAAAGAAATAATGAGAATGACATCATTACAATATATACCCATCAAATCATAATTAAAAACAAGGGTTTTTAACATTAATGAATTTAAATACCATTAAAATATCATTAAAAACATTTTTGAAAACATTTTTAGAAAACATAGTTTTGGAAGAAAACAAATTTCTGACTGAAGATAGAAATAAAGTCAGATTTCCTTAAAAAAATTTCTCAATTATTCTAAGTAAAAAAGAGTGTAAAAAAGGTACTATTAAACTAAAATATCATGAATAAACATATTATAATATAATTCATGATAATTATAATATTTTTACAATGTATACTTAATCATACAAAATCCCGATAAATGATGAGATTGTAACAAAAGAATCTTACCACTTTGGTAACTTTTAATCATAATCCCTATGAAGGAATAACATTAAATAAAACTTATAATATCATGAGAAAAAAATATTCATGATAAAAAATGTCAAAGTATTATTATATACACATCATAAAAGAAGATTGGTGTATAAAATAACAAATGTCTCAAAGAAGGAAAATTGTGACAACAAACCATTACTTCTTTGAAAACTTTTAAAATATAAACCCCATGAAAGTTATATCGCAAAATGGATATGTAAATACCCATAAATTAAAGTATAAGAATCATAAAATACATAAATGGGTAGTATATACACCACACAACAAAAATAAGTGGTGAATATGGCATAAGTCTCATAGAAATAAAAGTGAGACCGGAAATCCCCTTACATTGAGTCTGATTCGTCACGCCTGTTCTTTATATTCCTGAATAATAAAATTATGTTAATTATTTAATTTATTGAGGAAATTTTAAAATTTATTATTACTTTTATTTTACTTATAAACAAGTTTTATATAATTACTCAATCTATTAAGTTTAAGTTTGATGTTTTGACCATATTTGGATTATGTGTCAAAACTGACTTTGGTAGGTCAACTAAGGTCAATGAGGTAATTATTTAAACATATACATAATAATAATCATATTTATACATTAATTATTCTTTTAAAATCAATCATGGTATATGTTTATGGAAAATGAACTAATGTTATAATCATGGAGATGGTAGGTCATACGTACGCATGAGTAACGTTCCCATTTTACAACGATCAATATAAAAAGAATGTATGGAAAATTTATATTTAAAGAATGATAATTATATCATAAATATAATATTATTTTATTATATATACTTATATATATCATTATTTTTATGTGGGGATAAAAAAGGAAGAATCACATCGCTTCGAGGAGGCGGTAGTCCACACGTCCATTGATGACATTATCACTTTTTCAGTGTGTGAGAAGGTAAGAAATAAGGTGATATATTATATTTAAATAAAGATAATTATGTCATGGATATAATATATATTCAGTTTATATCACACATTTTTATTAAAATAACCCTCAATACATTTAATGTAAAGTGTGAATGAATCACATCGCTTTGAGGAGGCGGTAGTCTACACATCCACAAACGATGTTATTATATTCCCACAAAATGGAAATCATTAAGATATGTATTATATAATAATTAAATATTCATAAAGGCATCATAAATATCCTATATATCATATAAAAATAGTATTTCCATCACTATTACCAACCTTGAGAGGTGATAATGGAAGAATGAATGACATCGGTTCACGAGACGGTAGTCCACCGTACACACAAACGATGATTGTGTATCCCTTTTTATGAAAGTGTGTAAATTTTTAGGTAATACCATTAACATAAAAACATATAAATATATTTAATATAAATACTTTATTATATAATCATGATATAAAAATAATTTAATGGGTGGAGAAAGAAATAAAACAAAAGTGCTTGTTGAAGAATGCTAACTCTTCTTTGGGTAAATCCTTTTAGTTTTCACCAAAGAACCTACTTGGTTTGATTTATTACAAAATTGAGGATTATAGGATGATATTAGGTATTTTGTTAGTTTATTTTTTTAGTTTTTTTATGATACAAAATTGATTGAGAGCTGTCAATAGAGGGGGAGAGGTGGTGGCCTTTTATAAGTGGGTAGAGGACACACTTGATATTTTTGAAAAGATTTGAGTGATCCCCACATTTTAATTGTGTCATAAGGGTAAAAAATGGATACTTTTAGAGCCTTATAGGTTTAATGTTTGAAATATTTCCATAAAATAAAATTTATACAAGTTTAGGGTGATTTTTAAACCTTATATTCTAAGTTTAATCATTAAGTAAGGTCGTTTTTACCTTAATCACTGTAATTCATTTTAACTTATTTCACTAATCACATTGGTAAAAAATTAATTTGAAATTATTAGAAATTAATTTTTTTATTATTCCAAATATTTAATCCATTTTTACAAATTCCAATATAAGTGGATGAAATTAATTTTAAACTAACCCCATAGATAAAACAAGAAAGCGAGTTTTTAAGTGAAAATGTCCAAAATTTACTAAGTTTTTTTATCCAATTTCAATATGAAATTAATTAAAATGACAAAAATTGGATTAATAGATGTATAATTGAACTATTTTTACTTTAAAACAAATTAAAAATATAATTTAATATTATAAATTATTTATATGAAAATTAAGTTTTCAATTAAAATTTAGTATTACTCACTGTTCATCAAAATATGAAAGTTCTCAGAAAAAACCAAAAAATAACCAAAATAAAATTTTTATATTATAATTTTAAAAAATAATTTTATTTTTTTAAATAAAATTTATAAAAGTTTCAAAATTTAGTTTTAAAACAAGTCTTCCATTAAAAGGAGACCAAATTGACTTTTAAAAAAATACAACTTTTTTTTGCTTAAATTGGATTTATTCTTATTTTATGCCTACAAAAATTATTGGATGAATTTTAAAATATTTTATCAAATATATAAAACATAAATTTAATTAATATTTTTCACTAATATTTATTAATTTAACTTATTAATATAAAACAGCTTTGTGGGCATAAAAATAGTTTTTTTATAAAAACACATACTTTATTTTCAATTGGTTTTTATATTAATTTCTAATCAATTGATCACCAAAAAATTAATTACATAAAAATTTTTAAACCATATTTTAATAATTTATTTAATATTATTCATTACTTCCATTACAATATATTGGTGTTAACTATCGTATTAAATATTAATTATATAATGTTGTTTCATAAAACTAGGTCTTGCGATTAACACATGTTATCAAAGAAACTCGATGTTACGTGCAATGAAAGACAAAATTGGTGTTGTGTATAATGAAATATAAACCATTAATTTCATGTAACATAATTTTTTGAATAATTTAAATTAATTTTAAAGAATAAATTTCATAAAATCTCAGGATGTTTCATTAACTCCACGAAATCAACGCATGTTAACTTAATTTTTCATTAAAATATTGGACATATTTATCACTAGTAAATAATACAAAAATATTTATATATATTCATAATTAAAAACATATAAACCTATATAAGTAAATATTCAAAAAAATCACTTACTCTGCCATTGATTTTTTTCCACCATTATAAAATTTTAGCGTAACCCTTACACAACCAATTAAACTTCAACTATTAAATATGTATTATCATCTTAGATCAATTCATTAGTAAAAAATCTCTTGATAATAGTTATGCATGTTCAATAAACTCTTATGAAACTCATCATCAACACTTACATAGATAGTATAAATATTATTTCACTATCATGCAAGTTTCAACCACCTCTATTCAAATTCATCAAATTCATATATGAATAGATTATTTTTCAATTCATTATTATATATCTTTCAAAATTATTGAATAACCATTATATAGAAATCATATATCATTATAAATATTATGAAAACTTTAGGTTATTCTTATATAGTTTTTATATTTCTCTTTTTACACTTACATAATCATTTCAATCATATCTTTATTCTTACACATCTCATTTAAACTTTCATCTTTACCAGTAAAATTCAATAATCGACCATATTTTAAAATTTTATTTTCATTTTATAGTAGTTTGGAAGTATTTAAATAATTATTTAAGATTTAACATCTATAACAGTCCTCTAATAAACATCATAGATATTTTTCATTTACCTTAACTCTCTCATCGGTGATTTTTCAACATTAATTTTTTGTATTTTCCTTTATTACTTTCATATACAGAAGTCATCAACCTATGTATTAAAATTATCATGTATGATATTTTTCAACAAATTATAGTGAAAACTAAATTCATTACTATGTTCTATACTGATAAAAAATTCAACACCATTTTTCAAATAATCAATCCAGGGGTACTTCAATTAACACTTGTTTTAATCTCCTTGTTTTCAAAAGGAACATTATTTTGTTCAGTTTGGTTTAATTCAATTTGGGTCATTCTGATTCATTTTGATTTATTTTGGATAAGTTTACTTTATTTGGGTTCTTTTCAGTTCAATTCTGTTTGACTCATTCTAATTTGATAGGTTCATTTTGATTCCACTTAATTTAATTAATAAATGGGTGGTTTGGTTATATACAATTCAGTTAAGGATGATTGAATTTGTTTTAGGTTTTTTTAACTTTAATAAATTTAGTTTATCTTAGGTTTATTTTGGATAATTAAATATAATTCAATTTTATTTTATTTATTTTATTTTATTTAGTTGAATTAGGTTTAAAACAACTTAGTTTAGTTTAAGTTAGGTCAATATAGTTCAACTAAATTCACATTATGTCAATTTTGTTTCATAAGGTTCAATGTGTTTCATTTTAGTTGATTTTATATTGGTTAAATTATATTCTATTCCATTTTTGTTAAATACATTTTGGTCTATTAAATACATATTGGTAATTTTTTGGTTTAATTAGATTAAGATGCTTTAGTTTAATTTTATTCTATTAGGATTAAATCTCTTCGGGTGGGTTCATGTTTACTCAATTTGTGTTGGTTTATTTTTATAATGGTAGGTTAGATTAGTCTCATTTGTTTAGGGTTACATTAGATAAATTTTAGTTGGTTTACAGGGTTTGATTTTTTTTATATTAGATAAGTTCAATTCAACATTATTTAGTTCTATTTGGTTTTATTTTCATTAATTTGGTTTAGACTTGTTTCATTTGGTTCAGTTCATGTGGCTTAATTTTTACCATTTTTTTAGTTTTTTTCATTTTTTGGTCATTTTTATTGTTTTCAATTTTTTTGGTGTAATCTTATAGAGACCCAAGATTTTATACATAAATATCACATATTTTTAGATGAATATTCAATAAATTTCATAAACAGACACCTGAGGATCATAATAGTTTAGTGCATTTAGAGACTAAAAACACAATCTTGTTATTTCATGAAATAAATTTAACATCTCCCACAAATATTATCTCACATAGTACTCCTCTTAGGCATATCTGACCTAAAACTTTCTTCATTACTAGGGGAAGGAAACATAAGAAAGGGAAAGCTCAAATGCTCAGAAAGGGTAGACATTAGAGATATCGATTTATGATCATATTAAATCATAAGTTAAGAATAAGTGTATGTGATCATGATCATAACTTTGGAATTTAATCCCCAACCTATCATAGATCATAAAAATGAGTTATGACATATAAAATTATTATTTCAGAAAACATGGTCCATAAGAGTGAGAAATCATTATAAATCAATCATTAACCAAATGCTTATTTTATAAAAGTGTGGAACCATAATAAATATAGAAAAAACATTTCATATGTCATGTTCTACCACCAAGACCATAAACATAGTGGATCAGGAAAAATCACCATTTCCCATTGTGGATTAGGATGCACCTATTTCCTATAGTGGTTCAGGACAAGTCACCATTTCCCATTGTGGATTAGGATGCACCTGTTTCCTATAGTGGATCAGGATGCACATGTTTCCCATAGTGGATCAATCCCATTGACTTGTTTCCCATTTTTATATCATGATATATAAAGCTTTACACAATGAATTAGATGGAGATATAGGTCCCACCCATCTTGGATATAACGTAACCACCACCCTTGGTTATAACGTCACCACCACCCTTGGTTATAATGTAACCACCATCACATAATGAAAATATTACATATGTGTGCTAAAAAAATCCTAAAACATTCATCATATCAGAACCCATGAAATTAAATTGGTTTCATAAATATTTCATCATAACATAAACGATGGAAAAGAAATAGGTTTCATAATCATTTTATCATTTCATCAAAGCACAACCTGTGGAAAAAGAATAAAGCTTCATAAGAATTTTATCATGGTATAACTTATAGAAGAGAAACAGGTTTTATAAACATCTTGTCATCATAAACATAAACCATTCAGAGAAAGAATAGGAATTGTATCCTTGGATAAGTACATCAAAAGATTTTATCTTATATGGAAAATGATTTTCAAAGAAAAATCACTTGGAATGTTTCTTGAGGAAAATAAAATTTCTTTGAAAATTAATTTTTTGAAAATAAAAAATCATAAAATATTTTGGAAATCATTTTCATTGAAAAATAACCTTGAAACCATATAAAGTAATCTTTTATTTTTTTGGTAAGTTTTGGCCAGTTTGATTCATTTTTTGGTTTTATTTAGTTTTTTTATTCAGTTCATCTTGATTAAGCTTTGTTAGGTTTAGTTTTTTTAGTCCAGTTTATTTGGTTTAATGTGATTCAATTCAGGGTAGTCTATCTTTATTTATTATGAGTTATATTTGAAAGATTCCTTTCAAAATTTTACGATTTTATTCAGGTCTATAAAATTTAGATCAATTTAGTAATGTTTAATTTTATATAATTAAACTCTATTTATTATAATTTTAGTAGGTTTAGGTCAGTTATGGATAATTTAGTTCACTTTAGATCTACTTAGTTTGCTTTAGTTCATGATTGTTCATTATGAATCAATATATTTTGATTCATATTGAATTAGATAGGTTTAATTTAGTTTGGTTTAGTTTTGTTTGACTTATTTTGGCTTAGTTTGAGTTGATTTATCTAGGTGTAGGTTGAATTGGTTTGGTTTGATAAAGGTTGGGTAGGTTTGGTTTGGTTCAATTTGTCTATGGTTGGTTCAATTTAGTTAAGTTCAATGTGGAGACTGGTTTTTCCAGGTAAAACTTTGGAATATTCCTAGGATTATTTTTGGAGCCGTGTGATGAGACAACATGAGATTCTGAGGCCCGGTGATCCAAAAATTGATATTATAAAAATATTAAATATATTAAAATCACACACACATTATTTTTCCTCAAAAAGTGGGATAACTCTTGAATGGATCCTTATATCATAAACCCAAGACCATGGTTGATTACAGAACACATGGTTTTCCCTAAACGCGACCTAATGTTGATCAGTGCTGGACATCTGGTTAAGGCAGGCATTAGTGGGTACATTTAATTAAAATAAATAAATTTGTTTGTTTGTTTTATTAAATAACCTAATTAAAATCTCTATAAATACCCTCATATGATAGTTTTCAAGGGTTATTCATATAACCATTTCTATATCAAATAGTATTAGGAGAACGTTATTCATTGGTGGATAAACATCAAATAACGAACAACGATCAGATCAAGGTGGATCAATAGGTAGAAAATGTAGCATGTATTTTTTATCACTAAAAAATGCATTCTTCACCAATGGTCAATGCATAATCAAGGTAGAGATCATCAATTTTGAATTTATCCCTTTCAATTAAAATATTTATCATGGATTAATTATCTTCTTGGATCCGTGATTTATTTATTCCTTTGTATGATCCCATTAAATACGTTGATTTTTTTTAAAAATTATTTATTTATTTGTTATGCCATTTTATCACCCATGATTCTAAACATATTAGTCATTGGTCTAGATCTCATAGTTCAATGATGAATATCACCTTTTTTTGTTCTTATCCCCCATTTTTCTTCATGTTCTTCGTCATTGGATCATGGGGTCATGGTTCAATGTTGTTGGGACAGGTTCAAGCATGACCAAACCCTCATAACCACGATGGTTGTGTGAATAATGACCCAAATAGTTATTTTTGAATGGATCTAATTGGTACCACAGGTGTGGGTTTGCGATCGAGGTGCAACGAGAATGATGGGTGATCATAGGTGGTTCTGGATCATATCAATGATCCCTATTTTTCCCAATTAATGTGAAGTGATGATTTGTGGTGTGTTAGGACCAGTTTTGAGTGGATTCTATGTGTGAGGTTTCATGGTGGAGGTTTCTTGGTTTTGACAAGGTGGTGGCCATACATGGATCTCTGAAGAGGTGGTCGGATATGGTCAACACGGTGGACATTATTTTTAATAATAATAATAATAATAATAATAATATTTTAAAAAAGGGAGGGTGATGAACAATA
Organism: Viscum album; assembly: GCA_963277665.1. Taxonomy (NCBI): domain Eukaryota; kingdom Viridiplantae; phylum Streptophyta; class Magnoliopsida; order Santalales; family Viscaceae; genus Viscum; species Viscum album. Next base: position 1,814,467,588 of record OY728151.1, on the reverse strand, counting down.
ATAATAATAATAATATTGTTTTATTATAATAGAACAATAAAGGAAAGGATAGCGACACCAACAAAGCGGTCGGTTGTGAGTGGGTGCTGGGTGGTGCTCTATTTGGTGTGAGGAGATAAATATGAAAATTTATTTAATCTAATTTTTTGAATTACATTAGTAAAAGTAAAAGGGATAAAATGATGGGTTGTGTGGTCCTGTTGGGGCATGAAGAGTGGAGAGCAGATCCTCTTCCTTTATATAAGTTTCATATTATTTGAATAATCAATTGAAAAAGGGGGTCAAAATGGGATTTGGTCTCATGTGTACAGTCGTTAAAGGGAGGAGGAATGAAGCCTTATCCTTTTAAGTAAATTTTATAATAATAATAATAATAATATAAAATATTATCATTATTATTTTTGGTCATGGAATCACATTTTCGATATATCTCCCGCGTTTGAAATCAGAACAACGAACCATCTCTGATAGTGTGACTCAGACATTGAGATAGTCGATTCAAGACTAGTGAAGGATACCTTTTTATGACTCATGTATTAACTCCATGGAGCTCCCAATAATAATAATAATAATAATAATATTAGTATTATTACTATTAATACTACTACGAAATCTAGTATTCGACATATCTTCTTTATATGATGTTGGAATGATGAACCATCTACAGAATCATGACCTTGATATTAAGGGAGACATTTCAAAACCAATATCAAGTACTTAAATCAAGTTTGTGGCTTGGGCCCTTGAAGCGTCATTCTTGGGTTATATGATGAAATGTGTATTTCTCACCGAGTGTCTGATTTGGGCAAGTATATAGCCCATCCAAAGTGTTTTTTCATGAGGATTACAATGGTGTGATCCGTTTTGGATATTCATGGATATTTATGATTAAGTATCCATAGAATTAAATTTTAGCATATCAGACTAATGGTGAGACTCATGCATTCATCTGGCTTTTGGAAAGATACGTCGTGTGCTTTGGGAGTGCACAAGTATACACAATGGTACCCGGGCACGATACATTACCCAGGCACAACTAGGTAAAATTCTAGGCATGAGGTGGGGTCACACACCATGTGGGACCCCATAATCACTATGTATTCCCTCCATAACTTCTTCCTCTCATATAACTTTTGTTTTGACTCAGATTTTAGCCTACAAAGAGCCAATATTGAGTGTTTTTCTATGTAGAACATGTTGGTGGCCTTCATAGTGGATTTAAATATATGATATGTAATGTTACAAGAATTATGATTCTTTAGGAGATGCTTGATTATGATAGTGATTAGGTAAGATCATTAGAGAGAGGCTAGGGTTAACAACTTGCCTATTGTACTTGGGTGTGGGTCCCCCATACTCCATACATTGAGTGGAATTCCCCTATTGTACTAGGGTGAGGATACTCTACTCACTGAGTGAAACCCCCCTGATGTACTAGGGCATGAGTCCTCTGCCGATACTTATTGGGTGGCACTACCCTATTATATCTGGGAGAGGGTCCTCTATCCATGGAGATGGTACTCCCCTGTTTCACTAGAGAGCAGGTCCTCCATACTCATTGTATAGATACAGAGGCAGAAATCCCCTATTATACTAGGGCATGGGTCCTATATCCGTAGAGATGTACCCCCCCAGTCGCACTAGGGTGCAGGTCCTCCATACTCATTGTATAGATATAGAGGCAACACTCCCCAATCGCACCAGGGAGCAGGTCCTTTATCCATAGAGACGGTACTCCCCTATTGAACCTGGGAGTGGGTCCTCCATACTAATTGTAAATATAAAAAGGCAGAACTCCCATGTCACACCTGAGAGTGGGTCCTCTATCCATGGATATAATACTCCTCTATTTTACCAGGGCATGGGTAATCCATACTCATTGTACAGATATAGAGGCATCACTCCTCTTTCACAGTAGGGCGTGTTTCCTTTATCTGTGGAGATAGTACTACCCTATCGCACTAGGGAATGAGACATCTATATTCTATGCATATATATAGATATAGTATTTCCCTATTAAACTAAGGTTGGGTCCTTTATTTTGGATATTATACTCCATCGGTCTGTGGAGCAGTGGAGAGGTGTGAACCCTCCTCATGACTTCTTTATACAGACACATTAGATGTTGGGAATTAATGATGGAAATTTGGATCGATAGGCAGATGCATCATCCTGGGATGGGAAGTGAGATGAATATCCCCTTTCTCTCTCATATGGGTTTCTTTTATGAGCATATATCTTTGTTTTTGGGTTTCATTTCCATCTTACTTTGGGATGAGATGAATACTTTTATCATATATTATATTTCTCCTTTTTCAGTTTTATGGGTGTCTTATAGGGTATTTATGTTTTGACCCATCCCAGTGGGGCCTGCATCGTGACTACCCCAAGCTCGTCTCCAATAGAACAGGGGCTGGTGAATAGCATCGAGTAGTCTTATCTCAAAAATGGGAGGCATTGCATTTAACCTTGTACGCATGCAAACAGCTGCAAGCCCACAACTATTGAAAAGTAAACACTGAGTAAACCATGCATGGCACTAAGACAACCAATGAGAGTAATAGTACAAAATTTAAAGTAAAGAGGCCATTATACAATCCCAATAAAAGAAAATCTGTAAACAAGCGATTACATAAGTCATTGGAAACCCATATGCATAAAAACATACCTGAAGGGTAGGTAAAGGGTAGCTGCCTAAAGTCGTAAGAGTACTCCTCACCTATCTGATCTCACTAGGCACCACCTTTTCCTGGACCACCTAGGTCTCTATTAAAGCATCGTTTGTTTGTACATGACATGACACGTGTGGGAAAATCCTATGCAGGGGTGAGTAAACAATACTCAGTAGGACACCCCAAAACCACAAAGGAAAGACCAAAAGGGAAATACCACAAAGGAAAGTACATGCAAAGTATTTTCAACTCACATAGGTATAAATCTAAAGTATGAATAGTAATACTATCATACATGATCATAGAACATCGAGTACTATTGATTCACTTAGACTCACTGAGTCACTTAGACCTACTGAGTCACTTAGATGCACTGAGTCACTTAGACCCGCTAAGTCACTTAGACCTGTTGAGTCACTTAGACCTACTGAGTCACTTAGACCCATTGAGTCACTTAGACCTGCTGAGTCACTTAGACCCGCTAAGTCACTTAGACCCGTTGAGTCACTTAGACTCGTTGATTCACTTAGACTCATAGTCATAGTCTTCTCATCACAGCCAGCCACAGGATTCCTGTAACATCCTAACCCTAGTTACCTAGAGTCAGTGCATTATTACATAACATTGGCATGATACAAGGAATCATGTCCCGAAAGACCAATTAGTTTAGTAGTCTTGGAAGTACTAGATACATACATAAGTTTTACATTACATCATGAGATAAAAACAACAAAAACATTTTGTCCCCTTTGAACACACTTATATCACTTATCCTATCCCTGCAGGTCAACCATAAAATACTTCTTCACATTCTGGGAAAAATAAAACATAGAAAAGGGTGAGCTCAGATACTCAGTAAGGATAACAATATAGCGTAAACTTTCATAAATAAGCATAAACATTTAAGGCAATGTATAAGACTAAAAAAATCCTTTTAAACTTAAACTTAAGAATAATATGGAAAATATAGAATCAAATAATGTCATTTATTTATTCACATGGATATTCTACTAGTCGAATAATCACATGCAATATCAATAGACACTTTCATAATGATGGAATGCATAACGCAAGACTTCATAACCACATAGTCAATGCCTTGTGCCAAGAATACAAATAAGATTTTGTCAAGGCCTTGTGCCAAGACACTAGTTTGTCTCATGAGACCTACTGATGCATTGAGGATCTATAGCAGGCTCCAATCGTCACTTACTAAGACCAATGCATTCCTCATATGAAAAGGTTTAAACATAACATAAACATTCGTATTAACACTAGAATACAGAATGTCAATCCTTTATCCATAAACCATGAATGGTATAAAAATAACACATCCATGGTCAAACATATCACAAAATTTTCAATACAATATGGAAGATTTGTATCATAATAAATCAACTTCAAACAGGCTTAAAATCCATCAAAGGATGTTGACATAGATGAAATCAAAACTTTTTATAGAGAAATATCTCTTTCTATTTTGAAATCATTTAACAGACATATAATTATAAAATAAAACACTTATTTTGAAAATATTCTTATAATATTGTATGGGAAGATTTGATGATGTTATAATGGTAGAAAATAGTCACACCCACTGTATAAGTTAAAAAAACATTCTTACCTTAATTTTTTCAAAAAGGTCATAGAGTACCTTGTTTGGAAAATGATGGAAAGATTCCTTTCAAACCATTTTATAAAAAGTCAAACAAGGGTATAAATAAATTTAACCCATAGTCTAGTAAATATTAAAAAAGTTTTGAAATTCATTTTTAAGAAACATGGATATGGATGATAAAAAGGTCCCAGTAGATACTTATGTAAAAACAACCTCGGATAATAAAGATATTGTGAAATTAACCCTTACCTTGTGCTTTTCCTTAGTAGATGGTATGTTAATCTCCTATATAATAGTTAAAACATTGTTATTAAATTATAAAAGAATAATATACATAAATATGATATCATATATGATCTTATAATATTTCTTTATTAATAATATTTTAGTAGTATCGTCGTTTTGGGTGTTAACTGATTTGTTTTCCTTTATATGTTTTGTTACATAAGCCATGTTTGTTATGGATAGAATGTATTTTATTTATATCCAGAATTATATTTAGTTATTAAACATTATTTTTAATCATCAAATGAAAATTATTCTTTAATGGTTATGATGGGGAAATGAATCTCATTGTGTTTGTGGAGACGGTAATCCCTATGTACGCACGAGCGACAATATCATTATTTTGATATTAAAATCATATATAATTAAATGGTATATCACATATAAAGAATAATTATCATGTTATATTTATTATTTCCATCGGTTATTCTCATTATTATACCCATCTAAATAATGAAGTGTTTGAATAGCAAACTTCACCATGACGTGAAGATGGTAAGCCGCACGTACGCACGTATGGTGACTTTTTCATTTATAGGATAGATAGAATAATGAATATGGTTGTACCATTTTTATAATAAATTCAAAGTATATAGAAGATACTGGATTTATTATTTTATAATGGAAACAATAAATAAAGAGTAAGTGGAAGAATAAAAGAATTTGAAAGAGGTGATGAAATATTTACCTCTTCTTCGGGTTCTTCCTTTTGATTTGATCAAAAGGGATCTTTAGGTTGGATTTTTGACAAAAGTAATCCCTCTATAATGAAGGGAGGATAGTTGGGAGGATATATGGGTAGAGTTTGGCTGAGCCAAATGGCTTTGAAGGTGTGAATTTGAGAGAATAGGAAGTGCCCTTTTATAAGTGGGGTGAGGGGAACCTTAGGAAAAAATTGAAATATTATTTTATAATAAAATAATTTTCGGTTTATAATGGCTCCAAAATGATTTATTTCAAGGATAAGGTGGGTATAGGTAGAAAAACACTCAAACAATAGGTTTTAGACAGGTTTGGGTCACCATATTAACCTTATCTTTAAGATTTAACTCTTAGTTAAATAGTTTGTCATTTACCATGTCTCTTTGTATTTTTATATTATATGGTTAATAAAATTACTATAAACTTAAAAGAGAACCAAAGTAGGTTCATTAATTACATATATAATATTATTTAGACTCTTTGGTTAAACCTTAGATTTTTTGGAATATTATATCAACCAATAATATAGTATTTTTTTTTAAAAAAACTCAATTATGTCAATTTTGACATTATTTAATAAATGATTTTTGTTAAAGTCCTAAAAACTTTATTAATTTGAAATAAATTCATATATTCAATAATAAAATGTCATATTAACCTAGAAAATTAGTTTAATTCATCAAAAGTCTCAATTTATAGTTTTTTGGATATTTATAATATCAAATATTTTAATATTTTGTCATTAAGGTAATTACTGCATCATCATTGTGTTATAAATAAATTAAATTATTTAATGTATAAAAATTATAAATAAAATATAATCATGTAAAAAATATTTTTATATTTCAAATTAATATTTATATTTGAAGAGATAAAATATATAACCCCATATAAAAATGTTTTACTAAAAGATCCATGCTTTTGTTATTTTTGTCATTACTTTAGAATAATTAATGTAAAATGTCATTATCACTCCCAAGTGGCTCCATGGGGTCCCAAAATCGACAAAAGGATTACCATGGTTGGAAATTTATCAACCAATAGTATTAGGACACATGTTAGGGTAATTTAATATTATAATAATATTATTTTTTACTCTTATTTACCGGATTTACCCTTTAACCATGGTAAATAAAATATTTACCGAAGTAATTATTCATAATGTATAAAAATAAAAGTTACCTATTTACACAATTTGGACCTCCTGATTAAAAATATGGAATCCATTTTCCCAAATTCAAAACATAGAAGTGTCATAAATTAATTCTCGTTGTTAAAACAAAAAGCATGTTTTTAAGAAATAATAACTATCAAAAGATTGGCACTTGTTTATGTTTAGTTTAAATGTAAAATTACATAAAATGACCTAAATTATATTAAATGATAAAAATATTATCTAATGATACTTTAAAATCACTCAAATGTATAATTTAACACTATAAATTATTTCGATTAAAAAAGTTGTTTTTAATTAAAATTTAGTACTATTCATCAAAAATTGAAAGTTTTCAGAAAAGTACCAAAAATTCACTCTAAGATAATTTCGATATTCTGAATCCAAAAATTAAGTCCATTTTGAAAGATAAAATTTATAAAATTTCAAAAATTAGGTATTACTATTCATAACGGCTAGTTTGATTAGTCGCGGTGTGTTAGAATCTCAAAGTTGCGTACATCACAAGCTATTGCATTATTCAAAGGGAAGCGTACCATGGAATCTTGGGGTGTTACATTCTTCCCTCATTAAAATAACTTTTGTCCTCAAAATTTCTATAATACTACCGCACAAAAAGATTCGGGTGGTTTTTCATCATAAGTTCCTCTAGTTCCCATGTTGCCTCTTCCATCTTATGGTTTCTCCATATAAATTTTACCAGATGAGTGGTCCAATTTCTTAAAACTTGTTCTATGGTATCAATAATCTTGACAGGCTCTTCACAATAAGAGAGATCAGGTTTTAGTTCAATTTCCTTATAGGTGAGTACATGCATTGGGTCAGACGTGTATTTTCTCAACTGTGATACGTGGAACACATCATGAACTTTGGAGAGACTTGACGGCATTGAAAAATGGTATGCTACAACCCCAATTAGTTCTAGAATTTCAAAAGGTCTGATGTACTTGGGAATTAATTTACCCTTCTTACCGAATCGTATAACTCCCTTCCATGGAGATACCTTCAAGAAAACATGATCTCCTACCTAAAATTCCAAATCCTTCCTTCGGTTATCGGCATAGCTCTTCTACTTACTTTGAGCTGATTTGATGTGGGTTTGGATAACCTTAACATTTCTCATTGTTTCCTCAACAAGTTTTGGGCCTATGAGTTTTCTTTCACCAACATCATCCCAACAAGTTGGTATGAGACATCTCTTTCCATATAACGCTTCATATAGTGCCATCTGAATACTTGAATTAAAGCTATTGTTATAGAAAAATTATACCAGAGGTAAATATTGATCCCACATACCTTAAATTCAGGTGAGAAAGATATCAACATGTTTTCTAAGGTTTTAATAGTCCATTCTAATTGTCCATCAATTTGAGGGTGGTAGTCAGTGCTCAAACAAAGTTCAGTATCCAAGGCATTCTGAAGACTTTTCCAAAATCTTGAAGTAAAACGGGGATCACGATCAGAAACAATCAATAGGTGTACACCATGGAGTCTTACAATTTCATTAATATATAGTCTTGATAAACGATCAAGTGGTAAATCTTCTCTTATAGCATGAAAATGTGCTGAATTGGTAAGACGATCAACAATGAACCATATTGCGTCATTCCTTCAAGGAGTCTTTGGTAGACCCATGAAAAAGTCCATCATAATATCATCCTATTTCCACTCTGGTATGGGAAGAGGTTGCATGACTCCTCTAGGATGTTGTCTTCCAGATTTCACTTGTTGACAAACCATACATCTCGACACAAAATCAACAATATCTCTCTTCATGTTGTCCCACCAAAAACATTCTTTCAAATCTATATACATCTTGGTGCTACCAGGGTGTATAGAGAAATTGGATCTATGAGCATCATCCAAAAATTATCTTTTTAGATTAGGAATATCGGGAACACAAAGTCTCTTCCCAAATTTCAAAATCCCATCTTCATATATAAAGTCGATCAATCTCCCATCGTTCACAGCTTTAATTTTCTTTTGTAACTCCTCATCATCTATCTGAGAATTATTTATCCTTTTTAGTAAAAATGGTTTGGAAACCATTTTAAAAATTATTGATGTTCCACCTTCCATGTTTATTCCCATATTCATCTTTACTAGATCCATGAAAATAGGACCCCTTTCAACTCTCATCTTGTTCAAAACTCCATGATCCTTTCTGCTCAAATCATTTACCACCTTATTTTCTTTCCCTGGGTGGTAGTGTATAGTGAAATCATAATCCTTGAGTAGTTCAAACCATCACCTTTGCCTCATGTTGAGTTCTTTTTGTGAGAAAATATACTTGAAACTCTTGTGATCAGTATAAATTTCACTTTTTCACTATATAGATAGTGTCTCCATATCTTTAAAGAAAATATTATAGCTGTTAACTCAATATCATGAGTGGGATAGTTTTTCTCATGAATTTTTAGTTGTCGTGATTTATAAGAAATAACTCTATCATTTTTCATAAGGATAGAACAAAGTCCTTTCTTTGAAGCATCATTATAAATAACAAACCCATCGTACCTTGATGGTAGAGTCAAGATAGGATCATTGACTAATCTTATCTTTAGTTCTTCAAAACATTATTCACTCTCTTTTTTCCAAAAAAATTTAACCCCTTTACATGTGAGCTTGATTAATGGGTTAGCCAACCGAGCAAAATTCTAGACAAAATGCTGATAATAACCTGCTAAACCAATAAAACTGCATACCTTAGTTATACTCATCGGTGCTGGCCATTCTTGGATTGCCTTTGTCTTAGAAGGATCAACAGATATTCCATCCTTAGTGACAATATGGCCAAGAAAAGAAATCTTCTAAAGCCAAAATTCACACTTTCTAAATTTCCCATATAATTCATTTCTTCTAAGAGTCCTTAGGATAATGCACAAGTGATTTTCATGATCTTCATAGATTTTGGATTATACCAAGATATCATCAATAAATACCAAAAAAAATTTATCAAGATATTCCTTGAAAACTATGTTCACTTGATCCATGAAAACAGAGGGTGCATTAGTCAATCCAAAAGGCATTACTGTAAACTCGTAATGCCCGTACCTGGTTCAAAATGCTGTTTTAGGAATGTCTTCCTTATTCACACACAAATGATGATATCTAGATCTAAGTTCAATCTTTGAAAAATGTTGAGCTCCAGAAATTTGGTCGAATAAATCATCAATGTGATGTAGGGGATACTTGTTCTTTATTGTTATAGCATTGATCTCCCTATAGTCAATCCACAACCTCATAGATTTGTCTTTCATCTTAACAAAAAGGATAGGGGCTTCCCATGGAGAAACACTAGGGAGAATAAATCCCTTATTACTCAATTCCTCTAGTTGTTTCTTTAGTTCCACTAATTCCATAGTGGCCATTCTGTAAGGGATATTTGATATGGGCCTTGAACCAGGAATTCAATCAATGGAAAACTCAATTTCTCATTCTAGAATATGTCTAAGTAAATCCTCTAGAAATAAATCAATATATTCTTTCAAAATAGGTACACACTCCATTCGAACATTATTTTCCTCACCCATAATTATTTCATTCTCTTCCTCCCCAATAATTGAATTTATTAGAGCTTCCAGGGGTGGATCTAGATAAGAATCATGTGGTGACGTTTCTGCTCTAAAGATAAGGTACTCCTTATCATCATCGAAAATTGTAACCTCCTTCTTCTTACAATAAATTTTTGAATCATGCTCTGAAATACAATCCATTTCGAGTATTATATCAAATTCAATCATGGGTATGATGATGAGATCAGCAGATAAAGAACATTTATATGCCCTAATGGGAATTAATTCACAAAACTTTGTTGCAATGATACATCCCTTAGGAGTTTTGACTAAAAAATCCCTTGTTAAGTCAAATAAAAAATATCTAATTTTCTTAGAAAACTAGGAAGATATGAAACAATGCGATGATCTATAATCAAATAAAGCATTGGCTAAACTTGAGGAAACCATTAAATTACCTGCCACCACATCTTTCGGAGCTTCAACCTCAGCAGTAGTGATTGCATAATCTTGGTCTTTCTCCCTTGTCCTTTTCTGAGGTAAGTTCCCTTGGAGTATATGACATTCATTTTCATAATGTCCCTTTTCTCTAAAATTGTAGCATTCAACACTGACAACCTCTTTCTTTCCCTTGCAATCATGAGCTTGGTGGCCTTTTTCACCACACATGTAACAAACTCCCATTTCATTCAGGAAAGTACCAGGGTGTTTCTTCCCACATTTACCCGAGGATGGATATTCAACCTTTCCATTATTCCCCTTATTTCCATTTCTTGAGTGTTCAACATATCTCTTCTTCTCTTGTTTTAATTTGAAGTCGTAAGACTTAGAGAATTCCTTTTCTGTCTTGATAGTGCATGAGACAATATCTTCATATGATGAGAAGGATTATGAGACTAATCCTCGATGGATAAATGGATTTAACCCATAAAATAATTTATCAATATTACTCATTGGGTTATGTATATAATGTGTTGCATGCCTTTCTAACCTTGTAAAGTTATCCTCATACTTTGCGACATTCTCATCCTCCTTTTGCCTCAGACTCAGAAATTGTCTTTCCATATCCACTCGATGGTCACGAGGAAAGTATTTTTCTAATAAAATCTCTTTAAAATACCTCCATTCCAAGTTTGATACTTATTTATCTTCTTTTTTTTTGGATTAATGACCACCATTGATCTGTATATCCCGTGAGGTGATAAACTACCATGACAACTTTTTCCCTTTCACTCCTCCCAAAGCAAGAAATATTTTCTCTATGGAATTTATCCATTGATCAGCAACTAATGGATTTATACTCCCATTTAATGTTGGCGTTTTTTGCCTCATGAAGTGGTCTAACATTGATCCTTAGTGTTGTGGATTAGGGTGTTCCATACAGGTAAGGTTATTATTTATAACCTAAGTGAGTTGTCCCAGTATGGTGACAAGATGATTAGAACCAGTTGCGTCACCAGCTCCACTATAATTATCTTGAGTAGGATGTCAATCCCTAAATGGATTATGTGCGTTGATATGGTTTCCATTCCTTCCACTAGGCACCATCTCTAAACAATTACATATAATAGATTAGTTTATGAATCACAATTCATAATTCCAAACTTGTAAAAAACTTAACATAAATTGAAAAATTTATGGATATAATCCATAATCATAAAAAATGTTTTCTTTGAGGAGGTATATTCTCATAAATCCTTAATAATGGTTTGTAAAGAAAATTTTAATTATCCTAAGAATATCCCTCGGGAGTGTCATAACCAAGAGTACAACAAGGCCCGTTGTCGTGTACCAGGATACCCCGGGTCTAGCCCGAAACTCCTTGTCAGAGTTTTCACTCCTAGGTACATCTATGCCAGAGCTGCCTCTACCTACCCGTATCCAGACAGAGATGTATTTCTTGGAAAATACACAAAATCACTACATTGCCAAAATTTTATGAAGTTCTTCAATACCAATCCTCAAAGTCTATCTTAGGGTAATTTGCTCTAATCAGAGTTTATCTAAATCTAGTTTCCAAGGTTTGTAATAAACTTCCTCTGATACCAACTATAACAACCCGACCCTAGTTACCCAAAGTTAGTTAATTATTACATAACATTGTCATTATACAAGGAATCATGTCCCAAAAGATCAATTAGTTTAGTAGCCTTGGAAGTACTAGATACATACATAAGTTTTACATTATATCATGAGATAAAAACAACAACAACATTTTGTCCCATTTTAACACACTTATATCCCTTATACCATCCATACATGTCAACCATAAAATACTTCTTCACATCTTGGAAAAAATAAAACATAGAAATGGGTGAGCTCAGATGCTCAGTAAGGATAACAATATAGTGGAAACTTTCCTAAATAAGCATAAACATTTAAGGCAATGTATAAGACTAAAAAAAAGCCTTTTAAACTTAAACTTCATCATAATATTGAAAAGATAGAATAAAATAATTCCATTCACTTATTCACATGGATATTATACTAGTTGAATAATCATATGCAATATCAATAGCTACTTTCATAATGATGGAATGCATAATGCCAGAATTCATAACCACATAGTCAAGGCCTTGTACCAAGACTACAAATAAGATTTGGTCAAGGACTTATGACAAGACACTAGTCTGTATCATGAGACCTACTGATGCATTGATGATATATAGTGGGCTCCACCCATCACTTACTAAGTCCAATTCATTCTTCATATGAAAAGGTTTAAACATAACATAAACATTCATATTAAAACTAGAATATTAAATGTCAATACTTTATCCATAAACCATGAATGGTATAAAAATAACACATCCACAGTCAAAAATATCAAAAAACCTTCAATAAAATATGGAAGATTTGTATCATAATAAATCAACTTCAAACAAGCTTAAAATCCATCAAAGGATGTTGACATAGATGAAATCAAAATTTGTTGTAGAGAAATATCTCTTTATATTTTGAAATCATTTAACAGACATATAATTATAAAATAAAACATTTATTTTGAAAATATTCTTATAAGATTGTATGGAAAGCTTTGACGATGTTATAATGGCAGAAATAGTCACACCCACCATATAAGTTAAAAAACATTCTTATCTTAATTTTGTCAAAAAGGTCATAGATTACCTTGTTTGCAAAACGACAGAAAGATTCCTTTCAAACCATTTTATAAAAAGTCAAAAAAGGGTATAAATGAATTTAACTCATAGTCTTGTAAATAGTAAAAATGTTTTGAAATTCATTTTTAAGAAACATGTATGTGGATGATAAAGAGGTCCTAGTAGATATTTACGTAAAAACAACCTTGGATAATAAAGAGATTGTGAAATTAACCCTTACCTTGTGCTTTTCCTTAGTTGATGGTATGTTAACCTCTTGTATAATAGTTAAAACATTGTTATTAAATTATAAAAGAATAATATACATAAATATGATATCATATATGATATTATAATATTGCTTTGTTAATAATATTTTAGTAGTATCGTCATTTCGGGTGTTAACTGATTCGTTTTCCTTTATATGTTTTGTTAAATAAGCCATGTTTTTTATGGATATGATGTATTTTATTTATATCCATAATTATATTAAGTTATTAAACATTATTTTTAATCATCAAATGAAATTTTTTCTTGAATTTTTACGATGGGGAAATGAATCTCATCGCGTTCATGGTGATAGTAATCCATACGTACGAACGAGCGACTATATCATTCTTTTGATATTAAAATAGTATATAATTAGATGGTATATAATATATAAAGAATCATTATAATGTTATATTTATTATTTACATCAGTCATACTCATTATTATACCCATCAAAATAATGAAGTGTTTGAATAACAAACTTCACCACGACATGGAGACGGTAAGCCGTACGTACCCACGTATGGTGACTTTGTTATTTATAGGATGGATAGAATAATGAATATGGTTGTAAAATTTTTATAATAACTTTACAGTATATAAAATATTCTGTAGTTATTATTTTAAAATGGAAACAACAAAGAAATAGGAAGTGGTAGAAGAAAAGAACTTGAAAGAGGTGATGGAATATTTACCTCTTATTCAGGTTCTTCCTTTTGATTTGATCAAAAGGGATCCTTAGGTTGGATTTATGACCAAAGTAAGGCCTCTAGGATTAATGGAGGATATTTGGGAGGATATTGGGGTAGGGTTTGGATGAGAAAAATGGCTTTTAAGGTGTGAATTTGAGATAATTGGAAGTGCCCTTTTATAAGAGGGGTGAGGGGCACCTTTGGAAAAGATTGAAATATTATTTATTAATAAAATAATTTTCGGTTTCTAATGGCTCCAAAATGATTTATTTTGAGGATAAGGTGGGGATAGGTCTAACAACACTCAAAAAATAGGTTTTATAGAGGTTTTTGTCACCATATTAACCTTATCTTTAAGATTTAACTCTTAGTTAAATAGTTTGTCATTTACCATGTCTCTTTGTATTTTTATATTATATGGTTAATAAACTTACTATAAACTTCCTAGAGAACCCCAATAGGTTCATTAATGAAATAAATAATATTATTTAGGCCCTTTGGCTGAACCTTATATTTTTATGAATGTTATATCAACCAATAATATAGTATTTGTTTTAAAAACTCAATTATGTCAATTTTGACATTATTTAATAAATGATTTTTGTTAAATTCCTAAAAACTTATTTATTCTAACTAAATATATATATTCAATAATAAAATTTCATATTAACCTATAAAATTAGTTTAATTCATCAAAAGTCTCAATTTACATTTGTTCGGATATTTATAATATCAATTATTTTAATATTTCATCATTAAGGTAATTACTGCGTCATCATTGTGTTATAAATAAATTAAATTATTTAATGTTTAAAATTTATAAATAAAATATATTCATATAAAAAATATTTTTATATTTAAAATTAATATTTATAGTCGAATATATCAATCATATAACCCCATATAAAAATGTTTTAATAAAATATACATGCTTTTGTTATTTTTGTCTTTACTTTAGATTAATTAATGTAAAATGTCATTATCACTCTAAAGTGGCTCCATGGGGTCAAAAAATTGACCCAAGGATACCCATGTTCTAACATGTATCAACCAATAGAAATAGGACACATTTTAGGGTAATTTAATATTATTATAATATTTTTTTTGCCCTTATTTACTGGATTTACCCTTTAACCATGGTATATAAAATATTTACCGAAGTAATTATTCATAATGTCTAAAAATAAAAGTTACCTATTTACACAATTTGGAACTGCTGATTCCAAATATGGAATCCATTTTTCCAAATTCAAAACATAGAAGTGGCAGAAATTAATTTAAAATTAATTCTCGTTGTCAAAACAAAAAGCGTGTTTTTAAGAAATAACAACTATCAAAAGATTGACACTTGTTTATGTTTAGTTTAAATGTGAAATTACATAAAATGACCTAAATTATATTAAATGATAAAAATATAATATAATGATACTTTAAAACCACTCAAATGTATAATTTAACACTATAAATTATTTCGATTAAAAAAGTTGTTTTTAATTAAAATTTAGTACTATTTATCAAAAATTGAAAGTTTTTATAAAAGTACCAAAAATTCACCCCAAGCTAATATTGATATCATGAATCCAAAAATGAAGTCCATTTTGAAAGATAAAATTTATAAAATTTCAAAAATTGGTTATTACTATTCATAACTACTATTTTGATTGGTCGCGGTGTGTTAGAATCTCGAAGTTGCGTACAACGCAAGCTATTGCATTATTCAAATGGAAACGTACCGTGGAAGCTTGGGGTGTTACAATTCCCTCTTATAGCATACTTATTTTGGGAGAACTTACTACTCAAGCTAAAGGTTTTATGTCTACTCCCATGAAAACCCACTTAGAGTATCTCAAAAGTACCGCCTTGTCAAGAGGGTCCCAACGGTGCAAACAGATCATCAATCAGACATATAGTTTGAGAGTTGTGGGTGTTTTAGTAAAAAGGGGCTAGTTGGGTTTGGGTCCAGTCCGACCTAGCCCGGGTTTTGCCGACCTGAACCACTGGGTCGACCCAACCTGCCACGTCGACCCAGACCGGTGTAGCAGCTCGGCCGGGTGTATCGGCTCAGCCCGCCTATCCTGCTCGGCCCGCTGAAGCAGGTCAATTCCTACACCTAATATGCGGCGAGTGTAATGTCCCCACCTGACGAATGTGATCGACCACCATGTGACCCACCCATGAGTCCTGCTGGACTATGGTTCTCAGTCGCATGACATGACCTACCTACCTCATGACGCATCCCACCTATCATGTCCGCCTACCGGTGACCCCTGCTCGCTACCCGCGACGTCACGGTTGTCACGAGCTCTTCCATCGCCAGCCTTCGAGCCAGTGGCCTCCACTGCCACCACGGCCTGTCTAGCTGTGGCCTTCCACCAACACCATGTACCACCAATCCATGACCTTCCCTACCTGGAACTGCCATTTCCCATATCCTCCTGCTGCATGCTGATATGCTGTCGCAGTCCCGCCGGGACCGCGGATTTCCATCATTGTTGACTGTCAAGCTGGAGGCCTGGATCGTTACACCACGATGAATGAGAAGAACACAAGAATGACCAAAACATATGGATCTTGGAATTTTTAGTTTTGGCCCCAATTCATATATGTTATAATTGAAATCAGGGGTGGGGGAGATTACAACTCTAAGCATGGATCACATCAAAACATGGATAACCCCAACTCAAAATCCCGCGATCAAAACCCTCCTGCATATGAGATTGATCAATGAGTCAACCTATTCATGGGTTGATCTGCATTCTTCACTCAAACCAATGAATGAGGAAAGAAATAGATCACTTAGAAATAAACCCCTACCTGGTATTAGATAGATTGTTGGTGAAGAACAGAGCTACACTGCCATCGTTCGTCGATCCAAGATCTGTGATCTGTCATTGTTGGTGAAATCTTTTGAAGAGGAGGGGGAGTTCATTATCATTGGTGATCTTTCATTCACCAAAAAAATTCCTTCAATGCTCCATATCAAACTCCAGGATCCTCTCATAATCCCGTATCCCTATTTATCCATTAAATGAAGAAAATGTGTTTCAACATTTCTATTATGATGAGCCGCAATGTCATTATGCTGTTTCATTTATGAAATGAAACAAATGGTGCATCATTGCACTACAACAAGACATTTTGAATAAAATAAACTTTCTTAAGTTTATTTTATTTTTTCTTTAAAACGTCAAAAAATTAACTTTTACCCTCAACTTGTGCCGATCGAGGTTAGGTCCTTCCTAAGGAAAAGTCACCATTCCATATGAAACGGTGCCCTCATATTTTTAATCTGGGAAACGGTTTAGAAGTTAAGAAAAATATGCACACGTGCTATTTAAATAAAAGTTCAAACAATTATTCCAGGCACCTCGGGCCTTGAAATCACGCGTCGTCTCAGCGCTTGGTTTCAAAATAATCCATATAATTTAAAAGAAAATTTACATGGAAATTTACATTCTCCTCACCTTAGGGATTTATGTCCCCAAAATCCAAAATAAGAGCTAAACAAACAAATGGGGATACTGAGCACAAATCTGAGCCTCCTACTCTCAATTGCTCTTCTATAGATTCATGTGTTTCCACCAAATGCACACAAGAGCAATTGACCATCCATGAAGGACCCACTCCTGTCGATCCTCTATCTCCACCGAGAACTCTGCAAACATTGCCCCATCATCAATGTCCATATCACCTAAGTCGATAACATGTGATGGTTCATACACATACCTCCTTAGCTGTGACACTTGAAAGACATCATGCACCCAATGTATTTGTGTGGGAAGATCTAGGTGGTACTCCTCCTCTCCAACTCTGCTCAGAATCTGAAAAAGGGTCAACGAACCTTAGAGACAAATTTCTGCCCTGACCAAATCTCTACAATATCCATTGAGGGGATACCTGAAAGAACACATGGTCTCCCTCCTAAAACTCCAAAGGGTGCTATCTCCTATAAGCATAATATTTCTACCCACTATGTGCATTCCTCATCCTCTCCTGGATGATCTTCACCTTCTCGATGGTAGCCCATTCTAACTCTGGGCTCATGAGTACTAACTCCCATGGGTATATCTTTCATAGTGGTGACCTGCATGGTCGCCCATATAGTGCCTTGAACGGTTCTATACCAATGGTGGAGTGATATATGTTGTTGTATGCAAACTTTACCAGTGGTATGTGGTCCTCCCAACTATGACCAAAGTCCAAGATGCAAGCATGAAACATGTCCTCTAAAACCTAGATAGTACTCTCCATCTAGACATCCGTCTGGGGATAAAACTATGTGCTCAAGAACAACTAAGTCCCAAATGATTCCTTCAATACCCTCCATATTTGGGATGTAAAGCGATCATCATGGTCTGAAATGATCATCGAAGGCACCCCGTTAATCCAAACTATCTTCTAAACGTAGAGGCATCCCAAGTTCTCTACCTAACTCTACTCCCGAATGGGTAGAAAGTGGGCCGACTTAGTGAGTCGGTCTATGATCACCCAGATGGTATCGTGCCCCCTAGACATGCGTGGTAAAATTTTCATGAATTACATTGATATACCATCCCACTTCCACTCTAACACCTTAATTGGTTGATCCAAGCCTGCTGGAACCTGATGCTCTGCCTTCACTTTCTAAAAAGTGAGGTATCGAGAAACAAACTCCGCCAATACCTTATTCATCCCCAGCCACCAAAACTAACATCAGAGATCCTAGTACATATTTTCCACTCCTAGATGTACTGCCAAAGGGGAGGTGTGGAAATCCCTATAAACCTCCTCTTGCAATGTCACCGGTACAAAGGTGCTCCCCTTGAAAAGGATGATGTTCTCCCCACCTATCAAATATCCATCAGGGGTTTTCCCTATGGATAACTGAGCACATCATGTCTCATAGTTGAAATCCAGTAGTTGTGACTACCTAACTTGTTTTAAGAGTAGGGGAGTGACAACCATCGACTGAAGGTAAGCTACTCCATCACCATCCATGAAGGATATCTACATCATAGCTAACAGATCTGACGCCTCACTCAGTAACTGCAACCCAGATCTCCTACTGAGCATGTCTTCCACTACGTTCCCCTTCCTAGTAGTATAGACTATATCAATGTCCTGATCTTGGAGAAACTCTATCCATTGTTGCTACCTCATGTTTAGGTCCTTCTGGGAGAAGATATACCTGATACTTTTGTGGTTGGAGTAGATGGTAAACTACTCACCCATTAAGTAGTGCCTCCACATCTTCAAAGTAAAGACCACTGCTTCTAACTCAAGGTCATGGGTTGCATAGTTCTATTCAGGTTTCTACAACTATCATGAATAGTAGGTGATCACTACTTTCTCCTGCATCAGGACATAATCCAGTATAGTCCCTGATGCATTTAAAAACACTATATACCCAATGCCCTCCTTTGGTAGTCTTAATATGGGGGCACTCGCCAGCCTCTGCCTTAGCTCCTAGAATCACTACTGACACTTCTCCATCCACATGAAGGGCTATAACTTACGTGTCAAAGCTGATAAGGGTACTACTACCTAGGAAAATTTGGGCATGAACCTCCTGTATTATCCATCCAAACCTAAGAAACTCCTCACCTCAGTCACACTCTTGGGTGGATCCCAAGCAATCAGTGCCTCTATCTTTGCTGGATCCACTGAAATTTTAGCCTCTGAAATGACGTGTCCTAGAAAGTAGACTTCCCGAATCCAGAACTGACACTTCGAGAGATTCCCATAGAGATGGTGCTCTCAGAGTGCATCTAGGACCATCCTCAGGTGTGTCGCGTGCTCCTTATAAGACACTGAGTACACCAGGATATCATCAATGAAGACCATGATGAACCAATCAAGGTAAGGCTAGAAGATCCTGTTCATGAGTCCCATGAACACTGTTGAGAAATTGATCACACAGAATGGAATAAAAAAGAACTCATAGTGGATATACTGACATCTGAATGATTTATTTGGTAAATCCTTATCCCATACACAAAGCTGATGATAGCCAAACCTAAGGTCTATATTTAAGAACCACCTCACCCCCCTCATCTGATCGAAGAGTTCATTGATTCTTGGTAGTGGATATTTTTTCTTCGCGGTCACCTTATTCAGGAACCGTTAGTCCACACACAGTCTCAATCTCCCATATTCCTTCTTGGAAAATAGAACTGCGGACACCCAAGGTGAAACATTGGGCCTCACGAATCCCTTCATCTATAGGTCCTCAAGATATACCTTCAACTCACGAAGCTCCGCTGGAGCCATCTGATATACTGGTGTGGATATAGGTGCCATCCTGGGGTACAAGATAATGCAGAAGTAAACTTCCCTATGATGAGGTAATCCTAGAAAATCTTTAGGGAATATTTACTCATACTCGTCCACCAATGTAGAAAATTGAGGAATCCTCACATCCACCGCATCGAGGGTAAGGTTATCCAACTGGTGAGTGATCGGCTACACCCTCCTCCAATAAAGTCTATCTTATATTTCAAGCATTCCCTTTTCAACAGTAAGGAAAACCTGGTCCCATCTCTATATACACACCACACTCTGCACCTAAAACAGTCAATCTGAGCATGGAATTTGGATAACCAGTCCATATACAGAATGAAATTGTAAGGCCTTGATGATGCTACTATGAAATCCCAGATGAATCTCTATCCCCCAAGAGCAAGCTCACAATACCGATACCAGTGTGTGATCATAGAATCCCCTCCCATATGAGTCTCTAAATATAAGGATCGAGCCAACAGCTCCATCAGAATCTCTAAGCTTCTGGTAAGGAAAGAGTGACTATAACCTATGTCTATAAGAACTATAGATAAGGTTGAGAAGACACATATCATACCTCTAATAATCTCTAGAGCATCAGGATCAAAGGCCTCTATCACCTGAAGTTGGGCCCACCCCTATCCACCATCTCTCGGAGCCTGTGGTGGACCACATGGGGGTGGTGGTGGTACCTTGAACCTCCACTCACCACCTACTACTTTTCTATAACACCCCAAACATTTTATGGTATGCTTATATTAAATACATTATATTCATAGCCTATATTTCATGAAGAACTATGTCTTTTTTGAATCAAAACATTATAGGAGAAACTTATAAGCTATCCATTAAACATAAATTTTCCACTTCTATGTTTTGAATTTCAAAAAACGGTCATCTAGAGTTATGAAAAGTAAGTCATTTAGAGTCTGATAGAACCAAATTGATTTTCTTGATGAATAGTAGCATACCCATATGAATAGTAAAATGAATAGTAATATGAACCTTATAAATAGTAACTAATAATAATATTTTATTTTCTTAAGGTGATAAGATAATGCGATCTTAATTAATTTTTCAATGTGATATAGAACTAATTATACCTTTAAAATTGTTATTTTTCGAATTAACTATGATTTTATTTAAAAATTAAATAAAAAATACTTAGAAAATTATTTTCAAAAAATTTAGTTGATTTTTGAATTCTACATGTCGAAAAATGGTTAGGGTAAGTTTTTGGGATTTTTCTAAAATACATGATTTTTTCACGAATAGTAAAAATACAGTTTTGAGTTTTCGATAGTTTAATGATATCATAATGATGTAATAATTAAATATAAAAGTATGGTCGACTTGTGTACAGTAACTTATTAAATTAGGTGTCCCAAGTGGCTAAAACCATGGGCAAATAGCTTGAGCAAGTCCATGGTTTGGTAAAAACCACTAATGAGGTGTCCCTTTGAAATTATTAAAAAATTACCTCTTTTTTTCTATAAATACCCACTCATCCACTCATTTTATTTCATTAAAAATACCTCATCCTAGAATATATGATGTTTTTACCTCTCTAGGAGTCCTCCCAAGGTGTTCCTAATCCCCCAAGGTCCCATCCTTCAAGATCTAGGAGTTATTCTACCAGGTAAGAGAATCCTTCATTCTCTTCTTTAAGTCGACACTTCTTTTAGGTTAGCTATTTGAAATTACTTTCTCATATGTTGGGGTTTTATTTTATTTATTATTATTACTTTAATTTTGATTTCAATATGATGAGATACCCTTTTGTTCTCATATTTTTATTTTATGAAATTTTAAGCGACACTGTTATGCTGCCGAATTTTCATAAGGGATCTCTCAACTTTTCTTTTATTTTCAAGATCATCTCTTTTATTTTTCTCTTCTTAGATCCTCTGTACAAATGACCATGATAAACTCCAGTATCATCTATATACTTGAATTATATCATGTTAATGGAATAACCATCATCAATATTCTTACTCCCCCTTTTTATTTTTATAAGCGAAACCAACGTCCATGAGGTTCCAATTTATAACCTTTGTAGACGACGGGGTTTTGTTCTTCACTTTATCCTTCATTACTGGTCATGAGACCATTTTAATGGTTAAAAAATAATAATATATGTATTTAATCTCATTAATGTTCTGTAATCTTTACACACTCATAATGTGGAATAATAATACAAAATGAGTTCATTGTATACAAAACTGCCAAGCTAAATCCAAGATTTTATAAAAAACTTTTAACTAATGATTCATCCTAAAGTATATAACCTATAATAATTATATTATAATTTATACATATTTAATGTCAATGATAATATTTATTAACAACTCTGGATATTTATCCACATTTCAAATGAACTTCCATTCATCAAAGCAAGTAAACAAATCATGAAAACCAAGGAAGAAAATGCTTCCAAAACAATAAAATTGAATCTCTTAAAACCATCAAAAAGGCCATTAATGAACTTAATAAGGTTATAACATATCAATTACATTTTTATTAGGTTATAGAATTATTAATTAATGAATCTAAATTTGATTATTCAGGTCGTTAAGAACAATCAAGAACACCTTCGAGCATAAGGTAAGGGATCCTCTCTCTCACTTTTGTTCAAGAATCTCCCCTATGTTGTGCCCTTTTATTTTTAATTACTAATGATGGGGTATGTTTTAGAACCTCAACCATACTTCCCTTGTGACATATAAATAATGTAATACCCCTTTACCTCTCATTAATCCCTCGCAATAACACTCATTACCATGCCGAAATGTTTGTAAGGGGTTTCTCATCTCACATTCATTTCTGTGAGATTTTCATTGTTCACCACTTATTTCTTGTATGTGGTATATGTGTACTTAAATTTGATATATAATAACATTATTATATTTATATTCATGTTATTAAATGATTCATTTGAGGTTTATTAAGTTCTGGTCATATGATTCGACCAATTACATTGTTGTAAGGGATTTTGTCTCAACTACTATTTTATTGTGACTAACTTTGTATGGTGCACCTAATAATCCTTATGTGGTGTACCTAATACCAATTTGAGATCAATTTTCAATTGAAATTATATTTATATAAAATATTCATAATCTCATATCATGGATATGTTTGTTTCCTAAACCATATACCATTTTACATACGGTGTTTGTTTGGAAAGTTATTTTAATTATGGAAATATTAATGAATCTGTATACTCTACTCTATACAGATATTGAAAAGGCATATTTCTCTTGTATTGAATCAATTAATAAAGAATCATTTGGACATGTAGTGGTGGGTGGGGCCTTCTATATCCCCTCTATGCATCTGTAGGTCTCATGAGACAAATCACTTGGTGAAAAACCCTTCGAGTTTGTTTTCAAAAAATCAGACGGGTTTCTACCCATTGAACTAAACCGTTTTTATGGTATTATGGTTTCATGTACTAGATACATGAAGTCCAATTAATAATCATTATATTTATTCATTATTAGTTATTATTATTATCCATGAGGTTTTCAATATGACAAAATCTATGGATGCAGTTTCATTCTCAGTTTATTAATTGCTTTAGTTATTCATTTATCCACTATGCCATAATGATTATGTCAAATTGATTTGTACTCATGCTTCCACTATTTTTAACCCTTACTGAGCATTTGAGATCACCCCTTTAATTTTTTACTTTCAATAGGTGATAAATAGAAGATCATTTATTGAGTTCTTGTGGATGCAGTTTTTAGTTTCGTTATGTATTTTCTTTTGTAAACTTTTCCAATGTAATTTGAGTAACATCTATGTATCTAGTTTCTTCAAGACTACTAAATTGATCGTTCCTTCAGGATTTTCATTCCTTATAACCATTCCAATATCACAAGTAATGCACCGGCTCTAGCCTAGAGGGTTCGGGGTGTTATAGTTGGTATTAGAGGAAGTTTAGTAGAAAACTTGGAAACTAGAGTAGGAAATGTATAGTAGGGAACAAAGACATAAGGTAATATTTGGGGATAAAAATACAAGAACGTCCTGGTATTTTGGTAAGGAATAGATTATGTGGGTATTTCAAGAAATACATCCTAGTCTGGATACGAGTAGGTAGAGGCAGATCTGGCATAGATGTATCTAGGGGTAAAACCCGAAAACACCGCTTTGAGCTAGACTAGAATGGAAACTGGTGCATGACAATTAGTCTTGATACACTCTTGGTTATGAAAATCCTATGGGATATGCTTAGGATAATTCATATTTTCTTTACAATCTATTATGAAGGAGTTTAATGTAAATTTTTCCTCAGAGGAACCATGCTTATAAGATTAGCTATGCATATAATTTCAATCTATATTGAGTTACTTTATATTTGAGATTCATAAACTAACCTAGTGTATCCCATTATTTAGAAATGGAATATAATGGAAGAAGGGGAATCAATACTCATGGGCAGGGTAGGGATATCTTTACTAAGCAAGTCAACATAGTCAACGTTGGAGCGGATCAGATCATGACCATATTGGGGAAACTTACTCAAGTTGTAATGAATAACCATTCCACACCTGTGTTGGATCCTTTCATGTGACAGAAGCCCCTATATTTCAATGGGACTAATAATCTAGTGGTATCTGAGAAATGGATCAAGTCCCTTGAAAAGATATTCATGGTGTTAAGATTCAATGAAAATGAAAATGTAGTATTGGCGGTATATTGTCTCAAGGGAGACACTGATCAATGGTGGTCCCTGATTCAAAATACCATGGAGGAAGAAGAAATAGAAGATATGGAATGGGGGACTTTTAAGGAAATATTCTTCGAAAAATATTTCCCTCATGAGCAATGAACCGAAATGAAGAGGAAGTTACTTGGATTAAAACAAAGGGAAGAATACAGTGTTGTAGAGTATGAGGCTACCTTTACAAGGCTGTCCAGGTATGCCGTAGATTACACACGTGACTCAACAGACAAGATTGATCATTTCTTTCAAGGTCTTAAGCCAGGTATTTGAAGGACACTGTCTTCTCAATCATTTTTATCATATGATGAAATTGTATCAAGTGCCATCAAAATAAAGAGGGAATTTGATAGATCAAATCTTTTCAAAGGAAACCAAGATAAGAAGCGATACTCTGATAACAAAGGAGAAGGATAAGCACCAAAGAAGAGCAAGGGAACAAAGCTATTCCCATTATGTGAGAACTGTGGAAAGAATCATCTCAGGAAATGATTGAAAGGCATGGGAGTCTGATATAATTGTGGATAAAAGGTCCATCGATCTGATGAATGCAATGGGAAGAAACAATTCAATGATATTCAATGCAACAATTGTGGAGAGATGGGACACTATGCAAATGAGTATCCTAAGCGTCAAGGAAACTCGACTCAGAAAAGTCCAAGAGAACAAGGGAGAGCCTTTGCGATTACAACCGTGAAGGTTGAAGTTTCTAATGACGTGGTGGAAGGTACTTTAATTGTTTCCTCAAACTTAGCCAACACTTTATTTGATTCCAGGTCATTGCATTCATTTATATCTTCCCATTTTGCCAAGAAAATTAGATATGTCCAATTTGATTTAATAAAGGATTTGTCAGTCAAAACTCCTAGGGGATGTATCATTTCAACCAAGGCAGTCGACTAGTCCCCCTCCAGACACCAAAATGTGCTCTAGTTGATAACCTTATCATCATAACAATGACTGAATTTGATATAATCATCGGTATAGATTGGCTGTCAAATTATGATGCCAAGATTTATTGTAAGAATAAGGAAGTTACAATTTTTGAAAATGGTGTAGAATCCCTTGTCTTTAGGGAAAAAACTTCACCACCTGATTCTTATCTAGAACCACCCCCAACAGCTCTACTGAATACAATACTTGGAGAGAAAGATAAACCAATATCTATGGGCAAGGAAAGAAATCTTCAAATTGAAGATGTGATCATAGTGAAAGAGTACATTGATGTATTTCCAGAGGATTTACCTGGACATCCTCTAGAGTGGGAAGTTGATTTCTCTATTTATTTAATTCCTAATGCAAGACCTATATCAAAGACTCCTTATAGAATGACCACTGTAGAATTAGTAGAGCTAAAGAAACTACTAAAGGATTTGAGTGAAAAAGGATTTATTTGACCTAGTTTTTCTCCATGGGGATCCCTTGTCCTATTTTTCAAGAAGAAAGATGGATCCATGAGGCTTTGCATTGATTATGGGGAAATCAATGCTATTACAATAAAGAATAAGTATCCTCTACCCCGGATTGATGATTTTTTTGACCAACTTCATGGATCTCAATACTTTTCGAAGATTGACCTTTGATCTGGATATCATCAGTTGCATGTGAGGAAGGAAGATATTCCTAAGACAACATTTCAAACCAGGTATGGGCATTACGAGTTTACAGTGATGAGTTTTGGACTGACAAATGCACCCTTTGTTTTCATGAATTTAATGAATAGAGTTTTCAAGGAATACCTTGATAACTTTGTTGTGGTATTCATCGATGATATCCTCATATAATCAAAAATCTATGAATACCATGAGAATCACTAGAAGGTTATTCTAAGAACTCTTAGAAGAAATAAATTATATGGGAAGTTTATCAAGTACGAATTCTGGCTTCAATCAGTTTTTTTTCTGGGCCATATTATCTCTAAGGATATAATCTTAGTTGATCCTACAAAGATAAATGCAATCCAAGATTATCCCACTCCAACAAACATAACTGAAGTATGCAATTTTATTGGATTAGTAGGTTATTATCAGTGTTTCGTTCAGAATTTTTCCCGACTGAATAATCTGCTAACCAAGCTCACACGTAAAGGAGTTAAGTTTGTGTGGACAAAAGAATGTACAGAATGCTTCGATGAATTGAAAAGAAGATTGGTCAATGCTCCAATTTTGACTCTTCCATATGGAAGTAATGGATTTGTAATATACAGTGATGCATCAAAGAATGGATTAGGTTGTGTCCTATGAAAAATGATAAAGTCATTTCTTATGCATCAAGACAGTTGAAGACTCATGATAAAAATTATCCAAATCATGATCTTGATTTATCAGTTGTAATATTTACTCTGAAAAATATGGAATCATTATCTCTATGGAGAGAAATGTGAGATTTATATGAACCACAAGAGTTTGAAATATATTTTCACACAAAAAGAACTCAACATGAGGCAGTGAAGATGGCTCGAGTTACTCAAATATTATGATTGTTCAATACACTACCACCTAGGAAAGGTGAATAAGGTGACAGATGTATTAAGTAGGAAATATCATGGCCTTCTGACTCAAATGAGGATTGAAAGAGATCCTATGTTCACGAATCTACTGAAAATGTATATGGGAATTGTTAAGGAAGGGGAAACATCACTCCTCTTTCAAATGATTGTTAAACCATATTTACTAGAGAAGATAAAAATTTCTCAATCTGATGATGAGAATCTTCATAAGAAAATTAATGCAGTCAAGGATGGGAGACTGGCTGACTTCAGGTATGAAGAAGGAGTTCTGAAATTTGGGAAGAGGTTATGTGTTCCATCATTTCCTGAGCTAAAAAGGGAACTATTAGACAATGCTCATAGCTCAAATTTCTCTATACATTTGAGTAACATCAAGATGTATAGAGATCTGAAGGAATATTTTTGGTGGGATAATATGAAGCGAGAAATTTCTAAATACGTGTCAAGGTGTCTAGTTTGTCAACAAGTGAAGGTGAAGAGACAACATCCCAAAGGAGTGATGAAACCTCCACCTATTACTATGTGGAAGTGGGATAACATTATGATGTATTTTGTCACCAAACTACTGAGGACACCTAGAAGGAATGATGCAATATGGGTAATTGTTGATCGTCTCACTAAATCAGCACATTTCCTTCTAATAAGAGAGGATTTACCACTTGAGTGCCTAGAAATACGTTATATTAATGAAGTTGTGAGACTTCATGGTGCACCTATATCAATTGTCTCTGATCGAGATCCCCGGTTTACATCAAAATTCTAGAAAAGTCTCCATAAGGCTTTGAATACTGAGCTTTATATGAGTACCGCATATCACCCCCAAACTGACGGACAATCTAAAAGGACTATTCAAACTCTAGAAGATAAGTTGTGGTCATTTTCTCTTGACTTACAAGGTATGTGGGATAAATAATTGCCTTTGGTGGAATTTCCATACAACAATAGTTTCTATTCTAATATTCAAATGGATCCATATGAAGCATTATATAGAAAGAGATGTCGAACTCCAACTTGTTGGGATGAAGTTGGTGAGAGGAAACTTATAGGCCCAGAACTAATTAAAGAGACCACAAAAAAGGCGAATAAAATACAAGACCATATTAAAGTATCCCAAAGTAGGCAGAAGATTTATGCTGACAACTAGAGAAAGGACTTGGAATTCCAAGTGGGAGATCATGTATTTATGAAAGTATCTCCATGGAAGGGTGTCTTGAGGTTCGGTAAGAAAGGGAAAATGAGCCCCATGTACATCAGACCATTAGAAATTATGGAAAGAATCAGAGTTGTAGCTTACCATTTAGCGATGCTGCCAAATCTCTCTAGAGTTCATGATGTGTTCCAAGTATCATTATTAAAGAAGCACATGCCAGACCCAACGCATCTACTCACATATGAAGAAATAGAACTGGAACCTGATTTTTCATACTATGAAAATCCTATCAGGATTCTTGACACAAGGGATTAGGTATTGAGAAATAGAACAAATCATCAAGTAAAGGTTCTTTGGAGAAACCAGAATATGGAGAAAGCAACATGGGAACCAGAGGATTTCAGGATGAAGAACCACCCACATCTTTTTGGTGGGCTTTATACATAAAATTTCGAGGAAAAAATTTCCGAAGGAGGGAATAATATAACACCCCAAACATTTTATGGTATGCCTCTATTAAATACATTCTATTCATAGCATATATTGCATGAAGCACTATGTATTTTTTGAATCAAAACATTATAGGATAAACTTATAAGCTATCCATTAAACATAAATTTTCCACTTCTATATTTTGAATTTCAAAAAACGGTCATCTAGAGTTGTGACCAGTAAGTCATTTGGAGTCTAATAGAACCAACTTGATTTTCTTGATGAATAGTAACATACCCTTATTAATAGTAAAATGAATAGTAATATGAAACTTATAAATAGTAACTAATAATAATATTTTATTTTCTTAAGGTAATAAGATAATGCGATCTTAATTAATTTTTCAATGTGATATAGAACTAATTATACCTTTAAAATTGTTATTTTTTGAATTAACTATGATTTTTTAAAAAATTAAATTAAAAATACTTAGAAAATTATTTTCAAAAAATGGAGTTCATTTTTGAATTCTACACGTCGAAAAATGGTTAGGGTAATTTTTTGGGATTTTTCTAAAATAGATGAATTTTTCATGAATAGTAAAAATACAGTTTTGAGTTTTCGGTAGTTTAATGACATCATAATGATGTAATAATTAAATATAAAATTATGGTTGACTTGTGTACAGTAACTTATGAAATGAGGTTTCCCAAGTGGCTAAAACCATGGGCAAATACCATGGGCAAACCCATGGTTTGGCAAAAACCACTAATGAGGTGTCCCTTTGAAATTGTTAAAAAATTACCTCTCTTTTTCTATAAATACCCACTCATCCATTCGTTTTATTTCATTCCAAAATCCCTCATCCTCAAATATTTGATGGTTTTACCTCTCTAGTATTCCTCCCAAGGTGTTCATAATCCCCCAAGGTCCCATCCTTCAAGATCTAGGAGTTATTCTACTAGGTAAGGGAATCCTTCATTCTCTTCTTTAAGTCGACACCTCTTTTATGTCAGCTATTTGAAATTCCTTTCTCATATGTTGGGGTTTAATTTTATTTATTATTATTAATTTACTTTTTATTTCAATATGATGAGATACCCTTTTGTTCTCATCATTTTATTTTATAAAATTTTAAGCGACGCTGTTAGGCTGCCGAATTTTCATAAGGGATCTCTCAACTTTTCTTTTATTTTCAAGATCATCTCTTTTCTTTTTCTATTCTCACCTCCTCTATCCAAATGACCATGATAAACTCTAGTATCATCTATATACTAGAATTATATCATGTTAATGGAATAACCATCATCAATATTCTTACTCCCCCTTTTTATTTTTATAAGCGAAACCAACGTCCATGAGGTTCCAATTTATTACCTTTGTGGACGATGGAGTTTTGTTCTTCACATTCTCCTTAATTACTGGTCATGAAACCATTTTAATGTTTGAACCAAATCATAATATATGTATTTCATCTCATTAATGTTCTTTAATCTTTACACACTCATAATATGGAATAATAATACAAAACAAGTTCATTGTATACAAAACTGCCAAGCTAAATCCAAGCGTTTATCAAAAACTTTTAACTAATGATTCATCCTAAATTATATAACCTATAATCATTATAATATCATTTATATATATTTAGTTTCACTAATAATATATATTATCAACTTTTTATATTTATCCACATTTCAAATAAACTTCCATTCATGAAATCAAGTAAACAAATCATGAAAACCAAGGAAGAAAATGCTTCCAAAACAATAAAATTGAATCTCTTAAACCCATCAAAAAGGCTATTAATGAACTTAATAAGGTTATAACATATCAATTAAATGTTTATTAGGTTATGTAATTATTAATTAATTAATTTAAATTTGATTATTCAGGTCGTTAAGAACAATCAAGAACACCTTCGAGCATAAGGTAAGGGATCCTCTCTCTCACTTTTGTTCAAGAATATCCCCTATGTTGTGCCGTTTTATTTTTAATTACTAATGATGGGGTATGTTTTCTCAACTCCCCCATACTTCCCTTGCAACATATAAATAATGTAATACCACTTTACCTCCCATTAATCCCTCGTAATAACACTCGTTACCATGCCGAAATGTTTGTAAGGGGTTTCTCATCTCACTTTCATTTCTGTGAGATTTTCATTGTTCGCCACTTATTTCTTGTATGTGGTATATGTGTACTGAAATTTGATATATAATAACATGATTCTATTTATATTCATGTTATTCAATGATTCATTTGAGGTTTATTAAGTTCTGTTCATATGATTCGACCGATTATATTGTTGTAAGGGACTTTGTCTCAACTACTATTTTGTTGTGACTAACTTTGTATGGCGCACCTAATAATCCTTATGTGGTGTACCTACTACCCATTTGAGATAAATTTTCAATTGAAATTATATTTATATAAAATATCCATAATCTCGTATCATGGATATGTTTGTTGTCTAAACCGTATACCATTTTACATACGGTGTTTGTTTGGAAAGTTATTTTAATTATGGAAATATTGATGAATCTGTATACTCTACTCTATACAGATATTGAAAAGGCATATTTCTCTTGTATTGAATCAATTTATAAAGAATGATTTGGACATGAAGTGGTGTGTGGGGCCTGCTATATCCCCTTGATGCATCGGTAGGTCTCATGAGACAAATCAGTTGGCGACAAACCCTTCGAGTTTGTTTTTAAAAAATCAGACGGGTTTCTACCCATAGAACTAAACCGTTTTTACGGTATTATGGTTTCATGTGACAGATACATGACATCCAATTAATAATCATTCTCTTTATTCATTATCAGTTATTATTATTATCCATGAGGTTTTCAATATAATAAATCTATGGATGCAGTTTCATTCTCAATTTATTAATGGATTTAGTTATTCATTTATTCACTATGCCATGATGATTATGTCAGATTTATTGTGATTCGATTATTATTGTACTCATGATTCTACTATTTATAACCCTTACTGAGCATTTGAGCTCACCCCTTTCATTGTTTACTTTCAACAGGTGACAAATAGGAGATCGTTTATTGAGTTCTTGTGGATGCAGTTTTTAGTTTCGTTATGTATTGTATTTTGTAAACTTTTCCAATGTAATTTGAGTAACATCTATGTATCTAGTTTCTTCAAGAATACTAAACTAATTATTCCTTTAGTATTTTCATTCCGTCTAACCATTCCAATATAAAAAGTAATGCATCGACTCCAGCCTAGAGGGGTTAGGGTGTTACATTTTCCTACTCCCCTTCCACGTTCGCCACCCTGCACACCACCCTGCTTAACCCTCTACCTCCGCCTTGGCAGTCCCTCGACCGTCTGCCGACTGTCTGTGTGGAAAGCTGGGCAATCACAAGCCATGTTCCCCTGACCACCGCATGAGTAGAACACCATTATCTTTTTATAACTCCCTATTCTCTGGGATCCTCACACCACTGACCCTATGTCTTGGAGTCTTCCCCTAGAAGGCTTGACCCGCTTGGGTCCCTACGTCTGCTTTATGCTACCCACTACTGAAGACTCCACCACTTGGTGTCTACTGGTAGCTCCTGCTGTAGGTGCATACCATGCTAGGAAACTCTCCACAAATAGAGCTTTCTCCCACACTGATTAGAAAATAAAAACACATTTTATAATTAAATTTTATTGGGATTAAAAGTTCATTTTTGATCATATGGGCCTGAGTTAGTACATTTTAATTTTAAACATCCACTCTCATCAATTGTGCACTTCATGCCTAATGTACACCAATTTAGGCCCAATGACTCATCTGATTTTATTGAATGTAATTATTCATGTTTTAATATTATATTTTTGGAAATGTATCTTCACTTCAAATTTAAATGTTTCTCATTCAGGGAGCAAGGAAAGATTCATAAAGGATGATGAAGATATTTGGTGATGAAAGGAGACAATTCTGGTGAAGGCAGATTGGACATCAACCCACTGTTGAGGATGTGGGTCCCACAATACTGGACCAATGAAGCCCAAACTTCTTGTGATGATAGAATACATACAGGGAAACAAATCATTCTTCAGGCCAAAGTGCTAATTCGGTCTCCATGATGGTGATCAAGGCAGCCCAAATGGAAGATCAGAATCTGGGCCAGAATCTGCAGCCCAGAATGTCAGCCCAATGAACCTTCCATATCTCCCGAACCACAAATTAAATTGGGCTGATATTTTACAGGCGGTTAGAAGACATCCGGGGATTCATTTTTGTCTTCTATTTCCCACTCCAAATCGGCCATCTAGAAGGACTTTGAAGCGGATCTGTCAAGTGGATGCAAGCTGGATGCCATCTCGGGTCAAGGGTGGAGAAGTCTCCTCTCCACCTACTTTCCACCACCTATGCCTACCCTCATTGATTGGGATGACTTGGACTGTTGGAGCTCGGCCTAAGGATCCAAATTTGCCTATTTAAGGCAGTGGTGGTGAGGAGGAACTCATACCTTCTTTCATGTAATGTTATTATGCTCAATTTTCGTTGTAATGCTTTCATTTTCCCCACGTAAGTTTCTTTTTGTATTTCTAAGTTCTTAATCCAATTCCTTCTATTCTCTTCTTCCAATTTCTAAACTTAAATCTCTAAAATCACAAAATCACAGTGATAACTTTGTGTGTTGGTGATATAGTTCACACATAGGTGTGAATTCCATTCACACACACGGAGGAGTGCTCGTTATTTCCGCGGTTTTAATCTCTTCAATTCAATTCTTGTAAGCCGTCTTCCGCCCACCATTGATAGTATATCATCAATGGAGGGATAAACCTTTAATGGGTTGATCTTAGGAAGATTCCAAGGCTGGATTGAATGTTATTTAATGCACTAATTTTTGTTAATTGGTTAAATAATTCAAGACTTCCATTCTTCAATTATTTTCGCTCCTCATCTTCATTGTGTTTGAGAAAGCTAATTCCAATTACTAAATTGACCATATACCTTGGAGAGATCATGAATATGGTTATCTAAGTGTTTTGGTGACTATTAATTGAGTTTATTTAGTATCTAACCAGAAAATGATGAAGGTAGTGTTATTTTGAAGAATGGATTCATCAAGAATTAGTAAAACCAAAAATTTGTCTAAAGAAATAAAATGCATTCAATCCACCCAAGCGTAACCCTAAGATCAACCCATTTCATTATAATTGAACTCAACTAAGCTTATTAGTCTTCTCCCAAAACACTTAAAAACAAATCCAATTTGGCCACTTCATAGCCAAAAATCCATCCCTTAGGTTGTGTATCTTAGGTATCTTCTTAGGTCTCTGTGGAATCGACAACCCAAGCTACACTACAAGGACCGTTCTACCCTTCTTCTCTTGGGTAAATTTGGGCGTGAACCAAATTTTGACGCCGTTTCCGGGGACCAAGTAAGTACCTTAGATTCAAAAAAACCTTCTTTCCTCACCTCCATTCTTCCACTCTCACCCAAGATCTCTTATCTTGCCCCTTTCTCGCTTTTTTTTTGGGTGCATGTCCGCCTACACCCGTGATTTCTCAAACAGACTAGTTAGGGTGGAAAGTCCTAGGATAGGGGAGTCAAGTGCACCTAAGGGATTGTTTAAATCAGATCCAAATATTCTTGAAACCCCAAAGTCAGAACTTGAAACAAGTCCAATGGAGGGTCATCCACAAAATCAAATTGTAAACCCTGGGGGGAATCAAATGGGAAACCAAAACCAAGAAGCTCCAAACTTAGGGAATGTAGTTGATCAAACCATGAACGACTACCTCACTCCAGCTTGGACCAATGCCCCCTCATGCATTAGACACAATTCCATAGGATACACCAACTACATATTCAAACCCCATGTCCTAAACCACCTTCCAACCTTTCATGGGATGGAGTCAGAAATGCCATACCTTCATGTCAAAGAGTTCAATGACATTGTTGAAACCATGTGTCCCCCACATCAACTAGAATCCGCTAAGATGAGGCTATTTCCTTTTTCATTAAAGGATCAAGCTAAAAATTGGCTAAACAACTTGCGACCTGAATCAATCCACTCTTGGGACCAACTGCAAAGAGAATTCTACAAAAAATACTTCCCTCATCACAAAACAATTGCACTTAAAAAGAGCATCCAAAACTTTTTTGAAAAAGAGGGAGAGTCATTTTATGAAACATGGGAGAGGTTCAAAGACACCCTAAACATGGTTCCACACCATGGGTTTTCCATACCTGAACAAGTGAGAATTTTCTATGAAGGGTTGGGTCCGGGTAATAAACAATTCATTGACATGATGTGTAATGGAACTTTTAAAAACAAGGCCCCAAATGATGCTTACGAGTATCTGGAAAGTCTGGATGAACAAAACCAAACTTGGGGAACTTAACCTTATTCTGAAAAGCCACAAAGAACCACTGGAATTCATACACTTAGAGAAGAGGAAATCCTTAGAGCTAAACTCGCAGCACTCTCTAGGAAGGTTGAAGAGATAGACCTTAGGAAAGTCCATGAAATCCAAAATGTAGACCTTGTTTGCACAATTTATGAAAAACATGACCATAAAACAGAAAACTGCCCAACCATTCCATCCATCAAGGATGTTCTTCTAGGAGGACCCCCAACGGAAGTCAATGCCCTAAACTTTCAAAAGCCCCAATACAAAAACACCTTCAATCCAAGGTACAATGACCACCCAGGCTTCCGATGGAAGGATAACCAACAACATAGCCAACCACAAGGGCAAAATCCTTACCCTCAACAGAACTACCAAACCCATAATCAGTTTCAAACCCAACCTATCCAATACCAATAGCCACTGGTCCATTTTCAACAAACCATTCCACCTTCAAAATATCCCCCAGGGATAAACCAATCTTCTCAAGCACCAACCCAAAATGTTCCACAAATCCTACTAGAACAACTTTGCAAACAAATGGAAAGGATGAACTCGGAAGTCTCTTCCCTTAAAAAATAACTTCAAACAATCAAAATCGGGAAGGCACCCATGCCTACCCAAGCCATTCCACAACAAAAAACAAGGGGAGAGTCAAGTTGCACTCAATCAAATCATGAACAATTGAAAGCAGTGACAGTCTTAAGAAGTGGGAAATCAATTGAAAAACCTGAACAAACCATTTCAGAACTATTAAAAGATTCAACATCACTTAAAAATGATGAAGAACAACCCACAGATTCTAAAAAAACCAATGAGAATGAGAAGGAAACACAACCACACCAAACACTCAAACAACCTGCTCCCTTCCCTCAACGCATGAGGGGGAAATCCAAGCCTGAACTGAGTGAAACCTTGAGAGAAATCTTCTCTCAAGTCAAGATGAACATTCCACTCCTTGATGCAATACAAACCATACCAGCCTACTCAAAGTACCTTAAGGACTTGTGCACTTTTAAAAGGAAATTTTTACGTAAAAACCAAGTCCTTTTGGCTGCTAATGTGAGTACCACCATTCAAGGGACCATTCCTCCAAAGATGAAAGACCCGGGTTGCCCTTACATCAATGTTGAACTAGGAGAGAAAAAAGTTGTCAAGGCCTTGTGTGACCTAGGTGCCAGTGTAAACCTCATTCCTTATGCCATGTATTGTCAGTTAGGGCTCGAAGAACTCCAACCCACATCTGTCACTCTTCAACTCGCTGATCGCAGTGTTCGGGTTCCTAAGGGGATCTTAAAGGATGTTTTAGTGAAAGTTGAGAATTTCATTAACCCTGCTGACTTCATTGTCCTTGACAATCATCCAAGCTTAGGTCCTAGGGAGCAAACTCCAATCATCCTTGGTCGTACTTTCCTTGCAACAATCAACTCTGTTATCCGAGTCTGAAATGGGAACATGACCATCACCTTTGGGAACATGAGTCTAGACTTGAACATCTATAATGCAAGCTCACAAATAGGAGATGACGAGGAAATTCATGAAGTAAACATGTTAGGAAGCATTGAAAACGAATCCATAGATTATCAAGAAATATTTTATGGATGTTTAAGTCAGGATGAGATTGATTTCCTTTGTTCACATGAAGGAAGTTTATCTCCTTGGCTCGAATCATTTTCAAATTGCTCCTATGATGATGTCTTAGGACCAACAATCAGTGAAACCTTTCAGGAAACCACATTCATGGAGACAACTCAAACTCCCTTCCCTAACCCAGGTCAATACAATTTTGTGGCTGAAACTTATACACATGGGGAATCAATTCAATCTGAAAATCTAGGAAACAAATTTGATCTTGATCCAATGCCCCAATCTTCTACTGAAATTCTGAACCAACCTGATCTTGAATTGAAGAAACTTCCTACTTCCCTCAAGTATGCCTTCCTAGGGGAAAATCAAACACATCCTATAGTCATATCTTCTTCTCTTGAAGTCAATCATGAGGGGATGCTTCTATATGTCCTTAGGAAACACAAGAAAGCCATTGGTTGGACCCTGTCTGATATTCCTGGGATTAGCCCACTTATTGGAACTCATAGGATTACTCTTGAATCTGAATCCAAACCATGTCGTCAACCTCAGAGGAGACTCAATCCAAATCTTATGGATGTGGTAAGGAAAGAACTTCTTAAGTTGTTGAAAGCTGGTATCATATACCCCATAGCTGAGAGTGAGTGGGTAAGCCCAATTCAAGTTGTCCCAAAGAAAGTTGGAATCACTGTGATCACTAATAAGGATGGGAAAATTCTTCCAACTAGGGTGAGTAGTGGCCGGAGAGTCTGTATTGACTATAGGAAGCTCAACTCTTGTACCAAGAAGGACCATTTTCCCTTTCCCTTTATTGATCAAGTCCTCGAGCGAGTGGCGGGTCATCAATTCTATTGCTTCCTAGATGGGTACTCAGGGTACAATCAAATCGAGGTCTCCTTGGAGGATCAAGGGAAGACAACCTTCACCTGTCCATTCAGCACCTTTGCCTTCAAATGCATGCCGTTCGGGTTATGCAATGCCCCTGGAACCTTCCAGCGGTGCATGATGGGAATCTTCTCAGATATGGTAGGGGATTTTCTAGAGGTCTTCATGGATGACTTCTCTGTCTTTGGGGATACATTTGAGGGATGTCTTAGGAATGTGGAGAGAGTTTTGTCAAGATGTGAAGAAAAGAATCTGGTCCTAAACTGGGAAAAATGCCATTTCATGGTAAAAGAGGGGTTAGTCCTTGGCCATATAGTCTCGGGTAGGGGAATTGAAGTTGATAAAGCAAAGGTTGACATCATTCGTCACCTTCCATCACCCAGAACTGTTAAGGAAGTGAGGTCCTTCTTAGGACATACTGGTTTCTATAGAAGATTCATTAAGGACTTTAGTTCAATCTCTCGCCCTCTTTGTGCTCTCCTAGTAAAGGATGCTCCATTTGTTTGGACAGAAAGCTGTGAGGGTTCATTTTCAACCCTTAAATCCGCTCTCACCTCTCCTCCCATTATGAAATCTCCAAACTGGGACCTTCCTTTCGAACTCATGTGTGATGCCAGT
Source organism: Viscum album (assembly GCA_963277665.1). Lineage (NCBI taxonomy): Eukaryota > Viridiplantae > Streptophyta > Magnoliopsida > Santalales > Viscaceae > Viscum > Viscum album. The sequence continues at coordinate 1,814,429,006 of OY728151.1, read as the reverse complement.
GACTTTGCTGTAGGAGCTGTGTTAGGACAACGGTGTGATAAAACTCCATATGTCATTTCTTATGCAAGCAAATCCTTAAATGATGCCCAAATCAATTACACCACCACTGAAAAGGAGTTACTTGCTGTTGTGTTTGCCTTAGAGAAATTCAGGTCCTACCTCTTAGGATCACCCATCATTGTATTCACCGACCATTAAGCTCTAAAATATCTCTTCCAAAAACAAGATTCCAAGGCTAGATTGATTAGGTGGGTCCTTCTTCTTCAAGAGTTCGATTTAACCATTAAGGATAAAAAAGGTGTTGAGAATGTTGTAGCTGATCACCTCTCTAGGTTGGAATTCAAAGACAACTCACATCACCTTTCTGTGTCTGATTCATTTCCCGATGAGAACCTCTATTCTGTGAGTGATTGCCCTTGGTATGCTGACATAGCCAACTTCTTAGTTTCAGGGGTCATTCCAAAATTCTTAGGGACCCAAGCTAGAAGAAAATTTCTTTCTGATGTCAAGCATTATGTGTTTGATGATCCATACCTCTATAAGTTCTGTCCTGACCAAGTCATTAGGAGGTGTGTGCCAGAATCCGAACAAGAGTCCATCCTAATGTTCTATCATAGTGAGGCTTGTGGAGGTCACTTTTCCTCTAAGAAAACTTCTGCCAAGGTTCTTCAATGTGGTCTCTTTTGGCCCACCCTCTCAAGGGACTCCTACACATTTTGTCAAAGCTGTCCTAGGTGTCAACAAGTAGGGTCCATCACAAAAAGGAATCAAATGCCTCTCACTCCAATATTAGTGGTTGAAATCTTTGACTGTTGGGGAATTGATTTCATGGGTCCCTTCCCAAACTCTAGGGGATATCTTTACATTCTCTTGTCTTTCGATTATGTCTCAAAATGGGTTGAGGCCATTCCTACAAAATCAAATGACCATCAAACTGTGATTAGATTCCTTAAAGAAAACATCTTCTCTAGATTTGGGATTCCTAGGGCTATCATTAGTGATCGTGGAACTCATTTCTTCAATCGCCCATTCTCATCACTCATGGAGAGGTATGGAATTTCTCACAAAGTGTCCACCGCTTACCACCCATAAACCAATGGTCAAGATGAGTTAGCCAATTGAGAAATCAAACAAATTCTTGAGAAAACTGTTAATCCATCTAGGAAAGATTGGTCGAGCAAACTCTTAGATGCTCTTTGGGCATATCGAACAACATTTAAAACTATCCTAGGAATGTCCCCATATAGGTTGGTTTATGGTAAAGCATGCCATTTGCCAGTGGAGATTGAGCATAAGGACTTTTGGGCAATCAAAAAAATGAAATTTGACATTTCTTTGGCCGGAATAAAGAGGAAATTGGATCTAAACGAGCTTGAGGAACTTAGGATGGAGGCTTATGAAAATTCAAGGATCAATAAATCTAGAGTTCAAGCCTACCAGTCTAGGAATCTTAAAACTAAACACATTGAACCAGGGAAACCTGTGCTTTAGTATAGTTCTAAACTTCATTTGCACCCGGGAAAGTTGAGGTCTAGATGGTCCGGTCCATACATAGTGCATAAGGTGTACCCCCATGGGGCTGTTGAAATTCAAGATCCCACCAATGGTCAAATATTTAAAGTTAATGGTCATAGAGTCAAACCATTCATAGAACCATTCCAAAAACATGAAGTTGATGAAGACCTGAGTGAACCTACCTTTGATGAAAAAAAAACAACAATTAATCAATAAGGGGTTTAAGTCGAGCTAATGACGTTAAAAAAAGCATTGAATGGGAGGCAACCCATGATTTTTAAATTTACAATCACCTTATTGTTTTAATCAATTTTTTTTAGCAAAACAATTTGATATAATTTTACCTCATATTGTTGACCTGTTCTTCTCTTATGAGTATGGATGGGTATGAAAGGGGTGTCACGCGGTGTGATCCCTGAGTATTATCTTACCCAGAAATTAAAAAGAAGACAATGTATCAACAATATAGGTGTTTGTAAGTTTTTATTTTTATTTTTTTTTATTAAAAAAAACAAAACAAAACAAAAAAACAAAAAAAAAGTGACACGCCATAGGACATGGGTCAAACCCCGTCACGGCCGGCGAAGCCGCGGGACTCGAACCCGGGACCGAAGGGAGACAGGGGCGCACGCCTACCACTGAACTACGGTGGTTGGTGCTTCCTTATTCTATCTTCTATATATATATACTTATATTTTAAATTTTTGTATATATACATAATTTTTTTTAAAAAAAAATTATTACTTGTTATGAGTGTCGATCGTTGGAGTTTGAAAATTAACAAGTATGTTTTGTCTTTATTTTTATTTTATTGTTGTTTATTTTTAGAAAAGGGAACCTCAAGGGGTTTCCATTGTGTCTAACTATGTTGGTTTTTGAGATTCAGGGGCTACCAAGTTTGATGGATTTTCAGGGAAATCATAAGAGTACAAGCGTACACTACTGTGAGGATTCCTCAAGTGACATGGAGACCAAGGGATTAAATGAGAGAATCACAAACTTCAACATCAAATATCAGGTGAAATTTTTCTATGCTCCTATTCTCTGCCTCTACCCCTTCTAAATTATATTTTCTTTAAACACTGGGGACAGTGTTATATTATGTTGGGGGGAGGTGAAAATAAAAATCAATCACATAGATCAATAAAATGTGCATGTTAATTGAATGAAAATTTTCCTTAACCTTGAACATGTTATTACACATTGAAAACCTTGAAAACTGAATATTAAATAATTTTGTATTCCTTGATTCTGATTTTAATACATGTTTAAGTTCATGAGCATAAAATTTTGGAAAGTGTGGCTGTCTAATGTGATTTTTCACTGTTACATTTTCATCCTATTTTTATAAAAAAATTCACAATGCACGTTCGTTGGATTGTGGGGTATTAATTTGAATTCTTGGGGTCCCATAATAAATAGCATAGTTTTGGTGATCATTTTAAATTTAATATGAGTATTTTAAAATATATATATAAAAAAAAGATGTGTAAAAAAAACACAAAAACAAAAACAAAAACAACAACAATAAATTTGCGCATAGAGCAATGAAATGACTTAATGTGTGGCTTTCGACACTTGGGGATCGTGACTCCATAGTTGTCTGGCCCAGAGTTGGGAATTTTATCTCTATTTGTGGAAATTAGAATTTGTTTTTGAATGAGTTAACTCGAGATGATGCCCGAGTATGTGGGCTTCACTTGGTGCCCTAAGGCCTTTGAGCCTGGGAGTCATCGGCAAAGTCTCGCTACAAGGGTTGACTCATTTGAATTCAATTTCAATAAACATGGCAACATTGCAAAAAAAAAGAAGAAAAAATGAACCCCCTTGAATAAAAAAATGAACCCCCTTTAATATTAAAATGTGATTCCACCTAGCGCTTCCATCTTTTCCCCCCTTGAATAAAAATGAACCCCCATGTCTATTGTGACACACAACACATCATCATGATTAATGGTAATTGGATGAAATGTGGAATTGAATTTGATCAGAAGAATGGGCTTGGGCTTGGGTTATGCTTTAGAACCTACATTGTATTAAATTATTTTGATGGGATGCATAATTTTTTTGGTATGAGGTATTTTGGTGAGCATTGTTTATTAAAATGTTTTTGGAAAAGGGAATTTGATTTTCATAATCTTTGAGTTATTTGCTCGGGACTAGCAAATCTCAAGTTGGGGGGTGTGATTAGACAATAAAAACACATTTTATAATTACATTTTATTGGGATTAAAAGTTCATTTTTGATCATATGGGCCTGAGTTAGTACATTTTAATTTTAAACATCCACTCTCATCAATTGTGCACTTCATGCCTAATGTACACCAATTTAGGCCCAATGACTCATCTGATTTTATTGAATGTAATTATTCATGTTTTAATATTATATTTTTGGAAATGTATCTTCACTTCAAATTTAAATGTTTCTCATTCAGGGAGCAAGGAAAGATTCATAAAGGATGATGAAGATATTTGGTGATGAAAGGAGACAATTCTGGTGAAGGCAGATTGGACATCAACCCACTGTTGAGGATGTGGGTCCCACAATACTGGAACAATGAAGCCCAAATTTCTTGTGATGATAGAAGACATACAGGGGAACAAATCATTATTCAGGCCAAAGTGCTAATTCGGTCTCCATGATGGTGATCAAGGCATCCCAAATGGAAGATCAGAATCTAGGCCAGAATCTGCGGCCCAGAATGTCAGCCCAATGAATCTTCCATATCTCCCGAACCACAAATTAAATTGGGCTGATATTTTACAGGCGGTTAGAAAACATCCGGAGATTCATTTTTGTATTATATGGACCACTCCAAATCGTCCATCTAGAAGGACTTTGAAGCAGATCTGTCAAGTGGATGCAAGCTGGATGCCATCTCGGGTCAAGGGTGGAGAAGTCTCCTCTCCACCTACTTTCCACCACCTATGCCTACCCTCATTGATTGGGATGACTTGGACTATTGGAGATCGGCCTAAGGATCCAAATTTGCCTATTTAAGGAAGTGGTGGCGATGAGTAACTCATACCTTCTTTCATGTAATGTTATTATGCTCAATTTTCGTTGTAATGCTTTCATTTTCCCCATGTAAGTTTCTTTTTGTATTTCTAAGTTCTTAATCCAATTACTTCTCTTCTCTTCTTCCAATTTCTAAACTTAAATCTCTAAAATCACAAAATCATAGTGATAACTCTGTGTGTTGGTGATATATTTCACACATAGGTGTGAATTCCATTCACACACACAGAGGAGTGCTCGTTATTTCCGCGGTTTTAATCTCTTCAATTCAATTCTTGTAAGCCGTCTTCCGCCCACCATTGATAGTATATCATCAATGGAGGGATAATACTTTAATGGGTTGATCTTAGGAAGATGCAAAGGCTGGATTTAATTTTATTTAATGCACGAATTGTTGTTAATTGGTTAAATAATTCAAGACTTCCATTCTTCAATTATTTTCGCTCCTCATCTTCACTGTGTTTGAGAAAGCTAATTCCAATTACTAAATTGACCATATACCTTAGAGAGATCATGAATATGGTTCTCTATGTGTTTTGGTGACTATTAATTGAGTTTATTTAGTATCTAACCATAAAATGATGAAGGTAGTGTTATTTTGAAGAATGGTTTCATCAAGAATTAATAAAACCAAAAATTTGTCTAAAGAAATAAAATGCATTCAATCCACCCAAGCGTAACCCTAAGATCAACCCATTTCATTATAATTGAACTCAACTAAGCTTATTATTCTTCTCCCAAAACACTTAAAAAAAATCCAAGTTGGCCACTTCATATCCAAAAATCCATCCCTTAGGTTGTGTATCTTAGGTATCTTCTTAGGTCTCTGTGGAATCGACAAACAAAGCTACACTACAAGGACCGTTCTACCCTTCTTCTCTTGGGTAAATTTGGGCATGAACCACACACCCTATCCTATGTAGGGGTGATAAGAGACACCATGGATGCCCTGATCTCCTAATGTAGTCCTTGATCAAAAACCCAAACCCTTAATAATGGGTCTCGCACCATGTCTTTGGAGTAGTGAGAAAGATCGATGAATCTCGTTGAGTACTCCTCTACTGTCATACTACCCTACTATAGGTGCAGTAGCTCCTGTATACACATGGAGCGTAACGTATTTGGAAAGAACTCCTCCCTAAAGATCTTATGAAATTCTGTCCAAGTGAGGGTCGCCTCATCATGCGTTTGGGTCGTCAAGCTCCACAATCTCCTCACCGAGCCCTGAATAAGGCTTGCGGTTAATACCTTCATCTGGCCGAGAGGCATCCTCACTAGATGGAAGACTCACATAACCACCTCAATGAAATCATCAGACACCTAGGGGTTAGTATCAAACCTGAAACTAGGAGGTCTCTACCTCTAAAACTCATGTAATTAACTGAGTCTGCATGCATCCTCTATCAGTGGTGCTGGTAGCAACTACTGATCGATGGGTAATGGTAACACTAGTGCACCACCTGATGGGGCTACCTCCACTACTAGTCCCTGTACCGATGCCTTATTGCTTGACGTACCATCCTCATGGTCATGCAATAGAATTCTAGCTGGCTGTCTGCATGGAGGAATCCTAAAATAGATCAAGATGAACCATGGTCAATAGAATTTACCTGGTGAGCAGACTCAAGAAGGAAAAGAGGGCACACACAAAATCCTATATGATGTATGTACCATTTATTTACGTACAACTAGTGTTTTTATGTACCAATTTGGAAAACAGGGGTCCAGAGTCTAGTGTATGGATACGTAGGCCGCCACACCAACACTAGAGTCCCTAGCCTAAAATATGTACTTGAAACACTTAACCATGTTTCCCTAAACCAAAATCACAGACTCCTAGTCCCAATTTGGAATCGAACCTCTTTGATACCACTCTATGATGAACCGTCCCAGTGGAGCCCACACTGTGACTACCCCAAGCCCACCTCCAATAGGCCAAGGGCTGGCGACTAGTGTTGAGTAGGCCTATCTCACAAATGAGAGGCATTTCCTTTAAACCTATACGCACATACATAGTTGCAAGCCCACAAATGCTGAAAATTAAACACTGAGTAAACCATGTATGCCACTAGGAAAACCACTAAGATTAACAATACAAAACTAAAAGTAAAGGGGAAAATATACAAGCCCAATAAAAGAAAATATGTAAATAAGTGAGTACACAAGTCACTGGAAACTCATCTACAGAAAACCTTACGTGAAGGGTAGCTGCTTAAATCCATAAGAGTATGTCTCACCTGTCTGATCTCACTGGGCATCACCTAATCCTGGACCACCTAGGTCTCTATCAAAGTGTTGGTCATTTGTACAAGATATGACACATGTAATCAAATCCCATATAGGGGTGAGTAAAACAATACTCAATAGTACACCCCAAAACCACAAAGGAATAACCTCAAAGGAAAGTACACATGAAGTATTGTCAGCTCACACAGGTATAAATCTAAAGTATGAATATAAAGACTATTAGACATAATCACAGAACACATATTAATGTTGAATCACTTAGACCCACTGAGTCACTTAGACCCATTTTTCATAGTTTTCTTGCCACATCCAGCCACAAGATTCCCACTCATAGCATGTTTGTTTCAAGAGAACTTAATACTCAAGCCAAAGTTCATATGTAAACTCCCATTAAAACTCACTTATATTATCTCAAAAGTAACGACTCATCGCAAGGTTCCCAACTCTGCAAATATCTAGTCAATCAGACCTACGTTTTGAGAGTTATGGGTATTTTAGTGAAAAGGGATCATTTGGGTCCAGGTTCGTCCGACCCGTCCCATACCGGCTAGTCTTGGCTCGGTATCAACCCACTGGAGAAGTCCAGTTTCTCCACTTGGGACATAAGATCCACCACATTCCCCAACCACGGCTAATGCCACGAGTCCTCTGCCATGGTCTTGCTGGACCACGGTTCCCGGCCACGTGACGTGGCCTGCCTACCGCAGCCCTTTCTCGCCGCCCACGGTGGTTGCCACAGGCTATTCCACTACATAACATCAAGACAGTGGCCTCCACCACCACCAAATACTTCCAATCCTATAGACTCTATCTCTCATGGCCTCCTTTCATGGGCTGATACGCCGACATGATCCCACCGTGACTACAGATTTCCATTGCCACCGACCATCGAGCCAGTGGCCTGGATCATTGTGCCATAAAGAATGGGAAGAACATAATAACACCCAAAATGGATGGATCTAGACCTTTTTCGTGTTGTCCCCAATCTATTTGTGTTATAATTGAAATCAGGGGGGATTAAAACTCTAATCATGGATCACATCAAAACATGTATAACCCCGATTCAAAATCCCACAATCAAAACCCTTCTGTATATGCGATAAATCCACGGGTCAACCTATTCACAGTTTGATCTAAATTCATCACTAAAACCAAGTAATGGGGAAAGAAAGAAATAACTTAGAAATAAACCCCTAATTGGTATTGGATCGATCGTTGGTGAAGAACAGAGTTGCACCACCATCGTTCGTCGATCCTAGATCCGCGATCCATCATTGTTAGTGAAATCCTTTAAAAGAGGTGGGGGAGTTCATTATCATTGGTGATCCATCGTTCTCCAAAGAAATTATTTTAAAGATCCAGATCAAAATCTGGTATCCTCTCCTGATCTTGTATCCTTATTAATCCATTAAATGAAGGAAAAACATTTCATCATTTCTGTTACACTAAGTAACAACGTCATTATACTATTTTATTTTTGAAATGAAACAGATAATGCATCATTTCCCTATAGTGAGACATTTTGAATAAAATAAAATTACTTAAGTTTATTTTTTTTAAATTCACAAAAATTAACTTCTACCCTCGACCCACACTGGTCGAGGTTAGGTCCTTCCTAAGGAAAAGTATCCATTCTAGACACAATGGTGCTCTCATATTTTTTATCCAAGAACCGTTTTAGATGTTACCAAAACCATTCATGCATGATATTTAAAAAAGTTCAAAAAATTATTCTGGGCACCCTGAGCCTTGAAATCACGTGTCGTCTTAGCGCCTGGTTTCAAAATAATCCATATAATTTAAAAGAAAATTTACATGGAAATTTCCAGGACATTACAATTTATGCACTCACCCATTCAAGGTATTTTCATGTTTTATGTAGATGATGAATAGGTCAGTTGTGGAATTGGTAGAGCCTAGGGATATTTGGGTGCATTTGACCACATATGGTGGTTAGGTCTTGGATATTTGGATCTATGATATCTCAATGTTTATTTTACATATATTTTCAGGTTGGGAAATTTGTTTTGGTTGGATGTTTATTTTTACCCTTTCATTTTGGTTTACTTAGTTTCACTCTTTTATGTTTCCTAGAGGTTGTTGCATGAGTGGTTTTTACTCTATATGTTACTATATTTTATTATTATTCATCTACAATTCTACATGGATATAGTTTGTCATGTTCATATAGGTACATTATAAAAAGGCATCCCATATTACTTATGTCTTTTAGTGCTTGTCGCTAGTCCCTAGCCTATGGAGGTGGGATTGGGGTAGTTGCGACTAAGCCCTCCACCAGCTAGGTAAGACCCGATGGATTGGATCATGATAGATTGGTATCATGGGTGTTTTGACCTTGGTATGATGTTTAAATTTTTTCCCCTTATGAGATTTTGTTTGGAATTTAGGTAAACAATTTCAAAGTGTCTTGATTGTGGATTTCAAGTTAGGGAACCCAATGTTGGTGTGATGGATGGTGTATCCATACAAAAGGAATCTAACTACCTACTTTTAAACTCATAATATCAAGACATCAGTTGCAGGGATCAATGATACATGCATCATATAGTATTGAGTCCTTTGAATATCTTTCTTTAGTCAGATACCCATATATATATTCTCTTATTATCATGGTATGTATTGATAAATTTCAAGATGTTTATGTGATGACAGCCAGTTGTGACTTCAAGACAGTGTCATGGTGATGAACGATTGAGCAATAAATCCTTATTTTACGGATCAATTTATGAGGTTATTTTTTCTAGGTGGAAAGTGAGCAGTGTTACCACCTTTTGAGCAACAAATAAAACCTTATATGGATCCGTTAGATGATTGTATGCTTGTTGAGAAGAATCTCTAGTAGGATAGGACAATGGTACACATAGTCTTAGAACTATATGTGAGTTATATAATTTGAGACCACTGATTTTACATGAAGATACATACCCTTAGGTAGTAGAGGTTTGACTCGAGGTATTGGTATAGGTTTTATGGCTTATGCGGACCCTGACTGATTGGATGGTTGTGCTAGAGTCTAGTCTTCTTCATGGATTAGCTCTAGACTTTGGAAGTACTGATAGATGGTCAAACTATGCTAAGTTCACATCAATATTTTTAGAGATAAAGATCATCCAAGTTTCATGGTTATCCATACCCCCCCCCTTCTCATGTGGTATAAGACTGGCGTGAGCTTGTGGTGTGAATTTCCTGCTTGGATAGGACCCCTCCTGATGGTGGTCCTAGTGGTGAGACATATCCAAGGTGACGCGGGGCATCCATAAAGACTTTTTTTGGTAATGTTTGACATGGCTTCAGACATGTAAGGAATAGTAATACACCCCCATCGAGATGTTTTATTATGACATGATCTAAAATTGTGTGGGTGAGTCTGTTCCATCCCAAAATAGATAATATTGAGGTGTGGTGGATGAGTTCCTTTGAATTTTGTGTTTGAGGTCCTTATGATATGATAAGGTTTCAGAGAAATCCCTCATTTTGGTGAGAAAAAAGTCAAGGGAATAAATAGCTTTAGGTAGTAGGATCTTGTGGCTTAGTGGATTTGAGTTTGGTTTGGGGAACGACAAGTGTTTCCACTACTCCAGTTGTAGTTATAGAAGAGAGTCATAAACTGCATTTCCATGGATGTATCCCCTGTTCGAGACTTAGTGATACAGGTAGAGGCCTTTTTGATCGAACCTTGTGATGGAGGCTCCTACATTGAGGATCAGTGTGTTGTAGGCTCCTACCTTGAGGATCAATGATCACCTATTTCTACTAATAGTGTGGTCTAACTCTACAAGGAGAGAGAGAGAGAGAGAGCCTCATATGAAGTCTTTTAGTAGTGGTAGTGGGAGCTTACGATGTTTTCCTTATAAGTACTGGTCATCTACCATCCATGTTTAGATGATTTATACTAGTGAGTATGGTAGTGCTTCTAGTTTTTGGGATGGAGTTTTCCTCCTTTGATGAGGAGTGATCCCAAGGAATAATATGATAATTTCACTCACAATAAGTTACAATGGATTTATCAGTTGGATAGTATTACCCTTGGATTAGTGAGTATTATGAGTTATTAAATTCCTGTAATAATGTTAGGGTTGATGAAATCATTCCTAAGGATATGTCAGGTTCACCTCCCCACTGTGAGATAGACCTCTGCATGGAATTTCACCAGGGATGATCTGTGCTAGCATATCAGATGATCCTGTGTAGTTGTGAGAGCTTGAGGTGAGGTGTGGATTGATGTCACCCAAACTAGGTGAATGTCATATAGGAGTATCCACCCATAATAATATATGAATTTTGTGACCAATGTATTGGGGCAAATTATTTCTCAAAGTTTGACCTCAACATGAGTTATCACTATCTCCAAGTTCGAGAGGTTCATATACTAAGCATGGATTACTAGAGTCATTGTGGTTTCTTTGAGCTTTTGGTGATACCCTTTGGTGTGTTTAATGCACCAGAAGAGTTCACAAGACTTATGATTTTAATCCTTAATGTTTCTTGGATAAGTTCATGGTATTCTTCTGCGATGGTACCCTCATATCCTCAGTGTCAAGGTTGGAGCATGAGAGACACAAGAGGATGATGATATACATTCTCCAATAGTTCTAGTTTCATGAAATAACTCATGAATTTGGTTCTAGATTCGAAGGTCCACTTATAGGGATATGTCTTTTTAGATATGAGAGTGACAGTAAAACCTATAGAGGTTGAGGTGGAGTGTTCTTGAGGTATACCCAGGGCATGGTCATGGCATCTGATTCTCATAGAAAGGTATTACATAAGCTATTGTTGAGCGAGGTGATCAAGTAGTTAACCACTTTGGAGATGACTCTGGTGGAGAAGAGGGGTGCAACTTATCTTAAGTCGATGGTGTTGACTCCTTCGCTTATCTAGCATGCGAGGGAGACACAGTTGGGATACATTAGCTATGAGGTCCTATATGACTAGATATACTCAATATATTCTCCAAATATATTATCTGAAGGATGGAATCACATCATCCTTTTCCAGGTATGGGTGATGTTTTTGGTCACGTTGTGAGAGGAGGTGATGTGGGAGTTTCACATTTCTCCTTTGGGTGCACATCCCAGTATAGGGAAGATATATAGAGACTTTCAATGAAAGTTTTTGTTGTATGGAATGAGGTAGAGTGTGTCTGGTTCATCTCTTGGTGTATAACATGTCAGTAGGTGAAGGCTGAGTATTAGGTTCTGGTAGGTTTTTTGCAGCCTATTGAGATCCTTGAGTTGAAATCAGAACATGCAGGAGAGCTCCTGAGAGCGAGAGAGAAAGATGCAGAGTCAGTATCCCTATCATTTTTTTACTTTTTTATTTTTAGGGATGAAAATATTTTAAAGAGGGAATAATGTAGAGAATATAGTTTTTCAATATAAGACTTTGGAATATTACTAGGAAAGTTTTTAGAGCCAGGTGCCAAGACAGTACAAGATTTAAAGGCCTAGTGATCCCAAAATTGATATTATAAAAATATTAAATATATTAATATGATTCTTGCACATTTTTTTGAAATAATAGAATAACTCTTGAATAGAGCCTCATATCATAAATTAGAGACTATGATTGATTCCATAATGCAGGGTTTACCCTAGGCACAACCTAAGGTTGGTCAGCGTAGGACGTCCGGTTATGGCAGTCATTGGATGACGTGTTTAGTTAAAATAAATAAATAAATTATTTATTTATTTTATTAAACATCCTAATTAAATCCTCTATAAATACCCTCTTATTATGGGTTTTAAAGGGTTATACACATAACCCTGTATAGATCTAATAGGAGGAGGCAATCATTCTTCATTGGCGGATCAACATCGAATGATGAACGACAATCAGATCGAGGTGGATTGACAGTAGGCGAACACAATATGTCTTCTATATCACCGATGAACACATTATTCACCTATGATTGATCTATAATCAAGGTAAGGATCATCAATTTTGGATTTTTTCCTTTTTATTAAAATATTGAGCATGTATTAATTGTCTAATTTGATATGTGATTTATTTATTCCTTCTCATAATCTTGTTCAATAAATTGATTTGTTTAAAACAATTATTTATTTGTTACACCATTTTATCACCCATGATTATGAAACTATCGATCGTTGTCTGGGATCTCATTATTCAATAGTAAATATTACCTTTTTTATGCTTCTACCCCACCGTTCTTTGCGTTCTTCATCATTGTCCCATGGGGTTGCGATTTAACATTGTCAGGGTAGTATTGAGCACGATCTGACCACCATAATTGTGATGGTTGTGAAAAAATGAGTAGGATAATGATTTGTGAACAGATTAGATTGATATTATAGGTGTGAGTTCAGGATAGATTATTCAATTAAGGTATGTTGATAACAATAGGTGATTAAAGGTGGTTCAGGATCAGATCGATGATCCTTATTTTTCCTAGTTGATGTGCAATGATGATGTGTGGTATGATGGGATCAGTTCTGAGCAAAGGTCATGAGTGAGGTCTAATGGCGAAGACTGCTCGGTGTGGATGTGGTGGTGTCCAGACTTGGATCTCCAATGTGGTGGTCGAATGTGGTCAACACAATGGGCGTTATTATTATTATTTTTAATAATAATAATAAAATTTAAAAAGAGGTGGGTGATGAACATTAATAATAATAATAATAATAATAATATATTTTTATTATAATAGAAAAATGAAGGAAAGGATGACGACACCGAAAAAGTGGTCGGGTGTGAGTGGTATGCTGGGGGTGCTGCATTTGGTGTGAGGTGATGAATATAAAAATTGAATTAATTTAATTTTGGGAATTAAATCAATAGAAGTAAAGGGGATTAAATTATGGTTTGGGTGGACCTATTGGGGTGTGAAGAGTGGGGATCATATCATCTTCCTTTATATAAGTTTTATATTATTTGAATAATCAATTGAAAGGGGGGGTCAAAGGTGGGGCGTGGGATAATGTGTTTAGGAATGAAAGGGGGGAGGTGTGAACCCTTAGGCTTTTATGTAATTTTTATAATAATAATAATAATATGAAATATTATATATTATTTTTTTGGTCATAGAATGTCATTTCTAATATATCTTCCATGTTTGGCATCGGAATGACGAACCGTATGTGGTAGCATGACCCTGACATTAAGATAGTTGATTCAAGAACAGTGATGGACACATTTTTTGGCTCATGGATTAGGTCCAGGAAGTTACCTATATTATTATTATTATTATTATTATTATGAAATCTAGTATCTGACGTATCTTTTTCATATGGTGTTGGAATAAAGAACCATTTATGGCATTGTGACCCTGATATTCTGGAAGAAATTTCAAGACCAATATTAGGTACTTAAATTGAGTTCTTGGATTGAGACCATGAAGCATAATTCATGTGTTATATGGTGAAATTCATCATTCTCATTGGGTGTCCAATTTCTTCAAGTAAATAGCCTATCATGAGCATTTTTTTACGAGAATCATAACAGCGTGATCTGTTTTTTCATTCATGTTTATTTCAATGGCATATTAGTGTAATTACATTTTATCCCATCAGACTAATGGCGAGCCTGATGCATTTATCAGGATTTTTCCAGATATGCCTTGTACATGGGAGTACATGGGCACACCCAAGGCCACTCAGGCATGGTTCAGTAGCCGGGAATGGCCAAGTACATGGTTGGGTATGAGGTAGGGTCACATTCCATGTGGACCTCCATACACATAGTTTATTCCCACCAAAACTTCTTCCTCTCATATCTACTTCATCTTGACTCATGTTTTGAATCGCGAATAGCTTATCTTGAGTGATTTTCCATATATAATGCATTGGTGTACTTCATAGTGGATTTCAAGATATGTGGTGGAATGTTATGAGTGTGACACTTCTTTAGGTGATGTTTGATGATGATGGTGATGAGGTACCAGGGTGCGGGACCCCTATACTCCATACGTTGAGTGGAATTCCCCTATCATACTAGGTAAAATATCCTCTACCCACTAAGTGGACTCCCCCACCCATGCACTAGTGTATGGGTCCTCTGCTGATACTTACTGGGCATCACTCCCCTATTGCACTAGGGAGAAGATCCTCTATCAATGGAGATGGTACTCCCCTATTGCACTAGGGAATAGTTTCTCTATACATATTGTACAAATATAGAGGGGTTACTCACCTATCACACTAGAGAGAATTTCCTCTATCCATAGTGATGGTACTATCCTATCAAACTAGCACACATGTCCTCATTAATCATTTTACAGATATAGAGGTGGCACTTCCCTATCACACCGAGGAGTGGGTCCTCTGTCAATAGAGATAATACTCCCTTGTCACCATAGGGTGAAGGTCCTCCATACTCATTGAACAAATATAGAGGTGGAAATCCCCTATCACACTAGGGAATGAGTCCTCTATCCAAAAATATGGTACTCCCCTACCGCACTAGGGTGTGGGTTCTCCATACTCATTATATAGATACAGTGACATCAATCCCCTATTGCACTAGGGCATGGGTCCTCTATCCACAGAGACGATACTCCCCTATCGCACCAAGGTGAAAGTCCTCTAAATTATGTTCATATATATAGAGATGACACTTAACTATCGAAACAAAGCATGGGTCCTCTATCTTTTGGAGATTAAGTTCCATTGGGATGTGGAGTAGTGGCGAGGTGTGTACCCTCCTCATGAATTCTTTGGGTAGACAAACAAGATGTTGGGAATCAATGATGGAATTTTGGAGCTACAGGTAGATGTATCAACCTAGGATGGGATGGGAGATAGATATCCCCTTTCTCTCTCATATGGTATTATTTTATGAGAATACATATTTTTTGTTGAGTTTCATTTTCCTCTTGCTTTGGGATGAGATAACTACTCTTATCATGTATTATATTTCTCATTCTTCAGTTTTTGGGTCACCCTACTGGGTATGTATATACTCACCCCATCATTTGAGTTTCCCATATGCGTCATGTATTATACAGACAATGGATAGGTCGGCAATGGCATTGGAATATCTTAGGGATACTTGGGTGAATGTGAACATATATGATGGTGGGGTCTTGGGGATCTGGATAAAGGATCTATTAACATTTATTTTCCATGTATTATCAGGTTGGGATATTTTTTCTAGTTGTGCATGTATTTTTTTCCCTTTCATTTTGTATTTCACAGTCACACCCTTTTGTATTCCCTAGAGGTTTTTACATGCATGGATTTTACTCTAAATTTTACTATCTTTTATTATTATTCCTCTTCAATTCTTCATGGATATGGTTGAGTGTGTGCATATAGATAAATTAGGAAAAGGAATCCCATATTAGTTATGCCTTTCACTACTTGTCTCCAACCCCTTTCCTATGGAGGTAGGCTTGAGGTAGTTGCATCTTGGCCTTCTATTGTCTAGGAGGGCCCTGATGGGTCTGTTCATGACATTCAATTTGATTTATTTCATGATTTTTCATTATAATTTATTTTTCTTTAGTTAAATTTAAGTAGTTTTTTTTAGTTTATTTTTTTATATTTGATTCAGATCAAATAGGTTTTATTCAAATAGATATTATTTGGTTGGTTTTTTTTTGGTTTTATTAGCTTTGGGTCCATTCATTTTGGTAAGGTTCAGGTTTGTCCAATTTGGTTTGGTGTTGTTTAGTGTGGTTAGACTCGGTTTAGTTTGATTTATTATGGTTAAGTTAAATTTAATTTAGTTTTTTACTATTATGATATGTTCAATTTCATTAGATTTTTTGGGTCAAGTCATGTCGGTATAATTTATTTCAGGTTAGTGTGGGTTTGATCGATTCACAGTAGGTTATCCATGTCAATTTTATTCCATTATATTTTGTTTATTATGGTTTATATTGAAGTTCCACTAGACCCAAAATTGTGTACATGTTTCTATAAATTCATACGTTACACACATACTCTGATATCAACTAAGATATCCAAAAAACACATACATTTATTACATTATTGTATATAATTTCCCATGATATAAATACAATTAAATAACAAAAATGTTTAGTGTCTTTAGATATGTTCTATATAACCATATTATTATGATAACCATATCATCCAAAAAAATTCTCAACACATGAATCTCTTCTTATATATTCATTGTTAAATGAGGAATAATAAGAAATGAGTGAGATCAAATTCTCAATACGGAATAAAAAATATCAACAATACATAAATGATTTTTCATTAGATAATAAACATGTGATAATGATTGAGTATATAAGAAAATGAATTATTAATGTACTAATATATTGAAATTATAATAATATATCATAAGGCATGATAACATAATTATAGATCATGGAATATAAACATGAAATTGAAAAAAGATAGTCATGAAAGCATAACATATATCATGGAGTAATAATGTGAAATTCTAAGATAATAATCATGATCCATGGAGACATTTACTAGGAATATATCAAGACATAAGAATATGGAAATTATATAATCAAATAAAATCATAACAAATGTCCAAGATATTTACAAAGACTAACATAAAATTGGGGACAAATCTAGCTTCATTGTGCCCATGCATAACCTAGTGGATAATGATAACCACATATTTCCTATGCATAACATAGTGAATTAATTTAACCACATCATAACCATGCATAATATTGTAATATTAAGATATATACAAATATTACCAATTCATTAAATAGATATATAATTATATTCCCACTCTTTATATAATGATATATCTATACATATGTTTTCTATATGAACATCAAAATAATTATGGATCAATGAAATGTTTGAGTGTGAATTACCCATGGAAATAAAACATGTTATATAAAAAATTTCATGAGGTGTTAATATCATCCAAACTATGATATAGGCTATTTCAGTAAATACCCTTTGATAACTCAATTTCATGCATTAATATTTATTATTTATTTTATTGAATTCATTGATTTATTCATTATTCTTTCATAATTTCTATTGATTTTATGATTGTATATAATAGAATTAAATTTTTATGACTCAGTGAAAAAAAAAGAAGAAATATAAAGGGAAAGGTAAATATGTTTATAGAGTGGAGAAAAAATAGGGCCATCCCCATCCTTACACCACTGGAGAAAGTCCAACCAATGGAAACAATAAGATGAATGAAAACACAGGGATAGGGTGAAAATGTATGATAAAGGAGCATAGCCACCAAATAGGTTGTCACCATAATGAGGAGAGGACAAGGGTCTTGGTGTGGGAAAGAACCGGGAGAGAACCATAGATGAGGTGCAACACATCTTGGATTATTAACTAAAGTAAAAACAATGTGAAACTCAAATGTGTGACAATTTAATGTGGGAACTGTTTAGGTAATGAATCATTAAAATATTTTGGGTGAAATAGAATCGTAAGAGTCTTTTTTCCTTGTGGATGTGGTTGGTTATTTCATGAATATAGATCTTATTTCATGAGTGTGAAAGACCATGTAAGTCATTACCTTTTAAGTGGGAGTTTACATATGGTTTTTGAATTCTTGAGGGGGGTCACCTAACTTTACTGTAATTTGAAGTAGATTATGTGTGAGAAAATATCACACTGCCTCTGAAGGAGTCACATCATAGTGCATAGGTGAGGAAAAAATGAATATGGTACCCCCCATGTAGATTTTCATAATTAATCACAAAATAGAGGATATGGAAGAAGATCCTATCACACCATGCCGAAGTATGTCATGCCAAAAATTCCTCAAGAATTTTTTTCATAAGATTACCTTGGTGGTGGTTGGATGAAGTATAAGAGACACTTTAAGAGGATTATTTTGCATGGAGATCATTACCTTGTGGAATTTTGAGGAAGATAAGTGTCTTTCATGCCTGAAGTGATGTTTTGTGGTGTTTTCTTGTATATGATATGACTCAAGCCTACATGGAAATGATGATCTATGGCCATGTGGGTTTACTCCACAATGTTGAAGGTGGTTTCAAAGTGGTGAAGCACTGGAGGGTTCATAGTGGATATGTTATTAACATGGCACATGGATCTGATTATGGAATGTTGTGAAGAGGTGGAGGAGATATATAATATACAATGTTTTATAATAACATGAAGAAGATTCTAAAACATTTATATATTTGGTTACATCTTTTCCATGCAAAGGTAGTGGGGGTAGAGTTCATGTTCACGTCGCGATTATTACTATCATGCCAAGAGTTGTGTATCTGCACCAGATATATTAGCTCAACTATATTCTATCCCTATAAGATTTTTAAAGATATAATTTCGGGGGTTTTAGGAGATATTACACTCTATTTTGGAATCCTATATACATGTATTTTGATATGGATATAAAGTGATATAGATATATCAAGATATAGAGGAGATATATGGATATACAAGGTGGATAATTTTGCCTACAAATCATGGACAATGTTGTATAGTAAAAACCAACTTTATGAGGAGGATAATCTTTGGATGGATCTTGTCTACTTTTAGGGCTAGTTAGTTTAGGTTTTTCTTACACCCCCTCATGTCTAGAATGAAGGGGTAGTTTTTATATCACAGATTGTGTAATAAAATTTGATTGATTAATTCAAAGTAATATTAGTTTTAATCATAGTTCATGTGGGTTTTTTCATTTACTCTAATTTTCTATCTCTTATTCATCTTTTAATCATGACCATTATATTTTGAGTGATGGAATTTTATTTTAATGTAATAAATAGTGTGTAACTCTCTCAATTACCATTGGTTAGGTTAGGTATTATGTTTAAATATAATTTTAGGAAACCTTTTTCATTGATTAACCAAATTACTTGATCATAATAAAATGATCATTTTTGAGTTTGAGAGTGGTGAAAATGAATATTAAATTGAGTATACCCAATTATAATAACAACTTGGATGGTTATTTATCTCTTGTACTTCACTAGTGCATGAACCTAGATTTGATAATGCTTGGTAATATTTCTCCAATTTTAGTTTTCAACTTTGTTTTCCTTTTTTATAATTATTCCAATTATTCTAATTGTTTCCTAGAATTCATCCTTGTGGATTCAACCACAAACTACCACTTACTATACCCTAGTCATGGTATTTATTCATGATTTTCAATGAGATAAGTGTGGATGAAGAGGGTTTTCCATGGTATGAAGGGTATTTTGTGTGTTGAAAATGTTAATATGTTTTATATTTTAATTTGGGTGTGGGGGAAAGGTCTATGAATTTTCTTTCATTTTTCTTTATTTTATACCATCTAAAAAAGGGAGGAAAAGAAAAAAAGAAAAATTATTATTGAAAAAATTCATTTATAAAACATGATTTTGAAAATGGAATTATTATAAAAAGGGGGTTTATACTTCACTATGCCTATTTTTATGATTTGTGTTCCTTACGGTGAGTTGGAGGAGTTTTGGGTGATATCATTTTTTATGGATGTTTTTTTTTGTTTTTTTTTGTTTATCATGAATTGTAATTTAAAAAATAAACAACCTTTTGAGCCTTTATTATTTTTTGAATCAATTATCTACTAACCACCCAACTTAGATTTATTTTACAATTTTTAATGAAATACCTCATGATTATTTTTTATTTTTATCTTTTTGGGTAGGGATTTGAGATTCTTTACAAGCATGTAGTTAGAATTCATATACTCAAGGTTAGTGCATAGATCTAGTCAAAAGTTCCCTAAGTGATGAGAGAAAATTTTCTAGTGAGCTAGATCACAATTATCATTCATATAGATAATTAGTTGAAAGATGTTAAATGATTATAACAAAAGTATCATCATTTCAATAGGAAAATTAAAATGAATAATTAATTAATTTTCGTGAAAAATAAGGATTTAAAAATATATATCTTATGTGATTATTAAAATTTTATTCCTCGTTTATAATTATTTTATTTTATTAACTATGATGTATAAACCTTGGTATTTTTTTGTTCTTTATGATGATTTGGATATTTCATGCTTGAGGACAAAAATGAGTTTATGTGTGAGAGGATTTGATAGCTTAATTTCATGGAAAAAAATTTATTATCAAGTTCATTGATTTTATTGATTTATTAATCATAGTTTCCAAATTTCTATTAGTTTTATGATTTTATTGTAAGGAATTAAATTAGAATAACTTGGTTAAAAAAGAATAAATATGATGGGAAAAAGAAATATGTTTATAAATTAGAGTAAAAAGGGGGCTATCCCTAGCCTAACACCACGGGGGAAAGGCTAACCACTGGTGAAAACATGATCAATGATAAAATAGGGATAGTGTAGTGATATAGGATAAATAAACATAATTATAGTATGGGTTGTAACTTCAGTGAGGAGAGAAAAAGTGTTTGGGAATGGGGTAACATTAAGAGAGAACCACATATGAAGTGAAACACATCCCAGTTTATTAACAATAATTCATATAATGTGAAACTCTGATTTGGGACAAAATAATGTGAGAATTTTTTATATAATAAATCATGCATATCCTATGGGTGAAACTAAATTAAGAGTTTTCTTAACCATTCCTAGAGTTTCTCATATTATTCCTATAGATCCTACACCATGACTATGAAATTCCATAGAATCCATGACCCACTGATGGGGAGTTTATGAAATGTTTTTCATGCATGAGAGGGATCTTCGACTTTTTTTATAATATGAATCAGATAGTACATAATAAAATACCACACCATGTATTTAGGAGTCATAAAATAGTGCGTAAGGTAGGAATGCATGCGTATGTTTTTTCTCCCCTTTGTAGGTTTTCTTACTTAGACATAAAATGGAGGATGTTGAATACATAAGATACTATCTTATCATGATAAAGTGTGTTGTTCTATAAAGTGATTGATTTTTTATTTTATAAGAGTACCTTTGGTGAGGATGAATGAGGTGTAAGAGTAACTTTGAGAGGATCAGTATGCATTGAGATCATTCCTTTATGAAATTTTGAGGAAGTTATGATTGCATCATAGTTTTTGTGATGAACCGTGATATCTGTGTGTGCATGGGAGGAGTCTAGCCTATATAGAAATGATGCACCATATACTTGTGAGTTTTTTCCATTAAGTTGAAGGTGGTATTGATATAGTGATGATTCATGGTGGATTTTTTGTTCGCACCATGCATGGATCTTGTCACCACATGTAGTGAAGAGGTAGATGAGATACAAATTATTCAAATTTTTTGATAGATGTGAAGAAGATTCCACAACGTGTATGGATTCAGTTACTCCATGACCATATAAAGATAGTGAGGGTGGAATTAGTTTTCACTCCATGATTAACACTATTGTGCCATGAGTTGTGTATCTACATGTAGCGACTTGGGTTTTTGGCCCTGTCAGACTTTGGAATATTTCTACGAATAATTCCAGAGCTAGGCACGAAGACGGCGTGCGATTCTGAGGCCCGGTGTGACCGAAATTAATTTTATAAAAATATTAAGTATTTTTATACTATGCACATGGCGAGGGTGTGATATCTCCTAAATGGTAGCTCAGAACTGGAATCTGAGGGCACGGTTATGTCCGGAATGTGCCGTTTACCCTAGGCGAGGTGTAAACTTTGCGGGTGCGGGCCTGCGGTGAGAAACGCCACCAGAGGCGTTTTCGTAAATAAGTGGCGAAGTTAGTGTGCGAGCGTCGGCTCGAATAACTTCTGAACGGAGTCTCGGATGGAAAATCTGAGTCCTCCGTTGCTTTCAGAACAGCGTGTTTATCCTAGGGATGACCTTACTTTTGTTCGCATCGGGTGTCGGGTCCGAGGCGGGTTTGGCGCCGGCGGGCCGCTGATATAAATATCAACGCCTCCCCCCCCCCTTTATCATTCTTCTCGACGTTCTTCGTCGTTCTTTGCCGCCACTCCACCGAATCGAGCAAATGAAGCGCCCACGAGCTTGGAATTCGACGGCGGACGTTCCAGGAGCGCGCAACGGAAGCTCTGGAGCGCGGATCTGAGGCAGAACGTCGGCGTTTCGCCCGTGAGGTAGGCGGATTTGAGTTTTAACCTCCGATCCCATTTTTGCTGTATTTTTCTGCAAATTGAAGCCGTAGCAGTATAGATCGGGTCCTGAGGGTCGTGTAGACGCCTCCGGATCGCAAAACGGACAACCGGGGTGCCCCCGGCGGTCCGCGGAAGATCCGCCGGCGCAGCACCGGCGTGGCGGAGCCGCGGCGGCCTGCCGCCCAGTGCGGCGGCGTGCCGGCCCATCCGCCGGAGCGCGGCGGAGAGCCGCCGGCCAGGGCGGGCCGGCCGGTCGGGGCCGGTCCGGCCTCTTTTCTCATACAGGGGTCTTTAAACCTCCGTATCTTGCAATCCGGGAGCCGAATTCGCGCGCCATTTGCGTCGAAGCGACCCTGACGACGAGGCAAACCCTCCGGTGTAGGTTCGAGGGTTTAAAGGTTCGGGATCGTGGCCCGGGAGCTAGAAATGTCGTATAAAATAATATTATTTTATTATTTTACGACTTCGGGCCGTTGTAACTTCTACCCGGAGCGTCCGATTGACGTGCCGTCAGTGGCGTTGAGACCCTGATGGTACGAAGAACTTTTTGAGATGGTTTCCGAGTGTTGGGACTGAGAACGGGGTGCGGGCCCCACGAGGCCGAGTTTTGGCGTTTGAGGGGAAACACAGCTTTTGCACCAGGAGTCCGATTTTGGCGGATGAATAGTCGATCCTGTGTGTTTTTCCGAGAGGAACGCAATGGTGCGTTCCGTTCGATGAGTTTCGCAATCCAGGCATGGGCCCCACCCGAGCTGGGCTTCGGTGAATAGTGCCTTTTTCACCGGGTGTCCGTTTCGGACGAGTGAGTAGTCGATTCCGCTTGTTTTTTCGAGGGGATCGCCATGTTGTGATCCGCTCAATGGGTTTCGGGGTCGTTGTGTGGGCCCCGCACGAGCTAGCTACGGTGAATAGTGCCTTTTTCACCGGTGCTCCATTTCGGGCGAGTAAACAGCCTATCCTATGTGTTTTTCCACGTGGAATGCGATGGTGGCCTCAGTTTTGTCCTAGGAGGTGCGCAGTGTGGTGTTGTGGCGGGTCGCTCGGGTTAGCGACGTTTGGACCCGTAGTGGTTGAGGGTTTTCCCTTGGTTCGTTCCTATGAGGGTCCGTGTGGCATCACAACCTTCGTATGGGTTTGTGATCCTCTCGATGGGATGTTTAAACTGTTAGAGTTGTGGTATCCCTCCGGTGGGCCGGAGCAGATCCTCTAGCATCTTTACCCTAGATCAGGTTCTTGGTATTGCTGTGACCGCTTATTTACGAGCGGCGATCCCCTATCTAGCAGGCTAACCCCATAGGGTTTGTGGCATCATCAGAAATATGATCCCCTATGCGGTGGGCCGTGCTCAGTAGGGTTGTGGCATCATCGGGTATACGATCCCCTACTCATCATGTGGTTTATAGTAGGGTTATGGTATCGTTGGTTATGTGATCCCGTACTCAGCGCATGGTTTCGGTAGGGTTGCGGCATCGTCGGTTTGATCCCCTACATCGTGAGTTATACCAGATAGGGTTCTGGTATCATCGTGACCATCTTTATATGGACGATGATCCTCTATCTGAGTGTGGAGTTATGTCAAGTGCCAGATTGGGTTGTGGTATCCCCCAACGGATCTTGGGTGTGATCCCCTATCTGTGAGAACTACGTATGCCAGATCGGGTCATGGTATCCCCCAGCGGACCCTGGGAGTGATCCCCTATCTGTGAGCTACGCATACTGGAGTGGGTCTCGGTATCCCCTAGCGGACCCTAGCGACGATCCCCTATCTGAGGAGTTTGGTGGTTATGGTGTTTCAACGATGTTTCCTCAGTGATGTTATCCGACGAGCGTGGTCTCTCGGGTGAGCATCTAGGATGTTTGTTTGGGACCCGATGGAGTGTATCTCTCGGATGAGTGTCATCTGGTATGACAGTGTTCGTGTGGTGTACTCTCCTGGTTGGGGCAGTTGCTGGTGATGAGGTCGGTACCTCTTATGGCTTTGTGGCGTGAGCTGTGTATATCTGGATTGTTCAAGGTGTATGTATGGGCATACACCTGAGCTGAGCTGAGATGACTAGTTGTGTTTAGCCGAGGATGGTCACGAGATGGAGTTTCTCTCTCGTCTGGGTTCCCTCTGGCTGGGTTGAGCGGACTGTTGCCTTTCAGTTTCTCCCTTGGGTTTTGGGTTTTTGGGGTGCCTACTGAGTATGTTTATACTCACCCCTGCACGGGCTTTGCCCACACATGTTTGTGTCTTGTGCAGACCACAGGCCCTTTGAAGGAGTCCCAGGAGGACCCGGAGCAGGCGGAGCTTAGTGAGCGAGTTGACCGGGGTGTTTACCGGAGCTGTGCCGAGGGAGCTTTTCGGCGGGTGTTTGTGGCAGCGTTTCCCTTCTTCAGAGCAGGTTGGACGCACTTTGTAGTTTTCTTTTGGTGGGCCCTATTTTGCCCTTTGTACTTTTGCTGTTGCTCTCTGGTTGTGGGATAGTGTATGCATGCATTTACTTTCCAGTTTCTATATCTCTGCACTGTTGCATGGAGGTTTTTGTGGGTGCGTGTGTACAGGTACCTTAGGCTAATGCCTCCCATGTGTGTGATAGCCTACTCGGCGTTGGTCGCCAGCCCCTGGCCTATTGGAGGCGGGCTTGGGGAGACGTGGCTCGAGCCCCGTTGGGTCGGGTCGTGACACTACACTAGATATATTAGCTCAACTAAATCTTGTCCCTATGAGATTTTTGAGGATATATTTTAGGGAGTTTTATGTGTTGTTACACATAGTTTTCAAAACCTATCTACATGGATTTGAATATGGATATAAAGTGATTTATATACATCAATATATAGAAGAGATATATAGAGATATGAAGTGGATAATTCTACCAATAAATTAAGTACAACATTGTGCATTGAGAATCAACTTTTGGAGGAGGATGTTCTTCGAGTGGATCTTGTCTACTAATATGACCAGTTAGTTTAGGATTTTTTTCACCCTATCATGCCTAGCATGAGGGGATAGTTTTTTACATGGCTTTTTTAATGAAAGGAGATTTATTCCTTTGATGAATTATTATTTTTAATGGTATTTAATGTGTGCTTTTTTCATTTACTCTATTTTTCTATCATTTATTCATCTCTTAATCATTACCATTATATTTTTTGTGAGGGGTGATTCTCTAATGCATCCAATAGTGAAAAATTTGGAGATTTGAGTATTATATTTAATTATGGTTTTATAATACCTTTTCTAATTGATTTTTTAAAGTACTTAATCATAATAAAAGGAGTGTTTTTACATTAACAAGTGGTGACCAATTCCAAGGAATTTTTAAACCCAATTTTGATAACAACTTGATAGTTATTTATATTTTATCTTTACTAATACATGAACATGGATCTATAATTCTTTTTATTCTTTCACTGATTGAAGTTTTTGACTTTATTTTTCATCATTTCCATTGTTTTTTTTCTTTTAAGTGTTTCCTAGAATCAATCTTTGTGGGTTCATCCTTGGACTACCCGTTACTAAAAATTTTAGCCATTAGTCGGGAAGAGTGTTATAAATTTATAAACCTGATTACCCATATGAATAAATGACTCCCTGTGGGACATCAAACTATTATAGAGGTTGTCTGGGTAAATTCCCTTCAATTATATTTTTGAAGTATATGGTATTTACACAATATATAATAAAAGGGAATAAATTCATAAAAATAGATTTAACTAGTCAATTTAATTATATTGACTGTTAATTGAATACTCATTAAAAAAAGAGAAGGAAATATTGGGTATTCACAATGTAAAGGTATTGACAAAAAGGATATCCTTAAGCATGCATGATGATATAGGAAGATAACTGCAATAATCTATCAATCCCATAAAAAAGATTCCATTTCATCATTACCATGGATACATGTGAATTTAGATAATATATTCACATATTATTTCAAAATAATAACTTATTATGAAAAAGAAATAATAATTGGAAATATAAGGAAAATGGTTATTGGCATAGATGAAAAATTTATTCAAAGGATGATGAGAAATTATAAAATATTTAAGAATGTGAATACTTAGTGTTTATACAATGGTGAAATAATCACAAATAAGTAATCAAGTGTATTAGACATATTTTTCATGAAATTACCTAAATATAAAAGTATTTCCATAAAATTATGTTTTAAATATGTTAAAAAGTTATAGTAGTATCAAAAAAAAGTAACCTTGATTTTAAAAAGAGTAAAATATATGAGAAATAATGAAAAGTGTTTTCATAACATTTTAGTAACAAATAACTTTAAAAATAAATTTAAAAAGGATAAATAAGGACTTATAAATCATTGTTTTAATAATAAAATATTTTAATAATGGAACCAAGAAAATAAATAAGTGTAAATTAGATGAAACTTGTAGAGGAAGATAAGAAATGGTATAGAAATTGAGAGAATTTTTTTTTTGCATTTTGAAATGGTTTTATGTAACCTAAATCTATGAAAAAAAGGTATAAAATTCAATTTTAAATTTAATTAAAGGGAAATATGTAAGGAAAAACACAATAAAAATTTAATGTTCAAAATATGAAAAATAAATATTTGGGGTGAGAAATAATATGTAAATGGAAATTAAATATATAAAATAAAGAGATGAAATTTTCCATTACAACATAATATTTTATGAATCAATAAAAAAAATTATAAGAATGAAATTTAAATCCTCATTAAAAAGGAGGATTTATAATATAATTAAATCAAAGGTTATAACATAATACATAAAAGAATAATGTGCAATAAAAATTATTTTAAACCCCAAAAGAGGAAATCAATGGAGAAATCCCCTCACAAACATACTAATGAATGAAATATTAATCAATCACAAGATAAAATAATTATAAAATTTGAAAAGTATTAGAGGTAAATAAGTAGATGATTTATATTTAATGAGTATATAAATCCTTAAAATATATATTTATAAACCCCTGACCTTAAAAATTACATCATATTTAGTTTTAGTCAGGAAATTTATTTCTTTAACATTGATAATCTTTTTAGTTTTAGAGTTTTATAGAATTAGGCCATAACTCATACATAACAAAATCATAAAATACAAAGTGGATACTTTTAATTAGTATCTATTTTTACCATAATATAAAAAATTTAAAATAAATCATTATCACTTTCCATGAAAAATCTTTATGAATTTAAACTTGACCTCTTCCTTTAACTTACCCATCCTTAAACTCTATAAAAATATTTTTTAAAACTTTGGATGAGCACAAAACCTCAGCAGGGGATATAAAAAGAAAGGAAACTATTAGTTTAGTAAAAACATGAAAACTCATGAATTTTTTTTCTTGAAAACATAAAATTTTACCCATAAAGGGAAATATCATTCCTTTAAAAATATTATTTATTTTACCTTTTGAAAATAAATTATTTATATAAAAACTCAATAGAAAGCATAGAAAATTCATGTTGGTACCTTGGAACATCATCACATAGAACCCTTAAAAAACCCTTACAGAACCGTTACAGATTATAATAAATATATAGCTAACTTCAAATTTAATTATCTATAGAATATAATAATTACCCAATTAATTATAGAACTATATAGTTTCAACCGTCATTTAAGCTATAACAGGCTCACTTGGTGCTATCTGGGTGCACCCATCATTTATAATTTCCAAGAACAACATGAATAAAACATCTCATCATTTGAAAAAATATTTTAAATAAAGTAAAATAGAAATAAAATAAAATTTTAAAATATTTACATCCATATAAACATTTCAAACATCATTTTAAAAACATGTACATGGAAGAGAAAGAGAGTTTTAAGGAAAGCCTTAAAAGAGGATTTTTTTCAAATAAAAACCCCTTATCAATTGGGAAACACTTGAATTCTAAACCCCATTAAATAATGACATTAAAAAAATTAAATATAATGATAATAGATAAAATATTTATATATAATGTGAAATTGGTTGTATATACACCTTATAAAATAATAAAGGTTCATAACATCAAGAATTGCCTTAATGAAAGGAAATTGAGACGAAGTCCCTTACCCTGAGTCTGATTTGTCACATGTGTATTTATCTTCCTAAATAATAAACTTATGTTAATTATTTACTTTCTTGATAACCTTTTTCAATTTTATTATTAATTTTATTTAATCTATTAACAAGTTATATACAATTACTTAATCAATTAATTTTAAGTAGGGTGTTTTGTCCATATTCGGTTTATGTGTCAAAAATGACTTTGGTATGTAAGCTATGATAAAAGGGGTCATTATTTAAAAATATATAGAATAATAATTGTGAAATAAATATCATATTTATATATCAATTATACTTTTAAAAATAATCATGAAATATGGTTTTTAAAAATTAATCAATGTTAAGATCATGGAGACGGTAGGTCGTACATACGCATGAGTAATGTTCTCATTTTTCAATTTTCATTATGGAAAGAAGGTATGTAACATTTATATTTTTAGAATTATAATTATATCATAAATACCATGATATATAATTATATATACTTATATATATCATTCTTGTGATGTAAAAGGAATCACATAGCTTTAAGGAGGTGGTAGTCCACATGTCTACGAATGATGTTATCACTTTTTTAATGTGTGAAACGGTAAGAAGAAAATTATATATTATATTTATAGAAATATAATCATGTCATGAATATAATAAATATTTCATGTATATCATATATATTTATCATAGTTACCCTTATTACCTTCCATGTAACACGTTATTGAAAAACGCTTCACTTCACCCCGCGAGACGATAGTCCTCCATACACACGAGTGATGTTATCGTATCCCCTATGATATGAAATGAAAAAAAGAGTGTATATGATATAATGACTCCAGAGGTATTATTATGTTATAAATATCATTTATAAACTATATATCCATCATAATTTCCAACCATAATAGGTGGAAAAGGAAAAATGAATGACATTATTTCACAAGGTGGTAGTCTGTCATACACACAAATGAATATTTCATAACTAATTTGATGAAAGTGTGTGTAGGTGTAGGTAATAAAATTAACAAAAAAATATCTCAATATATTTATGATACTAATTATATTATATAAGCATGTTATAATAATAATTTAAGGGGTGGTGAAATAAATAAAATAAAAGTGATCGTTGAGGAACGTTATGTATTCTTCAGGTAACTCCTTTGGGTTTGTACCAAAATCCTTATTTGGTTTGATTTATGTCCAAAAAAAAGATTTTAGGATGAGGGGAGGGATTTTGGGAGTTGATTTGGGCATGGTTTGTAAAAGATAAATGGATTGAGATGTGTTTATAATGTGGGAGAGTGAATGCCCTTTTATAATGGAGGAGTGAAGTTATTGTAAATACAAAAAAACACTATTGGGAGGTCTCCCTTAAATCATGTGCCATGCACAAACTTGGGTCGAACTTGAACCAATCACCCAAGTCTATCTGTCACATGGCATGAAGAGCGTTCCCAATCCCCATGAGTTGAAAACTATTTTTGGGCATCATCAGAGTAACCAAGGGAACGAGTTCTCCCAATATAAATAAATAAACTGAAAAGTGGAAACAAAATAGAGAATACTAATATATATATAATTATAAAAACTAAACAACATCTTTTACATAAGATTAAAATACAAAAAAACTGAACAAAAAAATTCAAATTGGAACCTGATGACCAAAACATCTCCATGTGACACTGAGGGTCACTCTCTGATACCAAAACCAACCATCTCTCACAACTAAAAAAACCAAGTTGAAACCTAAACCAAAATCTAAAAATAAGAAGGAACTATAGGTGTGAGTATTAAAAATCAATGTTCCTAAACAAATCTATTCCTAATGCACTTACTTTAAAATTAAAGAAATGTCAACTTCAAGTTTAAAATACAATATATAAAAGTAATATTTTCTACACAATTTCCATTTTAAAACCAAACATAGTACATTTCCCTTTTTATTTTTAAAAAATTATTTTCTAATAAGGAAGCTTTAACATTTTAAAGAAAAATTTATAGAGAAGAAATAAGTGTAAATCATTTTCAAAACCTTTCTTCATAAACATTTGAAAACCATTTTATCATTTTTGGAATAAAGTCACACTACTCAAGAAGTAATCATAACAATCATACAACAAGGGAAATGAAAAAATATCACATAAGATAATCTAACCAACAGTGTGTCGTAATCATTCACCATAGAAAACTAAGTTCCAATAGACATGGGAGAAACCTAGGATCTTGTGAATAATCCATAACATACTAATACATGTTGACTCATCCCAGAAATCATGCCTCTCTTGATGAAATAAATAACACCCTCACAAGATCAACCTTCCCCTACATGGTATAGACTGATGGGAACTATCACATAGAAATAATAACAAAAAATATCCTCCTACTATGGGCCACTAGCCATTGCATAATCTAAGCTAATGCAACAATCATTCTCAGAAAATTTGCTTACTATGTCAGGTTCCCATGTCAAGATGAAAAGAGGGTGATCCAATTGATTCCAACCAATAATCAAATCATATGCATACAAATATAGTAATAATTCACACAACATACACCACTCAAGTCACTACAAGGACTAATCGCTTGGCTTACATCTCATAGATCTCAAAGGAGTCCACATTGAGGATCTCCCATTCCACACAAAGTAAATGAGTCAGGAGGAGTCCAAAATGAGGAAATCCCACCCATTCAATATATATATATATATAAGTCAAGATGACTATCCAAGGAGAGTTTTCAAAATAAAAATTTTCACCACTTTCACAAAAGTTCCAAACAAGCCTCAAGCACACTTCACATAACCATCACTTTTTCAAAGAACCAAAACCACCTTTCCAAAAAGGTACAAATACACCATTTTTCATTTCAAAATCATTTATAATATCCCACTTTAATTCTCACATCACATTTTCAATCCAAATCCATTTTTATCAAAATTCCAAATGGGCCATTAACCACCATCACATGCTAAACCATTTCTAAAATACAAATATACACTTCTTTTAAATCTAAAAACACTTGGTAACCCCAT
Source organism: Viscum album (assembly GCA_963277665.1). Taxonomy (NCBI): domain Eukaryota; kingdom Viridiplantae; phylum Streptophyta; class Magnoliopsida; order Santalales; family Viscaceae; genus Viscum; species Viscum album. The sequence continues at coordinate 1,814,397,201 of OY728151.1, read as the reverse complement.
TCAAGGAACCCAAATAATCATTTTACATATCATAGATATATTTAAAAATCAAAAGGATTCTTTATATATCACAAATAAATCTCAAAATCTAACGAGTCATTTTATCAAACACTCGGTGTGCAACATTTAATAAAAAAATTCCATTTATAACATAATAAGGAAGAAACCACTAATTTTCGCACCAAAAAATCATTTCTAAGATCACACATCACTATTTCATATTCAATGAAGGTGTAAAAAGTAATAAACCAATGATTCTTAAATTAAAAAGGCAAGTGAAAAGGGAAACCTACCTAAATCTCACGTTGCTTCAACAACGCACACCTAAAAACACCTCACGAAGGTCCAAGGAATCAATCACAACCACAAGGAACCTTAAAGGAAAAAACCCCAAACATAAATCAAGGGAAACATGAACCCTAGATCCCCTTGACCAAGGAAGAAGGAGATATCTATAGAAAATGGAAGAAGAAAGAAGAGGGAGAAGAAGAGAGGAGATTATCTTGAGAAACATAGGCCAAAACCTTGAAAAATCAGTAGATCTGCACCATATGAGATGATTGGAGGCTTAGAGAACAAGGGAGTTGGCCCTTAGGGTGACCTGAACTAGGGGAGATTAGGGGAGGCTTTTTGGTGTTAAAATACTAATATTTTAGAATAGTAATTTCAAAATTTTCAAGATCTGGGAAGCTCACACAGTTTGGCCACACAGTTTGGTAAACCATGCATCAACCGTGTGGAATGGTTCTACCATGAAATAGTGGATTATCGCATACTTACTCACAGTTTGACTATTGATATGTGGGCTGTTCACCCTCAACCAAAAGCACACCAAATCTCTCACGGTTTTCTAGGCTACACTGCACGGTTTCCTCTAACTGTGTGTCAATCGTGCGCCAAGAAAAAACACCCCAAAACTAAAAATTAAAAAGGATCACACCTGAAACTTGAGTCAAAACCCAAAGGCCAAAAAATAAACTAGATCATAGTTCAAAATTAAAAATATGTGTGTGGTGATTCTCCCCACCATTATGCTTTCTACCTCCAGAAAGCCACAACATCTTCCAGTGGACCGATCAAAGACTAAGGATTTCCAAAACTGTGAGATCCAACCACTCAAAAAAAGAACATCTCAACCACTTCCAAATATAACTTATGCCTCTTTACAAAAAAAAAACAACAACCAAAACCAAATCATCAACATGGTAGGATGAAATGGACTCCCCACTATTAGGAAACAACTAGCATAGATCAATTCCATAATAATTCTCAGCGAGACCCCGTGTTGGGTCTCCCAACCATTATGAAACAACTAGACTGAATCAATAACACATGAAAACATGGAAAACTCAACATGATCCAATGCAAGAACTTTACCACATGGTGAAACCACCCCCACTACAATGGGACCTGCTGAAAGAAACTCATGCCAAAATTTACCCAAACCACAATAAGGAAAATCTACAACAACAAAATTTAAACCCCTCACCCCCCCCAATAGAGGAGAAAAGAACTAAGACAATACTCCCCAAACCCTCGAAGGTTTTTTGGCTGTGTGAAAAGATTCAATTTAAGACCTATGTCTAGAGCCCTGATGTTTGAAGCATTTATTACCCCGTAGTCAAAAGATAATGATCCCAAATTGGAACTTCTTCCTTTGGTGCCACAAGCATCCACATAGCACCCTATATGGTACCAGAATATCACAACACACCACAAAAACCACTTGCTTCAACAAGTCACTTTCCCCTAAATATGGACTTATAATATTCACATTCCAAACACACCACCACTTAGAATAGAAAGATTTATAATTTAAAAAATAAAAACACACTTTCATTAAAATGGGAGTTCTTAGGAGATTCCACTACATCCCCGTACATTTCAGAAAAAAGTGAACACCATCAGGCACAAATGATATAACAGAAATTGACACTGCAATAGAAGGGACTTTAAACTAAATCTAATTCAGCACCCCACTCCTGAAAATGGGCAGGGGTGTTTCTTGAAGAGGTGGATCTGGGTCCACGATGCTTCCTAGAAACACCCCGACAGAACCATTTCAAGTTACCTAGGTGTCTATAGGCATGAAAAGTTCTTGGAGAACTTGGGCATGACATATTCTTATGATATGGATTGCCGCACTAATGGAATACCATGATCCTATACTTAGGATAAGTTGATGAGAGATTTGGAGGCCATTTCATCCCATGACCCATACCAATAGATTCAAGACTCTTTTTTATATCCTTGCTATAATTCCCTTCACCACTTCTAGGGAATGAAGGAGGGATTAATACCTTAAGAACTCCTACTAACATAGCTTCAACATGAACAACTTGACTAACTATGTCGACAAAAGAAGTTAAACCGAATTGTGACACCTTAGACTAGAGATCAGGATGAAGCCCAAACTCAAAATGTAAATCCTTTAATGAATCATTTGTGGCTCACTATAGAGCATAAGGAATGAGATCCACAAAATTATGGAAGTACTCTAGCACCAATCCATCACCCTTTTGTAAACAACACATCTCCATTCACTTTCTCACCTTCACTATTTTAGAGAAATATTATCAGATGAATGAAGCCTTGAAGAACTCCCAAGTAAGATATACCCAAGGATTATTCTGAGAGACTGACTTTCACCACTTCCAGGTCAGTCCTTCAATCCTAAAGGTAGTGAAATTACCTTTAATGACTTAGGAAACTCAAGGAAACTGAAGTTTCTCTCAATATTCCAAATCCACTCTTCCATTTTGAGAGGATCTTGTGAAGTATAAAAGAAAGGTGGATATAACTTATGAAACTCAAGAAGGAAATCCTTAGGCTGATAAACTATAGGTTCTACTAATGACGAGGCACCCATGGCCACTCTTTGAATATTCATCAAATCTTTATGGAGGTGAACACTAACCAATAATAAAACTAAGAGATCAATCAAAACCAACTCACCAAAAAAGAGTTCTAAAGATCAAACACCACATAAGAAACATACCCAAAACATGGGGAAAATGAGCCACACAACCATTAGCTATCAAAATATCAAAATTTTCCTCTTAAAAACACATTTGAAAAGAAAAAAAACTTGATGTATTTTTATACTCACTAATGGTATTCCATGGATCCCTACACATGTACATTCCCATGCCACCCCATGAACTAATCAACTTATGATAATCCAGGAACTCATCCACCCACTTATCCACACATATCATGCATGCGAGAACCCATGAAAATACCAAAGGTCAAACAAAACATTCCCATTTTTTCAAAAACAAACATTACACCCAATTTTTTACAATTTCAATCTGCTTCTCATTTCAAAATTCACTAATATTTTCAAAAGACCAGAAATAATTCAATAAAAATCCATTTTCAAACTCCACACTAAAAACCATTTAAAAATATAAATCTTTTTATACCCATTCAAAATATTTTCAGCAGCTTAAAAAATCTCATTTGATCAAAAATCATTTGATTACAACTCATTCCCTCTCATTTAAAACAAATTTTCCAAAACAAACTTCCACTTTTAATTAATATATTTCAATAAATTACAATATTTTACTATAAAAATACAATCTCATTAGACTATTCCCATTTTATCCTAAAGGTTCATTTTATAAAAATCCATTTTCTAAATCCTTCCTCAAAGTTAATTATGAAAATACATTTTCCATTTTTGCAAAACCAAAACATTTCCATTTTTAAATCCAGTTTTCACCATCCCAAAACAAGATTTTCCCAAACAATTTCATAATCACAAGGAACTGAAAGAAACTCACAAGTATAAACTAGTGTTGATGGGTGACTTATCCACATGGTTGGAGTCCATATTCCAATCACACCACAATCATGGAGAGTCTTCTAGGACCATGTCCCAAACTCCACATGAATTTCCAAGCCCTGCGAGATCACTGAGACCACTATCCCAACTCTTTTTTCATATCCCAAACACTAAACAATCTACAAGAACCAAATAGACTAAATAAAACCTAACTTCCCATGGAAACCCAAGGCTTGGCATAGAAAGTGTTGTCCATACACTCCCTCATAACTACACCCCAAGGTTCTGACAGTCCTACTCCATCTACCTTGACATCCCAAATAGCATAGGGTTCTCTGAAATCAAGGTCCTCTAAGGGAAACCTACTTTGATACCATTTTTTCATGAATCAACCCAGTTCAACCCCAAACCGGACACCCAAGTTGATCTGTGACATGGCTCTAAGGGCATTCATGATCCCCACAGGCTAGAAACTAGTCTCAGGCATCATCAGAGTAATCGAGGGGATGATTTTTTCCAATATAAACAAATAAACAAAACAGCACAACCTAATATATATATAATTAGAAAAACTGAACATCATATTTTACATAAGCTGAAAATACAACAAAACTGAACTATAAATTTAATGGCCCGGACCTCTCCGATCCATTACTTTGTAAAAATTTGATATGGTCAAACACGACGCAAGTTATAATAATAATTTTTGATAATAATAATTGATAATGGTGGCGTGAAAATATTTGGTGTTAATTAGATTAAATGGTTTTAATTTAATCATTGTGAAATAAAAGAAATAAAATTGAATGTATTTAATTCAATGAGGGGAGGTGCATGGTTTAATTTTGATTTATTTAAATTTTAATAAATAATAAATTATGTGTGTAATGGGCATATAATGGGAGGTGCATGGAATAAATTAAAGGAATAAATTATAATAAATTAGGTGCATGTAATAAATTATAAAGGAATTAAATGCATGGGGCGCATGGGCGTGACCTTGTACAAAAGGCGTTGTGCGGTTCTCCACAATTAAAGTTGGAGTTTTGTAAATAACATTAAAAGGGTATTATTATATAATAATTTTGTATAATAATAATAACATGAAGAGGTGCATGGAGGGGGGGGGGGGCAACCCCTTATGGGTGAATCCAACTTGTATTTTGGAATATTAAAATAATTATAATAATATTCATTTAATAGATTATAAAAAATAATAATAAAATGATAATGAAGAATGGAAGGGGTTCCCAACCCATGCATAAATATCATGTGATTAGAGAGAGGGAGTGTTATCCTTCCATTATAAGAATTTAATAATAATATATGTAATATAATGTTGATTTAATATATTATGATAGTAATAAAATGATAAAAGAGGAAAGGGAATGCGCATGGAGGGGGGTGACAACCCCTCATGTGTGAAGTGTTTTGGATAATTAAAAGAATATAAATATAATAATAATAATATAATAATATTGTTATTATTTTGGGTTATCAAATCTTAAGTAGTCCATAACTTCTTCAGATGATATCGGATTGACGAATTGTCAGCGACAGCGTAACCCTGAAATTATGATGGAAATTTTAAGACCAAAGATAAATACCTTTTTATGACTCATACATCAGGTCAATAAAACACCTATTATTAATTGAAGTTATTATTATCATTAAATGCATGGAAACCACGTGACGTGTCGTGTGTTGACCAGTCAAATAGCGTAACAGTTGTACAGTCACATCATGTATTCATTAATACATGATGCATACCATTTTACCTTTTTGTTGCCTATATAAGAGAGGCTCACATGATATTTATGGACCCCTCTTCTTCTCCACATAGCGACGCTTCCGGATGACCCAGAAGCCTTCCTCCTATCTTCTTCATCCGAACTCCAATCGTCGATCTGTCGGTGGCTGTGGGATCATGTTGATGAGGTGAACATCATGCACCTCGTTCCTTTCCCTCTTCTTTGAATTCCTCTTCATAGTTTCCTACCGAGGATATTGTTGATATTTGATGGGAACGACGCTCTTTGACGAACATCATCTTAATGGTACGTTCTACCCCATTCGTATTCCTTCCTCGATCTCCTATTTTTGTTCCTCCTTGCCATGCTATGAAAAGTGACACCTTAAACCATAATGGAGTCTCTCTTGGTTGTTAGTGCGGTTGTGTCGCAGCATCCACGGGATGACGTAGTCGTCGAGAGTAGTGATCGAAATCCTCGTGGTGTTTTTTTCGTAGAAGGACATCAAAACCTGTTCAAGTAGGGATCTTACCTTCATCTCTCTCTCTTTTGTGCATCATGCGGAGTGGGTATCCTCTTGTTTTCATGAGATATGGTTGAACCAGTAAATAAAGATAATAACTGGTTAAAGAACAGGTTTGGGGAATTTTTTTTGATATTGTTGTTTTATTTCCATCAATGATTATCCTTTGATTATGTTGTGAATTGAATAGGATTATGCCTACTGAAAATCACGGTCATTGGGGGCCTTTGCTTGTGTATTTAAATGTTTCCCTATTGTTTTGGATTGTTTTGTGGATGGAATTTCTTAGAATGTGGAAATTGGTTGGATGATTAAATGAATACTTGGAACCCTTGTATGATCACCCCAGTTAAACTAAATAAAATAATGAATTTGTGGGTGCTGGTTGGGGTTTGGGACTGTTTATTGTGTGCATACTTTTGAGGTAGAAGTGTCGAGGCATGTGCTCAGATCTTTTGTGTAGAAGCCTTAGGATGGGCTGAGTGGTTGATATAATTATATAAATTTGTACATTTTATGTTTCCTTACACACCCCACCCATGTTGATCACTACGTGTTGAACACCCGTGGGTTGGGGGGTGAGATTCTCAAACACCTAAAGGATGGCTAGTTACTATTCTTCCTTGTGCTCCCTCTTCTAGGTTATATAGCCCAAGATCCTTTGGGTAGGTTATGACAGATGTTTCCCAAGAGTCTTTGGGATGAGGATTTGATATATTCCCAGGTGTCTTCGGGATGAGATGTGATGTGGTTCCCAGGTGTCTTTCAGATGATATGTGGTTATGGCGGAGGATTGAGTGCCGAAAAGATACTATGAGCTTCATATGTCCAGGTTGTGGAACTTGCTCAGGAAGAGGGGAAATCATCAGAGCATTAGGCTTGAGGGATTGAGTAGTATTCAGTGGGAAGGTGGTGCAGGGTACCCATACTTTGATAATATTACTATACTACTCTTTTGACTTGCGATATTTGGTGATTGTGGCTTGTAAGGTTGGGTAAATAGATTCCTTTCTAGGCTTTGGTTCCTTATGTTTTCTCATGGGGCATTAGGATGTCTCCCCACCTATGCACAAGAGCTTTAGGTTTTCCTACTGAGTATACTTGTATTCTCACCCTGTGTTTACTTTCAGGTTTTCAAGAGGACTTCAGGGACCATGCCAGACCTTGCTAGTTGGGTGTTGGATTTTTGCTGGTTTCAGTTTTTGCTTTATTTTTTTGGTATCGTACTTTGGAGATTTTCTTGTACTTGTACTTTTGTTTCAGTATTGTATGAAACATGCATATGGGTTTGGTTTTGGGTTTATTTTCATTTAATTGTTCCTTTTTATTTTGGTTTTTGACTCATACTATTTCCCAATCTTAAATAATAAAAAGGGTAATGCCTCCCATATTTGTGAAAACTCATACCCTTGGTGCTAATCGCCACTTCGGGACCTACTGGAGACGGGACTCGGGGGGTCATTATCACCCTTTCACCATTGCCAGCTCAGGAGGGGAATCTTTGGTGGAAGAGGGTCGTGACAGAATGGTATCATAGGTGATAGTTGAGAGATAGGATGGATTCTAGATTTAGGCACAACAAGGATTGCATGGGATGGTAGGGCAATAATGTTGGATGATCTTGGTGCGTGACATAGGCCAGGGAAGACCAACTAGGACACGAGATTTTAGCCCCCCCCCCCCCCCCGTGATCTGATGCAAGGACTCTGAGCTTACCGAATGACCAAGTAAGACTACATTGATTGTAGGATAGAGACCCTAGGAAAGGTACATGCATCATCTTGATTTGTGTTTTAATTTATTTGGGTGTTCTAAGAAAGAAATCGAAATAAAATGATAAAATGAAACCTTGAGAAAATTTTCTTGCTACTTGGGATTAGGCGTTCTTTGTTTACCATACAACTATGGCACCTGGACGTCATTCCCAGGTGACTCGGGCAGTTGAGGCCCAGTAGATTCAGATGGTCGATCAGCTGAGGATTGATTGAGAGGAGGAAGATGACTTGTGGCAGTGCACGTTTCATGATTTCCAGCAATAGAGCTTGAAGAAGTATGAAAGAAGCACTTCAGATACGGAATCAGAGAGTTGGTTGGAGGAACTCAAGATCACCTTTGGGATGATCAGGGATCCATCAGAGTACTGGGTTCCTCTAACAGTAATCCAGATATGAGGAGTGGCGCATCAATGGTGGATGCTTTACCTTGGGGAGGGGAAGGAGATAGAAGTTCTATGGTCCAACTTCAAGAAGGAGTTCGGTGAGGAATTTCTTTCCTCGACAAGGAAGGTCGAGAAGAGGCAGGAGTTGTTGTCTCTCCAACAAGGAAGCATGTCAGTGCAGGAACTATGGGTCAAGTTCAAGGATCTCCTCTGTTTTTTCCCGAATCTCTTTCTGGATGAGGATTCCCGAGGTAGACATATAGAGGAGGCACTTCACCCCTTTATTCAGTGCACGGTGACCCCTTTCACATTACCAACGTACCTGGAAGTACAGAATAAGGTGGAGATAATCAAGAGGATACACTCAAAAGTAGGTCCACCGTGAGAGAGAAGTCACCCAAGTTCGTCCAAGAAGGAGGCGGTCAGCAGTTGATCCCCAGCAACAGGACCTTCCAAGTTTCGACCGGCAGGGAGCAGATGACCAAAACAACTCTATGTGACCCTGAGGGTCACTCTCTAATATCAAAACCAACCATATCCCATGGAGAAAAAGACCAAGATAATACCTTCACCACAATCTAAAAATAATAAGGAACTATAGGCATGATTATTAAAACTCATTAGGCATGTCTGAACAAATCTATTCCCAATGCACTTCCTTTAAAATATAAGAAACATCAACTTTCAAGTTTGATACAATATATAAAAGTAAGATTTTCTACAAAATTTCCATTTTAAAACCAATCACAGTCCATTACCCTTTTTATTTTAAATAATTTATTTTCCAAGAATAAAGATTTAACATTTTAAGGAAAGAGGGATAGAGAAGAAAGAAGTGTAAATCATTTTCAAAAACTTTCTCCATAAAAATTTGAAAACCATTTTCTCATTTTTTGAATAAAGGCACACGGCTTAAGAAGTGAGCATAAAAATCATACAACAAGGGTAATGAAAAAATATTACACAATAAAATATAACCAACAGTGTTTCACAATCATTTGACATAGACAACTAAGTTTCAATAGACATGGGAGAAACCTAGGATCTCGTGAATAATCTAGAACATACTAATACACGTTGGCTCATCCTAGAAATCATGCCTCACTTGATTATATCAATAAATCCATCACACAATCATACATCCCCTATATGGTGAAGACCTATGGGAACTATCCTAGAGTAATAATAAAAATATATATCCCCTTGTTATGGGCCACTAGCTAGTGTGTAATCTAAGCTAGTGCATCAATCATTCTCAGAAAATTCGCTCACTATGTTAGGTTCCCATGTCAAGATGTAAAAAGGTTGAGCCAAAAGATGCTAACCAAGCATCAAATAATATTGACACACACACACACACACACACATATATATATAGTAAAAATTTACACAATAGGCATCACCCGAGTCGCTCCAAGGACTAATCTATTGCCTTACAGCTCATAGATCTCAAAGGATTCGACACCAAGGATCTCCCATTCCACACAAAGTAAATGAGTCATGAGGAGTCCATAGTGAAGATGTACCACCCATTAAATATATATATATATACACACACTTCTAAACAACTATCCAAGGATATTTTTCAAAATAAACATTTTCACCACTTTTACCAAAGTGCCAAATGGTCCTTAAGCACACTTCACATAACCATCACTTTTTCAAAGAACCAAAACCACCTTTCCAAAAAGGTACAAATACACCATTTTTTATTTTAAAATCATTTATAAAATCCCACTTGAATTCTCAAATCACATTTTCAATCCAAATCCATTTTCATCAAAATGAAAAATGGTTCATTAACCACCATCACATGCCAAACCATTTTTAAAATCCAAATACACACTTCTTTTAAATCCAAAAAACACATGGGAGACCCATTCAAGGAACCAAAATAATCATTTTACATATCACATATATATTCAAAAATCCAAATCAATATTTAGATATCACACATCATATACAAAATTCAACTAGACATTTTATCAAACACTTAGTGTGCAACATTTAATAAAACAGTGCCATTTATCACATAATAAGAAGGAAAACACTACTTTTCACACAAAAAAATCACTTTATAGATCACACATCACTATTTAATATTCAAGGAATGTGTGAAAATAAAAAAAACAATGATTCTTAAATTAAAAAGGAAAGTACAAAGGGAAGCCTACCTCAATCTCACGGTGCTTCAACAACGCACACCTGAAACCACCTCACGAAGGTCCAAGGAAGAAAGAAAAACCATAAGGAACCTTAAACACAAAAAAAAGCCCAAGATAAATTAAGGTAAACATGAAACCTATATCCCCTTGACCAATTAATAAGGAGATCTATAGAGAAAATGGAAGAATAAAGAAGAAGGAGAAGAAGAGATGAGATTACCTTGAGAAATCTAGACCAAAACCCTGAAGAATCACTAGAATTACACCATAGGAGAGGATTAGAGGCTTAGAGAACAAGGGAGGAGGCCAATTAGGGTTTCATGAACCAGGGGGAGAAGAGGGGAGGCGTTTTGGGGTTAAAATCCTAAGACAGTATAATAGGAATTTCAAAAAAAATAAGATATGGATAGCTCACAAGGTTTGGCACACATTTTGGTAAATTGTGCTCCCACTGTGTGGAGTGTTTATACCATGAGATAGTGGATTCCCACACAGTTTAAGCATGTTTTTACTAACCATGCATGGTTCTTGCACCCTCAAGTATAAGAACACCAAAGCTCACATGGTTTCTTGGGCTAGACCGCACGGTTTCCTCTAATTGTGCACCAACAGTGTGCTAAGATAAAACACCCAAAAACTCAAAATTCAAAACCGTCACACCTGAAACTTGAGCCAAAAACCCAAGGCCAAAAGATAAACCAGATTAGAGGTCAAAATTAAAAATCCGGATGTAACATCAGGTGTTGGGGGATCATAATCATTAAGACTTCTTCTCATGAATTTTTCACTTGGTGATCTCTAGTAGTAAGATCATGAGGATAGACCTGCCAATAGAAGCATCACATGTTTATGGTGTCATTGGATGTTTATATATATGATCATGTGTAATGGTATCTTGACTTGAGATCATTACCAATGTATTCCATTTTATTATGTACTTTTATAAAAGATGAAAATCATGATATTGAAATCGTGGCAAGGTAGTTTGTGTTGTGTGTGCCATTGGTGGCATGACATTGGATGAATGATCAAGAAAGGATTTTTTGTTTCTAGGTTAAGGAAGTTATATATATTGGGCCATGTTGATCAGGATAGTAGTAATTTTATAAATTCATGGCCGTGGTAGTCTAAGGTAAATTCATCCAATTAGATCAAAAAATAATAAAGTAAGAAAAGAGAGATGACACAGGTGTGTGTCCAGCTTTATGAGATATTCAAGACAAAGAGATTATATTACACAATATGTGTTTGAAGGTTGGTTGTCACTACTGTGACAATCTTTATCTCTTTATAGTCCATGATGGGTTGCTAGATCCCACTCTTGGTCTGTGAATAGTATTCACTACAATCGAGATAATGGCCTAGAGGGTCACACACAATAGCATATTCATGAATCTACCCTATTCAGTTGAATAGGTATATTGGACATGGTAGGACTCACCACTAGGGTCCAAGATTTGTCCAAGGAGATATGATCACCAATTTAATAAATAAATTCATATTATTCAAGTTAAGAATAATGGGAATTGAATTTATTTATTAAATGTATTTACAAGTTTTAAGTAAATACATGAAAATATTAATTGAATGAATATTAGTTTTATATATTCAAGTTTCAATTAATTTTTGTGGGAATGAAGATTCGAGTTACTGACTCAATTATTATTACATAATATATTTAATATATTACAGGAAAGTGATAATAATATTTATGACTCAGTTAAGTAGTCATAACACATTGTTTATAGTGCATTAAGTATTCAGGGGTTGGAGTGGAAATACCGAGTAACTTAATTACACACTATATATAGAAGAAGAGAGCCTCCCACTAGAAACTATTCATGGGATTTTTCTATCTTCTTATCTCTCTCATATTCTAGAGAGAGAGGCTTTGGATCCAGGAGCTCAGATCGAGATCTCTCTTAGGCATCACAAGCAAGGCAATGTAGTAATCATCGGAACGTCAAAGGATTCATCATATCTCCACGCTAGCACCTGGTATTTGACAATCGACGTTCCCATATATTTTTTGAAGAGAATGTGGATGATGTAGAGGAATTCAAATTTGTATTATTTTATCATTGATCACCAATGATGAGTAGACATCACACGTGACTTCATATTTAAACTAGGTATTTTACTGTTTATTTTTTTTCTTAATCTCTTTCACGCATGATCCTGAGGAAGTAACCGGGAAGTGATTCATCGACATCGACAATTTCATGTCGTTTGTCAGTGAAAATTTTTTAAATCTCATTTTTGGGACTTTCGCTACATTATCTGTACCTTCAATTGGTATGAGAGAAATGCGTGAAAATTGTAATCTAATTAAAGAATTAAATTTGCATTAATCTATAAAGAGGGCATCGTTACGGTCCCAACGCCATAGACTGAATCTTAATTTGATATCAGATGAAAAATTTGTGGTCATCTAAAGTTAAAAATCAAATTTAAACTGGTAGTTTTGTGAGTTTTAAATTATGCGTTTTATACTCGAATCAACAGCATGAGACTACACCTTTGAACCAGCTCACCAGTTGAAGTTCTCTTGGGTAGAATAGGGTTCTCCGACAAGGGTATTTTAATAAATTAATTTTATTAATTAATTTATTTATTTATTTTATTTATTCTAGGTAATAAACTGAAGAAAATAACACCCAATTGGTTGTATAAAGTTTAGGCTACTGGTTTTTTTTTGCGGATGGAATCAAACCACATAAAAAATTCAAGGTGTATGGAATTATTCTAAACTGATAAAGTCAAAAAAAAATAGGGGTGCTTGAATTCCTTTTGGGTGGGTCACAAAAAAAAGAAGGAAAATTTTTCCATGTGAGAGGGACCTCCCACGCTGTCACCCTCACCTCGTCGGACCGCCTCCTGCACAACCGACCACCTAGATCCAAGCAGACTCCTCCACTGGAACCCCCTTCAGTCGGTCTTCCCCGAGGAACCTTTTCCCTCCTATTGGACTACCACTGCCGGTAACCCTACCAAGACGACGTTCTGTGGCTCCCATCCGGCTGGTGTCCCTCCCTACTCTAGTGTGCAGCCCCCATCTTTGAACGAGCCCCTCTGGCCGCTTAGCTTACTGCCCGCACACCGACCGACCTAGATTTGGTGTTGAGGTGGAAGCCTTTGGCATCCTCCAGACTGGGACCCATCTAGTTGTACGACCACCCCTTGCTCTGCGCGGTGGCCCTCCCTATCCAGATCATGTCCACTGTAGGAAGATGGAGCTGACACCACTTTCTAGGTTACCTAAATCCATTCTTGCTTGGTTTTCCTGGATCTTGCCGCCTCCGGCATGCCACAACATCTGTTGACCATGTCACCTCCCCTTCTCCAGGAGTCGCTGCTAGACTGTACGGAAGGATACCTCTCATGCATTTGCGGCTATCCTGATTAGGATCCATGCCACTCCCTTTCGGTTTAACCAAGTCAGGCGCCCAAAATGGCCACCTCGCGGTGGCCTGATATGAGGCGGTGACACCTAGCCACGCCGGTCAGTCCTCTTTCTACTCGGTTTTGGCAACACCCTAGGGAATGAGGTAACCTTATCACTGGTTCGATTGGACTCTTAACTACTCCCAAAGAGACTTGAGCGGGTTTTCTGAGTTTTTTAGGACATAAACAAACATGCATCAAATTAAACACATGGTGCATCTATGTAACTATCCTAGCAGTTTGCTTAGGATATTACCTAAATTCCTAATATAGAAAAGTAGTAGTCAAGTGATTGACTACATTTCTATTAGGGTTCACATCTCTTTATAGATAGTTAGTCAACGGTGGATATGCACATGTAGTTGGAATAGGAACTTGTTCCATAAGTGCATGTGGAACATAGTATGTTCCAAAGACACATACTATGTAGGAAGGATAAAACCATGGTGATGGTTTTTGAATTCACTATTGTTGGTGATACATTATTCAGTAAGAATAATATCTCCTACAAGTAATAAGTATATGAAAAATAACTAAGATTTACAATAATAACTAAAATTCAATAAATGGATTCCATATATCAAAGTGAAAAGGGGGATTATTATTTTGAATATCGTGGTGGGTATTCAAATGAGTTGATACATGGATGGTACAAGAGTAGTACCAATAAGGATTGATTGGTTACACCAAGATGTTATGCCTAAATCCATTAGAATTTTACTTTTCATAGCTAATATCTATGATCATATTGAGCATTAGATGTCATGACCACTAAACATGGAAGGTGTCTATGCGACGCAACCAGAAAAGGATGGTCACATCATAGAATTCTAATAAAGGTTGAAAGTTACTGAAATCCAGTTTAGGATTGAAGTAAGCAACAGGATCATGGAGTATACATTTTAAATAAATTTTTTCCATGTACTTGTCATAACTAATATGTATGATCATATTGATCATTAGATGTCATGACCACTAAACATGGAAGGTGTCTATACGATACAACTAGAAAGGGATGGTCACGTCATAGAATGATAATAAAGGATGAAAGTTATTGTAATACAGTTTAGTATTGAAGTAAGCAACAAGATTATAGAGTATACATTTTCAATAAATTTTTTCCATGTGTCTATGTAAGGTTAGTGGGAGTGCCAAGGTTTTCCAAGTAAAATATGTTCGACAACATATAGAAAATAGATTGGTCTTTAAGTTAGCGAAGACTAGGATGAAATTTATTCTCCAGTGATTGAAATAAAGTAGCAACCTAAGTTCTATGGAATAGGATCTATTGTGGTAGATCTAATGGTTTCTTATACCTAGTCAATTGTATATATAGTGACATGGTATTGAAAAATACAAGCTGGAACAATTCAAGAGAGAATTTTTACCAATGTCACATGGAATAATCTCTCTAGGTTGACATGTCTGGGACATGAGAAGAGATTAACAAAGGTGAGTTGAATTCCTTATTATTTAGTGATGAATCAATTATATATTCCATGATATTTAAAATAATTGATATTACCATCACATACTTTATAATAGGAAAATATTAGTTATATTCAGGAGAACTGTAAGTGAAGTAGTCAAAACTATCCATTTGTACTTAGAAAAGTAAAAATGATATGTACCTTGGATGTGTAGAAGATAGGATACTAATTTTAAGGGGACACAAAATAGTCTTTCTGAGATCCATATGATCTAGTATTGCAGTTAGGAAATGTGATGAGTGAGATAAGTTCATATAAGCTACTAGTAGCCATACCTACAAATACTGAGTACGTTGTAGCTTCAAAAGAAGCTAAGAAGAAGTTAAATGCAATGATTTTTTATAGTTCTTGGAATCACACCTAGTAATAAAAGATTTATCATAATGAAAATTATGATATTCTTACTAGACAAGATGTCAATATTTGACAGTGGAAAAAAAGGATATACTTAGGGATACCATCTCTTGAGAAGTTTTACTCAAGGAGATGAGGTTGCTATAGCAGGATTTCCCCACGATGGAACCATAGTAGTCCTAGCAGCTAAATCCATGACTCAGAAGAAGCACGATCTTTATCATGTGAATAACTAACAAGTTTGGTTAGAAAATTGACTCTAGTGCAAGTGGGAGTGTTGGAATTGTGGGTTCCCTAGACCCAACTATGCGGTGATTTTGATTACCATATCGTGTATATGAGTTAGATATGCATGATGATTACTTACCATTATAGTGTAGATATTTATGCATCTACTATTTAATGGTAATTTCCATAGATTAATTTTTTTATCAAAAGGTTATAGTAGATCCCATGCTATAATGAGAACTTTGAGATACTATGACATTAATCTTAAACAAAGGTCCTATGGTCTAGATACATCTTACTGACTAGAAATAGTAGCTGTTCGATTATCAGGTGATAGGGGATCATATGTATTGAGACTTATTCTCATGAAGTTCTCACTTTGTGATCTATATTAGCGAGATCATGAGTAAATACCATCCAATAGGAACACCACATGTTTATGATGTCATTGGATGTTCCTATCTACGATCATGTGTAATGGTCTATTGACTTGAGATCATTACCAATGTATTCAATTTGATTATGTAATTTTATGCAAGATGAAAACCATGATATTGAAATCATGGCAAGGTAGTTTATGTTGGGTGCACCATTGGTGGAATGACATTGGTTGAATGATCAAGAAAGGATTTGTCACTTCCAGGTTAAAGAAGTTATATATATCGAGCCATGTTAATCAGGATAGTAGTACCATGATAAATTCATGTCCATGGTAGTCCAAGGTAAATAAATATAGTTATATCAAAAAAATTTAAAGAAATAAAAGGGTGATAACATGGGTGTGCATCATGCTTTATGATATATTGAAGACAAATAGATTATATTACATAATATGTGTTCATAGGTTAGTTGTCACTACTATGATAATTCTTATATCTTTAGGGGCCATGATGGGTTTCTAGATCCTGCTCTTGGTATATGAATAATATTCATTACTATCGATACTAGGTCCTAGAGGGTCACATACAATAGCATATTCAAGAATCTTCCCTATTCAGTTGAATAGGTATATTGGACATGGTGGCCCACACCACTGGTGTTCAGGATTTTTCCAAGGAGATACGATCACCAATGTAATAAATAAATTCATATTATTCAAGTTAATAATAATTGGAATTGAATTTATTTATTAAATTTATTTAAAAGTTTTAAGTAAATACATGAAAATATTAATTGAATGAATATTATTTTTATATATTAAAGGTTCAATTATTTTTTGTGGGAATGATGAGTCAAGTTACTGACTCAATTATTATCACGCAATATATTTAATATATTATAGGAAAGTGATAATAATATTTATAACTCATTTAAGTATTAATAACACATCTTTTATAGTGCTTTAAGTATTCAGGGGTCAGAGAGGCAATACTAGGTAGCTTAATTACACACTATATATAGAAGAAGAGAGCCTCCCACCAGGAACTATTCATGGGATTTCTCTCTCTTCTTCTCTCTCCCATATTATAGAGAGATAGGCTCTGGATCCAGGAGCTCGAATAAAGCTATCTCTTAGGCATCACAAGTAAGGAGATGTGGTGACCGTCAAAGCATCTAAGGAGTCATCAGATATCCGCGCTATCACTCGGTATTCAACGATCGGCATTACCGCAGATTTTTAAAGCACATGTGGACGATCTAGAGGAATTTGACTTCAAATTATTCAAGAAACAATTGCCAATGATTATCAGATATCATGCACAAATTCAGATTTCAATTAGGTATTTTATAGTTTAATGTTTTTCTTAATCTCTTTCACGTGTGATCCTGAGGAAGTAATCAGTTAACAATTCTTCAACATTGACAAGTTCATGATGTTCATCGATGAAAAATTTTAAAATATCATTTTTGGGATTCTTTTGTGTGCCTGGTACCTTCCACATTTTCTATAAAAGATGTAATATGGTAAAAATATGGCTATATAACGGGTTTTGGATATGTGTCTAGGTCATTTTTCCCCTTAATATTAAATTTTAACCACTAAGTAAACACATTTTTACCTTAATCACTGTAATTAATTTTAATTGTTTTCACTAATATTTTTGGTCAAAAACTAAGTTGAAATTAATGGATATTATAAATTATTATGAATCCAAATATGGAATAAATTTTTCCAAATTCAATTCATATAACTTTCAGAATTTAATTTAAAATTAATCCCGCAGATGGAATGAGAAAGCTGGTTTTTAAAGTAAAAATGTTCAAAAGTTACTCAGTTTTTATATCTAAATTCAATATAAGGATTATTAAAAGGACCTATATTGGATTAATATATGTATAATCTATCTAATTTGACATTAAAACCAATTCAAAATATAATTTAACTACATAAATAAATTAGATGAAAAATGAAAATTTCAATTATAATTTAGTGTTTTTCACTATTCATCAAAAAATGAAACTTCTCAAAAAAAATACCAAAAATTAACCCAAGGTAAATTTTGATACTTTTATTAAAAAATAAAGTTTATTTTTTAAAAAAATTATAAAATTTTCAAAAAAAAATTAAAACAAGTGCATCATTAAAAGGCGGTAAAACTAATTTTTAGAAAAATACAGTTTTTAATCAAAAAACTGGATTTATTCTTATCTTATGCCTATCAAATATATTGGATAAATATAAAAAATATATAAATGTGTGTAAACATAATATATTAATTTCTATTCAAACCCTATAATATAACATCTAGGTGATAACTTCTATATTAAATAATAATATTAATAGTATATTATTGTTTAATATATCTCAGTCTTGCATGCAGCACAAGATTTCGAAGAAACTCATTGTTGTGTATCATATACACTATTGAACATAGTGCCCGTTTTAATTTAAAATTATTATCTAATTCATAAATATTAAAAAAATTAAAAATACTTATTCTATAATTACCTAGGTTGTTACATTCTTCCCTCCTTTTGGAAATTGCATCCTCACAATTTTATTCACTTATTAAACAAGTGGGAAAATAGTACCCTTATATCATTTTCAGATTCTCATGTTCCTTATTTAACCATATGGTTTTCACATAAAACCTTAACCTGGTGAATTACCTTGTTCCACAATACTTGATTGCAATGGTCAATAATTTGAACCGGTTGTTCCTTATAAGAAACGTTCTCTTCCAGCTAAACCACTTCAGGGAAAAAACATGAGATTAATATAATACATAATTCCTTAACATTGAAACATGAAATATTTTGTGTACCTAGGATAAAATCAGAGGTAAATCCACTTAGTAGGAAACTGATCCAACTTTATCTAGCATTTCATATGGTCAAATGAGCTATGGACTCAAATTCCCCTTATTATCAAAATGTACCAAACTTTTTCATAGAGAAATATTTAGAAAGACATGATCACCTACCTCAAAAGAAAGATTTTTCATCTGGTTATCTGAATAAAATTTCTTCCTGCTCTGAGATATCTACATGTTTCACTGAATCAACTGAACTTTATCTCTTATTTCCTCTACCAAATCTACTCCTGTAAAATTCATTTCTCCTCTATCATCCCAAAACATTGGTTTCCAACACTACTTTCCATATAATGCCACAAATGGTGACATCTATATATTGGAATGAAAACTATTGTTATAAGAAAACTCGGATAAAGAAATATATTGATCCCAACTTCCTTGGTAATCCATTGAGCAAGAACAGAGTATATCTTCCAAGGTCTGGATCACCTGCTCAGACTGTCCATCATATTGAGGATAAAAAGAAGTACTGAAATTTAATTCAATTCCAAATGAATTCTGAACTCCTTTCCAAAAATTAGATGTGAACCTTGGATAATAGTTTAATACAATGGAGAGAGGCATTCCATGTAACCTGATAATATCCTTTAGATACAATCTATAAATTTTCTCTAATGACATCGTATCTCAAATGGGATTCAAATGTACAAATTTAGTTAATCAATAAACAATAAACCCAAATCACATTATTAATTTGAAGATTATTTGGAAATCCTACCACGAAATCCATTGATATATTCTTCCATTTCCACTATGGTATTGTAAAAGGTTGAAGCATCCCCTTCGGTAACTGTCATTCTGCTTTAACCCACTGAAAATTCAAGCACTTCACAGTAAATTTAGTATTATCTCTTTTTATTCCATCCCACCAGTAATACTCCTAAAGGTCTCTCTATATCTCAGTGCTTCCCAAATGAATAGAAAATGGAGAAATATAAGCTTCAGTCAACAAATATTTCCTCAACTTGGAATGAATAGGAACACATAATATTTTTCCAAATCATAAAACACCACCTCATCAATATTAAAATTAGGAAAATTACCCTTCTTAATGGATTCTACCTTTTCTTAAAAATATTTATCCACCTTCTAATCTCTCTTAATTCTTTTAAAAAAGTTTACTTCACTGAATCTTGAAAAAAACAAAGTATGTCCCTATATCCAAAACTTCTAGGAAAAAATTCATCAAATCATTAACCAAAGGTTCATGTTCCAAATGTAACATGGTTAATTTGGCATTAATTTTTCAACTCAAAGCATCAACCATTTGTTTTCTTTTCTAGAGAGATAATGAATCATAAAATCATAATACTTGATTAGTAATAGTCATTTTCTCTGTCTCATGTTCAATTATTTCTGAGTGAATATATACTTAAAACTTTTATGATCAGTATATATTTCACACTTTACTATATAAAAATGATTCCTCTAAATTTTTAAAGAAAAAACAACAACAGATAATTCCAAATGATGTGTAGGGTAATTTAACTCATGAGGTTTCAACTAACATAAAGAATAAGAAATTTCCTAATCATTCTTCATTAGGACACAATCAAGTCCTTTCAAGGAAGCATCACTGTATATGAAAAAATCACCATTTCTGTAAGACAGGGCCAAAACTAGATCACTCACTAATCTTCTTTTCAATTCCTAAAAACAATCATCATGTTCTTTTTTTCATATGAACTTAACTCTTTTTCAAGTTAATTTAGTTAGTGATCTATAAAACCAAGAAACATTTTAAACTAACCACTGGTAGTAACCCAGTAATCTAGGAAAACTAAAAATCTCAGTGATATTTGTGGGGATTTTCCAATCTTCAACAAATTTTATTTTAGTAGGATCAACTGTCATGCCATATTTAGAAATAATGTGACCAAGGAATGAAATTTGTTATAACCAAAATTCACACTTGATAAATTTTCCATATATTTTATTTTCTTTTAAGGTTTTAAAAACAACCCTTAGATGTCTTCTATGCTCTTCTTGAATTTTATAATATACCAAAATTTCATCAATAAACACAACACAAACTTATCCAATAAATCGTGAAAAATTCTATTAATAAGATCCATGAATATAGAAGGTTCATTAGATAACCTAAACAGAATAAATAAAAATTTATAGTGACCATATCCAGTCCAAAACACAGTCTTAGTAATGTATGCTTCCTTCTCTTTCAACTGATGGTACCCTGACCTTAGTCCATCCTTTAAAAAATATTGTTCTCCCTATAGATAATAAAACAAATAATTTATTTGAGGAAAAGGATACTTTTTCTTAATAGTGATGTTATTTAAGGCTCCATAATCAATGAAAAGTCTTATTAAGCCATATTTATTTTTAACAAACAAAATAGGATCACCCCATGGTGAAGTGCTAGGTTGGATGAAACCTTTATCTAATAAATCCTATAATTTCATTTTCAATTCTAATAGTTCCACTTGAGCCATTTGATAAAGGGGTTTAGAAATAATCTTAGCATTGGGTACTAATTCAATAGTAAACTCAACCTCTCGATTATAAATAAAACCAAGAAAATAATCCAAAAAAACATCCATGTATTCATTTAATACTGAAACATCACTAATTTTAATAGTTTATTTATTTTAAACAATATGTTCTAGGTAAATTGAATTTCAATCTCTAATCAATTTCTCAACTTCTTGGTAAGTTATAAAAGGCATAGAATCATTGAACACAACTTTCTTAGCACTGAAATCTATCTTATAATGACAAACTAAAAGACAATCCATATCAATAATGATATCAAACTCTACTATGGCCAGTTCAACAAGATTTTCAGAAAAGACCATCCCACTGATAATAATAGGAAGATTTCTATAAATCTTGGTTTCTTTAATACTTTCACCCAGAGTTTTCAAAAAAAGTTATATCTTACTTTCATCAGGTGATATTCCTAATTTACATGAAAATTCCTCATAAATTAAATAATGTGAAGATCTATAGTCAAACATTATATTGGTATAATTAAAATACACAAGCAACATACCTGTCACCACTTTATTTGATGGCCCAACATTAACTATAGTAGTAGCAAATGAACTCGCTACACCTTTCTATTTTCAGTCAAGAATATTTCTATCATATACAACTAAATTTGGACATGTATTAGCATAATGAACCAACTAATTACAACTAAAACATATCACCATTTGATAGATAACAGTTAACCCATTAATTGATTCATCGGTATTCTTTTCCTTTCATTCACAGGCCGTGTGTTCAACTTTCCACATCTATAACACATCTCGGACTTCACAAGACATTCTCTAGGGTGCTATTTATCACACTTACCACAATATTTGAACTTCATTTTATTACCTCTATATTTATTTGTTTTATGTTTCCTCATTACCTACCATCCTGACAACTTATTACTTTCATCATCTTGAGGCGCATAAGATTCATAAAACTCCATCTCAAACTTTTCATCATAATAAAAAAATTTCTCATATCTTTTAAATTCTCACATGTCCAAAGCTCTTCAGAGACTTGGTTTCAATCCTGAGTAAAACTGATTAATTTTTTTATCAGTGTCCTGAATAAAATATGGCATATACTTGGCCAATATTGTGAATTTCTCTTCATATGTGGATATGTAATATTCATTTTTTTCTTCAATTCTAGGAATTATTTTTTTATTCATAGTCGAACAACCTTAGGAAGATATTTCTCAAGTAAAATATCCTTGAATGTTTCCCATTCCATGGAATCAAGATCATATTTATATTTTTTATTCTTAACCAAATACCACCATCAATCTTCTTGACCTTCAAAATGATAAATGAAAAGAGTTATATTTTTACATTATGAACATCCCACGACAAAAAATATCTTTTCCAGAGCATTGATCCATCCTTCAGTTACCATTGGGTCAGATGATCCACTAAACGATGGAGGATGTTTCCTTATGAAATGGTCCACAAACGACATGTTTCTTCATGGTAGATCGGGTTATTCTCTAGTATGGATACTAACACTATTTATCACCTAAGCCAACTAATCCATCACTGCAAAAAACTATTCTGTTCTAATTCTAACCATATCAAGATACTAATTTGGAAGGATATTTCCTTCTCTATTCCTTCCCACTATAGCTTCCCCATTTCCTCTATGTAAAACCATTATAAGTAGACACAATTTAGATGAATCAACATGATAATATTTAAATGATATAAAATTTTAACTTGAGAATAAGGTAAAATATTTAAATGGGAAATTATTAATATTACCCTAACCTCAAAAGTTATATAAACTGGCCTTTGATACCAACTATAAGACCTTAACCTTAAACATTACATAATCTTTAGTTTTAGTTAAGAAATTACATTCTTTCACATTGATGATATTTTTAGGTTTAGAGTTTTAGAGAATTAGGCCATAACTCATACATAAAAAATCATAAAATATAAAGTGGAAACTTATTATTTTATCCATTATTCCCATAAGTTAAAACTTTTAAAATAAATATGATCTCTATTCATTAAAACTCTTCACAACATTTAACTTGAACTCTTCCTTTCCCTTACCCATCCTTAAACCATATAAAAATATTTTTAAAAACTTGGGATGAGAATAGAAGCTCGGTAAGGGATATTAAAATAAAGGAAATTGTTAGTTCAATAAAAGCATGAAAATTTATGAAAATCACTTTTCTTGAAAACATAACATTTTACCCATAAATGGAAATATCATTCATTTAAAAAGATCATTTATTTTAACTCTTGAAAACAAATTTTTTCCATAAAAACTCATTAGAAAGCATATAAAATTCATGTAGGTACCTTGGAACATCATCACATATAACCCCTACACAACCCTTACATGTTGGAATAACCATATGACCAACTTACAATATAATTCTCTAGAGAATATAATCATTACCCAATGCATTGGAGTGTTATCTGGGTGCATCCACCATTTAATCTATAACAGGATCACCCAATACTATATAGGTGCACCCATGATTTATAATGTTCAAGAAAAATAACATGAATAAAATATTTCATCATTTTAAAAACTCTTTTAAACTCATATGAAAATCACTTTTAGATATTAAAATACAAGTTTCTTTCAAAATCCCATTTTCAACACAAAATACACCTTTCATTTGAAAAACCTTTTTTAATTCCAAAATACCCAATAGAAAGGGAAAGATTGTTTTTCATTAAATAAAACATGAAATATTTCAAATTAATCTATAAATAAAATAAAATTCACAATGACATTAATGTTAATTGTTTTCATACTTTAAAATTAGTACATTTCATTTATCGTTTGTTAAAATGTTCTTTTTAAAACATGTAACAATATTCCTTTTTAAAAACTTTGAAATAAAGTAAAAGAGACATAAAAAGAACTTTAAAAATATTTTAAATCCATATAAACATTTAAAATATAATTTTAAAAACATGGATATGGAAGATAAAGATATTTTGAAGGAAATCCTTAAAATAGTATTTTTTTTCAAAGAAAACCCCTTATCACATGGGAAACACTTGAATAGTAAACCCCATTAAATAATGACATTAAAAAGAATTAAATATCATAATAATAGATAAATTATTGATTTATAATTTCAAATGGTATATATATACACCTTATAAAATAATAAAGGTGCATAACATCAAGAATTTCTCAATGAAAGGAAATTGAGATGAAGCCACTTACCTTGAGTCTGATTCGTCATGTGTGACTTTATCTTCCTAAATAATAAAATAATGTTGATTATTTAATTTATTGAGAACATTTTTCAATTTTATTATTAATTTTATTTCACCTATTAATAAGTTATATACAATTACTTAATCGATTAAGTTTAAGTCGGGTGTTTTGACCATATTCGGTTTATATATCAAAAACAAATTTGATAGGGTGACTATGGTCAAAGGGGTCATTATTTAAAAATATATAGAATAATAATCATGAAATAAATATCATATTTATATATAAATTATAATTTTAAAACTAATCATGAAACATGGTTATGAAAAATGAACCAATGTTACGATTATGGAGACGGTAGGTCGTACGTACGCATGAGTAACGTTCCTGTTTTTCAATGTTCATTATGGAAAGAAGGAATATTATAGTTTTATTTAAAGAATGATAATTATAAAATAAACACCATGATATTTAATTATATATACTTATATATATATCATTCTTTTTATGTAAAAGGAATCACATCGCTTTGAGGAGGTGGAAGTCCACACGTCCACGAATGACATTATCACTTTTTCAGTGTGTGAAAAGATAAGAAGAAAATTGTATATTATGTTTCCAGAAAGATAATTATGTAATTAATATCATAAATATTTAATTTATATAATATATATTAATCATAGTTACCCTTATTACCTTCCATGTAATACGTTAGTAAAAAACGCTTCGCATCGCTTCGTGAGGCGGTAGTCTGCCATACACACAAACAACATTATCACATCCCCTATGGTATGAGATATAAAAATGGTGTATATGATATAATTAATAAATAGGTATTAGTTTTTTATAAATATAATAAATATCATATATAAAAATTATTTCCATCATAATTCCCAATCAAAATAGGTGGTAAAGGAAAAAATGAACGGCATCGTTTCACGAGGTGGTAGTCTGCCATACACAGGAATGATGATCTCATAACTCATTTGATGGAAGTGTGTGTAGGTGTAGTTCATAACTTTAATATAACAAGATATAAGTATATTTATGATAATAATGTTATTATATAATCTTGGTATAAGAATAATGGAATGGGTGAAGAAATAAATAAAACAAAAGTGGTTGTTGATGAATGTTACCTCTTCTTCAGGTAACTCCTTTTGGTTTGTACCAAAATCTTTCCTTGGTTTGATTTTTGTCAAAAAAAAGCTTATAGTATGAGTTTAGGGATGTTTTTATTTGATTTTTTTCAGAATTTTGATGATAAAAAAGGCTTTATAGGTGTGTATAATGGGGGAGAGTGAATTCCCTTTTATAAAGGAGGAGTGGCATTCTTGTAAATACCAAAAAACAAACACTATTGGGTGGCTTCCCTTACATCATGTGTATCCAATAATGAACCATTTTAGATAAAATAGTTTATAGGGTTTAAATATTTCATAAAATGGGTTTTTTATAAGTTTCTAGGTCTTTTGGGAAGATTAAATTTTAACCACTAAGTAAACATGTTTTTACCTTAATCACTGTAATTAATTTTAATTTATTTCACTAATATTTTAGTTAAAAAAATAATTTGACCTTACTAAAATTTATAAATTATTATTATTAAAAACATGAGATCAATTTTTAAAAATTAAATTCACATAATTTTCAGAATTTAATTTAAAATTAATCCCGCAAATGGAATGAAGAAGTTGGTTTTTAAAGTAAAAATGTTCAAAAGTTTACTAAGTTTTTTATATCAAAATTCAATATAAAAATGATTAAAATTAACTAAATTGGATTAATATATGTATAATTTATATAATTTAACTTTTTAACCAATTTGAAATATAATTTAACTATATAGATAAATTAGATTAAAATGCAGTTTTCAATTATAATTCAGTGTTTTTCATTATTCATCAAAAAATGAAACTTCTCAGTAAAATACCAAAAATTAACTCAAGGTAAATTTTTATATTCATATTTAAAAAATTAAGTTTATTTTTTAAAATAAAATTTATAAAATGTTCAAATTTTAGTTTTAAAACAATTGGGTCATTAAAAGGTAGTAAAACTGCTTTTTAGAAAAATACAGTTTTTAAATATAAAACTAGATTTATTCTTATCTTATGCCTATAAAATATATTATATGAATGTCAAAAAAAAATTATGAAAATATTTAAATATAATATAGTTCGTCTTCTCCATGCCTTCCAATATAATATCTAGGTGATAACTACTATATTAAATAATAATATTAACAATATATTATTGTTCGGTATAACTTGGTCTTGTGTGCAACATAAGATTTTGAAGAACCTCATTGTTGTTTGTCTTATATGATATTTAACATAGAATTACTTTAAATTTAAAATTACTATCTAATTAAAAAATATTAAAAAGACTTATTCTATCATTACTTGGGTTGTTACAATATTAGACATAGATAACCTCAAATATGATGAGAGATCGAGTTAAAACCCTTATGTACATCATGTTTTTAGGGTATTAAAGAACAATAAAATTTAGGATAATAAAAGGAATATATATCCCATGTAGTATTATATAAATAGAGAAATATATATCCAAATTTCAAAATGTATAATACATAAAAGTGGATAGAAAATGAAAAAGGAATATCAGTCACAATATAAAAGATTAATAAAGAGATCCCCTTATGACTTTTTTAATGTATGAATCATAAGATAATGAAAGAGATAAGATTAAATAAAATAATTAATCCATTGAATAAAATGTAAATTATGATAAAATACATAAATGGTGAATTATATACACCATATAAAATAAAAAAGGTGGATTATATCAAACATGCCTTAATGAAAGGAAATTGAGAAGAGATTACCCTTACCTTAACTCATAATATGCATGAATACACTCATTGATTTTATATATTCAGCATAGAATCAATAATTTAAAAAAAAATGTTTTCTTTTGAATTAAACCATCATATTCATTTATCGAATATATATTAGTTCATCATAATTTATTTGTATAATCAAATATTAATATTTTCAATTATTCCATGCTTGTTTTTTATAGAGTTATCGATTATTGTTCAGTGTACATGAATTATAGTAAAGGTATAATAATCATAATTCCAAATAAATTATAATGTTCCATGTAAATTCAATGGAATTTATGGGTATTATTCAAAAATATGAAATCTATAACATGCTTGTTTCAATAATTTTAATAAATATATAGTGTTATTTCAATAATAAGTAAAACTTTTATATTTTATTATTCAAGAATTATAAACAGAACATAAATTTATCATCAATACTTTCACATATCACATGCACTAGAACCTCACCCTAGTTGGTAGTGAAGATAAGAGTGACCCCCAAAGCCTACCTCCAACAGACCTGGATAAGTGAGTAGAACTAAGGGTATCTTTCACATAGATGAGAGAAATTACCCTCATAAATTCCTAGGAAAATAAATTGAAACCACCAATCAAATATATATACAAATTGAAAAACTGAAAATTCCCATAAATAAACCATCTCTATTTTCAATGAATACATAGAAATAAAAGAAAATGTATGAACAACCTTGTAGATTCCACTCCAGCTACCCAAACAATAATATCCCCAATCTCCATCATACTACCTTGAAAAAAAACTTTGTAAAACAATAGATGGGTGAGAAATTTGGAGTACTTAGCAGGATTATATTTTTAGAAAATTCATCAACCAAGTGAAATAAAATTAAGGGTATATACATGAGTGATATCAACTATATAGAGATCAAGAAAGTTTAAATTTTATCCAAAATACACGAGTATAAATAAATTTAGTTGGTGTCATATTTTTGAAATCATATATATAAATAAAGGGAATGGTCTAAAAACATATCAACACTCTTTTATCCATCATAATGGATCCACTATATTATTAACCATGAATAATCATATCATCACTATCATATGATCCCAGCTATATCCACATCACAACCACTACCATATCACCACTATAATAGCCACATAAAAACTACAATAACATCATCGTAATCAGATCCACATTAAAATCATATTCATATAACCATCTCAATAACTCATTTTCTAACTAAGATCCATCATAGACTAAATAAATGACATAACCATTATCCATCACAACTTGAGGATATGCATACCTATCATAACCTTGAGCCATTATAGCCCATAAATAAGTGCACATGTTGTAAATTTGATCCATTACAACTA
The DNA here is from genome assembly GCA_963277665.1 of Viscum album. Lineage (NCBI taxonomy): Eukaryota > Viridiplantae > Streptophyta > Magnoliopsida > Santalales > Viscaceae > Viscum > Viscum album. Next base: position 1,814,368,143 of record OY728151.1, on the reverse strand, counting down.
GTATATATATACACATATATATAAAATTCATTTAATCCACTACATCCTATCTATAAGTATAAATTCATATCAAAATCATAATCCATTACAACCCATAAAGACTATACATGTAATAACCTTAATCCATTACAACAAGTTTGCAAATGCACTATGCCTTAATCCACTATAGCCCATGAAATTATGCACATAACTAAAATCTATTATAGCCAGCATATATAGTTTTATAAAATCATAGAAAAACAAAAAAATGTTTAATCAATAATAAATAAATCAACAAAAAATACATATACAATAATAATATATGAAACATTGAATATCATAATAAAAATTTTCGATGCGATATTTTTTAAATTAACCACATCATTTCATGATCTAATAGTAATAACTACATCAAACATGATATTTCTACTAAGTATTATTATTATAATCATGATAAATTCTTATCATACCCATAAATTATTAAGTTTTACTATTCCAGTTGATTATTTAGTTAATTTAACATAACCACATAATTATGATTAGATAAGATTACAACCACACACACCACTTCCTAAGAGAACACTAACTAATTACCAACAGCTACCCAACTACTTAATCCCAACTCCTAAAACTTAACCATAATCTCCCATGACTCTCATTACTAATAATTCTCTACTCATACAACAATAAACCCTTGAAACTTATTAATGAACTTTTAAACCTTAATCTAAAACCCAACTAATTAAATTACCCTATGAAGGAACACCTTCCCCAACTTATCATCTATGAATTATCATTATTCAAAAATAAACCCAAATACATCTTTAAAGGTAATGAAAATGAATATAATGGCTGAAAATAATCTCAAGAGACTAACAAAAACACACTCAATCACACCTAAATGTTATAAACATCCCTCAACTAAGCTAACCTTATAGAAATTAAAGGAGAGGACTAGAACTCAAATCATCACCTAACACTTAAATGTATCTCTAAATAAAAAACCTTAATAAGATAATAAACCCTCACTACTTAAACCATTTCTATGTTCATCAATATTTAATTTTAGGGGTACTATTTTATTATAATAATATTACCATTATCAAATCATTTCCCATTTACTCATATGATTTAAATGATATCAACATCACAATGTAGTAGTATATATATATATATACACCACTTAACTTCATAAAAATGTGTTATAATGAAGAATTAAGTAAACGCAACCTTTTACTTCTGTTCACATTACTTCCTTAAAATCATCCCACAATTAAAACTAGAATAACATCATAAATATAATCATGAGTGTCTACTTATAATATTATCAATATAAATATGAAAAGATAAGGAAAACAACCAACATAAACACGTTTCCATATTAATCTTATAAAAAATTGATACCTTATCTTCACTTCTCATGGAATATATAATAGATGAATATTATTCTAAGTATAAATAAAAAATAAAAAAGAAAATAACTATAAACAACAAGACATGATAAAACTAAATAATTAAAAAAATAAATGAAATAAGAACATACAATATTCCCTTCCCCCAAATTAAAACCTATAATATCGATCCCAAGATAAGGGAGTGATATATGGAATAAAAGAAGGTATGCAATAACCCATTCCCCTAGACCAAACAATAAACATTGGGCCTAAGGAAAGAGTATGAAATTATAATATTGAATGGATATCTTAAAATTTATTCTAAGGGGTAGGTTAGAAATGGTTTAAGTGGTATAAAAAAGGTCACACCTTATATTTTTCAAAGGGGGGTTCAAATCAAAGAGGGAGGTGGTAAACAAGTATAAGTGGACCAATGAAAGGGATTAAATTAGTTATATTTGAATGGGGTAACAATATAAAATATTACGGTTTGATAAGAAAAACTTAAAATATTACATAGTTTTCCAAGAAAAAATATTATTCTAGAAGATAAAAGAAAAGCTTATAAATTCATTACCTTAATGGATCCAAGAAATTCCACATTGGGAAGATGAAATCTGATCACCAACAGATCAATGAGAAACTCCCACAAACCTATTTGGAATCAATCCACATAAAAAAATTCAACAACCTCACTACTGAACCCTTATTAAAGGAATGATAATGAATTAAGGAAAATATATGAGAGGATAAATCAAATCAAAGATGATCTTATAAGGATAAAAATGTTATCATCCTTATAATTTCCCATTCTAAAACTTAAACAACTCTCTTAAATTTGATTCAACTAAGGAAGGTCATGACATACTTCTAATCACTATATGAAAAAAATTCAAATTTTGTAAAATAATTATTTAGACCTTGAATTGTAAAGGGAATATATCATCAAATTTAACATGTTTATGATTGATAATTACATTATCAATAATAAAATATGAATCAAGAAAAATAAATATTTTTATTTCTATAGAAAAGTGATAACTCTTACATATCCAATTTTTACTCTTACACATGATAACTTTACTCTTATATATCATGGGTTTACTCTTATGTATCACAATGAATTATCTTATGTATTCATGGTTTATCTCTTATGTATCGAGAAATTTATCCTATATATGTGGAGATTACTCTTACATATGGGTAAATTACTATTATATAAGGGGAACTTACTATTAAATATGGGTAAATTAATTTTATATACCCAAGGTTTTAATTTTATTTATTCATGTTTTACACTTAAATATCACTATGATGACATGTAAAGGTCAATCCATGATAATGGGGTGATATATAAGAGTCATTTTCATGAAAAAGGGGAGGTGTATAAGGGTCATTTACGATAAAAAGGGTAATATACAAGGGTAATTTATTTGATATAGAATGATATATAAGGGTGACCTCATAAGGGTAAGTCTTGAATTTTTCTAAAAAAACCCACTTCCAATCAACTTTTCATACCACGACACCAATATTAACGGTATGATAAGACTCATAGATGAAATATCTTCTAGAATTAAACCCTTCTCCCTCTAAATGAACACCAACACCCTCAAATACCTACAATTCTAAAAAATAGTAAGGGTTTAGAAAATTCCAATCCCTTAAATTTTTTACCTCTTAAACAATTCTCATCCTCAAGGATCAAAATAAAACTCCAAAAAAGGAGAAACCAAGCCCAATAAAGTATTAGGGAACCTGATTCTTAAATTTAAATTACTATAAAATGATTATCATCCTTGAAAATAAAAACCAAACTTGAAATAATAAAAATACCAAAGAATAAAATCCCTAAAGAGCTTCCTCTATAATAGAATAGATTCACTACCAACACTCTCTAGGAACAGTTGATCAATAATTTTGACTCACATCCATCAAGAAAACTTCTAAAAATCTCAAAACCTCAGAAATAACTCTCAAAAAGAAACTTAAGTACTAAGGGTAACCCAACATTAAAAATATAGGCAACACCAACCACCATAATCCATAACTGACCACTCACTAACTACTCATTTTTCCTCACCCAGCTTATCTTGAAAATGACCACCACTTTGAAATAATTCATAAACCATTTAAATAATTTAAGTTACATGAATAAAAAACACTTTTAAAACTTTTAGAATAATATTTAAGAAAATTTAGTAAGGTTAGAATTAATTTATTTTAAAACAAATCAATTCACACCCCCTTTTTTAAACATGATTTTAGGATCGGATTAAAAATGAATTTAGATTTTGATTAAAGGAGTGGAGTTTCTAACCTATGATATTCCTCACTTTCTATACTATAGCTATCCACCCCAAAGATTGAGAAACATACCAACCTTAAGACATTAATAATGATGAAAATTTATCACAAAATAATGAAAAAGGAATAACTAACTTACCCCAAGAAACCTTGAGTGACTCGTGTCTAGGTCTTAGAGATGCTCACTAACTGTAAAGGATCACCACCCTATCAACTTTGATGACCACAATATTCATATACCTAGGAATTCATATTTACCTCTACCAATATTCATTAAACTTATTCACAATGTCATATATCTATATAAAAAGAGTAAGCTTTTTCTTACACGTTTCAAGAAACTCCAACCAAGGCATGTCATCCAGGAGTCTATGTTGTATTGTCCATCACATCTAAGATACTTCTAAAGAAGGAAATAATATTAACATATATCTATTATATTACATTAGAAACATAGAGAATATCAAATCATATAAGGATATGTTCATATACATTAATCACAAAAAAAATATCTATATTCAAGAATATATGGTATAAAAATCATAATACCAGTAATAATAAACATCAATAAACAAATAACATTGTTTTAACTAAAGAATGAAATCTCCAAGAAAAAAAATACCAAACAAATTTGGACAAAATTATTAATTCTAGAAATATCAAGCAATTTATCCAATAATAGATACCAAATAATCCCCCATCAGCTAACCAACACCCCCTTCTCAAGATATCCATCACATTTAATCCCCAATACATCTCTATGTCGATTATAACTTTCCACCAAATCAATTCCCAAACTGATATACATTCCTCCCAATAAACTATATACACCACAAAATATCATATAAAATCTTACCAAATAGGACAACAATAAAATTTTGATACTTTATTTCAAAAAATAATAAATAGAAAATCAACAGCCATAATAATCAAACATGAAGCTTTAAGAAATATATTTATCATCATGGTATGCTAATATTTAACCAATCTAGGAAGGGATAAATAACTTAATTCATGTTATTAACCATAATTATTAGTAACATTTCATTGTAGGTACACATTGAATATTTATATCCAATTATTTCATAATTACTACATGATTATAATACTCACATCATAATTAATACACCATATTAATTTATTTATCACTTAATTGCCACATGTTTTTATTTTATAATTAAAATTAATTAAAAAATAGAATAAAAATCATGTAGTAATTTTAAATCATACTTTTAAAATTGTAACTCATCATTATCAACATGGCATAAACAATAATTTACATGTCACACATTTTAGAAATCTTGCATAACAAATCACTTATAGTATCTAACAATCACATAAATGTTTTCTATAACATTTAGTTCATGTATATCACCTTACATATCTATTTGAATAATGGATATATGTTTTATTCACGCATCACAATATTTCATTAAGACATTCATGTAATGTAACAATAATTCATACTCTATTACAATTTTTAATTAAATAAACTAATTCTTATAACATGCATTCAATTCCAAAAAATATATTAAATATTTGGTTTGAATTAACACATAGAATAACATTTCATATTAAACAATGTGGTAATTTAAAACATTATACTAAAAAATTTCTTAAAAAATCATTTAACTTAATAAATAATTAACCCTTAGGGGAATCCTTAATTAAGAAATCTTCTAGAAATTTATTCATGGAAATAATAAAATTTTAGACATACTTCACCATAAATCAAAATGTACTAGAATACTACTTATATTAATTTAAAATAATACTTTTAGCTTCTAAAATTATCTTAAAGGACTGTTAATCGACAAGTATTAGAATTTAAATTACTAAAATTAACATGGAATATTTTTAAATGTAAATATAGAATCATATCATTTCATGAGTTTACAAGAAAGAATGTTTAAACTAACATGAATCAATTTATTAAAAGTGGACACTATATATTTATAAACATCACATCATATAATTATATGTTAGTATAAATAAACATAGTATACATAATTAAAAATAATAATTTAACTAAAATAAAATCTATAATAATAATTCAAGCACCCTTACTAAATTTTTTACCTTGAAATCAGTGCATTTTTATGCAAATATACTTAGTTGGTTGTTATAGTCCTTGTATCAGATCACAAGGTTCCAAGATACCCATGACTTAGTCAGTCTCTTAGATATCAAGGTTTCTAACATCATTTATAAGGGGTCCTAAAAATTTGTGTTCTATCGAGTCCTCTGCCTCCATTATAGGTTAAGATAAATGAAATTTTTTACCTACCAAACCCATGTGAGTTTCACCTGTTCCTAACTCCAAACACCATATTATCTCTCAATGAAAATCTATGATAACACTTTTTCACAACCCACCCCAAATGGAACATGAATTTGGTTGGAAGTGAAGATAATTATGATCCAAAAATCCTGCCTTTAATAGGTCCCTGGTTGGAGACTAGCATTGTGGGTATCTATCACACATATGGGAGGAATTTCCCTTATAAATTTCTAGTAAAGTAATGTGAAACCAACAAATAACCTAATATATAAACTAAAAATTTTAAAAATTACAAGAAAAAAATAATCTCTTCATGTTAATTAATATAATGAAATAAATTATAATGCATGGATATCCTCATAGAATCTACTCTAGCTACATGAACAACAACATCCCCGATATCAATAGAATTGTCCTGCAAATTTTTTTAGTAAAACTATAGAGGGATGAGAACTTGGGAGTACTCAATAGGATAATATTTCTAAACAATTCTACATATATGATAAATAAAAGTTCTAGGATATACATTCTTGAGATCAACTATACATAGGATAAGCATGTGTCAAGAGTGTGGAAAGGAAATCTATCTTAATCGAAAGTAAGCACCATCCCCCTTTTTAACTACATCACCCACAACAACCACATTACATTAATAATCCACGAGTATAAATAAATTATGGTGATGTAAGATTTCTAGAATCATATATATAAATAAATGTAATAGTACAAAAATATATTACCACTCTTTTTCCCATCATCATCGATCCACTATATCATCAATCAAGTATAATAATATCATCACCATCAAATGATCCCTAGAACAACCACATAACAACCAATAAAACATCATCATAACCATAACCACATCAAAACCACCATCAAATCACCACAACCACACCCACATCACAATCATCACCACATCACCATCATATTAACTCATGTTATAACTAATAGCCATTATAGCCCATATATATGACACAACCTTAAGCCATCATAGTCTAGGGATATGTGATAATGTTGTAACCTTGAGACATTATAACCCGTAAATAGGTGCACATTTCATGACTTTAATCCACTATATCCCACACACACACACAACACTTTAAGTAATTACAATCCATGTATATATATATATATTCATATAACAACTGTAATCCATTATAACCCATAAAGATTATAAATGTGATAATATTAATCCATTATAGCCCATTTATAGATGCATTATGCCTTAAGACATTATATCTATTGAAATTATGCATATAACTAAAATCCATTAGATCCTACATGTATAGTATCATAAAATCTCACACATACAAATAGGCATTCCATAAACAATAAATCAATCAACCAAAAAAAATGCAATAATAATCTATGCAGTATCCCATGGTATCAGAAGAAACAACTTAAATTAAATTGCTAATAAATTTACTAAATCATTACATGATCTAATATTAATAACTACATAATATAATATATCACTGTGATGTGTTATTATAATCACCATTCTAAATTCTTATATTACCAATCAATTATTCATTTATTGTATTCTAATTAAATATTTAGTTAATTAAAAACCAATAAATTATTATTATTATCTAAAAATACAACCTCATACACCAATTCTTATGAGAAAAATAACTAATTACCAATAGCTTCCAAACACCTAAATCCCAACCTATAAAACATTACCAATATTTCCCGTGACTCTTATCACTAAAACTTCCCATATTACCCAACAATAAACCCACACAACCTCTTAATTCCATCAAAAACTATAATCTAAAACCCAACCAATGGAATTACCCCAGGAACAGACACATGACCCCTATTCTCACCTATGACTTCTCACTATTCAATACCAAACCTAAAGGCATAATACTAGGGAAGGTAAAAGACTAGAAAGACAGTGACCAGTCTCAACAGACTAATAATAATACACTCAATCACACATAAATTTTATAACCAAACCTTAGTTAAACTAACCTTATGAAAATGAATGGAGGGGACTATCAATCTAATAACCACCCAACCCCTAAATCCATCTCAAGAAGAAAAACCATAACATGATAATAAACCCACAATACTTAAACCATTTCTATTTTCATCAACATTTAAATTTTGGGTTCCATATTATTATCATTATATTACCATTCATAAATAACTTTTCATTTAATTATATTATTTCAACATGATATCAGCATCACAAGTATATAGTATATATATATATATATGTCACGTGTGTTCATAACAGTAAGGTGTAACAAAGATTTAATTAAAAATTAATCATTCAATTTCATTCATATGATTACCTTTAAATCATCTCCCAACTTAAAAAATCAAATCATCAAAAATATAATCATGACTATCTACTAATAATATCATCTATAACAATAAGACATAGTGAGGAAACTGACAAAAAAAAAACACCTTTTTTAATGTCCCCCAAACCATGGATAATAAATAGTTCCAAAAAATATCAGTGTAAATAATAACAAAAGTATATAACAATTCAGATGATTATTAAACCAAACAACTAGGAAATTACTAATAAATAAATATAGCTCAAACTATATCAAATGATTTAAAATTTTCAAGAAGACAAAAACCACTATCAAAACCCCAAATATACCATAGAATAACATTGAAAAAAATGACTCCAAATAAATTATCTTAAACTACCATGCTCCATCCTACAATCCCAAATCACACATCATCCATTGGGCTCTTTCCCTTATCTAGTATTTCAATCATAAAGTCTGCTCGGGTACCAATGGTGGCCTAAGTAGTGTGTGAGTACAACTCAGTAGTCCACCGCCAATGGTGTCTATAAATATATCCATTATAATTAAATGTAAGAAAAAGTGACAAAAAAATATAAGTATTAGTATAACTAGATAATAAAGTAAATATATAACATCATTATTTCTCAGGTTCCATGATGACACCTGAGACCAACTATGCCTGCATCATCCAATGCTAGATGTCTCTAAATAATAGGAACAAGGGAAATATACATGTCCTACATTATAATTCATATCTAAGGAAAAACTCATCTTATAACATTAGACATTGATGAGTAAATATACCCACATAAGAATAATAGTCACATTCAATTAAATATACTCATACTGGAACAATAGTCATACCTGGGGAAATATACTCATCCCAAAACATTAGTCGCATCTAGGGAAATATACCCATCCTAAAACATTAGTCAACCATACTAGATACACGATCATGGGAATCATGTATACAAGCTTCTCATAATTGTTCAACACCATTGCAAAAAAAAATATCATCTACCATTTATAAATTACAATTTCAAATTTAATTAGACCAATTCTGATTCATAACTTACATTATCATATTTTAGGACAAATCCATATCCATATAACATTATTAATTTAAAGGGAACATTTTTAATTTCAAATTTAATAATTATAAAATATAATTTATTTCTAGTTCAAATGCATGAAGTTGGTGTGATGACACAATTCATGCACTAAAAAATGATAATACTTGTGGAAAAAATTATAGAACACCTACCTCGAATACAACAGAGCTCAAAAGCCAAGGTACACAGATTGAATCAAACTCAATGATCCACAATATTGAATATTAAATCTATCATTTCCATTCCTTCAATGAATCCTAAATAAGGTTTATCAACACAAGGCTCAAACCATATATTTGGGTGTTATAACCCCAGGCTGGTGTTTCTATCATGATAAAATGAGAAAAATGAGAAGAAAAACTAAAATAGGATTCTTATTTTTGATCTTTAGGGTACAGTGATCTCTGAATTGGTGATATTAGCCTTCATAAGGTGTGGAATTACCAAAATCACCAATAGGAGATATAGAAAATGAGAAATTAAGAGAAGGGTATAAAAATAATGGTTTTGGGTGAGTTTTGGTTTTAAAATTTAAGTTTTGGATTCTATTAAATCATGTTCCCTATTTGGGTGCATGATTTGTTAAATAGTTCACCAAACATGGGACTCCACTATCTAAAATATAGCACTTAACATGGTTACGCCACATAGTTTAATAAAATTATTCCAAAACCATGCGAAACATATTTTTAATTATTTAGAAGGTTTTACATGATTACCTAGAGAAACCCACATTGTTTTAAAAACCATGTTCCTACCTTTACCCCCCCCCCCCCCATGCTTATTGTTAGGTGTGTGGTTATAACTAACCATGTTCCCCCTATTGTAACTCAAAAATTACATATTTTTGAGCCACTGAATCCTAAAATTCTATTAGATCCTTACCATATTCTGTAACTGCATCCATCATAATTAAAACAATAAAAGAAGCATGCTTAGGGGTAAATTAAATATGAATGCACCTCAATAAAAAACAGTAGTTTTTAATCCTCCCCTACTTAGAGTAGTACATACTCAAGTTACACTCCATAATGAAGACCAAGGTTTTACAACCTCCCCAACATAGAGAAGTTCATCCTCAAGTTGTACTCTAGAACGTCTCCAAGAATCATCATTGAAAAACTATGACCACTGATTTTTCATTCATAATTATAATTCCCAAGTATCCTCCTAGTTACAATCATACATCCATTACACTTGAAGAAGAAGATATTTTCTTCTGTGAAGATCCTGCTCACTCTATTCCATTATAAAAAAATAGACACTCTTCAAAGGATGTATCATCCTAAAGCTAAATATCATCGATTTCCATCACATGATATGGTTCTAGATGGTATAACTTCAATTGTAACATGTGGAAAACATCATGAATTATACTAAATATCTATGGAATAATCAATTGGTATTCCACTAGACTGATCCTTGCTGATATCTCGAATGACCCTACAAACTTGGGTGACAACTTTCCCTACCTCTAGGTCTGAAGATGACCAAACCTCAATGACACTTTCAAGAAAACCTAGTCATTGACGTCAAATTAAAGAGGTCTACATTTTTTATTCTCATAAGATATATGTCTTCACTAAATGGTATCCAACCATTTTTTGATTAATTTCACTCACTCTAACATTTATTATATGTTAATCGACCCGATCAACACTTACTCACCAGCCTCTAACCAACATAGAGGTGGGTGGAATAGTCTACCATAAAAATACTCATAAGGTACCCTATATATATAATCCTGATAACTATTATTGTAGGATAATTCCACTAAGTATAGGTGGTTCTCCCAAGATCCTCAAAATTTAGGATAAACACTCTCAGTATATCCTCCAAAATATGTATAGTCAACTCAAACTGTCTATCAATCTGTGGATTGTAGGAAATGATCAAATGCACCTGCATACCCAATGATTTCTATAATACCTTCTAGAATCATGATATGAAATGATCATCTTGATCTAAAACAATGGTCTGAGGGATCCCATGCAAGTGCACTATATCTCAGATATAGAACTTAACCAACCCATCTACTAAAAAGGTCTCTCTAATCAAAAAAATAGTGTGCCACCTTTTTCAATCAATCCACTATCACCCAATCAGCATTTTTACCTCCATGTGTATTTGGAAACCCCATAAAAAGGTCTATAGTAACATTTTTTCATTTCCAATATAAAATGGATAAGGGATGAAAAAGTTTGGTAGGACGTTGGTGCTTAGCCTTCAACTATTGATAGATGTAGAACCACATAAAAAATCCACAACAACCTTATACATTTCTAACCACAAGTATTTTCACTACATGTATTTGTATATATTCATTAATTTATGGTGTATTTACCATTTCATGGAATGTGACTCATGCATTATCTCTTTATGAATTCCTTTGGGAACCAGGACATGATCATGAACATGAATAATCTCATCACTATCCAAGGTACAGTCTGGTGGAGGCTCACCACAATATATGATGTCACCACGTGACAATAATTTTGGATCAAATATCTACCTTCTCTTGATTATACTGAGTAATGAAGGAGAAACATACAAAGGTGTAAGGTTCACTAGAACTTGGTGTTTCTGAACATCCAAATGCATCTTAGTAAAAAGATACATAAATTTCCACTCAGTATTGAACTTCTGAACTACCTAAGTCTACATCTTCCAACTCAAAGCATCTATAACAACATTTTCTTTTCTAGTATTATAAGCAAACTCAATGTCAAGAGATTTTATATATTTGAACCACCTTCATTGTCAAAGTATTAGGTCCCATTGTGAGGATATGTATTTTAGGCTTTAGTGGTCCATGTATACTAAAACATTTCACCCAATAAGTGCTCTCTCAAACATATCAGGGAATGAACTATTTCTACCAATTCCAGATCATGGGTTATATAATTCCACTAATTATTTCACAATTTCCTAGAAGTATAGGTGACCACATGATCTCCTTGCATCAAAACTGTTCCCAGACCAACTCCTGACACATCACAATACATGGTGTACTCCTTAACTGATTCGATCAAGGTTGGGATTGGTTTTGTAATTATTTTTTCCTTTAGGTTCTTAAATTCCTCCTAAAACTCATCAGACCTTTCTAACTTCACTCCCTTTTTATTCAAATTCATCTATGCACAACCAACTAAGAAAAATCCTTAATATACCTTTGATATAATGAGATAAACCCAAAAGTATATGTATGTCAAATGAATTCTTGATATTCTCAAAAGAAACAACTATGTGGACCTTCTTGGGGTCCATAGATATATTGGCCGTATAAATAACATAGCTCAAAAAGTGCACTTCGTCAAACCAAAATAAGCACTAAGAAATTTTTTCATAGATATGATGTTCATAAAGTATTACCAACATGATCTATAGATGGTTCTAATGCACCTCTATAATCTTAGATTAATTGAGAATATTATCTATGAAGATAATAAAAAAAGTGTCTAAATAGTACATAAAAACCTAATTCACAAAGGCCATAAATATTGTCAGAAAATTCATCAACCCGAATAACATCATTATATACTAATATAATTTTATCTACTCCTAAAAGCAGCACATTTCATGTACAAAGTCCTCACCCATATATGGTGATAACTCTACACTAGATCAATCTTTGAAAATACTTGGGAACCTCTTAAGTGATCAAACAATCCATCAATACATGGAAGGGGATACCAGTTTTTAACTGTCATCTAATTTAACTTCCAATGGTTGACACATAACCACAAAGATATATATGCTTTCTTGGTGAATAGGATTGGAGAGCCTCAAGGATACATTCATGGATAAATAAAACCATTACCCTTTAATTCCTTTAGCTAACCTTAATCTCACATAACTCCACTAGATCCATCCAATAAGGGGGGTAGAAATGAGATGAGATCCTAGTAAGAGTTCAATAGTGAACTCAACATCTCTCTCAGGAGGAAACCATGAGAAGTCATTAGGAAAAATATCTAGAAACTGATCCACCATAGTAGTAAGAATATGTCATGGTGTATCACCTTTATTTATTATTAAACTAGAAATATGGATTGGAATCCTGATTAGTTGCCTAAGGTCAGGTCCTACATGACCAACCTCTAGTCCCCATTCTCCAATATGAACATACTCATTGCCTTTAGGATATTTGACAATCACTCATTGACAGTAATAGTAGATACAAGTTTGGTATGATACTAACCAATCCATCCTAAGGAGAATATCAAACATGTTCATATCTAACACGTAGAAGTCCTATATAAATTATCAACCTCCAATTTCCAGGGAACATTATTTATAATGTAAAATGCCCACTAATATCACTCCCAATGAGATGTCAATAGACATCATTCCATGCATATATTCTATATAAAATCATAGTCTATCCACAAACTAAGTAGATATAAAGGAATGTGAATTCCCTTTATCAAATAAAAGGAATGCACTGGTAGAAGATACTAAGATCATACCTATATATATATATAGGGAACCACAACCTAGCCTACAGTACTAGGATGTATATTAAAAAGCTTCCATGAACTGAAAACCTAAGATCCAACATGAATCCCTTCCATAGAACTTCCCTACTTTTGTTTCCTTCCCTATCCCCGAGCACCACATCCACCACCCCGATATGGATAGTCGGTGGAAATCCAACTACCCGTTGACCAAAGTGTATCTGATCCTTCTCCTAATCCTTGGATCTACCATGATTATTCCTTACTATAATACCCTAAATAATTCATGAAAAAACTCTTTAGATTCTCCATCCTACCTCAAAATATAAACTCAAAAGAAGTTCAAAATAATTGGGGCCTAATATGGCCTCATTTACCACACTGGTAGCACTCAATAAGTTCCCCCCTGTGTCGATCGAAGAAACCCACCACTATAACTTCTCAAACTACCACCCTGGTTTGACTCTTCATAATGATGTTTTTTCCATAAAGATATACAATTGAATCCCCCAGTAGAAGATGACTGCCTTGAGTGCTTTCCATTTTTTAGGTTTCTTTCTAATATAAGTGCCTGATTCACGAATGCAAGAAAAATTTTTTGATGAAAGATGTTCACCAAAACTTGAATCTCATATTGTAGACCATCCTCAAAATGTATATACATGGATAACACATCACTAGAAAGTGTAGGAGAAAAATATTTAATCTCTATAAAATGATCTTCATAGTCAATGAAGTACATATTTCCCTATGTAAGATGAATAAATTCCTTGTCCATATCATCTATTAGGGTCTTTAGAAAGATATTGTTAAATAAATGAGTCTTGAAATCCTTCCAATTTGGTCCTAAATGATGATCATATAGGAATATGAGGTCCCACTATCTCTTCAAAGATCCTAAAATCATATAAATGGATAACTTCACCCTCATGTCCTGAGGTGTTTTGAGGTGGTTAAAAATTCTCCCAACTGACTCAAACCAATACTCAGATGTCTAAGGAACACCCTCCAAAGAAAAAATTAGTGGATGTTATAGATGAAACTCCCTAGTATACTTAAAAATCATTGCTATAAGTTGAGGAATCTCTCTCTCTTTATCTATATCCTACACCACTCTTAGTAAGCTTACTCTGATATGATCGTCCACCACCCACCTTGGTATCATAGGTGGATCTGGACCAACTAAAATAGGGTTGAACTCATCCTCATCCTCCTAATGCACTATGGGAAGTCATCATGGAGGTATTTTCTATAAACACATGTCACAGTAATTTTTTAGGACATCAAAGTTTAAAGAAAAGAGATAACAAACACACAACCCTGCTACTTTATACATCTCATATCATAGAAACATCATAATTAGGGTTCTATCACTATCCCCAACCACCCATACATAGGTTCAACATCATAAAGGTTTCTCCACCATAGTTTAACCAGAATTTCATAACAAGGACTTAATGAAATGAAATGAAAATTAAAAATTACTAAAGGAAATAATTTCTAATTAATAATTGGTATTTTAATTTAGTATATGAAATATAATAATTTAAACAAGTGATCATGCAATACCATTTTAAATATCCAATCATATTAGCCAAAATAAACAATCATAAAAAACTATGTAGATTACATGTGAATCCTATGTTCCTATCACGATGTATGAACACATTCCCTATTGTTGTTTTGGAAAAGAGGCCAAATCTCAAAAATCATAAAATTCAAACTCTTATGCATCAATCAAGGTGAAATAGTCCAAAAATAAAAATGAAAATCATGAAAATCAATCTTATCCTAGGTTACTTGGAATTTCCTCATAGTTTTGTTAGTTATTCCCAAGTATAAGTTCCATATCAAGTCCTAACAACACCCTATCTTCTTTCCACCTTACCTAAAATAGTTTGACAAAGAAAGGTCTCTGATACCACTTTATAACTTTCCCTAATCCATGGACACTAAATGGTTCTATATCGGGTTCTCTACATGATCTTATGAGTGAATCCTCATACATCATAGGCTACTAACTAGCATTGAGGGTCTATAATGGTAATGTGGGGTGACTATACCCTCACTCTCATAGTAAAATTTTAGTGTAAATAATAATAATAAAATATAACCATTTAGATGAATAGTAAACCGGACAGCTAGGTAAGTTCCAATAAATAAGTATAGATCAAATGATATTTAATTATGTATACATGTTATATAGACAAGACCATAGTCAAAAACAAAAAATATCTCAATGAAAGAAATAGAAAAAATAGATGACTTCAAATAAAAGGTCCTAAACTCCCATGCTCCATCCTAGCATTCTAAATCACATATCATCCATAATGTGCTTTAACTTTTCTAGTCCTACAGTCATGAAGTCTGCTTGGGTACCAACGTTGGTCTGATCATTGTGTGAGAACAACTCAATAGGCCACCACCAATGGTGTCTATAAATATATACATCATGAGTAAGTGCATGAAGAAGTAACCAAAAATATATGTATGAGTATAACTAGAGTAGAAATTAAATAAATAACATTTTTTTTCCTTGGGTTCCATAATGAAACCTGATACCAATTATACCTACATTATCCAGTTTTGGATGTCTCTGAACAATAGTCACCAAGAAAATATACCTATCCTAGATTATAAGTCACACCCAGGGAAATATACATATCCCAAAACATTAGTCACAATCGGGTAAATATACTCATCCCAACAGAATAGTCACACATGGGAAAATATACCCATCCTAGAATAATTGTCACACTTAGGAAATATAATCATCCTAGAACACTAGTTGCGCCTAGGGAAATATACTCATCCTAGAACATTAGTCAACCATTCCAGATACACCATCCCAGGAATAATATATATAAGATTATCACAATTGGTCAACACCATTCCAAAAAACATCATTTACCATTTATAAAATTCAATTTCAAATTTAAGATAATAAATTCCAATTCATAACTTACTTTATCAGATTTTAGGCCAAAGACATTTCCATAAAATAATATAATTTCAATGGAACATTGTTAATTTCAATTTTAAGAATTATAAAGTATAATTTATTTCTAGGTCAAACACATGGTATTTGGTTTGACCACACAATGTACACACTAAAAATATAAGACTTTTGTGGAAAATTATAGATCACCTACCTAAAATGTAAAAGATCTCAAAAGACAAGGTACATTGATCAAATCAAACCCAAAAAACCATGATCTCACAGATCCAAGCTCTCTTTTCCATTCCTCTAAAGAATCCCATAGAAGGTTTATCAAATAAAGACTCAAACTGTAAATATGAGTTTAACTGACCCGACTTAGGGTTTATATTAATAGAAAATGAGAGAAATGATAAAAAATAACTAAAAAGAGATTCTTTCCTTTGATACCTAGGTCAAACGATCTCTGATTTTTTGAGATCAGCCTCTAGAAGGTTTAGGAATCTTAATAATTTACTATAGGAGAGCTATAAAATGATAGCCTAAGATAAGGGAGGATAAATGATGTTTTTAGGTGAGTTTAGAATTAAAAATCAATTTTTTGGATTTTATAAAATCTCATCGCATGGTTTGGGCACACAATTTAGTAAACCATGTGAACCCCACTATCTGAAACACACCACTTCACAAAATTAGGATGAATGGTTTAAAAAATCATGCAAAAAAAAATCAAAATGGATCTTTAATGCTTTATTAGGTTTTTCATGGTTACCAGGAGATACTTTCACAGTTTGAAAAACCATGTTCCTTCCTTTACCCTTCTTCATGGTTAGCTGTATGTTTAGAACTAACCAAGAACCCCCTTATATAACTCCAAAATTCTATATTTATGAGCCTCAAAATCTTAAAATTCTCTAAAAGTATTCCCAACTTTCATAATCATATCCATCATAATTAAAAAAAAGAAAAACAATAAGCTTAGGGATAATATTAAATAAGAAAACACCTCAAAAAACCCAGGGTTTTTTAATCTTTCTATATTTAGCCCATAATCAAATTCATATTTTCTCCTTGATTCTTAAGGAACTATATAATTTAAATATTATTATAAGAAGAGATAAATTAAAGTTAGAAACAAATTTTGACCAAAAATAATGATAAAAATAAATAATTATAAAATTAAATGAAATAAGAACATAAAATTTACCCCTCCTCCAAACCAAAAATCATAACACCAAGCCTGAGAGAAGGGAGTAATATATGGAGTAACAGAATTTAATAACCACTTACCTAAACTAAATAATTAGAACTAGGGTTATGGGAAGATTATTAAATTACAACATCTAAGAGTCATCTTAGAAGTTAGTTCAATGGGAATGTTACCAAAGGTTGGAGTAATATAACAAAAAGGAAAAAACTTTTGAATTTAAATGGAGGGGTTCTAATCAAAATGCAGGTTGGTAAAAAAATATAATAGAAACAAAAAAATAGATTTCAATAGTTAGATATGAAGTGTCTAACCATCAAAAGGATTAAGGTTCAATAAGGGTAACTCAGAATATTACACAACATTCCAAGCAATCATATTGTTATAAAAGATATAAGAAAGGATTAAAAATACCCTAGCTTAATAGATTTGAGAAATTCCATATAGAGAAGATTAGATCAAATTACCAACAAATTAATGAGTATCTTCAACCAACTTTCTTGACATCAATATGGATCAAAAAATTCACTAACCTCAAATATAATCATCATTATAACCCTTTTAATTTTATATTAAAGAACAAAGAAAAATAGATGAGAGGAAACATTGAATCAAATACTTTCTTTTGAGGTTCATAGTGCGATCATCCTTATAATTTACCCTTTTAAAACAATGTCAATGCCCTTAAATTCAATAGAACCGAATAAGTTCATGGTGTATTTGTAATGTCCCCATCTCAATACTCCCTCATGTGACCGAGCTGGGTGGATAAGTGACCTCAAGAGTGCCTCCCTATATTCCAGAGGCTTCCAATTAGTTGCAAGGGTGTAAGGAATATAGTGGGGAGATTATTCCCTATATAATAGAGTATAAATATAGAAAAAAATAATAAAATAGTGGCACAAATAGTGGAAACAAAATAATCAATAACATGCATCCATAACTAAATAAATAGAAACTCTAACAACTCAATAATAATAAAATCATGTAATGATAGGATGAATGTAACCAAATGACATATTGAATGTCAAAAAATAGAATAATAAATAGACTCAAATAAATACTCTAAGATCCAGGCCCCAAACCCCATGTTGGTCCTGTCTCTAAGATTTAACCTAGTAAGTAAGAAACAATCAACAACATGGTCCCTTTACCTTGTCCAAACCTACATCCATTAAATCTATTTGGGTACCAAATGCCATCCCATCCATGTGTGAGTACAACTTATTAGGTCAAAACCATTGTGTCTAAACAAATATAGTCTAATATATATATTAAAAGTAAAAAATAGATAAACAAGGTATTAATTTAATCAATTAATACTAAACATGAAATAAATCCACTGACCCTTGAGCTCCGGGTTGAAACCAAGGGTCAGCCCCAACTCGCTTCAGCACCAAGTCGAATATCTCTAAGTATGACATGGAAACTTTCCAACCATTTCCATTACCCTCCAAGGGGATAGTCTATGCATCATCACAAGAAAAATGGGTAGATCCCTATAATAATTATAAAATAATAAGTTCAATCCCTATAAGAATTATTGCATAACCGTTCTAAGTCCTATAAGAATTACAGCATAATTGGGTCAAGACATATAATAATTATAGCATAAACAGCACAAATCATAACCCATTTCATTATGATCTATCCTAAACATTTCTTCATATTATCTTTTATCTATCTATTTACACTCAATAAGGTCAGAAACCCAATTATCATCATAATTACATCAAATCCCATTTCCTTTATCATTTAAACCCCCCCAAGGATTTTAGCATGCCTATTAACCAAATTTTATTCCATGTGATTATATCTCAAGTAATCACACCAATTTCACAAGTTATTCCAATTCAAAATATTAATATAACAATTAATAAATCCAAAACATCAAGGGGAGTCATGTTCAATCTAACCAAGTATCAAGAAAGGTCAAGGGTGGAACACCTATCAGGTGGCCGCATGTCTTAGTATAAACACAAAGGGACATGAAGGGATACGATGGGAGATTTATACATGTGTAACTCATCAACAAAGGTTAATCCAATTATTTAGGTTGTGCGTATGGCGTGTCAGTTCAATCACACATATTTTATGTAGGACCCCAGAACACCCTAAGAGGAGAGGGGTGAATCAGGGTGTCAAATTTTTCTTCTAAAGTGACGGATCTTGTTCCCACACTGGTAGGAACTTATTAAACATGTTTGATAGAATAATATAGTAATTAAACATTCACATGCAGAGAGACAACACAACAGTTTTACTCGGTTCACCACTAAGGACTATTCCAAGGAGCATACGTTGTAGTCCTAAGTTTATGAACTTGAAACCATTGTTCACTTAAACCAAATGATTAATATTTTCCTTCATGAATCTCCTTCATTAATCTCACAACATTCATGAATAAAACTGACTTCATGAAGCACTAAGTCATTGTTGAATACCCTATCATCACGAAACTCCTTTTTCTAAGATGCTTAATCATCAGTCAAGACTAGAACAGTCTTTTCACAATGCTCAAGATCACTTTGAATTCCTTATTAATGAATCTATTAACCTTCAAAAATAAAAAATGATTCAACCTTTTCCCCAATTCTTTTGATGTCAAATGAAGTGGGGGTAGCAGCCTATTTATAGGCTTAGTATTTTGTGAAGATCCCAAGCTCCCAGTAGTTATTTCACAAACCTCTTCAGTAATGATCGTGAAGATACTTTATTCATGAAGCTCTAGTGATATTTAACCCATTATCAAACCTTCTCATAGTTTCATAGATTTACCATCATCCCAATGTGTTTTCGCGATTGTAAGAACCCAAATATTCATTTTAGGTATGGATCTTTACTTCGGGTTGTTTTTGAGGAAAAAGGAGGAAATGAGAATTTTCTAAGTACATGTTGTGTACTCATGAGTACACGCTGTGTACCTGGGTACCACATATAGCTATGTACTGGCTGTGTAATGGCCAAGTACATGGATGTGTGGTGACATGGCAGACCACTTAAGGTGGGGTCCAGTTAAGGTCACTACACGGTGTGTACATTTAATGAACATGTTGTGTAGTTTTCTTTTTATTTGATAAATCATTATAGGGACATGTCACATCCTTAGAAACATCTTCTTCTCCCCTTGGTTCATACAGTAGAGTGATGGAAGGGCCGATGAACTCTAAACCCCTCCCGATTCTCCGTCTGACCTCTGATTAAGATGTCGTCGGGTGCGTTGTAATCCCACCACTGAGTTCTCAATTCTTATAGATCCTTTCTTCCTAATTCCTCCTCTATCATGAGTTATTCAAGGTTTAACATTTTTCACCTTTTTTTAGATCTACTCCATTCTAGGCTGATTCAAGGGATGATGTTCAAGAGTATCGATCGTAATACATCAAGGTGGGTGGTTTGTGCCTTTTGTTGATTGTATTTGGATTATATATGCTAAAAGTGACGTAGACCCACATTTGGGGTATTTCATGTTTGAAATTAGACCCTATTTATTACCTATTATGGTTTAGTAGATTGATAAAGGGTAGTTTCATATGAGTGAGGTTAGATACCTTGTTTATGGGACACCTCGTGGGTGCATTTCCCTTGTTTGATTGATTATGGTCATTTGGTCTAGAATGTTTGTTAGGCTTGCCTTGTTTTCCATGCCTTGTGTTGTTAGGATGGAGTTATTGATTTCTTGAGATGCCTGTGATATGTATTTTGGAAGTTTGACCAAAGGGAATTTTACTGTGAGAGCTTCTCAAGGTAGGGTCATTTATGTATGAATTGTTGTTATGTTAGACCAAAGGGGTTATACCATGAGAGATACTCATATGGTCGCTATTAAATGAATTATTGTTATGTTGACCAATTGGTATTGACCGTGAAAGCTTCCAAGTGGTCATTTATAATTTATTGATGTTATTTTGACCAAGGGATATTGACCGTGTGAGCTAATCAAGTTGTCGTTTGGATATGATTAGTGCTATGTCAGACCAGATGGGTTAGACCGTGAGAGATACCCAAAGGTTCATTATTAAATGAATTGTTTTTATGTTAGACCAGGGGGATTAGACTATGAGAACTTTCCCAAAAGTGTCATTATTTGAATATTTGAATGATTGGGATGAGTTTTTCAAGACAAAGCACAAGCTTGGACTCGGTATTACTTGTTTATTTAGATGGTCTTTTGAGACATCTATTATTACTATTACATAGGGGATACAGAGATTAGGCTAGATACAAAGGTTTATATGATTCAATGGATTGAATAATAAAAGAAAATGAATGTAATTGAAAACTGTAGGATTGTTTACTTTTGAGTACTTCCTAGTTTATTGCTTTATTTCTACATATTACCTACTATATATATTCAATGATAGTTAGGCATGAATCTTTTGGTGGTTGTCTATTGAGATTCATATCACACCCTGTTTGGGTCATGTTTTGAATCCAAACAGATTATATGGTTGCAGGTATAGATAAGGGAAAGAACCCTTCTTCATCAGGTACTTGATTATTGTTGAAGCTAAAGAGTATGAGACCAAGCTGAGGCTTGTGATGCTGTTGGAGTTTACTTGTCTTTCTATACTTTGGTTTTTGTATTATATTTCCTGCATTGTGACTTGTTTGGCTTCTTTCCTAGACACATGTGACGTGCATCATTTATATATTCTCCAGTTGTTATATTATTATCAGTCTTCCATTGTTTACTTTTGTTGTATGGTATTACTGCTTCCGCAATTATTTACTACTTGATTTTCATTGTGTATACTCTACCAATGAGTGAATTGTTTCCCTATTACCACACCATGTCCCTCACTGCTAGTCGGAAGCCTCTGGCATTTGGGGAAATGTGCTTGAGGTCATGTTACCAATCAGGTTTGGGGCACCTTTGGGCAGCACCCAAAATAGGGAAGTTACAAAGTGGTATCAAAGGAATTCTTTTATGATTTTACTTAATATTTGGATCCTATACACCAGGATAGGAAGGAACAGGTGGTTGGTAATAATTTTCGCCCGGGAGTAGCTAACCTGTGTACAGGGAAAAGCTAAGTTACCTTGAATATTTCAATTTTTTTGGTTTTTCAATTGTTACAGTTGATTTGGTTTCACCTTTGGGTGATTAACTTGTTTTGTAATATTATTAATAATATCATTATGGTTATATTTCTATTGAAACCTGATGAAATGAGGGTATTCCATCTCATGCATCATATAGGAACTGGCAAGAGATCACATGTCATGCATTCTTGTCATGCCATTTAGGATGCATTATTGATTGCATGCTGTTATGATAGATGTTTTGCTATATATTCAGGTTGTTGTGATATATTCCATGATAGAATACCTGCTATTTTTTATAGGGTATTGGTATATGTAAATTTTCATTTGAATAGATGCCAAATTTTGGTCCCTGAGGTGTTATGGGCCCTCTTGGATTGGAATTTGGTGGATCATGTTTGAACTTTAATTGAATTCTGTTATGATATGACATGAATAAGGATTCCAAACTTTGATTAATGAGTATTATTGGGTCTCATGTATCAAAACTTGGCATGACTTGATCAAATTTTTAGTTTTTAAGGGTTACGGAGAAGTTTCAGAGGCTTACTGTTTGAAAACCCAGACAACACGGTGTGTGATGTTATGAACACACACCATGTGTTATTCTATTCTGGAAGAAACAATTTTTCTTAAGTACATTCCATGTACAGTATGTATACATTGTGTAGTTTTTAACCATATGAATTACTGTGTGGGTAGAGACAGGGGGTTGATAAAAGCTTGGTAGAACACATCGTGTACTTGGAGTACACACCATGTTGTAAGAGACCATGTATCCTGTCATGTGACTAATGACATAGGTGGTTGAAATTCAGGTGGTACATGTCGTGTCTAGCTTGTATAATCCATGTGGTAATTGATTGTGTATTCAGTCTTTTTTCTAATGACATGGGTAGATGGAACTTAAGTAGTACACGTTGTGTCTAGGGTGAACACACCATGTAGTGTTACACCAGGAGATAACTATGTATTTCTAGCCGTGTAGAAGAATTTGGGAAGGAGGGGATATTCAAGTACATGTTTTGTCTCATGAATAACACACCGTGTGTATAGGATGTTACATGACCAAGTTGGAAGAGGTACACGACCATGTTAAGCCTTAAGGGAACACGTTGTGTAGTGGTTCTATATGCCATGTAACCCTCTTTTTTAAAACTTGAATGCTTTCCTTCTCATGTTCCATTATTTCACTTCTAAGTTTTTTTACTTGATAATCTTTTATTGAGGTGTGTGCTTAACCTTACAGATTCATGCCACCAAGACTTCCTCTAGTTGTACGCTAGGTGCAGGATGATGATAAGACACTAAAAATGGTAGATCAAGGAGTACCAGTAGATCCTTCAATCATTCCAGTATTAGAACCAGCTATTATACCAGACGTAGGTGCTAAAGCACAGTTCCGTGAAGGATTTTTGAGGATGATACATACTTTTTAGGGAGAACTGCATCCTGCCCTGACTATGGAGGAGTTGATGAGGGTGTTCCAGTAGAAGTATTTTACCACTTTTTTAGGGGATGGATGACCACAGGTTATAGATTCATGGTTGGAGTCCATGATTTCTATCTTTTAGTATCTGGAGATGCCTCCTGAGAGTAGGGTGAATCTCGTGATGTACATGCTATGTGATTCTTCCAAGATATGGTGGTATGTTATCTCACAAGTGGGACATCATCGGGATATGTCTTGGGAAGATTTGTAGAGAACCTTCTATGATTACTTCTACCCCGAGGCATTGAGGGTTGATCGAGCCTGGGATTTTATACACTTGGAGCAGGGAACTCTTTCAATGATGGATTATTATTCTCACTTTACAGAGATTCAGTGCTTCACTCTTGTTTTGGGAGGTGATGAGTTATCACTAGCTAGGCGATTTGAGGATAGTCTCAGGTATCACATCTGATCTTAGGTGGATATTTTCATAATGACTTTGGTGACTACTATAGTGAACCAGGTTCCAATTACTGAGTGTAATATGAGGGAGTTAGGAGTTGTGATCTAGGGCAGTTCAGCATCCAGGTTTGGTACTCTTTCGACCAATAACAGGAAGCACCGTAGGGAGTTTCCATGCGATGTTTCTTAAGATAGCTAGGTGGTATGCTACTAGTGCGGGAAGAGTGGGAATACAAGACCACATTTCCCAAAGGAACTGGTCAAGTTCCAATCTTGTGGCAAGATGGGCCATATTCATCATTTTTGCTGGATGTTCTCACCAGCAGCGAGTGAGAGGGGATCTGTTTTGGCTCCACGTTTAGGAGTAGGACCACCAGTTTCTCATCAATCGGGGAACTTGATTTTTTTGGTCATTCAGGCCGAGGATGTGGTTGTGGTCATGGTATCTAAATGTCAGGTTTTTATTAATAGCAATGTGGATTAGATTAGGGTAGTCAGGCAGGGTCACAGGGCTGTGATACAGGTCAGACTTTTGTAGTGGAACAGACCCAGCAGAAGTAGGATCCCAGACCCTCTATGATTAGAGGTACGATTCTATTTTCCTCTCTTTTAGCTTATACTCTTTTTTATATAGGGTATTCCCATAGTTTTATATATTTTTTAATCATGGAGAGACTTAGGCTATGTATCTTTACTTTTGAGGATGTAATGATGCTAGACACTCCATTGTGGATTAGGAAGGATAGTGTATGTCAATGTAAGGAGTGACCTATTCAGGTTAGTGGGTGTCACTTCTTGTGGGACCTCTATGTTTTAGAGATGACAGGATTCGATTTCATTCATGGAATGGACTAGTTGGTCTACTTTCAAGCCTTTGTATACTTTTATCGCCACAGGGTGAGTTTCACATCACTAGAGGGTAGATCTTTTCTACAAAAGGGATAATGGGATGTCTAGGTGAGCAGAGCTGGACCCGAGCATCATGGGTTGGGAAGAATTACATCCTAGATTTCTATTTTATATTTGGATGACTAGGGTACTTCATAGATGGACTTTCCTCCAGTGGTGGATCATTTCATGGATGTCTTTCCAGACAACTTTTCAGGTTTACCTCCAAAAAGAGAGGTATATTTCTTTATTGAGCTTATTCTAGGAGCAGAACTGGTGTCCATTCCTCCTTATATTATGGATACACTATAGTTATAGGATCTCAAAAAGAAATTATAGGATTTTCAGGCAAAGGGTTTCATCTGACCCAGTACTTCTCCTTGGGGTTTACCTCTCTGTTTTACAAAGAAGGTGGATAGTACCCTCAAACTTTGTGTGAATTACTATAATATAAACCAGTTGATGGTCAATAACCGATATCCCTTGTCAAGGATTAATGATCTCTTTGAACAGATTTTAGGGGACTGCGTGTTCTTGAAGATTGAATTGAGATTCGATTATCATCAGTTGCATGTTAGACCATCAGATATACCTCTTACAGCCTTTTGAATCAGATATAGTCTATATGAGTATTTGGTTATGTCGTTCTGTCTCATGAATGCACCGGTAGTTTTCATGGCACTGATGAACCAAGTTTTTCATCCTTACTTGGATTATTTTTTGGTAGTCTTCATGGATGATATCTTGGTGTACTCTTACACTCGACATGACCATGTCACCCATATTGAGATCGTATTGAATACACTGAGAGAGCATCAGTTATATGCTAAGATCTCAAAGTGACACTTTTGGATGGACCAAATTCACTTCTTGGGTCATGTCAACTCAGAGACAAGAGTATCATTAGACCCATAGAAGGTGAGAGAAGTAGTTTCCTGGGAGCAGTCGAAGAACGTCTTTGAGGTATGGAGTTTTCTAGGGTTGTGTGGTTACTACAAGTGCCTTATTCAGAAATTTTCATGCTTAGCAGCGCCACTGATAGTCCTGTATAAGAAGGGTGTGAAGTACTTATGGATAGATTCTAGTAATTCATCCTTTCAAGAGATGAAAGGGAGATTGAATTCATCACTGATACTGATTTTTTTAGAGCTGGTCAAGAGTTACATTGTTTACTGTGATGCATCAGGTATCAGGTTGGGAGCAGTGCTTGTGCAGAATAAAGGATTTGTTATGTATGGGTCTTGGTAGTTGAGGCCACATGATAGTAATTACCCAACACACAATATCAAGTTATCTTCAATTGTTCTTGATTTGCGCTATTGGATACACTATCTTTCGGTAGAGCATTTTGTGGTTTACACAGAACACAAAATCCTCAAGTATATCTTTACTCAATGTGATATAAATTTGAGATAGCAAAGGTGATTTGAGTACCTTTATTCTTTTGACTTTGATCTTTCCTACACGCCTGGGAAAGGTAACATAGTGGCTAATGGGTTGAGCAGGAGGACCCAGATACAGGCAGTTCAGGAGGCCAGCAGTGAGTGGCATCTTATGGATCTATTCTCTGAGATGCATTTGGATGTGCACAATAGAGAGGGGCAGACATTTATTTCTTCTATATTTTTTACCTATACTCTACTGGATCGAGTGATAATGAGGTAGATATCATATTCTAAAGTCTTAGTCCTACGGGAGAGTGTGTCAGGCGAGGATCTTACTCCTAGGTGGACCATAGATAAGGATGAGATTTTGTGTTTTCATGGACATGTATCGGTGTTAGTAGACATACATGAGGATTTGATGTGAGATTTTCAATCCTCAATTTAGGAAGTTCATCCTAGTGTCACCAAGATGTATTTAGATCTACACCATCAGTATTTGTGGCCAGGTATGAAGAGTTATGTAGCTGGTTTTGTTATGAGATATTCCACCTGTCAGTAAGTGAAGGAGAAGCATCAACAACCAGAAGAGATTTTACAGCAGTTACCCATTCCTGAGTAGAAGTGGAATGATGTCACAATGGATTTCATGACAAGTTTACCAAGGTCTCCTCAAGGGAATGATGTGGTTTGGGTTGTGATCGACAGACTCACGAAGGTTGCACATTTCCTACTGATTAAGGAATCCTTCAGTGTTGATGATATTGGGAGGTTGTACATCCAATATATTGTACATTTACATGGGGTTCCGCACTCTATCATTTCAGACAGGGATTCCCAATTTACTTCTCTTGTCTAGCAGGGAATACAGAGAGATTTGGGTATACAGTTACTTATGAGTACAACTTACCATCCCCAGACAGATGGTCAGTCCAAGCGCACAATTTAAGTTTTGGAGGACACGCTTCGAGCATGCATCCTAGATTTCGAGGTCTCTTGGGAGAAACACATACCCCTAGTGGAGTTTTCCTACAATAATAGTTTTTAATCAACGATTCATATGGCACCTTATGAGACTTTGTACGGTAGGCCATTTTGATCACCCCTATATTGGCTGGAAGTAGGAGAGGTGGCTATGTTGGGACCTCATCTTGTCTAGGAGACTACTGAGCAGGTGTAGTTGATTCAGAATAGGATGGATACTACATAGTCTTGGAAGAAATCTCATGTTGATCGATGGAGATGACCTCTAGAGTTTGAGGTCAAAGATCAGGTTTTCCTACGTATCACACCGAGATTAGGACACAGGAGGATTAGGAGATAGGTTAAGCTTTCACCGAGATAAGTTGAGCCATTTGAGGTTTTGGATAGAGTCGGTCTAGTTTCTTATCGGTTGTATTTACTGTTGTATCTCTCGTACCCCTCGAGGTTTAATTTTCATGATCACAATCACTTTCCTATTTATCTAATATTGTTTTAAGTGTTTTTGGATGATAGGCATAAATTCAGGGTGCCAAGGAATTGGGCCAAGAAGGCCAAGAAGGAAAAAAGCCAAAGTGGACTGATTTTCAGTCCACCGGCCAACCGGTGGCTTCACCACCGGCCAGCCGATGGACCCTAGGAAGAAGGCTGAGCTACTGCCTCAGCACCGGCCAACTGGTGGCCTCAGCACCGGCCAGCCGGTGGCACCCAGACAGAACAGTGTTTGCTACTGTCTCAGCACCAGCCAACCGGTGGCCTTCTCACCGGCCAGCCGGTGGAGCTTGGGCAGAATTGATCTCCATTTTACAAGCACCGGCCAACCGGTGGCTCTGTACCGGTCAGCCGGTGGAGCCAGTCAAACTAGTCGTTGGGCCTTTGACCAGGCTGGTCCACTTGCCTCCCAACGGCTCCGAAGCCCTTTCCAACGGCTCCGAAGACCTCCAAAGGCCATATGAGGGTTCCCCCTCTATAAATAAAGGACTAGGAAGCCCCGGAACACTAACGAAGCCATACGGAAGCCAACGGACACATTTTTCATTATTTGGCGAACCTCCGGCGGATTCCACCAAGGAACCTCCACTTGCTCCAACTCACTTCCACATCAAAGGAGCACCACCAAAGAAGCTTGGGAGCGCCCTTCATCAGCTCCATCAATCCATTGGCTCCCAAGACTTCCCCATTACGGTTTTTCATTGCTTTATCATTTTTGAGCATCATTTTGGGTTTGTGCCTACAAACCCCACCTCTTTCTCTCATTCTCTCTTTTGGGTTCTCACACCACCTTCAAGGTGTGAAGAGGTTAGTCAAGCCTTACCTTTCAAAAGGCTTGAATCAAAGGTGAGCTAGCCTTCACCTGTAAGAAGGCTAGTGGGTTCTTGCTCAACCATTGAAAGCAAGTGGGTTCTTGCATAACCACTAAAAGCAAGCTGTAATAGGTTCTAGACTAACCTTAAAGTCTAGTGGGTTTCTTTCTAAAACCATTAAAAAGCAAGTGGTAGTAAATCTCTCAACGATTGAGTTGGGAGCGGAGACGTAGGCTTGGGTTTAAGCCGAACTCCGTTATCAAGTTGCGTGTCTTGCCTCTTTTATTTCCGCTGCACTTTCACTTTGATTTTAAATTGTTAATTAATTTTTAAAAGGCAATTCACCCCCCCTCTTGCCATCACTTCCTTTTCTTCTCTGCCCAACAATTGGTATCAGAGGGATAATTTGAGTAATACCTTAACCGGTTTCAAATTTAAGATCCTTTTGTGATGGCTTCAACTTCTTTCGCCCCCGAAGGATATTCTTTGGGTCGTGCTCCATTTTTTGATGGAACCGACTACACTTATTGGAAAACCTGCATGACCGCTTTTCTTAGAAGTATAGGTTATACCATTTATAAAATTGTCATGAATGGTTACACTCTCTCCTCTCCCGATGAATCCAAATGGACTCAAGCCGATATTAAAAATTTTGAGCTTGATGGCA
Source organism: Viscum album (assembly GCA_963277665.1). Lineage (NCBI taxonomy): Eukaryota > Viridiplantae > Streptophyta > Magnoliopsida > Santalales > Viscaceae > Viscum > Viscum album. The sequence goes on along the minus strand of OY728151.1, from coordinate 1,814,338,024 downwards.
AATCCATGAATGATCTACATTGCGGCCTTGATCGTAATGAGTTCAATCAAGTTTCCACATGCACTACATCTCATGAAATCTGGAAACTTTTGGAGGTTACCCATGAGGGGACCAACAAAGTCAAGGATACTCGATTGGATATGTTCCGTCAAGATTTTGAGTCTTTCACCATGCACCCACATGAAAATATTTCTGATATGTTTACACGCTTTACTGACGTTTGCAATGGTAGAAAATCTCTTGGAGATAATATTTCTGCAGAGACAATGGTCAAGAAGATCCTTTGGATCCTACCAAGCTTATGGGCACCGAAGGTAACGGCAATCCAAGAAGCAAAGGACATCAAGAACATGCCGGTCGAAGAGCTCATCGGATCCCTCATGACCTATGAGATCACCATGAGGAGGCAAGCTGAAAAAGAAGGCAAACCGATCAAAGTTCCAAAGAACATCGCCTTCAAAGTTCAAAAAGAAGAAAGCTCCTCCTCCTCATCATCTTCCTCTTCAAGCGGCGATTCCGAAATGGAGAATCTTGCCCGCAAGATGCACAAATTCATGAAGAAGCACAAGAAGAAGAAATCCCGCAAGGCTCGAAAGGAAAAACACGACGAAAAATCCGAGCCCGAGGTAACATGCTATGGGTGTGGCAAGAAAGGCCATTACAAGCCCGATTGTCCACTCAACAAGAAAAAGGCCAAGCAAAAGGAAAAGAAGAAGGCATTCAAGGCCACATGGAGTGATAGCTCCACATCCTCCTCCTCCTCCTCGAGCGACAACGGTAACAAATGCCTAATGGCATTTCATGAGGTAACATCTTCCGACTCCTCATCCTCAAGTTCTTCCAATTCTTTCAATCACATGTCTTATGAGGATCTCCAACATGCAAGAGATAAATTGGAGGAAGGTTTTCACGAACTTTCTTCCAAATTTGTTTCTTTAAAAAAGAATTTCAAAAAACTTTCTTCCGAAAAGGAACAACTTCTCAAAGAAAAGGAGGAGTTGTCCCTCAAAGTCCAAAACCTTCCCGATGTTGATTCTATGGAATCAACAATCAAAGATTTAAGGGAATCCTTAGCCAAGTTCACCCAAGGTGAACAAAATTTGACCAAACTCCTTGGTTCCCAACGCATATCTAGAACCACCGAAGGGCTTGGCTATTCCAAGCAAGCTTCCTCTTCCCATGCTCCAACTATTTTTGTAAGGGGGAGCTCCCAATTTAAATTTTGTAATTATTTCAAAAAACCCGGGCACTTAATCTATGAGTGCAATTGCAAAAATGCCCGGTATGGTAGGCCCAAAACCATTTTCCTTAACGATGAATTTTATAGGAGAAGACCCACCACTAGACAAGTATGGATTGAAAAATCCCTTTTAGCGAGTCTCTCCGGGCCAAAATTTGTCTCGGTTCCAAAAACCTATCCCCGGTGATTTATTGTTTTTATTTAGGGGGAGTTAGGATTGTTTAAGCTTTTTTGCGTTTTTCATTTCAAAATTCTCATTTCATTTTTCATTTCAAACTTTCAATTCAAACTGTTATTCAATTTTTCATTTCAAAACTTTCAATTCAAACTGTTATTCATTTTTCATTTCAAAACTTTCAATTCAAATTTCAAAAATTTCAATTGATTTAAAATTTCTATCTTGTTTTTCAAACGCTTCCCTCAATCAAGTTTTATGCCCCATGCTATTTTGATAATCACAAAGGGGGAGAAATTCTTGGTTGATTGGGGGAGAAATCCTTTAAAGCATGCCTTTCATTTAAGTCTTTTACATTGCTTGTTTTGGTGATTGTGATCATCAAAATAGGGGGAGATTGTTGTATCTATCGTACCCCTTGAGGTTTAATTTTCATGATCACAATCACTTTCCTATTTATCTAATATTGTTTTAAGTGTTTTTGGATGATAGGCATAAATTCAGGGTGCCAAGGAATTGGGCCAAGAAGGCCAAGAAGGCATAAAGCCAAAGTGGACTGATTTTCAGTCCACCGGCCAACCGGTGGCTTCACCACCGGCCAGCCGATGGACCCTGGGCAGAAGGCTGAGCTACTGCCTCAGCACCGGCCAACCGGTGGCCTCAGCACCGGCCAGCCGGTGGCACCCAGACAGAACAGTGTTTGCTACTGTCTCAGCACCGGCCAACCGGTGGCCTTCTCACCGGCCAGCCGGTGGAGCTTGGGCAGAATTGATCTCCATTTTACAAGCACCGTCCAACCGGTGGCTCTGTACCGGTCAGCCGGTGGAGCCAGTCAAACTAGCCATTGGGCCTTTGACCAGGCTGGTCCACTTGCCTCCCAACGGCTCCGAAGCCCTTTCCAACGGCTCCGAAGACCTCCAAAGGCCATATGAGGGTTCCCCCTCTATAAATAAAGGACTAGGAAGCCCCGGAACACTAACGAAGCCATACGGAAGCCAACGGACACATTTTTCATTATTTGGCGAACCTCCGGCGGATTCCACCAAGGAACCTCCACTTGCTCCAACTCACTTCCACATCCAAGGAGCACCACCAAAGAAGCTTGGGAGCGCCCTTCATCAGCTCCATCAATCCATTGGTGCCCAAGACTTCCCCATTACGGTTTTTCATTGCTTTATCATTTTTGAGCATCATTTTGGGTTTGTGCCTACAAACCCCACCTCTTTCTCTCATTCTCTCTTTTGGGTTCTCACACCACCTTCAAGGTGTGAAGAGGTTAGTCAAGCCTTACCTTTCAAAAGGCTTGAATCAAAGGTGAGCTAGCCTTCACCTGTAAGAAGGCTAGTGGGTTCTTGCTCAACCATTGAAAGCAAGTGGGTTCTTGCATAACCACTAAAAGCAAGCTGTAATAGGTTCTAGACTAACCTTAAAGTCTAGTGGGTTTCTTGCTAAAACCATTAAAAATCAAGCGGTAGTAAATCTCTCAACGGTTGAGTTGGGAGCGGAGACGTAGGCTTGGGTTTAAGCCGAACTCCGTTATCAAGTTGTGTGTCTTGCCTCTTTTATTTCCGCTGCACTTTCACTTTGATTTTAAATTGTTAATTAATTTTTAAAAGGCAATTCACCCCCCCTCTTGCCATCACTTCCTTTTCTTCTCCGCCCAACATTTACCTCATAGGTAATAGGATATGCATGATGTCTTTCATGTTTCTCAGCTACGGTGTTACTTTTCATACCCGTCTAATGTTTTTGAAACCGAGGAGTTTGAGTTGGGGGTGGATGAATACTTCGAGGAGAACCCTATTCAGATTGTGGATTGCAACATGAAGGTTCTCTATTGATGGTCTATTCCTATAGTATGGGTTCTATGGAATCATGGGAGAGTGCAGGATGAGACTTGGGAGAGGGAGGCCGACATACGATCATAGTGGCTAGAGTTGTTTGAAGCTTCTTCTTCACCACCCTTGGAAGGGAAATTCAGGGATGAATTTCTTTAAGGGGGGGATTTTGTAAGAACCCAGATCTTCATTTCAGGTATGGATCTTTATTTAGGGTTGTTTTTTAGGAAAAAGGAAGAAATGGGAATTTTCTAAGTACATGTCATGTACTTATGAGTACATGTCGTGTACCCAGGTACTGCGTACAGCTGTGTACTAGCCGTGTAACGGCTGAGTACATGGACGTGTGGTGACCTGGCAGACCGCTTTAGGATGGGGGATGATTAAAGTCACTATACAGCATGTACATTTAATGAACACACCATGTAGTTTTCTTTTTATTTGATAAATCAGTGCAGGGTCATGTCTCATCCTCAGAAACATCTTCTTCTCCCCTTGGTTCATATAGGAGAGTGATAGAAGGGCGGACAAACTCTAAACCCCTCCTGATTCTCTGTCCGACCTCCGATTGAGACACAGTCGGGTGCGTTGGAATCCCACCAGTGAGTTCTCAATTATTCGTGAGCCTTTCTTCATGATTCATCCTCTATTGTAAGTTATTTAAGGTTGAATTTTTTTTCACCTTTTTATATAACTATGTAATTCTAGGCCGATTCAAGGCCTGATGTTCAAGAGTATCGATTGTAAGACATCGAGGTAGGTGGTTTGTGCCTTTTTTTTATTTTCTTTGGATTATATATGCTAAAATTGTTGTATACCCATGTTTGGGGTATTTCAGGTTTGTAATTAGACCCTGTTTATTGCCTGTTATGGTTTGGTAGATTGATAAAGGGTAGTTTCATATGAGTGAGGTTAGATACCTTGTTTATGGGACACCTCCTGGGTGTGTTTCACTTATTTTATTGATTATGGTCATTTGGTATAGAATTCATGTTAGGATTTCCTTTTTTTCATGCCTTGTGTTGCTATGATGGAGTTACTAATTTCTTCATATGCCTGTGATATGTATTGTGGAAGTTTGACCAAGGTAAATTTGAATATGAGAGCTTCCTGAGGTAGGTTCATTTATGTATGAATTGTTGTTATGTTAAACCGGAGGTGTTAGACCATGAGAGCTACCTAGAGGGTCGTTATTAAATGAATTGTTGGTATGTTTACCAAGGGGTATTGAACATGAGAGCTACCATGTGATATTTTATAATTTATTGATGTTATTTTGACCAAGGGGTATTGACTGTGTGATCTACCTAGGTGTTCGTTTGTAAATGATTAGTGCTACGTTAGACCAGAGGGGTTAGACCATGAGAGCTACCCAGAGGTTCATTATTAAATTAATTGTTGTTATGTTATATCATGGGGATTATATTGTGAGAACTTTTCCAAAAGGTTTGTTATTAGAATATTTAAATTATTTTGATGAGTCTTCCAATCCAAAGCACAAGCTTGGACTCAGCCTTAATTGTTTTTTTAGATGCTCTTTTGAGACATCTGTTGTTACTATTACATAGGGGATAAAGAGATTAGGATAGATCCCAAGGTTTAAATGATTCAATGGATTGAATAATAAAATAAAATGAATGTAATTGAAAACTTTAGGATTGTTTACTTTTGAGTACTTCCTATTTTATTGCTTTATTTATACATATTACCTGCTATATATATTCATTGACAATTAGGCACAGATCTTTTGGTGGTTTCCTACTAGGATTCGTCTCACACCCTGTTTGGGTCATGTTTTGGACCCAAAAAAAATATATGGTTTCAGGTATAGATAATGGAAAGTGTCCTTATTTATCAGGTACTTAATTTTTGTTGGATCTGGAGAGCATGGGACCAAGTTGAGGCTTGCGATGGTGTTGGAGTTTACTTTTATTTCTGTAATTTGGTTTCTGTATTGTATTTCCAGCATTGTGACCTGTTTGGATACTTTCCTAGACACATGTGACATGAATCATTTATATACGCTCCATCTATTATATTACTATCAGTCTTCCGCTATTTAATTTTATTGTATGGTATTATTGTTTCTGCTATTGTTTACTATTTTCTTTTTTGTTGTGTATAATCTATCAATGAGGGCATAGTTTCCCCATTATCACATTGTGTCCCTTGCTGCTAGTTGGCAGCCACTGGCATTTGGGGAAATGCACTTGAGGTCATGTGACCAACTAGGTTCGGGGCACCTTTGGGCGGCAACCAGAATCAGGATGTTATAGTGATGATCTATATATTCTTGAACTCAACCTTTGTGAAACCCAATCTTCATGAAACTTATTCCTTTACCATATTTATGAAGATTCAAACCTATAAAACCATGTTTCATGAATCTTTATCCTTCCTCCTGATGTTGAGCCCAAGAATTTGGAAAACACTAGGAAAAGATATCATCTTCAACGTTATATCCATAGTGTAATATAAGACCACTTTCCTTGAAAACTCCCTAATCAAACTAGTGTGTATTGATAACAAACAAAAACTAGACTTTGTTTCCAACTGTGAAAGGACTTGGTTCCAACATTTTACATACTAGGAAAAATTTTAAAAAACAAAGGGATGTGTTCTAGACTACCCACCTCAAATATGAAGAAGATGTAAAAAAATTCCTAATGTAAAAGATAGATTTGGGTTCCTTCTCCATTCCCTTTTTTGATGAAAAATAACTTTATCAAGAAGGGACCCCTTATAGGAAAGATAAATAATGATATAAGAAGTAATAAAGATCATACCTTAGAACTCTAGGCCCATAATACCAAGGTTGGAAGGATGGGGTTGAATCTAATGAAGAGAAGGTCCAAAATCCTTTTAAAATATATTTGAGGAAACTAATATTTGAGAGGAAAAGATCGGATCAAAAGAAGTTTGGAGGGGATCAAGGGTATTTATAGATATCCTATTAAAAATAGGATCACAACACAACCCAATGGATCACTCCACGGATATGGTTGACATAGGGGAAACTATGGTGTAATGAAAAGGACCACATCATTTCCACCCTGGTTAAACTACTTCGAATATCTACACTGCATATCTTATAAACCTGGGGAGAAGCTACGGTGAAACTTAAACCACCATGATGCACCACCCCAAATCCTTGAGGGATGGATACACTATAGACATCCTCCACACCATAGGGGTGTTAAAATTGGAATAACCAGCCAATTTCCTCCCCATATACCTCACAATGAAACCATTACATCCACACCACAACACTCAACCTCCATGGTAGGGCCTATGCCACAACAACCCTCCATGGCATAACTATTCCATCAGTAGCCTTGAAAATACTCCCTAGGGCCATATGCTGCAACTAAGGGCTCCACACCATATCCACATGTATCACGGTGTAGCCATGAGTTCCATGACATAAAATCCTCTACAATTGAGAATTTTAGTACAACTCCCCTCTTTCTCCCTCTCAGAGCAACCAATGTTAAACCAAAAAGAAAAAAACCGGTTCAAAAGGTTATGAAAAACTTTAAAGATGAACACACCTAGAAAAATATGAGATATTACAACCTCCCCAATATATAACAGATCATCCCCTAGATTCTCTAAGAATTTCTATGGGGAATCTGGAAAAAATTATGTCCACTGTGTTTTTATTACAACCTCCTTAAAGGGTGCATCAATATCAAGATCAACGTTATCAACATATATCATGTGATAAGGTTTAGGATTATATCTTCAAAGCTTTGTAACATAAAACACATCATGCATGGAGTTGTAGTGTTTTGGTTGGGTTAAATAATAATCCATTGGACTAAACATTTCCACTGTCTCAAATGGCCTGAAAAACCTGGGTTCTAGCTTCCCTTGTTTCCTAATATGTAATTGTACCAACATAGGTGACACATGAAGTAAAACATGATAACTAACCTCATGCTCTAGAGGTTATCTTTGATGGTCAGCATATAATTTATTCCAACTTTATGCATAAACCAAATGCTTTCTGATCAACTAGACCTACTCAGGTATCTCCAGCATGAGAATAGTTCCAACGAGCACTGACTCTCCTAACACTAATAAGAAAAGAGGTGAACAACAAGGTATTCTGTATAAATTATCAAAAGGATATATTTGGATTAATTCCTAGAAACTATTATTATAAGAAAACTCCACAAGTGTTGTATGTTTCTCCCAAGAACCACCAAAATCCAAGACACAGGCTCACAATATATCCTCTAGAATCTGAATCATATACTCATATTGGAAATCAATATAAGGATGATATGTTGTAATCAAAAGAACCTATGGTCCTAGAGCCTTATAAATACCCCAAAAAAACCGATATGTGAAATGAGGATCTTGTTCAGAAATGATACTCCTTAATACATTGTGTATTTAAACTATATATCACATGTAGAGACTACTCGGTTCATCAAAAGTGAATGTATCCTTAATAGAAAGGAATTGAGCTACCTTCATCAGTCAATCCCCGATTACCTATACAACCTCTTTATTATGGGGTGTCTTGGGTAATACTTTCACAAAATCCAAAGTGACATCATCTTATTTCCATTCTAGAATGGGTAGAGGCTGCAATAACCCAAGAATACTCTAATTCTCATCCTTCACCAGCTGACAGGTGAAACATCTCACCATAAATCCCACTATTTACTTTTTAATATCCGGAAACTAGTATTTCCTATGTAGGTCATGATATATCTTTGTTAGACCTGGATGAACCAACCATTTAGAAGCATAAAACTCTCATCATATTCATGAAAACCTATAGGATCCCATACTTAGCCTCATAAAAGAAGAATGATGTTACTTCCAATAGACTATTCTGATGGTGGCTCCCCACCATATAAGTTTTCCCTAATATCTAATCCCTTTGGATCAGATAACTACTCTTTTTTATCTAGTCTAAAATAATGAGTAAAATATATGTAAAATCTAGATCTACCCATCCTTAGGACTCCTGAACATTGAGATTCATATCCATAAAGATTTACATCAGCTTCCACTCATCATAAGACTCCCACACTACCTTTTTTTCATATTTTGTCTCAAATCATTAGTAATGATGTTTCCCTTTCTTGGTGTGTAAGCAGGCTCAAAGTAAAAAGATTGCAGATACTTGACCCACCTCCTATTATGAATGTTTAGGTATCACTGGGAAAATATGTACTTTAGGATCTTATATTTTTTGTATACCACAAACCTCTTACCCAAAAAAATAGTTTCTACAATATCTTAGGGAATGTACTACTGTGGCTAACTCCAAATTGTGATTATAGTAATTCCTCTAATGCGGTCACAACTATCTGGATCTATAAAAAACCACTTGGTCTTTCTACATCATAGCTACTCTGATTCCAACTCTAGATGCATCATATTAAATGTTATATTCCTTTATTGACATTGGAAAAGTGACTATTGGTTATGAGATTAGATTTCTCTTCAACTCCTGGAAATCTCTCTCACAATCATCTGACCAAACAAAATTCACCCCTTTCTTGGTCATCTCAGACATCAATGTTTTCAAATGAGATAATTCTTAGACTAAACATCGATAATATCCTTATAAACCTAGTAAACTCTAAATATCAAAGACATTCTTGGGTATTTACTAATATATGATGACTGAAACTTTCTTGGGGTCAATTTCCACTCCTACCTTCCAAGATGACATGGCCCAAAAAGTGCACTCAATTTATCCAAAAGTTACATTTTGATATCTCAGTGTAAATTTGATGCTCTCTCAGTGAAATCTAGAAAATTTAAAAGATGTTAGGCATGATCATCTACTGACTAGGAGTACAACAAGATTTCACTGAAAAAAATATCACAAACTAGTCCAGGAATAGATATAAGATCTGATTCAACAAGGCTATGAATATTTTTGGTGCATTTTTCAAACTAAGTGACATCACCATGAACTCATACAAGCCATACCTACTCTCAAAAGAAGTTTTTTGGAATTTCATATGGTATCACTCTCAAACTATGGTACCTTTACCTTAAGTAAATTTTAGAAAATATCTTAGCACCTCTTAGCTAATCAATGATATCCTTGATGCATGGAAAGAGATACCATTTCTTCACCATTATCTAGTTCAATATCCTATAATACACACATAAGTGCAAATCCCATCAGCCTTCCTAGTGAAAATCATGGGAGAGATCTATAGTGAAGTACTATTCCATATGAATCCTTTGGATTCTAGGTATTCCAATTGAAATTTCAACTCATGAAGCTCTATTTGTGTCATTCTATAAGGTGGTATAGAAACGGGATTAGTTCCTAACACCAACTTGATAGTGAACTTGATATCCCACATAGGTGGTGAACTATATAAATATTTAGGAAATACATCCTAAAATAGTATTCCACTAGAGTAAAAGTATCCTACTATATTCCACCATTATCCTGAGAAAAAAAATCTACCAAATCCATGAAATAATCTAATCTAAGCTGAACTGATCTTTCTCATCTAGTCTGAAGATCCCACTCACCCTGGCGAGTATATCTACCCCCTTATAGAGAGATAAAGTAAACTCTCCTATGATAATATTTTATATTATCCTATTATATAAATATCTAATATATACCAATAATCAAATATAATCCTATCATTTCTAGCACAAAAATATCACAAAGGAAATGGTATCCACCAATTTCAAGAGAGCACTTCTTACAATGCTTGATATCCTCTAACCACACTCCCAATGGTGTGTTGATGGACATAAAACCATCTGATTAATCCCAAACCTAGACCAAACCATTTATATTATGTGAAGATAAAAAGGAATGAGATTCTCCTATATCAAACAAAATGTACTCAAGGGTGGATGATATAAGAATTGTACCTCTGGTGGTAGAAGTTCATGTATATAAGCGAGCTGGAGTAGACTATATATCATGAAGATGACTATCCCCTAAACCCTAGGTTCCAGTATAACTCACCTAAGAAATTTTCTCTAAGTGGTGTTATTTCTCTTGTCTTGGGGTACCACATCCTCTACCTTGTCCTGAACATATGGTGGAACTCTAGCTACTGATCTGCTGAGGAGTAATGGAGTATCACCCTGACTCAGGTTCTTATCCTAATCCCCTACCATTGTTCTACTACTACGGGGTCCTGTAAAACCTTTTAAGATGATCCATCTTTCCATAAGAATGAAACTCCATAGTAGGGTAAGAATATTGAGGGATCTTTTGTATAGCCTTTCTACATTTAAATCAGTGTAATGGGCCATGATTATGAGATAAATTCCCACTAACCTATATGATCTTCCCACTACTATTCTAACAATATCTGTTGTAGTGGAACTTCCAACTACTAGATGAAGAGATCCCCGATTTCTCTACTGAAATTTTCTAGACACCACTCAGGGCCTCTCTTAGATTCCATTATGTGATGAGAGATTGATTCATCATGTCTGCAAAGTTTATCAGGTTTTTCACCTGTGAATTGGTATCATAGTTAATCTCATCCTGGAAATTCCTCTCCCTAGTAAACTCATCATCTTCCAAGGATGGAGAAAATTATTGTAGGTTTATGAGGCATAAAAAATAGTCCATCACTGACATACCCTCATGTTTCAAGTGCATGAAATCATGAGCCTTCTCATCCCTCAAAGTCTCTGGATAGAAGTGTCTTGAAAACATTTCCTCAAAATACTTTTAGGATAACTTATCTTGTTGCCTATCTTGCTCCAATATGTTCCAAAAAATCTTGGATAATCCTTGAAGCATATAAGAAGCAAGATTAACCATTCTATATGCGGTTGTATCGAGGTGCTTGAAGATATTTTGGAATAACTCAATCCAAAAATTTACTTCATAGGGGCCTACCTCCCCAGTGAACATAGGTATATATTGAATTTGGAACTCTCTCTCTTCATCTTAGACATTATAGGTGTGGTGTAAATAGCATCCCTCTCAATGGATCACATGACTCTTAGGAAGCTGTCACAAATATGGTCTTCTATAAAATCCTCTAGATCCGTAGGAGGATCTGGATTAACTACATTAGGATTATGCTAATTACCACTCTCCCAATACTCAACTTGGATATGATGAGGAGGCCTTTTCTCTACAAGACCAACACACTTTTAGAACACAAGAACAAAACAAGACCAACCTTAATAGGTGGTAACAACAAAGAAACACATACTCAAGGTTCCTTTATACTTGGATTAATAATTGAATTGGTATAACATAACAATCTTCTTATATTTCATTTATAATATATTTCAAGAGTTTTCATTTCATAGTTCATATGGACAGATGTGTATCTTGAAATAAATAAGTCTATAATGAACAATGCATGTCAACATATATCCCTATATTCCTATAATGATGCATGCATAACCATTTCATGCCATACCGTGCCACAAATAAAAATCTCAATAAAAAATAACATCACACAACAAGTGAATCACCGAAGGTGAAATAACATCAAAACTATAATAAGAAAAAAAATAAGAACAACAATCTCATCCCTTGATATTTAGATTTTTTCCCATACATGGGTTAATTATTCCCATACACAAACTCATTAACAAGTCCCAGAACATCCTAGTATCCTTTATACCTTTTCCAAATAGTAAGTAAATAGAAAATAAACTTTTCCTTTGATACCAATTTGTAATTTTCCCGACCTGATACTCCCTCATGTGACCGATCTAGGTGGCTATGTGACCTCAGGCATGCCTCCCCGTATGTCATAGGCTGCCAACTAGTAGAAAGAGTGTAAGGAATATAGTGGGGAGACTATAACCTCTATAATAGAGTATAAATATAGTGGAAAATATTTACCAATTAGCATAAATATCAGAAACAAAATAATCAACAACATGCATCCAAAACTGAATAAAGAATAAATCTAGTAACTCAATAATAATAGAATCATGTAATGACATGTTGAATGTAACTAAATTACATGATGAATGTTAAATAAATAGAAGAAGAATAAAACTCGAAGAAAGACTCCGTGATCTTGATCCCAAACCCAATTTCAAGCACATCTTCAAGCATCAACCCATTAAGAAAGTAACAATCAACAATAGGGTCTCTTGACGTTGTCCAAACCTGCATCCATGAAATCTGTCTAGGTACAAAACAACAACCTGTATAGGTTGTGAGTACAACCCAGTAGTTTGACACCACTATGTCTAAATAAATCCAGTTTGAGATATATAGTGCATGAAATAAAGAGATAAACAATGTATTGATTAATTAATTAATACTACACATGAAATAAATCCACTGACCCTAAATATAAAATTTGACACCTGCGGTCAGCCCCAATTTTCTTCGACACCAAGATAGATATCTTTGAGCAAGTCAGCAAACCATTCCAACCATTACCATTACCCTCCCAAAGGATGGTCCACATATCATCACAAGAGATGGGAAGAGTGATATAAGAATTATAACGTAACCAGGACAATCCCTATAAGCATTACAGTATCACTGGCCTAAGTCCTATAAGTATTGTAGCATTATTGGTCCAAGACCTATAAGCTTAGAGCATATCTGGGCCAAGACCTATAAGAATTACAACATAACCAGCACAAATCATAACCCATTTCATCAAAATCCATCCTAAATATTTCTTCAAATTACTTTTTATCTATCCATTTACACTCCATAAGGTTGGAATCATGGTTATCATTATAATTACATCAAATCTCATTCCCATTATCATTTAAACCCACAAGTTTTTTAGCATACCAATTAAAAAAATAGTCAATGTGATTCTATCTCATGTAATAACACCAATTTCACATGTTATTACAATTCATAATATTAATCCAACAATTAAAAAATCTAAAATATCAAGGGGAGTCATGTTCAATCTAACCAAGTCTCAAGCAAGGTCAAGTGTGGCACACCTATCGCACTACTGGAAAAACGACATATACTCACGGTTCAAAACCATGGGTATAGCCACCAAAACCGTGGGTGTAGGCTATACCCACGGTTTTGGGAACCGTGGGCTGGAACGACGTCGGTATAGGGGACCATGGGTATAGGCTATATTTATTTTATCCACGTGGGGTACTAAAAAATCCAAAAACGCGGTCAAAGGGTTTCGAACCCGCGTCTCACGCTGGAACTCACGGTCGCGCACCGAGAACTGACCAACCGAGCTATGATTTTCAATTTTTATTTATATATACATATACCTATATATATTAATATAATCCACATCGGTTATTTAAATTCAAAAACTGCAAACCGAGAGATTCAAACCCCCGTCTCATGGCTGCGCCTCCACTAATGACCAACCAAGCTATATAAATTATGAGTATATAAATTTATATTTATATAAATATATTAAACTAAACCGTGAAAAAATATTTTCCCGCCAAATTTTTTTGATATCCCGCCTAATTTTCATTTCCTGTCATAAGCTATACACACGGTTCTCCAGAACCAAAACCGTGGGTATAGGTCTTCAAAAAAAACCAATACCCATGGTTATCCAAAACTGTGAGTATAGGTCTTCGAAAAATACCCTATACCCACGGTTTTGGAGAACCGTGGGTATAGGTTCACGTACTATCCCTATACCCATGGTTTTGGAAAACCGTGGGTATAGACCTATTTTCCAATAGTGTCAGGTGGTTGAATGTCTCGGTATTAACACCAAAGGGCCCAATGGGATCCAATGGGAGGTTTATACATGTGTAACTCATCAAAAAATGTTAATCTAATTATTTAGTTTTTGTGCACGGCATGTTGGCATGATCGCACATATTGTACATACTAGTAAAACATTGAATAGACAAAGGGATAAGTTCTAGACCACCCACCTCAAATATGAAGAAGACACGAACAAAATCCTAACGACCAAGATAGCATTTGGTTCTTTCTACCTTCCATTCATTGATGATAAATAACTCTATTAGAAAGGGAACCCAAAGAGAAAAGATAAATAACAAGAAGGAGAATAAGAAGGATTAGAGAGACTGCCTCTAAATTTAGTCCTAAAAGAACTAGTTTGGAAGGTTGGGGTTGAATCTAATGAAGAAGAGGTCCATAGGCCTTTTAAAATCTCTCTAAGACACTTAAGAGTCAAGAGGAAAATATCATATCAAAATAAATTTATAGGGGGTCATGTTTATTTATATAAATACAATTAAAAAGATGATTACAACATATCCTAATGGATTATGTCGTAGATATGGATGATACGGGGTAAACTACGGCGCATTGTAAAGGACCACGTTCTAGCCACCCTGGTCAAAAAAAATTATGTGATCCACGGTGGCCTGCATGCCGCAGATCCTACAAAACTAAGGAGAAGATATGGTGTAGCCTAAACCACCACATCGCAGTACCCCTAATCCCTGAGGGATGGCTATGCTGCCACACAGGGGTGTCAAAATTGGTAGAACCAACCAATTTCCTCTGTGAGGCCCTTACACGACATCCATTACCTCCATGCCGCAATGTTCAACTGATAAGGAAAGGATTACACCATAGAAAACCTCTATGGAATAATAATTCCATAATTTTAAGTAGCCCTAAAAATCCTCCCCATGACCCTACACCACAATTGGGGCTCCATTTAACAACCACCAGCATTACGGTGTAGCCCTAAGCTCCATGGTGCAGAATCCTCTACAACTGATAATGTAAATACAACTCCCCTTTTTCTCCCTCATAGTAAACAAGGTTTAACCAACAAGGAAAAAAACTAGTTCAAAAGGTTTTACAAAACTTTAAGGAAGAACTCACCTGAAAAAATATGAGATGTTACAGTAATGATAATCCCCATGCTGAACAATTTAAATTCCCTAAAATCACAACATTGAACCTACAGTTTCAAGGGAATATATCTTCAAATATGGAAATATTATAATTGATAATAACCATAAAAATAGTAAAATAAGACTTGTGATAGAATAAATATATTCACTTCTATGAAAAAGGGGTAACTCTTATATATCCTTATTTTAATATTATGTTTGAAGTATTTAAACTTACATGTCATGGTTTTACTTATATGTACAGGGAAATTACCCATAAATATGGGGTAATTAATATACATATTGGAAAATAACTCTTATATATGGGGAAATTACACATACATATGGGGGAATTTCTCTTAGATATCAAAGTTTTTACTTTTAGTTATCTCTATGATGATATGTAAGGGTCATCTTTGACAAAGGGGTGATACTTAAGGGTCATTTTTATGAAAAATTGGTGATAATTAAGGGTCATTTCTATGAAAAGGGTATTGTGTAAGGTACATTAATGAGACAAAGGATGATATGTAAGGGTCACCTCATAATTAAGAGTAACTCTAGACATCACTAAAAATACCTATTTTAGCCAAATATTCACACTACAAAACCAATCTTTATAGTATGATAAAACTCCTTACTGAAATATCAGCTATAACTCAACCCTTCTCCTTATAAACTACCCTCAATGATCCTAAAAACCTATAATTATTGAAAAATGAAAATATAAGGGTCCAAGAAATTCTAGTCCCTAAAAAATATAATATATTACTAATATTTAAGTTTTCATACTCATCCATGAAGAATGTTTAATAGCATCTATCATGTAGGGGTTAAACCGGCCTAAATAAGAACAAGCTACAATAAATGAATTAGTAAGAATATATTGTTAAATTATTATAAATTCACTTTTATCGAATAATAATGGTGTTAATTAATTGTTATTAAAGTGATAAATGAGGTTAAATAAGAGGTATGTGAAATGAAATAATTGAGGAATAATTAATACTTATGTTCACGAGTAAAATCTTCCCTTAAGGAAATTATTTGAAATGATATATTTGGGACTCCTTCATGATACTAGATGCTTCCAAACATGATAGATGATTATTGTTGAGGGAGTTTTAGCATATATTATATAGGAAAAAATGAGTGGTTTAGTTTTGAATGGGCGGTAGGTGGCTTCTTTTATAGATGTATTTGAGTTTCATATTTGAAAATGTTTATTATTTAATATACAAGGAATGTAATTTTTCAAGGAAAGTGACTCAAAAGTGAACTAATAATAGATATTGATAATTAATTTCTTCATATACATAATTTGGTGATAATTTTTTGTGATATTTCTTCACTCTACTCATTATTTTAACCATTTAACTTGTTATATTCTTTACCAACATAACTCCATTTTACGTCAATAACTTATTTTTTATCAAAAAATTAAATCAATCCTATAATGTAATTTTGAAATCCTTATTCCAAATTTGAAATCCATTTTGTCAAATTCAAAATCTAATTATGGGAAATTTATATTTAAATTAAAAAAAATTAATATTTCTTAAAAAATAAATTTTTTAGAAAAATATACATTTAAACATTAAATGGTTTTATTTGTATTCTTTATCAATTACTAATAATTTAAATAATATTAATTTATTTTTTATACTTATAAAAAATTTATTAAAATAAATCTTTAAATTTTATAGTTTTAATAAAAATGAATACCATATTAAAATAAACATTTTTTAGAATTCAAAATATTTTCACCAATGAATTATTATCTTTTTAAATTATTCAATAATTATTTATTATATGTAAATTTCAAGTTAGAATGTTAATATATATTTCTAGCATGAAAATGATTTTTTATTTAAAATTACTAATTCAAGTAATTCTGAACTGATAATATGTTTACATGTATAACATCCAATGACTGTATATGAAACAACCACTATGGGAAAAAGGACTTTTTGCAACAGACTTTTTTGCGACGGGAATAAATTCCGTCTCAAAAAGTATGTCCAAGTGGTTATTTGCGACGGGGGTAACAACCCGTCGCAAATAACCGATTATTTGTGACGGGATTTCATGTTTTGTCGCAAAAGGTTTGGCGCGGGTAGCGCAACAAACCGCACGAAGGTTATTTGCGACGGAGGGATCCCCCCGTCGCAAATACCCAGCGGTGGTTAATAGCTTTTTGTGGCGGGATGTCCTCTCGTCGCAAAAGGTGTGTCGGCAGGGACTATTTGCGACGGGTCACGTCGCAAATAACTTTTTAACCGTCGACAATAATTAATGCGGGCGTAGGTATTTGTGACGGGTAACCCATCGCAAATAGTCCCGTCGCAAATAATCTAACCTATATATACCCTCATCCGTTTTTCTTCTCATTCCACTCAATTCCTAGATCTTGTTTCTCTCTGAACTCTGATTTCAGAGAGAAAATTTTTCTATGTTAATTTTTTTGGACACGAAGAAGTTATGAAGCCGTCTACATCAATAGAAAATCATGTTTAAAGGTATTTATGTTTTATTTAATTTTTTATTTATTTCAATTTTTTATGTTAATTTTTATTATTGTTGATTAGTTGTAATTAAACTAAATTTAAATTGTTTTGTCATGACTATTTATTTGTACTAATAAATTGAAATTTTTAGTATTAATTTTTAATAATTAGTAGTAATTAGTAATTATTAACGATAATTTGTAATGTATATAATTAATTTGTAGTAATTAAACATAATTGATAATAAATAATAATAAATACTAATAAATAGTAATAAATATTAATAATTATTAATAAATAGTAATAAATAGTAATAATTATTAATAATTATTAATAAATAGTAATAATGAGTAATAATGAGTAATAAATAGTAATAAATAGTAATAATGAGTAATAAATAGTAATAATTAGTAATAATTAGTAATAAATTGTAATAATTAGTAATAAATTGTAATAATTAGTAATAAATTGTAATAATTAGTAATAAATTGTAATAATTAGTAATAAATTGTAATAAATTGTATTAATTAGTAATAAATTGTAATAATTAGTAATAAATTGTAATAATTAGTAATAAATTGTAATAAATTGTATTAATTAGTAATAAATTGTAATAATTAGTAATAAATTGTAATAATTAGTAATAAATTGTAATAATTAGTAATAAATTGTAATAATTAGTAATAAATTGTAATAATTAGTAATAAATTGTAATAATTAGTAATAAATTGTAATAATTAGTAATAAATTATAATAATTAGTAATAATTAGTAATGATTAGTAATAATTAGTAAGAATTAGTAATAAATTGTCATAATTAGTAATAATTAGTAATAATTAGTAATAAATTGTAATAATTAGTAATAAATTGTAATAATAAGTAATAAATTGTAATAAATTGTAATAAATTGTAATAAATTGAAATAATTAGTAATAAATTGTAATAATTAGTAATAAATTGTAATAATTATTCATAAATTGTAATAAATTGTAATAATTAGTAATAAATTGTAATAATTAGTAATAAATTGTAATAATTAGTAATAAATTATAATAAATTGTATATATTAGTAAAAAAATTATTAATTAGTAATAAATTGTATTAATTAGTAATAAATTGTATTAATTAGTAATAAATTCTAATAATTAGTAATAAATTCTAATAATTAGTAATAAATTCTAATAATTAGTAATAAATTGTAATAATTAGTAATAAAGTGTAATAATTAGTAATAAACATTAATAATTAGTAATAAATTGTAATAATTAGTAATAATTAGTAATAATTAGTAATAAATACTAATAATTAGTAATAAATACTAATAATTAGTAATAATTAGTAATAATTAGTAATAATTAGTAATAATTAGTAATAATTAGTAATAATTAGTAATAAATTGTAATAATTGGGAATAATTAGGAATAATTAGGAATAATTAGGAATAATTAGGAATAATTAGGAATAATTCGAAATAATTTGGAATAAATACTAATAATTAGAAATAATTAGGAATAAATAGCAATAAATAGGAATAATTAGTAATAATTAGGAATAAATACTAATAATTAGGAATAAATACTAATAATTAGAAATAAATAGCAATAAATAGCAATAAATAGTAATAATTAGCAATAAATAGAAATAATTATAAATAAATAGCAATAACTATTAATAAATAGCAATAATTAGCAAAAACTGGCAATAATTAACAATAATTAGTAAAAATTAGCAATAATTAGAAATAATTAGTAATAAAGAGAAATAATTAGTAATAAACAGGAATATTTAGGAATATTTAGTGATAATTAAGAATATTTAGGAATAATTATTAATAAATAGGAATAATTGATAATAATTAGGAAGAATTGGTAATAATTAGTAATAAATTGTAATAATTCGTAATAAATTGTAATAATTAGTAATAAATACTAATATTTAGTAATAAATACTAATAATTACTAATAATTATGAATAAATACTAATAATTAGGAATACTTAGCAATAATTAGAAATAAATAGGAATAATTAGTAATAAATAGGAATAATTAGTAATAAATAGGAATAATTTGTAATAATTTTTAATAATTAGTAGTAATTAGTAATAATTAGTAATAAATAGTAATAGTTAGTAATAAATAGTAATAGTTAGTAATAAATAGTAATAGTTAGTAATAAATAGGAATAATTAGTTAGGAACAGTTAGAAAGAAATTTTAATAAATTTTAATACATTTTAAGAACTTGGCACAATTTCCAGTGGATTGACGGCACTCCTTTTGCTCGATGAATTTTATCCTTTCAACTCTCACCGACTTAAAACATTATGAAAAATGTGCTGCTACATAGGCATATTCAATATTGTATGCACAAGATTGGATATGAATTTGTAGTATCACATTTTTATAATGTTTTCAGGTGGTGAAAGTTGGAAGAAGACGATTCATCAACGAAAAGGGGGCTCTTTTTTCCGACGGCTCATTTACTTGCATCTTTCTCACACTAAAATCACAATGAAGAACCTGGTCAGAGGTACGCATATTCATTCTCGTATGAAGAGGATTCATCAACGAAAAGGGGGCTCTTTTTTCCGACGGCTCATTTACTTGCATCTTTCTCACACTCAAATCACAATGAAGAACCTGGTTAGAGATACACATATTCATTCTCGTGCATACGAGAATGAATATGCATACCTCCGACCAGATTCTTCATTGTGATTTCAGTGTGAGAAAGATGGAAGTAAATGAGCCGTCGGACAAAAGAGTAGCCGTAAATCCACTGGAAATTGTGTCACCCTTAATTAATGGTAATTATTAAGAAGTAGTAGTAATTAGTTATATTTTTTTCAGATAGTGTTTTTATAATTTCAAATTATTCAAAAACAGTGATGATTTTATATTTTGTAGAAAAATATGGAACAAGGAAGTCGACATCAGTCATTATTAGATGATCATGCTTGGATAAATCAGCACAGAAATCCAAATGGTTCTGGTTTAAATCATGTATATATTGAGGGTGTTGAAGCTTTCTTAGCATTTGCATCATTAAAACCAGAATATGTTTCAGAAGGCACAATTAAGTGTCCTTATAAAAAATGTGCTCTGAGAACGTTTGACACATTTGACAAGGTTGGGGGACATCTCTTACGGTTTGGTTTTCAACCAGATTATGTTTTTTAGTATCAATACAGTGAACACAGTTCTAGAGAAGATACTAATAACTTGATTCTAGATCCATCACGGTTCCAACATTTAGTACATGATGTTGCAGGTCCATCTCTTCCACAAACTGAAACTCGCGATGATATCGATTTAACTCCTGAGTTGGCACCATCCAAATTTTATGAGTTGTTGAGGTCTGTTAAGGATGCATTATATCCTGGTTGCAAGATAAGAAAATTAGAAGCGGTTACAAAATTTATGGTTATTAAATCAGATAATGCAATGTCAAACAACTGTTTTGATCAGATATTTTCTTTGGTTAAAACACTGTTACTTGAAGGAAATGTGTTTCCTGCAAATTACTATGAGATCAAGAGGCTGGTTCGTAATCTGGGCCTTAGTTATCGGAAGATTCATGCATGTGAAAATGATCGCACCTTATATTCTGGTGAAAATGAGTCATTAGATAGTTGTCCCACATGTAGACAATTGAGGTATAAAGAATCTCAACCAGGGAAGTTTGGATCGATTCCTGTAAAACAGTTGAGATATTTCCCCCTTACACCCAGGTTGTAACATTTATTTATGTCTCATAACACAGCATCAATGATGTCATGGAATAAAACCAATATTTCAACTGATAAAAGATTGAATCATCCATCTGATGGTGATTCATGGGAACATTTTGATCGTTTGCATCCTTCTTTTGCTTCAGAAGCCCAAAACGTGCGATTGAGTCTTTTTACTGACAGTTTCTGTCCATTTGGTTCTTATAGTTGTCAGTATTCATGTTGATCTGTCTTTATAACTCCGTACAATCTACCTCCATGGATGTTGATGAAGGAGCCCTATATCTTTTTGACCTCATTAATCCTCGGACATCCGAAAAAGAATATTGATGTTTATTTGAAACCATTGATTGATGATTTAAATGCATTGTGAAGTAATGGTGTTAGTACATATGATGTTGCTGTGAAATGAAATTTCACATTAAAAGCTGCATTGATGTGGACGATTAGTGTCTTTCCGGCATATGGCATGTTATATGGATGGAGTACACATGGTCTGAAATCATAACCTTATTGTATGAAAGACAACAAATATTTTATGCTCGTCAATGGAAAAAACCTTTCTATTTTGACTGTCATTGCATATTTCTTCCAACTGATCATCCTTTTCGAAGGAACAAATCTCATTTTAGAAAAGGCACAATTGAAAGGGATGAATCTCCAAAAATGATCTCAGGTACAGAGTTAAAATAAATTGTATTTTTACTATCTCCCATCACATTTGGGCCAACAATAAACCAATAGGAAATTCATGGATTTGGGAAAGAACATAATTAGATAAAACGAATCATTTTTTGGGATCTCCCATATTGTTCTGATTTATTGGTCTGCCACATGTTGGATGTCATGAATATTAAGAAGAACTATTTTTATAATTTATTTCATACAGTTTTGGATACACCAAGTAAGACCAAAGATACTATAAAAGCACGATTAGATCTTGCCCAAATTTGCAGGTGACCAGAACTTGAACTATTTGAAAATGTCATATCATAGAGGTTAATGAAGCCAAAAGCAGCTTATACACTATCCAAAGAGAGTCGCTTATTATTTTGTCAGTGGATTGCAGATTTGAGACTTCCAAATGGCTATGCTTACAATTTGGGAAGATGTGTTAAGAATGGTCATATTACCGGATTAAAAAGTCATGATTGTCATGTTATAATGGAAAGACTTATGCCAATTGGATTTAGAGGTTTATTGAATTCTATGATTTGAGATTCGATAACAGACATATCATATTTTTTCGAGACATTTGTGCAGCTACAACAGACTACGATGTGCTAAACAAACTGGAAGAAGGTGTTGCTGTAATTATATGTAAACTGGAAAAAATCTTTCCGCCTGCTTTCTTTGACTCAATGGAACATCTGATATTACATTTTCCACATGAAGATAAATTTGGAAGTCTAGTACAGTTTCAATGGATAAACCCATTCGAGAGATGCATGCAGAAATTGAAGAAAAAAGTGCGTAACAAAGCATCAGTTGAAGGCTCAATTGCTGAAGCTTATTTACAAGAGGAAATTTATTTTTTATGCTCTCACTATTTTGAATCAGAATATCCCTCAAAACAAAACCACATGGGACGGAATGAGGGAAATGTTAATGATGAAATGGACAATAAATTATTAGTTTTTAATCAGCCAAATCTTGGCTTCGATGGAGTTCAATAATTATGACTTTCAGACGATGAACATCACAGATCTCATACATATGTTTTGCTCAAC
Organism: Viscum album; assembly: GCA_963277665.1. Taxonomy (NCBI): domain Eukaryota; kingdom Viridiplantae; phylum Streptophyta; class Magnoliopsida; order Santalales; family Viscaceae; genus Viscum; species Viscum album. The sequence continues at coordinate 1,814,315,032 of OY728151.1, read as the reverse complement.
TGTGAAGAAATGATAGCATTTGTACTGTGAGTTCTTCTATCACTTATTTTATAATTTCTATTATAGTATGTAAACTTATTTTATTTGTAGGTTATATGATAATCATATCAAGAAATAACTTCCAAAAATTACAGCAACTGCTCTTGAAGAACGAAGACAAACAAAATTCTCAATGGTTTCAAAAACTGGTAATATAAATTATTGATGGTTTAATATCAATTCAGTTTACTATTTATTATATTGATAATTATTTTAAAAAAATTCAGGTGTCTCAACATGATGATAAAATTGATAAGTGACTGTGTATATTGAGTAACCCGCCATCCAAAATGGTTAAATCTTATAATGCATATGTGGTGAATGGTTTTCGATTTCATACACGTGCATATGGGGAATCAAAAAAACAATGAACAGTGGATTTTGTTTGAGAGGATCGCATCATAGAGAAACTGAAGTTTACTTATATGGCATTCTGGATGAAATTATTGAGCTATGTTATCTTGGACAGAATTATATAACGATGTTTAAATGTCGGTGGTTGGATACTGAGAGAGTCTTGTGTGTTCATCAGACTCATGGAATCATCGATATTAAATATAAAAGTCTTCTTGCAGTAACTGAACCATTTTTACTGGATCAACAGGTACATCAAATTTATTATGCAAAGTTCTATGCTACTTCAAGAGACCTGAGTGATTGGTAAAGCATAATAAAAATGAAATCTCGGGAAAATAAATTTACTCAAACTGAATGTGGTTCTCCTGAAGTGGGAAAATTTGAAATTTTTCAAGAGACTACTCAAAATCTATCTTTTTTACAAAGAAACATGAATATCGATGATGACACCCCACAATTAAGGGTCAATGGTGATGAAGATATTAATGATGTTACAAATGAATTTGAAATGACAAGGGATGGTGAAAGTGAAACTCATATGGATATTGATGATGTCGAGGAGGAATATGAAGACATTGACATCGTCAGATATGAAGATGATGATGAAGGTGAACATTGACACAGTTAAATGCTGGTTATGATCATAACTAATATATATCTATATATGATAGTTATTTTCAACTATCAACTAACAACAATCATTTTGTGTTTCAGATGGATCCTGATCTATTTCACGAGCTACAGGAGGTTGATCTACCTTTGGATGAGGGGGATGTGGGATCATCTGACCCTCAATCTATTGGTGGTTCAGGAGGTACGTTGAGGGGGTTCGGTCTTGCGCAACTGATGATTCCTGACCCTATCCTCGAGCGACTTCCACGTCTTGGCTTCGATCCATGCACACGGAGGTACGATAACCTGTATATTTTAGTTATATTTTTCATTGATTTATTTATATATATACTAATTGTTTGATTATATATTCTTTTTTCATAGTTTTGTGCATGTAGCTGTTGGACAGGGGAGCGCTATCTTGCACAATTATTTTTCTCAGCCATGGATCACATGGGAACAAATTCCTATTGATGTGCACCCCGCCATGTACAATCATTGGCTGGTACGTAAATAAATAATATTTATTTTGAAATTTATTTTTTTAATAACTTGATATTATAAATTGTTTGTAGGGTTTATGGTATCTCATAGAGGATAGAATATCTGACGCTATCCATGCAGCATGGGAGGTGGCTATACGTGAGCGTTTGCGTCAGTTTTTGCACAATTTGAGAAATACGGTTATTAAGAAAGCAGGAGCGACAGTATTTGATGAGTCGTGTAGAGCCCATCGACCTGAGTACATTTCATCTCAGGTTTGGGATGGATTATGTACACATTGGTTGGGTGGTGGATTTCAGAGGAGTTTTTCATTGGGTCAGCAGAACCGGGGGAGACAGGAGGTGACGCATCGAGCTGGTAGTCGTACATTCAGTACGCATAGAGATCATCTGGTAAGTATATTTTTTTAAAAAAATTATATAACTTTAAATATAAACATTTTATTTTATATTTCTGTAGGTAGTCGAGTATCCCGATATTATGGAGTTCGACATTTATCGAAGGATGTATAGTGATCCAGCCACTGGAGAGATTAGAGGTGATCGCCAGCATCAGATTGTGGTTAGTATTATTTTTTCAGTTTGATAATTAACTGCATATAATATTTTCACAATTTTAATTTAAAATTGTAATTGAAGGAGTCATATGAGGCTATGACCTCTCAGACACAGGCTGAGGGTCAAGACGAGGCGACTGATCAGACCAGTGCACACCATTTCGATGAGGCGGTATAGATGCAAGTTACTCAGTATGGCTTTGAGAAGGGCCGAGTAGTTGGTATCAGCTCTCATGTGACTCATGGTACTTATTATGGTACTGCTGCGATGTTGTCGTCCAGCTCGAGAGGAGCTCATGGAGAGGCATCATATTCTTTCTCACAGTATCAGGAGTAGTTACGAGCTCAGAATGATATCATAGAGAGTTTGCAGAAGTAGTAAGAAGAGATGCGTCAGCAGCAGCAGATTCAGTAGCATGAGGAGGAGATGTGTCGATGGTAGCAGCAACATCAGGAGCAGATGGAGTACATGTGCCATCTAACTCGTAGTTTGGGGATGGAGTTTCCTCCACCAACTCCTTCAGCTCCTCCACCACCTCCAGAAGACGACCCCCCCAGTGATTTTTTTATGTTAAAAACATTTGAATTTAACATTTGTTGTAATATGAACTATTTACAATTTATGTATTTTATATTGGTGCGAATATTAGATAATTTAATTTGTAATATTTTATGATTTTTTTGTGAATATTGAAAATTTTAATAATTTTTATAATTTTTATTTTTTTATTATTTTAATAATATTAATATTATTATTTCATTAATCATAATTTTATTAAATATATTTTTTCAGTATTATATTTTTTAATGTTTGTTTATTTTACTAATAATAATAATAATAATAATTTATGATTTTTTTAATATTATTTTGTGAATATTGATAATTTTAATATATTTTTATTTTAATTATTTTAATTATTTTAATAATATTAAAATTAATTTTTCAATAATCATAATTTTATTAAAAAAAATTAAATTTAATTATTATTTGCTACGGGATCTATTACGACGGGTTCCCGTCGCAAATAGTCTAAATATTTTTTTTAAAAGTATTTGTGACGGGATTGGTGACCCGTCGCAAAAAGTATTTGCGACGGGTCCGTCGCAAATAGTCTAAATAAATTTTTTTATAAACGTATTTGCGACGGGACTACCGGCCCGTTGCAAATACTTGTTGCGATGGGCCCATCGTAAAAAAATTTATATATATAAAGTATATAATCGGAGACTTATTTGCGACGGGGAAGTAGCTCGTCGTAAAAAATATTATTTGTGACGGGCCTGTCGCAAATAATATTTTTTGCAACGCCATTTTCTGCCACGAGCTATTTGCGATGGGATCCCGTCGCAAAAACTTATTTGCGACGGGATCCCATCACAAATATTTAAAATTCTAGTAGTGAACTATATATACAATGCACAAATAAAAATAACATTACTCTTTTTAATTCCTATATATTTCCATTCAAACATCTGTAAAAATCATTCATTAAGTTCCTTCAAAATGTATATCATATTTTTGATGCTTTACATTCTTTATTTATTTATCATCGATGATATTATCTTCATGGGAGATTTTGATGATGAATATTTCAAGATTGGAGTCATTATATTTACTTATAGTTTTATTCCACTTGTATTTTCATAATTAAGTTCCATAAAAGTTTATTATAATTTGTTAATGTTTATTTAATTTTATCTAAGTGGAATAAATCATTTTTCATTTTATATTACTATTATGTGTGTCACGACCCACCTCCACTAGGAACCTTTCCTGGGCCTGCATTAGTGTTAAAGTGTCCCCCCGAGTCCCACCTCTAATAGGCCCCAGGTTAGTGACTAACACTGAGGGTATAAAACATGAAAATGGGAGGCACTACCCTCATATAACCTACAACTTGATAAGTAATTCACCAACCAAAAACATGAAATAAATAAAAGACAAATCCCACAACAACCATAGTTAATGTAAATTTAATACAAATACAAGTCACTGACCTGAAAGTACCAAAGTAAACTCTTAAGTAGAATCTCCAAATACAACTCCAAGCTTTGATCTAGTACTAACCATCCCAATCACCAAATTCAACCTAGAAACCTCTATATATATAGGGTGATCATAACATGTATACTCAGTAGGATCCTCCTAAATACCACTTGTGAAAATGTGCAAGAGTCATACTAATGCTTCAGTGAACAAAAAACAAAACCAACAAGGACCTATCAAGTAAACTACCTCACAACCTCACCAAGGATCACTAAATTAATATCACATCAAGTATATTAACATAATAATGATAGAATATTGTAAAAAGGGAACCCCACATCCACTTCCCCACTAGTTTTTTCTCTCTCACACCCCAACATCAAACATCTTGTGCTCATATCCCTTCAAAAACCATGTCATAATACACCATGCCCATATCATCACATCTCATGTGGGTTAGACATGACCCTAACTATCCAAACCACATATAGGGACCAAAATATAATATTTTCATCAATCCATCCATACCATAACCACAATTGAAATCATATATGACATATCTACATCTCCAGTGCACATCAAAACCTCATCACATATCCATCTCAGTAGGGTATCATGAATATGAGGGACATCAACCTTGTGACCTCCTTTTACCATGAAATACCCCCAAAAAGTATCACAACCTCATCTATATGAATATTCCAAAACACCACACCTAGAAGGGAGAATAGAGAAGAGGGATTAGTTATCCATCCATTACCTCACCAACCTAGATGTTGGAGAAAACAATAGGAACCAAAACATTTGGGCATCAGTAAGGTTATCCAACTTGGGTGGGGTGTGTAAAGAAATAAAAAGAAAATACATCACATATATAGCCACATATAAGACCAGGATAAAGGGTCCACATCAAAACAAATCTACCATACCATCACAACCACAAAACCATCAATGTCACACACTACCATCGCTTCCATGTTCTACATCACAACCCAGCCCCTCTAATCACATCAATTAACAATTTCTAGATTTGCCATTAATAGCCACATGAGATTAATTATGCCATTCATTATTCATATTTAATGTCAGACCAATATTATCTAATACCCGTATTTAATCTAGCTATTACGAATCTATTTTGAGCATTCACATTTCAATTATAACCATGGATTAATCCAATTTTCAACCCATATCAATTTCAAGGTTTTAAATTTAACTTTTACATTGTTGAGGAATCAAGATGCTATAGTACCATCACCACATTACACAAGAATCCACCACACCAACCCCCGCACACCCTGCTCAAAAATACACCACATCAGCCCAATCATTTCAACACAACAACTATATCTACTCATTCCAGCTAACCACATCCCCATACGCCACACATGATAGTACCCATAACCAATTCAATCCCACCACCATAGATAAAAAACATATAAAAATAATATAAATCATACTATCATTACATAATGAACAACTTTTGCATTAATCACAAACATGAATACCATTTCAATGCATGCCTTCACATTAATTGAATCCCTCATACACAAGAAACATTACATCAATTTCAAATATCAACAACCTGATAATTATTGAATTTATGTAATTTCACCTTTAACAAAAGTGTAATTAAAACATTTAATCATATAAACAACATAATGAATGTCTAAACAATAAAAATTATTTTAGAAACAACATCTTCAATCTGCAGTTATATAGAAATATCTTAGAAAACATATAACCACATGTGATTCACACCTTTCCCAGTTTTTCCATTTATCAATTAAGATGGACTTTATTCTCACTTGGTGGATTATTTATCATAGGATGAATCATTGAAGGTAATTATAAAGTAACTGGATACCTCATCCAACTGGTAGATTCCCCTATATCAAGAAGAAACACTGATAGTAAGTATCTGATAAGTAGAATCATATAATCCATCAAGTTCAACTTATCAATTTAATAATTTAACAATCCATAGATTCATTTTATCTAAGTTACCCTTTATTATAAAACACATGTCATTCCAATTCACATTATCTAGATTTCTGAATCATTACAAGTTCAAGGGTAGGAACACCTCTCGGGTGGCTGCAAGTCTGTTCTCAACGCTAAGTACCTGACAGGGTCCATGGGAGGTCTAAGCATATACATTTCCATAAAATAAGTGTATTATCAATTTAGTTAGTTCATGAACACATCGTGTTGGTGTGATCACACTTATTTCACATACCAAAAAAGAAAAATAAAAAAAATGGAGTTTTTCTATACCACTTACCTAAAAAAAGATAAGTCTAAGTTGAGCAAGGTACAACAAATATGTTCATGTTTCACAAGTCCATTCGATCTTCCATAAATTCCATGAGTTCCAATATCATGCCAAAGAATTATAATTAATTATAACTAAATTATAATTAATTAAATTATAACAAGTAACCTTGCATCCATGAAAAAATAAAACCATGAAGAAAGACTCACCGTACAACATCGCCTTTCTGGAACAATGACCAACCATCCATGGGTGGTCTGCAATGCGCTTCTATCTATATTCTGCAAAAAATCCCTATCATACAGCAACACAACAAAAACCAATTTAATAAAATTAAATTGTAAACCTTGAAAAGATAAAACCAATGATGTAACTTTAATGGATCTCCCTTCAACGACATGCGTTCATTAAGATGGGACACCCTCTCACCATGAAAATCCAAGACCTCGTCATCCTCAGAGAAATCCTTCAAGATCTAGTGGACTTCACCATCTGATTTCTCAATCAGAATCAAGACATGTCCAATTGATGAAGGGAATTTTGAGTATAAAATGAAACATCCAAGGATAAAAAAGGCTATAACCTATCGAGATGAATCTATCTCAATGAATGAAACTTCAATAAGAGGAGAGATGAGTTTGGAGAAGGTCCTAGAAGGAAAAAACCTCTATTCCCATCAATTTCCATGTAAGGGGTTCTAGGGGAGGATTTATAAGGGTTTATGATTAATTATACCATTTAAAAACTTCCATAAAACTTCCTGGGAGGGATTTACAATGTGAAAATTGATTTCACATCTTGAAATTTCATAGAAAAGGTCATTATTGGGCTTGGCCAGCCTATGTTATGATGTGACATGATGTGTCACACTCTGAATTTTTAGGTTGTGCCTCTTGGTCCTGTTTTTCACACCCTGAACTCTCTTAGCTACACCCCTTGAAATCCATTCATGTCATGGATCATATTCATGGTATGAATGACCTTTTACAACTATTTCCAGCATCCTGAAATGTCTGTTACTCCTTCAGTGCTTTCTCAATCCCCATGGACTTCCACCAAAACATTAACCACATCCAAAAACAACATTTGTGGATATTCAAACCATATAAACTAAATTCCAATTCCTATATTTCAAAATGAACCATCCACCAATGGAGAAATTCAAATTCCCACTGAAAATTTTCAATGTGTATGAACATGGGTTCTTAAAATCTCCCCACCATAAAACTTCTCATCCTCAAGAAGCCTCATCGAACATTCCACCAATGAACCAAACATTATAGGGTCAATAACCCATGATCAATTTTCCATGTTCCACTTTGGAATGTTGAACAAGTTACCGCTTCACACTCCAGACACAAGGCACGTTGTACTTCAAGACCCAAGCCACTACTCGCAACCACCGCCAAACCCTTAAGAAGTGCTCCACGATGTTTGTCTATTTATAAAACACCACCGTTTCATCATCCAACTTATCGGTATGTTTATCTTTCTCCCCACTAAAGAAATCAATTTTTCTCAACCACTTTTGACCCATAATGTTCCCCATCATTGGGATCACTTATTAGAACACAATCCTGATGGTATAGTGACCCGATCAACACATTTACTAACTCACAAAGCCTAAACACAAATAGAACATCTGCTATAGATGGTACCACATCTCTTTTCAATTCCGAGATGAAATAGAAAAGTATCAATAGCCCATGAAAAGGGCCCACATACACTAACCTTTCCTTAGAAGCTCTCAACCAAACCTCAAAAAGCTCCCATCATACCTGAAACAACATACCCAAACCATGGTACCAACTTCCCTATATTTTATAGGCATTTTTCATAAAAAGAAACCTTCATCACTTTTCATCACATATTTTTCTCCCTAAAAATTTTCAGAAAATATTTCATAGCATGTTTCAACCCCTAAAACATGTCACAAAATAGGGATTCACCCCTTAAAGTAAGCGATGAGACTAGTTCACCCCCTGAACTAAGAAACGAATCATAGCACACCCCACCAAACATTTCATGAATGGTGGATCACCCCATGAAACATGTCATGAAAAAGTGGGTCACCCAATGAACCATGTCATGAAACAGGGTTCACCCCATGAATCACCTACTAACCACATCGGAACATTCCGAGCTCGATGCCAATGAACCACCTCCATCCAATGTCTTGTTTGAACTTCAAAAGTGTCTTTATATGAAACCATATAATTATACTTTATATATCACCGGTGTTCAAATTCAACCTCGACCATTCAATGGTTGATTCAACCAAGACAATGAACCTTCTCACACAAGATCCATCCTTTAATGGCCTATAGTGGTCTCCCCACCATACTGAATACCTTACACCGCTCTACAAGTGTATCCACAAGGATTCCCTTCATCCAACCATAAAGACATTTGGGTAGCTAGGTGTATAGTTGATTCTCTCTCAGCATACTTGGGATGATTTCAATATATTGGGAATGATCGTATCTAAACTGTAAGTACACTAATATGTATTTAACATTTATCACCACAACTCATTCATATATGAAGTCACCCCTTACTATAGGGACATGTCAAACTCATTTAAGGGTCATGGGACTTTCTGCCCACAAGCATCTCACTAAATATGACTACCATGATTCAAGAGGGACTCGTTATCCAAAACTCACTAAGATTTCACAAATCTCTGTTAAGCATCTATGAATGATATTCTATTATTGTACTACTACCACCACACTAATTGGGTTCCTCCACCATGACCGAAACATTTTTCAATGGAAAAACAACTGATTCATTATACTGATCTAAAAACCATCGGTCCCACCAAAATTGGCATGTATCACCTTGATTTCATTAAAAAATAGGTTATTACTCTCAATACACCTATTTACATATCCTAAATGGAATTTTTCATCTCCCACACTTTCCTACCATCTTGAATCACCAAAAAATCTAGGTCTCACACTTTCCCACAACCATTCACTATACCCAACTCAAAATCCCATGAGTCGTATGTCTACACCCATTCAAGTAGCTGACCATGCCTCTTATTCTATCAACCTCAGCACACTAGAATCTCCCTTATAACTCATCTTCAATAATAGGAACCTTTTATATTTCATGACTACTCACACGACCTCCCGCCTTGTGGTATCATTCTAGCACCACAGGTGCTCATCCTTAGCCAATGGTGTGTCAAACTCATCCAAACGCTTGTTCATCATTGCATCAGATGATCCAAGGGTGTATTACCTATGGAGATGATCCAAACATGCTCCAAAATCTCAGAACATAATTATAGAATCATCAGGTGCTAGCATGGTCGATTTTGATTGCTTGCATCGTTCGTCATTGATTGCAGGAAGAATATCATCATGGGTGAAGGATTCTTAAGGATGTATCAAAGGATTGAGAGGTTGGAGGAGGATTGGTACTCTTATTCTTGAGCATGCTCTTGAGAAGATTCTCTCTAGGGCTTGAGGGAATTCTCTCTAGGATTTTTGTGCACAACAATTAGCTAATATTGGAATGTGGTATAACTGAATATTTATAGATCTAGGAAAGGGTTAGTATATTCACATAGGCTCTTAACAAATTATCTATTCCTTAGAGAACCTTGTGTATATTATTATTATTATTATTATTATTATTATTTTATTGACATGTGCAACACCTACGAATAAATAAATATAATTTTTTAAATAAACAAATTATTATTTATTTAAATAATATTTAATATATCATTTATAGTCAAACCATTAAACTCAATCTACAACCCTCATCAATATTTATCAAGCCTTAAATAATGACTATTTATTTAATAAATAAATATCATTGCATTATTTTCCAATAAATATAATAAATTTTTTATTCATTAAATATTATGAATAAATATTTATTATTATTTAATTCACATATTTATTCTTCCAAATAACTTGTGATTAAATCTTAGAAATCAACCGATCATAAATAATTATTAAACCACAAAGAGGGAATGATATTTATTATAACTTGTAAATTCAAATAGAATTTAAGTGAGATTATGGATACACTTAGTGTGTAACCCTCTAGGCCTCTTTCTCAATGGAATTAGGTAGAATCACTTAAAATCCAAGATTAGCATCTAATAACACATAATTTCACACAGAGAAATAAGTTAATGTTTAGATGGCATACAACCTCATACAAATAATCACTGTGTAATATAATCCTTTAATCATGATATCTCTAATCAAGCAGGTTGTATGCTTATGTCATCAACCTATGTACTCAATAACTCTTTCTTTGACTTTCTAAAATTAAACTTGACTATAGAATGCCATGGCCATGGATTTATTTAGGTTGTTCCATTCCCATCAAAGGGATTTACATATCAAATTCCTTTAAAGAACAGAAAGGAAAAATCATTTCTCACATTATTCATTAATGCAATATCACTCATGATGTACCCAACATATCATACTCCGTTGTGAACATATGTCATCATGGTTTTCATCAATACATAAAATTATATGATTAATTATATCCATTAATAATAATCTTAAAGTATAAGTATCAATATGAACATCCATAGATAGGAATATCCAATTACACATATAAATGTGGACTTCCTGCTGGAAGGTCATGTTCTCATAATCTCCTACACCAAAAATTACAAAGAGCGTATACCATGAGAAAGTGCCTCAAAGTCCTGTAAGTCTCCACCCCTAGGGAGGTAGGTATGAACAAAATAAAGTAGGGTGAGGAGAAATAAGGGTTAAAATCAATAAGGGTAGAAACATAATTTTACATTTTTAAGTAACCTAGGAAGATCACGTGATTTGGTCGCATAGTTTTTCAAATTGTGTTCCAACTGTGCGGGACACCTCCTCTTAATAAAATGGGATTCATGGTTTTTTTGGGGAGTCTACTGCTCCAATTTTTTATTTTTTATTTCCTATTAAGCCCTCTTTTTAACTGGGTTGAGAGCATGACCTGAAGTCCATGTGGCACAAAGGCTCGAATTACATGGTCTGGAGGCCCAAAGAGACGAAGCCCTTACATCTTTATTTGACCTGAATATACTGGAATAGCTCCACCTCATCACCTCTTCAAGTTTATACCTAGATCACCACCAAAAATTACTAATGTCTTAAAATGCCCTAAGTATTATTACACGGGCCGATTGTGAGACATCTCGAGACCTGTTCTCCCAGATCTGATGCTAAAACATATTGTATTGTTATTTTTTTCTTATAAAAATTTTCAACTAAAAAATATATAGTCTTTTACACATGAGGATCTTTTAGGTATACATTTTTGAGGATTAGTAAAAACCTTACAAACATATCATAGTTTTACAAAAGTTTTATAAAAAAACTATCTAGATTCACTTGAACTGACTCCTTAAACAAAACCAAAAACCATGAGAAAATCTAGCAATCCTGTGAAAATCATTTTAAAATATAGGGTGAGCATAAAATTGCACAATAATGGGTTTTAAAACCAATGAAAAAATCCTTTTATTATAAATACTATAAAATTATTTTGAAAATATTTTTGTTTTATATCAAATACAAAACATTTGATATAATAAGTAATTTTCCAAATATGAATACAGGGTTTTCAAAAAAAATCCACAAGGAATATTTTTCAAAATTTTAAAGTACATATCACTTTGAAAACCCATTTTCAAAATATAATAACCTTTGGAATCAATTTGGATTTATCCTATAAAACTACAAAACTATAATTTTAAAATAATAACCTTTTATGGAATATAATGATACTTAGAAATCCTTAATAAATCCATGAGGCTGCTAGTAGTATCACTTTTAGGAAAATATCCTCTCGAGGTCATGGGTTTACTCCCCATTCTTCATCATCACATTCTATACCCAAGTGCCAAATTTTTAAATAAATCATTTTTCAAAACCTGACTTTTTCATTATAATTCCATTAAAACTACCCTTTAAAAACATTTCATATAATTTATAAAAAATAAAATAAATAAACTTAATCATAAGTTGCCTTTAAGGAAAAATACTTACTTTTCAATGAAATCCATACATTCAAAGGCAACATTTATAACTTAAATAAATGATTTTATAAACATGCATGGAATGTTAATGACAACTATAGTGTATGGTCATATCTATAATCATAAATAACATCTATAAGTTTTTAAAGATAATTTCATGTATAAAATGATAACTTTAAAACCCATTTGAAAATTGTAAATATAGTTCTTGAAACAGACTCTTTTGTAAAGTCTTTAAAAATATAATAAATCATTTTCTCTAATAACTAGGGTTTTAGAAAAATAATAATATGTTTTAAGAAAAAATATTTCCATATAAAAAGGGTCTTGGAAAATATAAAAATTTCAATTATTATTATTATTATTATTTGCAAAAGGGTTTTGAAAATCATAGAAAGGAATTTTTAAAATAAATCTCCCTTACATAAAAAGGGTTTTTAAAAACCATAGAGTTGAAGTTTAAAAATAAAATCCCCTTACATAATAGAAGGAAAAACTGCAGAACCCCTTTAATAACTTCACTTTTTTTATACCCTCCCACCTTCACACACTTCAAACTGAAGTTATAGATGGGTTTTCAAAGGGTATTGGACAGGGAATAAGGGAAGCTCCTTATATAGTAATATCTCCAATGTTTATTCATATTTAAATAATATGAATGTAAATACACCGATTCTCTTGGAGATTTGAAAAGGTTTATGTTTAATTAAAATATAATTATTAAGATTGAGTAAAGATTTTTTTTATTTAATAATTCATTAAAAATCCAAACATGAAGTTTCCAAAAGGCTAAGCTTGGTTAGCTTTCCGAACAAGCGGAGAATGGAGACATCAAAGCTTTAATATTGATGGTTACAGTTATATATATATTACTGGAAACCAGTCCACCAAGCTACCATTGAAAGATCTCAAAATGATCTTCCCACACGATCAAAAGATTAACTGTTTTGTTTATATATGTATATTTTGATGGAGAAAATATAATACACACACACACATAACTAGTATACGCCCAAGGAGAAAGATGACGACCTGAAAATCTAACTTTAACTATAGGTAATCTTAAGGATTTAAATCCAATTGTTATTGGGGTGTATATATATTTATATAACTTATTTTATTCAGTTCTCTCAATCATGTTCAAGAAGTTTTAAACCACAAAAATACCCATCGATATTCGCAACTAATTTGTTGCCTTGATAGAATCATTCCATGATATCGACGTGAACGGTTCACAGGTTTCGTCATTGTAGACCAAGGGAAACACTACTAGAAAAACAGGTATTTGAGACGGGCTATTTGCGACGGGATCCCGTCGCAACTACACTTATTTGCGACGGGCCCGTCGCTAAAGCCTTTTTTTGCGACGGACATTCTCCCCGTCACAAATAGTATTCCGTATTTTTGTAAAAAACTTTTAAAATAGTTTTTGCGACGGGACCCGTCACAAATACCTTTTGCGACGGGACCCGTCGCAATCGCTTTTGCGACGGTTCCGTCGCAAAAACTATTTTTTAAAAAAATAAAAAAAAAATTAATAATACTAGTATTTGCGACGGGAGTAGTATCCCGTCGCAAATACTATTTTTAAAAAAAAATAAAAAACTATTAATAATACTAGTATTTGCGACGGGCCTAGTATCCCGTCGCAAATACTATAAAAAAAATAAAAAAAAATAAATTATTAATAAATTATTTTAATTAATATAATAATATAATTATAATTTAGAAATGAAAATAATAAATTATTTTAATTACTATAATAATAGTAGAATTATAATTCAAAAATAAAAAATAATAGAATATTAATAAATGATTTAATTAATATAATAATATTACAATTATAATTTATAAATAAAAAAAATATTAATAAGTTATTTTAATTAATATAAAAATAATAGAATTATTTTACATTCAAATATTAAAATAATTCAAGTATTACAAAAAAAATAATCAAATTTTAATATTATAAAATTTTAATATATATATAAAATTTTAATATATATATATAATTTAATATTATAAAATATAAATAATATTATTATTCATATTAATATTGTTATTTAAAAATATAATATTATTAATATTTTATAATGAGACAGAAACTACGAATAGAAAAAAAAATATTTTGATTTCACAAATTTCATAACAGAAATACAAACTCTAATCTGAAGGAGGGGGGGAGGGGGGAGGTGGGGGATCTGTAGATGGTGGTGGAGGAAACTCCATCCCTAAAGCATGAGTGAGTCGGCGCATGTACTCCATCTGCTCCTGATGCTGCTGCTGCCACCGACTCGCCTGCTCCTCGTACAGCTGCTGCTGGCGTCGACGCTCCTCCTCATGCTGCTGACGCATCTGCTCCTGCTCCTGTCGGAGACTCTCTATCTGTGCAGTCTGAGATCGCAACTGATCCTCATACTGTGTAGAAGAAGATGCACGAGCTCCTCTCGAGCTGGACGCCGACATCGCAGCACTGCCATAATAATCTCCGGGAGTCAGTCGAGAGCCGATACCAACTACCCGGCCCTTCTCGAAGGCATACTGGGTGGCCTGCATCCATGCCGCCTCATCAAACTGACGGGCAGTGGTCTGATCTGATGACTCGGCCTGACTCTCAGGTCGGGCCTGTGCCGCTGCGGCCTCATATGACTCCTATAGTTGCAATTTAAAATTAAAATTGTGAATATATTATATGCAGTTAATTTTTAAACTTGAAAACAAATAATACTGACCACGATGTGATGCTGACGATCACCTCTGAGCTCCCCAGTAGCAGGATCACTATACATCCTTCGATATACGTCGTACTCTGTAATATCGGGGTGCTCGACAGCCTATAAGAATAAAAAATAAACTATTAATATTTATAGTTATATAAAATATTTATAAATAATGTACGTACCAGATGCTGTCTATGAGTACTGAAAGAACGACTCCCAGCTCGATGAGTCACCTCCTGTCTCCCCCGATTCTGCCTCCCCACCGATGATCTCCTCTGAAAGGCACCACTCAACCAGTGCGCACATAATTCATCCCATACATGAGATGAAATATACTCTGGTCGGTGTGCTCTACATGACTCCTCAAAATCTGACACTTCTGCTTTCTTCATCGCAGCTTTTCTTAAATTGTGCAAAAACTGACGAAGGCGATCACGCATGGCCACGTCTTGCGCAAAATAGCGCTGCCCTGTCCGACTGCTATATGCGGAAAACTGAAAAAATAATAAACATTTATTATGTGAATAGATTAATGAAATCTTAGTCAAATCCACAGGTTATCACACCTCCGCGTGCGTGGATCAAACCCAAGACGTGGACGTCGCTCGGGGACGGGGTCAGGAATCATCAATCGTGCAAGACCGCGCCCCCTCCGCGTACTCCCTGGAGCGCCTGCAGGCTGAGGGTCATCTGTCAGCAACTCATCCGCATCAAAAGTCAAGTCAGCATCCGCCAACGCACGAAATGTGGCGTCGTCCATCTGAAACAGAAAATGTTAATGTTAGCAAATAATTGATAATTACTATTATATATACATATATACATATTATGATTGTATATAAATACCATGGAATGCTATCAGTGTTCATCTTCATCATCATCTTCATATATGTCAATGTCATCTTCATATTCCTCCTCAACATCATCGATATCCATTCGAGTTACAGTTGCTTCATCTCTTACCGTTTCAAATTCATATGTGAAATCATTAACATCATCGTCATCACCGACTCTTAAATGTGGGGTGTCGTCATCGATACTCATGTCTCTTTGTAAAAAAGATTGATTTTGAGTACTCTCTTGAAAAACTTCAATTCTTTTCACATCAGTGAAAGCACATTCACTTTGACTAAACTGATTGTCTCGAATTTTGATTTTTATTACACTCCACCAATCAGTCAAGTCTCTTGATGTTGCACAGTACTTTGCATAATAAACTTGATATGCCTGTTGAGCCAATAAGAATGGTTCATTTACTGCGAGAACACTTTTACATTTAATATCGATGATTCCATGAGTCGGATGAACACGCACGCCTCTCTCTGTATCCAACCACCGACATTTGAACATGGTTATGTAATGTTGTCCAAGATAACAGAGTTCAATGATTTCATCAAGTATGCCATAAAAGTCAACTTCATTTTCTCGATGATGAGATCCTCTCAAGCTAACTCCACTTTTCATTGTTTTTTTCGATTCCCCATATGCATGTGTGTGGAATCGAAATCCATTCACCACATATGCATTATAAGTTTTAACAAGTTTGGAAGGTGGGTTACTCAATACACACAGTTGTTTGTCAATTTTATCAGCATGTCGAGACACCTGAAAATTTGTGAAATAATTATCAATATAGTAAACTATACATTGAATGAGTTTCTAGAAGATAAAGAATTTATGTTACCAGTTTTTGAAACCACTGAGAGAAATTTTTCAGTCGACGTTCTTCGAGAGCAGCTGCTGTAATTTGTGGAATTTGTTTCTTGATATGATTATCATACAACCTATAAAAACCAAAGTTATTTAATGTAACATAAATGAGAGAATAAGTGATATAAACACTTACAGTACAACTGATGTCATCTCTTCACAGTTGAGCAGAACATACGTATGAGCTCTATGATGTTCATCATCTGAAAGCCAGCGTTCAGAAACTCCACCAAAACCAAGCTCTGACTGGTTGAAAACAGATAATTGATTGTCGATTTCATCAATATTCCTCTCATTCCGTCCCATTCGGTTGTGTTTTGAAGGATACTCAGATTCAAAATAATGGGAGCAGAAAAAAGATATTTTCTCTTGCAAATAAGCTTCTGCAATAGATCCTTCAACAGATGCTTTGTTGCGTACTTTTCTTTTCAATTTTTGCATGCATCTTTCAAATGGGTACATCCATCGAAACTGTACCGGACCTCCACATTTGGCTTCATATGGCAAATGTAACATCAAATGTTCCATTGAGTCGAAGAAAGACGGTGGAAATATTTTTTCCAGTTTACATATAATTACAACAACATCTTTTTCAAGTTTTCCTAGAGCATCATAATCTGCCGTAGCCGCACAAATTTCCCGAAAAAAATGAGACATGTCTGTTATGGAATCCCAAATCACAGAATTCAAGATACCTCTTAATCCAATGGGTAGAAGTCTCTCCATTATAACATGACAATCATGACTTTTTAATCCAGTAATATGACCATTCTTTACACATATACCCAAATTGGAAGCACAGCCATCTGGAAGTCTCAAATCTGCAATCCACTGACAAAATAATAAACGGTTTTCTTTAGACAGTGTATAAGCTGCTTTTGGTTTCAGTAACCTTTCTGTTCTGACATTCTCAAATAGTTCCAATTCTGGACGCCTGCAAATTTGGGCAAGATCTAAACGTGCATTTACATTGTCTTTGCTCTTTCCTGGCGTATCCAAAACTGTATGAAACAAATTATCAAAACAGTTCTTCTCAATATGCATGACATCTAACATGTGTCGGACCAACAAATCAGACCAATATGGCAAATCCCAAAATATGCTACGTTTAATCCAATTGTGTTCTTTCCCAAAACCAGAAATTTTCTGTTGATTTATTGTGGGACCAAAAGTGATGGGAGGTAATGAAAATACAACTAATTTTAACTCCGAACCTGATAGCATTTTTGGAGGTCCATCCCTTTCAACTGTTCCTTTTCTGAAATGAGATCTGTTTCTGCGAAAAGGATGATCAGCTGGAAGAAATCTGCGATGACAGTCAAAATAACAAGGTTTCTTTCCATGAATGAGCATAAATGCTTTGTTCTATCCCATACAGTAAGGACATGATTTCTGACCATGTGTACTCCAGCCAGATAACATCCCATAAGCCGGGAAGTCACTTATTGTCCACATCAATGCTGCTCTCAGTATGAAATTCTGTTTCGTTGCAACATCATATGTACTGACATCAGTACTCCACAATAAATTTAATTCATCAATCAATGGCTTCAAATAAACATCAATATTTTTCTTCGGATGTCCTGGAATTAGTAAAGTCAAAAAGATATATGGCTCCTTCATCAACATCCATGGAGGTAAATTGTACGGAGTTAAAAAAACAGGTCAACATGAATATTGACTACCATAAGATCCAAACGGACAGAAACCATCAGTGGAAAGGCCCAGTCGAACATTTCTAGCTTCTAAAGAAAATGATGGATGCACTCTATCAAAATGTTTCCATGAATCACCATCGGCTGGATGATTCAAGCTTTTATCGGTTGAAATATTCTCTTTATGCCATGACATCATTGTCGCTGTATTCTTAGACATGAATAAACGCTGAAGTCTGGATGTAAGCGGAAAATATCTCAACTGTTTTACAGGAATCAAACCAGACTTCCCGTGTTGTCCTTCTTTATATCTCAGTTGCCCACATGTAGGACAACTATCCAACGACTCATTTTCCCCAGAATATAAAATGCAGTCATTTGAACATGCATGAATCTTCTGACAAGTAAGTCCCAAATTTCGAACCAGCCTCTTACTCTCATAGTAATTTGCAGGTAAAACATTTCCTTCGGGTAACAGTGTTTTCAGCAAAGAAAATATCTGGTCAAAACAGGTGTTTGACATTCCGTTATCTGATTTGATAGCCATAAATTTTGCAACTGCTTCTAATTTGCTCATCTTGCAGCCAGGATATAATGCATCCTCAGCAGATTTCAACAACTCATAAAATTCAGACGGTGCCAACTCAGGATTTGAAGCTATATCAGCCGGAGTTTCTGTATGTTGAACAGATGAACCTGCAACATCATGTACTAAATCTTGAAATCGGGATGGATCCGGAATCAAGTTGGTATCACCTGCTCTGGAACTGCGTTCACCGTGTTGATACCAAAAAAACATAATCTGGTTGAAAACCAAAACGCAAGAGATGTTCTCCCACTTTGTCAAACGTGTCAAACGTTCTCAATGCACATTTTCTGCAAGGGCATTTTATTTTTCCTTCTGAAACAAATTCTGAATTTGATTCCGCAAATGATAAAAAAGTCTCCACACCCTCAACATATACTGGATTTAAACCAGAACCGTTTGGATTTCTACGTTGATTTATCCATATGCGGTCACCTAATAATGATTGTTGACGACCTCGTTGTTCCATATTTCTCTATAAAATATAAAAGCATTACTGGTTTTGAATAATTTGTTAGAAAAAACACTCAAGTAAAGATTGAATATATTGAGAATAAAGCAAAACATGTTACAAATATTGATAATTTTAATATTATATTGATTTTTTATTATTTTAATAATACTAATATAATTTTTTCATAAACATTAATTATATAATAATAACATTATTACATTATTAGTATATTTTATTATTAATATTAAAATAACATAATTTTTTATATTATATACAATTCTCCTTTCATCTGTGTGTTTAACATTCTGTCTCCACATGTAATATTTGCATTCACTTTCACCTCTCCATTGGTGAGTAGGTTGATAATTTTGAAAAAGAATGCGAATATTACATGTGGAGACAGAAAACACACAGATGAAAAGAGAATTGTATATAATATAGAAAATTATATTATTTTAATATTAATAATAAAATATACAAATAATGTACTAATTATTGGTAATTATTACTAATTATTACTAATTATTGGTAATTATTACTAATTATTACTAATTAGTGGTAATTATTACTAATTATTACTAATTATTGGTAATTATTACTAATTATTGGTATTTATTACTAATTATTGGTAGTTATTACTAATTATTACTAATTATTACTAATTACTGGTAATTATTACTAATTACTGGTAATTATTCCTAATTATTACCAATTGTTACTAATTATTACTATTTACCGGTAATTATTTCTAATTATTGGTAATTATTACTAATTATTGGTAATTATTACTAATTATTGGTAATTATTACTAATTATTGGTAATTATTACTAATTATTGGTAATTATTACTAATTGTTACTATTTATTACTAATTATTACTATTTACCGGTAATTATTCCTAATTATTGGTAATTATTACTAATTATTGGTAATTATTACTAATTATTGGTAATTATTACTAATTATTGGTAATTATTACTAATTATTGGTAATTATTACTAATTATTGGTAATTATTACTAATTATTGGTAATTATTACTAATTATTGGTAATTAATACTAATTATTGGTAATTAATACTAATTATTACTAATTATTGTTAATTATTACTAATTATTGCTAATTATTGGTAATTATTGTTAATTATCCCTAATTATTGGTAATTATCCCTAATTATTTGTAATTATTACGAATTATTGGTAATTATTACTAATTATTACTAATTATTACTAATTATTACTAATTATTGGTAATTATTACTAATTATTAGTAATTATTCCTAATTATTGGTAATTATTACTAATTATTGGTAATTATTACTAATTATTCCAAATTATTGGTAATTATTAATAATTATTGGTAATTATTACTAATTATTACTAATTATTGGTAATTATTACTATTTATTGCTAATTAATACTATTTATTGCTAATTAATACTAATTATTGCTAATTAATACTAATTATTGCTAATTAATACTAATTATTGGTAATTAATACTAATTATTGGTAATTAATACTAATTATTGGTAATTAATACTAATTATTACTAATTATTGGTAATTACTGGTAATTATTACTAATTACTGGTAATTATTACTAATTACTGGTAATTATTACTAATTACTGTTAATTATTACTAATTATTGGTAATTATTACTAATTATTACTAATTATTACTAATTACTGGTAATTATTACTAATTACTGGTAATTATTCCTAATTATTACTAATTATTACTATTTATTACTAATTATTACTATTTATTACTATTTACCGGTAATTATTACTAATTATTACTATTTATTACTAATTATTGGTAATTATTACTAATTATCGGTAATTATTACTAATTATTGGTAATTATTACTAATTATTGGTAATTATTACTAATTATTGGTAATTAATACTAATTATTGGTAATTAATACTAATTATTGGTAATTAATACTAATTATTGGTAATTAATACTAATTATTGGTAACTAATACTAATTATTGGTAATTAATACTAATTGTTACTAATTATTGGTAATTAATACTAATTGTTACTAATTATTGGTAATTATTACTAATAATTGGTAATTATTCCTAATTATTGGTAATTATTACTAATTATTGGTAATTATTACTAATTATTCCTAATTATTGGTAATTATTAATAATTATTGGTAATTATTACTAATTATTACTAATTATTGGTAATTATTACTAATTATTGGTAATTAATACTAATTATTGGTAATTAATACTAATTATTGGTAATTAATACTAATTATTGGTAATTAATACTAATTATTACTAATTATTGGTAATTACTGGTAATTATTACTAATTACTGGTAATTATTACTAATTACCGGTAATTATTACTAATTACTGGTAATTATTACTAATTACTGGTAATTATTACTAATTACTGGTAATTATTACTAATTATTACTAATTATTATTAATTACTGGTAATTATTACTAATTACTGGTAATTATTCCTAATTATTACTAATTGTTACTATTTATTACTAATTATTACTATTTATTACTATTTACCGGTAATTATTACTAATTATTACTATTTATTACTATTTACCGGTAATTATTACTAATTATTGGTAATTATTACTAATTATTGGTAATTATTACTAATTATTGGTAATTATTACTAATTATTGGTAATTATTACTAATTATTGGTAATTAATACTAATTATTGGTAATTAATACTAATTATTACTAATTATTGGTAATTATTGGTAATTATTACTAATTATTGGTAATTATTACTATTTATTGGTAATTATTACTATTTATTGGTAATTATTACTAATTATGGGTAATTATTACTAATTATTGGTAATTATTACTAATTATTCCTAATTATTGATAATTATTGGTAATTGTTCCTAATTATTAGTAATTAAATGAATAATTACTAATAATTAGGAAAAATTACCAATAATTACAAATAATAACATTATTAGTATATTTTATTATTAATATTAAAATAATATAATTTTCTAATTTATATACAGTTCTCCTTTCATCTGTGCGTTTTCTATCTCCACATACAAATAATACATGTGAAGACAGCAAACACACAGATGAAAAGAGAACTGTATATATATAAAAAATTATATTATTTTAATATTAATAATAAAATAGACTAATAATGTAATAATGTTATTATCCCTAATTATTGGTATTTATTACTAATTATTAATATTTATTCTTAATTATTACTAATTATTACTAATTATTCCTAATTACCATTAACTATGAACAATACTAATAATTTAAATTTATTAAGTAATAAAACAATATAAACATAATTAAATTACAACTAATTAAGAATAATTGAAACTAATAAAAAATTAAAAATAAATATTAAATTAAATTGAACATAAATACCTTGAAAATTGATCTGCTCTGATCGTTCTTCAAAACTTTAATATCAGCTCCGGAGAAAAAAATTAAACCGAAGAAAAACTCAACTTTAGAAACGCAAGTTTGAGAGCAGGAGAAGATAGAGAATGAGAATGATTTGAAAAAAACGGATGGGGGTATTTATAGGTTAGATTATTTGCGACGGGTCCATTTGCGACGGGATTCCCGTCGCAAATAGTGTTATTTGCGACGGTACCCGTCGCAAATACCTTAGCCAACATTTATTACGGTCAACGGTTAAATAGTTATTTGCGACGGGTCCCGTCACAAATAACCACCTGCCGACATACTATTTGCGACGGGGGAATATTCCCGTCGCAAATACCTTTTACCGCCGCCGGTTATTTGCGACGGGAAAATATTCCCGTCGCAAATAGTTTTCCCGCGATTTGGCGCGCATCGCGGGAAAACTATTTGCGACGAGGAAAGCAATCCCGTCGCAAAAGCCTAATTATTTGCGACGGGTAAATACCCCCGTCGCAAATAACCCGTCGCAAATACGCATTTTTCCCGTAGTGAAAGAACGGTGAAAGAGAATTCAATGGATAGTGTAGGATGAGAGGTTCTCATGTGTAAGGTTTCATGATTTTTGGTTTGATGAATATAGGTTTATTATCGAAGGAAGATGACAATGGCGGTATGACATCGATCTGGGTTTTGCATGCATAGTTGAGGATGCAACCGGTGTCAGAAGGAGAAGAAGAAGATGAGGATGGCGTTGAGATTTTTTAGGTCAGGCATGAGGTTGAAAACAATTTGTGAGGAGATCAGACAACCCTCATTGATTTGACCAGACGGTGATGATATAAATAGGTGTTTTTAAGATGGGTGAACAGTACCTATGTCCTGTTATCCCACATCCAAACATCACTCGTTTCAGTGCTCTATATATAACAACTAATCCCATTAGCAGCTCATGCCAATTTTTGGGGTATCGACACCCGCAAAACACCACACACGTACATGGGGTGCGGCCGACTTGCTCTCCCCCCTGTGTGCACCACTGAGCGCACTATACAGGCGCTATGCACCTATCTGATCTCAAACCCTGTTTCCATGTGGCTATCCCGATCGATTGGCTCCCACATGATTGGTCTGTAGGGTCCCAAAAGTGTGGTTAAGGTGGTCCTTGGTTGTAATGACCCGAACATTTATGAATAAAATTTTCTTTATTTTAATTAAATATATTATGGATATAGAAAACACATGTACTCCTTTTGTTTTATTATATCTAATTGGATTTAAATGAATGTTAAGTATCATTACTGTTGATAATATATCGACTAAATATTGATCACATGACTAGTATAAATATAGGATTTTAACAAATCTTTTTGACACAGACAAAGGAAGTGATGGCCTCAACAAGTAGGATCATACCCTATGAATCCCATTTATCGGAGCTTTCGAGGGAGATAAAATTTTTGGGCTTTGCCCTAGACCAAGCCCAAGCTGAGATCCAACAACTTAAGCATGAGAAAAACCATTTGCAGGAGAAGTTCAAGCTCATCGAGATCACGGCCCAAACTATGTTCACTAAACGGCCCCATGAAATCCCCACCATCGCACACCTTACTCTTAAGGCGTATGTTGGTGTAATAAAGGTATCTGTAACAAGACCCTAGCATTGTGATTATGTGCATTATTTTTGTATAGAATAATGAATATACTCTCATTTTATTATTGTTACTTTGTAAATGATTTTTAAAGCACAAATGATATTTTTGGTTAATATTAAAATTCAATTAAGAAATCTATTTTGATGAATTAATAGATTCTTGAATTAAATAATATTTTAATAAAATTTTATTATTAAATTAGTTTTATTAAATATAAATGATCATATAATTTTTATGAAGTCGATTTTAATTTTTATTAAGGTTTGAAAATTGTTTTTGTCAAAACCCGTCAATTTTCAATAAATGTCAGTTTTTATTTTAAAAATGAAAATTCACATATTTAGAAAATTATTTAGATAAAATGAATATTTTTTTTGGAATCAAGACATCAAAATTATCCAATGATGAATTTTTCATAATTTTCTGAGACAGTCGAATTTTGGGGTAAAAATTAAATACCGTATAAATATATAATGTGTCTTATGACATCATAATGACCTAATTGTGATGTAATAAAATACTATAAAAGGTATATTCGGCCAAATATATGTTTTTTCTTTAAAATAATGTAATTTTAGGTTTATTTGATTTATATTATAAAGCCTTAGTGAATCCTCCAAAACATATAAAATATTTTAAGATTTTAAAATCATTTCCTTGAAAGTGTGATTCACCTCCACATAAGGGAAATATTTTAATATATTCGGCCCTTAGAATTTTAAAATAATTTATATCACTCCCCTTTTCTAGAAACCATGATCAAAAACCATGGGATGATTTTTGGTTTTGAATATTTTATTGTGTAGTGTCCAAAACCAAAAATAATAAAGAATTCCCCCAACTTTCCTATATAAACTCACGCAAGAACCCATTTCTCTTCACTCAAGCTCTTTGAAGATCGACCACCTTCTTCATCATACTCCCTAGAGTCCTCTCAAGGCACTCCCAAGCTCACAAGAAGCCTCCCCCAAGCCTTTGAGATCACACATCCAAGTAAGGGATCTCTCTCTCCTTTTTCTTCAAGCATCTCTTTTATGTCATGCCTTTTAATTCCCATTTACTTGATTTGGGATATGTTCTTCCATACCACCTTATTATCCATTTGATTTATACATTATGGGATCTTCCTTTCACTCTCATTAAGCCCCCCCCCTATGATCCTTTAAACCCACCCGTTACTATACTGAAATTCCGTAAGGGAATTCTCTCTTCTCATTTTCATTCAATCATTTCTTTTATATTATACATCTAAATTCCATTTCACATGTTGGGATATTATGTTCCATGACCCCCTTACTATCCATCTCATGTATAAATAATGAGAGACCCCTTTCGCTCTCATCAACCCAATTTATAAATTTCCATATGACGTCGTTATGCTTCCAAAATTGCACCGCAATTTTCCATGCCAAAATCATCGTGTAGTGAATACCATACACATTCCTCTAACAAGGGTATTCACCTTTATACACACATACTTATCAAATGGTGACTTACATGTATGAATTCTACATTCATTGATCGTGGAATAAATGATGATGTTGAATGAATCTATGTTATATGATCTATATGGCACAGTTAAGCATGAGATTGAAATGATTATGAAGGGTGCACCCTGATAGCGCTCCAATGCATTGGGTAATGTTTAGTATCATGATACGTCATGTTGGGGTAGGGGTTTACCTGATTCCTTTATAGGACTTTTGTCCACCATGTTGGGACAGGGGTTTACCTGATTGCTTTATGTTAATGATGCAGTGTTTTAAGTTGTTGCCACATTTCCATGTTATGATAATCATGTTATATCATGCTTTTATGTTCATGTTTCTCTTATGCTCCATTGATAAATCTATTGCTTAACATGTATTGTATTCCTCATGTTATGACTTGTTTACTCTCTTATTGGGCTTCATAACTCACCATTTTCTTATGTATGTCCTCAGGTTATCCCATGCAATGCTAAGTACGAAGGAATGTTGTGGTCATGCAAAAGAAGTTTTCAATAAAGATGTGTATTTCATGTTTTAAGTTGTTATGTAATGTTCCTAAGCTCCAAAGACACTAGACCTCTCGATCTTCTGAGTTGTATTAAGTGCAAGTTTATGTGATAAATCATGTTTAAATATGAAATAAAGAGCAAGGTCGTTATATTGGTTGGGCTATGTTGGATGATTTTTTTATATATCTAAGTAAATTTTAAAATATCTAAAAAGAATACTTTACTTGAGAAAGAACACTTAATTATACTTATAATAAATACATGTATTTATTTAATATGTACGCCTTGAATTTTTGTCTCAAAAAATATATTAAGTTCATTCTTATTATAATTAAATACACTTAACATTTTAATGACCACTTTACTTAATATAAGTTGTATTACTATTGTTAAATTGATATTTTTACTAACCATATTCTATAACTTATCCTCAAATACTAATATTTATCTTGTGATAAATTGATTAATATCATACTTTATTCATAACACTTCTTAGGCGACAACAAAAATTATAATTTAACAAATATTTTAAATTGATCCATATCTTATTTCTTGAAAATAATAAGTTATTCAAAAGTGATAGCATTAAAAACATGAGATTTTGGAAACTATAAATTTTCACATCAAAATAAATGTACTTTTAAAAAATTAATAATCATTTTCATTTTAAATACACTTTTATTAATAAAAGATTATAATTTGTGAAATAATTTCAAAGGGGCTTCTTAATTACTTTTATAAATAATAAATAATAATGTATATTTAGCATAAAAAAATAATATCTTTTTAAATATTGAATTAAAATATATTTTAACTTGTTTAATGCTAACATTTACTAAAAAATTATTATATTTATAGTGAGAAAATAAAACACTATTTCTTGTAAAATAAATGTAATATTTTTATAATTTGAATATTTTGACTTAATTTATAACCAAAATTGAAATTGATTATAGAAAAGTGTTTATTTTATGTTAAAACATACCTTAGGATTTGTTAGGTCTGGCATGAGATTGAAGATGATCTACACAGAGATCGAACGACCCTCATTGATTTGATCGGACGACGATGATATAAACAGGTGTTTTTAAGACGTGTGAACAGTACATGTGTCCCGCTATCCCACATCAAAACATCGCCCGAATGGCCCGTAGGCCTTCTTTTTTATTGATTTTTTTATAACCCTCTTTTCAAGGGATGAGGGGGAACCCTTACAAGACTCATAGGCTTAGAGATTACATGGTCTGTATGCTTAAGATACATTACATGACCCGAAGGTCTTAGAGAAATCAACCAGACTATAACTACAAGGAACTGCCCTTCCCCAACATCTGCATCGTGATCGTAGCTCTCCACTTTCGCATGGTCGTCTGGCTAAACTTCCCGTGCAAGCACAGGCTGGTCCTGATGGTACCCTCTCATTCATCCAAATCCATTGGTTATATTCTGGTGAGTGCACCTGCTCTGAATCACCCTCTAGGACTGCTCCTTTTTTATAGAGTTTGTCTAGGGAAACTGCACTGATCATGTAGCCTAAAGGCCTTGAGGTGGCCCGAAGGACTTAAGGTGTCCTGAAGGACTTAAAGGTGGCCTGAAAAGCCTTACTGACCCGAAGGCTTGGGTGGCCCGAAGGCCTTAAGTACTTCAATCCCAAACCGGTGGCCCAAGGTGAATAGTTCCAGCTGCTACAGTACCGAACAGTACCTGCTATAGACCCGCACAGTACTGCTACGGTACCCTCGGAATTATGTCTCCGCCTGGTTTTGAACCTGGGTCTCGTGGATGCACTTAGAGAGACATCATCAACTGGGCTGAGGGTCATGTGTCACATCAAAACATCGCTTGTTTAAGTGTTTCTATATATAACAACCACTCTCGTTAGCAACTCGTGTCAAAGTAGCGGGTGATTAGCACCCGCAACACACCACACACATACATGGGGCACGATCGACATGTTCACATGCGTGCCACCAAGTGCACTATGTAGGCATTATGCACGTATATGATCTCACATTGCCTTATGGTTGGCTCAGTCTACTACCTCCCACATTATTGACCTGTAGGGTCCCACAAGTGTGATTGAGGTGTTCTTGGTGGCTTATGGTTGAACAATTTTTTTATATATCTAAGTAGATTTTAAAATATCTAAAAACAACTTTATTTGAACCCCCCATTTTTTTTTATTATTTTATTTTGTCACATCACAGGCTTTTTAAGCCATATCAAAAAGAATTCACGTCACAACATCAATAATTATATTAAATAAATATATATCCATTTATATATTTATATATTTATTTAAATAAAATTTTAATATATTTTATTTACATATATATTATTAATGTATTTAAATACAGTATTAAAAAAATTATTGATTGATATAAATTTGATTATTTTTTATTATATAAATTATGAAAATAAGATTGATAATAAATTTTTATTTCGATATGAATTGTATTTTTAAATATACATTTTATATGTAAAAATAATTCAATATATTATTTATAAATATGTATATATAGAATATATAAATATGTATATAAAAACACTGATAAATATAATCTAGATCACCACTACAAAAACACCGATAAAAATATCCTTTTATCATCACTTTTTTAATAATGATAAAAAACGGTGCTTTATTTCACAATCTATTGTAATGTATGTACAATTTGATGTGACAATTCTTCCACGACACTTTTAATAGAAGGCGCACACATCTCAAAACTGCTTCTGAGCATCTTTAACACTTCAATTACATATCAAACAACCTTCAATGGTTTTGGTGACACCAAATCCAAAACAAGTCACAATTATCGGCACTTCAATCTGAATTGATAATCTCTAATTGTTCCAGTCTCAGATCAAATTTGATAAAAAGTCAAGTTCACCTTGGATGGATTCATGTCCAGCTAAGAGATTTTTGTCGAAGATTTTGGGTATGGATTACAGTCATGCACTTTATTTGGGTAAATTTATTCCAATTATTGAGCTCATTGCACCAAGATTGATACCACTGTAAATTTTTTTCCATGTTTAAAATGTTGAACTCACCATATTGGTAATTCAAAGCATTGAGATGTATTTGGCTCAGATCCTCTTGTCACCAAAGAAGGTTCTAAAGGAGGTGGAAGCTATGACTAGTATGTGGATCAGCTGAACAAACACACAAATCTCGTTTCTTGGATTGATGTATGTCAACTACAGACCAAGTCCTAGTATTCCCTCCTCCTAGAGGACATGTTTGTGCAGGCTGGGGTTTGGCTGGATATTTAGTTTTGATGCTAACCCAATCCGTGCACAAATACCATAAAGAAGTCAACCGAAGCCACCATTACAAAAATTCACAAAGCATCACCTAAGTTTCATGGAGAAAACTATAACATCATACCCACAAACAATAACTGAGCAAACTACAAGAACCCAACACTGCTAACCATGCACAGATCCATACAGTGAAAATTCAACGTTATCTTTGAATATTACACAAAATAAAGTTCAACCAGCACAAAACATCCCAAATGGAAAAACAGACTGAATTACCTTGAGTTCACCCCAACCCATGGGGGGAAGAATTTTCGGAACTGAAATGTGAATCTGAAAGACAACTCCATCACAACGAACAATAGTTTCAGAGAAAAAACATAGGCCACTCACCTTGCACATTTTTACTGAATCATGAATACAAACTTGAATTGTTGCTGAGAAAGTTCAATGTATAAATCACAGAAAACCAGTATGACCCTAAAAAACGAATGCTGTAAGGGGTTGGGGAGCTTTAGCTTTAGGGGGAGACTGAGATCACCTTCTGACGTTTCCAAGGTTAACTGCACACCAAGAAAAAAAGCTTCTCCCTTTAAACCACGGAAGGGGGGAGGAAACTGAAGCCCGTGGACTGGTGCAAATCTTGCTAAACACCACGAATGTCCGACAGTTGCTAAAAAGAAAGAAAACACGTGACTTTGGATGGATGAGCTGCTTCCAGCTTTTCTACACCATTTCGCCAATAACTGAGAAAGCAAAGTTCATCTATTCAGGTCAGCCCTACGACAGCCAGAAAACAAAAAACATGACATGGTAACATGAACACTTTCAACATCTCCCCCCATTAAGGTTCTTCAACGTTGTTTCTCTGGGCTGTTCCTTCAACATTAGCTGCGGCATCATCCTTTGATTTTTCAACATCCTCTCCCAACTCTCCCCCCTTTACTTCAGTGACAACCTGTAGCAGTTCCAAAGGTGTGGCTGCCGGATCAAGCTCCCTGCAACCCCTTGGAGCATTCGGAGCTTCCTGGCCAGTAAGCAAGTGGGAAGGAACCTGATGAGAAAATCGAAACAGCTCCTCTCTTGGTAGTGTTCTTACATGGCTAGGGTCCAAATGCCTGTGGAACAATGTCCTGAACCCAGCAACTTTGACCAGTGGAGTAACTGTCACGCCTCCCGCCGCATCACTATAATCATCAAGCACTTCAACCATGTCATATTTGTGAATCACCTCGTCTGGGGTAAATTCATTCCACTCAGGGGACCAGTTCCTGTACAGAGCCCACACCTCTCCCCTGCTTGGATATATATTAATGATCCCTCTAGCTCCTTTCACCCACTTAACCTTGTGTGAGAACGAATTAAGAGAGTTGTTGAATTCATGCTTTCCGACTCGAAAATCTCCCGTTGTTTTGGGAAATCCAGAACCAATCCAGTTGATCGGTGCCAGCTCGTTGTTACTTTTGGAGTTGAGCCAACTTATCCGCATCTTGAACGGTCTCTTGGACACGACCCCGTGAATTATTGCATAATAACGAGGCATCCCATCATCATCATCATAGGCAGCCCAAACCTGGCTCTCAGCAAACGACATTTCCATACGATCCTTGTCAAAATCATAAAAATCGGGATCAGGCACATTCATTGCCACAGGTTCAGCACTGTTCTTTGCATCATCAGATTCAACATTAGAACTCAGAGGCAATTTTTCTTGAGCTTTTTTTGAAGCAGCACTAGAATGTTCATGAGGACCCACACCATCTTTCACACAAGTGACAGCAGCCCCTTGTTTCTCCTTCCTATTCTGCTTCTCGCTCTTGAAAGACTCATTCCGTGTAGAATGCATCTTAAATTCAGTAAGTTTTTTTCGAATTTCTGTTTGTGCTTTCTGCATAAGCAAATTTCGAATCTCTAATTGTGACTGATCTCTTGTGATACTAACCCTGTTGCCTCCAACAAAATTGCCCTTTGATATCTCAGGATTGATTCTTGGAGTTGCAGAAAGATTTCCCATGTCAACTCCATTTTTAAGAGGAGTTTGTTTTGCCATGTCTCTTCCAGCAGCCTGTGCTGTGTTTTCACCTGTGTGTCTCTTCTTTATTCGCCTTTCTCCCCCGGGTAGGGGAAAGGAGCCGGTCACCTGTGCCTCCTCACGCCCTCTCTTAAATATATCAAATGCTGGCTGACGTAGATGACTAGCATGAGCAGTAGATGAAGCAGATGCTGGTAAATTTCCATTGCAACCTGATTTAAAAGTGAAATTTGATTGAGAATTTGCATGACCAGAAAACCCAGCTCGGCCTGCACATGGAGCACCACCCAGATGCGGTCTTGGACCATCAGAGTTCATGTTTGTTGCATGGGTGCTTGAATTATGCTGTTTCTGGTAGGAATCCCAAGGGGTAGATGACTTCCAGCCATTTAAAGGTGGGGGTGAGGTCTGCACAGCTAAAAATGGCTCATGGCAATTGGGGCAAAGGAGGGTGTGGTTGAGATAGTTTATAAGATATTCGTATTGCATTTTGCAACGGTTGCACACAGTCCAAAATGTACTTGACTTTGATGGACGAGAAACCGGTGGAGGGGGCTTTGGAAAAGAGGCACTCTTCTGATTGGCTGCATTCAAATTGGCACCATTGTTAGAAGTGGGAAAATTATTCCTACCAGCAGGCACTGATGTGTTCTTTGGTGGAGGTTTCTGACTTACGCCCCGAATGTTCCGCTTCTGATCATATGCGCTTCTTTTCACCTTATCAGACAACAAACTCCATGCCTCTGAGAGTATCTTAAATGCACCATCTGCCCCAGGCAGTTTGTTTTTATCAGGATGAAGCAAAAGGGCCAGCTTCCTGTAGTGTCTCCTTATTGCATCGTCATCAGCTAATGGATCAACGGAGAGAACCCCATACCAATCGACTTCTCCATTAATTTTGTTCTCAGCAGAAATATACACATCAAGAGTTGCAAGCAATTGAGGAAGACCCTCAAGGTCAGGATACAAATTCTGGGCCTTCACAGCAAATTTCTTTGCTAGAACAGTATTCTTTTCTGAAAGCTTCTTCATAGCAATCTCTCTAGACCTGATGGCCTCATCCTTATTGCACTCCATTGTTCTATGTTTGCAACCTACTGTTAAAGAAATGCAGAGTTCTTAACTTATTTTCTTTCAGGAAAGTAAAACTGACACGCCAACGATCTACGACCAACCTTATTCCTGCATGCAACGCATTTTATGTAATTCCAGTAATGAAAACCCTAAACCAGCAAAAGATTTTGCCTTTTTACATTTTCAAAATAAGCAAACCTGTGAAATCACTGCTAGAAGGCGAGGTCAAGAATTATGAACATTTTAAGTAACTAAGACAATATGAAATAATGCGGCATTAACTCAAATTTGTAAAAGCTTCCTACTAGGAAAAACCCCCATGAAAACAGACATCAAATAAGAAAAAATTAACCATCGATTTCTTAACAAAAACAACTAATATGGTTGATGATAAAATTCAAAACAAAACAGAAACCAGCGGCTTACATTTCAAAAAGATACAAAAGAAATCGTATCAATAACTAAGAAGATCGTAAACACTGTTCAACCGTAGCACATTCCCAGCCGTCGGACACTCTAGCAGAAATAACGAGCAAATGAAACAAACCCATCGAAGGCGAGAGACAACAGACACACAGTTGGTGGATTGACTGTATATTGTTGTTAACAATCAAAAATATTCGAAACAATTCTTCGTATATATTTCAAACAAAACGTGTGCGGATTTCACGTAAAGAGTTTTCGAGAGAGACGTTTAGGTTAAACCCCCAAAACATCGCAATCCTAATCTGAGACGCATTCTACCATGAGCATAAAGGAAGCTCGAGCGGCGTACCTGGTTACAGGAATATGGATCGCAGAAACGCCGCTGACGGGCTCGGGAGCGGACAGATCAGAAAATCTCCATAACCGAAATCCTACTTGTGAAAATCCCTCGAAACCTATCAAATTGACAAAAGTGATGAACATGTGATAAAATACAACCCAACTATGGTTACTTCTTAACCCAACCAGGGTCAATTTTTTACCCTAGTTAACAATAATGGAGGATTGAAGCTTTCTCCCTTTCTGAATTTTTTTAACAAATCTATTTATATAATGAAATCCTCAGAAAACTGTCAAATGGAACTCAGAAAATAGAATTTATTATTAGAATTAAATGCTATATTAAAAGGTGGTGGGGCATTAAATGGGGTGTCAATTTAATGGGATATCATGATTTATTTATTTTAGTGATCATAAAAATGCAATAAAAATATTACAATTTTAAAATAAATATTTAAACAAGAATATATCCAAGATAATTTGCAGATGAATACTGCACCTTAAAAATATGAAAATAAAATACCGAAAAATTAAAGAGTGATCACAACAATCATTTTACTCGGTATCAAACATAGGCATACAACACAAAAATGAAAATAAAATAAAATGAATTCACAAATGCTTGCTTGGTTGGTTGTTTTTATTTCCAGTTATGTGTAAATTCACTCAAAAGGTTAAAATCAAATAAAACCCGCATACACTAAGGTTAGAATGAACGGGGGGACTTTGGGGACTTCTATCCTCATAACAAAATGTTCAATTCTCAGCACTTTCATATATGAAATAAACTTCAGTTTACAGGAAACAAACACAAAACCACAAACAGAGCCCAATCTGCTGGACTGAATGGGAAATGGAAGAACCAAATAGCCGCCCCATGAAGATGGGTCAAAATGGAACAAAATAATACAACCCAAGGGGCATTTACATAAAATTGAGCCCAGTTCATAAAAGAGCAACTGGCCAAACAAACAAGACATGCACATGAACACACCGACCATCTACTCCAAAAATCTTAAATGCCAAATGCAACAAGACGACCGGGGCTCCCATGATCCCGCTCTTCAGGATTCAAGCGCGTAACTTATCATAGAGCTGCGCATAGACGGTCTTGGTCCGGTGAATCAGGATCGTGCTCAGCAGGAACGCAACCACACAGAGCCCTGAGAGGATCCCCATAGTGAGTGAGTAACACACGTTCCCCTCGCAAGTGAGTGACTTCTCTGACAGAAGCATCTGCTGCTTTGCAGCATGGTAGTCATAGATGCCGCTGGCAATGACCCCGGAAAACAGCAGTGAGCCCACAGGGCTTGCCAGTGTGAGGAAATTATAGAGAGATCCAAAGCTCTTAAGGCCGAAGAGCTCGGAGGCTGCAGCCGGGACAATCGCCCAGTGGGCCCCGTAGCCGAGCCCCGTCACGATGGTCAATATGTAGATCTCCCCTGGCCACCCCATCGAGTAGTAGAAAAGCCCAATCGCCATTATCACCTGCACCACGGCCATTGCCACTGGCCTAGGGTAGCTGTACTTTCTGCAGTTTGACGAAAAACCATAGAAGCAGTCGGAAAGCATGCAGAAATAAGGCCTACTCAGTTTGGGATGATAAACAAACATTTGATGAAATTAGATGAATTTCAAAAGGCAAAGGCTCAGGATCCATTTGATAACACTTACTAAAAACTGAATATAGCACTAATCATTAATGACAAGCAGTTTGAGAAAAAAATTGGTGTTTGTTCTGTTTCTGAAAAAAAATACTTAAATCAAAGGCAGAAAAACACTTTTTCAATAAGCAATCGGGAAACACTTCTCCATAAACATTTATAAGTTAAGTGTTGTGAAACAGAGCCTAAATCCACTAAAGGGTTTGGCTACTCCCAATGCCGCCTGTTGGGCTCCTGCCATGCAGCCAATGGCGCAGCACCAGTCATCATCGATTTCAATATCATCCAAGTGTAAACATTCATTCCTTCAAGGGCTTGTTTGATATGTGATAAAAG
Source organism: Viscum album (assembly GCA_963277665.1). NCBI lineage: Eukaryota > Viridiplantae > Streptophyta > Magnoliopsida > Santalales > Viscaceae > Viscum > Viscum album. Next base: position 1,814,279,369 of record OY728151.1, on the reverse strand, counting down.
AAAGAGAATGGGAGAGGGGGAGGGGGAGGAGTTTGCCTTAAACCTTAATTAGAAACTCATCTTTCATTTATCATTCCTTTTATCTCACCATATTTGTTCTCCACCAAACATCCAACAAGTTTATTTTGATGCTGGGGGTCACTGGGACGTGTGGAGTTCTTGGCTGTCTGACACAAGCCTAGCAGGAATTCCAAGAATGAAAGCAAAATCCAAAAACCCAGAATGTGCTGATGAATGATATTCATAAGAAGAAGATGAAGATGAATGTCACACACGTGCTACAAAGATTTTGAAAGTTAAAATAATAATAATAATAGAATAAGGCATCCCATTATGATACCGTGTTTCATGCTATTAAACCAAACAAGCCCTAATACCACATAACAATCATTAAATTAAGAAACAAGGAAAAACCCACAGGGCTGAAAGAGTTGATAAGGGAACTCTCACCCCGCAAGTAAGGTTACAAGTTCAATACTTGGTAGTCGTCTCATGTAAGCAACCGCCTTAAATAATCATTGGAGGGAAAGTTTTTTCACCCGAAAGGGTCCAACCAGGTTCGATCCAGATTAGTCAAGAACCAAATAAGTTTCCAAATTGAAATGAGACATATATCGGATACCGGGTTTCTAGTTATCAAAAAAGGAAAAGCGAGGCAAATAATACACAATTAATGAATTAGAATGAATAAAGACCGTCTGCTACCTTACAATAACCTCAGAGAAGTACCCACCACCTACACGGCCAAGAAAATTCAAAATGCTGATGATTGAAACATATATATTAGTGTCATAATATCCCAGAGACTGACATATCTGGCCCAGATTATCAACAACTGTCAAACCAGACCCTGATGATAACACAAGTGATAGAAATATAAGCCAAAAATCTGCTTTTATTAATGCCTGCATTAAAGTAAAATCTTCTCCTCTGCGCGGGCCTTTTCTTCGCTTCACCCTCACTGCTCCCTCTGCAGCTGCTTGAAACAGTTTAGACTGCAAATGAGCAATCTGTTTTTGCCGTTCCAAGCCAGGTAATGAGTCTATTCCCACAGGCTTCTCATCTTCAACCTCACTGAATATGACTTCATTCGTGTCCTGCCTGGATGCTCGATTCTCCTTCGGCTGACTGTTGCCAATAAGCCTCTCCTCCACCAAGGATTCTGGATTTGACCAGAAAACTAGCAGAATAGGAATCATAATTGGGAGTATAATGATAAGGATCAATATAATGGTCAATAATGTCACTACATCATGGCTCAAATACACTATATCATTGAGCAGCAGAACCCCAAGCAAATAGGAAGCTAGAAGAAGGCAAACGGCATAGATGAATAAAAAACTTGAATTATCGGACGGCCTTGCTTGTCTGTGACCTCCCACAGGTCTAACAATGAACATTAAGGCAGTGATCACCATCGATGGACCAACTGCAATCGTGAAAAGTAGAGCAGATGTATCTGGGATGTTGATCATAGCATAAATCTGAGTCAAAATTGCAGCACTAAGCCCGGCGAATCCTTTAAGTATACCAACTACAGGACCCCGATTTTTGGGGAAGTTCTGAACACATGAAACAAGAGCGCCAGTGTTGAAGTAGGTCTCGCCATTTGTTCCAACAAATATGCAGATGCACAGCTGCACAACATGACTGCTGATAAAACACAACATCCAAGAAACAGCATGGGAAATGCAAAAGCTCATTCTAATTGATAACAAAGAATGCATGTAATTCATGGATAGGCAGGATATCAATCTCAAAATGTCGCTACTTCACTAGATTCAAGAAAGAGTGACACCAAGCTATGGACAATCACATTTCAGATCAAATTCAAGAAACAATACCCCGCATCTGGAAACGAGAATCCTAGCCCAAAAAATATGTAAGTCTGTATGGAAACACATATGAACATATGCTACCAATGGCTCATCTTTACCATGGGTATTAAAACAAATATGGGCAACTAAACCCTCATTGTGATTCTTGCTAGTGTCGGTGCCTTGTCAAGTGTTGTTGGCCAAGGGACATTCTTTAACATGTAATATATATTAATGGAAATATTTTATAATTCATTTATATTTGTTGTGTAGAACATGGGAGATGGCATGATAATAACCCCTTGGAACCGGAGAACCCATCCGAGGAGTACAAAACATGTTCATTGTTGTGCAGATAGCGTTTATACACTCCAGGTTGAAGGTTGAAGTGATCAGAGATGGCTCAGGATTGATTGAAGAAGAATCACACCTGAGCTGACAGATATGTTCGTTGAAATACTCTTATTTGATTATTCTATATGCTGCAACACCTCGGAAATGCATCAGGAGTTCGAAATTATTCTAATAATTCCATCAATCATTTGAAAAAGTTTCGAGATGATTTGAAGTTTGGAGAAGCCCCAAAGCAAGACCATGTCCGTTCAAAGCTACCTGCAGAAGTCTGCGTTTTGGAGTTCACGAAAAATGGCTAAAACCTGAACGTAAGGTTTTGCCTGCTTTGATCGTAAGACTTAAATGCTGAACGTAAGGCTTCAGGAGCTGAGCATAAGACTTTGAGGCGATCGTAAGACTATGAGCTTCATCGTATGACTCTGCTGATCGTAATTCATTGTCATCTGTATGACTTCATTGTAAGGCTTTGGAATCTGCTGGAAATTGATAAAAGGCATGATCGTATGACTTCAGCCGCAGCATAAGTTTTGACCGTAAGACTTTCACCGTAAGTCTTTGAGCCCACCGTATGACTTTGATGGAATGTATGACTTCGAGCTGATGCAGGAAAATGGAAAAGACGAGAGTGTAAGACTTCTCGAGCTGAACGTAAGTCTTCTTGTATCGTCACAAATTATTTCATCTTCATCAAATTCAAAATCTGGAATCTCGATTTTTCATCCAGCAGAACTTCGAAATTTTCCTAAGTGTTGAAGTCTTATGCTGGGGACTTAAGTCATATATTCGACAAAACTTTCCTTTTAGAACTTCTTTGACCTCATTAGCTTCTTTTTTGGTTTGTCGTTTCATGGTGACCTCTTAGGTCATGAGAGAACCAATGAGTTCTTCAACTGTCATGTTCTTGATATCTTCGGCTTCTTGGATTGTCGTTACCTTGTGTGCCCAAGTACTTGGCAAGACCCAAAGTATTTTCATCACAGGTGTTTATGTAGTAAGAGTATCACCAAGAGATTTTCTTCCATTGCAAGTATCAGTAAAGCGAGTAAACATTTCCGTAATAAATTCATTAGGATGCATGCTAAAACTTTCAAAATCTTGTCTATGCATATCAAGTCTAATATCTTTAACTTTCATGAGTAACTTCAAGTAATTTCCAAATTTCATAAGCAGTTTTACAAGTAGAAATTCTATTAAATTCATTTCGGTCTAAACCACGGTGAAGAACATTGCAATATTATCGGGAGTCCATTTGTCCTCCAATTCTTTAGTGGGTGTATAACCATACATAATAATTTACCAATGCTTTTAAGAAAAGTAGACATGCGAGTTTTCCAATAACTATAATTCGTTCCATCAAAGAAAGGGGCTCGACCCATTGAGGTAAAAGCCATCCGTTAAAGATCATTCCTTGAAATCCATTATGATTTTTAAAACAAAATTTTGAAAACAAAATCTAAAAAAAAATTGAAAACGAGATCTGAACAAAATTTTGAAAACAAGGACTCCTTTGATATCAATTGTTGGACGAAGTAAGATGACAAGAGGGGTGTATTGCCTTTAAAATTAAAACGAAAAGATGCATACAAAAAGTAAATTAAGCAATAAATCAAAATAAACAAAGCGCAATATATATATATATATATATATATATATATATATATATATATATATATATCTTGTAAAAGTGCTCAGCAGAAATGATATATCAATTAAACGAGTAAACGTTTTATATGAATTAAGCGATTAAAATGATTAAGCAAATTATATGATGAATGATTAAAAGATTAATTGATTGATGGAGATTAAAAGGTAAAAGATGCAGAAAGTAAATATAAGACAACACACAATTTGGTAAGGGAGTTCAACAATATCTCAATTATGAGCCCCTACGTCTCCCACCCCAATTGCTTGAGGGTTTATGAATTAATAGACCTTGAATTTAGCGGTAGCCAAGAAACCTAGAAATAAGGTAGACACTTGCTTTTGAATGGAAGAAAGAAACCGAAATACCCTTGTTTTTTACTGAAAGAAAGAAAGAAACCGAAGGACCCTTGGTCTCAACTGTAACCAAGAACCCGAAAAAAAAAAAAAAAAGAGAGAAGGTTTGTAAGGCACAAATCCTTTGAAGCTTAGTCTCTAATCTCTCAAAAGAATAATCAAGAACGCCAGGAGGTATAAGGCAAATGCAAAAGAGATAATGATTTGCAAAAAGCGTGCACTTTTGATTGGAATTGAGAGCACAAGCGTAACCGGGAGCAATGTGAGATCGTTGAAGTTGATTGACGAAAATTTTAGTTCCATGTACGCTGTTATGTGATAAAGATCTAGACAGCTGGGGGGACAGCCTTTGACAACCCATCCTAGAGGGCAAAAGAGTCATTTTAGAAGAAGGTACAGTTGGCCACGGCTGCATAGTCTAGGAGACGCGAAGAATAAGGGAAGACTATATAAGGAGGGGAGTGGGGGAGTGAGTGGGGGTTAGGAAGAATATTTATGGTAGCAGGCTCAGCCTTGTGGCTTGGGCGAGGAACCACCGGTGCCTCTCGAGTTCTCCTCATCCATTCTTTTTATGGAGACCCGCCTTTTATTACATGATTTTAACCATTATTTCTTGACAAAATATTACATAAATAATCCCGAAGGACCTTTTTAGATTCAGTGTCTTAAAAACTAGGTACATGGTACAAGACATACATAGTACATAAAAGAAAACATAAACAAATTTAAAATTCTCTTGAAATGCTTCTTCATTATCTCATCCTAGATCATCTCACTGCATAGGATTTCCCGGGGACATTTATCAAATAAAACATGAGCAATGAACATAAAATAATAGTTATTTCATTATATAAGTCAACCGTTTGTGGGTGTAATCAATTTAATTTGTTGGCTTATTAATGAGTGAGTGAGAGTTGGTTAATGTTCAAAGTCATCCCAATTCGAAATTCACTTTCAAACCAACTCATTTAATGCATCGAATCCAAAAATAATTTTTATCTCAAAAATCCAATTTTTTGCTCCAAAATGTAAAGTATTGTTAGGTATCTTGCCTAACAATGGTTTGCACAACAGGAAAAACAAGAAAAACGAACCAAATGCTATATAAGAAACCAGCAGATTCACAGATCCGAACACAGAGATACAGGAGGGAGAAATAGAAGGTTGGAGATAGAAGAAGAAGAAGATATTGCCGGAGAAGACCACTCCCCGTAGTCGAAGCCTGACCTCCCAAGATTGGCTCCCTTTCACAGCAACCAGTTGGAAAACCAAGAATGAATCCCCCCTCCCCAAAGCTAGTCTTCCCTATTTATTAGCCCAACAACTCCTAACAAACCCCTACCAGCACCACCACTAAAAGATTGAAAAGACATCACTACCCCTTGGCAATTGTACACAGGCAGCCCCATGTCCCCACGCTCCTTGACAGCCCCAACCTGCCCCCGCAACAAATCAACCCCCACACACTCCTAACAAGTATAAATTTCTAAATTCAAAATAATATTTTTAAATTGTTTTTTATACTTATTAAATACAACTTTTATTGAATAAAATGTTTCATAAATTTTTTAATCATGCTCATATCATAATGATGTCATAAAATCACAGTACTCGTAAAACGGTAATTTTAACTTTTTCATCAAAAAATCAACTTATCAGAAAATTCTCAAAAATTCACCCTAAATTAATTTTGATGTGGTGAGTCCAAACATGATATTTATTTTATCAAAATAATTATCTAAATATGATAATTTTAACTTTTAAATAAAAATCCTCATTTATTGAAAATTAACAGTTTTTATGACATTAAATTGTCTGATCGTTATAAAAATTACATAGGATTTCGTTAATTTATATTATCATTTAAAATGTGTTTTATAAGATTATTTCATGAAAATAACATTTATTTAAAACTTATAAATTTTTCATAAAACATACTTTTAATGGAATTTAAATATATTTATAGTTTCCAAAAATACAATTTTGGTTTCTTCCTACCTCAACGGTCGCTTTATTGCATCTTCATAACCAACAATAGTAATGACCAACTATCTTATTGATCAATGGTCACAATGTCCATTGGCCATATTGGCCAACGTTCATAATGTCGAATGACCATATTTCCCTATAAATATACCATCATTCTCACTTCATCATCCACTACTTACAAGGGTTCTTCCACATCCTTTCATAATGTCTATTGTTTTCCCAACGCTTTCTTTTTATAATCACTATGGCAGGAGCGATCTTTATGGGGGAATTTGAGCCTATGAAGTTTCTTTTAGTGAATATATTATTCTACTATGTGTGTATCACTTTATTGTTCCTAGTTGTAGTAGTCCATATCAACACATGGTGTGTAATGTTCTTATGAGATGTAATAGTTTTTCTATGTGCTCATAAAAATAAGAGTTCTTCTATTAATAACATAAATAAATTTACGGGTTGTTACACTTCTTCCACTTCACCCTCTGCAACTGTAATTCCAATCTTCATTTCTGGAAATATATACAATGTGGCCTGATCCAGAAGGTTCGTTGTCGCGTGGGGTTTAACAATTGGTCCAACCTGCCGGATAGCTCTCACAAGAGGGGAGCACCACCGGATACAAACGCAGTGGGAGGGAACGCGTTCTGACGATGGACACAAGACGCCAAACTTATCTCGATGGAGTGGAGCAGTGCGTGGGATGTATTGGAATGACGCTGGCAAAATTAAAATTATCGGTAGGAATGCTCGCTACGGTTGTGGAAACCTTCACGCAGAACCAACAAAGCTAGGAGCAGGAAGCATAGGAGCAGGCGTAATTCAAAAAGTTTTTTGCAGCATCAATGCGTCGTTTGGAGAAGATACCGCCACCGGTTGATGCGTTGGTTGACAAGTGGTTGCCAATGATAACAGAAGAATCGAGCGCGCGATTCAGAGGAGTCGGCGAGTGGGAGACACAAGAGAGGTGTGCGTCTTGGATGACAGATACAGCTGGCGTCGTGCGAGATCCAGTTCCATGCGCAGGGGGAGAAGAATTTTCGGTGTTCGACGAAAAGGATTTTCGATGGCCGCAACAGGAGGATGAACGATTAACGCGGGTGATGGGCGAAGGCCGTCCTTCGCTAATATCAGGTATGTCTGCAATGCTTTTAGCCAAGTCTGGTAGTACAGAAAAGTATGAACACGCAGAGCCCCCAAAATATGAATTGGAGGTATGAGCGACCTGGGAACCCAGAAGCACCTGGGCGACCAGCAGCCAACACTGGTTGAAGGATCTGGCAAGCCGCTAGTTGGAATCGGTAATGAGGGGCCGCGGGATTATGGAATCATGGCCTCGATGTGTCGCACAACTCTAGCTCTGGAATCGCCACTCCCACATCAACCAGGGAACTGAAATATTTTTGGGTTTGGTCCCACGAGGCAGTTGTTGTTTAAAGCAACAGGAACTGCCATTGAAAAGGATATCCATATTTAGAAAAGCTTGGTACGAGTAGCGGACCGGATAGAGCTTCGATCAGACCTCATGGTTGCTCAATTATATGCTTTTAAAAGATTAACATCACAGACAACTCTCGATAGGGGGAATGCCTTACACTGCCTGAAGCGGGATGTAATGTTACATTTTGTTCAAAGTCCATTGAGGTCAGAAATTCTAATGAACAGGACACCGCAGTTGGATGAAAATGGAAACAGTAAGGTTGCATTGCAGAGTCATACAGTCAAGTTATCTAATCTAGCACAGAATGCCTCCACATGGACTTTCCCTGATCTCTTTGCACAGGGACCCTATGGTTCATTCCTTCGAAAAGTACACCAGTGTTGTGCTGCCATTGCAAACAACAGCAAGGACTATGCCCGGTTTATATATATGGGATTAATAATGTTGGAACCCATTTAAGTGTAAATGGGTGAGTCCCACATCGGACTTACCCATCCTGTACATTTGTTTCCTAATCTATAAAAGGATGTCCTCACCTCACATTGAGGTAAGGGGAATTCACCCAACTACATGGTATCAGAGGGATTTTTATCCCACATCCTCCCTCCCTTGCGGATTCCCGGCACTCTCCCGGCCCCGCCTCTCTCCCTCCTGCCCTAGTTTTCCCGGCAGGCCCTCCCCTCCGGCGCACCTCTCCTCTCCGGCCCTCCCTCCCGGCGCTCCTCTGATCCCGGCAGGCCCTCCCTCCCGGCAGGCCCTCCCTCCCCAGCGCCCCCGCACCCTCGCCTGCGCGGCTCCCTCGCCCTCAACCGACGGCCCTCTCTCCCCCCGACGCTGCCTGCGCCGGCTCCTTCCTGCGGAGCTCCTCCCCGACGCCGCTCCCTCCCCGCGGCTCCCCGCGGCTCCCGGCCCTCCCGACGAACCTCCCTCCTCTCGCGCGGCTCCAGCTCGCCTCCCGGCCCTCCGGTCCGCCGCGGTTCCCACCGCGCCTCCCTCTCGCCGTCGCAGCCCATCCCGTCGCCGGACCTCCCCTGCCCGCGCCGGCCCTCCCGACGGATCTCCTCCCTCCGGCGCCTCCCGCTGCTCCAGCGCTCTCGCCGGCCTCCCGCTACTCCCAGCGGCCTCCCGCTGCTCCCGACGCCATCACCCGCGCGCCCCGCCAGCGGCCTCCCGCTGCTCCCCCGCCGGCGCCTCCCGCTGCTCCCCGCGCCTCCCGCGCCTCCCTCTGCTCCGGCTTCTCCTGACTCCCGGCTCCCGGCTCCCCGGCTCCCGGCTCCCGGCTCGCCCCGCCATCCCGGCGCACCGCCTCCCGGCGTCTCGCCCTCGGCCTCGCCCCGGCGCTGCACCCTCGCCCCCCCAGCAGCTCCCTACCCGCTGCCCGTTCCCGGCGTTGCTCCCGGTTCGGCCTTCCGGCGCCCGGCGCGCCCCGGTCCAGCCTTGCTCTCGGCCCTGCGGCGCTCCTGCCCCAGCACTCGCGCCGCCCCTGCTCGGCCGCACCATCCTGAGCGCGACCACCTGTCGCTGCTCCCTCCGGCCGCATCTCCGGGCTGCTTCCCTTCCTCCACCCGCCTCCCGGCGCACGGGTCCAGCGCCCGCCCTCCATGGACGCATCCTCCGTTCTTCCGTCCCTCATCACGGCCTCCTCCCGGCTTGTCGATGACCGGCTGGATGCCACTAATTTTTCTGTCTGGCGGAAGACGGTCTTGATGTCCCTCCGCGGCATGGGGCTTCATTCTCATCTTGAGAAACCCCCACCTGAACTCAATGATCCTAAGTTCGACTCTTGGCAGCTGGCAGACAGCAAAATATTCGCCCTACTGGTCAACTCCATGGACCGCTCCGTGAAGGATGTCACCCGGACTGCCAACACCGTCAAGGAGCTCTGGGACTCCTTGATTGTCATGTTCTCCGAGACCAATAACTTGGCCCGGGTCTCTGACGTTCTACAGCGTCTCTCGCATATCCGCCAGCAGGATCGGACCTTCCCCACCTACTTCATGGAATGGAAGGGTCTCCGCGATGAACTCCAGGAACTTTGGCCGATTCCTCAAACTCCGGCCGAAGCGCAGACTCAGCGGGACCAGCTCTGCCTCTTCAACCTCCTGAATGGCCTCGCACCGGACTATGCCACGACGGCCACCGAGATGCTTGCTAGCCCATCTACACTGGATATCCCGCAGGTCTATCATCGCCTGCAGAAGGCACATCGGGCCCTTGCACCACCCGTCCCCCTTCCTGATCACACTGCGCTCCTCGGACGTGGCGGTGGTCGCCCTCCCAGCCCTCGTGGGCGCGGCCGTGGGGACGGCCGACCTCGCCCCCTCTGCCAGCATTGCGGCAAGCTCGGCCATCTGGTGGACCGTTGCTGGGTCCTGCATGGTCGTCCTGAGTCGCACCCCCGCCGGGGCCAGACTGCGCTCCGTGAAGCGCCCTCCCCTGCTGCTTCTCTTCCCTCGTCCTTGGATCTCTCCCTGGCTGAGCTCCAGCTGATTCACGATTACCGGTCCACCTCCATCGCAGGCTCTTCGTCGGCTTCTCTTGCCCATTCCGGTGGTCACACTGCCCTTGTCAGTCATCGTTCTCCGGCTTGGATGCTTGACTCTGGTGCGTCCGACCACCTCACCGGGGATGCAGGTATGCTCTCCCACTACCGTCCCTATAGTGGATCCTCTGCCATCACTGTTGCTGATGGGTCCACTCTCCCCATAGCCGGCTTTGGCTCCTGTTCCCTCACCTCCTCCCTTCACCTCTCCTCGGTGGCTCATGTACCCCGGAGTCCTTTTAACCTGCTTTCCATCAGCAAACTGACCAAGGATCTCAATTGCACTGCTCTCTTTTCCTCGTCTTCTGTTTTGTTTCAGGAGCGGACGACGAACCGGGAACTTGGTAGAGGCCAGCTTCGGGATGGAGTGTACATGTTCGGTGGCCCGTCTTCCATCGCCTGCGCGTCTCTCCCTGCTCATGCCGTTGACCTCCATTCCCGGTTGGGCCACCCTTCCGCCTCTGCACTTCATCGGCTCTACCCCGATATTAGTCCCCGTTTTTCCTTTCCTTGTGAGTCGTGTCGCTTTGCGAAACATCATCGCACCTCATATCCTCCTCGAGTTGACACACGGGCCGCCAAACCCTTTGATTTGGTTCATTCTGATGTATGGGGTCCCTGTGCTACCTCGAGTCAATCTGGGTATAAATATTACATTTCTTTCATTGATGATTATTCCCGGATGACATGGCTTTATCTTCTTCGGGATCGGACAGAGGTTTTCTCCACCTTCCAGACATTTTTTCATGAGATCCAAACACAGTTTTCTATCCCTGTCAAATGTCTTCGATCTGACAATGGGCGGGAGTACTTATCCACTCACTTTCAGCAGTTTCTCCGCGCCCACGGCATCATCCACCAGACCTCTTGTCCTGATACCCCTCAGCAGAATGGGGTGGCCGAGCGGAAACACCGGCATATTTTGGAAACCGCTCGTGCCCTCCTCTTCCACCGCCAGGTCCCTCTTCTCTTCTGGGGGGATGCCATCCTCACTGCTACTTACCTTCTGAATCGTCTTCCCTCCTCCTTACTTCAGGGGGAGACTCCTTTTCATACCCTGTTTCCCTCTGTTCCTCCTCACTCTCTTCCACTCCGCGTCTTCGGATGTCTATGTTATGTCCGGGACACTCGCCCCAATCTCTCCAAACTTTCTCCCAAATCTCTTCGCTGTATTTTTCTTGGATATTCCCGCACTCAGCGCGGGTACCGCTGCTTCTCTCCAGACCTCCGCCGGTATATCACCTCTGCCGACGTATCGTTTGTCGAGACTTCTTCGTTCACTCTCCCCTCTCCTTCTCCTGACTCTACCATCGATGACTGTCTTCCGCTCTTCGTTCACCCACCTCTCATCTCTCCCCCTCCCGGTCATCTCTTTGGCCAGACCTACTCCCGTCGTCCATCGGTTGTACCTCCCATCCCGGCCGAGGACCACCTTGTTCCTGCTTCGTCTGCTGCTCCTGTCCCCGCTCCCGCGGACGAGCCGATTGCGCTTCGGAAAGGTACTCGCTCCTGTCAGACTACTCCTCTCTTTGTATCTTCCTACAGGGGTCTGTCAGCCTTGGAGACCGTATCGCTTCCTCGGACAGTCGGTGAAGCAAAATCTCACCCCGGGTGGCTTGCCGCCATGAGGGATGAATTGCAGGCTCTGGATGCCAACCATACATGGGATCTTGTTCCACTTCCGGTGGGCAAACAGGCGGTCGGTTGTAAATGGATTTTCACTATCCGTCTCAATCCCGATGGCTCTCTTTGCCGCCTCAAAGCCCGGCTTGTCGCCAAGGGCTTTGCTCAGACGTATGGCATCGACTACTTTGAGACCTTCTCTCCAGTCGCCAAGATGGCCTCGGTCCGCCTTTTCCTTTCGCTAGCTGCTCATCATCATTGGCCGCTTCATCAACTGGATGTTAAAAATGCTTTTCTCCATGGCTTTCTTGATGAAGAGGTCTACCTCCAGCAGCCTCCTGGTTTTTCGGCCTCTGGTGCCGACCGCCATGTCTGCCGTCTCCGCCGCTCCCTCTACGGCCTCAAGCAGTCTCCTCGGGCTTGGTTTGGCCGCTTCAGCACGGTCGTCACAGCCTTTGGCCTATCTCGCAGTATGAAGGATCACACCGTCTTCTTCCGTACGACGGCGCATGGCTGTATCTTGCTTGTGGTTTATGTGGATGACATCATCATCACAGGGAGCGACTCCAGAGGCATCGCCAGTCTTAAGGCGCATCTTCACCAGCATTTTCACACCAAGGATCTTGGTCCCCTCACTTACTTCCTTGGCATCGAGGTCTCCCGGACTGCGGACACTATTTCTCTCTGTCAGCGCAAGTATGCTCTTGATATCTTGCAGGATGCCGGGTTGAGCACCGCCACTGCAGTGGACACTCCCCTTGAGCCTGGGGAACGCTCCCTTCATTCTGACTCGGAACCCTTTCCTCATCCCGAGAGCTATCGCCGCCTGGTCGGGAAACTCAACTACCTCACCATGACACGTCCTGACATTGCATGTGCCGTTGGCAAAGTCAGCCAGTTCATGGAACATCCCACCCGCTCTCAGTGGGATGCTGTCCTTCGCATTGCCAAATACATCAAGAAAGACCCTGCCCGTGGCCTTCAGTACTCCCATCAGGCTCACATGGATGTTGAGGCCTTCTGTGATGCGGACTATGCCGGCTGCCTCGCTACCCGCAGGTCTACTTCGGGTTTCGCCGTGTTCTTTGCCGGCAATCTCATCTCTTGGCGCAGCAAGAAGCAGACTGTCGTCTCCCGGTCGAGTGCCGAGGCCGAGTATCGGGCCATGGCCACCGTCACTACTGAGATCCTCTGGCTTCGTCATCTCCTCCATGAGCTCGGTTTCCCCGCATCGACTCCTGCTCATATCTGGTGTGACAATCAGGCCGCCACGAAGATTGCATCGAATCCCGTCTTCCATGAACGGACGAAGCATATCGAGGTGGACTGTCACTTTCTCCGCCACCATCTGGAGCAGCACCATATCGGCTTCGGCCATATTCCGACGGCCGATCAGCTTGCCGATCTCTTCACCAAGGGTCTTCCCGGAGCTCGCCTTGAGTCTCTCACTACCCGGCTGGGTATTCACAGCCTCCCAGGCCCAGCTTGAGGGGGAGTCTGAGATGGTCCTGTGTCTTTGTTGTCTTTTTCTATTTGTGGGACTCTATCCAATCTGGGCATGTCCAGCTTGAGGGGGAGTGTTGGAACCCATTTAAGTGTAAATGGGTGAGTCCCACATCGGACTTACCCATCCTGTACATTTGTTTCCTAATCTATAAAAGGATGTCCTCACCTCACATTGAGGTAAGGGGAATTCACCCAACTACAAATAACAACAAGCCAACGTTGTCCGGCTAGAGAACTGCAACAGTTTGCTATTTTAAGAAAACGTTTGGGTCAAGATACACTGCTCCTAAAGCCGCCGCCAAGGGTGCTCCCTTCACGGAGTCTACAAGTGACACTTCACACTGACAATGACAAGATGCTCGGCAATTTCAGCTTCTCACAAGGGTTTGAATCGCTGGGGACATCAGTACAAACAAGCAAGGCAAAAGCAAATGAAGTGAAATTCTGTAATGCTAAAGCAACTGAAGTGTATGAGATGGAAAGGGTTCTGGCAGCTGAGGTGGCACAATTTGAGAACCAATAGAATGTCTTGGAAGCTGGATTGTCCAAGGCTCGAAGTTCCTCGGCCCACACAACATGTAATTAGTTCCTTTTCCTCAGTCTTGAGGACAAGACTGACTTTCAAAGCGGGGCGAGTGATAAAGATCTAGACAGCTGGGGGGCAGCCCTGGACAACCCAATCTGGAGGGCATGAGAGTCATTTTAGAGGAAGGTACTGCTGGCCACAACTGCATAGTCTAGGAGACGTGAGGAATAAGGGAAAACTGTATAAGGAGGGGAGTGGGGGAGTGGGGGAGTGAGTGGGAGATGGGGAGGATATTTCTGGTAGCGGGATCGGCCTTGCGGCTTAGGCAAGGGACCACCAGTGCCTCTCGAGTTCTCCTTCATTCTTCTTCTACTTCACCCTTTGCAACAGTAATTCCAATCTTAATTTCTGGAAATATATACAAAGTGGCATGATCCAATAGGTTCGTTGTCACGTGAGGTTTAACATTATGCCTCCAAGGGGGTCTATTTATAGCCTCCGGGGGTCCAAAGGTCGAGATGGAGAATTAACGGGGTCAAGGAAGCCGTTGAAGACCACCATCAATGCACCCTTTGACTTGTTAACTCGACGCCACCGGCAAGCCACCCAACGCCACCGGCTGGCCGGTGGGCTGCAGACTCCACCGGGTAGTCGGTGGCTTCCACCAGGTAGCTAGTGGGCTACCTGGAAAAATCCAGTTCTGTCCAGACCTCACAGGATGGCCCGTGACACTCCATCGGGTAGCCGGTGGTAACAGGTTGTGTGGCCTTCACAAATAGCCTTCCAAACTCTTCTTGCACCCGTCCTTTGGTTGATTGAAAACCTATAAATATACTCAAACAAGAGAGCCGAAAATACATGAAATGAAATTGTTAGAACACCAAAAGGTATTTGTGATCATTAAAACATATCTGAGAGTGAGGTGCAACAGGAAGGACTCTATTCGATCCACGATCTTCTAGAACATTGGTATTAAAGGATAAAGAGAAGTGAGAGCTTTTAGTTCAAGGAATTTTACAACACGAATCGTGTACACCATCTCATGGGTTCAGCCTCATTTTATAGGTTTCAAGGACGCTCCTTGAAGACTGAATATTACATAAATGTTCATTGTTTCATTGTTCTAAACATAAAAAATGTTTGAACTATAAAACCTGTTACAAACCATTAATAACATTCAGCCAACATCAATGAAATGTTTAACTCTTTAAACGTTTCATATTTTGTCATCAAAACTCCTTAAAATATCATCCCATGATATTTGTAGATGGTGAATTCCCCTTACCTCAATGTGAGGTGGGGATACTCTTTTATAGATGAGTAAATCTAATTAGAATGAGGGTAAGTCCGATGTGGGACTCAGAAATACCCATTTAAACTTAAATGGGGTCCAACACTCCCCCTCAAGCAGGACATGCCCAGATTGGATAGAGTCCCACAAAGAAAAAAGATGACAAGACACAAGACCATCTCATATTCCCCCTCAAGCTGAGCCATGGAGGCTGTGAATACCCAGCCTGGTAGTGAGAGACTCAAGACGAGCTCCTGGGAGACCTTTGGTAAAGAGATCGGCATGCTGATCTGCCGTCGGGATATGGCCGAAATTGATATGGTGCTGCTCCAGATGGTGGCGGAGAAAGTGACAGTCCAGCTCGATATGTTTTGTCCGTTCATGGAAGACGGGATTCGAGGCAATCTTCGTAGCGGCCTGATCGTCACACCAGATATGAGCAGGAGTCGATGCTGGGAAACCGAGCTCATGGAGGAGATGACAAAGCCAGAGGATCTCAGTAGTGACTGTGGTCACGGCTCGATACTCGGCCTCGACACTCGATCGGAAGACGACAGTCTGCTTCTTGCTGCGCCAAGAGATGAGATTACCGGCGAAGAACACGGCGAAACCCGAAGTAGACTTGCGGGTAGCGAGGCAACTGGCATAGTCCGCATCACAGAAGGCCTCAACATTCATGTGAGCATGATGTGAGTACTGAAGGCCACGTGCAGGGTCTTTCTTGATGTATTTGGCAATGCGGAGGACAGCATCCCACTGAGATCTGGTTGGATGCTCCATGAACTGGCTGACTTTGCCAACGACACAGGCAATGTCGGGACGCGTCATGGTGAGGTAGTTGAGTTTACCGACCAGGCGTCGATAGCTCTCGGGATGAGGAAATGGTTCCGAGTCGGAATGAAGGGAGCGTTCCCCAGGCTCAAGTGGAGTGTCCACTACGGTGGCTGTGCTCAACCCGGCATCCTGCAAGATATCAAGAGCATATTTGCGCTGGCAGAGAGAGATAGTGTCCGCATTCCGGGAGACGTCGATGCCAAGGAAGTAGGTGAGGGGACCAAGATCTTTGGTGTGAAAGTGCTGGTGAAGATGCGTCTTGAGGCTGGCGATGCCTCTAGAGTCGCTCCATGTGATGATGATGTCATCAACATAAACCACAAGCAAGATACAGTCGTGCGTCGTCGTACGGAAGAAGACTGTGTGATCTTTCATACTCCGAGAGAGGCCAAAGGCTGTGACGACAGTGCTGAAGCGGCCAAACCATGCTCGAGGAGACTGCTTGAGGCCGTAGAGGGAGCGACGGAGACGGCAGACATGGGAGTCGGCACCAGAGGCAGAAAAACCAGGGGGCTGCTGCAGGTAGACTTCTTCGTCAAGAAAGCCATGGAGAAAAGCATTCTTAACATCCAGTTGATGAAGCGGCCAGTGATGATGAGCAGTCAAGAGATGAACAGGCGAACAGAGGTCATCTTTGCGACTGGAGAGAAGGTCTCAAAGTAGTCGATATCATATGTCTGAGCAAATCCCTTTGCGACAAGCCGGGCTTTCAGGCGGCAAAGAGAGCCATCGGGATTGAGACGGATCGTGAAAATCCATTTACAGCCGACCGCCTGTTTGCCCGCCGGAAGTGGAACAAGATCCCAGGTATGGTTGTCATCCAGAGCTTGCAATTCATCCCTCATTGCGGCTAGCCACCCAGGGTGAGATTTGGCTTCACCAACTGTTCAAGGAATCGACACGGTCTCCAGAGCTGACAGACCCCAGTATGAAGATACAAAGAGAGGAGTAGTCTGACACGAGCGAGTACCTTTCCAGAGCGCAATCGACAAGTCCTCGGGAGCTATGACAGGAGCATCGGACGAAGCGGGAACAATGTTGTCCTCGGCCTTGATGGGAGGTACAGCGGAAGGACGACGAGAGTAGGTCTGTCCAAAGAGATGACCGGTCGGAGGAGACACCAGAGACGGGTGAACCATGAGCGGCAGGCAGTCATCGATGGTAGTGTCGGGATGAGGAGAGGGGAGAGTGAAAGGAGAGCTCTCGAGAAACGAGACGTCGGCAGAGGTGATATACCGGCGGAGGTCGGGAGAGAAGCATCGGTACCCGCGCTAAGTGCGGGAATATCCGAGAAAAATACATCGAAGGGATTTGGGAGAAAGTTTGGAGAGATTGGGACGAGTGTCCCGGACATAACAGAGACATCCGAAGACGCGGAGTGGAAGGGAGTGAGGAGGAATAGAGGGGAACAGGGTATGAAAAAGAGTCTCCCCTTGAAGGATGGAGGAGGGAAGACGATTGAGAAGGTAAGTAGCAGTGAGGATGGCATCCCCCGAGAAGAGAAGAGGTACCCGGCGGTGGAAGAGGAGGGCACGAGCGGTTTCCAGAATATGCCGGTGTTTCCGCTCGGCCACCCCATTTTGCTGAGGGGTATCAGGACAGGAGGTCTGGTGGATGATGTCGTGGGCCCACAGAAACTGCTAAAAGTGAGTGAATAAGTATTCCCGCCCATTGTCAGATCGGAGACATTTCACAGGGATAGAAAACTGTGTCTGGATCTCATGGTAAAAGGTCTGAAAGGTGGAGAGAACCTCTGTCCGATCTCGAAAAAGGTAAAGCCATGTCATACGAGAATAATCATCAATGAAAGAAATGTAATATTTATACCCAAATTGACTCAAGATGGCACAGGGACCCCATACATCGGAATGAACCAAATCAAAGGGTTTGGCGGCCCGTGTGTCAACTAGAGGAGAATATGATGTGCGATGGTGTTTCGCAAAACGACACGACTCACAAGGAAAAGATAAACGGGGACTAATATCGGGATAGAGCTGATGAAGTGCTGAGGCGAAGGGGTGGCCCAACCAAGAATGGAGGTCTACGGCACGAGCAGGGACAGACGCGCAGGCGATGGAAGTCGGGCCATCGAACATGTACACCCATCCCGAAGCTGGCCTCTACAAAGTTCCCGGTTCGTCATCCGCTCCTGAAACAAAACAGAAGACGAGGTAAAGATAGCATTACAGTTGAGATCATTGGTCAGCTTGCTGATGGAAAGCAGGTTAAATGGGCTGCGGGGTACATGAGCCACCGAGGATAGGTGAAGGGAGGAGGTGAGGGAACAGGTGCCAAACCCGGCTATGGGAAGAGTGGACCCATCAGCAACAGTGATGGCTGAGGATCCACTATAGGGACGGTAGTTGGAGAGTATACCTGCATCCCCGGTGAGGTGGTCGGACGCACCTGAGTCAAGCATCCATGCAGGGGAACGATGACTGACAAAAGCAGTGGGACCACCGGAATGGGCAAGAGAAGTTGATGAAGAGCCCGACATGGAGGTGGTCCGGTAATCGTGAATCAGCTGGATCTCAGCCAGGGAGAGATCCAAAGACGGTGGAAGAGCAGCAGCAGGTGAGGACGCATCGCGGATCGCAGTCTGGCCCTGTCGGGGGTGCGAATCGGGACGACCATGAAGGACCCAACAGCGGTCGACCAGATGGCCGAGCTTGTCGCAGTGCTGGCAGAGGGGGCGAGGTCGGCCGTCTCCACGGCCGCGTCCTCGAGGGCCGGTAGGGCGGCTTCCGCCACGGCCCAGGAGCGCAGTGTGATCAAGGATGGGGACGGGTGGTGCAAGGGCCCGATGAGCCTTCTGCAGGCGATGATAGACCAGCGGGATATCCAGCGTAGACAGGCTGGCTAGCATCTCAGTGGCCGTCGTGGCGTAGTCCGGTGCGAGGCCATTCAGGAGATTGAATAGGCAGAGCTGGTCCCGTTGAGTCTGCGCTTCTGCCGGAGTCTGAAGACTAGGCCAGAGTTCCTGCAGTTCGTCGCGGAGACCATTCCATTCCATGAAGTAGTTTGGAAAGGTCCGATCCTGCTGGCGGATGTGGGAGAGACACTGTAGAACGTCTGAGACCCGAGCCAAGTTATTGGTCTCGGAGAACATGACAACCAAGGAATCCCATAGCTCTTTGACAGTGTTGGCAGTCCTGGTGACATCTTTCACGAATCGGTCCATAGAGTTGACCAGTAATGCGAAGATTCTGCTGTCCGCCAGCTGCCAAGAGTCGAATTTGGGGTCAGTGATTGCGGGTGGGGGTTTCTCAAGATGAGAATAAAGTCTCATGCCGCGTAGGGACATCAAGACCGTCTTCCGCCAGACGGAGAAGTTTGTGGCATCCAGCCGGTCATCGACAAGCCGGGAGGAGGCCGTGATCAGGGACGGCAGAACTGAGGAAGCGTCCATGGAGGGCGGGCGCTGGAACTGGTTGCCGAGAGTCGCGCGGTGGAAGGGAGGCGGCCTGGAGATGTCGCCGGAGGGAGCAGCGACAGGGGGTCGCCCTCAAGAGGAAACGTCGGGGCGAGTGTTGTTGTCGGGGGAGGGCGCCGCTGGGCGAGGGCTGTGCGGGGGCGAGGGCGCCGCCGGGGCCAGGGCGCGGGCGCTGGGCGAGGGCGGTGCGGGGGCGAGGGCGCCGCCGGGGCTAGGGCGCGAGCGCTGGGCGAGGGTGCGGCTGGGGCAGGAGCGCCGCGTGGGCGTGGGCGCAGCGAGGGCTAGGGCGCGGGCGCCGGGCGAGAGCGCCGCTGGGACGAGGGCGGTGCTGGGCGAGGGCGCGTCGTGGGAGGGCGCCGGAAGCCGGGGCCGCGCCGGGAGAGGGCGCCGGGAGGGGAGCCGTTGGGCGAGGGCGAGTGCGCCGGGGCGAGGCGCTAGCGAGGGCGCCGATGAGCGAGGGGAGCCTCGCCGGGAGAGAGGGCCGCCGGGAGGGGAGCTGCGCCGGGAGAGAGCCGTCGGGAGATTAGGGCAGAGCCAGAGGGGGGAAGAGAGGCGGGGCCGGACAGAACCGGGAATCCGCTGGGAGGGAGGGTCAGGATTAAGATCCATGTGATACCATGTAGATGGTGAATTCCCCTTACCTCAATGTGAGGTGGGGATACTCTTTTATAGATGAGTAAATCTAATTACAAGGAGGGTAAGTCCGATGTGGGACTCAGAAATACCCATTTAAACTTAAATGAGATCCAATAATATTCAAACTGATCATAATAGCTCGGATGGAAGAAATATCAATCAACATGCATTATCATATAATGCATGCAATGTATGCGGCGTAGTGGCCTTTACTACGTCGTGGTTTACACCAGCACAAACCACGACATGGTTCATATCACTATTTAGTGGTTTAGCTTTCAGGAATAATTCTATCACAGTCATAGATCTGGAACGTGTTGAACATGCTTCAAGATGATTGTGCATCCAATATTTGTCACGACCCCCTCCCCACAAAGTGTACCCCTCCTGGGCCGGCAATGTGAGATGGGAGATAATGACCCCCGAGTCCCGCCTCCAGTAGGCCCCGAGTTGGCGACTAGCACCGAAGATATAGTAAACACACAAATGGGAGGCATTACCCTCTAAGAGAACACATGCGGAAGAGAGAGATAAGATAGACACCAACCAACTCCAACTCAGAACTGGAATATAAAAGAAAACCCAAGTGCACATATGAAATGTCATGCAAAAGTACTACAACTAGAAGGGAAAAACAGCAAGTACCCAAAAGAAAGGATAAAACAGCAGCAACCACAAGCACGAACAGCTCCTGCAACCCCAAGCTAGTAGAAACCAGCTTGATCTCCAACCTGCTCCAAGTGACCTGAAAAACAGTTTATACATACATAGGGTGAGTATAACAATATACTCAGTAGGATCCTCCCCGAAGCCTCTCGTGCAAAAGTAAAGAGAGCATGCTAAAGCACAGTGAACAACAAGTGAAACTAACTCATCACCTAAACAGGTATACAAAGTTCTCAACCTCACCGTGGCTACTCTCACCGAGTAACGCATACAAGAATATAGCATATAGTAAAGAATATTAAGGGTACCCCGCTACTACTTCCCCGCTAGTTTGCCGCTTTGCCCCAACGTCGCACGTCCTGAGCATCTCTCTCCAAAAAGGCTTGCCCGCAGACACCTGGGTGAAGCACCACAATATGCACCTCGTGCAACAAAACCACCACGTCCACACACCAAAGTAATCAGGTAGTTTCCGGGAGCCACCACAGCTCGCATAACGTGTATCATACGTCGGGTATTATACCTCAAGCCATTACAGCCCACACACCGAGTAAGGATCCTCAAGCCATCACAGTCTATACACGTTACACCTATAGTAGTCCATAGGATACTATATCTAGAATATATGTGTGTGAATAACCACAAGTCATTACAGCCCTCTACACACATACATGGGGAAAACTAACCGTAGCGGAGCTGACCGACCGACACCGACAGGCACTGTAGCAGCGTGGACTTTGGGGTCAACTGGACTGTAGCACTTTTGACTTCCAGTCGGCAGCCACTGTAGCGCTTTTGACAAAGCTAGTCGTCGTTCACTGTAACGACGCAGACTCACTTTTCGAACAGTGATCGTCTTCTCCATTGTTTTATAGCCCATTTTCGGGCTAGGGTTACTACTGCAAATCCTCTGTAATTTTGTGCTCCCGATATAGTGAAATTCTGCCTCTCCCGTGGACGTAGGGATTATTCCCGAACCACGTAAATCGCTGTGTTCTTGTTGTTTTCTTTCCTTCGTTTTCTCATTTCTGTCATTGTGACTCCCGATGATTCCGCAACAACTGGTATCAGAGGAAGGTTCGAAATTCTCCAACGATGGCTTTGGATAAAGGCAAAGTGAAGATCGATCGCTTCGATGGAACTGATTTCAGTTTCTGGAGGATGCAGATCGAAGATTATCTTTATCAAAAAAAGATGCACTTGCCGCTTCTGGGTGTGAAGCCAACGGACATGGAGCAGTCGGAGTGGGAGCTACTGGATCGACGGGTTCTGGGTGTTGTGCGCCTGATGTTGGCCAAAAACGTGGCGTTCAACATCAAAGAAGAGAAGACGACGATTGGACTGATTAAATCTCTCACAAATATGTACGAGAAACCTTCTACAGCTAACAAGGTACACTTGATACGACGACTATTCTACCTGAAAATGGTTGAAGGGAGAGTTGTCGCAGATCATATCAACGAATTCAAAACCATCATAAGTCAGTTGACATCGGTGGACATTGATCTTGGTGATGAGGTATGTGCGTTGGTTTTACTATCTTCGTTACCTGATAATTGGGAAGCAACTGTAACAGCTGTGAGCAGTACTTCGGGGAATACGAAGTTGGCTCTGAAAGATGTACGAGACCTGATCCTCAATGAGGATATGCGAAGAAGAGAATCAGGCAGATTCTCTGGTTCTGCTCTGAATGTTGAAGGAAGAGGAAGATATGTGCAGCAGGATAATCGCAAAGGACGATCGAAGTCAAGAGGAAAGAGCAGAGACAAGGCAAAGGGGTCTGGTCCAACCTGCTGGACTTGCGGGAAGAAAGGACATGTCAAGAAGGAGTACAAAGATAACCGGAAGGGACCTGAAACCAGTGGAGCAAACACTGCAACTGAAGAAACTGATGACGCGCTGTTGTTGAGCGTGGATAGCCCAATAGAGTCTTGAATTTTAGACTCTGGGGCGTCTTTCCATTCTACATCGGAGAAGGGATTTCTAGAAAATTATGTTTCTGGAAATTTCGGCAAGGTACATCTTGTTGATGATGAGCCCTTGCAGATTGTGGGGAAAAGAGATGCACGAATCAAGACCAACAGTGAGAGTCTGCTGGTTCTGGAAAACGTGAGGTATATCCCTGGTTTGAGAAGAAACCTTATTTTTGTTGGACAACTTGATGATGCAAGGTTGAGTATCACATTCACTGGTGGTGCATAGAAGATCACCCGAGGAGCTATGGTCATAGCTCGGGGAGCAAAAAATGGTACCTTATACAACATGACAGAAACTTGCATAGACATGGTTGCATCACTCAAAGCTGTAGGAGATTCACAACTATGGCACAACAGGCTAGGCCACATGAGTGAAAATGGGATGAAGGTGCTGGCAACAAAAGGGCTACTACCGGAGCTGAAGTCAGTGGAAGTTGGCCTATGTGAAGATTGTATCTTCGGAGAGCAGAAGAAGGTGTCTTTTGCAAAAGGAGGCAGAACACCAAAGGCTGGGAAGTTAGACCTGGTACACACTGATGTTTGGGGGCCTGCACCGGTAAATTCCCTTGGAGGGTCACAATACTATGTGACATTCATCGATGACTCAACAAGGAAGGTATGGGTTTACTTTCTGAAAAGTAAATCTGATGTGTTTAAAATGTTTCAGAAGTGGAAGGTCATGGTGGAGAATGAGTCAGGAGCTAAGCTGAAATGCTGAAATGCTTGAGGTCTGACAACGGTGGAGAGTATGGCAGTCAAGAATTCATAGAATTCTGTTCTGATGATGGAATTCGGTGGGAGAAGACTATCCCAGAAACACCACAGCAGAATGGTGTGGCAGAGAGGATGAATAGGACGTTGAATGAACGTGCCAGAAGTATGAAGTTACACTCAGGGTTGCCCAAAACCTTCTGGGCTGATGCAGTGAACATGGCAGCATATCTGATCAATAGGAGTTTATCTGTGCCAATGGGAGAACGTCTACCCGAGGATCTCTGGTCAGACAGGGAGGTAAAACTCTCACATTTAAGAGTCTTTGACAGTTTGGCTTATGTACACATTGATGCTAACTCAAGGGACAGGCTTGATGCTAAGTCCAAGCCATGTTTCTTTATTGGTTATGGTGCTGATGAGTTTGGTTACCGCTTTTGGGATGGTCACAAGAAGATGGTCATCAGGAGCCAGAATGTGGTATTCAATGAAGGTGTCATGTACAAAGATCGTCATGTAGCTGAAGATGAAAATGGAAACATTGAATCAGAGTGCAAAGAGCAAGTGGAGCTTGAAGGTGTATCTGAGCATGAGAGATCCGAACCGGTGGAACCTACTACTCCAGTAGAGTTGAGGAGATCAATGAGGGTGAGAAGGCATGTGCAGAGGTATTCACCATCCCTGCATTATCTATTATTGACTGACGGTGGAGAACCAGAATGCTTTGAAGAGGCAATGCAGCTGAAGGAGTCGAACAAATGGGAGTTGGCTATGAAGGAGGAGATTTCCTCATTGCATGATAACAACACTTGGGAGCTGACACCCCTGCCAACAGGAAAGAAGGCATTGCAGAACAAGTGGGTCTACCGGGTCAAGGAAGAACATGATGGCAAGAGGAGGTTCAAGGCAAGGCTTGTGGTGAAAGGCTTCCAACAAAAGGAGGGAGTGGATTTCACTGAAATATCCTCACCAGTAGTGAAGCTTACCACCATCCGGGTGGTTCTCAGCATTGTGGCGTCAGAGGACTTGCACCTTGAGCAGCTTGATGTCAAGACTGCTTTCCTTCATGGAGATTTGGAGGAGGATATCTACATGCAGCATCCTGAGGGATATGTAGAGTCTGGGAAGGAAGACCTGGTGTGCAAACTCCAGAAGAGCTTATATGGACTGAAGCAGGCACTGAGGCAGTGGAACAAGAAGTCTGATTCATTTATGTCTAAAAATAAATATAAACGATGTGGCATGGATCAATGTTGCTACATCAAGTCCTTTGGTGATGAATACATTATATTGCTTCTGTATGTGGATGACATGCTTATTGCAGGATCATGTATGCAGAGAATTAATGAGCTGAAAGGACAGTTGGCTGAGGAGTTTGAAATGAAAGATCTTGGAGAAGCTGGCAAGATTCTGGGGATGAAGATCAAGAAAGACCACACAGCTGGAACACTAATGTTGTCACAGGCTGATTACATTGGGAAAGTCTTGAGAAGATTCAGTATGATGGAAGCAAAGACAGTCTCTATTCCCCTGGTGAGCCATTTCAAACTATCAAAGGAGCAATCACCGAAAACAACAGAAGAGGTGGAGTACATGACAAAAGCTCCATATGCATCAGCTGTTGGAAGCTTGATGTATGTCATGGTCTGTACTCGACCTGATATCGTTCATGCAGTGGGAGTTGTGAGCAGGTATATGGCTAACCCTGGAAAGCAACATTGGGAAGCTGTGAAGTGGATACTGAGGTATTTGAAGGGCAGCAATGAGGTATCTCTGTGCTTTGGGAAAGGAAATTTATTGCAGGGGTATGTGGATGCTAACCTTGGAGGCGATGTCGACAGCAGGAGAAGTACCACGGGTTATGTTTTTACCTGTGGAAGAACTGCGGTAAGTTGGATATCACAATTGCAGAAGGTGGTAGTTTTATCCACCATAGAGGCAGAATACGTTGTTGTAACAGAAGCTGGGAAAGAGATGGTTTGGCTGAAGAACTTCTTGGATGAATTGGGAAGAAAGCGAGAGGAGAATGTATTGCACTGTGACAGTCAGAATGCTATACATCTTGCAAAGAACCCAGTGTTTCATGCCCGGACGAAGCACATTCAGTTGAAGTACCATTTCATCAGAGGTTTGATACAGGATGGGTTGCTGACTTTGCAGAAGATCTGTGAAACCAACAATCCGGCAGACATGTTGACAAAGCCTATGGTGATACAGAAGTTGAGGCACTGTTGTGCCTCTGTTGGTCTCCACTGATGAACGGAGGATGAGAGGCAGAATAATGGAGGACCTGATGGGAGCACAAGAGGAAAACAGTTTGTATTTCATGAATCTGTGAATGGAAAGCACACCACTGGTGAGTGAAGAAGAGAAAGAACTCAGATTAAGCAAGTTGTCTTCATCAGTTGCATCGAAGCATAGCAGTGCAGTGGATCAGGCTCCAAGTGGGAGATTGTTGGATTGGTGTAGCCCGATCCAGTTGGGCCGAATGCTTGTGACTCCCGACGATTCCGCAACAGTAGATCCAAGTGGATCTAAGAAACCGATCAAGAACGAAGAAGAACGATCACATACCTCAAGAATCTGGCTTTGATTTGCTAAGAGAAGCCTTCGGATCGCCTCCGGAACGAAGGGAGAAACCTCCTTGACCTTAGGAGAAGCAAAATCCCGAGTTAGGGTCGCTTAGGAGGATAAAAGAGCCGCTTAGAGGCAAAAACGCGTGAGATCCACCTTTATAGGATCTCGTTTTAAGTGGTTGCACGGTTAGTTCGCACGGTTTAACAAACCGTGCGCTAACCGTGCATTAGCTACTGCTTTGGCCACCCCTTTTGCACGGTTTGGCCGCACGGTTAGACAAACCGTGCGCCTCCCGTGCGGAAGCTACTGCCTCCAAGACCAACTACGCACGGTTTGGCCGCACGGTTTAGACAAATCGTGCGCCGCCCCGTGCGAAAGCTATTGCCCTTTAGTTTTCCTTAAAAGTCCACCCAAACGCACCCCCAAGTCACTACTCCAAACCAAAGGTAGTTAGAAACATCAAAAGTACCTGAAAACGTAACGTGACGTTACAGTTCACAATTGTCTACCGTTGGAACTGTTCACCGGAATGGAGATTTTGGCAAAGTGTTGGGGATAAGTCACTTTGACCTCCCGGAACACCTCTAACACCACATTTTCACAAAGTAATGGACTGGAGAGGTCCGGGTCATTACAATATTAGTCATGATTTGGATATCACTCATGCTAACGATCTTCACCAAAATGATTTTACCCATCTTGGCAATACCCTAGCCATCTCATTGGAACAGAGCATTACTTCTTTTACGATCATCGTATGTGCATCTTCATTCCTTTTGGGTTAGAAACTGTTGGATTGGTGTAGCCCGATCCGGTTGGGCCAAATGCTTGTGCCCCGCAACTGTCGCGGGTCGAGCAGTGCGGACTTCGGCCCAATTTTTCGGCACTATAGCAACTCTGACCACTGTAGCAGAGCTGACCGA
This sequence comes from Viscum album, assembly GCA_963277665.1. Classification (NCBI taxonomy): domain Eukaryota; kingdom Viridiplantae; phylum Streptophyta; class Magnoliopsida; order Santalales; family Viscaceae; genus Viscum; species Viscum album. Next base: position 1,814,252,529 of record OY728151.1, on the reverse strand, counting down.
CCGACACCGGCAGACACTGTAGCAGTGCGGACTTTGGAATCAACTTTATTGTTGCACTTTTGACTTTCAGCCGACAATCACTGTAGCACTTTTGACAAAGATGGTTGTCTTTCACTGTAGCAACGCGGACCACCTGTGCGGAACAGTGGATCGTCTTCCTCCTTTTGTAGCTCATTTTCAGGCTAGGATTTGTGTGAAAAACTCTGTAATTGTGCTCCCGAATCATAGTGAAATTCTGCCTCTCCGTGGACGTAGGGATTATTACCGAACCACGTAAATTTGTGTGTTCCGTGTATTTTCATTTCTTCTGCATTTTCTTCCCGTATCTCGTTTTTGTCGTTGGGACTCCCGACGATTCCGCAACAACTGGTATCAAATGGTGAGTTCAGAATTCTCCAATGATGGCTATAGATGAAGGCAAAGTGAAGATCGATCGCTTCGATGGAACTGATTTCAGTTTCTGGAGGATGCAAATCGAGGATTATCTTTATCAAAAAAAGATGCACTTGCCGCTTCTAGGTCTGAAGCCAACGGACATGGAGCAGTCGGAGTGGGAGTTGATGGATCGACAGGTTCTGAACGTTGTGCGCCTTACGTTGGCAAAAAACGTGGCGTTCAACATCAGAGAGAAGAAGACGACAGTGGATCTGATGAAAGCTCTCACAAACATGTACGAGAAGCCTTCTGCGGCAAACAAGTTGCATTTGATGCAGCGATTGTTCAACCTGAAAATGGTTGGAGGGAGAATCGTTGCAGACCACATCAACGAATTCAACACCATCATAAGTCAGTTGACATCGATGAAAATTGATCTTGGTGATGAGGTATGTGCACTGGTCTTATTATCTTCTTTACCTGACAGTTGGGAAGTAACTGTAACAGCTGTGAGTAGTACTTCGGGGAACACCAAACTGGTTCTGAAAGATATATGGGACCTAATCCTTAGCGAGAATGTGCGAAGAAGAGAATCAGGCAGATTCTCTAGTTCTGCTCTGAACGTTGAAGGAAGAGGAAGGTACCCACAGCGAGACAATCGTAGAGGGCGATGAAGGTCAAGAGGGAAAAGTCGAGACAAGGCAAAATGGGTCGGTCCTACCTGCTGGACTTGCAGGAAGAAAGGACATGTCAAGGAGTGCAGAGATAATCGGAAGAGATCTGAAACCAGTGGAGCAAATACGACAGCTGAAGGAACTGATGACGTGCAGCTGTTGAGCGTGAATAGCCTAATGGAGTCTTGAATTTTAGACTCTGGGGCGTCTTTCCATTCTACATCGGAGAAAGGATTTCTGAAAAATTACGTTTCTGGAAATTTCGGCAAAGTACATCTTGCTGATGATGAGCCCTTGCAGATTGTGGGGAAAAGAGATGCACAGATCAAGACAAACAGTGGGAGTGTGCTGGTTCTGGAAAATGTGAGGTATATCCCTGATTTGAGAAGAAATCTTATTTCTGTTGGATAACTTGATGATGCAGGGTTGAGTACCACATTCACTGGTGGTGCATGGAAGATCACCAAAGGAGCTATTGTCATAGCTCGAGGAGCAAATAATGGTACCCTATACAACATGACAGAAACTTGCATAGACATGGCTACATCATTGAAAGTTGTCAGAGATTCACAATTGTGGCACTACAGACTAGGCCACATGAGTGAGAAGGGGATGAAGGTGCTGGCAACAAAAGGGCTGCTACCAGAGCTGAAGTCCGTAGAAGTTGGCCAAAGGCTAGAAAGCTGGATCTGGTGCACACTGATGTTTGGGGGCCTACATCAGTACTTTCCCTCGAAGGGTCACAATACTATGTGACATTCATCAACGACTCTACTAGGAAGGTATGGGTTTACTTTCTGAAAAGTAAATCTGATGTGTTTAAGATGTTTCAGAAGTGGAAGGTCATGGTGCAGAATGAGTCAGGAGCGAAGCTGAAATGTTTGAGGTCGGACAATGGTGGAGAGTACGACAGTAATGAGTTCAGAGAATTCTGTGCAAACAAGGGAATTCGGTGGGAGAAGACTATCTCAGGTACACCGCAACATAATGGTTTGGCAGAGAGGATGAATAGGACGTTGAATGAACGTGCCAGGAGTATGAGGTTACACTCGGGGTTGCCCAAGACTTTCTGGGCTGATGCAGTGAACATGGCAGCATATCTGATCAACAGGAGTCCATCTGTGCCAATGAGAGAACGTCTACCCGAGGAGCTATGGTCTGATAAGGAGGTAAGACTCACATTTACGAGTCTTTTGCAGTTTGGCTTATGTACACATTGATGCTAACTCAAGGGACAAGCTTGATGCTAAGTCCAAGCCATGTTTCTTTATTGGCTATGGTGCTGACGAGTTTGGTTACCACTTTTGGGATGATCTCAAGAAGATGGTCATCAGGAGCCAGAACGCGGTATTCAATGAAGGTGTCATGTACAAAGATCGTTATGTAGCTGAAGATGAAAATGAGAACATTGAATCAGAGTGCAAAGAGCAAGTGGAGCTTGAATGTGTATCTGAGCATGAGACATCCGAACTGACCTTCTACTCCAGTGGAGTTGAGGAGATCAACAAAGGTAAGAAGGCCTATGCAGAGGTATTCACCATCCCTGTATTATCTATTATTGACTGACGGTGGAGAACCAGAATGTTTTGAAGAGGCAATGCAGCTGAAGGAGTCGAGCAAGTGAGAGCTGGCTATGAAGGAGGAGATTTCCTCATTGCATGATAACAACACTTGGGAGCTGACACCCCTGCCAACAGGAAAGAAAGCATTGCAGAACAAGTGGGTCTACCGGGTCAAGGAAGAACATGATGGAAAGAGGAGGTACAAGGCAAGACTGGTAGTGAAAGGTTTTCAACAGAAGGAAGGTGTGGACTTCACTGAAATTTTTTTACCTGTAGTGAAGCATACCACCATCCGGGTGGTTCTCAGCATTGTGGCGTCAAAAGACTTGTACCTTGAGCAGCTTGATGTCAAGACTGCTTTCCTTCATGGAGATTTGGAGGAGGACATCTACATGCAGCAGCCAGAGGGATATGTAGCGTGTGGGAAGGAAGACCTGGTGTGCAAACTCCAGAAGAGCTTATATGGATTGAAGCAGCCACCCAGGCAGTGAAACAAGAAGTTTGATTCATTTATGTCTAAAAATGAATATAAACGATGTGGCATGGATCAGTGTTGCTACATCAAGTCCTTTGGTGATGAATATATTATATTGCTTCTGTATGTGGATGACATGCTCATTACAGGATCATGTATGCAGAGGATTAATAAGCTGAAAGGGCGATTAGCTGAGGAGTTTGAAATGAAAGATCTTGGAAAAGCTGGCAAAATTCTGGGGATGAAGATCAAGAGAGACCGCATAGTTGGAACGTTGATGTTGTCACATGCTGATTACATTGGGAAGGTTCTGAGAAGATTCGGTATCTTGGAAGCAAACGCAGTCTCTATTCCCCTGGCGAGCCATTTCAAACTATCACTGTAGCAACTCTGACCACTGTAGCAGAGCTGACCGACCGACACCGACAGGCACTGTAGCAGTGCAGATTTTGGAGTCAACTTTACTGTTGAACTTTTGACACTCGTCTCAACCTCTCAAAATTTTCTCCAAAATCTTTTTGTTGCATCTTCCTCGGATATTCCCGCACTCAACGCGGATACCGGTATTTCTCTCCAGACTTGCGGCGTTATATCATCTATGTTGATGTCTCTTTTGTTGAGAATTCTTCATTCTCTCCTCCTCCTTCCCACTCACACACCACTATCGATGACTATCTTCCTCTCACCATTCACCCACCTTTGTCTTAGGTGTCCCACTATGAACACCATTTTGGCACCGTCTACTCTCGTCGACCATCGAATGTGTCCCCCGTCCAGGCCGAGGACACCATCTCTCCAGCTTCGTCTGACGCTCCTATTCCGAAAACAGACGACTTGCCAATTGCATTGTGGAACGGTACTCGCTCTTGTCAGAATAATCCTCTTTACACAACTTCATACAGAGGCTTCTCTGCTCTGGAGACGATATTTGTTCCCCGCACAGTTAGTGAAACCAAATCTCACCTTGGGTGGTTTTAAGCAATGTGGAATGAATTGCAGGCTCTAGACGACAATCATACATGGGATGTGGTCCCACTTCCGGCAGGTAAACAGGTAGTTGGCAGCAAATGGATTTATACGGTACGCCTAAATGCAGATAGCACTCTTCATCGCTTTAAAGTCAGACTTGTGGCAAAAAACTTTACCCAATTATATGGTGTTGATTATTTTGATACATTCTCTCCGATTACGAAAATGGCATATGTCTGATTATCCATCTCTCTTGTCGCTACTTATCATTGGTTTCTTCATCAACTTAATGTCAAGAATACCTTTCTACATGGTTTTCTTGAAAAAGAGGTATATCTGCAACAACCTCCTGGCTTCCTTGCCTCAGGAGTCGGTTCTCATGTCGGTCGGCTTCGTCGCTCTCTTTATGAACTCAAGCAGTCTCCTCATGCATGGTTTGGAAGATTCTGTACAGTTATCACTACATTTGGTCCATCTCAGAGTATGAAGGACCACACTGTTTTTTACCACACGACGTCCTCCGGCTGCATCCTGCTGGTTGTCTATATTGATGATATCATTATCATCGGGAGCAACTCACATGGCATTGTCCATCTAAAGGTTTATCTTCAACAACAATTTCAAACCAAAGATAAGGGGCCTCTGACAGACTTCCTTGTCATTAAAATCTCTCGTTCTCCGATCCGAACATCATCTTTCTTTCCCAATGGAAATATGCTTTGGATATCTTGCAGGATGATGTTTTGTCTGAGGCAACTGTCGTTGACACTGCTCTTGAACCCGGGGAACGGTCTCTATATGATAGCACGGATCCATATTCTCACCTAGAGAGTTAACATCGTCTTGTGGGCAAACTCAATTATCTTACCATGACTCGTTCGGATATTGTCTGCGCTGTCAGCAAGGTTAGCCAATTCATGGAACATCCGACGAAATCTCAATGGGATGTTGTCCTTCAGATTGTCAAGTACATCAAGAAAGACCCTGCCTGTGGTTTTCGGTATTCACATCACGATCATCTGAATATTGAGGTCTTCTATGATGCTGACTATGCTGGTTGTTTGGCTACCCAGAAGTTTATTTCTAAGTTCCTCATTTTTCTGGCAGGTAACCTTATCTCATGGCAAAGCAAGAAACAGATTATCGTCTCCAGATTCAGTGTTGAATCTGAATACCGTGCGATGACCACAGTCACTACTGAGATTCTTTGCATTCGTCATCTTCTCCATGAGATTGATTTCCCACCACAGACAATCAGACAGCCACGAATATTGCTTTCAATCCAGTCTTCCATGAACGCACGAAGCATATCGAGGTGGACTGTCATTTTCTTCGCCATCACCTCGAGTAACACCATGTTAGTTTCAGCTACATTTCGACGGCAGATCAGTTTGCCGACATCTTCACCAAATGCCTACCAGAAGGTCGACTGGACTCTCTATGCACCAAGTTGGGCATCCACAGCATCAACGACCCAGCTTGAGGGGGGGTATGGAGGGTCTTGTTTTTTGGTGTGTTCTTTCTTTTTTGTGAGACTCTTCTTCCAAGTTATACCTGTTCTAGCTTGAGGGGGAGTGTTAGACCCGATTAATTGTATTTTCGGGTAAAGTGTATTTCCGAGTCCCGCATCGGATTCTTCCGACTTGTAATTGGTTTCCTCTATCTATAAAAGAATGTCTTCACCTCTCGTTGGGGCTCGCTCTTGGCCATCAACCTAGGCATTAAGCTCACTCCGTTCGGTGTCTGATTCTTCCGCCATTCATCACGTTGGATGGCTAACAGTGAGTTCTTCAATCCTCTTTCTTCCTTTCTTCGTTTACCTTGTCGTATGGAATGCTAAATCGGTGCAGGCTCATATGCCCTATTTTCAAGGCGGTTGTCTATTTCTTTGATTTCTCCCGTTCTAGCCCGGATTAAAGGTCGATAACGGACAAGGAGTCTACTATCTGTCTAAGATAGTTGGTCTATACATTTTCCCTTAAAGTTTAGATGTTTATAACTCACGTCATAGTGTCGCACGTCGGACTCTCCATGTGTTGCTTCTAAAAATACCTTAAATTAAATGTTGTAAAACATGTTTTGATGTCTTATTGCCCCTTTGACACGGTTGGAGGTCGTCGACCTCAACCCAAACCACCCTTGAGGTGGGTTCATTTAAATGCCTATGATTATGCCACCCCTTTGGGTGTGTTGAGCTTGCCACCCATGAGTGGAAGTCGTATACGAATTGAATTGGGATCATAAAGTTCGAATACCTCTTGGCTCATGTTGATTTATAAGTGAAATGGAATAAATGGAAATTGTAAATGAGATTGATGATCTTTTGGCTAATGAATATTAATGTAAATGGTTGGTAAGATGGCATGGACACGAACATGACCCCTCTTTTTATCACTTGTGAGTGAATTGATCAATGAATTGAATGTGATGAATTAAATTGTTAAAAAGGGCATGGACACTAACATGGCCCTTTGAACCCTTGTATAAAATGTTCAATGATGGATACTTCGATATAGCACCGACATCGCGGTATAGCACCAACATCGCGGTATGGCACCAACGATTCATTTATATTGGATGCCCTGGATTATTGCCTTATATCAGGCTTGTTTGGACCGCCTCAGGCTTGCTCCATGGGAGCCACCCAAGACATTATACCGAGTTTGCTATGGATGAGCTTTGTGGACTCGATGAGGACGCCTTGGTCAATGGTCTTAGGTTCTTGGCCCATGTAGGTCTACAATATACCGAGTTTGCTATGGATGAGCTTCGTGGACTTGAAGAGGACGTCTTGGTCAATGGCCTTGGTTTCCTGACCCATGTACCGAGCTTGCTATGGATGAGCTCTGTGAACTCGAAGAGGACGCCTCGGTCAACAACCTTGGGTTCCTAGCCCATGTAGGTTTAAATCATACTGAGTTTGCTATGGGTGAGCTTCATGGACTCGATGAGGACGTCTTGGTTAATGGCCTTGGGCTCTGGCCCTCGTATGCCATAACTGATGCTTAACTTTTGTATACAGTTTTTCTTCATTTATAAACTTCTTGTCACAATATGTACTTACTGTTTGGGTTGTATCACTTTATCATTTACAGCATTACTCGTGTTATATCTGCACACTGCTATAGCTTATATGCACCGACTGGATTTGTTATAGACACACACTGTTGGTGGTGGCCTACTGAGTATATCTCGCACTCTGTTCAGGCCGTCGTTTGGTACTCAAGCATACTTCATGGATGCAAGCAGGGACAAGGGGAAGCGGTCTACTATGGACGCTTGAATTTTGTGTTGGGATGGAGTACGGGAGCAAAGGACCGAGCTTATGCTCGTAATGCTATTAGAGATAGGTTAGGTCTTGTTATTCATTTTTGTATAGCATGTTGTATATGTTTGTTTCACTGTTCCCCATGCATTTCCCCTATTGTATATCACCATGACATGATCATGATTTTTGTATATGATATTGGATATGGTTCTCCCATGGTTTATGCCAATCTGTATGATTCACTTATTCCGTTTCCTTATTATTATATCTGTTTCCACTGCTTATTTTATTATTATACCATTGTGTTGCGTCTGATCATGAGGATGTGGTCTCCCCACCATACCATCGCATACTCTCGCTGCTAGTCGGCAGCCACTTACATACGGGGAGACGCGTTTAAGGCCATGTGGCCAACCGGATCGGTCACGTGTCTATGAACCGGGTTCGGGACGTCACAAACCTCATGGGAGATGAGGCAACGACAATTGACTGGCTCGGTAATTCATTCTCAAATGAAAAATTCACATTGACAAACTTCATTGTTGTATTCCACATATGGGTCATTGGTTGGTCAACTACTTGAGACATAGGCCTAGACATCCTATTACTGCCAGTGTATAGCGCATCCTGATGACTTTGCAAAGGACGTGCCCATGATGGTGGCTTTGGCGGTGTCTTTGGCAACAGTGCATCTCCATTCGCTAAAAGAATCCCTCCTTCGATCAGCTTTGAGCACTCGATGCAACTTTGTTATCACTAAAAAATCATCTTTTCAACACTTCAATGTCGGTAAGGTAAAGTGCCTTTTGACCAAGTTTCAAAAGAATTGCTTCATCCACTAGAATGTGAATCACACGATATATTCCCTTCCCCATTGGAAAGCACACTCCTTCACAATTTTGTGCACCAACTACATGTGAATCAACCCTAGAAACAACTCGTGAAGAGCAATTTTATGATCATCGTGACTCAAACGAGGATCATACTTGTTCCTGTCACGCCAATCTTGACTGGAGTCAAACTTTTCTTTTTCTTTCCAATCTTGACCAGCTCTCTAACCAATCAGACAGGTTGCATGCATAGGTTTAGAATGTCCAATAGTAGATTGATGAATAGAAAAAATGACTACGACACTCAATTCATCCCTCAATTTTTCCTCTTTTGTGTATCCTTCTCCTTCTAATTGAGAACTCAGTCCAGGAACTTTTTTTTCTCGGTTCTGCCTATCTATACTCGGAGAAGGATAAAAAATTACCTCATTTGGCCGTCCATGATTGGAAATGATCTACTCCTCGTTCCTTTCTTGTCCAGTCTTGTGAGTTTTCAAACTCACTGCTTCATCTTCCACTTGCCTCAACTACCCCGACCAAGTCTGTCGTGCTAATAATCCACCAAAGGCATTCGTTTGTTCCTGCATCATCACCTATATCTCACGTTGTTGACGAAAGAGCTCCATCTGTCCCCTAACAAGAATTTTGACGATTGACTACACTTCTACAACCTTTCGTCTTGTTGTAATGATTTTGCCGCCTGCACCTGTATTATCTACTCCAAGCCAAGACTCTATCGAGAATACTCGCGACGCCATTCTGATCGGCATTCAATAGTGGCGATGTGTTCTCTCACACAATCGGCAACTCTAAATGAAAGCACTAATTGATAAAACCTTAGGTACTAGTGTGAGAAAAAATAAAAGAATCCAAGAGAGAATTGCAGAATAAGGCTTGAAAATCCATCGTAAACTATGTAAAGTAGTAGTAGCAAAGAACATTCCAGAACAAGAGTTAAACAAGAAGAATAAGAAGAATAAGAAGAATAAACCCCCTGGGAGATGCTCCCTGAGGCTAAGGACGAATCCTCCTAACAGTAAGGTTGGACCCAAAATGTTTGAATCCTCTTCCCCCGCTAGCTCGAAAATGTATTTAACAATCCCCTAACAATCCCCAACTTACCACCAAACAACCCCAACTTACCACCTAACTCAACCAAACAATCTAATGTAAGATACATCACTACCTCTGGCAGTTACTTAACATTCCCTTACCCCCCTCCCTTACGTTGCCCACATACCTATCAGTTTGAGACTTGATGCGTCTTTCCATTAGAATTCGGAGGGTGATGGGTCACATAGTTGGCCACATAGGTCATTTTTTTAGTATTTTGATTATTTGTTTTATATCGGTCATCATGCCATATTTTATCATTTTGATGAAAATAACAATTTATTCCTTAGGTTGTATTGATGCATGTGTGGATGTATGCATTGCATGTAGCTTATAGACTGTTTAAATTTAATGTCAAATATAAGTACACCTAAGAATAATTGAGGGAAATGTTTATTTGTTGACATATTTTTGGTTGTATCCGATTTACGAATATTTCATACTGATTCCTCAGTGAAATTCCAGGATTGAGAGTTAGGCTCCTTTGAGGGAAAATCATTCCCCTACGGAATGAGTCAACCCTCACAACTTGTCAGCAACATCTGGTGATTTGGGAGAACGCACCGGAGATCATGTGATGCTCTGGCTCGAGTATCGAGAGTCGGATATCCTGGTTGGGGCAAATCATATACTTAGACCCAATTTAATGTGAGACTCCAGCGTATACAAAACCTAAACATTCCACATAACATCATTGAGTTGAAACCTAAAAGAGCAACAAAAAAAGTGCCGAATAAACCATTTTTTGAAGACTCGAGAAATGCAACACAATAATTTGAGATAATTGCCTCTCAGAGGAAGAATTGGTCTAAATGTTAACACAGTGTTAGGGATTTCCAAACAAATAGCTACTACGCATTTATCAATCATAAAAGAAATCCTTCATAGAAAATTATAAGGAAAATTAAGAAAATCCGTCATTGAAAAATATTTGGAAAACTGAAATAGCGGTCTGCTTCACAATTTTTATCAAAAAAACCCAGTTTAAAATTTCAAAGCCTTGGGAAATATCAAATATTTCTCAAAAATCTTCATTGTTATTCCTAATACAAAATAAGAACCAAGTGAAACTCACCCATGAGAGTGGGTCATAAATGTCACATTATAATGAATTATAAGGGGTAGCGGTAATGTCACATGTGCAGGTTGTGGATGAGTACCAGCTAAATAATGGAAAGCATAGAACCTAAACATAGATGGACACTTGCCTAAACTAATAAACAAATGAAAAGCATTTGGACGAGCTATATGTTCCAAATTTGTATGATTGGTCAAAAAATCGTTTCTAAAAGAGATATTCATATCCATTAGTTCAAGGCCAAGAAGAGGCAAATTAACAAAAAAATTGTACAGTCTTCAAGCTACGTTTGCAAGTTTTTTATGAGACATAATTGACTGATCATTGATGGAATGGAATGGAATGAATTGGAATGAAATGACAAGTCATATACCATTTTATCATTTGATAGCGCTCTATTCCATCATTGACCCCATAATTTGGAGAGAGAATGATTTTAGAGACTTTGGATGGAGTGGGATGGCTTGGAATGTCATGCCTGGCCATTTCATTCCACTCATCTCAGCCCCTCCATGTCATTCGTTAAATTATACTCCCTACTAAAGAAAACACTCAAACATTCCCTCAAGCACCAGCAGAAGAAAAGATACGCACTTATTTGCACTGAATAAGTGATCCACGACAAAGTGAAAGTATCATTAGCTTGACTTGATTGGGGTTTGCATTTTTTTTGGATTTGCCACTCCAAAAAATGCCTCTCTGGATTTAGAAAGGTGGCAGGTCGCCACGTTCTTTGAACTCAATTTTCTCACCCAGCATAGCCACCTTCTTTCTAATAGTTTTGGTGATACATTTTGCTTGCTAACCAAAAAAACTAGCAGATCGAAACTGGTATGACATACTGAGTCAGGGATCACTCGTATATGCAACACAGGTACCAAATTGAACCAATGCACACAAATTGTTTCCTACAGATGGAAAACTGACGTGGAAATAGAGAAATAAGGAAACAACTGACCACCCAGAGAGGCAGAGGAGGCAATAATCCAGTAACAATCAACCAAACCAAGCCATACCCAACAAGATTCTGCACTGCACCAATGAAGAGAACACCCCAAATGGGCAGAACTTCGCACAGCCATCCAGCTATGAACCCTATACTGTCGCCAAGGTCCTTGGCCACACCGAGCATAGCCACCTGCCGCTGATTATAACCCATGTAGCTCTTTATATACGGCGATATGCTCCCAAACATGTACCCGATCCCAGCGGAAGACTGAACCCACATTGAAGCCACGAACACCAGCCATCTGCTGTTGAAGAAACTGTGAAATTTTTCCTTAATTTCAACGGCCATTTCTCAACAAAACAATATCGCACCCTTCCTCCACCTGTATAATAGTAGCTGGGCGATCGGGGGCGATGATTGTGCATGTAGATGGGAAAGGAGCTCCTGGGATGACGAAATATACCCGACAAAACGGTTCGTATGGGCTCGGTAGGATTGGGCAGGGAAGCTCTACAATTTGGATTGGAAGAAAGAGACAGCCATGACCTGGACGACCAGGTGACGCGATGCCAGCGTTTCTTTCCCGAATATGAATATCCCTCCTGTCATGCGAAAAAAATCGTGTTAAGCTCACGGCACTGCCAACCAGGAAAAAGGTAAAATTGGCGGCCGATCCCTTTTCACGTTAAAATGAGTTTTAAAAATCAAATTAAATAATTTATGTTCTGAAATCCCCGATTTAAACCATGAATTATTTTAAAACCCGAAATATATAACCAATCATAGGTGAAGCTTAACATCAAATATTTGTATGGCGACGACTAACAAAAATATCGATACACATAATTATACAATAAAAGTAGAGACAGTATATGGGAGTCCAAAAATCGTCACAATTTTATTAACATATCACCATATATATATAGTACATGGGATCGATCCAACGATTGAGATTAATACCTATAATATTTAATCCAACGACATCCAACGGCTGGAATTCCAAAGATTGGGAAAACATTGAAGGTTGAGTCATGTGAAGAGTTGTATTGGAAACCGAGAAGTCATTATCACCCTTATAACATCCACGCATTCATATTTCACAACACTCTCTTGGATGTTAAAATTTCATGAGGTCGTATATAATATTCGCTTAAAAAACTCTATAGGAAAAATAAATGAAATCAAAGTAATTGGATTTCATCTCATGTTCCATTATTAAAAACCTTATTAGGGAAATCCAATGGAAAAAAAAACCTAATGAAGGGAAAAAGAATACAACGTTCCCAGCTCTCATCGATTATATCAATTAATTGTGTTTTCAAGATATCGATCAATATTATTATTTTATTATGCCTTCGAGACATGGGAGGAATACCATGGGTAATGATGAATCGTCTTATCGAAATTTACGACTCATTATGAAGTCCAACACTTATCATTAATTACAAATATCCACAACAATTTATAACTTTTTTGGATATCCATTATGATATATGATTGTCTCATAAAAAACATGAGGAAAAACTCTTTGGAGGAAAACTCTTGATTAGGGAAAAAGAGTATAATAACATCAAGTCCCCGTAGTGTTGCCTCGTTAAAGACCTTATCAAGAAAACTCAATAGGAAAATTTTGACTAAGGAAAAAAAGTACAACAGTTACATCCCCCACTCGTGATGGCAATCACTACATCATTTAACTCATATAATGTTCGTGATAAATTCACAACCAAAACATTCGGTTTTAAATTTTGGAATAATTTATACCATTTAGATTTCAATGAACAGAGAAGAACATTATCTTGCATCGTGATATGATTTATTATTATTTGCAATGTATATATGCACATGTACATACATATCCTCCACGGATAAATAAAACGTGCATTTATATTTAATCATCATGGGATAAGTAAGTTGTTCATTATAACATCTCGAATTTTCTGTGTATTATTTTTGGATATTGTATGAATTATTTTCGAGACCAGGCGCTGAGTCGGCGTGCGATTCTGAGATCCGTGTACCCAAAATAAATATTTGAAATATATTAAATATACTAAATAGCACACGCACACAGTTTTCCTGAAAAAAATGGAATAACTCCTAAACGAAATCCCAGATCAGAAATCCAAGGGCACTGTTGGATTCAGAATGCAGGTTTTACCCTAAGCACGACTTAACCTTAGTCGGCGCAGGTCGTTTGTGAAAAAGTTGCCACAGACGTAAAATGAATAAAATAATTTAATTAAATTATTTTATTTGTTTTGTTGATGCAACAACCTAGATTTCCTCTTTAAATACGCGTTTATGGTAAATTTGCAGGGTTAGTCGCATAGCCCTGTGAATTGACGAGAGTCATTGGAGCCGTTGAAGGAGATCTCGTTGGCAGACGACGACCCGATCAAAGATCGACGATTGGTGCAGGATAAAATCAAAGGATCTAGCCAACGAACGTGACACAACTTTGTTCTTCATCAATGATCAATCCGAATCGAAGTAAGGCAGATGTTTTGATTTGATTTCTTCTTCGTTCTTGATTCCTACAACGAACACGAATCAATCGACCAACAGACTGATCTATGGACCGTGCACATTGCGGGATGAGTTTACTTGCAGGGTGATTTTGGAAGAATTGATTTGGATTATTTATTTCTTCGTTGTTATTCTCACGACAACGATTCAAGATCGACACAAAACATTGATTGAGGTATGTTCATCTCGTTTGTTCTTGTGCTTTCCTCTCCCGGTTCTTCGTTCAACGTGGGCGTTCTTCGTTTGACCCACGGTTCAACATATCCTGATCAATCAATCACTGCACACTTGTTTCTTGGCACAACGATCAGATATCATAGGTTTGGGATCAACACAACACGACGGTGGTGCAACGACGGAAGCAGCGACGAATCGGACGATGGTGGATACTTGATTTCGCGTTCTTCGGCGCACAACGAAGAACAATGCTTAGATCCATTTTCCAAGAAGATTTGATGAAGGAACACGTTGTTCAATGATGACAAGGCTCAAATGAGACGAGATCTTTGATTTCCCGGCAAGGCGGTCGACAGATCAGAGGCTAGAGGACCGACTGAGACGCTTGGAGGAAGAATATGGATTTCTGGAAAAATCCATGTTACACGATGTGTGATCCGAATCTACACACTGTGTGGGCCCCCTAGTTGTGGCGCTAGGGTTCCGACTGAAATTAAGGATGTAACGAACCAACCCAGAATACCATCTAAACTGGTATCTGAGCCGATTTGCCACTAACTCGAAGAGCGTTCCCGATCGCCACGGGCTGACGATAAGCACGTGGACATCTACAAATAACCGTTGGGAATGATTTTTCCCTCAAAAGACAACAACAACAAAATACAATGCGGAAACATCATCAGATATATATAACAACCAATGCACACATATCAATGTACAAAGAGACACTGAGGAAACTGGAAGCAGAACATAACAACCAAAACCCGTCTCCTGGTGGTACATGACCACCCACCGTGTCCCAAGTCACCCGTCGTTGGTCACCCAAACTTAAAAACATAGAGGAATGCAAGAGCACGAACACCTGATATAAAATAATAAAGGGCTGCAAACACCAAAAGGTATAAGCAGAGTGTGAGCTAAAGCGCCTGGTAGGATTCCACCAAAGATTCTATGCAATTACTTCAAAAGGTAATTCAAATATGCTATGAGAGGAGTACAATAATGAGAGTTTGAGGATTAGTTTAAAAATAAAGTTGTAATCATTTAAAAAACAATTATCAAACTTAACCTGTAAAACATGCCATTTCACAATTTAAAAACTAAACATTTTCTTGAAAAGCTTTGAAAACCATTTCACAAGCTAAAGTTAGATAATCAAGAAAAGATGAGAATATGTATCTGATATATAAAGATGAACAAGAATCAATACAATAGAGTCAAGGTGCATGATAACAATAAATGAAGTAAGCAAGACAACTATGGCGCCAAATGGTGACAACCAATGCTGTCATCAATCGAGATCAAGTATATGGATGTCATGGGTACAACCTAGGTACGATAATGAGTCCACCTCAGAATAGCTAATCAAATTACAACATGACCAATTTTTGGGCTTACATCTAGTCTCACGGGTCTAAAGCAAACCAGTTGCACGCACACCCACTTTCCCAACTGCAAGTCCATAGCCTGAACCTTTCACGTTCTCTATGGATCCACTAGAAGGGTGTAAGTCTGCTAGTGAGCATATATCTTGGTCATCCCATCCAACTATCCAGGTTCCCATGACTAGCAAAAGAAGGAGAGTGAGGTAATCAAGTTATGAGGATCACACAAAGACCCTTATTTAACATGGTAAATTTCCCTAATAACACATCTCACTCTCACCCCCAATTTCCAAAAAGTAAATAATCCCTTTCTCAACACCCAACAATGGGAAGTACAAGAATCAAGAAAGTTACATAAAGGGATTATTACAAGAGATAATCATTATAAAGTGCCAACCGGGCAGTCAATAATCATCAATTCAATTCAAATCCTTTTAAATAATTCAACATTCAGAAAGGGTAACCATACCCGCTCCTTTTCACAAATCATCATTTTAATACCAAACAGGCCTTTAAAACAATCATTTATTTCAAAGCACCCCTAAATACTTTAAAGGAAGAATTACAATTTTAAAAGGTTTGAATACATTTCAAAACACGGGTTTACACCCTCTTTCCATGTGAATAAATCATTTATTTAAAATAACCCAAGAGAACCCATTTTAAAAAAAATGTAAAATCAATCAAATAGGGTTCTTGTTCATTTAATAAATTCAAGCATTTGAAACTATTTAGAAAACATAAAATAGTTAATTTCATTTAATTCAAACCATAAAAGTTCATTTAATAAATCAAAACCCAGGCCAAAGCCCTCAATTTCACCAAAATACCCTTTGAAAGCTCTTTGAAAATAAATCCAAACAAACATGGCATTTAAACAATTCATAAAAAAGGTGATAGATATCAAGATCGTAGCCATTCAATTAATACCATGTTGAATTCAAAGGGAAATTGATCAAAGAAGCATTTATGAGGAATTAAATGGATGAATTTCATAGAACACGGGTTAAAAATCAAGAAAACATGTATCTATAAATTTATCTAGCAACAATGAATTTCAAAATGTAGGAAAATCAAAGAAACACCTACTTGGAAATTAAGGAATCCAATAACAACAAATCCGAGATGTGTCGCCTTCGATAACGTTCACTGGATCTAAAAAGATAGATCTTGAAAAAAGAGAGAGGAGATCCTAGATCTACAATTCCACATCAATCAATCAAGATCCAAAAAAATGAATGGCTTTCATAACCTTTAGAAAGAAGAAATAAAGAGAATAAGGGATATCCAAGAAAAGAAGAGAAGAACTCACCAAAAGAGAAGATCTCCGCTTTGATTGGCACTTCAATCTGCCAAGAGATGAGGTTTGGGGATCCAAAATGCCTCTGGAGGGCTCCCAAAAGACTGAGGATTGGATTATGATCGAGTGTGAGGAGTTTAGGGTTTATTAGAGGGGTTTCAGGTATTTAATTGCAATTTTCGGAACTTTAATTACCATTTGCACGGTTTCCTAGGCCAAGTCGCTCATTTAGTATCGACCATGCGCCTTAACCGTGCAATGTTGCAAACTTAGGTTGCACACTTAGTTTAACCATGCATAAACCATGCGATCAGGCTTCACACTTAGTTTAACCATGCACAAAACCATGAACAAACCATGAAACCCAGGTTGCATGCTTTGTTTAACCATGCACAAACCATGAAAAGGCCTAAAAACCTTCAAAAAAGTTCCGGTAAAATACTAAAAAAACCCTCAAAGAGATCCAAACATTGGGTATTCAAATCAATGGGTTAAAACACATAAAAAAGGAATGGGATGTTATAACCTCCCCACCATAGGTTTTTCTGTCCCCAAAAAGCATCCAGTCCAAAAGATAGAATACAATGACACAAGAAGAAATCCATCACTCATCTTGCGAGGTAGAAGGTCTGTGGTCCAGAAGAGAGACTCACCCAAAAGTTAATAACACACACAACTCCAAGATCAAAACACCAAGATCAACACAAGTCTCCAAACTAAATAAATACCAGAGACCTAACATAGGCCTCCCCACCATTTAAGGATTCATGAAAATAGTGAAACATAAGAAAAAACACATCCCAAAGACCCAAAGAAGATACTTTAACCACTCACCAATGAGAAACATCTAAGATCAAGCATCCAAAAGCAAGGTAAAGAACTGAAAAGGATTTCTACCCCGAGTAAGTATTTAATGGTAACATAAGATTCATTTTTTCGAAAACAAGCCTCATACCTTGATGAGATCATCAAAACAAAAGCCAATACTACCGGGTGCCTGGTCTATCAAAAATACACATCATCTTAGTTACCTAAGTACATTCCCATGGTCTATCCAAGTCCAACTAGAAAAATCTCACACATATCCAGGTCAGTGCACAACAGAGCACTACACTCTCATAAGTGAGATCATCCAATATATCAAAATTTAGCTCTAAACATAAAGTCAAAACAAGAAGACATTAAGGGAAAAAATCAATATATCAAGGAAAAGAAACCATTATTACATCAACAATTAAAAAAATATCCAAACCAAGTTCCACAAGATACCATCACAAAGATCCCAAAATAAATGTTTTCCAAAAACAGACAATCCAAAAGAAGGAAAACTCAAACAGTTTCCACTATGACGTCAGAAATAAGAAGCTGGAAACCAGAAGATCCTTTACTGTGTGAAAAGATTAACTCTGAGGCCTATGGATAGAGCCCTATTATCATGAAACATATGCCACCCTATAGTCAGGAGCTGATATTCCCAACCAATTTTTCCCTTTTCAGTTGCCCAACTTACAGAACCTTATAAAGTGACCTAAGTGGCCACACCATTTACAAACTCTAGAAGATTTCGAACACAACTTCTTAGAATGACTAGGTTCTCCACACTAGAAACACACGAAAATCTTATTCTTTTCTCGAGGAGACTATACTTATTTAATCGGGAATTTGGAATTTAGTCATTCATGTTGTTTTGCTAGCTCCACTTCAGTTAAAAAGTCCCTTTCAAGCATCTCAGGATAAGAGATCAACCATTCGTGAAGACCTTTTCTAAAAGAGAAAGCCTTACTGAATTCATTACCAACAAGTCCAAGTATGAAACATACCAAACATGAGAACACATTGGCATATTTCACAATTGATATATCATCTCGATTGAAACTCAAGAACTTAAAAACTTTCTCCTTCACTTCCTCATGATACTGGAACTAAATGAAGACTGACTTGAAGAATTACCAAGAAATTATTTCATGCAGACAAGGGGGAATCACAAATTACCACCACTTCTGACTAGGTCCCTCAAATAAAGAGTTGATAGACTTAACCTTTAAATATTTAGGAGTCTTAAGAGAATCAAAGATCCCATAAACTTCTTCAAACCACTACACTGACTCAATAGAACCTTATTCTCCTTTATAAGAAGGTGGATGAAAATCTAGGAATTCAAGGATGGTGTTAAAAGGTTGGAAAGTCTCTAGATCCACCAATCAATACGGAGTCTGGGTAGAGTCATTGACAATGGATTCTACTTCTGAAAAACATGAAGAAATACCCTGTGAAACAGACTATTAGATCAACATTCTATCTTTATTAAAAGGAATTTCTGGGAGACATTTCTAAACATCATAAAACATAAACATATCAATTTAAGCATAAAATAAAATTCAAACATAGCACAAATGTTTAAAAAAATGCACAACCCACATTAATCAAAACATCACTGATTTCATAACATAAAAGATTTCACCATTTATAAATCATTACTCCTTCCTTTAAAAATGATAAATTTTGTTATAAATCAATTATAGTTTCAAAAAACCTTTACTAGAAGTTTTAAATTATTCCATGGTTTCAAAAGCATCAACCCCTTTTTTCCAATTAAAAAAACCATTTACACTTAAATCCATTAAAAATGAAAATTTATTCTTAAAACATTATTTTACCACATCACATAATAGTTTTTGATAATTAGTTTTCCAAACCAAACATTTCATAAAACTCACTTTTTGGTAATTGAAAACATTTATCAAAGAAAATACCAATTTTTTTTAATACACAATATAGTTTTCACAAGGTATTTAAAATTATTAATAAGGGATTAAATTTGAAACAACCAAACGAGAGCATGAAACAACCCACATACATAACCCGTATAACCAACCTCACATAAGTGAAGTCACTTGTAAGAAAATGGATAAAGTTTCAAGTTTAGAACCAAGTTATAACTATAAGAGTCTTGTTCGTATAGGCTGGTAAACCACACATCGACCTCATAACTATTCATGAATGGTTCTCCAAACCAACCACACCGATTCCTCACAGTTTACCAAATCGTGAAAACATGGTTCCATTGTGGTCATACTTCCATTATGGTTCAAAAACTTATAAGAGATTACCCAAATCAAATATAGTCTCATTGGGAATATAAATATAATTTATCATCATAAAACCAATAACTCAAAAGAAATACTCAAGTCCCAACATCCCTGGTAACTCAAGTCTCTCCATGAAAGGGGTGGTGATCAAGCACCCGCTCACGAACTACCTCTTGATTCCCGACAAATTCTTAATCTCCTTTATACCACGACTCACCCCAAATAACACAAGGATTTAAAATTCAAATATTTACCTTTAAGGAAAGACCCACTCTGATACTATCTATGATGAACCAGCCCGAAATACCATCTAAAAAAAACCCGAGCTGATTCACCACTAACCTGAAGAGCATTCCCGATCTCCACAGGCTGGTGACAGGCACCCATGAATCAACAAATAACTACTGGGAATGATTTTTCCCTCAAAATACAACAATAAAAAAGTACAATGCTGAAACATAATCAGATATATATGTATATAACAATCAATACATACATATCAATGTACAAAGAGACACTAAGGAAATTGAAAACAAAACATAACAACCAAAACCCACCTCTTGGTGGTCCACGACCACCCACCATGTACCAATTCACCCACCCTTGGTCACCCTAACTTGAAACCATAGAAGAAGGTGAGAGCATGGACACCTGATATAAGACAATAAAGGGTTGTGAGCACCAAAAGGTACAAGTAGGGTGTGAGCTAAAGATACCAGTAGGATTTTACCAAAGATTCTATGCAGTTACTTAATAAGGAAATTAAAATATGTTAATAGAGGAGTACAATAATGAGAGTTTGAGGATTAGTTTACAAATAAAGTTTTAATAATTTAAAAATCATTTATCAAACTTAACCTGTAAAACATTCCATTTCACCATTTAAAAACTAAACATTTTCTTGAAAAGATTTGAAAACCATTTCACAATCTAAAGTAAGATAATCAAGAAAAGATGAGAATATGCACTTGATATGTAAATATGAACAATAATAAATACAATAGATTTAGGGTGCATAATAATAATAAATAAAGTAAATAAGGCAACTCAATGCCAAATGGTGACAACCAAGGCTATCATGTATCAAGATAAAGTTTATGGATGTCTTGGGTACAACCTAGGTATGATAGTGAGTCCACCTCAGAATAGCTAATCAAATTACAACATGTCTAATTACCGAGCTTACATCTAGTCTCACAGGTCTAAATCAAACCAGTTTCACGCACACCCGCTTCCTGGCTGCAAGTTCATAGCATGAACCTTTCACGTTCTCTATGGATCCACTATAAGGGTGTGAGTCTACTAGTGAAGAATATATCTAGGCCATCCTATCTAACTATACAGGTTTCCATGACTAGTCAAAATAAGTTGAGTGAGGTAATCGAGTTACAAGGATCACATGTGGATCCTTATCCAACATAAGAAATGTCCTTAATAACACATCTCACTCTCACCCCTAATTCCCTCAAAGTAAATAATACATTTTTCAACACCCAAAAATGGGAAGTACAAGAATCAATAAAGTTACATAAATGGGTTATTACAAGAGAGGATCATCATAGATTTCCAACTAAGCCATCAATAATCATCAATTCAACTCAAATCCTTTTAAATAATTCAACATTAAAAAAGGAAAACCATAACCACTCCTTTTCCCAAATAATTATTTTAATTCCAAATAGTCCTTTAAAACAATCATTTATTTCAAATCATCCCTAAAGCATTTAAAGTAAGAATTACAATTTTAAAAGGATTGAATACATTTCAAAACATGGGTTTACACCCTCTTTTCTTGTGAATAAATCATTTATTTAAAATAACCTAAGAGAACCCATTTCAAAAAAAAGGTAAAATCAATCAAAGAGGGTTCTTGATCATTTAATAAATTCAAGCATTTGAAACTATTTAGAAAACATCAAATAGTTCAATTCATTTAATTCAAATCATGAAAGTTCATTTTATAAATTAAAACCTAGGCCAACGCCCTCAATTTCACCAAAATACAATTTAAAATATCTTTGAAAGTAAATCCAAACAAACATGGAATTTAAATATTTCATAAAAAGGTGACAAATATCAAGATCATAGCAATTCAATTAATGCCATGTTGAATTCAAAGGGAAATTGGTCAAAAGAAGCATTTATGAAGAATTAAATGGATGAATTTCACAGAACATGTGTTAGAAATCAAGAAAACATGTATCTATGAATTTATCTAGTAATAATGAATTTTAAAATGAATTAAAAGCAAAGAAACACTTACTTGAAAATTAAGTAATCCAAAAACAACAAATATGAGATGTGCCGCCTTCAATATCGGTCACTGGATCTAAGAAGATAGATATTTAAAGAAGAGAGAGGGGGTCCTAGATCGAAAATTCCACATCTATCAATCAATATCCAACAAAACATAATGATTTCACAACCTTTAGGAAGAAGAAATTAGGATAATAAGGGAGATCCAAGAAAAGAAGAGAATAACTCACTGAAAGAGAAGATCTTCGCTTCAATTGGCACTTCGATCCACCATGATATGAGGTTTGGGAAGCCAAAATGCCTTTAGAGGGATCCCAAAAGCCTAAGGATAAGATTATGATTGAGTGGGAGAAGTTTAGGGTTGATTAGGGGGTTTTAGGTATTTAATTACAATTTTAGGAATTTTAATTACCATTCTCACAATTTCTTGGGCCAAGTCGCACAATTAGTACTAACTATGCACCTTAATCGTGCAATGTTGCACACTTAGGCTACACACTAAGTTTAATAATGCACAAACCATGTGATCATCATGCAATAGGTTGACCACATAGTTTAACCATGCACAAACCATGCACAACCCATGCAACCCAGGTTGCAAACTTTGTTTAACCATGCACAAACCATGAGAAAACCATGAAAAGGCCTAGAAACCTTAAAAAAGGTCTGATAAAATACCAAAAACAACCCAAAAAGAGATCCAAACATTGGGTACTCAAATAAATGGGTAAAAACACATAAAAAAGTAATGGAACGTTGTAATCTCCCCACCATAGGACTTTATGTCCCCATAAAGCATCCAGTATGAAAGATAGAACACGATGACATAAGAAGAAATCTATCACTCATCTTGTGAGGTAGAAGGTCTGTGGTTTAGAATAAAGACTCACCCAAAAGTTAAAAACACACACAACTCCAAGATCAAGACACCAAGATAAAAACAAGTATCCAAACCAAATAAATACTAGAGACCTAACATAGGTCTCCCCACCATTTAAGGATTCATGAAAATAGTGAAACATAATAAAAACACATCCCAAAGACCCAAAAAAGATACTTCAACCACTCACTAAGGAGAAACATCTAAGATCAAGCATACAAAAGCAATTTGATCCTCTATATAGTAGGCCATATCAGTATAGTGCGACATTACATCTATATCACTGGATTGTGTTCCCCTCTAGAGGTCAAGTCTTAGATAGAGTTGTGGTGTCCCTCCATGAGACTAGAGTACGATCCTCTATTATCCTTTATTACCTAGTTGGAGTTTGTGGAATCAGTATAACCTCCCTGAGTAGGAATTTGATCCTCTATCTAGCAGGCCATATTGGTAGGGTTTTTGGAATCATTGGTATATGATCCCCTACATAGCGGGTTGATCCATATTGAGTTCATGGTGTCCACCATCAGTTCTGAGCGTGCCCCCTATTTGTGTATTAGGGTCTTCTTAGACCAGTGAGCTTTTTTGGGTAGGGCCTAATGAGTTAGAACTATTTTTCGAGTGACTCTGATGATATCATGGCTCGTGGAGTGGGTTCTCCTAGAATGAGTGTTTCTTTGAGAAGAATCATGTGGCTGGTAGTTAGTTATGATCACCTAATGGCATGGTGTCTTTTCTGAGTATATATGGATGTTTTTGTTATACATTGATTGTTATATCTTTTATTGATGTTTCTACACTTGATGTTTCATGTTTAGTGTTTTTAGGGTGTCCTACTGAGTATTGTTATACTCACCCTTACATGGGCTTTTCCCGCACATGTCGTGTCTTATGCAAACGAATGCCCATTTGACGGTGTCCTAGGAGGACATGGAGCAGGTGGATCATAGATGGATCTATTAGACCAAGGTGTTTTACCAGGACTTTGATTTTGACTTTTAGTCCTTAACCTTATAGAAGGTTGAACTCTTTACATTTTTTGGTTAGGCATGTATTTGACCCCTTTTTTCCATTTCAGTACTTTTAATATCGTACTATGTTGTGGGATCTTAGATGTATGCATGCATTGTTTCAGTTGTTTTAAATTTTAGCATTGTGTGGAATTGGAGATGTGTTCTTGTGTACATATACTTTAGGCTAATGCCTCCCATTTGCGGGATATGCCTACTCGATGTTGGTCACCAGCCCTTGGCCTATTGGAGGTGGGCTTAGGGTAGTCATGGGTCGGACCTCGATAGGTCGGGTCATGACAGAGTAGTATCAGAGTGCAAGTTATACCTTAGGACTAGAGTCATTGAATTTGGTTTAGGGAAACAATGATTAGTGTTTTGAGTTTATCTTTCAGGACAGAGACTCCAGTGTTGGGGTGGCGATCGACGTATCCATACACCAAGACTCTAATCACCCACCTTTCGACACAATATATATAAACATTGGCTGACAAGATTTTTTTAGTACATACATCATATAAGAATGGTTGTGTTTTACATGTCCTTATTGAGTCATCTCCTTGGATATACTCTTTTGACTATGGTACATCTTGTTTTATTTCAGGATGCCTCCATACAAACAGCCAACCAGGATTCCACTGTGTGATCATGAGGATGATCTGCCTAGTGACAAGACATCAGTATAGGGGTCTGTACTGGAGATAGCACCTACAGGTGGTTTACCAAATATACCACCACCCATTGAACCACAACTAGTGCTAGAAGTACCAACTAATGATTCACATAGGTTGTGTGCATTGCATGAGTTCCAAAGACAACGGCCTCCTAGGTTTCGGGGTGATCTAGACCCCCAGGTGGTTGAAGACTAGCTAGAGGTAGTCACTTGTGTTTTCCACCTTATGAGGATGATTATCGACTAGATGGAAGTCCTCACCCCCGAATGTCCCGAAGACCTTCATTTTTATTGATTTTTTATAACCCCCTTTCAAGGGATGAATGGGAACCCTTACAAGGCCCGTAGGCTCAGAGATTACATGGCCCAAGGATTAAGAGATTACATGACCCAAATGTATTAGGGAATTCAACCAGAATATCTACAAGGAACTGCCCCTCCCCAGCATCTGCATCATGATAGTAGCTCTCTACCTTTGCATGGCCATCTGGCTAGGATTCCTGTGCAAGCACAGGCTAGTCCTAATGGCATATCCATACCCTCTCATTCTGACAAATCCATTTGGATCTGCTCTGGTGAGTGCACCTACTCTGAATCCTCTTCTGGGGATGCTCCTTTTTTATAGTGTGTCTGGGGCAACTACATGTGTCCCAAAGGCCTTGAGGTGGTCCGAAGGCCTTAAAGGTGGCCCGAAATCCCTACTGACCCGAAGGTTTGGGTGGCCCAAAAGCCTTAAGGACTCCAAGCCCAAATTGATGGCTCAAGGTGAATAGTTCTAGCTGCTACAGTACCAAATAGTACCTACTATAATGCCTGCTACAGTACCCACATAGTGTACATTTCTACTACAGTAGCCGCACAATGTATAGTTCTACTACAGTACTGCTACAATATCTTCTATAGTACCCCCGGAAAATATGCCTCTACCTGGTTTTGAACCTGGGTCTTGTGGATGCACTTAAGGATACCTCACCAACTGGGCTGAGGCTCATGTGCATATGGAAGTCCTCACATTGACTCTTCTTCAGGGTTATATTGGGTGATGGTGGAGCTTGGTGACTCAATCACACGACGCGATGACTCTCTCCTAGACAAACTTTGAGCGTCTCTTCACAGAGGAGTTCTATTCAGCCACATTGTGATCAGTACACATATAGAAGCTTATACATCTGTAGTAGGGTATTTTGACCATGACAAAGTACTCAATGAGGTTTATAGATCTCCCATGTTACTCCTTGGATATGGTGTGAGACCAATTCTTTAGAGCTTAGACCTTAGGATGATATTCTACCGGGACATCAAGGCTTCAGTGGTATCTCGTTATATTCCCACCTATACTAGATTTATTGAGTGATACTTATTGGTGGAGATATTTTTAGTAGAGAAGAAACTGGTAGTGAGAGCTAGCAGTGGGCACCCAGTAGCTGATACCTTGAAAAAAGGTAGCCGATAATAGTTACAGGGTTCCAAGAGTGTCAGATGCTTCAAGAGGCAATCATGAGACTCAGTGCCAGTAGTGCAGGGATCTTAGGGGTGTCTCAAATCAGCTGAGGGATAGGTGGTATTTCTACTACGATGGCCAGGGACATCTGGCTCAAGATTGTTTGACTCATCATACAACTGATCATGATACGGTCAAGAGACCGCTGATATAGAGACAAAGGCGGGAGTAGGGTGGTCTGCAGGGAAGAGTACGTGGAAGAGGGGCTGATAGGGCAAAATGATATGGTCTAAGGTTCGACCTATTACCACCACCACTCTTAGGTGGTCCACGCCAAGCTTAGGGAGTTAGTGGGCAAGGATGAGGTCACCTGCAGGTTATGAAGGCCTATGACCCCAAGGCTCCAGGGATGATACAAGGTATGATCTATGTATTTTATAATTTATCTATAGTATTGATAGACACAAGTGTTATCCATTCCTTCCTTTATACTTATTTGGTTCGAGACTTAGAGATTTAAGTTGAGCCTTTGACTCGACCCTTGTGGTTAGAAATTCTGACAGGCGGTGACTCAAAAATTGTGCACTTGTGCCAATAGTGTAATTTGATGCTTAGAGGCAAGAGTTTTATTTGGTATCTCTTTATTACAATAATGAGGCCTTACAACATCATCTTGGGTATGGACTTACTATCTACAATTTATGCCTAGATTGACTATTTTTGTAAGAGGATGCGGTGTGTCCGCAGCGACGGAACGAGGTTTTCCTTTGTGAGTGAAAATGAGACCTTGGTAGAGTGGGATGATATCAGGAATAAGAGAGTGAATACTATTACTCATCAGTTGGCTATAATGACTCTTGAATCAATGGATTCTTTGGGCTATCAGTTTTTTTGCAGTGGTGGTGGAGTATGAGGACGTCTTTCTTGAGGATGTATCGGGTTTACCTCCCTACCAAGAGGTAGACTTATGCATCTACTTGAATCCTATTATGACACCGATATCTGAACCAACATATCATATGGATCCCATAGAGCTTTGAGAGCTAAGGGTGAATTTGGAGGACTTAAAGGAGAAGGGGTTTGTGAGACCCAACATTTCCCCTTGGGCAGCCTCAGTGTTGTTTGCCAAGAATGTGGATAGGAGCCTGAGGTTATGTGTGAATTACTAGTACTTGAATTAGGTGATCGTAAAGAATAAGTATCCACTACCAAGTATATATGAACTATTTGATTAGTTTAGAGGGGTGCAATGATTCTTGAAGATTTACCTCATGTCAGGCTATCACCAACTGTGAGTACAAGATGAGGATATACCGAAGACGACATTCCAATGCCGCTATAATCACTATGAGTATATGGTGATGTTGTTCGGTGTGACCAATTCTCCAACAGTGTTCATGGGACTCATGAACCAAATTTTTCATCCCTTCTTATATTGATTCATGGTAGTCTTCATTGATGACATCCTAGTGTATTTGGAATCTAAGGAGGAGCATGCGAGACACTTAAGTATGGTCCTGGACACACTTCGAGAGCACCGACTTTATAAGAATCTCTTAAAGTGATAGCTTTGGATTTGATAGGTACACTTTATGGGACACATCATCTCAGAGGTTGGAGTTATAGTGGATCCAACAAAGGTTGAGGCAGTGCTTGCTTGGAAGCCACCTAAGGGTGTTACCGAGGTGTAGAGTTTCCTTGGGTTGGAAAGGCACTACCAGAGGTTTGTACCTGACTTATCTAGAGTTGGATCACCCTTAATAGCTTTGACTCAAAAGGGGTATCCTTTCATGTGGAAAAAAAGGTGCCAACAGTGCTTTCAGGAGCTAAGGCAGAGGTTGATGAGCACTCCCATATTGAGATTTCCAAATGAGGGTGTAGAGTACGCAGTATTATGTGATACATCAGAGACCAGAATTGGCTGTGTGATGATACATTGGTATGAGGTTATTGCCTATGGTTCATGCCAGTTGATACCACATGAGCAGAAGTACGTGACCTGCAATCTTGAGTTAGCGGTAGTAGTTTTCACTTTGAAGATATAATGACACTACCTGATGGGCGAGCAGTTTATCGTTTACTCTGACCACAAGAGTCTCAAGTATATATTCTCTCATAAGGATTTTAACTTGAGATAGAGTCAATGGATAGAGTTCCTATAGGACTATGACTTTGATATTGTATATACTCTTGGGAAGGGGAATGTGGTGGTATATTCTTTCAGCAAGAGATCTTATTCTTAGTTATTGGATGAGGTGTCAGATTAGTTAGCCTTGTTGTAGTTGTCCTTTGTGGACAAGGATAGTGATTCATATATTTATTTGATGGTTATTATCCCACTACTTTTACAGTGTGTTAGGGATACTCAAAATGGAGATACCGACTGTGAGACCTTATGTACTTAGATATCCACTAGACATGCTCCTGATGGATATTCTGAATGTGGGGAGCACGTTATCCTTTTTAGAGGATGGACAGTGGTAACTTTGATGTTGTGGGAGTAGGTGTTATGGGAGTTTCATACACCCACATTAGTGGTACATCTAGGTATGAAAAATATGTACCAGGACCTCCAACGTTAGTTTTGGTGGACATGTATGAAGAAAAGAGTTTCAAATTTTTTCTCTCGATGCCTCACTTATCAGCAAGTGAAGGTAGAGCACCAAGTTCCAGTAGGTTTAGCTCAACCCCTTGAGGTGACAGAGTGTAAGTGGGATGGAATATCCATGGACTTAGTTATGGGATTACGATGTACATCTAGGGGACATGATTCCATATAGGTAATCATAGTCTGACTCACTAAGTTTACCCAATTCCTAGCTATTCAAGAGTAGAGTTCAGTAGAGAGATTGGAATGCCTCTATGTGCGGAAGATAGTATGACTCCATGGAGTTACCTCAATGATCATCTCTGATTGTGATTCTTTCTTCACATCTTGGTTATTAAGGAGATTATAAGAGGCTACCGGGACTTAGTTACACTTGATCATGGTGTTTCAACCATAGTCTGAAGGCTAGATAGAGCAGACCATCTAGGTCTTGGAGGACATATTATGAGCCTGCATGTTGGACTTTGGACATAGTTGGGAGGATAACCTACCCCTGGTGGATTTTTCATACAATAAAAACTATCATTTCACCATGAAACTATTCAAGCCTTTGTACGGGCAACCCTACAGGTCACCACTTTGTTGGAATGATTCAAGAAAGTTGACACCCATGGTCCTGAAGTTGGTATGAGCTACTATAAAGAAGGTGTAGATCATACAAAAGTGGATGAAGACTATATAGAGTCATTATAAGTCTTACGAGGACCGACAATAAAGACCTATGGAGTTTGAGGAAGGATACCATGTGTTCCTGAGAGTCTCACCTTGACGTGGATTGAGAAGATTTCGACAAGTTATCTCCAAGATTCATTAGACCCTTCCAAAAGCACATAGAGTTGGATAAGTGGTATATCAATTAGCTCTACCAATGCAGTTGGACCAGGTACATGACATCTTCCATGTGTCGAGTTGAGGAGGTACGTGCACGACCCATCACACATTATTGACTGGGGTGAGCTGGACATCGAGGATGGAGCTACCTTTGTAGAGTATCTAGTGGAGATAGAGGATCAGTAATAGAGGATCATTCATGGGAAATCTATTCCCCTTGTGTGTATTTGGTGGAAGCACGAGAATCTTCAGGAGAGCACATGGGAGTGTGAAGCTCATATTCATGCTCAGTACCCACATCTCTTTGTATGACCCTTGTTTTGGATTTTCAGAGTGTAAAACCCTAATGTGGGGTGAATGTAATGTATTGTATTTTACATGTATTATCTTTGGATATTATATGGATTATTTTTGAGACAATTCACTGAGACAACGTGCGATTCTGAGGCCTGGTGTGCCCAAAATAAATGTTTGAAATATATTAAATATATTAGATAGCACACGTGCACAACTTTCCTAAAAAATTGGAAAAACTTCTAAATGGAATCTTGAATCAAAAATTTGAGTGTACCATTGGGTTTATAACATAGGTTTTACCCTAGGAATGACTTATCCTTAGTTGGTACGGGTTGTTTGTGGAAAATCCTTCATTGGCATAAAATAAATAAAATAAAATAATTTAATTATTTTATTTATTTTGTTGATTCAATGGAGCAATGACCTATATTTCCTTTTTAAATATATGATTATGGTAAATTTTTAGGGTTATCTACATAACCCTACAAATTGATGAGATCCATTGGAGGAGATCCCATTAGAAGATGATGACCTGATCAGAGATCAACAATCGGTGCAGGACATAATCGAAGGATATCACCAATGGATGTGATGAAACTTCGTTCTTCATCAAAAATAGATTTGAACTGAGGTAGTGTGGTTGTTTTTATTTGATTTATTCCCTGTTCTTGATTACTACGATGAACACAGGTCAATTAACCAATGGATTGATCCACAGATCGTGCGTATTGCAAGATGGGTTTATTTGCGGGGTGATTTTGGGAGAATTGATTTGAATTATTTATTTCATCATTATTATTCTCACAGAAATGAATCAATATTAACACAAACATCGATTGAGGTATGTTCTTCACATTTGTTCATGTGCTTTCCTCCCCCAGTTCTTCGTTCATCATGGGTGTTCTTCATTTGGACTATGGT
This sequence comes from Viscum album, assembly GCA_963277665.1. NCBI lineage: Eukaryota > Viridiplantae > Streptophyta > Magnoliopsida > Santalales > Viscaceae > Viscum > Viscum album. The sequence continues at coordinate 1,814,221,839 of OY728151.1, read as the reverse complement.
TCGGCATATCCTAACCAATCAATCATTGAGCACCCGTTTCTTGGTGAAATGATCCAATATTGTAGATCTGGGATCATCACAACATGATGGTGGTGTGATGAAGGAATATGTAGTGAATCAGACGAAGGTGGATACCTGATTTTGCGTTCTTCGGCGCACAGTGAAGAATGATGCTTAAATCTGTTTTCTGAGAAGATTTGATAATGAAACACGTTGTTGAATGATGGAAAAGATTATATGAGATGATATCTTCAATTTCTTGGAAAATAGGTTTATGGATCAGAGGCTAGAGGATCGTATGAGATGCACGAAGGAAGAATTTGGATTTCTAGAAAAATCCATGCTACATGACATGTAATTCAGATCTACACACTGTGTGGGCCCCCTAGTTCTGGTGCTAGGGTTCCAGCCGAAATTAAGGATCACATGGCATGTGACCCCTATCACATGGAATGTGAACCCCATGTGACTCTTTGTGTACTTCAGAGAGTACAAAAACATGGGGTAAAGTACAAGACTAGATGGCATGTCGTGTACTTATACACGGACACAACTTGGCGTACACGAGCCAGTACACAGACACAAATTTGATACAAGGACATAGACAAGATACACAAACATGATTCTATGTGTCTCTACATGCCATGTAATTATTCTACACACTGTGTATTTGGAGACTACATGCCATGTGAGGATCTTCCACATAGACAGTCAAGGGGATAGATAGACACATCGTATACCCCCTTCAAGAGTGATTTTCGCTCTTTTTTTATTAGTTTGGACTAGTATTGGTCAATTATGTTCCCTTGGTCCCTTTTCTTGAAGGGTACAGTGCGAAATTACATCAATATCACTAGATTATGACCCCCTATAGAGGTTGAGTGTCAGATAGAGTTGTGGTGTCCCTCTATGAGACTGGAGTGCGATCCACTATCATCCTTTGTTCCCTAGTTGGAGTTTATGGAATTAGTGTGACCTAATTGAGTAGGATGTTGATACTATATACATTAGACTGTATCAATAGGGTTTGTGGAATCATTTTCATATGATACCCTATATAGCAGGTTGATCCAGATTGTGTCTTTGGTGTCCCCCCAGTGGTTCTGGGTGTGACCCCCTATCTGTGTATTAGGGTCTTCTTAGACCAGTGAGATTTCTTAGGCGAGGCCTAATGAGAAAGGCCTTTTTGTTGAGTATCTCCAATGATAGCATGGCTTGTGGAGTGGGTTCTCCTAGAATGAACATTTCTTCGAGAAAAATCATGTGACTGGTAGTTGGTTATGATTGCCTGATGGCATGGTGTCTTTTATAAGTATATCTGGGTGTTTCTATTATACATTGATTATTATATCTTATATTGAGCTGACTATACTTGGTTATTCATTTTTAGTGTTTTTGGGGTGTCCTACTTAGTATTGTTATATTCACCCTTGTATGAGATTTGTTCGCACATGTCATGTCTTATGCAGACGACGAACCATTTAATGGTGTACTGGGAGGACAAAGAGCAGGTGGAGCATAAATGGAGCTATCAGACTGAGGTGTTTTAGTGGAAACTTACTTTTGAGTTTTATTCCTCTACCTTGGAGTAGTTTTGAATCTCTACAGTTTTTGGTTGGTCTTGAATTTGACCATTTTTTTCTATTTCAGTACTTTTATTATTGTACTCTATTGTGGGATCTTAGATGTATGCATGCATTGTTTCAATTGTTTTACATTTCATAATTGTGTGGGATTAGAGATGAGTGTGTGTGTACATGTAGTTTAGGCTAATAACTCCCATTTGTGGGATATGCCCACTCAACGATGGTTTCCAGTTCCTGGCCTATTGAAGGTGGGCTTGGGGTAGTCATGAGTCGGACCTCCGATAGGTCAGGTCGTGACATTCATCAACCCCTCAAATATGAAACATATCACTCTTTAGAGCAAGAGATTTTTTGTTTAAGGGTACTTTAATGAATATGTAAAATCATACCAAATTTATGGTTTTATCTTTTGGATGATTAATTCAAAATACATAGATATTCTTTCTAATTTAATGATCAAATAATTCATTGCTTTCAGAGAATTCTTTGAGAGTTTTGATGTTTTTCAAAACATCTAAATAATACAATGAATACAATGATTCATATAAACCATGATATGATAAATTAAATTTTATATCCTTATTTATCTTAATATGGATACATGAAATACATCTTATTCAGTTCACCCCATAATTTATCAGATTGGGTGAAACTTTCATAGTTTTTGAATATGCTTCGAGCATTTTGAACCCTTTGAGGATTCATATATAGATGTTATAATCAATAAACCATGACCATTAATTGAAAATAATCTAAGAATATATAAATATCCAAATATATGAGGAATAATATTTCTTATAATAATCATATCAGTATTCAATAGTTTTTGTAGTTTGGATAATAAACCTAAAACACTATGTTGAACATATCATAAGTTCCTTTAATACTTATGGATTATTATTGTGATTTCGACATCTATCAAAATACATCATCATCGATGAGTTTTTAGAGTATTAAAATATTTAAATATACCATCAATAACATTGATTGATATCTCATAATTTTTCAGGTACCAGTGTCACTTCAAGAACAATATCTAAAAATATATAATGTTGTCGATATATTCATTTTCCTCCCTGAGGTAAAATATATTTATTGATTTATACTCACGATGAACAATAATTTTATATAATCAAATCAACCACATTTTCGGTGTGTATAATTAGACTATTGATTTTTAACACTTTATATTCATGTAAGTGTTGTGAGAATCTTGTCAATGGTTCTATAGGACCATTTTTTATATAGTATGTGATGCTCGATATTTATTTTAATCACCATGCATACATGCAATGTATACTCACCAATATCTAATAACACATGTAACCATTTAGTAAAAGCATCTTTCATATAGTATTTAAATGGATCACATGGTTGGTGGGTGCGCCCATATATACTTCATAATTTGTTCTTCATAAATATATGATAAATTCATTTCTAAAATAGATGTTAATGATATAAATAATTTAACTCAATAATAGGTACCTTAATAATAAGTAAATCATGGTATATTATTATACAATGGGCATTCATAATAACCTAATGATAATGTATTCTTTGATAATTTAGTAGACATGCATCCATTAAATAAAATCATAATTCTCCCCCTGATGGATGTCTACTATGTTATCAAAAAATTGATGCTCATGTATAATTGAATCATGCTAGTAGAAATAGAGGCTTCAACGTCGGGTTTCTAATGTCTATTTTTTATAAATCGATTTTAAAGGTAAATGGTTGTAATTTTAACATCGATTTTAATAAAAACCGACATTAAAATTCCTTCTATTTAGATTTTAATGTAGGATTTTATCAAAATCTACATTAAAAGACATTATAAAAAAAATTAACAATGGTTTTAATAAAAACCAACATTAAAAATAATATAACAACTTTTTGACATCAATTTTTTAAAAACCAATGTTAAAACTTTATTATTTCATGTCAGTTTTTAAAAAAAATGATGTTTAAAATTTATTTTAAAAACTTTTTAACGTCAGTTTTTATAAAAATCGATGTTAAAAGATTTTTAAAAAATATACATGTAGTTAAAACCCTTATTTTATTTCACTTGAAACCCTCTTTCTCACTAGATTCTCTACCAACGATGGCTTTGACAACCTCAACCACCTTCTATTATCTCTTGAAGTCGATTTGCATCAACTTTTCACATTCTTATTTCACTCTAAACCCTCTCTTGACCAACTCTCAATTGATGATGGTACTGACGGATTCAACAACCATGACCAACTTTGATTCCCTCTTGAAGTCAATTTGCATCCACTTTTCACATTATTTCTCTTGGATTTGGATTCTTCATTATTATTCCATGATCCCCGAGCTATTGCAATCAACCCGCAACCATGATTTGAGGTTTTTGTTGGTTTTTGACTTCTTTTTTTGCACTCGTTTTTCATAAATCTTACAAAGTTCAATCTATTTCTATGGACGTTGATCGAGTTTATTGGAATTTAGAAGGAATTTTTCATTATCAAGATCCAAAATTTGTAAGTTTTTTTGAAAATAAATTATGTATAATTGTTTGTTATCATAATTGTTTGTAAGATATTATATGTTTTTATGTTTAAATATTTTTTATGATAATTATTTATTATAATAATTGTTTGTAAAATATTTTGTATAACTATTTGTAATATTTTTTGTATTTTTTTATTTATAAATGTTTGTATAAGTTTTTGTATAATTTTTCATATAATTGTTTTGATAATTGTTTGTAATTTATTTTTGTAAAGTTTGTATAATTTTTTGTATAATTGTTCATAATTCAAAATCTATTTTTCATAATTGTTTGTAAGTTTATGTTTAATTATTTGTTATGATAATTGTTTGTCAGATAAATTATGTATAATTTGTTATTATGGCAATTTTTTGTTAGTTATTATATTTTTTTACATTTTATAAATTATGTATAAGTATTTATTATTTTTTAAATTTTGAATATAAATTGTGTATAAATTTTTGAATATAAATTAGGTATAATTGTTTGTTATTTTTGAAGATGAATTATTTATAATATGTTTTGATCATTATGTATTATTTTTTTATTATGGTCAAATGGTTATCAATAATTTATTGTTTTGATTATATGTTTTTATGTTTAAATTTATCTATTTTTATATATCTTTAAATTTTTATATGATTTAATATATTCAACTTTTATATTGTGATATTAGGTATTTAATGGATCTTAATTGGATAAATTTATGAAGAACCACCAATGAATATAAAAAAGGAGTTGATAATTTCTTGGCATTTGCTAAATGAAATTTTCAAAACAAAGATTTTATTTTATATCCATGCATGAAGTGTTTGAATATGAGAAAGTTAAATTCCATATAAATCAAGTATCAGCTCATTTGATATGGTTTTATCCATAATTATACATGTTGGATTTGGCATGGTGAAAGAAAAGAAAATTCAACATCTAATGTTGATAAAAATATTCAGAATGAGACAGAAGATCACATTGAAGAATTAATTCATGATGTAGGCATTGAAACCATTGAAAAAACAACAACTATTGAATGATTTTATGGATATTATGAGAAAATATTATTCTTAGGTTATACTAAATATATAGTGTTATCATCATTTATGATATTAGTTAATTTGAAATCAAGAAATTGGTGGAGTGATAAAAGTTTCTCTGAGTTGTTTGAACTTTTAAAAGAGATACTTTCATAAGGAAACATGCTTCTAAATTCCAATCATGAGGCAAATAAAATATTATTCCCAATAGGATATGGGTATAAAAAGATATATGCTTTCCCCAATGATTATGTGTTTTATAGGAAAGAATATGAATGTTTATCAAAATGTCCTAAATGTGGGACATCATGTTATAAGGTGGATGAAAAATTCAACTTTGATTTATTCTCAGGTGCTAATATAAAATCTATTACTAAATAAATTTGGTACCTTCCAATAATTTTTATAATAATTCCTTCCAATAATTCTAATAATTCAACTATGATTAATTCTTAGGTACCAAAATCAAACCTCATGCTGAAGAAATTTGGTACCTTCTAAAAATTCCTCATTTGAAGCATCTATTTTCAAATTCAGTTGATGAAAAAAGGTTAAGATAAAATATAGATGATCACATATCTGATGATAACATACGTCACCATGATGATTCACCATAGTGGAAGATAATTGATAAAAATTTTCCTAATTTTTAAGTGAAGTTAGAAATCTCAGAATGGGATTGTGCATAGATGAAATGAATCCATATCAGAGCCTAAGTAGCCGACATAGCTCGTGTCCTATTTTGTTGGTAGTTTACAACTTTTACCCATATATATGTATGAAGAAAAAATATGTAATGACAAGATTGATGATTTATGGACCAAAAAAGCTGAGAAATGATATTGATGTGTATCTTTCACCATTTATTGATGATTTAAAACTTATATGTGAGACAAGTGGTGCTGTTTTTGATGCATACAAGAAAGAGTATTTTCTTTTGTATAATATGATAATATTCACTATAAATGACTTTCCTTCATATGAAAACTTATTTGGATAAAATTTTAAGGGACATAAAGCATATCTGATCTGTGAAGAATATACTTTATATTATTAATTTCAGAATAGAAGAAATATAGTGTACATGAGACATCAAATATTTTTTCTAATTGATCATCCTTATTGTAGATTGAAAAGATAATTTAACACTTTACCAGAATATAATCTTCCCCCACAACCATTTTGAGTTGAAAAATAATATGACCGGGTGAAAAATATCAATTTCTCATTTAGAAAGAAAGGAATTTATGGTCATCAAAAAAATATCTAGAAGAAATAGTCTATATTTTTTAAAATACCTTATTGGAGATTTTTAGAGATAAAATATAACATTTATGTTATGCATGTTGAGAAAAAAATATGTGATAGTTTTATTAAAACTTTGTTAGACATAAAAGGAAAGAAAAAAATATGGATTGGAAGCTAGATTGGACTTGATATCCATGAGAATAAGTTTAGAGTTAGCTCCCACTATGAAAGGAAACAAAACATATTTACCTCCAGCTTGTCACACATTAAACAAGAGTGAGAAGATGATTTTTTGTCAGTATATGCATGGTATTAAAGTACCCATTGAATATTCTTAAAATGTGAAGAATTTGGGGTCATTTAAGGATTGTAAATTAATAGGTATGAAATATCATGACTATTATGTATTGATTCAACAACTGCTACTAGTCACACTGAGTGGTATATTACTAACACCTGTCAAAAAGACTATCATCAGGTTATATAATTTTTTCAAATCCATTTATATCAAAGTCGGTGATCCAAATTTGTTAGATGTGTTGGAGAATGAATATTCTCTTATACTTTGTCAACTAGAAATGTATTTCCCACCTACATTTTTTGATATAATGGTTCATATAGTGATTCATCAGGTGTGTGAGATAAGAATATATGGGCCTATTTATTTAGAATAGATGTATCATTTTGAAAGATATATGGAAATTTTGAAGGTATGTGTTAAAAATACTCATCAACTAGAGGCCTCTATTATTCAAAAATATGTATCAGAAGAGGTGATTGAGTTCTATACAGATTATTTGTATGAAGTTGAGTATATTGACCTTACTATATCTTTACATATGACAGTTGATAGTGAAGGTAGAGGGATCCGAGGCTTAATGGTAAAGTTTATTCCACATGATGAACTGATGCTGGCACATTCATACATTTTGAACAACATGGGTGAGGTTCAACTATATATATCATCACATATTTCTGAATTAAAGGTATGATATATGAAAATAAATTAAAGGTGGTTGATGATTGATCATAAAAAGAAAATTTTTTCATGGTTTAAAGATAAATCCATCGCAAATATATCTGCATTAAAAACATTGAAATGGTTGGCAGGGGGACCGTCTCTTAATGTGATCACATGGTTTGGTTTTGATATTAATGGGTACACATTTTACACAAATAATCCAGATGATAAGAGAACCATTCAAAATAGTGGGGTAATGGTCGATGCTGAAGCACTTCATTTTTTGAGTGAAAAATATAAAAACCCAATTTCTGCATCAATGACATATTTTGGAGTTCTTGAGGATATATGGGAAATTGATTATACTAAATTTCGAGTCATGGTGTTTAAGTGTAACTGGATTGATAATAATAGTGGTGTGAAACATGATGATTATGGGTTTACACTAGTTGTTTTGAAAATATTTAGTTGCAAAGAGGAACCATTTATCATGGTGACACATGTAAAGAAAATATTTTATGTCATTGATCCATCGAATGATCAGTGGTACTTCATTTTGAAAGGGAAAATAATTCATTTGGGCAATGAGGATAATTATGATGTTATGGATTTATATGAGGATTATTCATCTATTATGTTATTTTCATATAATAACAATGATTACAATGTATACATAGTCCATGTTGTATGAAATGATCACACTGAAAAGATATGAGAAAACACTAAATCACTCTCTTAATTATTTAGGTAAATATTTATATTTTATTTATTTTTTGAAATTTACACGTGTAAACTCTATTTTTTATTGATTATTGGATGTTTAATTATATATATTTGATTATTTATATGATTTTTGTGCTAAATTTTATATTCAAAAGTTATGGCTAAACATTCTTTGATTGGAAAACTCAACATACATCATTTTGTTTTGGTTAAATTTACACATATAAAAACACTTTTTTGTAACTGTGATATTTAAATTTATAAATGTTTCTATCATTTAAGAATTAATGTTTCTATAATAGTTTAAATTTCATATTTTTTGGTTAATAATCATGACATCATATTTTTTTGAAACTTACACACGCGTGACACTATTTTTTTACTTATATATTTTTGTAATAATTATTTTTAAATATTCACTTTTCTAATAATATGCAGGTACATAGAATTTCAGTACATTTTCCTATTTTAATGAAAAAATAGAGGTATATGAAAATTTACTGAGGTATATGTCTTTTTTTATATTATTAAATATTCTGTAATATAATTATTTACTAAAATAAAACTTTTAATTTACATTTTTTTTCAGGACTACTAATGTGCCTCCTATTGATGCAACTCCTATAGAGTCTTCTACTTCTTCTATAGAGAAATTTATTTATAGAGTTAGTAAATGTAGGATTACACATTTACCAAAACTATCACTTTCCTATGGAGACCATAGAATACTATTTAATTTTGATGATAATAATAACCCAACTGGCCCAAATGCAATGTATTTTACCGGTTATATCACCATGCAGAGCCATTGTAGGATTAAAATTTTATATCCTGATTGGAATTCCATATAAAATATGGAGAAAGAGAAACTATGGGAGTTCATAATAGTAAAATATTGCAATTGATTTATTTTTATCTTATTTTTTGAATATTATATATTTTAAATAACTAATATTTAATTTATTTATTTACAGATGACATTCAATTTTGAAGAAACAAAAGAAATTAAGAAAAGATTTATATCTTTAACTATGGTTTGATGAAGATATTTCAAAACAAAATTAACAAAAAATTGTGTTTTTGGAAAGCTACATAATGAAAACCCATGCCCCAAGTATGAGTTTTTACATGCAGATACATGGAATAAAATTTGCGCCAGCTAACATGATGAAATATTTATGGTATGATAGTTATTTTATATTTTAAATTTTCTTGAATATTACTTAATTACTTATTATTTTATTTTTATATAACAGGACTCCAGTATATCTCATTAAGATATCCAGTTGCAGAACATATACCCTCATACTTTATCATGTGAAGGGTATCATTTATTGGTGGAGAAAATGATTGTAGAAACGTTTGATGCATTAAGAGATCAATACACTAGGGGTTCAAAAGAGGTTATATTCGGTCCTCTATCTCTCCCCACTCACCATGAAAAATGGAAAAGGGTGAGAAAAAAAAGAAAGGTATCTTATATAGTAATATAAGGAAGAAATTGAAAAAATTGTAAGAAATTAATTTTTATTTTCTGTGAATGTTTGTAATTTTTAAATTAATAATACTAATATACCATTTTAAATTTTAACTTTAGGATGAAATTTTGGAGAAAACAACACAATGGAATTTTATCCCTGAGGGTATGAAGGGAATCCTAGCTACTACTTTAGGAAATCCAGAACACCACAAATGCATAAGAGGATATGAGGCAGGTGTTAGTGTTAGGAAAGTTTTTGGTTATCAAAGTAAGAAATAAAGAGACCCAGAAATAGATTCCCTAAAATCAAAGTTTAAAGACTTTAAATAGTCTATGGATGATAAAATTCAATCAATCATGCTGACTATGTTTGAACAATTGATGAGACAATTATAGCCTGCACGACCTATCCAACCTACCAGCCTACACAACCTACCCGGCCTGCCTACTTGGATCCTCCACCTCCTCATATGGACCCGACTATATACTGTGAGTTGTATGCTAAAGATCCCCATGTATGTACTATAACATACAAAGTCATACATATTTTTAGGGATTCTATATATCACTGGCTTATACAGTTGGGTCAGGTAAGGATATCAGTACATGATATTATTGATCAAACTAATCTACTTCTATTACCTAGTGAGGATGTTACCAGAGTTGGAGATTGTATGGGTCATTTTTTAATTTGTCCAACTACCCTTCTTTGTTATTTGACATACAAGTTATGATTTGTTTTTTAAATATTATTTATATTTGATTACAAATTAATTATAGTGTTTTCTTATATTTAATTTATATAGGAGTATCTAAAATCAAAAGAATTAGTACAAAAGAAAAAAAAAGGTTCAGGTACCAAAAACTTCATATACTTTTGATATTTCTGATGGGCTAAAAATATTATCTCAGGTTTCTTCTTTGTTGGATAATATTTATGAGTTTTGGATGATGTCTGATATATTTGTAAGAGACTATCCATTGATAATATTCAAAAAAGATATCATGAATCTGGTTATTTTTTATGATCTCAGCATTCTTGTGTTGCAGTTGTTTTCCATGTAAGTAAATTTATGTTTCTGTTTTTCTTTCTTTAAATAAATATGATTTCAATTGACTTACTATATCACTTATTTAAATAGGTATCTACACACTTCTTATTAAAAATGATACCACTGGTGTATATGGTCTTATAGATTCAGAATTCATTTCAACGACTGTGCAATATGTGAAAACTCCTTCTAGAGTTTCATATATATCTGAGAGATTATAAAACATGGATATTGGATACTGGTTTTTTCCATTCCTTTATGGGTAATAACACTAAGATAATTATGAAGTAATATTCATTATAATTTCATTAATTGTGAACTTTTCATATTGTAGTAGTCATTGGATGTTAGGTTTATTATAACCAAATTAATGCACATTATATTGGGTTTTCTCTTTATTATGCAATGTTTGTAAAAAAATTAGAAAATTATTAGAGAAGTGAGTTTTATTTTTTTATACGCTATTTATTTTTAATTCTCATTACTTGTTTTTTTAGTTGATATATATGAAAATCCAGGTCATGGAAAAAAGTTTAATAAAGATCACTTATTAATAAAGAAACCAAATACAATCCAATATGTGGAATTAATGGTAAATATATTTTATATTTGATAATATTTGGTTTTTATTATATATATATATATATTTCTATGTTGGTTTTTATATTCAATTTAATGTTTTATAATCATATCATCATCATAAAAAATGAAGGGTGGAATGTGATTATTATGTTTTAAGATTCATGTATGAGATAATCACAACCGGGTCAATAACTGAATTTGATAAGGTTACTTATATTAATTATTTTATCTTTTATATAAAAATATTTTGTTATTTAATCTTATAACATTCATTGTTATTGTATCTTTTCAATGACACCGAGTTGTATACAAATGATGAACCTAACCATCTTTGTAGTTTTTTTGAAAACTATTTGTAAAGTATTATTTTGATTTAAATTATTAGGTATGTATCTTTTAATTAATGTTAAAAAAATAAGTATTTAGACAATAATTTTCTAATTTGATTTGGTATATTATGTTTATTTTTATAGGGATGTTATCTACTGTATAAAGGATTATGGATTTATAAAAAAATATCCATACTACAGAATCCTTTGAATTGTCAGGTATGTATCTTTTAGTTAAAGTTTAAAAAATGAGTAACTATACAATCGTTGTTTACTTAAATTTTTCATATTTTGTTTTTTTTATAGGTTTCATATGTTTTAGGTATGTCTTTTTTAATTAAACTTAAAGAACTATGTATTTATACAAATTGTTTTCTACTTTTAGTTAGTATATTGTGTTTGATTTTATAGGGATGTTCTTTTCCTTAATTAAGTGTATTAGGAATACTATGTAAATCTTTTAGAAAATTATAAAATAAGTAAGTTTTATTCTTATTTATAAGTTCTTTATTCTTAATTATTATTATTTATATGTGTTTTGATAATTGATATATTAAAATTAAGGTCATGGAAAAGGTTTAACAATGATCAATTTTCAATACAAAATCCAAATAAATTAAACTACGTGAAATTATTGGTAAATATATTTTATATTAGACAATATATGTTTTGTATTATATATATATATATATATATTTGTGTGTTGGTTTTTATTTTCAAGTTAATGTTTCATAACTGCAGTATCATCATCAAAAAGGAAAGGGTGGAATATAATTATTTTGTTTTAAGATTCATGTTTGAGATAATCAAAACTAAGAGGATGAATAAATTTGATAAGGTTAGTTATATTAATTATTTTAGGTTTTATATCAAAATATTCTTTTTTTAATCTTTTAACATTCATTGTTATTATGGATTTTCAATGAGGTCGAAATTTATACAAATGAAGAACTTATCCATATTTTAATTTTATTTGTAAACTATTTTTTAGGCATGGTTTACATTTAAATTATATGGCATGTCTCTTTTATTTAACATTTAAAATATTAGTAACTAGACAATCATTTTTTATTAAAGTTGGTATATTATGTTTGTTTTTATAGGTTTATTATTTTAAACTATTTTTAAGTTTTTTTAAATTTTAAATTATCTGGTATGTATCTTTTAATTTAAGTTTAAAAAATAATTAATTATACAATCATCATTTGCTTATAATTTGTATGTTCTATTTTCCTTTACAGGTTTCAGATGTTTTAGGTATGCCTCTTTTAATTAAAGTTAAAGAACTGATTATTTATACAATTTTTTTCTACTTTTAGTTGGTATATCATGTTTGATTTTATAAGGTTATTATTTTCCATAAGTCAATGTATTAGGAAAACTATGTAAATATTTTAGAAAATTGTTAAATAAGTAAGTTTTATTCTTTTTTATAAGTTATTTATTCTTAATTATTATTATTTATACATGTTTTGATAGTTTATATATTAAAATATAGGTCATGAAAAAGGATTAACAATGATCAATCATTGATACAGAATAAAAATAGAATCAACTAAGTGAAATTATTGGTAAATATGTTTTATATCAGATAATATATTTTTTGTATTATACATATGTATTGGTTTTTATTTTCAAGTTAATGTTTCGTAACCATAGTGTCATCATAAAAAAGGAAGGGTGTAATATAATTATTTTGTTTTAAGATTCATGTTTTGAGATGATGACTTAATTTTATAAGGTTAGTTATATTAATTATTTTAGGTTTTATATCAAAATACTATATTTTTTAATATTATAACATTCATTATTATTGTATATTTTCAATGAGGTTGAGTCGTACACAAATGAAAAACTTACCCATCTTCGAATTTTATTTATAAACTATTTTTTAAGTATGGTTAAAATTTAAATTATAAGGTATATCTATTTTATTTAAAATTTAAAATATTAGTAACTAGAAAATCATTTTTTGCTTAAAGTTGGTATATTTTATTTGCTTTTATAGGTTTCTTGTTTGTAAACTATTTTTCAAGTTTGGTTAAATTTTAAATTATCAGTTATATATCTTTTAATTTTAGTTTAAAAAATGACTAATTATACAATATTTTTTTACTTATAGTTTTCATATTCTCTTTGTTTTTATAGGTTTCATATGTTTCAAGTATGTCTCTTTTAATTAAATCAAAATAAATGATTATTTATACAAATTGTTTTCTACTATTAGTTGGTATATTGTGTTTGATTTTATAGGGTTGTTCTTTTCTTTTAAGTTATTGTATTAGGTGTAGTACCTAAATATTTTAGTAAATTGTTAAACAAGTAAGTTTTATTCTTTTTATAACTTATTTAGTCTAAATTGTTATTATTTATACATGTTTTGGTAATTGATATATTAAAATACAGGTCATTGAAAAGGTTCAACAATGATCAATTGTCAATACAGAATCCAAATAAATTCAACTACATGAAATTATTGGAAAATATATTTTATATTAGATAATATATGTTTCGTCTTATATATATGTGCGTTGGTTTATATTTTCAAGTTAATTTTTTATATTAGAGGTTATATGGTTTAATTTTTTATTTAATGGACAAAAACTATAAAATTATATTTATGATTATCTTGCTAAAATTTATGAATTTCAAGATGAAAAACTTAAACTTTTATCAGGTATTACATTTTATAAATAAATTTAACAAACATACAGATTCTATTATCTAAATATACAATATTTTATAAGAATTTATGAAATAGTTTTCATAATATATAATCATGTTTGGATATAGTTAAATTGGTTTTGTTATATATGAATATGTTTTTCATTTATTCATTCTAAAACCCATTGTAATGGAGGTATTTGTTTAAATCTCATGTTGTTTTATTTATTTTTAAATGTTAATAAGTTTCTTTATGGGTGTTGAGTTTTTATTTTAATGTTTATGCTTAATATTACATTTTTCAAATAAAAAGTGTTCAAAAACTGATTATTTTGTTATAATAGGTGTTTGATATCCTATAATTAATTGTTTTAATGGCGTGGTTTATGTTTTAAATATTTCTTTACTTTTGTGTTGAATTGGTTGAGTTTATAATGAATTTATAAAGACAAATAAAACAGATTTTCAATTATAAAGTTGTACTTGGTTGGGTTAAATTTATGTTTTTTTATTTATGTGCAATTTTTTAATAGCATATATATAGAAGTGAGTTATAAAATGTTTTCAAACAAATTTATGAACACCATGAGCATTTGGGTTTCTTTATTTAATATGATAATCTTTTTTAATGTCTTATAATGTAAAAAGTCTTTTAGGGATTTCTATTGAGTTGTACTCTAAATATAAATAGTTCTAAAGAAAAAAAATAAGTTTTCAATACTTAAATTGATGCTTAATTTAAATTTAAATTTAAAAGCTAGTCTTTAAAATTTAAAATATAATTCATTGGTTTAATGATGTATTCAAATTATTGTGATTGAGTTTGAAGAATTTTTAAATTTAAGTTAGTAAAATGGGATGTAGTTTTATTTGGGATTCTAAATTTCAATTGTCTATTAAGATGAATGGATTTATTTTGTTATAAAATTAATTTTGATCATTCTTGGTCTTTATGTAATGATGTTCCTTATTGATGAGAATTTTTACTTAAAAAGGTTCTGTTAGGGTGGTTGAGTTTTAAAATATTTTAATTGGATTTTGTGTGTGTGTGTTATAATTTCATATTAGGGCATGTTTGGTTTATTGAATTATCATGGAATTACTTATTTTAAGTTGGTTTATGATATTTGGTGAATATCTCTTAGTTTGAGTTACACATGGATTCAAAACCAATAATTTAATTTTGAACCCTATGTAATAGACCTAAATAAGTATATTAGGTTTGAATTTAAATGATTTTTCCTATGAATTCTGAAAATGGAATATTCAGTTATTGAATATCTATGGAATCTATAATGTTTTATAATGAGATGAGATATAAAATGAGTATATCTCATTAAAAATTGTTTTTAGAAGCCCAAATTCACCCTAAATAGGCGACTTTTAGTGTTTAATGTGTCTTAGAAAAGTTTATAATAAAAAATATGAAAATTGGTCATAATCCAAGTGATTTTAACTTACTAAATAGTTATTGAGCATGTCACATGGTTTGAATCATGACTTCTCTTACCATGCATACAAACTATTGGATCGTCAATCTACAATAGATAGTAACTAATTTTTTTCTTGACATGGTTGGGATTCTGGTTGAGCATGTTCTGTGGATAGTAAGGTTATATTACATAATTTTATTTTCCCTGAATTAGATGGTATTAATTATTTTTTATTTTCTATTTAAGGTCAGTTATTTATTTTGAATATCTAAAAGTTCCCATGTTTAATATTCCATCTTTTGATACATAGAAAACACATTTAGTTGGATTTTAATGCGTTTATTCTATGTAAATGATGTTTTAGTAATTGATTTCTGTAAAAAATATGTTTGGGATGTTTCACATATAGAATAAATTTTTAGTCCTTTTAATGTCATGATCAATATTTTATTGTAATAGAAGTGACGATAACATACTTTTCCATATTATGAAAAATACTCATATGATCATGTTTTTAACAGTGTCAACTTTTTTTAGCCTACTAATAATGTTTAGTGAGTTTATTAATAAATAAATTAAACAATTTAATTCAATATAGTCTATTATATAGAATATCCTAATTGATCATGAAAATGTTCTTAATGGAAGATTTAATTTTGATGAAACTAAATTGAATAAGTAGTAAAAGTGAAGTTATAATTCGTAATAATATGAAAACAAGTCCTTTGTTTGGGGGAAGTTTTCTATGGTGACTATAGTTTTCATTGTTTGGTGAAGATCTATAATTTAATGTTTTCATTTATTGTCTTAATGTCGGGTTAATCTTTTTATTTATTAAAATTTTTGATTTTGGAAAACGGGTTTGAGGTTTTGATTCTATATTCCTTGTTAATGTTCTTAGGGGAGGCATGGCAGGGATTTTTTACTCTCTCATGAAATGAAAACTATTGCAGGGACTAAAGAAGACCGAAAACTCACAACCAATCTACACACTATGGATGATACATTATGTATTGATTATAGGGAGGTATTGGAATGGACGCACGAAAGATTTTACGAGTCTTCATAGAAGTATAAGGAAAATTCATCCAGTAGAAGATGAAAAGTGTTTTAGAAAAATGGTAGTTAGTTTTATTTTCTCTACTGTAACTATTGTTTATAGGTTTTCATATTTTGGGGCATGTAATTTATTCTATTTTTTTAAAAAATATTATACTTTCAAAATTGGGGTTTTTATAAACTGACATGGAATCAAATAAACATCGGTTATTCATAAAAACCAATATTGAAAGTTGAAGTGGAAAAGAATTTCAACATTGGTTATTCTTAAAAAATGATGTTTAAAGGGTCTTTAAACATCGGTTCTTCTAAAAACTGACATCAAATGCCTTGAGAAATTTTCCAATTGGACTTTCAACATCAGTTTTCTGTAAAAATCGCTGTTGAAAATTTTAAGCAATTTTCCCACATTCAAAATAATATAACTTTCAATGTTGGTTTTTTATAAAACCGATGTTGAAATGTTGATGTGATAGTTTTCACATCAGTTTTAGAGTAAAACCGAGATGGAAATATATGTTCAACATCTATTTTTTATATAAACCAATGTTGAAAGACCCCTTAAGTTCCCTTTTTTATTAATGTTTAGATGTCAATTTTATTAAAACATACATTAAAACTATTATTTATAACATATCCTCCATAAAATTCAGTTAAAAAATGATGTTAAAAACAAAAAAAAACTGACATGGAAATATATTTTTCCACTAGTGTCAATACCTTTCATTATAATTGTAAGAACCTGGTTCTTGTTCTTGAGGTATGGGTTTCTTCTCTTCCTTTTTTCTTAATCATTTTTGAGAAAATAAGGAAAATGGGGAAAAATACCAAACTTTGTGGGTATACACCGTGTACTTGTCCACACACCGTGTACTTTGGCCGTGTGGGATGAGTACACAAGGCGTGTAGCCATGCTGGTGATGAAAGGTGTAAAAACCGACTACACGCTGTGTGGTGGGTATTTACACACTGTGTAGTCAGTCGGTAGGCAAATAGTAAGGCAATGGCCAGCTGAGCGATAGTACACGCCGTGTACTCAGGTATTACATGCCGTGTACTCATGTCCACAGATGAACAGTGTCGCGCTGGTGAGAAGCCGCCAGCGGAACAGTTAAAAAATGAAAAGTACACGTCGTGTACCCAATAGTACACGCCGTGTAGTTTGTTTTTTTAGCTTAAAATGGGAAGTAGCCTCCTTTGTTCATATAGGAAGCTTATAACCGGAGGAGAGCTTAGGAGAGACAGCTGGAGCTTGGAGGACCTCCCGACCGCACACCGGGAAACCGTTTTCTGCACCGTCAATCTCCTTGAAACCGAACGGGTGATTTCTTCCATCTCTTTATGTAGCTATTTCCAATTATTACTCTAAAGGAAGTTATTTGAGTTTGAATGAGGTTATGTTCACCTCATATCTACATCGTTCTCGGGCGTTTCGAGGAGCGTTGTTCACGTATATCGATCAGGGGCGATCGAGGTAGGTGGTCTGGTGTTTAAATTCCAACTGATGTGTGTTTTTGGGTACCATTGTACTACGAACCCATGTTGGGGTGTCGTATGGCTGAGGCCTTGGCTGTTTAAATACCTAGAATTTCATAGGTAATTTAATGTAAGTGTAAAACTGCTGATTGGGATCACTGCTTGGATCCAGGACCACCCCAGGGGTGTGTTCCTCTGTTTAGCCGTTTGGCCCGGATACCCAAGGGTATGCCATGTTTATATTGAGCATTAATTTTTTCTTGAAAAGAATTATATATAAAATTTCTTTTTATGCTTTGGGCTCGGCCCGGTTACTTGTGCCTGAGGGCAGTGTTTTACTTTAGCCTGAGGGAGTTGTTTTCTTAGCCTGAGGGCAGTAGTTTTTTAGCCTAAGGGAAACACATCTTATGCCTAAGGGAAGTAACTTTTGTGCCTGAGGTAAATATTCAGTATGCCTGAGGGCGATATTCCATATGCCTGAGGGTACTATTCATTATGCCTGAGGGTAAGCCTGAGGGCGTGGTTATGTTAGCCTGAGGGAAAGGTTCTGATTAGCCTGAGGGCTTAGTTCTGAGGAACATTGAATGTTATTAAATTGAACTGTTAAATGAATATTTAAATGGCAATGAAACTGGAAATTCTTGTTAATTTTGAGTGCTTACTAGTTAACTGCAATTATTGCACATTGTTGTTGCAAATTTTCACTGACAGTTGGGCACGAGCCTTTGGTGGGTGCCTACTGGGATTTATTTCTCACACCCTGTTTGGGTCTTGTCTTCGACCCAAACAGACTTTATTGCTGTAGGTGTGGATGAGGGAAAGAGTCCCTATACAGGTACTTGAGTGTTGCTGAGGTGTAGGGGAGCATGGGATCGAGCTTAGGCTTGCGATGTTGTCGGCTGTTCTGTTTTGTTCTATTGTACCTGTACTTTCCATTGTATCATATTGTACTATTGTGTAACATGTTCTGGCTGTTTTCTTAGGACTAGAGACATGTTTCATCATTATCTATACATCAGTTGGTTATCTTTTACTGCAGTTTTTCATATCAGTTGTGTATGGGTTATTGCTTCTGTTTTTTTTATTTTACGCTGTGCTACACTTTGACAAACGAGGGCATAGTTTCCCCACTATCAGTCCTGGGCCCTCGTTTCTAGTTGACAGCCTCTGGCGTTTGGGGAAATGCGCTTGAGGTCATGTGACCAACCAGGTTCGGGGCACCCATGGTGTGGCTTTCAGATCTGATACGTTACAATAATTGATCCTAGATGGCCTAAATCATCATGACATATATTTAAAGTGTCAGAATCATCAAACTTATGGTTCACCATTATTATTTCGACTGTACATAAAAAATTCTTTATAATCACTTTTTATGAATTATTGTTACATATCGAGGTGCCTCTTTTATCTAGTGTCTCCATATGATATTCATTTTCAAGAATACCATTGATATATCACATCGAGATGTCAGATATAAAAAAGCATTAAGAATATGTACAACCATATAGGAATATATTATCTCTTATAGAGCCATTAATTAATTCTCTCTACCAGTAAATGTACTTATATGAGCATATACTAACTCATATATGAGTTCCTTTGAATCATTTAATCAAAATAATATTTATAAAGATTTTACTTCAAGATATTTACATATGATTTTTAGGATCTTCCCTTGTGAATACCCATAGTTTTCATTATAATTTTCACTTTTGGTGGTTGATGAATTTATAATATAATCATAACAGGTTAGGCCCATCACCAAGTAGATTATTATATATTTTGGAACTTTTTTCCCAAATATTATTTTACAATGCATCTACATAGGAGTGGATCCCCCACATATTTTGAAGTCGGTGAAAGTGAGAACCAATGTGGAATAATATTTTTGATTCACAATACACACCTCATCACCATCAGAAATTATAATTCATAAACAAAATTCACTTTACTAAATGAAGGAGAAATAATTTGATAAAATTTTATCAACTCTCAAATATTCATGATAACATTCTAAGTATGAGTAGCAAAAATCATATCAATTTTTTCATGAATAATTTCATTATCTTCAAGGAATGAAATGGTCCAATTAAAACTACATTCACATCAGGTAATGTATTAATTTATAATTTTATTTATCATTATGACCATTGTTTAACCACTTCATGTGGTAAAATCATTTTAATAAAATATACTAGATTATAATGGTTATGCAATTTTGTTATCTCATATATGAACTATATGAGGAATAATATCCGATTTATGGGATAATGTCAAATGAATTAGATGATATGATATTAATAATCCATAAGCACATGATAAATGACAATGTCTTTATTAAATATTATTGTAACAAGAGTAATTAATTGATAAATGAAGATATCTTTTAATATAATGTCAAAGGACACTATTTTTATATCATCCTTCAAGGATACATTATTCTATATCCATTATTAAAATTCATTGTGCTCTCTAAATGTTTATTGTCATAAAACCAATTCTGGTGGTTATATTATTATTTTTTTTATAAAAAAATATGTCATGACCTGATCCATTGAGGCCTGCTTGGTCAGCGATAAGCCGAGTGTGACACCCCAATCCCACCTCTAATAGGCCAGGGGATAGAGACTATCACCGAGTAGGCATATTACACACATGAGAGGCCTTAGCCTAAAGTT
Organism: Viscum album; assembly: GCA_963277665.1. Classification (NCBI taxonomy): domain Eukaryota; kingdom Viridiplantae; phylum Streptophyta; class Magnoliopsida; order Santalales; family Viscaceae; genus Viscum; species Viscum album. The sequence continues at coordinate 1,814,201,016 of OY728151.1, read as the reverse complement.
CCTTCACACACACACACACAAACATCTCCATAGACCAAAATAATGCAGAAAAAAATATAATTGATACCAAAATGAATGCATACATCAATATCCCACATCATATCACAACACAAGTATGGGAAATCATAAAGGGCTAAATACAGTCCCACCAAAACTATAAAAGAGTCCAGCCTCATATGAAGGAGGGAACTACTGTCAAATTAAACTCTTGGAACAAACCATAGTATTTCTAGCTCAATTAAGCTCCACCTTCTTTTGGTCCACCCAGGTCTCTATAGAAATACATATCATTTGCATAATACATGAAATGTGTGGGTAGATCCCATATAAGGGTGATTATAACATACCCTGTAGGACACCCTGAAATAACCAAACATAAAGCATCAAGAGAGTAGTCAACTCATCATCTCTAAGGTAAGTCAATTAGAATATGAGACATAATAATAATAACCAAGATATACTCAATATAGACATCAAGTCTTAAAGTAATATCACAACCATACTGCCAACCTAGGATCCTAATTGAGTCTTAAAGGTAACACTTGTCTAGGAGAACTCACTCCACTAATCATTCTATCACTGATGACGCTCATTCAAGAGGTCATGATCACCAGGCCTCTCCATGAATAAATTACACATTGGAACTTTAAAAATATCGATACATAGATAGAGGATCACACCTAGGGCCTATGGGGGATTCCCAACCCTAATTGGAATAACCCGCTAGGTAAGGTATCAAATGACCCAGTATGTAGGTCATATGATTCCTCACCCTACCCAGGGAAGAATAAATAAAAGAGGATCACACCCTAGGCCACACAGAGGGATACTGGACTCTATTTTAGACTAATATCATAGAGAGGATCACATCCAATTCTTAGGATGTGATGTCTTATTGTACCCTTATAAGGATGGACCAAGGGAACACACCCTACAAATACTGGTATATACTGAAGAGAATGATGGACTCAACCTACCTTGAGAGAACTACATGACATGTATAGGGAATACAAGGCATGTATTATCTACCCTGGGTCTGTTCAGGTACTATGGATTGTGCCCTGTACTATGGACCATGCCCATGTACTCTGGCCATGCTTGTGTACCTAGCTATGTTTGGGTACTCTGGCTGTGTTTGTAAAGACCCGTAAATTTCAAGGAATTTTTTTTCTTAAATACTTTGGAATTTTAAGAGTCTGCGGTTTCTAACGGCACTTGATTCTGAGGCCCGGTGTGCCCGGAATCAATTTCTGAAGTTTTGTTTGGGTACGTTTAGTAAACGTACGTGTGAGTTTTTCTATCTTTTAAACCGGTGCTTGGAATTGAAATCTGAGGGCACCGATGAACTCGCAACGCCAATATTTGCTTAAGGGGACCTTTACCGCAGTTGCGTTTGGTCGAGAGTAGAAATTTTAATTTGGGGATTCGTAACAAATTAAAATAAAATTGTGGTGTTACATTAAGTATACACAATTTTATTTAATTTATTAAGTGGTGGTTATTTCCTACAAGGGGAAGTTAGAGGTGGGTCCCACACCCACATAACCTCCCATGTGAGGATAATGTGTGGTGGGGCCCACATGAGAGCCTAACCCCTCAACTCCCACTTAAACTCCCATGAAACCCCCCTTATTAACTCTTAAAACTCTCCACCTCCTCTCTTTGAATTTTAAACTTTTCACCTCCCTTCTCTCTTAATTATGCCAACCCATCTAATTAATATCTTCATTAATTAATTAGCACCTCTTATTTGAATCAATTTTAATTGCATGGAAATTATATTAAAAATTGGGGAGTCTTATTATAATATTTGCCTTGGAAAATATTTCGGTGGGGGGAAACCTCTGGAGAATTAGAAGAAAGTTGTTCCTCTCTCGATGAAGAACACCGTTCTTCAGCGAAGAACATCTTTGACGAAGAACGTGAAGAACTTCTTCGAATGAATCTCCCTCCCTGGACGCACCCTGATGTCAAGGAATCTACGTCATCTTCGGATTCTCTTTCTGCGTCACGACAATGACTCTTCCTCCAACGTTGATGGGACGACACCATTTTTCCGGACACTCATCTTCTGCGGCTCGATGATGTGCGACATCAATTACGAGGTAGGGGGTTTGTATAATTTAAATTGAATAAATTATATCTTCATTCTTATTGAATGCAAGTAATCATCTATGACCATTTGTTACCGCCTTATACGGAGGGCGTGGGCCGAATGAACACGACCCGACGACCCTCCATTGTTTCTTGTTTTTATTCGTGATGGAGACGGTATCAGAAGAGGTGACCGCGACCGAAGTTGGCGGTGATCAGGGGCGGCGACGACCAAAGGCGACGGTGGCAACAACGACCACACGTCGGCCTGAAGAGGACTGCGACACTGGGTGCCGTGTAGAAGGGAGACCGCGGCCCACAACTGCGGGCCGCTCAGCCGAAGAAGAACCGGCCGGCTAAAACCGGCCGGGCCGAAGGAACCACGACACCACAAGGGCGCCACGCTACGGAGAACCGCGACCAATGCTGGGTGGGCTGCTCGACGGATGAACTGGCCGACAGGTGGATGACCGGGCTGGGAAGACCCCGTGGCGCCCTCTTGGCGCTGTGCTGCGAAAGAGACGCAACCCGCCACTGCGGGCCACTCGGTGGACGAACCGACCGGCAGGCGGCCGACCGGGCTGGGAAGACCCCGCGGAGCCCTCCTGGAGCCGCACTGGGGAAACAGCGGCCCGCTCGCACCGGGAAGACCAACTGACTTCGGCTGACCGGATAGGAGGGGCGGCGCCTCTCGGCACCGCCGTTTCGGAAAACTGGGGGCCACGCCCCCAGACTGCTCGACCAACTAGCCAAGCCGCGGCCTGCCGCTGGGCTGAGCCGCACCCTGCCGGGCTGGGCCGCCTGCCACCAGGCCAGGCCATGCCCTACTAGGCTAGAACCTGACCCGGTTCGGGCCGACCCGGTTCGGGCCAACCCAGGGCGGGTTGGGTCGGGTCGGACCAGACCCAAACCCCCATATACGGACCCATTTTAGTATTTCGCCCATAACTTGAGCTACGAACATCTGATGAATGCACCGTGAGTTGTGTAGGATTCCTTGGATCAAGACGGTCATTTCAGTATATTACACTCAAGGTTTTGGTGAAGTTTGGGTATGACCGGGTTGGTTTGAACTCGAAACCAACCGGGCCCTCAGAGCCGAAACACTTATAACTTAAGGACTGGACGTCCGATTGATGTACCATCAACTAAGTTGGTTTACTTTTGATGAGACGGTCCTTTTGGAATACTCCACATGGGATTTGGATGATATTGGAGTATGTCCGGGTTGGATTGCACCTAAAATCCAACCGGGCCCCTCTAACAGAAAAGCTAATAACTCTCAGACCGGGCGTCTGATTGACGCGCTGTCTGTCGCGTTGGGTTATTTATGATAAGACAGAACTTAGGGATACATCAAATCAGGGCTTAATGATAGTTTTTGTATCGACCCCTTTGCTCGAGGAGCAGACCCTCCCGGAATCGAGCGTGCTGTGTGCGGGAACCCTAGAGCTGGCTGCGACTGCGATGACTACCGTACTGGGATCCTCCCTGGGTTCGACGACGACGTCTACCGTACTCGGATCCTCTGTGGGTTCGACGATGATGAATTCTGTACTAGGATCCTCTGTGGGTTCAACAACGATGACTTCCATACTAGGATCCTCCGTGGGTTCGACGACGATGTCTACCGTACTGGAATCCTCCGTGGGTTCAACGACGATGACTTCTGTACTGGGATCCTCCGTGGGTTTGACAACGATGACTATTGTTATTGTATCCTAAGTGGGTCTGATAGACCTGACTTCTGTTCTTGTATCCTGAGTGGGTCTGACAGAGTAACTGATCTTGTATCCTATGTGGGTCCGACAACTTAACTGGTCTAGTATCCTATGTGGGTCCGATAGCTTAGATGAATCAGTGACTACAACTGATCATCTCTATCATTATACGAAAGATGTATACCTCTGTGAGCCGAGTCTTGAATTTAAATCATCATCATTGATGTGATTGACTTACTTTCCTGTGTGGGCTGGGTTGTGCTTAGGATCGAGAGTTGGAGCCGAACTATGGTTGGTAACTTAGGTATATGTATGGGCATATACCTAAGTAGGGTTGGTTGATACTTCGTGATTGTATCTCTCTTTTTTGGTTTATCCTTCATGGATTCTGGGAGACCTTTGGGGGTCTCAGGGTCCCTACTGAGTATCGTATACTCAACCTTGCATGGGCTATGCCCGCACTACATTGTGTTGGATGCAGACGACAGACAATACTGATAGAGGTAGAGACTTGTAGAGATGGATGGTACCCGGAGGTGGACCACTTGGTGAGACATACATGGAGTGGAAAGACGGACCTGAGGTGCTGAGGAGGCCATCTATACCCACCCTTTAGGTGGGATTCTCAGAGTATGACTCAGTGGTTGCTGTTTTACTTTACTGCAGTTATACTAGCTTTTTAGTTGTACTATACTTACTATTGGGCTTGTATTTCCGGCCCCTTTCCTTTCAGCACTTACTTTTGCATTATGTATTACATAGTGATTACTTCAGTTGCGTACTCTATTGTGTTTTTTTACTTTTATAAAGGCAATGCCTTCCCAGTTTAGGGATTTACACCTTTGGTGCTAGTCACTATCCCCTGGCCTATGGAATTCTGGCTTGGGGTAGTCATGGAACGGGCCCCAAGGATGGGTCATGACAAATTGGTATCAGAGGAGTCGGTTCTACTACAGAACTTAGGACTCTGATCATTCTTTTCTATGACGCAATAGTGTTAAGAGTATTGAGTGTGGTTTTCAGTCTAGGGAGTCCAGTGTTGGTGCGATAGACGACGTATCCATACACCAGGAACTTGATCTCTGAATTCCAACATAGTGCACAAAAACACTAATTGCATGTGTGTTTCCTTTGAAAAAGTTTTCTCCATGATTACTTTGTGTCATCTCACTAGGTATACTGTTTAAACCGTGGCGCACTTGTTCCTTTTCAGGATGGCCCCCCCGAAGGCAGCCAACTAGGGTTCTAAGTTATGTACGAGATGGTAGCCCACCGAGTGATGAGGCCTCAGTGTAGGGCCCCATCACAACGGAGGCACTGGCGGTACCACTAACCGCTGGGCCACCAATACCACCAGCCCCAATAGCAGAGAGTGCACGCTGCCTGAGTGCGTTGTACGAGTTCCAGTGACAAAGGCTGCCCAGGTTTCGGGGAGATACGGACCCCCAGGCAGTTGAGGATTGGCTGGAGGATATCGTCAGAGTTTTTATATTGGTAGGGACACCAGACGACCACATAGTGATCCTTGCCGCGAGTCTCCAGCATGTAGTGGCATGCAGATGGTGGAGCCTGATGTTCCAGGTGCATGATGAGACATCACTACTCTGGACAGACTTCGAGAGCCTATTCGGGGCCGATTTTTTACTAGCCACCCTTCGTGCGGTGCAGATTTAGGAGTTACTTCATCTGCAGTAGGGCAGTATGATAGTAGCTCAGTACTCAGCGAGGTTCACTGACCTCTCACGCTACTCCACGGATATGGTATGAGACCCGTTATTCAGGGCCGGGACCTTCGAGTAGGGACTTAGGCATGAGATCAGGGCTTCGATGATCTCCCTCAACATCCCGACTCAGGCAGGGGTGCGGGAGAGATCCCTTCTAGTGGAGAGTTTTCTCGCTGAGCAGTCACCGGCGGCATGACCCTCTGTAGGGCGACACGTAGCGGAGTCTTCTGCAGCCGGTAGTAGATAGTTGACGTAGAGGTCCAAGCAGACTAGTCCATCAGGTAGGTGACCTCAGGATACAGGTTCGGTTGTGCGGGGCACACGAAACAGAGCCAACCATATGAGGAGCAGACAATGTTATGCATGCGGCGGGTAGGGTCACATGGCTCGAGACTGTCCGACCAGCCCTGCAGATGAGCAGCAGGTAGTAGAGGAACCTCTCAGGCAGAGGTAGAGGTTTGACCATGGTGGTCTGCCAGAAGCAGGTAGACGTGGCAGAGGAGCTGGCCAAGTAGTAGGTGGTGGATGAAGTTTTGAGGCCCTACCACCACCACCACCACCAGGAGGTCCACCCTGACCGCAGGGAACAGGTGGATAGGGGAGAGCTCAGCTTCAGGCAGCCGAGGCCTATGACTATAGTGCTCTGGGAGCAGGTGGACAGGAGCAGGACTAGATCCAGGCATAGATAATTTTTTTCATGATGCTTCTAGATTTTTTGATATCGTTGTTTGTGGTTGCTTTGTGTCTTTGTACTTTGAGTTGCTGTAATAAAAGATACTTGTCCATGTGATGTTTGCTTTCCTACCTTTTTGTATGGTTGATACTAAGAGGTTCTAGTTAAAACTGTTGACTTGACCCTCACATTCGAGATTCCTACTAGAGGAGACCCAGTGACCACACACTGCTGCCGACAGTGTGACTCGACCCTTGGAGGTGAGAGTAACGGTTGGATCTCTTGGTAGTAGCATCGAGGCCTTACGACGTCGTCCATGGCATGAAATAGTACCGTTCATGTCAAGATTGACTGTATTAGGCAAAGAACGTGGTTCATCTAGGGGATGAGACCATATTTCTCTTTTCGACAAAATAGAAATCTTAGCAGCTCTTGTAGGATGTAAGGGAAAAAGGGTGCAGTCGAGTTCTTTACAAATGGCTAGTCACACCCATAGTTCGTTGAGCGAACGGTTTACGGTTTACTCTAAACTCAAAAGTCTCTAGTGTGTCTTCTTGTAGAAGGACCTGGACCTTAGATGGTGACGTTGGCTTGAGTTTCTACAGACTATGACTTTGAGATAGTCTATACTCCGGGGAAGGGGAACATTGTAGCAGATGCTCTAAGTAGGAGATCAGGCATTCAGCTACTAGGAGAGGCAACAAAGAAGCTGGCCGTGTTGCAGATATCCTTTATGGATAGGGATGGAGCATCCTTTCTGTAGTCCCTCACAGTCACTCCTCTACTACTTCAGCGAGTCAGAGATGGTGCAGGCTACGACAGAGAAGGTGAAAATCATCTAGGAGTGGATAAAGACTGCACAGAGCAGACAGAATTCCTATGCTGATAGGAGACGGAGACCACTGGAGTTCAAGGATGGCGACCACGTCTTCTTACGGGTCTCACCTCGATGAGGTCTACAGAGATTTGGCTGATGCAACAAGTTATCTCTGCACTTTATCGGGCCATTTTAGGTCCTCAACAGAGTAGGTGAGGTGGGTTACCACCTGGCCCTTCCACCTCAGTTGCACTAGGTGCATGACGTCTTTCACGTATCTTAGCTGAGGAGATACGTGCACGACCCGTCCCACATCATCCACCATGGGGAGCTGGACATCGATAACGGGGTGACATTTACGGAGGTTTAGGTGGATATCAAGGATCGAAAGGAGCAATTACTACGTGGACGGTTGATTCCTCTAGCGCACATTCGCTGGCGGCACGGGAACCTCCAGGAGAGCACTTGGGATCAGGAGGCTTAGATGCATGCTCAGTACCCCCATTTGTTCCCCTAGTGTGTGTAGTAGCTTTATGGGGACGTAAATCCCTGAGGTGGGGGTAATGTAAAGACCCAAAAATTTCAAGAATTTTTTTTCTTAAATACTTTGGAATTTTATGAGTCCACAGTTTCTGGCGGCACTTGATTCTGAGACCCGGTGTGCCCGGAATCAATTTATGAAGTTTTGTTCGGGTACGTTCAGTAAACGTATGTGCGGGTTTTTCTATCTTTTGAACTGGTGCTCGGAATTGAAATATGAGGGCACCGATGAACTCGCAGCACCGGTATTCACTTAAGGGGACCTTTACCACAGTTGCGTTTGGTCGAGAGTAGAATTTTTAATTTGGGGATTTGTAACAAATTAAAATAAAATTGTGGTGTTACATTAAGTATACACAATTTTATTTAATTTATTAAGTGGTGGTTATTTCCTACAAGGGGAAGTTATAGGTGGGTCCCACACCCACATAACCTCCCATGTGAGGATAATGTGTGGTGGGGCCCACACGATAGCCTAACCCCTCAACTCCCCCTTAAACTCCCATGAAACCCCCCTTATTAACTCTTAAAACTCTCTACCTCCTCTCTTTGAATTTTAAACTTTTCACCTCCCTTCTCTCTTAATTATTCCAACCCATCTAATTAATATTTTCATTAATTAATCGACACCTCTTATTTGAATTGGATGAAAATTCTATTAAAAATTGGGGAGTCTTATTATAATATTTTCCTTGGAAAATATTTTGGTGGGGGGAAACCTCTAGAGAATTAGAAGAAAGGTGTTCCTCTCTCAAAGAAGAACACCGTTCTTCAGCGAAGAACATCTCCAATGAAGAACACGAAGAACTTCTTCGAACGATGCTTCCTCCTCAGACACACCCTGACGTCAAGGAATCTACGTTGTCTTTAAATTCTCTTTCCGCGTCACGACAACGACTCTTCCTCCAACGTTGACGGGACAACACTATTTTCCACGACACTTGTCTTCCGCAGCTCGATGACGTGCGACGTCAATTATGAGGTAGGGGGGTTTGTATAATTTAAATTGAATAAATTATATCTTCGTTCTTGTTGAATGTAAGTAATCATCTATGGCCATTTGTTACTGCCTTACGCGGAGGGCGCGGGCCGAACAAACACGGCCCGACGACCCTCCATTGTTTCTTGTTTTTATTCGCGATGGAGACGGTATCAGAAGAGGTGTCCACGACCAGAGTTGGCAGTGATTGGGGGCGGCGACGACCGAAGGCGGCGGCTGCAACGGTGGCCGCGCGGCGGCCCGAAGAGGATCGCGACACCAGGTGCCGCGCGGAAGGGAGACCGCGGCCCGTAACCGCGGGCCGCTCGACCGAAGAAGAACCGACCGGCTAAAGCCGGACAGGCCGAAGGAACCACGACGCCATGAGGGCGCCGCACTATGGAGAACCACGGTCCGTGCTGGGCTGGCCGCTCGGCAGACGAACCAGCTGGCAGGCGGCCGATCGGGCTGGGAAGACCCCGCGGTGCCCTCTTGGCACTGCGCTGCGGAAGAGACGCGGCCCGCTACCGCGGGCCGCTCGGCGGACGAACCGGTCGGCAGGTGGTCAACCGGGCCGAGAAGACCCCGCGAAACCCTCCTAGAACCGCGCTGGGGAAATAGCGGCCCGCCTGTGTGGCCCGCTCGCACCGGGAAGACCCCACGGCGCCCTCCTGGCGCCGCGTTGGGGAAAGAGCAGCCTGCTGATGTGGCCCGCTCGCACCGGGAAGACCGACCGGCCGGACAGGAGGGGCGGCGCCGCTCAGCGCCGCCATTTTAGAAAACCGGGGGCCACGCCTCTAGACCGCTCGGCCTGCCACTGGGCCGGGCCGTGCCCCGTCAGGTCGGGCCGCCTGCCACCAAGTCGGGCCGCACCCCTCCGGGCCGGGCCGCAGCCGCCGGGCCGGGCCGCAGCCGCCGGGCTGGGCCACAGCCGCTGGACTGAGCCGCGCCTTATTGGGATGGACCCTGTCCCAGGTTGGGTTGACTCAGTTCGGACCGACCCAGGGCGGGTTGGGCCGGGTCGGACTGGACCCAAACCCCCCTCTACAGACCCATTTTTGTATTTCACCCATAACTTGAGCTACGGACCTCCGATCGACACACCGTCAATTTAGTAGGATTCCTTGGATCGATACAATCGTTTCGGTATATTACACTCAAGATTTTGGTGAAGTTTGAGTATGGCTGGGTTGGTTTGAACTCGAAACTAACTGGGCCCTCGGAGCGGAAATGCTTATAACTTAAGGATCGAACGTCCGATTGATGTGCCGCCAACTACGTTGGTTTACTTTTGATGAGACGGTCCTTTTGGAATACTCCACATGGGATTCGGATGATATTGGAGTATGTTTGGGTTGGATTGCACCCAAAATCCAACCGGGCCCCTGGAACAGAAAAGCTAATAACTCTCAGACCGGACGTCCGATTGACGCGTCGTCTGTCGCATTGGGTTCCTTATGATAAGACGAAACTTCGGGATACATCAACTCAGGGATTCATGATAGTTGATGTATCGACCCCTTTGCTCGAGGAGCGGACCCTCCCAGAATCGAGCGTGCTGTGTGCAGGAACCCTAGAGCTGGCTGCGACTGCGACGACTACCGTACTGGGATCCTCTGTGGGTTCGACGACGACGTCTACCGTACTAGGATCCTCTGTGGGTTCAATGACGATGACTTCCATACTAGGATCCTCCATGGGTTCGACGATGATGACTTTCGTACTAGGATCCTCCGTGGGTTCGACGATGATGTCTACCATACTGGAATCCTCCGTGGGTTCGACGACGATGACTTCTGTACTAGGATCCTCCATGGGTTCGACAAAGATGACTACTGTTCTTGTATCCTAAGTGGGTCCGATAGTTCTGACTTCTGTTCTTTTATCCTGAGTGGGTCCGACAGAGTAGCTGGTCTTGTATCCTATGTGGGTCTGACAGCTTAGCTGGTCTAGTATCCTATGTGGGTCAGACAGCTTAGATGAATCAGTGACTACAACTGATCATCTCTATCATTATACGAAAGATATATACCTGTGTGAGATGAGTCTTGACTTTCAATCATTATCATTTATGCGATTGAATTACTTTCCTGTGTGGACTGGGTTGTGCTTAGGCTCGAGAGTTGGAGCCGAACTGTGGTTGATAACTTAGGTATATGTATGGTCATATACCTAAGTAGGGTTGTTTGATACTTCATGATTGTATCTCTCTTATGTGGTTTATCCTTCGGGATTTTGGGAGTCCTTAGGGGGTCTTAGGGTCCCTACTGAGTATCGTATACTCACCTTTTCATGGGCTATGCCCGTACTACATTGTGTTGGATGTAGACGATGGACAATACTGATAGAGGTAGAGACTTGTAGAGCTGGACGGTACCCGGAGGTGGACCACTTAGCGAGACATACATGGAGCAAACAGAGGGACCTGAGGTGTTGAGGAGGCCATATGTACCCACCCTTTAGGTGGGATTCCCGGAGGATGACTCAGTGGTTGCTGTTTTAATTTAATTCAGTTGTACTAGCTTTTTAGTTGTACTGTACTTACTGTTGGGCAACACTTAATTTTGTATTCTGTATCACATAGTGCTTACTTTAGTTGCGTAATCTGTTGTGTTTATTTACTTTTATAAAGGCAATTTCTTCCCAGTTTAGGGATTTACGCCTTTAGTGCTAGTCGCCATCCCCTGGCCTATGGAATGCGGGCTTGGGGTAGTCACGACACGGGCCCTGAGGACGGGTCGTGACAGTGTTTGTGCCCATTTATCAGGTCATGCCTATGCACTCTAGTTGTGCCCATGTACTTGGTCATTCCTGTGCCTGTGTACCCTTGGGGTATACGTCGAGCTACCATCACCGAGTCACATGGTGTGTGGTAAGGCCACATGACATGTGATATTTAATTTTTGTGAAACCCTAGCCACCATAACTAGGGGACTACACGACATGTGTTCTCCAAAGTACACATCATGTATGTTAGGATTTTATAGAACCCACTGGTCTTTATGTGGTTACACTCACAACACCTACTCTTTTTGTATAGCCTAAAATCTCACCCATGAAACATTGATTTAATTTGAAAAAACTCTGATCATCTTTGTTTTTGAATTTTGGACACCAATTTTCTTGTGAATCTTCCTTGTAGCACCATGTCGTCTGAATGCCCGATACCATGAAACGATAACTCCCGATCTAATTCCAAATCCTATATTATCATTAGGAACCATAATCTTGTTATTGATCCTAAACTCAAACCTGAAGTAATGATCTGTTGCGCCAAATAATGATTGCAAAAAGATCATCTACAGAGGTATTTATCGAATCGTTGACCAAAAGAAACTTCGAAGATGAGTGTGGGAAGAACGATGGGAGAAATGCATAAAATACAAACATGAGGAATGAATCTAGTCCATTTTTTATGTTTCCTTCAATAAGTTTTCATGGAGAATATAGATGAAAAGTTCAATCAAGAAAAAACAAATATCATTAGTACTTAATTCTAGGAAGATAAAATCAACACCCATAATCAACGATCAACCTATGAATCAATTTGTTAGGAGGATTGATTTGTGTTTGATGTGGGATAAATAAAAGGGAATAAACCAATATAAAAAAATTTAATACCTTGAGTTTGGATTGGTCACTAATGAATAATGGATCTACATCATTATCATCAGTGATATCCATAAACTTCGCTAGTGAAGTCAAACTCCTCAGTACCAATCATCAATCCATGATCTGGTTGTTGTTATTCAAATCTCTACCTCACACACTCTCTCTAAATACCTAGGGTTATACTGTTAACCCTATGATTCGACCAAAACTAGGTTTAAATAGAGATGGAGTTAGGTTATATTAATTAAATAAACAAATATATTATTTATTTATTTAATTTATTCATTATCTGCCTGTGACTGCTCTTTAACAAAACAACCGATGTTGATAAGGACTATGTTGTGCCAAGGGTAAAACATACATTATGGATTTAAAGGTGGAATCATATTTCCCATTCGAGACTTGGTTCAGGAGTCATTACATATTTTAGAAAAACTGTGCATGTGTGATATAATATATTCACTACTGGAAAATTATCCTATTCAAATTATTCCAAATTGTTGGGATAGGATATCCTAATGGTTCCATGAATTGTTGGCATGGGAGCTATTGGGATAGCCCTATATCAATGGTTTTTAGAGAAGTGTTGGTATATGATGGATAAAATGACATGTTACCAACAGTTCAAGCTGAATTATTAGGATAAATTTTTACTAATGGTTCAAAATTGTTGAAATAGCCTTATCCCAATGGTTGTAACCGTTTGTATATGGATATCCCAACAGTTTTTAACAGTTGGGAAAGTCCTATTCTAATGGTTCATATTAATCCATTGGGATAGATTTATACCAAAATTTTTACATTCATTGGTATAGAACCCCCAACTCCATAGAAAACCAACACCTACAACACCTCCTACAATGAAAAACAAAACCTACAACACCTCCTACAATGGAAAATAGAACTACATAGCACCTGAAATACACCTCTTAAAATGAAAAACAGAACTACCTACAAAAATAGAACTACCTAAAAAACATAACTACATCTGCAGAACTGAACTACAGAACTACCTGCAATGTAATGAAGCTACAATCAAAACATCAAAACATAATTCACCTATAAATAAAAATAGAACACCATCTAATGAAAATAGAATAACATACTCAACAAACAGAACCTGCAATTAATGATAACAAAAAAAATCGATTGATGCATTTAACCAATGATAACAAACATACAAAATATCACACATATATTCAGTCACACCAAATCATCAAACATAAAATGTCATAAATATTAGTAAAAAAGTTAATAGATCAATCCATCCCTCATCACCATCACTATCGTCCCCGCCATTATTAGCCTCATCCTCATCCTCATTCCTGTCCTTTTCCTCATCCCCATCCTCATCCTCATACCCATCCTCGGCCTCATCCTCAGCCTCGGCCTCAGCCTCGACCTCATCCTTGGACTCTTCCTCGCCATCATCCTCACCGTCATAATCATCAAGTACGACATTGTCTCGATCACCACTAGGACTACCGAACGGTGCATTATATAATGAACACATCAATGACATAAATGAATCAAAATCTATGGTAGTCTCTAGTGGAAGTGATGGAAATAAAACTTTCATCAGTTTCATAAATTCTACGTTTTCCCTTTCAGCCCATTCTTCCACCTATGTGACCCTTTTTCCAGCCTTAGCCCCAGCCTATGCTTTCCATGCATTAGCCTTTTCCAACTAGGTGGTATTATAACTGGTACCTAAAGTGGGCCAATACCTCATTAGGACTATACTATTCCTAGGTTGGTAGAATACTTTCCCATGATGCTCATCTCCCAAAACTTGATGTAAGTAATCATTTGGCACAAATTTGTCAAGTTCCTAGGTATAAAGGACCTCCAAAGTATCCATTTACAAATATAAATAGACTATTAAGTTACAAAATAGATATTAAAATTTAAAATCAATAAAGTAAAACTTATAATCTGCTGTTGTGTCAGTTAGTTAACTGCACTTCCATCTTTTTTCTTTCTGTTTGAGAAAAATAATTTTGCTCGAGGTACACATCCTTCAATATTCAATACCTCCCTATAAAATGAAATTGAATGTAGGAAACCATAATTTAAAATAGGTAACTAATAATGAATTTCATAACTAAAATCAAATGGATATTAATTTTAAATGTAGCTGAAAAGAAAAACATATGGTAGTTTAATTCATATTGGTCCAATATTATTTGGTTTTGTTATGATTGGTTTTCTTTAATATTGTTTAATTTAGTTTAGTTTAATATTTTTCAATTTAGTTCTATTTATTTTAGTTTAGCGTGGTTTGGGTTGATATTCAATCTCCACTACTCTACTAAAACTTTAGAAATCAAATGAAATATGGAGGAAATAATAGAAAGTGAAAGTCCTAAAAAAAATATAAATGACTGTCATACTTGCTTCCTCTCATGGTCTGACGTCATAGTCGACCCCAAAGTGTAGAGTTATTTCTTAGCATCAATGTTTTTTTATTTTTTCCTGACTATTCATAAAAAAATTCAATAATAAAAAAAATTATTAATGAAAAACACAGATATTTTCATTTAAAAACCTAAAATTTGATTAATACCTTTAATGTGATACTCGTCCAATGAGTAATCATTTTTCAATAATGTTCTATTGGACAATTATTCATGATAGGTATGGCCTCTAAATCTATGCCAACTCTAGTGCTCCAACCAATATAAAACTCATGCTTATAGGATCTCCAAAGCTCACCTAATTCCATTAGCCATACTGGTCTCGCACCCTCACCATCAATAAAATTAAAACAAATATGGAACCAAAATATTAATTCATATAAATAAAATAATAATATAACATTAAATCCATCAATTTTTTTACCCATATTTTTTCCCAAGCGTTATACTTTACTTTGTTTGGTAGGTTTCTCTAGGAGAGTTGACTAACAGGAATGATGTTGGAGTGTTTGGAAATAATTTCCAAAAAAAATTTACATTCTCACCCTATTTTTTCAATCATTTGGTTGTCTTCGTTGTAGTCCACCATCAATTACATACAATGGTTCCACACCACATGCATTCATGTATGACCACACCACCTATTAGTAGATCTGGCTGTTATAGAAGAAAAAATATCATATCAATACATCTTATAATGAAAATAAAATATGATAAAAAAATTTATTAGGGTTTTATAATATTCCCACAACAGTCTGATTAATGTGCACCGCTGGATCTATAGGTACTGAAGGAACATCACCCTATACAGATGGAGTGTGTCCTAGTGTATGCTCCGCAGACTCAGAATGTGTTGGATCAGGAATAAAATAATAAGGAATGTAAAAGCTCAAAGAGAAGGAAGTAGAAGGAAAATAATATGACATGGATGGCTGGACAAATTCATGATATGGATGTGGTGTAGGAATCATCATTGGATAAGGGGAAGATGGGTGATGAGGCTCAGATATAAATTATAGTGAAAACATGGGCAGGCTAAATATCCCATATGTCCCTAATGACACTATAGGATAAGAATGTGTGGTATATGGTATGTTAGTAGGAGGGACAAGGTCTAATCGGGTACGCCGACTAGAGTGACTAGCTCTAGTACCACCCCTCATACTATCAGCCTGAGTACTAGGACCACTAGGCTGATCGTCAAATAAGTGACACCTAAGTGGTGGATCCTGCATAAAATTTTAAAACAAAATTAATCACATGACATTATATGTTATTGATATATATATATATATTTGAAATAAAATACTTACAACAGGCACTAATGGAGGAACACCCATCTCAGTCATTCGACGATTGTTGTCTATCATCCTTTTTCTTCACATATCCTCAATAGGTTTCATTTCCTACATTTTAAAAAAATGTAATTAATTATAAATTTATAACTAATGTGTAACCCAAACAACAAAAAAGATGAGACATGACTTAATTAAGTAATACCACCTGTCAATATAAATATAGGATATGTATTAATATAATAAATTTTTTTAAATTTACTGGAAAAAATATCAAAATAGAATACATGTCATAGAATAAAAAATATGTTGAAATTCACATGTTTAGAATAGGTATGATATTATTTTATTATATTTTCAATTTGATCCAATTAAATTTTGGTTAGGTCATTTTTTAATTTTTATTTTTACATCAATTGATTCATTTTTTTCAATTGATTAGGTCATTTTCCATTCTTATTTATATTTGGTCATTCGGTTAAATTTTGTTAATTTATTAGGTCATTTGTTCATTTTTATTTGTCTTAATCCATTTAGTTCATATTTTGGGTTATGTAATATTTCTATTTTTTAGTTAGGTCATTATTTTAAATTGTTTTAATTTTCATATCAATAAGTTTAATTTGTCCAATTAAATTCCTCTTGTTTTTTGTTCTAATTTAATTATTTCATTCGTGTTTGGTTTTGTAGGTTTGAATACAGTTCAATTAAGTATTAGAAAATGAAACTCAAATAAAACTACAACCAATAAATATTGAAAATGCATATGATGGTCAAGTTGGATACAAAATATTTGTAATCAATAGTAAATCAATTTGAATAGTACCAACCTTAACAACCCAAGTCGAGATAAACCAAAATAACTAAGAACGCAGATGGATGATTCTATATATTTCCCACCACAACTTTAGGTTAACAATCAACTCTGACAATTGAGCTATTCGACTCATCATAATTAATAAATGGACTGAGTCCAATGGCAGTAGGGATGGTGTCAATTCCAAAATCACCATCATAAAAAATATGTCTTGGAATTACTTTAATAATGACACCCAATTTAGGTTGAATATGATCTTTGACATAAAAAACTTGTTTATCCATTGATGCCAATACATATGGTTCATTGGTAGAAAGAGTTCAAGTCATTTTAATAACTCAAAATCCACAATCATAAATAAATGTTCCCTGCCTCATCATCGAATCAAACCACTGACATTTTATCATAGTGACTCAACCATGAGAGTAATAATCCAATATTATTATTTTTTAATGACTCCATAATAAGATAAATTTTCAAATCAAGGTATACTATCTGATGCACTTTCATAATAGTCTGTTGTGTTAGTTAATATAACACCATCATTGTATGTTCTCATGTTCTTTGCTCATTTAGTGGTAATAAATTTGTACCCATTGATCATAATTAATTTATATTCATGAACCACTGTATTAAGACCAAAATAAAAATATCTTATTTTCTCAAAGATAGATTCGGTAATAAAACTCAATACTTGAAATATAAATGAATATTAAACTTAATTAAATATTGATTTTATTAATTTATTACAGTAATATTTCTACCTTCAATTTTAACCAAGTAGAAAACTCTTTGCTATGAAAAGCATCTCTTATTCTCAAAGACAAAGAATTATGATTTCTATTTATCATTTCTTTATGTTCCCTAGAGATAAAAATAGAAATAGTTTAATATATATGTAAAATTACATGAGATGAGATAAGATATACATGTTCAATTTACATACTTGATGTAGTCATCAAACAAATCACAATTGAACAAAACTATGCGATGCTCCATATCCCAATCTTCAAGACTTAATGTCATCAATGTATATGATCTAGTAATTCATCCTATTTGAGAAAGTGATGGAAAATTGGGTTCAATTTTCTCATACTATTCTTATTCATTTCTCATTGGTCTGTTCATTCTTGTAGTAAGATCAGACAAATACATTGAATAGAAATCCATACATTCTTGATACAAGTAACCATTCATGATAAACCTTCAGGATGATTCCTATTTTAGACATAAGACTTCAATGTGTACATATTTATTTCAGTTGGATACATCCAATGAAAAGTAATAGGCACTCCAAGAAGTATTTTGGTTGGAATATGGACAGTCAGATGCAACATGCATGTGAAAAATGATAGAGGGAATATTTTCTCTAACTCACACAAAATTAATGGTGACTCTACCAATATTTTTTGAAATAAATAATTGGAAAACTTCTTAGCACAAAGATCTCTAAACAAATGGCATAGCTGAATAATTGACACCCTCACTTTATTGGAAAAAAGATGACATATTTCTATTGGAATAAACTCATATAGAAGGATGTGATAATCACGAGTCATCAAAGATTTCATCTTTAACTCTCTTCTATTGACCCATTTTGATATATTACTTGAATAGACCTTAGGAATTTTAATAATCTCTAGTACTTCCAAGAATTTTTTTACTATAGGTTTCAACACATAAGAATCACATGGAACTTGCCATTTATTTTCACTAATATACACAAGTTGGAATTCTGGTTTGATTCCCCAATCCACCAAGTCATGCTGGGATCATAAATCATCTTTTGTATTTACCTTGACATTTAGAATAATCAAAAGAAACATTTCACATATATTCTTTTCAATGTGAATTATGTCTAAGAAATGACGTAATAAATTGGTTAACCAATAAGACAACTTAAAGAAGATACTCCTCTTGTTCCAATTGTAACATGTTTCAGTGGAAACATTCTCCCTCTTTCTATATTTCATTTGATCCTTCCTAAATGAAAAACTGAAATCTTTTAATTCATTAAGAACATCTGTTCTAGACATATGCTGAGGTGGATCATCAGTCTCCATGGTATTTTCAAATCTTTAATGATTATTTCTATATGGATGTTCCATTGACAAGAATCATTGATGTCCCATAAAACTGAAACTAAAACAATATTTTAGTCTTCTAGATCATGTATTCTTTATAATAATAGGATATAATAGTTTTCCCTTATTTCTACATCCAGAAATCATTACATAAGTAGGAAAATCATTGATCACCCACATAAGCGCAACACGTATATGAAATATGTATTTCAAACATGAATTGTATGTGTGCACACCCACATACCAAAGAAGTTTCAAATATTTTATTAAAGGTTTCATGTATACATCTATATAATTCTCGGGATCAAAAGGGCCATATATTAGAATCACAACCACGAGGGAAGGTTATAAATGTGTATCAAAACTGGCCATGTGCTGTGTGAAGTAAGTATCCATCCAAATGGATTAAAAATGTCACATGAAATACCCAGCCTCACATTACACATGTCAGCTAAAAAATTAGGTTATCAAGCATAAAATCTATACCATGAAAATCCATCTTTAGGGTGAACCAACTCATCATAATTCTTTTTTCTCTCAGTATCATTCCATCATATTTTTATTGATATTTCATCAAACATGAAAAAATTATGGAGTGTAGGGATCAATGGAAAGTGCCACATTACTTTATGTGGAACACAAGATGGTTTTCCATAAAATTTTGGCTTCCATAAAGATGTTTCACATTTTATAAAATCATTTATTTCAGCAGTTTCCTCTGAGAATAAGCTGCAATCTTTTGAGAAAGAATGATTTTTTGGAAAATTCAAGTTCCTCAACAAAATTCCATGCCATATAGTGGTTTGAGGTAATATCTATACCATCTAGAATTAATTCCTTCAATAAGGTAAGAATTTTATTAATGATAGTATTATAAATTCCATACATGGTTTTCCCATGAAACAATCTGATTAAAAATTTCATCTTTTCATTTTACCACATTGCCGATATACTGGAGTTATGGCAGTATCATTCAATTTTTTCACCCTGTCAACATCATAATTTTCATTATATACATCATGCGTTCTTGTATAAAATTCTTCTTAGATCAACATCCTTTATTTCTCATGATGAAAAATAAATGTAAACCAACCATCTAACAAATTCTCCAATCCCGTCCTCTCATTTAGATCATCAACATTTTGAGATTCCATTTTCCCCATTGTGATACCACACATAGTAGTTTGTTTGAAAACCATATTTGGATATATGGTAGCTACCTTCTTCATGAATCAAACAAGGTATTCCAACACAATTATAACATGGTAAATGTATGTGACCACTATATGAAGCATTGTCAAATGCAAAATCTAAAAATATCTCCAATTTTTTTTTAAAAAATCGGTTGACATCCAACCAGTTTCATACATCCAAATTCTATCCATTATGTAAAAAAAAATTATAAGTCATTTCATAAAATCAATTCAATAATATTGAATTTTAGTCAAAAATATATTTAAGTAAATGATAATTTTTCACTTTATATGAAACCATAACTGACACACTACTCTATATGAGAATCATAATATAAAAGACAGTAAAATACTATATATATATAAAAAAATACTATAAATATAAAACCATGATATTGAATTAAATTATAAATATAATACAATGATATTGGTTGGATTTGGTTATTTTATTTGGATTGGGTCGGTGCATGCCTATTAGAGTTTTATCATAGTAATTTACGGTGCATGGCGTACACCGACGACAAGGGTCCTTGGCACAAAAGTGCATTGCAGTGTACATTGGGTGGCAATGTTAATTTATAGCACACAAAAGGAATATTATCATATTAAAATAATAAAAAATAACAATTAGATAAAAAATTATCAGTAATAATAAAAATATAAAAAACTATTTTTTTATAAATTTTAGGAAAAATTTATTTTGAACAATAATCTATTATTAATAAATAACCTTAAGTCATTCAAATAACAAATCATTTCAATTAAATTTTAGGAAGGATGCTAAATAAGTGGTAAGGTTTTTGGCTATTCTTAATCGTGACACTTGATCGATGTGTGGCACAAAGTCGAGGGAGGAAAAAGGATGTCACTTGACTAGAAACAATGTTTTAATAGGGTTTTAATTGGATATTTAAAAATGTGAAAAAAACAAAAGCAAAAAAATTAATATGGATACATGGAACATGAAATTCCACACTATTCCATGGCTTAACATAGTTCATTCCATGGCACACCATCCCAACTGGGCTATTGCACAGGTGTCTCAAGGCACAATGGTCTCCAGTGCTAGCCATGGCACAATAGCGCACCATGGCGCACACCATTAATAACTATGAGTTTTATTAAATATTGTTCAAATCATTTCATTTTTTATCATTACTATAGAATTTATTTTAGTTAGGTTTAATTTAGTTCATTTATTTTTATTTTAGTTCAGTTTGACGTAGTTTAGTATTGTTAGGGTCTACTCAAGTCTACTTGGGTCAAATCAAGTCATTTAAATTCAATTCATTTGGTTTGGTCAAGTCAGTTCAGTTATGATATAGATAGAATTTAGTACCCCAGTTTCTGTTATGTAACCCTTACTTGATAATTTTTATGGTTATAAAGTGTAAGGGTGATAGTTGGTAGAGTTGGGAGAACTTTGGAAGTTTTTTTGGGGCCAAAGGGAAGTCGCACGGGCGGTGCATGACCTGCCTAACTGTGTGTCCAAACCGCGCATGGTGGCCCTCTTGAGATAGTATCTCTAGCATAGTTGGATCACGATTTGGGAGACCGTGCAAGGGAAAGTCGTGCAGGCAGTGGCTATAACACAGTTAGCGCAAGGTTTGCCTAATCTTGTGGTCAAACCATGCGTGGAGTCAGAATGAGATCCTTAAAAATAGGATCTCACTCGTTTTTACCATAAATCCATCATTTTTGACTCAAACCAGCCCTAACTAGGGATTTTGTTTCTCCTAATCACAAATAAGGTTCTCCCATAGCTTTGAAGGTGATCTGAAGGCTTCCCTTGGTGAATCAAAGCCAGATTCTTGAGGTATGTGATCGTTCTTCTTTGTTCTTGATCGGTTTCTTAGATATACTTAGATATAATTATACTATTCTCTTTGTTTCTTATATCTATGAACATTATGAGTATATCTAGTTGTGTGGATTCCAAATATGATGAGATTTGGTCTTGATCTTGCTAGGATAAGAGATCTAAGGTAGGTTCTTGGAGAATCGACCTAGTTTTCTTATGCGTTCTTCGTTCATTGGGGTTTTCATCAAAACCTTCAAGGTAGGAGGCTTATTTATCAACTAAACTTAGTTGAAATGATGATAATGATTTCAAATTGATTTCCTTATGATTAATTGATCATGAATTGGCTGGTTATGAATTGTTGGAAACCTTATTTGGTGATGGTTTGGTAAATTGTAAAAATCTGGGAAATTGGGTGTTTTGAATAAAGTGATTTTGTTCGTGGTTTTAAAATATATATTTTAAATGGGGATTTTCTAGAATTTTGGAACATGTATTTGATAAAATGTTTTCAATAAAAACGGGATGTTTTATTGAAACTAAATGGTTGTTTTGAAATTGGGCTATTCCTTGTTTTTCAATAAAAGTACAGTTTTATTGAAATGGTTTGAAATGGTTATTTGGAATGGTTTTTGAATACATGATGTTGGTGTGATTTCATGATTAAAAGGACCTCAATAAGGTATTATTACCATTAAGGTACAAGAGACGTGACCCTGGATCAGGGGCACGTGTCATTGGGACACAAGGTAATTGGACGAGAGACCACTCATGAGTATGGAACTGTCAAACGAAGCATGCATGTGTGGGTGTGTTGTGAACCATGGAATGTGTATTCCAAATGAAAATAAGAATTTGTTTTAAGCTTTGATTAGTTATTTTTTTGGAAAAATAACTTTCTGGGAATTGGTTTCATTTAGTTTTGTTTTCACTTGGTTGTAAATGTTTTTTTGGAACTTGTTTATATTTGGTTATAAACTATTTTGGTAATTTTTTTTATATAAAATATTTTATATAAATGTGGATAACTTTTCTATCCTAGTGGTGTGAGTAGGGAAGTTATTTTGGAAAACCTACTGAGTTTTATACTCACCCCTGCTTTGGCACTTTGGTGCTTTTGCAGATGCTATCTTCCGGGACAGGGGCAAAGGTAATGTTTCCCACATTTTTAGCACTACCTCGTGATGTTTAGTTTGTTCAGTGATTGTGGAGCTTGGAGCTTGTGTAGAATGGAGTCTTGTGGTTTCTTGAGAGTCTTGAGTTGTTTATCCACTATTTACTTTGATACTAGTTTAGTCCTCCACTATTGCACGCTTTGATATGGTTTGAGATACATGAAATTGTTTAATGGTCTTTCTTTTGTTCATGAATCATTTAGTGAATGGTTTGATTATGGTTTGTTAGTTTAATGTTTTATTTCTTAAAGGATAAATCATACCCCACTTGTATTTGAAACTCTTCAGCATTTATTTCCAGCCTTTGACATCTTGGGGATGTCGCTTAAGTCCAAGTAATGACTCGTTGTGCTCTCAAGACAATGAGAATTAGCAGGTCATTAAAAATGGTATCAAATGTATCAGTATGGTCCTTCCTTTGTGGTACAAATTTTATCAACTTGTTCGGTCCTTTCCTAAAAAGTGGTCATTAGTGTCCTTGGTCTTGGAGTTGGAATTATTTACTATCTATTCCTGGGGTTGGAATCTTAGAAAGGAGTAGGATTTTCAAAACTTGAAATGTATAGCATAAAAGGATGTAGCTAACCATTTTATGCTGAACTTCAAGTTACCATGGAGTTAGGTACATAAGTGTTTGGAGAAACTTCTAGAATTTAGAAATCTTATTTTCATGGGTTTAGCCAATGAGACAAGCATGGAATGCATTGTAGAGGAATGACCTCCCATTAGGATTGTATACTTCATTTGGAGTAATGATTTATGATTTTGTGCAAGGTTTAGATTTTTGAAAAATTCAGAATTTGTTTTCAAATTAAAGATTTTGAAAATAGGATATTTGGTGTATTTTGAAAATGGTTTGGTTTTCAAAAGAAAAAAGTAATGTTTCAAAAATGGTTGAAATAGAAAAGGGTGTTTAGAAAAAAATGTTGTGATAGTTGATGTGATATAATTTAAAATACCAAGACATAAATTTCTAGAGAGTGAGATTGACAGAGTTTTTTGTTGGTTTAGAAAATAACACTCGGTAGGCATCGTCGAAACCAACCCGAAGAGCTGTGGAGAATGTGGTTGCACTTGAACCATGGGTAAACCAAGAGTTGGTTCAAAGTATTATCCAATCTTTTCAAGCTATGTATATAGGGAACCATAGGAATAATCCAAGGTATGTGGATCATACCATACGGTTCATGAATAAGAATCCACCTAACTTACAGGGTGTTACTGAACTCGAGAAGGCGGAGGTGTGGCTTAGTATGATGAATTGTATCTTCGATTTTATCAGCACACCAGTAGAGCTAAAGGTCAAGATGGTGATGTATATACTCTAGGATCTTGAACGCTAGTGGTGGGATTTAGCAGTGCATACTAAATTGGATGAAGTCATTACATGGGAGGATTTTGAGGAATTTTTCAAAAAAAAAATTATATCCTCACATGTTCAAGATCTAGAAAATGACTAACTTATTCAGCCTGAAACAAGAGAGTCTCTCTGTCACAAATTATGCAGATAAATTCATGAATTTAGTTCACTTTGCACCAGAAGTTACAGCAAGTGCATCTTTCAAGGCACACATCTTTGAATTGGGGCTATAGTAGGATATTTGATCGAAGATTGTGGTGATCTGTATTAAAGATTATACAGAGATGGTGAAAAGAGCGAATGTGTTTGAACGTGATATCTCAGGATCTATGGGAGGAGGTATGATGATACCTATAGGAAATGGTGGAAACTCAACCACTGGGAGCAAGTAGAAAAGGGACACCTATTTCCAAGGTGGAGGTGGAAATAAAAATTAGACGACTAGATCAACGAACCTTCCTCCATGACCCAAGAGCAATGCAAGTTGTTTTCAATGTGGTTCGCTTGATGAAAATGATGCCTTCTATTTTAAAAATTCAAACTCCTCTCAGTGAAAGAGAATGCCGAGCCTTTGTGTGTAGATCATGTGCTATAACTGTTGATGGAGTTGAGATGAAATGAGACTTCTTGATGTTGGAAATGGATGTCTATAATGTAATCCTGGGTATGGATTGGTTGACAATGTGCAAGGATCACATCAATTGTTATAGGAGAATAATTAGTTTCATGACTGAGGACGACATTGAACATCTCTCCAGAGGAGAGAGGATGATAAAGAAAGGTGAAAAGATCTTATTGGCACTGACGGTAGTGTTAGAATGGTATGTCTGAGTATGATATACTCTATAATACCAAATGTAGGATCAAATATGTAATGAGATACTCAAATACAAGAGGGGGGTTAATTGTATACTTTAAAAACCCTTAAGGAAATTTTTTATAACCAAAATTCACAACACCTCTAAGTTCTAAAAACTTTCTTGATTCCGAAAAAGTGATTCCGGAAATTAAACTTAATAAAAGTTTACAACAAATGAAATTCTACCTTAAATAGTATATAATCTAACTAAAATAGAGTACAAGTAAGGAAGTATAATAAAGTTATACTTTCCTCAACAATACAAAATGCAGTGAAAAAACAAAGTAGTAAAACTACAAGTAACAAGTATAAACTCTTTTAACCCAAAGAGGAGGGTATCCAACAACCCTAAATAAGAGGTCCCTTGATTTATAATTTCAAGAAAGTCTGTCTTACCCACACCCAGGGTAAGCCCTCGATACGAAGATCGGAGTCTGTCTTTCTATCCCCGCAAGTCGTCAAATATCAGGTAGTCAGTACCTCTGTCTTCCTATTCCCGGAAGCTCTCGATTGTACACAACAACAATCGAAGTCGCACAAATCCAATCTGCATGAAGAAAAGTTTGAACAAGTAGTTAAAACTTTCTGCATGAAGCTTGAGAGTTTATAAGAGCTTATCTCTCTGGAAATCACTTCAACAACATGTAAGCACAAATGTCAAAGATGTTGTCAAGTGTTGTCTTCTTTTCAAATGAGATCTTATTTATAGGCACAACTCCAATGGTCGGTTCCCTCCTCCAATGGTCATATTTTTCCTTGAATTTCGAAGGGACCTGTACACATGTCACTCAAACAACTGTTAGTTGATAATTGAAGGCACACCATCATTTTATAATAGAACAAGTGAAATCATAACTAAAACTGATATTCAGAATGGAGAAAATGAAAGTTCAGAGTGTTGAAAATGAAAGTTTGGAGTGTTGAAAATTAAAGTTCGGAGTCTAACCAGAAAATGAATTTAGAGTCTATAATAAAGAGATATTCAGGTTCTGTTTTGCAAAGGAATTCAGAGTCAAACTTCATACAAGTTCATATCCATAATTCGTAATCAGAATTCATCATCAGAATTAGTAATGAGAATTCGTAACCAGAATTCATCATCAAAATTCGTAATGAGAATTCATAATCAGAATTCATCATCAGAATTGGTAATGAGAATTCGTAATCAGAATTCATCATCAGAATTCGTAATGAGAATTCGTAATCAGAATTCATCATCAGAATTCATAATGATAATTTGTAATCATAATTCATCATCAGAATTCATAGTTAGAACTTTATATAAGTTCGTAATCAGAATTCAGAGTTAAACTTCATAAAATATCATAACAGGAATTCGGATCCTAAAACAGAATGCTTCATATCAAAGTATTATACGATTCTAAGGTTTTAGATATGAATCCGATTTTTATACTTAAGAAAAATATTGATATGAACAATGAAAATAAGGTAGGGGTAAATTTACTTAGGTAAGGAAATTTTCCTTATAGAAGTAAAATAGGGGTAAAATGAGTTTTGCCTTGAAATAAGGTGTTTGTGATTTTCAAAACAAGAGGAATGGTCAAGTCATAAGGAAACCTTGATGACTTAACAATATCCCCCTTATATGAAGGAATGGAAAAGTCATAAGGAATACCTTATTGACCCAAAAGGTATGAATGATCTCTTACTAGTTGGAATCGTTGACTTTGGCATGAATGGAAGAGATCGAGGAAATTAGTTTTCCTGCAGTTATGGATCAATTTCCAAATGTATTTCCCAAGAACTTCTCAGGGTTACCACCTATAAGGTAAGTGGAGTTTACGATTGATCTCCTCATGGGGACTAGTCCCATTTCCCTTTCATCTTATAGGATAACACCAATAGAGTTACAGGAATTGAAAGTGTAGTTGGAGGAGCTGGAAAGCAAGGGTTTCATTTGACCAAGTATGTCTCCATGGGCAACACCAGTCTTGTTCATGAGGAAAGTAGATGAAACTATTCATATGTGTGTTGATTATCATAAGATTAACCAAGTTATGATAAAGAACATATATCCACTTCCACGCATTGATTATTCATTTGATCAATTAAGGGGAGCTCAATGGTTCTCTAAAATTGACTTGTGATTAGGATATCACCAATTGAGAGTTCGGAAGGAGGATATTCCAAAGACAACTTTCAGAAGAAGATATGACCACTATGAATATGTAGTCATTCCTTTTGGTCTAACGAATGCACTAGCGGTCTTCATGGCTTTGATGAATCAGATATTTCAACGATATTTGGACTCTTTTTTTGTGGTATTTGTGGACGACATATTGGTGTATTCAAAGAAAAGGGCTAACCATCAGGATCACCTAGAAACAATGTTACAAATCTCGAGAGATCACCATTTTTATTCCAAATTATCAAAGTGTGATTTTTGGATATAGGAAGTATGTTTTCTTGGCCATGTCATTTCTGAAAAAGGAATTTATGTTGATCCTGTAAAGATAGAAGATGTTATCTCCTAGAAACCACCAAATAATGTCTTTGAGATAAATTTTTTTCTTGGTTTAGCTGGTTACTATCAACGCTTTGTGCGTGATTTCTCACAACTAGCTTCGCCAATGATATATCTAACAAAGAAGAATGCTCCATTACAATGGACATAGGAATGTCAAAAGTATTTCCAGGAACTAAAAGTTTGTCTTACATTGGCACCTATCTTCATTTTTCCAGAATCAGGATAGGGGTATGTGGTGTACTGTGATGCTTTAGGATCATGGTTGGGCTATATAATCATGTAAGTATACCATGTGGTTTCTTATGGTTCAAGGTAGTTGAGGGTGCATGAGAATAATTACCCAACACACGATTTGGAGTTAGCTGTAGTCACCCATGCTTTGAAAACATGGAGACACTATCTCTTTGGTGAGAAATTCACTATGTTTATGGATCATAAAATCTTGAAACACATTTTCTCACAGTGAGATTTGAATCTAAGGCAAAGGAGATGGATGGAGCATCTCCAGATGTTTGATTTTGAATTGATGTATACACCAGGAAAAGGTAATTCAATGGTGGATTCATTGAGTAGAAATTCATATGCTTAGTTAGAGAAAGAAGCTTCAGATTAATGGCATTTAATGTCAGTCCTATCTGACATGCATGTAGAATGTAAAGACCATGGTGATGTTGCAGTTTTCTTTTCAGCTATGCTTGTTCCTGATTTGGTAAATATAGTCAAAGAGGCACAAACATATGATGAAAAATGTCTCATTATAAGTTCAAAACTCAATGGTGGGGAGACCATTGAGGGCTAGGAACTTGATGGGAGTTCAGTTTTGTGTTTTAGAGATCAGATGGGTGTACTTATGACTTTTCAGGAACAAATCCTTCATGCTTACCACCATTCGATATGGGCTATACATCCAGGCACACAGAAGATGTATAAAGCATTGAAGGCACATTTTCGGTGGAAATGCATGAAAAAGAAGGTGACTGAGTTCATCTTATAGTGATTAACTTGTCTGCAGGTTAAATAAGAGCATCAGATACCAATGGGTATGTTATAGTATTTAATTATCCTAGTGTGGAAATGGGAGTAGATAGCGATGGATTTTGTTACAGGTCTTCCAAGAATGGTTCAGAAACATGATGCCATATGGGTGATAGTGGATCGTCTTACCAAGTCATCCCATTTAATCCCTATTCGTGAAACTCATATGATGGAATATCTATTCAAAATTTATACCCTAGAAGTGTTAAAGATGCATGGAGTACCAGTGTCAATATTCTCAAAAAGAGATCCAAGGTTCACATCTCATTTCTGGAAATCCTTATAGCAAGCCCTTGGGAATCAATTGACTACGATCATGGCATATCATCCTCAGATAGACGTCCAGTTTGAGCGGATGATACAGATGTTGAAAGACATTTTTTGGGATTTTGTAATGTATTTTGGTGGATCATGGGAAAATCATATACCCTTGGTGGAGTTCTCATATAATAACAACTACCAGTCCTCGATACATATGGCTCCATTTGAAGCATTGTATGAGCATCCTTGTCGTTCTCCACTATGTTGGGTGGAAACAGGTGAGATTTTACTAGTTGGGTGGAAACGGGTGAGATTTAACTAGTTGGGATGAGCCTTGTCCAAGAAACAATAGAGAAGATCTGGTTGATTAGAAAGAGGATGGAGATGGCTCAGAGTCAACAGAAATCATATGTGGATCATCATCGAAGACCATTGTCATTTTCTGTGGGTGGTCACGTCTTTTTTAGGATATCTCCAAGGCTTGGACATCATCATTTCAGAAAGTAGGGAAAGTTATCTCCTAGATAAATTGGCCCTTTAGAGATACTAGAATGGGTTGGAGATGTGGCATATCAGTTTGAATTACAACCACAGTTCAGTTCAGTGCATAATGTGTTCCTTGTATCTCAGCTGAAAAAGTATCATCTCGATCCTGACTATGTGATCAGATGGGATCACATCGACCTAGATCCAGATGCTTCATTGGTACATATCCCAATAAGGATTTTGGATAAGCAAGATAAATTCTTGCATGTAAAAATCATCGGTGTAGTGTGGGTTTTATAGAAGCATAGTCAGATTTAGGAAGAGACTTGGGAACATGAGAAGGAAATGAAAGAGTAGTGGCTGGAACTCTTTCAGGGCAACGAATGTTTTCTACTTTATGAGGATGGAAAGACCAATGGGTGGGAGAATGTATTACCCCCAGTTTCTAGTATTCAACCCTTACTTGATGCTTTTTATGGTTATAAAGTGTAAGGGTGATAGTTGGGATATTTGGGAGAACTTTGGAAGTGTTTTTGGGGGAAAAGGGAAGTCTCACGGGTGGCACATGACTTGCCTAACCATGCGGCCAAACCATGCGCGATGGTCCTCTTGAGAAAATAGCTCCAGCATAGTTGGAGCATGGTTTAGGAGACCATGTAAGGGGAATCCATGTGGGCAGTGGCTATTGCACAGTTAGCACATAGTTTTCCTAACCGTGCGGTCAAACCATGCGCGAAGTCATAACGAGATCCTTAAAAATAGGATCTCACTCATTTTTTCCATAACTCCCCCATTTTGACCCAAACCTTCCCTAACTTGGGATTTTGTTTCTACTAAGGTCAAATAAGGTTCTCCCATTGGTCCAAAGGCGATCCAAAGGCTTCCCTTGATGAATCGAAGCCAGATTCTTGAGGTATATGATTGTTATTCTTCATTCTTGATTGGTTTCTTATATCTACTTAGATTTTCTTCCCCTATTCTCTTGGTTTATTATATATACACATATTATGGGTAGATCTAGGTGTGTGGATTCCAAATATGATAATATTTGTTCTTGATATTTCTAGGAGATTAGATCTAAGGCAGGTTCTTGGATAATCGACCCGGTTTTCTTATGTGTTCTTTGTTCATTGGGGTTTTTGTCAAAACCTTCGAGGTAGGAGGCTTCTTTCTCAACTCCAATTAGTAGAAATGATGATCATGCTTTAAAATTTATTTCCTTTTGATAAATTTATCATGAATTGGCTGGTTATGAATTGTTAAAAACCTTCTTTGGCAATGGTTTGGTAAATTGTAGAAATCTGGGAAATTGAGTGTTTTGAATAAAGTGATTTTGCATGTGGTTTTAAAATATGGATTTTTAAATGGTGATTTTTTGGAATCATGGTACATGGATTTTATTAGATGTTTTTCAATAAAAATGGGATTTTTTATTGAAACGAAATGTTTTTTTTGAAATTGGATTGTTCCTTGGTTTTCAATAAAAGCACAGTTTTATTGAAATGGTTATTTGGAATGGTTTTGGCATACATGGTGTTGGTGTGAGTTAATGCTTAATGAGCCCTTAATAAGGGACAAGTACCATTAGGGTACAAGGGACATGACCCTAAATCTGGGGTGTGTGTCATTGGGACACAAGGTAATTGGATGAGAGACCACTCATGAGTATGGAACTGTCAAACAAAGCATACATGTGTGGGTGTGTTGTGAACTATGGAATGTGTATGCCAAATGAAAATAAGAATTGGTTTTAAGATTTAATTAGTTATTTTTATGGAAAAATAAATTTTTGGTAATTTGTTTCATTTATTTTTGATTTCACTTAGTTGTAAATGTTTTTTGGAACTTGTTTATATTTGGTTATAAACTATTTTGGTAAATTGTTTTATATAAAATATTTTATATAAATGTGGATAACATTTCTATCCTAGTGGAGTGAATAGGGAATTCATTGGGTAAAAAATACTGAGTTTTATACTCACCCCTGCTTTGTCACTTTGGTGCTTTTGTAGATGCTATCTTCTGGGACAGAGGCAAAGGTAATGTTTCCCATGTTTTTAGTACTACCTCATGATGTTTGGACTGTTTGTTGATTGTGGAGTTTGGAGCTTGTAGAGCATGGAGTATTGTGGTTTCTTAAGAGTCTTGAGTTGTTTATCTTCTATTTACTTTGATACTGGTCTAGTCTTCCACTTTTGCATGCTTTGATATGGTTTGAGATTCATGAAGTTGTTTAGTGGTCTTTCTTTTGTTCATGAATCATTTAGTGAATGGTTTGATTATGGTTTGTTGGTTTAATGGTTTATTTATTAAAGGGTAAATCCACCACTTGCATTTTAAACCCTTAAGCATTTATTTCAAGCCTTTGAAATCTTGGGAATGTTGCTTAAGGCCAAGTAATGATTCATTGTGCTCTCAAGCCAATGAGAATCAACAGGTCATTATATAGGATTTTTTATTTTGGTTGGGTTTCAGTGTGTAAAGGGTTGATAGGTTCAGTTCATTTATTTTCAAGACTAGTTAGGTCAGTTTGGTACAATTTAGTTTGCTTAGGGTCTGATCAATTCATTTCAATTTATTTTATTTAATGGGTCATCATAATAAGGAATAAATTGGGATATTATAAAAAACACAATGGATTTGATATAAAATCATTATATAAAGACCATATTGGTGGAGGATGTTCTTATATTCTAGTTATGAAACATCCCTTATTAACACTATATTTTCTCTCAATCATTTCAAAATAAAACCCAAACTATAATAACATGTATAAAAAATAATATTATCATGATTTATCAAGTATTATAGATCCAAAAAAATTAAATCTTTATTTAAATAATAATATAGCATGTATATATCATTAAATACATTGTAAATCATTATTGCATCACTCCAGAACATCTTCCACAAATTGTTTCCACCACAAAATTCAACTCACTACACAAAACACCCACACACCACCCATAATTCTTCTATTTTATTTATAGATTCAACCAATTTTTATATTTTCCAATTTATCAACCAAGATCCATTTAATTCCATATTTATTGAAAACCCCTTTTTTTATCACCCACATTTATTTACATTTATCAACATTCAATTTGTTAATCAATTACCACATATTGTATTCCATACAAAACTTATTGAATTCAGCTGATGTCATTCCCATTTTATTATTACTAATCATATTTCATAGACACTATAAAACTACAAAATACCACCACACAAAAACACATCAAGATTATAATAACCACCAGAACACCCCACCACTAAGTCATCACCACAACATAAGCATCACAAAACAATAACCATCCACAATTCACCACTAACTATCCCTCAACACATCTCATGCCAATCCAACCAAAACTTCACTTATTCAACATAATCTACATCAAAAATGGTCATGACCATCACCATAATTTCCCAAAAATATATAAAAAATCACAATGTAAAAATATAACACACACTAGAATGCATAGAAATATATTTCAACCACCATAATTACCAAATTTTCAATTTAAAGAGGTATTTCAAAACATTTCCTTATCTCTTGTATCACAATTTTTCCAAAATTTCTATATTCACACATAATTGGTATGTTTAAGTGTATAACCATTTATGAATAATGAATTCAAACAATCAATCACATAAGGGGATCATAATTCATAGTGGATAAAACAAACACAATAGAACATAAGATATAAATCAAGGAGATTACAACGAAAGTTGAATGAAAAAGACAAAATAAATTGAATCATAATATTTAACTCACTTAAAACTTACCAATTTTAAGTGGAAGAAAAAAATGATTTCAACCAGGATGGATCGCTGGTTGGGAGGAAGCATTCATAGGCTGGGAAGAAGGGGAGATCTCTTGGTTAGGAAAAAATGCGGGCCGAGCAATTATGGAATAAGGAGTTCTGCTGCTGGGTATTTAGGGCTGATCTATCCCAATGGTTTTAAAAAATTGTTGGGATATATGGTCTATCCAAATAGTTTTTTAAAACCATCGGGACACCCTATCTAAAATTCACTATGTCCCAACAGTTCAATAAAACTGTTGGAATATGGGGTCCTATCCCAATGGTTTTCTAAAAATGTTGGGAAAACCTTATGTATATATCCCTATCACAATAGTTTTATGAAACCATTGGGATAGGGGGTCCTATCTTAATGGTTTTTTGAAACTATTGGGATAGGGGTGT
Source organism: Viscum album (assembly GCA_963277665.1). NCBI lineage: Eukaryota > Viridiplantae > Streptophyta > Magnoliopsida > Santalales > Viscaceae > Viscum > Viscum album. Next base: position 1,814,167,377 of record OY728151.1, on the reverse strand, counting down.
TGGTATAGGTGGGATTTTCAGTAGTGATTTAATATTTTTATTATATCAATATCGAGCCTCCTTGGGCCCTATAATCCCATGCTGAATCAACACATAGGTTTGAAAATATTATTCAAAATATTCCAAAGTTTTATAAAGAAAAAAATACCGTCATAAATTCTCTTCATCTTAGGTATTTTTATCTTAAAAAGAAAAAACCTACTCAAATAGGTGAGGGTATTAAGATCACTTTTAGTTCTCCTGATCCTAAGTTCTCTCCTTAATATTCTCATACTTCCATTGGACACACACCATTGGAATCACTCACCCATGAAGGATCTTCTCCTATTGATTCTCAATATCTACTGGGTACGCTGTAAATGTAGCTCTATCCTTGATGTCCAGCTCACCCCCGCAGATAACGTGCGATGGGTTGTGCACATGCCTCCTCAACTATGACACATTAAATACATCATATACCCAATATAACTAAAATGGTAGGGCTAATAAGTATACTACCTCGCCAACCCTACACAATATCTGGAAAGGGCCGATGAATTTTGAAGATAACTTTCCTCCCCATCCAAAATCTCCACAATACTTACTGATGTGAGACCTTCGTGCACACATGGTCTCCATCTTAAAACTACAAAGGACTTATTCATCAGTTCTCATAAGACTTATGATGACTCTGGGTAGTCCTCATATGCTCCTGGATAAACTGCACCTTCTCTGTCATCACTTTCACCAACTCTGAGCCTATGAGTACCGACTCCCGTGGATCATTCTAGCACAGTGGTGACCAAAAGTGTCTCCCGTACAAGGCCTAGAATGATTCCATACCAATGATGTAGTGGTATCTATTGTTATATCTAAACTCAACCAAGGGTATGTGATCCTCCCAACAATGGCCAAAGTCCAACATGCAAGACTAAAGAACATTCTACCAAACTTGAATAGTCTGCTCAGTCTAGCCTTCTGTCTGGAGGATAAACATTGTGCTCAAACAAAAATGAGTCCCAAAGGACACCTGAAATCTTCTACATAATTGAGAAATTAAGCAATCATCAAAGTTTGGAATAATTTTCAAGGGAACAATGTGAAGCAAAACTATCTCCTACATGCAAATACATCCCAACCTCTCTACTAAACTCTTATCTTAGATGTTAAGGAAGTGATCTGACCTGGGGAGTTGGTCTATGATTAATCAGATAGCATGGTGTACTCTAGATTATCATGGAATCCCCATCAATAAGTCCATGAAGATACCATCTCACTTCCACTCTAGAACCTCAAGGGGTTGAGCCAAACCTGTTGAAAACTGGTGCTCAGTCTTCACCTACTGATAAGTGAGGCATCAAGAAATAAACTCAGCTATACACCTTTTCATCCCTAACCACCATAACTAAAACCGAAGGTTCTAGTACATCTTCATCACTCCTGGATGTACCACTAATGGGGCATATGAAACTCCCTCAAAACCTCCTCCTACAATTTCACTGGTACCATGGTCCACCCTTGAAAAAGGATAAAGTTCTTCCCACCTTCATAAAATCCATCAGGATCACATCCAATGGATATCTAAATATGAAAGGTCTCATAGTTGGTATCTCCAAGATGAGACACCCTAACATTCTATAGAAGTGGATTGGTAAAAACTATCTAATGGAGACAAGTTGCGCTATCCTCATATACTAAGTACAATGACAACAAGGCTAACTGCTCTAAAATCTCACTCAACAATTGAAAAAAAAATCCTGCTAAGAGAATATACAACCAAATTCCCTTTCCCAGGATTATAGAATATTTAAAATTCATAATCTTGGAGGAACTCTAGTCATAACCTCTACCTTAATTTAAGGATCTTATGTGAAAATATGTACTTGAGACTTTTGTGGTTAGAATAAATGATAAACCAATCATATAATACCCTATAACCTGCACTCCTAGATCCTATTTTAAAATCCACAACTTTATATTTACAGTTATAATGCTGATAATTGTGACCCAAATTTTTTTTATCAAAACCTTAGAACATCAAAAGGAAAACTTGGATCACTTACATTATGGATGGAATTTTAGGTTTTGAGTTTTAGATAATTAGGAAAAACTCCTATATAAACAATTCATAAGTCATCAAAAGAAAATTTATCCCATTTAACCTAGATTTTATTATTTCACAATAGGTCATCAAAATCATCCTTATTAAATCCTTTATCAACACAAATAATTCAACATCATTCTTTAAAATATAGGGAAAAAGGAAACATAAGAAGGGTGAGATCAAATTCTCAGTAAGGAAAAACGTAAGCATTAACAAATGAATGTCATCAATGAGTATCAAATGATAATAAGAGTATAACAACATAATCAAAATGAATGGGTATAAAATAAGAATATTCATACCCATAAATACTTGTATCATCAAACATGAAAATACGACATAAGTATTTATCAAAGGAAATAATCATGAGAATCGATAATCATGAGCCACGTGATATCAATACTAATCAAAAAAATATCATAAAACCATAAAAAGAATATATAAAACATGTTGTTATCTTGGAACATAATCTTATAGAACACTTACAAAACCCTTACAGAACCCTTATAGAACCCTTAAAAATGTACTAACTAATATATTCGACTTCTATCTCTAGAGTACCTAATACATTAGAGTGCTACCTAGGCACACCCATCGTATAAGCTATAATAGGATCACCCTACACTATCTGGGTTCACCAATAATTTATAATTTCCAAGAACCAAATACACAGATAATTCATAAAAAATCAATGAAACAACCTTTATTATTTTTAGAACATGATTAACTGATGAAAAGGAAATAGGTTCCACATCAATATCTTTGAAACATGATTAACCCATGGAAAATAAATGGGTTCCAAAATAATCTCATTGAAACATGATTAAATAATGAAAATGAAATGGGTTTCAAAACAATCACTTTGAAACATTATTAATCCATGTAAAATAAGTGGTTTACATAATAATCTCTTTAGGACTTAATAAACCCATGGAAAAGAAATGCATTTTATAACAATATATTTAGGATATAATCAACCAATGGAAAATAAATGGGTTTCATAAAAATATCTTTAAAACATGATTAACCCATGGAAAATAAATGGGTTAATAATAATCTCTTTAAAACATGATTAACCCATGGAAAAGAAATGGGTTCCATAATAATCTCTTTGAAACATGATTAACCCATGGAAAATAAATGGGTTCCAAAACAATCTCATTGAAACATGATTAACCCATGGAAAAGAAATGGGTTTCAAAAAAATCTATTTGAAACATTATTTACCCATGTAAAATAATTGTGTTCCATAACAATATCTTTAGGACTTAATTAACATATGGAAAACAAATGAGTTTCATAACAATCTCTTTAGGAAATAATAAACTCATGGAAAATAAATAGGATTCATAAAAATTTCTTTGAAACAAACATAATCCATCCAAATAATGAATGAGGATGGTATCAATAAAAAATATACCTAGTGGAGGGTAAGTAAAAATAAGGGTGGTTAACATTTATGAATGGAAATAACATTAAAATATCATCAAAAACATTCTTGAGGAAAATGATCTTTAAACATTCCAAAGCATCCGATACCACTTTGAAACATTTGAATCATTAACCCCTATTAATAGAGTAATATTAAATGAAACTTATAATATCATAAGAATACTAAGATTCATGATATATAATGTAAAATTATAATTATACACACTTCATAAAAGAATATATGTGTATAACATAACAAACGTCTCAAAGAAGGAAAATTGTGACAAAAAATATATTACCACTTTGGTAAATTTGAAACTGTAAACCCCATAAAAGAGATATCATGAAAAGGATATGTAAACCCCCATAAATTTAATGATAATAATCATAAAATACATTCATGTGTAGTATATATACCACACAACAAAAATAAGTGGTTAATATGGAATATATCACATAGAATTAAAAGTGAGACGAGAAAAACCCTTACAAAAATCATACCATTAGTGTGAGAATAAATCAATGAAATAATTATGTGTAACAAATGTAAATCCACACAATAAAAGTTTAAATACATAATAATACAATCATAGTTCATTTCACACATATTATTGACATAACATAACTAATGAAATAGAAGTTTAACCCAATGAATGAAAATTGAGTTAAGAAATCCCTTATTACTTGAGTAACTTTTGAATCATGAGATATGTGAAAGAATAAAACCAATTGAAACATTTAATATCATAAATTAAATGAAATTAATTATATACCAATTCATAGGTCAGTATATAAACAATATAAAAGTAACTAGGTGCATAATAACAAATAAATCTCAATGGAATGTATATTGAGAAGAAACCCTTTACCTTGAGCCTGATTTGTCATGATTTCCATATATCTTCCTAAATAATGATGTTAATTATATATTTTATTTATAACATTTTACATGTTTATTATTAATTTCATTTCACTTATAAATAGGTTATATACAATTACTTAATCAATAATGTTTAAGTTGGATGTTTTGACCATATTCGGTTTAAGTGTCAAAAATGACTTTGGTAGGTCAACTATGGTCAAAGGGTCATTATTAAAACATAAAAAGAATAATAATAATGACATAATTATCATATTTATACATAAATTATACTTTTAAAACCAATCATTAATGATGGTTATGAAAAATTAACCAATGTTACAATCATGAAGATGGTATGTTGTACGTACGCATGAGTAATGTTCCCATTTTTCAATAATCATTATGGAAAGAAGGTAAGTAACATTTATATTTCCAGAATCATAATTATATCATAAATACCATATTATTTAATTATATATATATATTTATACATATAATTATTTTTATGTAAAAGGAATCACATTTCTTTGAGGAGGCGGTAGTCCCCACGTCTACAAATGACATTATCACCTTTTCAGTGTGTGAAAAGGTGTTAAAGAAAATGATATATTATATTTTTAGAAATTTAATTATGTATTTAATATAATATATTTTTAATTTATTTATCATATTTTTAATTAAACCCATAATCAATACATTCCATGTAAAGTGTGAACGTATCACATTGCTTTGAGGAGGCGGTAGTCCACACGTCCACAAACGTTGTTATCGTATTCCCACAAAATGGAAAACATGAAGGTATGTGTTATATAAAAATTATTGAAGCATAAAATCGTCATAAATACCATATATATCATATAAAATATGTAATTACATCATTATTACCAACCTTGAATGGTGGTAATGGAATAATGAACGCTATCGGTTCATGAGACGGTAGTTCGCCGTACACACGAACGGTGATTGTGTATTCCATTTTATAGAAGTGTGTGAAGGAGTAGGTATAAACCTTAACATAAAAAAAATATAAGTATATTTAGGATAATAATAATATTATATAATAATTTAATAATACCAATTTAAGTAGTTTGAGAAAGAAATAAAACAAAAGTGATCATTGAAGAATGTTACCTTTATTCTGGGTAACTCATTTTAGTTTACACGAAAAGACTTCATTGGATTGATTTATTCCCAAAGTGAGTCTTATAGTATAAGATTAGGGATTTTTGGGAGATTATTTGGTCAGGTTTTGGATGATACAAATGGATTTATATCTATGAATAAGTGGGAAGGGTGAGTGCCTTTTTATAGTGGAGGGGGAGCGATAATCTTGTAAATATAAAAAGGTAAACACTATTGGGAGGTATCCCTTACATTGTGTGACTACAGTAATGATAAAAATTTGATAAAATATGGTATATGGTGAGATAATTTCCATAAAATTGGTTTTGAACATGTTTCTAGGTTATTTGTCCCCTTAATATTAAATTTTAACCACTAAGTAAACTCATTTTTACCTTAATCACTGTAATTAATTTTAATTACATTCACTAATATTTTGGTAAAAAACTAAGTTAAAATCAATATAAATTATAAATTATGATTATTAAAAATATATAATCCATTTATCCAAATTCCAATAATATAATTTACATAAATTAATTTAAAATTAATCCCACGGATGGGACGAGATAGCGGGTTTTTCAAGGGAAAAATTCAAAAGATTGAAATGTTTTTATTTCCAATTTCAATGTGAAATTGATTACAATGAAATAAATTGTTTTAAATAATATAAATTTTATCTAATTATACTTTAAAACTAGTTAAAAATATAATTTAACAATATAAATTATTTAGAGGAAAAAGTAGTTTTCAATTAAAATTCGGTGTCATTCACTATTCATCAAAATATGAAAGTTCCTAGAAAAATACAAAAAATTCACCCAAAGTAAATTTTGATATTATTTTTTTTGAAAAATAATTTTAATTTTAAAAAATTTATAAAATTTTCAAAAATTATATTTAAAATAGATGTTCCATTAAAAGGCGGTAAAACTGCCTTTAAAAAATATACAACTTTTTATGCTTAAAATTGGATTTATTCTTACCTTAAGCCTATAAGAATTATTGTATGAGTTTAAAAACATTTTATTAAATATATAAAATATAAATTTCATTAATATATTTCATTAATAGTGATTAATTTAATTTATTAAGATAAAAAACCATTCTGGTCATAAAAATAGTTTTTCATAAAAACACATCCTTTATATTCAATTGGTATTTATTTTCACTTATAATTAATTAGTAACCATTGTATTAATTTTATAAATATATGTAAAGTCTAATTTTCATAATTTAGTTAATCTCATTCATTCCCTCCATTCTAATGTCAAGGTGATAACTTCATAATAATATTAATAGTATATTGTTGTCTGATAAGACTTGAGCTTGTTTATAACATAAGTCATCAAAGGAACTCTATGTTGTGTGAAACACATGATAAAATTGGTGTTGCGTGTGATTCAAGCTAAAATATGTATTACATGTAATAAAATATATTAAATAATTTAAATTAATTTGAAATAATATATTTAATAAAATTTCAGGATGTTACATCCTACCCCCTTAAAATGAATTTCACCCTCAAAATACATCTTTGTTATCCTAAGATTAACATTTTTAGAATTCCATTATTGAAACACACAATATACAAAGGGTTAATAAAATATCCTATAAAAAAAGGAAGGTGGGAAACATAAAATTCACTAGTAGTTACACATTAATAGTATTCAACATAGGGAGAACTTTGGTGGGAAATTAAAATATTGATTTGGAAGAAAAAACTAATTCCCATGGACTAATAGAGAGTGAAATAGAATGTGGTCAAGAAAAATTCAATGAATATAAAACCACAAATCAAATAGGTGTAGAAAAGGTCATTGATATCATCAGAAAAGATGGTAATATGATAAAATTTTATTTCAAGATCATTTTTCCTAATGTTTAAGGATTTCTTTCACTATCTTGAATGAAAACATAATGAAATATACTTACTTGAAAAGTATAATTTAATCCTTTAGTCAATTTCCAAAAAAATATCATCTTTTTCTCCAAATGATGAGTATTCAAGATGAATTTTTAATTCATGAATCTCTAAAATAAACTTTGAAAGACTGCATAACCATATAAGATATAGTCAAGATATTCCACCTCTATTTATACATTAACCAAAACCAAAATTGTTAGAACATAGTAAGATAATTCCCAAAATGAGTAAACCTTCATATGATACATTAATATTCAAAATTAATACCCAAATTTGAAACTTAATTATTCCATACTTATCATTTAAATTATTCAAACATTTCCTAACTAGGTTTGAAACACAAATATTAGAAGGATTCAATCATATATTCTTCCAAGATAAATTAACCATTAATAATCAAATAAAATTATATATGTTTCTATAATAAACATAATCTTTACCAAAAAAAATTCATGCTAACCGGGCATCGTGTAGGCTAGTGTTAGTGCATAAAACCCTTATCATCCTTTGGTCATGGGTTTATGCCCCACCACCTTTGCATATGTGATGAGTTGTCACCGAGCATACAGGTTGTCCTTTGTTTCTTTAAACATGAAAACTAAGTCCTCCCTTAAAACACTTCAATTTGATCCCATGGGTTAAAAAAATATCTTTCTAAAAAAACTCTAAAAATCACTTTAAGATCTCATCACTTAAAACCTAAATGGGGTATCTAATACTTTGAACTTATGATCATCCTTAAGCTTATAGACCTATGAAGGTATCCATAACTCTTAAGATAACATCACATGAAAACATATTAATCTCCAAAGTTATCTAAAATGACATTTGATACCAACTATAACAGCCCAGAACCTACACTCCCGGATCCTGTGCTGAAATCCATAACTTTACATTTCCGGCTATGATACTAATAATTGTAACCCAAATTTTTTCATTAAATCCTTACAAGATCAAAAGGAAAACTTATATAACTTACATTCTGGAGTACCTTTTAGGTTTAGAGTTTTAGAGAATTAGGGAAAACTCTTATATAAACAATTCAAAAGTCATAAAAAGAACATTTATACCATTTAACCTAGCTTTTATTATTTCACAATAGTTCATCAACATCATCCTTGTGAAATCATTTATAGACATAAATCATTTAACATCATTCTTTAAAACCTAGGGAAAAGGAAGTATAAGAAGGGTGAGATCAAATGCTCAGTAAGGGAAAATATAAGAATTAACAAATTAATTTCATTAGTGAGCATAAGAATAAAATAAAAGTATGATGACATAATCAAAATGAATGAACATAAAATTAGAATATTCATACCCAACAGTACCTGTATCACCAAACATGAAAACACGACATAAGGCTTCATCAATGGAAATAGTCATAAGAATCGATAATCATGATCCATTTGATATCTATACTGATCAAAAGAAACAACATAAACCCATAATAAGAGTATATAAAACATGTTGGTATCTTAGAACATCATCTCATAGAAACCTTACAAAATCCGTACAAAATATTTACAAATAGAATAACCAATATGGCCAACTTCCATCTCCAGAGTACCCAATGCATCGAAGAACTATCTAGTACCTCCCATCGTATAATCTATAATGATTTAACCTAGTGCTATCTGGGTGAACTCATCATTTATAATTTCAAAAAACCAAATATATAGATTATTTATCAAAACTTAATGAAAAAACCTTTATTATTTTTAGAACTTGATTAACCCATGAAAAAGAAACAAGTTCCACTACAATATCTTTGAAACATGAATAACCTATGGAAAATAAATGGGTTTCAAAACAATATCATTGAAATATGATTAACCCATGGAAAAGAAATGGGTTTCAAAATAATCTCTTTGAAACATGATTAACCCATGGAAAATAAGTGGGTTCTATAACAATCTCTTTATGACTTAATCAACATGTGAAAAATATGTGGATTTCGTAAAAATATCTTTGAAAAATGATTAACCCATTGAAAATAATTGAGTTAAATAAAAATCTCTTTAAAAAATTATTAACCCATGGAAGATAAATGAGTTCCATAACAATCTCTTTGAAACATGATTAACCCATGGAAAAGAAATGGGTTCCAAAAAAATCTCATTGGAACATGATTAAACCATGGAAAATAAATGGGTTTAAAAAAATATATTTGAAACATGATTAAATCATGGAAAATAAGTGGGTTTCATAACAATATATTTATAACTTAATCAACCCGTGGAAAAGAAATGGGTTTCGTAACAATCTCTTTAGGACATAATCAACTGGTGGAAAACAAATGGGTTTCATAACAATCTATTTGAAACAAACATAATCTATCCAAATAATGAATGAGGATGGTATAAATACAAAAGATACCCAATGTAGGATAATTAACAACAAAGTTTATTGAATTTTATTAATATAGTGACCTTAAAATATCATTAAAAACATTCTTGAGGAAAATAATCTTTAAACATTCCAAAGCATCCCACACCACTTTAAAACTTTTGAATCATTAACGCCCATGAATGGAGTAATATTAAATGAAACTTATAATATCCTTAAAATAATTATATTAATGATATATCATGTTAAATGATAATTATACACACCTTATAAAAGAAGATCGGTGTATAACATAACAAAACATCTCAAAGAAGGCAAATTATGACAAAAATCTATTACCACTTTGGTAACTTTGAAATATTAAACCCCATAAAAGATAGATCATCAAAAGGACATATAAAACCAAATAAATTTAAGTATAATAATCATCAAATAAATTCATGTTCAGTATATACACCAAAAAACAAAAATAAGTGGTGAACGTGGAATATATCTCACAGAAATAAAAGTGAGACGAGAAAAACCCTTAAAAAGATAGTATAATTGAAGTGATAATAAATACATGAAATAATTATGTGTGAAAAATTTAAATCCAAACGATAAAAGTTTAAATATATAATAATAAAATCAGAGGTTATTTCACACATATTATTAGCATAACATAACCAATTAAATAGATATTTAACCCAATGAATGAAAATTGAGTTAAGAAATCCCTTACTACATGAGTAACTTTTGAATCATGAGATCAATGAAAGAATAACATCAATTGAAACATTTAATATCATGAAATAAATTAAAATAATGATATAATAATTCATAGGGTAGTAGATACACCATATAAAAGTAATCAGGTTCATAATAACAAATAAGTCTCAATGGGATGTATATTGAGACGAAACCCCTCACCTTGAGTTTGATTTGTCATGATAGTCCTCTATATTCCTAAATAATAAACTTATTTTAATTATATGATTTATTCATAATTATTTTCAAGTTTATTATTACTTTTATTTCACTTATAAATAGGTTATATACAATTAATTAATCAATAATGTTTAAGTCAGATGTTTTGACCATATTCGATTTATGTGTCAAAAATGACTTTGGTATATCAACTATGATCAAAGGGGTCATTATTAAAACATGTATAGAATAATAATAATGAAATAATTATAATATTTATACATAAATTATACTTTTAAAACTAATCATGAATTATGGTTATGAAAAATGAACCAACATTACAATCATAGATATGGTAGGCCGTACGTACACATGAGTAATGTTCCCATTTTCAATGATCATTATGTAAATAAGGTAAGAAAAATTTATATTTTAAGAACTATAATTATATAATAAATACCATACTATTTAATTATACACACATATACATATAATTATTGTGATGTAAAATTAATCACATCACTTCAAGGAGGCGGTAGTCGACACATCCATGGACGATGTTATCACTTTTTCAGTGTGTGAAAAGCTGTTCAAGAAAATGATATATTATATTTACAGAAATTTAATTATGTAATTAATACCATATATATTTAATTTATGTAATATATGTTTAATAAATCCTATCATTAATACATTCTATGTAAATTGTGAACATATCACATCACTTTGAGGAGGCGGTAGTCCATACGTCCACAAACGATGTTATCGTATTCTCAAAAAATGGAAATCATAAAGGTATGTGTTATATAAAAATTAAATAATTATAAATACATCATAAATATAATATATATAATATAAAATTAGTATTTACATCATTATTTATAACCTTTAAATGTGGTAATGGAAGAACAAACAACATCGGTTCATGAGGTGGTAGTCCGTTGTACACACGAATGATGATTGCGTATCCCATTTGATGGAAGTGTGTGAAGATGTAGGTATATAAATTAACATAAAAAAATTTCAGTATATTTAGGATAGTGAGGTTATTATATAATCATGTAATAATAATACTTTAATTGGTTTGAGAAATAAATTAAACAAAAGTAGTTGTTGAAAATGTTACCTCTTTTTCAAGTATCTCCTTTTGGTTTACACCAAAATAATCCCTTGGATTGATTTATGCCAAAAGTTATTCTTCTAGGATAATATGAGGGATGTTGGAAGATTATTTGGGTAGGTTTCTTATGATAAAAATGGCTTGATATGTATGAATAAGTGGGGAGTGTGAGTGCCTTTTTATAGTGGAGGGGGAGTGACATTCTTGTAAATATAAAAAGGTAAACACTATTAGGTGGTCTCCCTTACATTACGTGAATCCAATAATGATATAAATTATATAAAATAGGGTATATGGTCGAATAATGGAAATCCAATTAGTTTTGTACATGTGTCTATATTATTTGGACCCTTAAGATTAAAGTTTAACCACTAAGTAAACTCATTTTACCTCAATCGTTATAATTAATTTTAATAACATTCACTAATATTTTTGGTTAAAAAATAAGTTGACCTTAATATACATTATAAATTATTATTATTACAAATATTTAATCCATTTTTCTAAATTCTAATCACAGAAGTGATAGAAATTAATTTAAAATTAATCCTGCCGATGGGACGAGACAACAAGTTTTTCAAGAAAAAAGTTCCAAAGATTGAAATGTTTTTATATTTAATTTCAATGTGAAATTGATTAAAATGAACAAAATTGGTTTAAAGGATATAAAATGTATCTAATTATACTTTAAAACCAATTAAAAATACAATTTAACACTATGAATTATTTAGATGAAAAAGTAGTTTTCAATTAAAATTCAGTGTCATTCACTATTCATAAAAATATGAAATTTCTTATAAAAATACCAAAAATTAACCCAAAGTAAGTTTTGATATTAAAATTTCAAAAATTAATTCTATTTTTTCAATTAAAAATTATAAAAGTTAAAAGGAGAAAAAACTACCTTTAAAAAATATACATCTTTTTATGCTTAAAATTGGATATGTTCTTATCTTAATCCTATCAGACTTATTTGATGAGTTTTAAAAAAATTATTAAATATATAAGATATAAATTTCATTAATATATTTTAATAATATTTATTAATTTAATTTATTATGATAAAAATCCATTCTGGTCATAAAAATAGTTTTTTATAAAAAAATACTTTATATTCAATTGGTCTTTATTTTCATTTCTAATTAATTGGTAACCAATGTATTAATTTTATAAAAATATGTAAACTATAATTTTTATAATTTATTTAATCTCATTCATTCTATCCATTCCAATGTCTAGGTGATAACTATCATAATAATATTAATAGTATATTGTTTTCCTGTAAGACTCAGGCTTTTGTGTAACATAAGTCATCAAAGGAACTCGATGTTATGTGAAAAAAAGTTAAACTTGGTGTTGCATGTGATGTAAGATAAAATATTTATTGTTCATAAAAAAATCTATTAAATAATTTAAATTAATTTTAAATAAGATATTTCATAAAATTCCAAGATGTTACATCTCACCTATAAGGTAATGTTTCCACACCTTCAGGGTGAAAACCATTGATGATAGCTCTAGATTGTGGGTCACGTAGTTATGATCATGGGGTATTAGCTACCAGAACCTATAGGAAATCACTTCCTACCTCTACATAAAAACACATCCAAGTCCATTTCTGAAGGAATTGTAGAATTCTACCTACTCAACACTCTCCTCTAGCAGTCTTAAGATGGGGGCACTCATCAACCTATGTTGAGAATCCTAAAATGCCTGTTGCCACTTCTCCATCCACACAAAAGGATTCCCCTTTAAATTCAATGCATTCAAGGGTGCTGATATCCTAGATAAATTGGGTATGAATATCCTATATAATCCTTATAACCCAAGAAAGTTCTATACCTCAGTAATGTTCTTGGGTGGCTGTCAAGATAGTGCTTCCTTAACCTTTCAAGGTCCAAAGCTACTCAATATTTTGAGATGACATGTCCTAGGAAGTGATATTATTGAATCCATAACTGACACTTATAAAGCTTCCCATATATCCAGTACTCCCAAATTATGTCTAATACCATCCTCAAATGTCTCATGTGCTCCTCCTATGACTCTTAGTACACTAGGATATCATTGATGAATACTAACACAAACTGATCTAGAAAGGGATGAAAGATCTAGTTCATGTGCCATGACCTAACCCGATAGGTCCTGAGTTGTGACTACCATAAGACCACCTTTAATAGGCTAGGATCCGGTGACCAGTGCCGAGTAGGCATATCACACACATGGGAGGCATTATCCTAATGTACCTGCACACACACACACACACACACACACATCTCTAAGCCCATACAATGTTGAAATGTAAAATAATTTATAACCATGCATGCATACATCTATAATCCCACAATCAAAGTATGGAAACAATGCATTGGAAAGAAAGGTCTAAATATAAGACAACAAAAATAAATTGAAAAAAAAGTCCAACCTGCTATGTAGGAGGGGACTATTGTTAAATGAAACCACTTGTACACACCTCATTCTGTCTAGATCACTGTGATCCACCTAGTCCTAGGCCCTCTAGGGATCCATCAAAAGGTCTTCCATCTGCATAGGAAATGATACGTATGGGAAGATCCAATGTAGGGGTGAGTATAATAATACCTGTAAGGACACATTGAAATCACTAAACATAAATCATCAAGAGTATTCATCTCATAAAAGTAACACTACAATGAAATTAAGAACAAAACCTAGATATAATCAGTAATTACACCCACTTATAGGTTGTCTCAACCAAACTACCAGCCACATGATTCTGCTATAAGTTTATAGGAAATGATAATTTTGGGAGAACCCACTCCACAATCCATGCTATCACTGAACACAATCAACCAAGAGTTCATGATCATTGGGCCTTTCCCAACAAAACACACTGGTCTTTAAAGATATCAATATAGATAGGGGATCACACCTTGGACTGCTGGGGGACACCACAAACCCAATATGGATCAACCCGCCATGTAGGATATCACATGTCGATGATACCACAAACCCTACTGAAATGACCTAATATATGGGGGATCAACACCCTGTGCAAGGAGGTCATGCTGATTTCACAGACCCCACCTAGGGTATAAGAAGGAATGATAGAGGATCACACCCTAGTCTCACAGAGGGACGCCACTAACTCTATTTGAGACTCATCCTTAAGAGGGGATCACAATCCAAATTTATGGATGCAGTTACACACTATTACCTTGAGGGGAGGACCAAGGGAACAAACTCAATTGATAATGGTCTAAAATAAAGAAACAAAAGGCTCCAAACACCCTAAAAGGTGGATGAACAACATATACTAGGGAGTACAAAGTGTTTCTATCCAACCCTTATTCTTTCCATGTGTCACAACCTCACATGACATATAAAACTCAATATACATAGCATGCACTATCTGGGTACAAGGAATGTATTGGTTGAGATGGCACTCTACTCATGCTCGTGTACTTTTGGCTGTGCTCGCATACCAACCCATGCACACATGGATGTATCCAAGTACACCTGACTGTGTTTGAGTACACAACTCTTCTCATGTACTTTGACCATGTCTGTGTACCTCAACCTTCCCAGTCCCATGTATCCTATGAGATACATGATGATCCAATAGCATGGGTCACATGGTGTGTGATAGGTTTCACATGACATGTGGTCTTTTCTTCTCCTTGGGAACCTTAGTGCCACAACTAGGGCCCCACACAAAATGTAATCCCATATTACATTCCGTGTAATGTAGGATTTTCCAGAATCCTATGATTCTCCTATACATCGTCTTTCTACACCACCACTACCAAAAAACCTATTGGGAATTGAGGATCTGAGGTAAACTGACCTTCTCATCAACGAAGATCTGATTACAGGCTTCTAATCCTCTTAAAAAACACCTCATAGAGCCATACTTAGCTTTACTTCTCCACTAACACATGTCAAACAGGAAGAAAAGGGATCCTAAGTCTAATTTGGTCTACCTATGATCATCCTCCATCATCGCACCTTGATCACACCCTCGATTATGAACCACACCTGCGATATCGATCTGTTGCACCAATGAGCAGTCAAACAAGGATCATATACCTGATATTCATTAAAACATTGTCCAAAGAAAATACCAGTGATGAATGTGAGAAGAAATGGGGGAGAAAACCATAAACCATAAATATAAGGAATTTACCTCAACCTCTTTTTTCATCCTTGATCTGTTGTCTTAGAAAATACGAACAAAGAGGTATAAATATCAATGAACTAATTAATCAACCATAAATAAATAAATTTTAGATGTACGAATCAACTATATTTTATAAAATTGATATGAATTTGACTAAAATGGAATCACATATATCAAACATCCTACCTAGATTTTCGATCAATCACTAATGAAGAAAAAATCTATGTCATCATCGTTGGTGAGATCCTGAACTCCGCTAGTTCAATGATCCTCAATCTCAATCTCGATCTGCTTCCATACACTAAGATCTCCTCCAACACTCTCTATCAATTTGTAGGGTTATGAGACTAACCCTATAAATAGGCCACAAAAACGTGTTTATAGAAGATTATTAGGTTTATAATTTTAATTAAATAATTAAATAAATATAATTAAATTTATTTAATTATTCTTCCAGGATGGTTCTCAAGACCAATTCCTGACATAAATATATATTATTTCGTGGATAGGGTAAAACCCATGCTCTAAACTCAACAAAAGTCTCATATTTCTGATCCAATACGTCATTTAAGAGTTATTACAATTTTCAGGTAAACTACACGCATATGATATTAATATATTTTATATTTTTTAAACATCAATAATGAGATCACTAGGCCTCAAAATCTCATATTGTCTCACTGCATGAATTTGAAAATAATCTATCTAATATTCTGAAGTGATTCATGGAAAAAATTAGAGTCGTTAAATTCTCCCCACCTTATGAATTTTCATCTCGAGAAGAAAAAAACTTACTAAAAAAGATGAGGGTACTAAGCGCGTGTCTGAGTCTCCTGCTCCTTAGTGTTCTCTTGAAGATTCTCATGCTGCCACCAAACACACACTAAGGGAATTGCTCTCCCATGAAGGATTATTTCTTACCAATCCTCATTCTCCATTGGGTACTCTGCAAATGTATCCCAATCCTTAATATCTAGCTCACCCCAATCAATAACATGCGACGATTCATGAACATACCTCCTCAGTTATGACACGTAGAAGACATCATGTACCCAATCCAACTTTTGTGGTAGAGTTAAGTGGTATGCCACCTCACCAAATCTACGCAATATCTGATAAGCTATAATGAATCTCATAGATAACTTGTTGCCTTAACCAAATCTCCATAATCCACATCAAGGTGATACCTTCAAGAAAAAATGGTCTCCCTCCTCAAACTGAAAATTCCTCTATCATCGGTCTGTATAGGACTTATGATGGATCTATGCTATCCTCATATTCTCCTAGATGACATGAACCTTCTATGTCATAAATTTTACCAACTCCGAGCCCATGAGTGCAGACTCACCTAGATCATTCAAACAAATTGGTGACCTGTAGGGTCACCCATACAAGGCCTCGAATAGTGCCATACTGATGGTGGAATGTTATCTATTGTTGTATGAAAACTCCACTAAGGGTATGTGATCCTAAAAACTATGAAAAAAGTATAACATGAAATCCCATAGCATGTCCTCTAAGACCTAAATGGTCCACTCAGTCTGGCCATTAGTATGAGGGTGAAACGCCATGATAAAATGAAACTAGGTCCTAAAGGCCTCTTATAATGCTCTCTATAATTGTGATGTGAATTTAGCATCATATTCTAAAACAATCATCAAGGGAAATCCATGGAGATAGAATATCTCATGCATGTACAAGTGTCTCAATCTCTTTATTGAACTATTTTCTCAAATACCTAGGAAGTGGTCTAACTTAGTGAGTCAGTCTATGATCACTCAGATGGTATTTCTTCCTCTGGACATACATGGTAATTCTGTTAAAAATTCCATGTATATCATATCCCACTTCCACTTTAGCACCTTAAGTGGATGATTCACACCCATTGGAACCTACTACTCATCCTTTACTTGCTGATAAGTAAGGCATCAAGAGACGAATTCTAAAACACATCTATCCATACCTAGCCACCAAAACTAGCATCAAAGGTCCTAATACATCTTTTCTATACTTGGATGTACTTCCAAAGGGGATGTATGAAACTCCATCATAATCTCCTCCCGCAATTTCACTAGTACCATTGTGAATCCTCTAAAAAGGATAATGTTCTCTCCACCTTCATAAAATTCATCAAGAGCACATCCAGTGGATATCTGAGTATGTAAGGTCTCACAGTCGGTATCTCTATACTTAGATTCCCTAACACATAAAATTAGTGGGGTAACAACCATAAAATAAAGATATGAAGCACCATGATTTTACACTAAGGACAACTACAATGAGTCTGGTTACTCTAAAGCCTAAGCTAACAAATGAGAATAAGATCTCCTGCTAAGTGTGTCTACCACCACATTCCCCTTCTTAAGAGTATAGACAATATCAAAGTCATAGTCCTAAAGGAACTCTATCCATTACCTCTATCTCAAGTTATGATTCTTGTGATAGAATAAATACTTGAGACTCTTATGTTTAGAGTATAAAATAAACTACTCACCCATAAGGTAGTGTCACCACATCTTCAGGGTAAAGACTATCACCGCTATCTCAAGATCGTGGGTTATGTAGTTCTGCTCATGTAGTCTCAACTATATGAAACCATAGGCAATGAATTCCTACATATGCATCAGAACACAACCAATTTTAGTCCCTAAGGAATCACAAAAAACTATGTACTTGAAACCCACCTCTATAAATCTCAATATGGGAGTGCTCATCAATATCTACCTCAACTCCTTAAAAACACTTTTGTAAATTTTCCATCCACATGAAGGGCTTCCCTTTTGGGGTCAAAGCTATCAAAGGTGCTGAAAATCTAAAGAAATCAGATAGAAAATTTTGATAGTACCCTACCAACCTAAGAAAACTCTACACCTTAGTAATTATCTTTGGTGGATCTCAATCTAGCACTACCTCAAACTTCACTAGATCCACTTTCACTCCTACCTTTGAGATGATGTGTCCCATAAAGTGGACCTCTTTAATTCAAAAATAACACTTCAAGAATTTCCCATAAAGCTAGTTCTCTTTGAGTGTGTTCAAAGATATCCTCAAGTGTCTCTCGTGCTCCTCCTTGGATGTTGAGTACACTAGGATATCGTCGATGAAGACCACCACAAATTAGTCTAAGAAAGGATAAAATATCTGGTTCATGAGTCCCATGAAAACTATTGGGGTGTTCATCATTCCTAAAGGCATAACCAAGTACTCATAGTGACCATAGTGACATTTGAATGCCTTCTTCAGTATATACTCATCCCATATTTTCATCTAGTTATATCCTGATCTAAGGTCAACCTTCAAGAACCATCAAACCCTTCTCAATTGATCAAAGAGGTCATAGATCCTCACCAGTGGATACTTATTCTTCATAGTCACACAGTTAAAGTTCTAGTAATCCACACATAACATCAATAGCTCATTCGTCTTCTTGGAAAACAACTCTGGGGATGCCTAGGGGGAAACACTGGGTCTCATGAAGATCTTCTTCTGTAAGTCCTCCAACTACACCCTCAGATCATGAATCTTTATGGGATCCATCTAATATGCTGGTACAAATATCAGGGTCATCCTGAGTTTTAAGTGAATAAAGAAGTCTAATTATCAGAGGGGAGGTAATCCTGGAACATCCTCATGAAATATGTTCCTGTAATCTACCACCACTATAGGAAGCTAGCAGCACATAGCATCTACTGCTCCAAGATCCATTCTATCCAAATGGTTATTAATCAGCTGCACTATCCTATGTATGAACCCATCTTAATCTACTTGGTTTTCCTTCTTACCCATAAAGAAAAACCTCATCCCATCACCACAGACACATCGCATCCTCCACCTAAAATAGTCAATCTGGACATGAACTGTGGATAGTCATTCCATACCTAAGATGATGT
The DNA here is from genome assembly GCA_963277665.1 of Viscum album. Classification (NCBI taxonomy): domain Eukaryota; kingdom Viridiplantae; phylum Streptophyta; class Magnoliopsida; order Santalales; family Viscaceae; genus Viscum; species Viscum album. The sequence goes on along the minus strand of OY728151.1, from coordinate 1,814,147,528 downwards.
CATAAGGATGCATTAATAATATAAAGATATCCCATAAGAATCTCTCACCTACAAGCACCATATCACACTGTCGATAGAAGTGTGTGATCATTGAGTCACCTCCCATCAGAGTCTCCAAGTTCAAGGGTTGAGCCAAGGGCTCAACTAAAATATCTAAGTCTCAAACCAAAGAAGTGCAAAGAAAGGAATGACTCACAACTATGACTATAAATACTTTGTCTAAATTAGAAAAGACATAGATTGTACCCCACATCATCCTTGGAGCCTCGAGGCCATAAACCTCTATATCCTTCAGGTGTCCTCATCCCTGACCACTAGCTCCCTGAATCTGGCATAGACTGCCTAGGGGTGGTGGTGGTAATAGGTCAAACCTTTTTCCAGCTCTTTATACTCTACCTGCCCCTCTTCCATGTATAGATCTCTATGGACCTCCTTGCTCCTACCTTTGTCTCTACTTGGGAAGTCCCATAACCGTCTATCGATCAACTATATGATGGTTCAGACAATCCCATGCAATATTTCCCTATTCCACATAGGAGAAACACTGACTCTCCCTCGGCTTACTCGAGCCATCTTGAGATCCCTACATTGTTGATACTCTATCATGAGATCATATCCTAAATATTATGACACACCCAAATCCCTATGACTACTACTGACTACTAGCTTCTAAGGTCTCATCTCCTGGGTGCCCACTACAAGCATCCACTTTTAGTATCTTCTCTATCAGGAATCTCTCCACTACTAAGGCTCACTCAAGAACTCTAACATAGGTGGGAATGAAAAGAGATATCACTAAAGGCCTGATATCTTAGTGTAAGCCTTTCTCAAAGGTATGTACTCTAAAGAATGGATATTGTTCTATATATAGAGATTACTTTGAGATACCAGTAAAACTCACTAAATACTCTTCCATGGTCATACTTCCTTGCTCTAGATGCAAAAGCTCTTATATGCACACTAATAAAAATGTGTATAGATAAAAATCTTCCCTAAAGAGATGATCGAAGTCTAACCAAGATAGATTTGTCTCATCATGTGATTAAGTCAATGGACTCCACCATTTCACAATGAAGTCCTCAAGAAGACTCTATGAAAGGACTACCATCTGATCTGCAGAAATCCTCACAAGGCGGAAAACTCAAGTGATTTCCTCTAGCTTGTTCTCAGCCATCTGGGGGTCTATCTGGGCTCAAAACCTAGGACATCACTACCTATGGAACTCATGCAGTGCACTCAACCAGTTTGGATCCTCATATTGTAGTTACAACACTAACTATTGCTCAATGTGTGGTAATATAGATTGAAAACCACTCAGAGGTACTATCTCTTGTTCAATATCCTATACTAAAGATTTTTTACTTGATGGATCATCCTCGTAATCACGCAGTGGAATAATGGATGGATGTACTCACAGAGGCATCAGAAAATAAACAAGGTGTATCATGGCCAAAGAGTATATCTATATAGGTTACTTAAGAACATGGAAACCACAAACCATTCTTATATTATGCATGTACCAATGATTCCCTTGAAAATAGTGTATACATGTACTAAGTAAACAAATAGGTTTCCAGAGTCCTAGTGAATGGATACGTCAGTTGTGGCACCGACACTAGGGTCCCTAGACTGAAATAAAAACTCAAAACACTTTAACATTGTTTATATAATACCTAAACTAATCTCAACAACTTTAATCCTAAGGTATAACCTGACTCTGATACCACTATGTCACAACCCATCTCAATGGGGCCCGAGCTATGACTACCCAAAACCCACCTCTGATAGGCCAGGGGTTTGTGACCAATACTGAGTAGGAATATCACACACATGGTAGGCATTATCCTAATATAACTATACACACATACTCATATCCAATACCATACAATGCTAAAATATAAAATAACTGATAACCATGTATGCATACATCTATAATCCCACAATCAGAGTACAACAACAAGGTACTAGAAAGTAAGTGGAAAAATAAAAACTCACCAAAAGAAACTAAAAACAACCCAAAAATGATATGTATGAGGGGAATATTCTTAAATAAAACCACTGATACACACCCTGATCTATTTGGATCACTGTGGTCCACCTAGTCCTGGACCCTTTAGGGATCTATCAAAAGTCCCACCATCTGCATAAGACACAATACATGTGGGGAGATCCCATACATGGGTGAGTATAACAATACATATTAGGACACCCTAAAATAAAAAACATAAATCATAAATAGTATTCAAATCATTATAGTAATACTAGAATGAAATTAAGAATAAAAACCAGATATACTCAGGAAGGAATCACCGCTTATAAGCAGTCTTAACCAAACTACTAGCCATTGGATTCTATTCAAAGCTTCTAGGAAATAATTATTCTAGGAGAACCCACTCCATGAGCCATGATATCACCAAATACAATCAACTAAGAGGTTATGATAATTGGGACCCACCCAAGAAAAATCACTAGTCTCTAAAGATCTTGATACACAGATAGAGGATCACACTTAGGACCATTGGGGGACACCACAAACCTAATATAAATCAACCCACTATATAGGGGATCATATACCTATGATACCACAAACCCTACTGAAATAACCTGCTTGATGGTGGATCAATACCCTATGTAAGGAGGTCACACCAATTCCACGAACCCCACTTAGGGCATAAGAAGGAATGATAGAGGATCACACCCCGATCTCATGGAGGGACACTACTAACTCTATTTGAGACTCATCATCAAGAGGGGATAACAATCTAGGGTTGTGGATTTAATTCCAAAATTTACCCTCAAGGGTATGGACAAAGGAAACATAGTCAACTAATACTGGTCTAAACTGAAGAAATAAAAGGCTCCAAACACCCTTAAAGGTGGTCTATGATTTGTACTAAGGAGTAAAAAACATGTCCAGCCAACCCCTAGTGTTCCCATGTGTCACTACCTTATATGACATGTAAACCTCAAAATACACGATGTGTCCTATTTGGGTACATAGTGTGTAGAGGTAAAGGTGGAAGTCTGACTATGCCACCTACCCATGCCTGTGTACTTCTGACCATTCCCGTTTACCAATCTGTGTACACCTGGCCATTTATGAGTACACCTAGCTCTATCTAAGTACACATCTCTTCCCATGTGCTCTGACCATGTTCATATACCTTGGCCTACCTATGTCCATGTATCCTTTGAGATACATTTTGATCTTCCAGCATGGGTCACATGACATATGACAAGTGTCACATGGCATGAAATATTTTCTTCTCTATGGAAACCCTAACACCGTATCCAAGGCCCTATACAATGTGTAGTTCTGGATTACACACTGTGTAACATGAGATTTTTCAAAATACTATGGTTCTCCTCCTCTTCATCCATCCATTCCACTACTGCCAAAAAACCTATTAGGAATCATGGATCTAGGGTTGGCTAAACTTCCCATCATTGGAGATCTGATTCCAGGTTTCAAATCCACTCAAAAAACACCCCATCGAGCCATTAGTAGTTGCACCACTCTGCCACCATGCATAAACCAAGAAGGATAGGGATCCTCAATTTGATCTAGTCCACCTCCAATCATCCTCTATCAATGCACCTTGATTTCACCCTTGATCACAAACTGCACCTATGGTATTGATCCGTTTTACTGAAGAATGGCCACGCAATGATCATATACCTGGTATTCATCGAACCACTAGCTAAAGAAAATACCAATGATGAACATGTGAACAAGGAAGAAAACCATAAACTATAAAATTTAGGAACAAAAATCAGCCTTTTATCATTTTCAACCTCAATCCATTATCATATAAAATGTGAACAAAGAGGTATAAACATCAATTAACAAATTAATCAATCGTAAATAAATCAAACATCGATGCACAAATCAATTCTTGTTTGTGTAATTGATCCTTGTTCGACCAGGATAGAGGAATGGGATGGAATCACATAAATAAAACATCATATGGAGTTTGGATCAATCACTGATGAATAATGAATCTATTTATTCATTGTTGGTGAGATACTAAACTCCCTTGGCACAACAATCCTCGATCTCGATCTTGATCTGATGTCATCTTCCAATATCTCCTCCAACGCTCTCACTCAATTCATAGGGTTACCCAAATAACCTCAAAAATCATCCATAAAAGTGTATTTATATTAGATTATTAGGTTTATGTTTTTAATTAGACAATTACATAAATATAATTAAATTTATTTAATTATTTTCCCATGATAATGCTCAAGCCTAATGCTCGACGCCAACATAGATTATATCATACCTAAGGTAAAAATAATGATCTAAAATCAATGAAGACATCATATTTATGATCCTAGACTCTAGTTATGGGTTACTACACCTTTTTAGGAAAAGTTTGGGTGTGTGATATTAATATATTAAATATTTTACAAAAATAAAAATCTGTCCTCACCGGGCCTTGGAATATCATGCCATCTTAGTTCCTAACTCCAAAAATAATCTGTATAATATTTTGAAGTAAAAAATGGAAAAAATATGAGTCATTATATCATGAGTCCCATGAAAAATTATGGGTTTTTTAATGCTAAAGGGAATCACCAAGTAATCTTAATGATCATAGTGATAATTGAATGTCATCTTCAGTATATCCTCATCTTGAACTAAGAGTTAGTGATACCCTAAAATAAGGTCAATCTTTAAGGACCACCTTACCCATTTCAACTAGTCAAAGAGGTTTTCAATTCTTAGTAGTGGATACTTGTTCTTGATATTCACCTAATTCAAGAAACGATAGTATACACACACACCCTCAAGCTCTTGTTTGCTGACTTGAGGAACAACACCAGGGCTTCCCAAGGTGACACATTGGGTCTGACAACTCCATTCCTCTACAAATCTTCTAACTGAACTTTCAACTCTTGAAGATCTATAAGATCCATATGACATGCTAACATAGATATCAGGATATCCCCTGGGTGAAAATCTATACAGAATTTGATCTCTTAATGGGGAGGTAATCCTGACATGTCCTTAGGGAAGACGTCCTCATACTATGCCACAACTAAAGGAAGCTTAAATCTCATAACATCTGCCGATCCTAGGGTAATACTATCCAAATGATGATTGATCGGTTGTATCCACTTTTTTATGATATTATCTAACTCTATTTGGTTTTATTTATCACTAATGAAGGAAAACCCTATCCCATCAACACACCACATCCTTTGCTTGAAACAACCAATTTGTGTATGAACTATGGATCATCAGTCCATACCTAGTATGACATCATAAAGAATCATAAAATCTATGAAAATATCATAAGGAACCTCTATAATCTAAGATCCAGTTCACATTATTGACTGAATTGTGTGATCATTGAATCTTCTCTAGTAGGAGTCTCCATGTGCAAAGGTTGAGCCAAAGGATCAACGAGAATATCAAGATCTAAAACAAGGGATGTGGCTAGGAAAGAGTGGCTTGTTCCTGTAATTATCAAGACTAAATATAAAGTATAGAATAGAAAGATCGTACCTTGTATCATCTTTGGATCCTCTGGGTAATAATCCTCTAATGCCTAAAGTTTCCCTCATCCCTGATCACCATCTCCCTAAGCTTTTCATGGACCACCTAGGGGTGGTGGTGGAAAAAAATAAAATCATCACCCACCTCCTACTGCTATCCCAGCTCCTCTACCAATTTCAACACCCTAAGGACCTCCTTATTATATCCATTATCTTTACCAAGGTTTTCCATCGACCGTCTCTCTATCAGCCGCTTGGTGGGTTAGACAATCCCATGCAATATGTCACCACCCATTAAAGGAGAAACAATGCCACTCCCTATTTTGACTGGATCCGTCCTGAGGGACCTGAACTGTAGAACCTCTATCTTGGGACTATCTTCATAAATTCCTAGCTAAAATGGATCCTTGAGTCTAATATTGGTTACTAGCTTCCAAAGTTTCAGCTCCAGTGTACCCACTACTAGCACCAACTGTCGGTGACTACACTGCCAAGAATCTTTTCACTATCAAATCTCACTAGAGCACTTCAACATAAGTATAAATACAAAGATATATCGTTTTAGAACTAATATATTGATGAAGGAAACACTCTAAGGTATAATATTTAAAGGCTTCATCTTGTACCATATCCATGGAGTATCATGAGAGGTTAGTGAACCATGATGAATACTCCACCTATGTCAAGATACCCTAATGGAGCTCTATCTCTTAGATATGTACTACTCTCAAAGTATCTAGGTAGAACTACCACCTAAATAGATGCTCAAACTTTTTCCAATAAATAGTTTCCCCATCATGCATCTGATTCACTATACTCCACCATTTTCTTACAGATCTATGTAAAAGACCTACCGCCAGGACTACCATCTAGTCCGGAGGGGTCTTAACAAGACAAAAAACCCACACAATGCATCAATACAATAATCTACTTATTGAGGATATATATCACCTAAAAACTTGAGGGGTTGAAGAATCTAAATCTCATAAAGTATGTTTATCTTGTTCACATAATCCTTCAGTACTGCTGTTCAATGGGTGGTGGTAAGACTGAAAAATCCCTCAAAGGTACCACCTTCTACAAAGGGACCTATACCAAAGTCTCATCACTAGGAGGATTATCCTCATGATCCAACTATGGTAACCTAACTGGATATCATCATGGAGGTATCCTAAAAATTCATGATGTACCACAATCAAAGAGTATATCTGGGGGGATAACTCAAAAAGGACATAGAAATCAAAACACATTCTTATATAATGCATGTACCAATGTTTTCCCTATAACCAGTTCCTACATGTAATGAGTCAACAAGTAGGTTGTTAGAGTCCTGGTGAATGGATATGGCCACTACACCAACACTGTATTCTCTAGATTGATATCCAAACTCAAAACACTTACATTATTTCCCTAGTTCCCAAACCACATCTAAAAATTATTTAATATTAAAACTCTAGTCCCAATATAACCACCTATTATACCAATCTATCATGACCTAATCCACCAGGCCTGATTGGAATGTGAAAAGCTAGGTGTGACACCCTAATACCACCTTCAATAGATCAAGGGATGGTGACTAGCACCAAGTAGGTATAACAGATACATGGGAGGCCTTAGACTAAAGTACTTGTACACACACACACACACACACAAACATATCCATACATCAGAATAACACATAAAGGAAAGATATAATTGATACCAAAATTCATGCATACATCTATATCCCACATCATAGTACATCACAAGTATGAGAAATAATAAAGGGACAAATACAAGGCCACCAAAATTATAAGAGTTCAACCTATTATGAAGGAGGGGACTACTATCAAATGAAACTACTAGAATGAACCATGGTTCATCTAGATTAACTAATCTCCAACTATTCTTGGTCTATCTAGGACTCCATAAAAAGGACTATCATCTACATAAGACATGACATGTGTGGGAAAAGATTATGTAGGGGTGAGTATAATATACGCAGTAGAATAACCTAAAATCACCAAACATAAAGAACCAATAGAGTAGTCAAATCATCATCTCTACGGTACATCAATTAGACTAAGAGATATAACAATAATAACCCAAATATACTCAATATAGACATAAAGTCTCAAAGTAAGGTCATAACCATACTTCTAGCCTAGGATTCTACTCGAGGCTTTTTAAGGTAATTCTTGTTTGGGAGAACTCACTCTAAGAGTCATGCTATCACTAAGTTCATGCTTGTCAGGACTTACCATGAAGAAATTATATGATGAAACCATGAAGATATCGATACATAAATAAGGGATCAAACCCAGGGCCTATGGGGGATTCCTGAACCTAACTGGAATAACCTGATAGGAAGGGGATCAAATTCCCCAGTATGTAGGTCACATGATTCGTAACCCTAATTAGGGAAAAAGAAATGATAGAGGATTATACCCCCAACCACATGGAGGGATACCTAAATCTATTAGAGACTAATCCTATAGAGGGGATCACATCCTATGCTTAAGAAGTGATTCCTAACTATACCTTCATAGGGATGATCCATGGGAACAAACCCTTCAGATAATGGTCTATACGAATGAGAACGAGGGCCTCAACCTGCCCTGAGAGAAGTAAACACTGTGTATAGGATATATATGGTTTTTCTTAGATACCCCGGGTCTTCCTATGTACTATATCCCATGTTCATGTATTATGTATCATGCCCATGTACTCTGGTCATGCATGTGTACCTAACCATGTTCAGGTACTTTGGCAGTGTTTGTTCCTCTGCACTTGGTTGTTCCCATATACTCTGGTCATTACCATGTACTTGGTCATGGCTGTGCCCATGTACCCTTGGGGTACATTTCGAGCCACCAACACTGAGTCACACAATGTGTGGTAAGACCACATGACATGGGATATTTAATTTTCATGAAACCCTAGACACCGAAACCAGGGGAATACATGGGGTGTGTTCTCTAAAGTACATGTCATGTATGTCGAGGTTTTCCAGAACCTACTAGTTTCCATGATGTTTTATTCGTGCAACCTCCTCCTTCATTCTAGCCAAAAAAACTCACCCAATAAATACATATATGAGTTGATCGAACTATGATCATCACTGATGTCTGGATTCCAACCACCAATCCACCTGTGAATCATCCGCATAGTACCACATCATCCTAATACCCAATCCCGTGAAATGAGAACTCTATATATGATTAAAAATCCTCCATCATATCCACACACCACAATAATATTGTCAATATCAAACCCAGATTTGTAGTAAGGATCCATTGTGCCACAAAATTATTGTGAAATAATCATATACCATTTTTTTTCAAACTTACAGCCAAAGGAAACACCAATGATGAACGTGTGAAGAATGATGGTATAAATTCACAAAACATAAACATGAGGAATGAACCTTTTAAATTATTTTGGTTGGCCTCAATACATTTTTATAGGGGAAAAAACAAAAAGGATAATCAAGAATAAACAAATATTATTAATTACTAATTCTAGGAAGATAAAATCAACACCTATAAATCAATGATCAACCCAAAAATCAATTTCTTAGAAGGATTGATTTTTGTTCAATGTGAGATAAAAAAGTGAGTAAACCAATACAAAAAATATTCCTACCTCAAGTTTGGATTGGTCAATAATGAAGAATGGTTCTACATCATTGTCATTAGTGAGATCCATAAACTCCACTAGAAAATACAAAATCCTCAGTACCTATTATCAATCCATAATTCAGTCATCAATTTCTAAAGATCTCCTTCAGGATATCTTTTTAAATTCCTAGGGTTATACAGATAAATATAGTATTTTCCCATAACTGGGCTTAAATAGAGAGGGATTTAGGTCAAAAAAATTAAATAAACAAATAAATTATTTAATTAATTAATTTATTAATTATCTACCTATGACTACTCTTTAACAAAACACCCAAAGTCGACAAGGATTATATCACACTTGGGTTAAAGATCACATTCCATACTTATAGGAAGACTCAAATTTCCCATATGTGACCCCATTTAGTAATTATTCTATTATTTTAAAATTTTTGCATATGTATGATGTAATATATTTAATATTTTTATTACATCAACATCGATCCTCCATAGGTCCCAGAATATTTCCTTGACTTAATGCCTAGCTTCAAAAATATTCATTAAAATATTCTTAAGTTTTATAAAAAAATAGCATCATTACAAAATAAAGAACAATGATTATTTACACAAAATCATATTCACCTCGAAATTGATTCAAAATAAAATCATGTATATTTTTATTCACTTTGAGGAATGAAGTAAATATTTTTCAATAAATATTCTCATTCACTTTAGAGAACAAAATAACATTATTTGTTTAGGTTTTATAACATCTTTAAGGAAATAACATGGATATTCAATTCAACATTTTCATCCTAATTCATGGGATATTTATTAATAAATTAAAAATAATCTCAATTTTTATTATTTAAATATAATAATCAATTTTGACACATTCAAGGTGTATAAATAGATAGGATATGTTAAATTTTATTATGTTTCCATCATTTTCATGACATGATTAATAAAATTTACTTCAAAACTTTGATGTATAAAAAGCATGTGATTCTCATTATTCATCCACTTCAGGAGAAATTATTTCATTATTTTATTTGATGAATGATATTTTTCTTTAAATTGATTATTTCAGTTATTAATCAATCACATTCACTTCTGGGAATGAACTGTAATTTTAGCAGTTGTGAGTCATTACAGACCTTTAGGAGCTCATTATTTTTCTCACAACAAAAGATTAGGAAAATAATTCATATATTTTCCAATTTTATCAAGAGGGGGGAAATAAATATGATATAGAAAATAAGACTCACCTATTGATATATCTCTTCAAATGAGTGGAGTCGATGAGCATACATAGATGATTGCCAAAATAAGTTTTCTAAGAAAAAATGAGGCATACCTTTTTCATGTAAGAATTATCTTATGCTGATGACAGTGTCATGATGATGAACAATGTATAGAAGGTGATTGTGTTCATAACATTTTATGAAATCGATCGAATTCCAATTGAAACTATAAAGAATTTCAAAACCATAAATGTAAAACTGATCATGGGAGAAGTAGATCGTTGAAGAAATTTAATGTCGAATATTTATATGGTGATGAAGAACAACGATATTGATGTAAATAAATAGACAATAGAAGTAGAGATAATGTATAGGAGACAAAAATTCATCACTATTTAATTATCACATGAAAATATATATAGAGTACATGGGATTTAATCCAAAGGTTGAGATCAATCCCTACAATATATAATTCAATGGATGGAATTCCAATGGCTAGAGAATATGGGAGGTTGGGTCATGTGAAGGGTTTTATTGGTAACTGAGGATTCATTATCACCATTATGATATCCACACATTAATATTTCATAACAATTTAGGAGTTGTTCCATAATGTCATTTTTCACATGTATTTTTTTTTGTAACCAATAAACCATTAAAAAAAACTATAACCATAAAATGTTCAATTAAAAATGTTATTATAATTATAAGAACCCAGATCTTCTTTTCCGGTATGTTTTTCCTTTTTAGGAGTTTTTTAGAAAAGAGGAGTTTCTGGAAATTTTTCAAGTACACGCCGTGTACTTTATGAGTACACGTCGTGTACTTCATTGTCACAGGAGGCCATGTGTTGGCTGTGTTCTGGACGCACACATGTTCGTGTGGGGTAACGTGGAGGCCTCTTAAAGCAGAGTACGGAAAAGGTGAGTACACATTGTGTACTCCAAAAGTACATGCTGTGTACTTTATATTTTTTTTCATTAAACACACCAGGGTCGCGTCTGACGGACAGAAACCACTCCTTCTAGGTTTCATTCATCTGAGAGCACCGAGCATCCACGGATCTTCTATGATCCCTTGATCCTCCGTTCGTCCTCTGATTAGAGCACTGTTTATTGCGTTGGAATCACATCGGTGATTTCTCTATTATTCTTGAGCCTTGTTTTCCAATTTCTCTTCTTTTCTAAGTTATCATGGGTTGAATGTTTTGGATGTTTTCTTATATCTATGAAATTACAAGGAGATTATAGCTTCTTGGTTCAAGTATATTGATCTCCTAAACCCAAGGTAGGTGGTTTTTTCCTTTTCATTCAAAGTCTTTGAGTATTATGTGCAAATTCTACCAATACCCTTGAATGTGGTATTGCGTGTTTATCATTTTACCCCTGTTGTTTTCCTGACATGCTTGTATGCCCGTGTAGAGGTAATTTGGATATGAATTGGATTGATTTTTATGCCTTGGATGTTATGATAATTCATTGTTCTGTTTACGACTGTTTGGTCTTGTTTAGCCTATTGGTCGTTTACCTGTTTTCCATTCCATGTGGTCGTAGGATGGAGTTTTGTTTTTCTGACATGTGTGAGATGATGTAGACCGGTTATCCAAGTAGTTCTATAGGTTTACTTTGGCCTTATAGCATTACTATGCGTTGACTTACATGGGGCCGTGAGAACCTGGTGTTATAGACTATAAGAGGATAGACCGAGTGAGCTTCCTCAGAGAGTCTTTGGAAATTATAGACTATAGGGGGATAGACCGAGTGAGATTCCTCAAAGATTCTTTGAGATTTATAGACTATAAGGGGATAGACCAAGTGAGCTTCCTCATAGAGTCTTTGTTTTACTAAATTACCTTGAACCACTCCAAGCTATAAGGGGAATTGACCGGGTGAGCTTCCTCAGAGAGTCTGTGAACGACATGGGGCTATAAGAGGAATTGACCGAGCAAGCTTCCTCAGAGAGTCGCTTGAACTTAGGGCTATAAGGGGAATTGACCTTGTGTGATTCCTCAAAGAGTCCCTGACTACCTTAAACTATAAGTGTAATTGACCGAGTGAGCTTCCTCAGAGAGTCTTATAATTTTCATATAACCAAACCAGAGGTGTTAGGCTAAGTGTACTGCCCAGAGGGTTGTTGGTACTTGTTAGGTAGGACCAGAGGGGATGGTTATGAGTACTTCCCAGAGGTTACCTCTTTGTGTTTAGCTGCTTGTTAGCTATTGCTTGATATTGGAACTGTGGATTGTTTACTGCTGAGTATTTTCCTGTTTACTGCTTCCTGTACTTTTACCTATCATATATTCACTGACTGCTAGGTACAGATCTTCGGGTGGTTGCCTACTGGGATTTAGTCTCACAACCTATTTGGTCCATGCTTTTGGGCCCAAAAAAATTATATCGTTGTAGGTATAGATAAGGGAAAGTGCCCTTCTACTTTAGGCACTTGACTTGCTATAGAGCTGGAGATCATGGGACCGAGCCTAGGCTTTGAAGGTTCCGAGCATAGTGGAAGATCGTGGGTGGATGTGACCACTTGGATTTTTGTCATTAACAATGATCAATTTGGGATCAATACGATGATAAACTCCAGTCTCCAAGGATCGAATCATAGAAATGGACAAAGAAAAGGAAAGTCTCAGAACCACAAAGTAGGATCATTACATGTTGATTATAATTAATTTAATCAATTGAAAAGAAATACCTTTTGGGTGTTCTTTCTTCATTGATGTTCTTGATCACGTTCCAATGTGATTCTTCGTTGCGTCACAGAATCCAAGTGTAGACCTCCTCTAGCAGTGGTCCACACATGTACCTCGTATCTCGGGATGTCGCCAAAGGAGTCTCTGGGTGCTAGTGTGGAGAAACCTTTGCTTGCATTTTCCGATTTAGATCGTCTTGATCCGATGGAAGAGGATCTCTCTCAGTCTTGAGAGCATTATTGGAGGAATAGGTTCTTTCGACCTTGAAATAATTCTCCAGAATGGTTGTGCACAACAATTCTCTTGTGTGTTGGAAAAGAGTTGGGGTTGTGAGGATATTTATAATCAGATTTTGAGATTGTAGAGTTATGAAAATAAACAAACACGTTACGCATTTTATTTATTCCATTGAATCTTATTAAAAAACCCCCATGTCGAATAATTAATTACTTGACATGCGCCCACGCTGATTATAATAAATATCATTTAAAACAATATTATATCCTCAAAATCCTATCTGGAAAAACTACACGACGTGTACATTCAATGTACACGGTGTGTATATCTTGTTTTCATTTATTCATTTCCTTTCCATAAAGAAAACTACACGGCGTGTAATTATTAATACACGGCGTGTACTTGTTTTCCATGAAAAACTACACGATGTGTAATCTTTAATACACAACATGTATATCTTGTTTTTCATTTCCTTATTCCTCCATCATTAAAATGATTTAGGCTTCCTTGAATAATTATTAAACCACGTACGAGAATAATATTTATTCTACTTGAGATACTTGAATACACTTAGTGTGTGACCCTCTAGGCCTCTTTCTCGTTGGCATTAGGCAGGCTTGCCTAAAGTCCAAGATTACTGTCTAGCAACGGGTCAAGGCACCCAAGAGAAAGAAGTTGATACCGCATTGACATATCACCTCATACGAACACTTACTGTGTAATTTAATCCCTTTGTCTCGATATCTCATCAAGCAAGTTTCGTGGCAGTGTCATAAACCTATATGCTTGATCCGTCGTTCTTTGACTACCTAAAATAAACTCATCGTTTACACCATGGACATGGAATTTAATGCAACAGTTCTATTTCAATCAAAGGGATGAGATATCAACTTACATAAATGGAAGGGACAAATCCTTCCTTGACTTATCCATTAACAACATGTCACTTGTGACGCACCCAATGTACCATACTTCCCACCAACTGTTTGCATGACAGTTTTTGTCAGTAGATCTAAGTGAGCGAGTCATGATATGAGTTAATGATAATATTCCAGTCTAAGGACCATTGCACACGCTTGTAGATAGAAATTTCCAATGACACCAAGACATGCAGAATTGCTACTGGAGGGTCTTTTCTCATAATCTCCCATCTTGGAGATTACCAAGTGAGAATTCCATGAGAGAGAGTCTCGTCTTTTTACGAGTACTCGCACATGATGATCTATATACTATGTGTCCTATCATAGTATTTCATCCAACCGTAGAACTTTATTTAAGAATATTGTTATAACATTTCAAGGTTCTCATCATAGAGGGGATCTTCCATGACCTTATCAATGAAACAAATATTCCAGGACATTATTATATTATAGTCATGCAGAGTGATGAACAATATATAATAAGTGAACATTCATGCAATCAAAGTACAAAACAGTTGGTTCTCAGGACACCAACCCTTAAAAACTCCCACTTGGACTAGAGCCAAATGCCTATGACTTTTAGTACACTAGACCTCACATGATGATCATGTTTATACTGAGTCAAGGCTTTAGTCAAGGGGTCCTCCACGTTGTCTTCCGTGGAAATATACTCACTGCAACTTCACCTCTCTAAGAAAAATCCCTCAAGAGATGATACTTACGAAGTATATGCTTTGTCCGCTGATGTGACCTTGTCTCTTTTTCAAGTGCCACCGCTGTAGTATTATCACAATAGAGTGTTATAGGATCTTTACTGCTCGGTAATATATCCATCTCTTGGACAAAGCTTCGCATCCATACTGCTTCTTTAGCTACCTCAGAAGCTGCGATATACTCGGACTCCACTGTAGAATCTGCCACCACAATTTTCTTTGAGCTCTTCCAGCTCACTGCACCTCCATTCAAACTGAAGATGTATCGAGTCTGCGACTTCATGTCATCTTGATCAGTCTGGAAACTAGCATCTACATTTCCTCTGATGACTAGTTCCTCATCTCCTCCATAAACTAGGAACATATCCTTAGTACGCCTCAGATACTTAAGGATATTCTTGACTGCCATCCAGTGGTGGTCTCCTGGATCATATTGATATCTTCCTACCACACTTAATACATAAGCAACATCTAGCCTCGTACATATCATATCATACATGACTGACCCAATTGCGGATGTGTAAGGGATCCTTTCCATTCTCTTTCTTTCCTCATGTGTCTGAGGAAACATTTTCTTGGAAAGATGAATGCCATGTGACACTGGAAACAATCCCCTCTTGGACTGTTCCATACTGAATCTCTTCAGTTTCTTGTCAATGTATGTACTTTGACTCAGGCCCAACATTCTCTTGGATCTATCATGATGGATCTTGATACCAAGAATATATGCTGCCTCACCCAAGTCTTTCATGGAGAAGCATTTATGCAACCATGCCTTAACTGACTGTAAGACAGGTACTTCATTTCCAATTAGTAATATGTCATCAACATATACTATTAGGAAAACGACTACACTTCCACTAAACCTCTTGTAGACACAAGGCTCACATTCGTTCTTAATAAATCCAAATTCCGTTATAGCTTCATCAAAATGAATGTTCCATGACCTTGATGCTTGCTTTAATCCATAAATGGATTTCTGCAACTTTCATACCTTATTGGCATCCTTTGGAGTCACAAAATCTTCAGGTTGTGTCATGTAGACATCTTCTTGGAGGTTCCCAGAAAGGAATTCTATTTTGACATCCATTTTCCAAATTTCAAAGTCATGGTAAGTGGAAATGACCAATAGGATTCTGATGGATTTCAACATCGCAACCAGTGAAAAGGTTTCATCATAGTCAATTCCTTGACACTGTCTAAAACCTTTTGCAACCAGTCATGCCTTATAGGTGCTGACTTGCCCCTCAATGTCCAGTTTCTTCTTGAATACCCATTTATTACCAATAGTCTTTACATAAACTAGAGGATCTACCAAAATCCAGACTTGGTTTTGGTACATGAAATCCTTTTCAGAATTCCTGGCTTCTTGACACTTGGCAACGTCTATGCATTCAACTGCTTCCTTGTAGGTAAAAGGATCATCATTGTCAACCAATAATGAGTCACCATCCTCAGTGACAAGAAAACGATATAGTTCTGGTTCTCTCACCTTTCTCATGCTCCTACGCAGTTCTTGTGTCTCTGGAACAGATTTTTCTTCCACGGGGCTTTGTGAAATCTGTTTTTGTACCAACTCTTGTGTATCTTGAGCCTCAACTTCATAGAAGTCTATCTCGCTCCCACTATTTCTTTTGGAGATGTTATCCCTCTCAAGGAATATGGTGTGTCTTTCCACTATAACCTTTTTGTTTGAGGGGTTGTATAGGTAATATCCCCTTTTTTCCTTGGGATATCCTATAAAGATACACTTTGTGCCTCAGGGTGCAAGTTTGTTACCTGAAGAGGCCTTAACAAATGCTTCGCTACCCCACACATGTAAATTCGATAATATGGCTTTGCATCCACTCCATAACTCATATGGAATACCATTTATCAATTTAGTTGGTACTTGGTTTAGTATGTGTGCTACTGTTTGTAATTCATATTCCCAAAAGGATAATTGAAGAATCGCATGACTCATCATTGATCTCACCATGTCCAACAGGGTGCAGTTCCTCCTTTCACTTACACCATTCCACTGAGGTGTGTAAGGAGGAGTGAGTTGAGATAGAATCCCAAAATCCCGTAAGAAATCAATGAAGTACTGATTAAGATATTCTCCTTCTCTGTTTGAGCGAAGTTTCTTAATCTTCTTACCAAGCTGGTTCTCAACTTCATTCTTGTATTCTTTGAACTGATCAAAAGAATCCGACTTATACCTCATTAAGTAAATATATCCATATCTACTAAAATCATCAGTAAAAGTTATGAAGTATGAGAACCCACACCTTGCTTCAATTGGAAATGGTCCACATACATCTGTGTGAACTAATTCTAGAAGATATTTAGCCCTTTCACCTTTCCCACTAAATGGGGCTTTGGTCATTTTGCCTTGTAGACATGCATGACATACACCAAGTGGTTTTAGTTCGAAAGAATCTAAATACCCATCTTGATGTAATTTTTTCAAACGTTTCTCATTGACATGACCTAGCCAGTGATGCCAAAGTTGGGTGTGGTATGAGTCATGTGAATTAACTTTGTCATCGATTTCCATTAATTGGTTTGTGTAGTCTAACACATAAAGTTCGTTATATAAATGTACCCTACCAAAACAAATGCTATCTTTATAAAAGTAGAAACATTCATTTCCAAACTTGAACATGAATCCATCTGTATCTAATCTGGATACTGAAATAATGTTTTTAGTAACAAAAGGCACATAATAACAACCCTTTAAAACCAAGATCATTCCAATTGGCAATGTGAGGTGGTATTCCCCGATAGCTATAATAGCAAGTCTGGCTCTGTTGGCTGCTCGTAGATCTACCTCACCTCGATCAATCTTTTTGAATCTACTTGGTTCCTGTATTTGGATACATATGTGAGCACCAAAAGCAGTATCTAATACCCAATTAGTAGAAACAGATAGATTTCATTCGATAACAAACGCACCTAAAGCTTCCCCTTGCTTCCTTGGATGGGTGTAGTTTTTCTTCTAGTGGCCCTTCTTGCCACATGAGAAACAAACAACATCCTGTTCCCTTGCCTCCCCTTTGATCTTCCTTTTCTTGGAAGGCCTTGATGAATCTTTGGGCTTAAAGATCTTCACCTTCCCTTTCCTTTTATTCACCATGAGGACATAAGGCTTTTCACGCTTCATGTCATTGTCCACTTGGCGAATGAGGATAAGAAAATCAGACAGAGACTTCTCAATGTTGTTCATGTTAAAGTTCACAACAAAGTTAGAGAAGCTCTGGGGGAGTAATGCAAGAATGATATCTGTACCTAGTTCTTTGGGGAGTTTAAACCCTAGAACCTCCAAGCGCTCAATGTAGCCAATGAGCTTGACTACATGAGGCCTAGCTGGGGTACCCTCTCCAAGCTTTCTCTGGAATAGAGACTTGGAGATCTCAAACCTTTCCTGTCTTTCTCTCTCCTGGTATAGACCACAGAGGTGCTTGAGCATGCTGTAGGCATCCATGTCTTCATGAGACTTCATGAGCTCACTAGACATTGATGACAACATCAAACATTGAACGTTGAGTGCATCGCTCAAATGTTGATCATAGATCAGGAAATCTTCATCACTCGCCACTTGGACAGGCGGATCGGGAAGTGAGGACTCCAGCATGTAAAAATTTCATTCATGGCATAGGATAACCCGAAGGCGCCTAAACCATTCCTGAAAGTTACTGCCGGTGAGGATATTGTCTTTATCCAGAATTGATCGTAGAGAAAATGTGGTTGATGAGTTTGTCATTTTGATTCTACAAATTAAAAGAGCATATTTATCAGTACTTTCTTGATTACATTTTATGAGAAATAATAAAATTTTAATTAAGTCTCTCACTATTTTATCAAGTCCCAATGGCCTTCACCATTGAACTCAGAATGTACAATTTCTTTGACATTATAGTGGTAAGGATCCATATTCCCCTTCACATAACCCCAACAAGGGTTGGTCAAGCTATTTGAAGGTATTTAGGTAGGCAGGTCTTTGCTAACTGTGAGCTTACAGTTCCTTGATATGTTGAGTGGACTCCCCAATCCTGAAATCCTGACTTGGATTTCCTCAACTCTTGCCTCCAATATTACACCAAGTCTAGCAAGGTCTACTCCTCTTGATGTAATATGGTTAAGTCTACCCGAAACCTTTCATAAGGGATTCCTTTATAAAAGTAAGTGTCCCAACAAGGGTTGGTCAAACACATAGTTTTATTGAGTCTTTCTCTTAATCAAGTAACAGAAGGCTTGGTCTAACTTAATATGGTATTGAGGGATTTTAATCTTTATGCATAGTTTCACATTATCACATGCTTGTTAATATTAAGTGATGCTTTCTTAAGTGATTAACCATGTTCCGATAATGTTTACGCATAGTCCGGTTTTTATTTTATTCCATCTTTGCATGCTTGTTTATTTCATTAATTATGTGATCGTGACAACACATACATAATAAATAAACCATGTAATCAGACAAAAATAAAATAATATGGTATGATCATGAGATTCTATTGGTTATCTTATCTAGCGGTTTGATAAGCTAACCCCGACCTAGCGAAAAACACCTTGAACCGATGGTTCGTGTTTTACAGCTCCCACCTATCCATCTTTGTATCTTCTTGGGTTGGTTTCACCTCAGCTTCGGGTTTTGAACCATCTCCTCTGGCTTGGGAGGTCCTCCATTACATGGGTTTACATTAAGGAAACCATGGGCACGCAAGCCCTACTTTTATTGGAAGAAGGCTCGCAGGCCAACAAATTTAAATAAATTTAAAATAAACCATACACACATACAAAGGGTATTTGGTCTAGCTCATGATCATCCATAGCATGTAACAACATTTACACATATTTAGAATTCAAATTATTTTAATCGTTCTATTTATTCAAGATAAGTTGCGCTTGAATTCAATTAATTATGATCTTATAATTAATCAATTCTTTATCTTAAATTCCTTTCTGAATTTCCTTGAGATTCTTCTCATCCATATTCCTTGTACAAGTCTTTGTACTTTAAGAGGAAACTTGGTGAAATTTCTGGAAAGTACACGGTGTGTAGTTTATATTTACACGACATGTATTTCTTTTCACCTTTTATCCAAAGTATACGCCAGGGGATTTGGCGTGTTCTCTGTACTTTGGAAATTTTGGAGTACACGTCGTGTAGATAAATCATACACAGCGTGTACTTCCTTGTTACGCGGTAACCGGCCTGGTGATCCTGTGTACATGGTACGTGACTTCTCTTTTGTACACGATTTCACTTGGGCAGAATCGGACTACACGGTGTGTTGCTGCAACATACATGCCGTGTATTTTGGTTCCCACACGTCGTTTAATTCTGGTCAAAACGGGGTGTTAAATACTTAGGTGTATTCAATTCACACAGCGTGGTTTGGCGGAACAGTACCGGTTCATTAAACCTAAGTACACGATGTGTAGTTTTCATTACATGTCGTGTATTCCCATGTTGTACAGACAGAAAGAGCGGCTCCTCCAGATGAGATCATCATTTTTATTTTAATCAAAATCAAAATTAAAAGTCTATTTCTGTGATATGAATCGAGAAACAAAGGAGGAAGAACAAATCTCATTTATTTAGATTTATAGAACGATTTAAATAGAATTGAATCAAATATAAATGCATAAATTATCAATGAAAATTAAATAACTATAATCAACATTGTAACCTTGCTCTGATACCATTTGAAGGTTCCAGGCATAGTGGAAGCTCGTGGGTGGATGTGCCCACTTGGATTTTTTTCATTAACAATGATCAATCCGGGATCAATACGATGATAAATGCCACTCTCCAAGGATCGAATCAGAGAAATGGAAAAAGAAAAGGAATGTCCTAGAACCACAAAGTAGGATCGTTACAGGTTGATTATAATTAATTTAATCAATTGAAAAGAAATACCTTTTGGGTGTTCTTTCTTCATTTATGTTCTTGATCACGTTCCGATGTGATTCATCATTGTGTCGCAGAAGCCAAGTGTAGAATTCTCTAGTGGTGATACACATGTGTACCTCGTATCTCGGGACGTCTCCAAAGGAGTCTCCAGGTGCTAGCGTGGAGAAACCTTTGCTTATGTTGTCTGCCTTAGATCATCTTGATCCGATGGAAGAGGATCTCTCTCGGTCTTGAGAGTGTTCTTGGAGGAAGAGGTTCTTTCGGCTTTGAAATAATTCTCCAGAATGGTTGTGCACAACAATTTTCTTGTGTGTTGGAAATGAGTTGGGGTTGTGAGGATATTTATAATCAGGTTTTGAGGTTGTAGAGTTATGACAATAAATAAATGCGTTACACATTTTGTTTATTCCATTGCCTTTTATTTAAAAAACCTCCATGTCGAATAATTAATTCCTTGACATGCACCCACCCTGATTATAATAAATATCATTTAAAACAATATTATATCCTCAAAATCCTGTCTGGAAAAACTACACGGCATGTATTAATAAATACACGGTGTGTACTTGTTTTTCATTGAAGCTACACGGCGTGTACATTCAATGTACACAGAGTGTATATCTTGTTTTCATTTATTCATTTACTTTCCATAAATAAAACTACACGGTGTGTAATTATTAATACACGATGTGTACTTGTTTTCCATGAAAAACTACACAGCGTGTAATCTTTAATACACATCATGTATATCTTGTTTTTCATTTCCTTCTTCCTCCATCATTAAAACGATTTAGGCTTCCTTGAATAATTATTAAACCATGTAAGAGAATAATCTTTATTCTACTTGAGATACTTGAATACACTTAGTGTGTGACCCTCTAGGCCTCTTTCTCATTGGCATTAGGCGGGCTTGCCTAAAGTCCAAGATTACTGTCTAGCAACGGGTCAAGGAACCCAAGAGAAATAAGTTGACGCCACATTGACATATCAACTCATATGAACGCTTAATATGTAATCCCTTTGTCTCGATATCTCATCAAGTAGGTTTCATGGAAGTGTCATAAACCTATATGCTTGATCCGTCGTTCTTTGACTACCTGAAATAAACTCGTCGTTTACACCATGGCCATGGAATTTAATGCGACAGTTCTATTTCAATCAAAGGGTCGAGATATCAACTTCCATAAATGGAAGGGAAAAATCCTTTTTTGACTTATCCATTAACAACATGTTACTCGTGACGCACCCAACGTACCCTACTTCCCGTCAACTATTTACGTGATGGTTTTCGTCAGTAAATCTAAGTGCGCGAGTCATGACATGAGTTAATGATAATCTTTGTAACGTCTCGGTTCCAGAAGCCACCCAAAGGCGCCCTATACCCAGTTGGTCACATGGCCTCAAGCACATTTCTCCAAATTCCAGAGGCTGCTGACTAGAAGTGAGAGCCTTGGGTGTGATAGCGGGGAAACTATGCCATCATAGGCAGAGTACACAGTGGAAGAAAAATAAACATGCAATAGCAGAATCAGTAATAACCAACAATACAAATAGCGGAAGACTAAATCAACAAACTGGAGCACATATATATATATATATATTAAATGATGCATGATACATAACTAGAAAAGCATCCAAACGAGTCACAATGCTGGAAAACACTACAGTACCAAAACAAGTACAAAAGAAAAGTAAACGGCTCCTCAGCATCGTAAGCCAAAGCTTGGTCCCATGCTCCCCTTCTCCAAGCAATCAAGTTCCAGAAGCCTAAGGGTGCTTGACCTTGTCTATACCTGCAAAAACATAGTCTTCTTGAGCCCAAAAACATGGCCCAAATAGGGTGTGAGATAAAATCCCAGTAGGCAACCACCCGAAGATCTGTACCTAACAGTTAGTAAGTATATGGCAGGTAAAAGTACAATAAGCAGTAAATAGCAACAACAAGCAGCAGGCAGTAAACAGTAAGCAGTAAAACAGGATGATACATAGCAGTAATCAATCCATAAAAAATCAACAGTAGTGAAACAACAACTAATAATCCAGAAACCCTCTAGGAAGTACTCACGTCCATCCCCTCTGGTTCTATCCAAGAAGTACCACAACCCTATGGGCAGTGCACTCAGCCTAACCCTATGGCTTGGTCATACGAATTTATGAGACTCTCTGGGGAAGCTCACTCGGTCAATTCCCCTTATAGTCTAGGGTAGTCAGGAACTCTCTTGAGGAAGATCACGCGGTCTAACCATCTTATCCCCAAGGTCTAGAGACTCTCTGAGGAAGATATCTCGGTAAATTCCTCCTATAGCCTCAGGTATACCACAAACTCTCTAAGGAAGCTCACTCGGTCAATTCCTCCTCTAGCCTGTGAAGGTTCTTAAAAATATTCAAACAACGTAAGACTCTATGAGTAAGATCACTTGGTCTACCCTCCTATAGTCTATAAATTCCAAGACTCTCTGGGAGCTCACTCGGTTGATCCCCTCTGTAGTCTGTAATATCTAAGACTCTCTGGGAAGCTCACTTGGTCTATCCCTTATAGTCTATAACACCAAGTTCTCTCAGCCCCGTGCCAGTCAATGCATAATAATGCAATAAGGCCAAGGTACACCTATAGAGATACTTGGATAACCAAAGTAAACCTATAGAGCTACTTAGCTAAACAGTCTACAAGGCAATAAGCATGTCATGAATTCCACCTCAGCCTATAACCGCAAGGCATGAAAACAGGTGTAGCAGCCAAAGGCAACCAATACCCAAAGGTCGTAACAGAACGAAGTAATGAAAATAAATCCAAGAACAACAATTTATCCTCTAACATGGTCAAATTACCTCTACACAAGCATACAGGCAAGGCAGGAAAACAACAAGGGCAAAAATGTAATCACGCAATACCCCGTTCACAGGTATCGGTGGAAATTTGCACATAAAACTCAGAGAATTTGAACGGTAAGGCACAAAGAAACTACCTCGATCTTAGGAGATCGATATAATTGAACCACGATGGATAATTCCCCCTAGAATGTCATAGATATAAGAAAACGCACAAAACTTTCAACCTTAGATATCCTGAGAAGGAGGAAGAATTGGAAAACAAGGCTCAAGAAGAAGGAAGAACTCACCGCTGCGCTTCCAACGCAATCGACCATGCTCGAATCGAATAATGGACGGAGAGGTGGGGGCTCAGGAAGGATCCGGCCGTATGGGTCACTCTCGGACGAAGAACCTGGAGAATGGGTGTGTTCTGTCAGTCAGGCGCGACCCCGGTGCATTTTGTGAAAAAAAAAGAAAAGTACACAGCGTGTAATTTTAGAGTACATGATGTGTACTAGGTTTTTCTATACTCTGCCAAAATCGGCCTCCACGTCACCCCTACACACCGTGTGTGTGGCATGGACACAGCTAGCACACGGATTCAAGCCGAAAAAGAGTACACAATGTGTACTCAGAAAGTACACGGCGTGTACTTCGAAATTTTCCAGAAACTCCATTTTTCTTAAAAACTCCAGAAAAAGGAAAAGCGTACCTGAAACGAAGATCCGGGTTCTTACAAACTTCCCCCTTAAAGAAATTCGTCCCCAAATTTCTTAGATGGGTGTAGAAGAAGGATCCTAAAACAGTTCCGGCCACTACGATCGAACCTCAGCCTCCCTCTCCCAAGTCTCGTCCTGTACTCACCCGTGCTGCCATAACACTCATACCAGAGGAACAGATCGACCTCGGAGAACCTTCGTACTGCGATTAATAATCCGGATGAGATTCTCTTCAAACAACACATCTGATTCGAGCTCAACCTCCTCGGGATGAAAGATATGAGATGAGTCTGAAAAGTAACGTCGGAGCTGAGAGACGTGGAAGACGTCGTGCATGGCCTGGTACCTATGAGGTAACTGCAACTGATAGGTAACCAGCCCAACTCTCTCCAAAACCTCAAACGACCCGATGTACCATGGTGAAATCTTACCCTGTCTCCGAATCCTCTTGTGTCCCAACCTCGATGCAACACACAAGAAAACCTGATCCCCGACCTCGAACTCCAGAGGTCATCTCTGCTAATCAGCATAAGACATATGTCATGACTGTGTTGTAGCCATCCTCTTTCGAATCAACTATATCTGCTCTGAAGTCTCCTAAACAAGATGAGGTCCCAACAAAGCTGCCTCTCCTACCTCCATCTAGTATAAGGGTGATCGACATGGCCTACCGTACAAAGCCTCGTATGGTTCCATCTGAATGGTCTCATGGAAACTGCTGTTGTAGGCAAACTCCACTAGAGAAATATGCTTCTCCTAGGAACCGCCAAAGTCTAGGATGCAAGCTCGAAGCATATCCTCAAGCACCTGGATCGTGTGCCTGGACTGGCCATCAGTCTGGGGATGGTATGCCGTACTCAGAAGTACCTAAGTAACCAAAACCTTCTGAATTCCCTGCCATAATCGAGAGGTAAAGCACACATCCCTGTCTAAAACAATAGAGTGTGGAACACCATGAAGACGAACGATCTCTCTAATGTACAGTCGTCCCAGATCATCAACACTGAAAGTCTCCTTGATCGAAAAGAAGTGTGATACCTTCGTAAGCCTATTGACGACGACCCAAACAACATCACTTCCCTGAGGTGACCTCGGTAACCCGGTCACGAAGTCCATCGCGACATCGTTCCACTTCCACTCCAGAATGGTTAACTGCTGTAAAAGCCCTGCTGGTCGCTGATGCTCTGCTTTCACCTGCTGACAAGTAGAACATCTCATGAAAAAACCGGCAACATCTCTCTTCATACCTGGACACCAGTACTGGAGATGAATATCCTGATACATCTTGGTGATGCCAGGATGAACTTCCCAAACTGAGGAATGAAAATCCCACATTAGCTCCTCACGTACGTCTGCTGGAACCCATATACATCCCTGGAAACGCAAGATCTCATCCTCGCCCTCTGTCCATCCTGGAAGAGGGTCCCCTCCTGACACATTCTCCCACAGGACCAAGGTCTCTAAGTCTGATAGCTGCCTCATTCGTATCTGATCAAGAAGTGTAGAGGTAACAGCTACAGATGAAAGAAAGGTCTGTCTCTGCCTGTCGTGCACCTACAGATGAATCTCAGAGAATAGATCCACAAGCTGCCACTCACTGCTGGCCTCCTAAACTGCCTGAATCCGAGTTATCTTGCTCAACGCATCAGCCACTGCGTTGCCCTTTCCTGGAGTATAGGCGAGCTCGAAGTCAAAAGACTGAAGATACTCGACCCACCTGCCCTGTCTCAGATTCAGATCGCGCTGAGTGAAGATATACTTGAGACTCTTGTGTTCTCTGACCTTGTTTTCTGATCTATGGTATACTTTTTATCTTTCAGAGCTATGCCTCTGAGACGTCCTCCAGTTGTGCATCTGTCGTCAGGCAGTGATCAGACGTCAGATATGGCTGATCAGGGACTTCCTGCCGATCCTACAGTCAAGCCAGCCATGGCACCGGAGGAGCCAGCCATGGCACCGGCTGTCATACCCGTTGCAGGCCCCGAGGCGCAGTTCAGGGAGGAATTCCTGAGGATGATGCAGACCTTCTAGGGAGCGCCGCCTCCTGCCCCGTCGATGGTTGAGTTGACGTGGGGTTTTCAGCAACAACATCCTCCTACTTTTTCAGGGGACGGAGGACCTCAGGCTGCAGAGTCTTGTAATGTCCTGGTTCCGGAAGCCACCCAGAGGCGCCCCGTACCCGGTTGATCACATGGCCTCAAGAAAATTTCCCCAAATTCCAGAGGTTTCCGACTAGCAGCGAGGGACTTGGGTGTGATAGCGGGGAAACTATGCCCTCATTGGCAGAGTACACAGCGGAAGAAAAATAAACATGCAATATAGGAAGTAGTAATAACCAAAAATATAAATAACAGAAGACTAAATCAACAAACTGGAGCACATATGTATATATATATATGAAATGATGCATGATACATAACTAGGAAAGCATCCAAACAAGTCACAATGCTGGAAAACACTACAGTACCAAAATAAGTACAAAATAAAAGTAAACAGCTCCTCAGCATCGCAAGCCAAAACTTGGTCCCATGCTCCCCTACTCCAAGAAATCAAGTTCCAGAAGTCGAAGGGCGCTTACCCTTGTCTATACCTACAAAAAAATAGTCTGCTTGGACCCAAAAACATGGCCCAAATAGGGTGTGAGATAAAATACCAGTAGGAAAACACCCGAAGATCTGTGCCTAACAGTCAATGAGTATATGACAGGTAAAAGTACAATAAGCAGTAAACAGCAACAACAAGCAGCAGGCAGTAAACAGTAAGCAGTAAAACAGGATGATACATAGCAGCAATCAATCCACAACAAATCAACAGTAGTGAAACAAATAGCTAATAAGTCGGAAACCCTCTGGGAAGTACTCATGGCCATCCCCTCTGGTTCTATCCAAGAAGTACCACAACCCTATGGGTAGTGCACTCAACCTAACCCCTCTGGCTTGGTCATACGAATTTATGAGACTCTCTAGGGAAGATCACTCGGTCAATTCCCCTTATAGTCTAGGGTAGTCAGGAACTCTCTTGAGGAAGATCACGCGGTCTAACCCTCTTAGCCCCAAGGTCTAGAGACTTTCTGAGGAAGCTATCTCGGTCAATTCCTCCTATAGCTTCAGGTATACCACAGACTCTCTGAGGAATCTCACTCGGTCAATTCCTCCTCTAGCCTGGGAAGGTTCTTAAAAAGATTCAAACAAGGTAAGACTCTCTAAGGAAGCTCACTCGTTCTACCCTCCTGTAGTCTATAAATTCCAAGACTCTCTGGGAGCTCACTCGGTCCATACCCTCTGTAGTCTGTAATATATAAGACTCTCTAGGAAGCTCACTCGGTCTATCCCTTATAGTATATAGCACTAGGTTCTCTCAGCCCCATGCCAATCAATGCATAATAATGCTATAAGGACAAAGTAAACCTATAGAGATACTTGGCTAACCAAAGTAAACCTATAGAGATACTTAGCTAAACAGTCTACAAGGCAACAAGCATGTCATGAATTCCACCTCATCCTATAATTGCAAGGCATGAAAACAGGTGTAGAAGCCAAAGACAACCAAGACCCAAAGGTAGTAATAGAATGAAGCAAGGAAAATACATCCAAGCACAAAAATTTATCCTTTAACATGGTCAAATTACCTCTACACAAGCATACAGTCAAGGCAGGAAAACAACAATGGAAAAAATGTAATCATGCAATACCCCGTTCACAGGTATCGGTGGAAATTTGCACATAAAACTCAGAGAATTTGAACAGTAAGGCACAAAACACCTACCTCGATCCTAGGAGATAGATATAATTGAACCACGATGACTAATTACCTCTAGAATGTCGTAGATATGAGAAAACACACAAAACTTTCAACCTTAGATATCGTGAGGAGGAAGAATTGGAAAACAAGGCTCAAGCAGAAGGAAGAACTCACCGCTGCGCTTCCAATGCAATCGACCATGTTCGAATCGGAGAATGGACTGAGAGGTGGGGGCTTGGGAAGGATCCGGCCGTATGGGTCACTCTCGGATGAAGAACCTGGAGAAGGGGTGTGTTCTGTCAGTCAGGCACGACCCCGGTGCATTTTGTGAAAAAAATAAAAGTACACGGCGTGTACTTTTAGAGTACACGGCGTGTACTAGTTTTTTCTGTACTCCGCCAAAATAGACCTCCACGTCACCCCTACACACCATGTGTGTGGCCCGGGCACAGCTAGCACACGGCTTCGAGCCGAAGAAGAGTACACAGCGTGTACTTTGAAATTTTCCAGAAACTCAATTTTTCTTAAAAACTCTAGAAAAAAGAAAAGCGTACCTGATTATTTTCTTATTTACTTCTTCCTATACTTTTACCTGCCATATATTCACTGACTGTTAGGCACAGATCTTCGGGTGGTTGCCTACTGGGATTTAGTCTCACACCCTGTTTGGTCCATGATTTTGGGCCCAAACAGATTATATTGTTGCCGGTATAGATAAGGGCAAGCACCCTTCCACTTCAGGTACTTGACTTGCTATGGAGCTAGAGAGAATGGGACCAAGCCTAGGCTTGCGATGCTGAGGAGCTGTTTATCTGTTTCTTTTGTACTTTGGTTTAATACTGTTTGTATTCAGCATTGTGACTTGTTTGGCTATTTTCCTAAACATATGTATTATGCATCATTTATATATGTGCACCATTTGTTTACAAGTCTTCCATTGTTTACTCTTGTATGGATGTTTACTGATTCCGCTATTACTTTTGTTTATCTTCTACTGAGTACTCTGTCAATGAGGGCATAGTTTCTACACTATCACACCCAAGGCCCTTGTTGCTTCCGCTATTACTTTTTTTTATCTTCCACTGCGTACTCTGCCAATGAGGGCATAATTTCTACACTATCACACCCAAGGCCCTTGCTGCTAGTCGGCAGACTCTGGTGTTTGAGGAAATGTGCTTGAAGCCATGTGACCAACCGGATACGGGGCGCCTCTGGGTGGATTTTGGGACCAGGACATTACAAAGAAAATGTGGCAACTGAGACCTGGTGATAGTACAGACACCCCGCCTTAACATGGCTGTCGGGTCCTAGCCTACCAGGTACCACCAGTTTCCCTGAAGACACGAGGGGCCCACCCTTGGGCCTACCCACATGCCTGAATGGGTCATCTGACTAATGACTGTCCCCACAGGCCAAAACATGTCCTTTTCAGTGTTCTTTTTCCTCACTCACACACACCCTGAGAAACTTCCCAGAAGGTCACCCATCCTAATCACTACTCCAAGCTAAGCACGCTTAACTGTGGAGTTCAAATCAGGTAGGCTCTCGAAATGAAAGGTGCACCTTGTTGACACGAGTCATATCATTTATCCATTTAACCCTTTATATTTCAGGTGTGTTACAATCACACCCCCTTTAGAGCACAATGTCCTCGTTGTGGGCCCTACATCTCAACTTAGGCATTGCACCGCACTTAAGGCTGGGTACCACCTCTGATACCAAATGTGACAACCGAGCCCCGATGACAGTACATGCACTCCACCTTAACATGGTCGTCAGGTTCTGGCCTACCAGGTACCACCAGTTGCCCTGAAGACATGTGGGGCCCACCCTAGGGCCTACCCACATGCCTGAACGGGTCATCTGACTAATTACTATCCCCACATGCCAAAACATATCCTTTTCAGTGTGCTTTGTCCTCACTCACACACACCCTGAGAAACTTCTCAGAAGGTCACCCATCCTGATCATTACTCCAGGCTAAGCACGCTTAACTATGGAGTTCTAATCAGGTAGGATCCTGAAAAGAAAGGTGCATCTTGTTGACATGAGTGATATCATTTTGCCATTTAACCATTTATCTTTTAGGGGTGTTACAATAATATATTAATTACAACAATAAATATAAAATACTTAATAAAAATCCATTATTATAAAATATTAATCATAAAGATAAATAAAAATATAATACATTTGTTTGTGTTTAGATATTTTTAAATGTTTTAAAATAAAATTATATAACATCATTTTTAATCTAATATATATATATTTTAAATTAATATGTTATATTTAATTACATTTTAATAAAAATTTTAATAAATATTAATAATAAACATATATGAAAATGTTTTAATAATAAGGATAAATAAAAATAAAAATAAATATAATAAAGTCTCTTATGTTTAGATATTTTTAAATGTTTTAAAATAAACTTATATGACATTGTGTAAGTTACTAGATTTCTAAATTATACCCTTTACATTTTCTCAGGTCTTTGAGGTGTCTCAAGGGAGTCCAGAGAAGTTTTGAAGATTAGAGAAGAGTTTTGGAAATTCTGAAGGACACCACATCATGGTAGTGGGCGTGGTGTTGGCCGTTTTGAATCCTAATTATAGGTCTAAGAGTGGGGTAGGCTGTTTTGGACTTGATTTTTCATAGTTTGGTCATGGAGTTGGATGTTTAGAGTTAGAGTACACCATGGAATGTAAAATGACTTTTCTGAGCATTTTTCTAGGCCTTTTGCCTTGAAGTTTCTCTTGTGAGAAACATGGATGAGGAAATGGCTTGGAGAGCCATTTTGAGGAAGGATGGATGGGTGTGGTACTCGATGAGTCCCATTGTCAGAAACGAGCAACGTATGAGCTCACCACACCATAGAACTGGGTGTAACGACCCGAAATTTTGAATAAATCTTGTTTCCTAATTTTGTGTGTTATTTTATTTTTTATACTCAAAAAAACTATTTCATTTGATAACATGAGTATAATTAAAATGAGACCGTTGGGTTTTGACTGTTATATGACCATTGGTCAATATGACCGCTGGAAACTAAACGTTTCGATATTTGTCTCTAAATACAAGTGATCTTGGTTAATTAATATAGAAAGAAGATTCGATGGCCTCACTCAGTAGTCTTGGACCGATCGAAGCCCATCTAACAGAACTTGGGAAGGAGGTAGCACCACTGTGCTTTACTCAGGACCAAACCCAAGCCGAACTTCATCATGTGAAACTAGAACGGAATCGCCTTTGCGAGAAGTTCAAACTGATAGAAATTACTACTCGTGCAAGGTTGGCCGAGCCTCCCTTGGATTCTCTCACCTTAGCACACCTTACACTTAGGTCCTATGCTGGTGTGATAAGGGGCTATGTAAGGAGACCGTAACTACCTTGTGTAATCCTTTGTTTTAAATAAAAATTGGGATTTCTTCTTATGATGAAGTTTATGAATTTTCAAATGATGGGATAAATATAATATGCATATTTTTGATGAATTTTAGAAAAAGGATATTTTAAAAATGTTTATGTAAAACTTAAATAATTAAAAATGTGTAATGATTTTCAAAAAATGGTCTTCTACAATTATGTTCAGTACGAAATTTAGAGTCTAATATGATCAACTTGATTTTTGATGAATAGTAAATTATGAATAGTGATTTTATGCTTAGGATTAGTAATGTGACCAAATTTATTAGTAATCTCACTTAAAGAAAGTATTAATATAATCTAGGCACCTTGATTAAGTAATGAGATTCAATAAAATGGTTAAATAATGGTTTCATAAATTATTAGTCAAGTATTAGTTTTTTCGAGTGAATAGTGTTTTTTAATTAAAAATTAAATTAAAAATATTTAGAAAATTATTTTTATAAAATGGATTTCATTTTTGAACTCAGAGCATCGATATTATGTTAAGCTAATTTTTGGGGATTTTTCTGAAAAAAATGAATTTTCGGTGAATAGTGTATTTATTTAAAAATTAAATTAAAAATATTTAGAAAATTATTTTTATAAAATGGAGTTAATTTTTGAAATCAGAGCATCTATATTTGGTTAAGGTGAAATTTTGGGATTTTTCTGAGAAAGTTGAATTTTCGATGAATAGTGAAAATACAGTTTTTAAGTTACGAGTGTTTAATGACATCATTAAATGATGTATTAAGTATGTAATCAATATGGTCGAATTATGAATAGTAAGATAAGGTATTAGGTGTCCCAAGTGGACAATAACATGGGAAAATACCATGGGAAAGCCCATGGTTTTGCCAAAACCACCAATGAGCTGTCCCTTGGCCATTAATGCCTTGTCCCCTCACTTTCCTTATAAATACCAAGCCATCCTCTCATCCATTCGACTCCCAAATCTCCCCCAACGAAGATATGGTCTTATTACCTCCCAAGGAGTCCTCCCAAGGTGCCCCCAAGCCCTCAAGGTCCCGACCTTTGAGTTTTAAGAGTTACGTTTTAAGGTAAGGGATCCGACCTCTCTCTTTCTTTTCAAGTAATCTCTTTTATGTCATTTCTTTTATGATCCATGCTCTTATGTTTAAGGATGTTAGTTTATATTAATCTTACTTACCTTTTAATTTTCATATGATGAGATACCCCCTATTTCTCTCATCATTTCATTTTAAGAATGTTAAAGTGGCGCCGTTAGGCTGCCGAATTTTTAAGGGATTCTTTCACCCTTCTCATTTTCAAGTTCTATTTTCTTGTCAAGTCTTTCAAGTTACTTTTTATTATGTTGGGGTATGATCTCTATATATATCATACTGAAATTTTATGTTCATATTATGAGAGACCCTATTTGATCTCATCAATTCATTTTTTTGAAGTTTAAGAGACGCCGTTAGGCTGCCGAATTTTTAAGGGGTTCTTTCACCCTTCTCGTTTTCAAGATCTATTTTCATGTCAAGTCTTTCATGTTCGCTTTTATTATGTTGGGGTATTATCTCTATATCTATCATACTGATATTTTATGTTCATATGATGAGAGACCCTATTTGATCTGTCAATTCATTTTTTTGAAGTTTAAGAGACGCTGTTAGGCTGCCGAATTTTTAAGGGGTTATTTCACCCTTCTCATTTTCAAGATCTATTTTCATGTCAAGTCTTTCAAGTTACTTTTTATTATGTTGGGGTATGATCTATATATCTATCATACTGATATTTTATGTTCATATTATGAGAGACCCTATTTGATCTTGTCAATCCATTTTTGGAAGTTTTAAGTGATGCCGTTAGGCTGCCGAATTCTCATAAGAGAAATCTTATTTTTTGTCTTCCTTTCAAGTTCTTTGTTTCATATGGTATATCATTAAAATTTCATTAACATGTTCTTAAATCCTTTATATTCTGTTCCCCTTCTGTTTTATGTATCATTTATGAGTGTGTGACCCATGTCCCCTCTCTTTTCAATGTTTTCTAAAACCATGTATCATAGCCGTTATGCTGCAGAATTTTCATCTCAAAATGTCTTTCTCTTTTTTCAAATTATTTTATTTTATTAAGTGAATACTCAAAGATCTTTCTTCTACAGGGGTATTCACATATATATCAAAATTTTATATTTTAATTCTGGGATTTACATACATGAGACCCGCTTTCCTTTCCATGGGTTTAAAGTGACATAAAGATCACGTCTTTAAAGCAGTTTTTTTTAAAATGTGATGACTATGAAATGAAACCCATTTCTTTTATGCTATATCGGTTGTTTAAGAAATGTTTGATGATTATATATTTGGATCACATGATAATAAAGACAAATTTATGGGTGCGCCCCGATAGCGCTCCAATGCATTGGGTAAAGACTTAATCTCTAGAGATGACATTTTAGACTGATACCTTGGTGAATAACCTTGGTAATTTTTAATGACACCTTGGGGATGGAACTTGGTGAAACAGAATGATTGTCAATATTAAATGTTGTATCCACATCTTTATGTTTTGAAAAATGTTATTTTTATTATGATATGCTTCACGATTTCTTTCTCATGCCTTAAAGTTCTTTTTCATGACATTGTGGATGTATCCCAAGTTCACATGTTAAATGTTTCCCCTTGTTTCCCTTACTGGGCCTTCTGCTCACCCTTTATTTTGATGTATGTCCCCAGGTTATGAGATGTAGTAATGAACCTAGGATGAACATGAGGAGAATAATTTCAAGTGTTTAAGAAGAATGTTTTATGTTTTCATTTTTTAAGTTCCTGGTTTCCAAGACACTAAACCTTAAAGATCCTCGGTTTTGTAAAATGTAATGAAAGTTTATGTGATAAAAAGGCGGGATGCTATAGTTGGTATCAAAGGATGGTTTAGTTATTTGTGGAAATTAGGATATGAAAACTCTAGGAAGAACCCTATAGAAAAGTTTAAATATAGGAAATCTTCCTGGTATTTTGGTGAGTATTGAGTAAGGGGTTTCCAAGAAAATACATCCCTGTCTAGATACGAGCAGGTAGAGGTGGCTCTGGCACAGATGTACATAGGGGTAAAACCCAAAAACACTGCTTTGAGCTAGAATCGAATGGGAACTGGTACACGACAATGGGCCTTGCTGCACTCTTGGTTACGACACTCCCGGGGGATATGCTTTGGTAAATTCATAAGCTTAGTATGAACCATTATTAAAGGAACAAAGATAAAATAAAATAAAGATTCACATAAGAATATATGATCATGGATAACCTAGTTTGAGACCTAGGGGATCACATGTTAGGGTATAATTTTCTTCTACAAGTTATCCTTATATGCTTTAAGTTCCTTTTCATGATTATTGGCTAAGTATTTAAGTCCCTAATTATACTTTCTCTTCTTAGTTAATGGTGGGAAATGGAAGAACATGCCCCAACAACCAATGTGATAGGAAATGCGATGATTGCCGTATTAATAAGACATAGATGATTAGGGGATTAAAAGATGATTATTATTTTAGAAGACGTTCACTATTTTTGGAACCCTATTTGATCGAGGTAAATAGATTACTATGGTATTTTCTTTGAGGAGTAAAGATTGACTTGTATTTTGAAGAATCAATGAATTTATGGCAAACTCATGGTAATTTAGGTTACTTATGGAAATGATTAACCTATCTTGGGGAAAATATTTTTAGGTTAGTTACTTTTGTTATAAGATGTTAGGAGTGGTTGATGTTGTTTAGAGATGAATGATAAAGTCTATCATGGAAGTCTATGTTATGAGATCGTTATTATAATTGGGTTTCAATCTTAGTTTGGTTTATTTTAAGGATTTTTAAGATAGTTATTTATGGAATGGTCTATGATGAACTTTGGGTTGTACCATGGAACTTTGAAGATTTAAAATTAGTTTCCATTCCTATGGTATTCTTTCTTTTCAAAGAGTTGTTTTACCTTACCCTTTCTGTTTTTGAGATAATGTTTAAAGATAGAAGAAATAGATAGTTAATCTTTTTTGGATTATGTGATTCTCTAGAAGATGATTCTTGTTCTTTTGATGAGACTAAGTGTTTTTGAATTCTCATCGTTTGGAGAAAAGATTAGTTTTAGTAGAGACTTATTAAAGGATGAAACTCTACTTTAAGGTAGGTATATTTCCTTATGTTTTTGTTCTATGTAGTAAATGAATTCCTCAAAATTATGAAAAGGAACGTAAAAAAAAACGTTGTTGGTTTACATTTCCTACTAGGTAATGAATGACCATTTACACACATCATAAGTTTGGGATTTTCTCATGGTTAACTTTCTCCTAATCATGTTTTCTATCACTCTCCCTCAGAACTTGACCCTTTGTTTTCTCCTCCATGTCCATGTTTTCCTACATGGAATCCTAGTGTGGGTTAATTCGGGTGACCTTTGTACTTCCCTTTCTTTCTTTTAAAGTAATAGTTTTACTGACTCCTTTTATGATGTGGGACTTTCAATGAAATATCAAAACCCAATTTTAAAAATTGCGAGGACGCAATTTCTTAAGGGGAGAAGATTGTAACGACCTGAATTTTTTAATAAATCTTGTTTCCTAATTTTGTGTGTTATTTTATTTTTTATACTCAACAAAAATGTTTCATTTGATAAAATGAGTATAATTAAAATGAGACCGTTGGGTTTTGACTGTTATATGACCATTGGTCAATATGACCATTGGAAACTAAACGTTTCAATATTTGTCTCTAAATACAAGTGATCTTGGTTAATTAATATAGAAAGAAGATTCGATGGCCTCACTCAGTAGTCTTGGACCGATCGAAGCCCATCTAACAGAACTTGGGAAGGAGGTAGCACCACTGTACTTTGCTCAGGACCAAACCGAAGCCGAACTTCATCATGTGAAACTAGAATGGAATCTCCTTTACGAGAAGTTCAAACTGATAGAAATTACTACTCATGCGAGGTTGGCCGAGCCTCCCTCAGATTCTCTCACCTTAGCACACCTCACACTTAGGTCCTATGCTGGTGTGATAAGGGGCTATGTAAGGAGACCATAACTGCCTTGTGTAATCATTTGTTTTAAATAAAAATTGGGATTTCTTCTTATGATGAATTTTATGAATTTTTAAATGACGGGATAAATATAGTATGCATATTTTTGATGAATTTTAGAAAAAGGATATTTTAAAAATGTTTATGTAAACCTTAAATAATTAAAAATGTGTAATGATTTTCAAAAAATGGTCTTCTATAATTATGTTCAGTAAAAAATTTAGAGTCTAATAAGATCAACTTGATTTTTGATTAATAGTAAATTATGAATAGTGATTTTATGCTTAGGATTAGTAATGTGACCAAATGGATTAGTAATCTCACTTAAAGAAAGTATTAATATAATCTAGGCACCTTGATTAAGTAATGAGATTCAATAAAATGGTTAAATAACGGTTTCATAAATTATTAGTCAAGTATTAGTTTTTTCGAGTGAATAGTGTTTTTTAATTAAAAATTAAATTAAAAATATTTAGAAAACTATTTTTATAAAATGGATTTCATTTTTGAACTCAGAGCATCGATATTATGTTAAGGTAATTTTTGGGTATTTTTCTAAAAAAAATGAATTTTCGGTGAATAGTGTATTTATTTAAAAATTAAATTAAAAATATTTAGAAAATTATTTTTATAAAACGGAGTTCATTTTTTAAATCAGAGAATCTATATTTTGTTAAGGTGAAATTTTGGGATTTTTCTGAGAAAGTTGAATTTTCGATGAATAGTGAAAATACAGTTTTTAAGTTACGGGTGTTTAATGTCATCATTAAATGATGTATTAAGTATGTAATCAATATGGTCAACTTATGAATAGTAATATAAGGTATGATGTGTCCCAAGTGGCCAATACCATGGGAAAATACCACGGGCAAGCCCATGGTTTTGCCAAAACCACCAATGAGGTGTCCCTTGGCCATTAATGCCTTGTCCCCTCACTTTCCCTATAAATACCAAGCCATCCTCTCATCCATTCGACTCCCAACTCTCCCACAATGAAGATCTGGTCTCATTAACTCCCAAGGAGTCCTCCCAAGGTGCCCCCAAGCCCTCAAGTTCCCAACTTTTGAGTTTTAAGAGTTACGTTTTAAGGTAAGGGATCCGACCTCTCTCTTTCTTTTCAAGTAATCTCTTTTATGTCATTTCTTTTATGATCCATGATCTTATGTTGAAGGATGTTATTTTATATTCATATTACTGCCCTTTTCATGTTCATATGATGAGATACCCCCTATTTCTCTCATCATTTCATTTTAAGAATGTTAAAGTGGCGCCGTTAGGCTGCCGAATTTTTAAGGGATTCTTTCACCCTTATCATTTTCAAGTTCTATTTTCTTGTCAAGTCTTTCAAGTTCTTTTTTATTATGTTGGGGTATGATATCTATATCTATCATACTTAAATTTTATGTTCATATTATGATATACCCTATTTTATCTCGTCAATTCATTTTTTTGAAGTTTAAGAGACGCCATTAGGCTGCCGAATTTTTAAGGGGTTCTTTCACCCTTCTCGTTTTCAAGATCTATTTTCATGTTAAATCTTTCAAGTTCTTTTTTATTATGTTGGGGTATGATATATATATCTATCATACTGATATTTTATGTTCATATTATGAGATACCCTATTTGATATCATCAATTCATTTTTTTGAAGTTTAAGAGACGCCGTTAGGCTGCCGAATTTTTAAGGGGTTCTTTCACCCTTCTCATTTTCAAGATCTTTTTTCATGTCAAGTCTTTCAAGTTCCTTTTTATTATGTTGGGGTATGATCTCTATATCTATCATACTGATATTTTATTTTCATATTATGAGAGATCCTATTTGATCTCGTCAATCCATTTTTGGAAGTTTTAAGTGACGCCGTTAGGCTGCTGAATTCTCATAAGAGAAATCTTATTTTTTGTCTTCCTTTCAAGTTCTTCGTTTCATATGGTATATCATTCAAATTTAATTACCATGTTCTTAAATCCTTTATATTTTGTTCCCCAAATATTTTATGTATCATTTATGAGTGTGTGACCCATGTCCCCTCTCTTTTCAATGTTTTCTAAAACCATGTATCATAGCTGTTATGGTGCAAAATTTTCATCTCAAAATGTCTTTTTCTTTTTTCAAATTATTTTATTTTATTAAGTGAATACTCAAAGATCTTTCTTCTATAGGGGTATTAAAATATATATCAAAGTATTATATTTTAATTCTAGGATTTAAATACATGAGACCCACTTTCCTTTCCGTGGGTTTAAAGTGACATAAGGATCACGTCTTTAAAGCAGTTTTTTTTAAAATGTGATGACTATGAAATGAAAACCATTTATTTTATGATATATGGGTTTTTTAAGAAATGTTTGATGATGATATATGTGGCTCACATGATAATAAAGAAAAATTTAAGGGTACGCCCTGATAGCGCTCCGATGCATTGGGTAAAGACTTAATCTCTAGAGATGAGCTTTTAGACTGATACCTTGGTGAATAACCTTGGTAATTTTTAATGACACCTTGGGGATGGACCTTGGTGAAACGGAATGATTGTCAATATTAAATGTTGTAGCCACATCTTCATGTTTTAAAAAATGTTATTTTTATTATGATATGCCTCACTATTTATTTTTCATGCCTTAAAGTTATTTTTCATGACATTGTGGATGTATCCCAAGTTCACATGTTAAATGTTTCCCCTTGTTTCCCTTATTGGGCCTTCTGCTCACCCTTTATTTTGATGTATGTCCCCAGGTTATGAGATGTAGTAATGAACCTAGGATGAACATGAGGATAGTAATTTCAAGTGTTTAAGAAGAATGTTTTATGTTTTAATGTTTTAAGTTCTTGGTTTCCAAGACACTAAACCTTAAAGATCCTCTATTTTTTAAAATGTAATGAAAGTTTATGTGATAAAAAGGTGGGATGCTATACTGGGAGTGGTGTGTCAAAATGGATTGGGTTTTGACACCATGGAATGGTGTAGGTCGTGGTAGTGGTCAAAACTATTCAATAGGGGTTCTTAAAGTGTGTGATCTATGAGATTTAAATGAACCCAAAACTGAATCAACCTTTTACTAGACACACCACATATGTTTTGAGAACCCCCACATCATGGTGGTAGATATTTTAAGCCTCCTCTATAATTATAGGGTAAACTTCTCCTTGGTTCATATTTTCACTCCCTCTTTTGAACCCTAGCTGACCCCTATGCCTTTCATCGCTCCACAGTCATGCCTTGAAGAGTCTAAACACCTTGGATCATCAGATCAAAGTATTGAATCAAGGTATTCTCCTATTTCTCATATCAACCTCATTTTCTCTATTCTTCATCTTTCAAAAATTTATTTTAGTGGAGATTCCTATATTTTGGGTTAAGGATTCAAGCTTGTGTTAATGGTGGTTATTGTGCTTAGGTTTTGGTGGTGTTTATTTAATTTTGGTGAAGATTCACATATTTTTTGTTGAGGATTAGAGCTAGTTTTGATGGTGGTTTTCATGATTAGGTTTTGGGGGTGTTTTTTTCAATGGTGGTTGATTATCGATTGTCCATTCTTTCTCAAAGAATTTTGATATTCTAACTGAGTCCAGGGATATGTTACTTCTCCATTATTTATATGCATGTGTGAGTGAATCATGATTTAAATCATTATCTAAATGGGTGTGATTAACCTTAATAAGATAATAACCTGGAAAGATAATCTATTGTTGAATGATTATTAAATAATATGAAAATTGTAAGGAGAAGAATAATTATTTCATGCCTTTATTTAAATTAACCATTGGAATTAATCACATGTTATAGAGTAATGTTTTTGGTAATAATTAAATTATTGAATTAGAGTTTGGATCTAATGCCATAGCTTAATGGTTTAAGCTTATTTAATCTAGAAATTAAAGGAATGAAAAAGATATCACATATTTCGGTGTGAAATGGTTATTATTTTATGAAAATAATCATTTTACATAACCATGGATAATTGATGTTTTAAAAGGTTAGGGTGTGATTGTACATACCTTATGATTGTATTGATACTTCCTTTTGTTTTTTATTAGTTAGCGTGATATATGTTTGGAAGTATTTTGTTGTTTATTTTTTAGAATGGTTAAATGCTTGAAACTATAAACAACATAAAGCTGAATGATGATAAAATTAAATGGAAGAGGAATGAGTAGAGTGATTACTTATCATACTGGATTTTATTAAACATGGGAAATAATTTTTGAAATAATGTTTACTTTTATTATTAGATTTGGATAGATTTTTCCTTAGGTTTCCTTATTGTGGAAAACCTATGAAAAATTAACTGGTTACTCCAAAATAGAATTAATATGGTTGTTTGTAAAATGATAATTATTTGGGGACGAGTGAGATCATTCCTTGTTGTGGGAGGCTTAAATTACTTGATTAAATGACCTTATTACCTTTTCTTGTGTATAGAAAATACATTTAAAATGCATGCGTACTCTAGTGATTTCGAGTCTTGTTTGATTTGTTAATAACTTTTTTTGGCTGAGAACCTTTGATGAGCAATGGGATAGAGGCTCAGGGTTGTATTTTTTTTGGCATTTTATTTGATGAGAAATGGGATGGTATCCTTGGATATAGTGATGGTTGATGTCAATGATGGTGGGATAAATTATACTATGCATAATGGTATAGGTCACCAGGGTGGTCAAGATAAGTTCAGAGCATAGCTTTCTCATTGATTTATTTAATCTTCTTGATGATTGTTTGATGGATTGATGATATTTAATCTATCAATTTACAAATTCTTGATGTGATTTTATTCTATTTACTATGAGTGTTTTTTTGAAGTGGTAGCTTAGGATGAATCCTAGAGCACTTAGATTATTAATGAAATGATGAATGAATCAATTTAAAAAATTGGATTGGTTCTTGATGTCTTCAAATGATGATGATATACTTGAGATTATAAGTAAATAATTGAAAATGTCATCGAAACTTGGTTTTAAATATTAAAATATTAATCTTGGAAATGAAAATGGAAATAATTAATTAATGTATAATTAAGTAATCAATTAATAATTAATTTAATTATTTGTATGCTTATTTGATACATAGATCTTAAAAGTGGTAGCTGAGGGTCCTATGTGATGATAATAGAAAATGTATCTGAGTTAGGTAGTTTCCATTAGTGTGTATGTGTGTGATATTATTTATATTTTCTAATTTCATACACCGCCCCACCTGTCGATAGGGAAACCAACACCCAAATGTTTTGGGAGGTGTTTTTTCCAAAATCCAGAATAGAGAGGGAATTGATGGATGAACTCTCCCTCTCCCTCACTCTCACTTCATACATAGATGAGTAGGAACATCTCAGGCTATGATGGATTATGGTACAGGGTTAATTCCTACCAAGGCTATGATGGATCATAGTTTACTATACATTTATGTGTAGGCTATGACAAATTGAGGTATAACACATACCTGTATCCAAATGTGGTGGTTTTGGCTTCCTATAAGTGTGCTTGCATGGGAAATAATGGTGTCACGACCTGTCCCAATGGGGCCTGCGCCATGACTCCCCAAGCCTGCCTCCAATAGGCCAGGGCCTGGTGACTAGCACCTAGTAGGCATATTACTAACATGGGAGGAATTTCCTAAGTACCCGTACACACGCACACATCTCTAAGCCAACAAATGCTGAAATGTAAAAACCACTAATGAAAAATAATGCATGCATACAACTAAACCCAACCAATAGAGTATGAAGAAAGGTAGAGTACTGTAAAATTAAACTGGTCCAAAAATACAATCCCACCAAAAAGCAAACAAACAAGAGTATGAAAACTAAAAAGTCCAACCTGTAAGCACAAAAGGTACTGGGACTGATGCTTGTAGACGCAGGAACGCCTCGGCCTGTAAGGAACTCAAAAATCTCAGTACTGTCCTGGTCCACCCTAGACTCTGTCAAAAGGTTTCTCGTCTACACAAGACACCAGACGTGCGGGCAAAGCCCGTGCAGGGGTGAGTATAACAATACTCAGTAGAGGACCCCGAAAACCACAAAGTAGTACACAAAGTAAAGGTACAGTCATCTATGCACATTATATGTCTACGAAACATATAGAACAAACCAAATATACTCAAAACCCAGAATTGTGGTCTAGAGACAAGTCACACAATCGCATACCCCCATAAGGGTTTCTGTTTGAAGATTCCGTGATGCACTCATTCCAGGAGAACACACTCCACGAGTCTTATAGCTCTGATGATGTCCATACGAGAAGTGATATTTGTCGGGAACCATCACGAGAGGTATCTGCACTCATTATGGGAGACACACTCCTGAGTGGAAAGGTTACGATAGATAGAATCACTCATTACTGGAGACACACTCCTGAGTGGGAAAGATCACGATACACAGATGAGGATCACTGCCAGGGCCATGGCGGATACCGTGACTCATCCAAATTCACCAGTTAGGTGATACACCAGCTAGGTAGAGGATAAATGCCCGGTAAGGTTGGTCATGTAGATGCCTGACTCTACCTAGGGTCAAGAATGGATAGAGGGTCTCGATCCAGGCCTCTCGGATGGATGCCTGACTCTATCACAGAAAGTCCTGCTGAAGGGATCATACTCCTGAGTGGAAAATGATGCCTGAACTTCAGGGGAACGAGAAGAAGGGGAACTAACCCAAACGAAATATGTCCAAGGTACGGTGAACAAAAGGACCATGACTTTTTCCAAAAAGTACACGGTGTATAGAAATAATATACGCCGTGTTGTCTGACCCTGGGTACTGCCCGTGTACAACGGCCCGTATCATAGGCTGGTCATGTAGGAAAAACTAAGTACACAGGTGTGTAGTACGGTGTACACGCCGTGTCTGGGTAACTGGGGTTGGCTCTGTGTACTCTAGCCATGTGCTCATACACAATCATCAACCCGTGTACTCTAACCCGTGTAATCCGCACATGGGGTGACCCGCGCTGCTGGCCTCGCCTGGCCGTGTGATGGAGTACGCGGTCATGTACTCCATCCCATGTCCGCATATCTGCAAGATACACGCCAAGCTCCGTACAACCGCTTCTTTCGTGCTGTACACGTCGTGCCGCCTGAAGCCGTGTAGCTCATCCCATGTCCGTGTACCACCCAAAGTACACGCCGAGTTTTGGGGGAAGTCCAACACGCCGTGTGACCATGGTCACACGCCGCGTTATTCCTCTCTGAGCCCAGAACCATAGCCGCCGTCGCCAGTAATACACGGCGTGTTCTTCTGAAGTACACGCCGTGTATTCTGGAAATTTCCAGAAATGGTTCCCTTCACCGGAGCGCCTTTCGTGGTGCTACGATCATCAATCCTGCCATCCGATCGCCACAAAACTTCTAGGTTCTGGTCTCCCCAATAACACGAAGCCACTTCCGTCATTTTCGGGCCTTCGATCGGCTCCGAAAACGTGTTCCGATCTTCCCGCATGAAGAACGCTCGAAGAACGCTCTTTCTGATCCAGTCCGATTCGTCGTCCGACATCATCGCCGCACCTCCACAAGGTCGTTACGGTGTCGAAACTTCGATTTGGGATCATTGCGTCACAGAACGGATGCGCAACGATCTGTTGTTCGTCGCCCCGCGAAGAACGTGAAGAACGCGCGAGGAAAGAAGGGGGAAGAAATCCAAATAAACAAATCGAGGAACAAACCTCCGCCATCGTTTGTAATGACATTGATCTGCTCCCGTTAATAGGTTTAAACAGATCAGAGATCAACATAAAGAAAAGCATGGATTATTTCCCCAAAATCATCCCAAAGAAAACCCTCCCGCAAGAATGTATGAATCTACGGATCAACTTGTTCATGGTTGATCCATGTACTTAGTTTAAACTCAAAACGGGGAAAGGGAATTGAAATAAATAACCCCTAAATCAAACTGGTTGAAGAGCGATCGTCGCGACACGTCTTCTGAATAGATTTGTCAAAATCCAAGGGCGTCAATTGCTCACGTCGTCGTCGTCCGCCAATGCATCCTCCTCCACCCAAGATCCAAGAGAAATCTCTCTCTCTCAACTCACAGGGTTATGAGGCTAACCCTGTGAATTTTCCATAAGCATGTACTTATAGGGTAGGATTAGGTCGCTGCTAAAAAAAGGAAATGTTTTAAAAATAATAAAA
The DNA here is from genome assembly GCA_963277665.1 of Viscum album. Taxonomy (NCBI): domain Eukaryota; kingdom Viridiplantae; phylum Streptophyta; class Magnoliopsida; order Santalales; family Viscaceae; genus Viscum; species Viscum album. The sequence continues at coordinate 1,814,102,863 of OY728151.1, read as the reverse complement.
TAAATTAATAATTTATTATATTCCTTCTAAAACGCCCCAAAATTAAACTTTACAGCCGACCTGCACTGGTCAAGGTTAGAATCGTTCTTAGGCAAAGTCGTCGTCCCAGACACAACAGTGTGCTCAGATTTTTAATCCGGGCATTCGTTTGGAAACTGTCGCAACCATGAACAAGTGCCGACTGACTTAACTTAAAAAGTTCGAACCACCATTCCAGGCTCACTGGACCATGGAATGATGTACCGTCTTCACACCCAGTCTCGAAATAATTCCATAATATTTAAAATAATAAACTGAAAAATCCGAGACATTACAAATGGATTGAGGTATAATTCATTTACACATTCTATAGTGGCTTCTAAACATACAATTGGTTATTATTTGGATTCTATGACGATGAGATATTCTAGGATGAATAAGATGGAGTAATGGTAATGATACTATTGCATGAGGTGTAGGATAACTTATATGAAGGATGATCTCAAGTCATAGCTGTTGAGACATGAGAGAGACAAACTAGAGGAGAAGTGGAAACAAGGTACCTTCATATATATATATATATATATATAATTTTGATATAGAATGGTTTATTTCTATGCATTACTTGGTGAACGACCCATGGTGAGGATGAGAAACTAGTATTACCTACTTAGGTGATGAGTTAGTTTCATTTATTTATTCACTATAATTTAGTATGCCTCTTTCACATTTTGAATGAGATGTTTCAAAGAGGATCCTACTTATTATACATGTTATGCTCATCCTATAACTACATAAATTATTTTTCAGATCTAGAGGAGCTAGTTGGTGACCGCGCTGGGAGATGCTAGTTCAAAGAGTTTTCTTAGGAGTTGTTGGAGTGTCGTGGCCACTTTTTAGGATTTAATTTTGGTACTTTTTAGTGTTCCTTTCAGTTTATATATGCTATTACATGTCTTTGTATTGCTTATTTTATTTATACATGGTGTTTCTAGGTAGTTCTTCTTATCTTATTTATTATTTCTTAAACTTGTATAGTGGGTAATGTCTCCCATGCATGTGACTTATATACCCTCAATGTTAGTTTCCAACCCATGGCCTACTGAAGATGGGCTTTGAGCATCATTATCTCTCTTTCTCTATTTTTTTCCTAAGAGGGGTACCTTTGGAATGAGGGGTATGAGACACACCATTTTTTAATCCAATCTATACACATTAATTATAGTAAAAATACATATTATAATAAAAAATTTATACATTGATAATTATATATATATTTTTAATTTTTAAAAATAAAAAATTATAATTTCCATCATTTTTTATAAAAAATTACATTTATATATTTTTATAAATTTTTAAAAAATAATAAGTTATTTTAAAAAACAACAACAACAACAAAGATAAATAAAAATAGAAAATAGTATATGTATGTATATATGTACATGTATGTATCCATATAATTTCATGTGTGTAAATTTTACATGCATAAAATGCACTTTATATTTATAATAGTATATACATATGCATATACATGAATGCATGCATTTATGTATACATTGGTTTAAAAAAATCCATGTATATATTGAAAATTTTCACAATAAATTCTCGTTAAAAAAACACATTGTATATTTATATTTGGAAATATATTATGTGTATAAAATATATATTTAAAATTTGTAATGGAAATTTATTTGGAAATTTGAACTACAATTTTATAGTGGAAATGTGCAGTTAAAATTTTTGTGCAAATTTTCACTGCAATTTTTTAAAGAAAATTTACATTGTTTTTTATTTATTAATGTATTATGTGTGTACACACTAAAATTTTTAATTCTAAATTACTATAGGGAAAATAATTTTTTTATTTATAATAGGAAATATATAGTGTGTAGGAAATAAAAAATGGAAATTTCCACTGAAAATTTGCATTTTTTATTTATGTATTAATACATTTTCACTTATAATTTAAGTGGAAATTCAAACTGAAAATTTGCAATGAAAATTTTCCATTCAAATTTTCAGTATAATTTTTTGGTGAAAATTTACATTATTTATTTATATATAAATATAATTTCACTTGTAATTTAAGTGTAAATTCAAATTAAAGATTTGGTATGAAAATTTTCATTACAAATTTCCTTTTTTATTTATGTATACTTGCACTGGAAGTTTAAAAATTCTATTAATGGGAATGAGGGGATTTTCCTATGATCTTAGTAAATAGACTAAAACCCAAATATAGGCCAAATCTATCCCTGATATAATCAGTATGCAAGGAATAACAAATAACACTAAAAAAAGAATATATAGAATTCACTTGTAGTGAATTCATTCATTCACTTTGATGGGGTGTGGTTAGATGAATATAAATAGAGCAAAAAACATAGGTTCCCTACCTCCCTAGGTGATCCACCATCCAAAGGGATCCACCATCATATCATGAGGACTCTCATATTACCCATAACATCATACATCATTTCCGATTGGTGTATACTTGTGACACCCTGACCTAGGTTCAACATACCAGTGCCCCGAACTGGTTCATTACGTGACCTCAGGCACACATCCCCATATTCTAGAGGATGTCTTCTAGTAGTGCGGGTCTAATATGTAATGTGGAGAGACAATACTCTCTTTATCAAAGCAAAAAAAAAACAAACAGAAATTAATAAAAAAAATATCCAAATTATAACAATCAATAACAAAGATATACCAAAACCAATATAAGACCAAGCATCACATGATGAATCCAAAATAGGAAAAAAATATTCAAAAACAAAGTAGTAAATATGTCATGCCATATATGTGCCAAGTGTCTTATAAAAACCCAAAATAAAGGCACACTAAAATTTCCCAAGTGGGTCCTAACATCATGTATGGTTCACACATCCATGATTCATCCTAAATACCAACTCAATCATCTAATATATGGATCTTACCCTTGTCTTGTATTGAAAACATAAAATCTATTTGGGTTCTGATTAGGAAGCCTGAGTAGGGTGTGAGTAAAACTCAGTAGGCCACCACCAATGGTGTTTAAAGAAATATCAAGTCTAAAACAATGTATACATTTGTATAAATAATAAATAAAAAATTATAAAGTAATCAGGATTCACATTTAATTATTCTTTAATTAAACACATAGGCCCTTAGGTTCATGGTGACACCCAAACCAATCATACCTACTTTGGCCCATGTCAGAGTCTAAACCATACGACATAAGAATATCACAAGTGACACCAAAACCAATCATACCTACTTCGGCCCATGCCAGGGTCTAAACCATACATCATAAGAATATGAAAATTCATTATTTCATGGGATTTCATTATTCATTTGATTCTAATTTCACAATCATGCATTTGGGACCTTGATCAGCAGTTTAGAACCCCATGGGTATTCGGAGCGGCATTCTCTATCCCACAACTCAGTGATCACATGAAATAAATATATATATATCTTATGGACCTAGAGAAGTAGTCTAAAACCCCATGGTTATTTGGATAAGTAGTCCCTAACCCACAACTCATTGTTCACATCATTCATAAATATCACATATCATGGTTCTACATTCATAACTCATTTATCAACCATGGTTATAACCCGTTATTTAACCAATTTCATAATCCCATTTATCAACCATATCCAAAACATCATTTATCAACCATGAATAATTTATAAATCACCATTTCAATTATATTGGCACATACCATGGGTTTACATCAAGTTTAGTCTCAAAACTCCAATAGTTCCAATAGGATCTGTGAAGGGTCTAATAATCACATAGGAACATCAATTCGTTAATTTAATTTAAATTGAAATTTCCCAATGTGAAAATAAATGGTACAAATAAAACGCGTGAATCATAATCAAGAATATAGGAAAAATCAATTATATCACCTACCTCAAGATCATTAAATAATGCCCACTAAATCTCAACACTCAATTCAGTATAGAATGATTGAAATCACAAAGCCGAAAGAGATCTATAATTAAAACCTAGGATCAAGATCCAAAAAGATAAGATCCATCAAAACCAAGATCTAAACCAATTTCCAATAGAGTAAAATCCATACATATCCATAAAGAAAGAATAAAAGAGAGAGAGAGAGGAATCTTAAATGAGGAATAAAATCACTTACCATGGAGGAGTCAATCCTTCAACCGAATCTTCAATTCGCTAATAAATGAGTTCAAGGGGCCTTGGAATCCTACCGAGAGCCTAAAAAATCAAATGAATTCATTTTAGGTAAAAATAGGGTGATTAGGGATACAAACCAAGGGTTTAGGAATTTTTAAAATAATTTTCAGGCATTTAATTTTTCATGCGCACATTTTCCTGGGTGGTGCCGCATGGTTTTCCAAACCATGAGCCCAAATCATGAACTCCTACTATCTAGGGTGCATGGTTTCTCTTAATTGGTGCATGGTTTGACAAACCATGTTCTAACTATGAAATTCACCTCTATTTGGGATGCACGGTTTGTTGGGTGTGGGCACACAGTTTGGGAAAATCATGTGCCAGCCGTGCACTTCCTAAAGACCCTCCAAAATCTTTCAAAACTCACCTGAACACACCCAAGGAAAAACCTAATGAATTTATGATCAAAACATGGGTAAAATAATACCTGAAAATGATCACAATATATCTTTAGAAAGTCCAAGATCTTACAATATCCCACCTTATAATATCTCATCCTTGATCTCTACTCCCAAGCACCAGTAAGCCTCCGAGGTAAAAAGGTTGGGCCATTGAGCCCACATATATACTTCCCTCTCCCAAAATTCCTCCTAAAAACGACCATGCTTCCACAATACTTAGGCTATCGGCATGTTCTTATAGGTTCTAGGCACAATGGAAGTGTGTGATGGGTCATGTCCAACTTTGATTTTTTTTTCATGATCAATAAAAAATCTGATATTTACACAACGATAAACATTATGATCAATGAAATTGAATCAAAGAAAATAGAAAATGGATAAAATTATGGAACTAAAGAGAGGATCATCACATATTATTTATAATTAATTTAATCAATTAAATAATTGCCTTGTTGGAATTCTTTCCTCATTGATGATTATAACAATAGATCTGCATTGTACCATCATTGCGTTATAGGAATCAAGAGTAGATTCTCTCTAGTGGTGATCCACACGTGTTCCAAAAATCTCTAAAAATCTCCATAGGAATCTCCAAGTGCTAGCATGAAAAATCCTATTTCTTGCCTCATTCACATTTGATCTCCATGAGAATATATTCTAAAGAATTCTCCTTGATCTCTCTTGACCTAAGGGAGAATGTTGTAGGAACATCGCTCTCTATTCTTGGGAGTGTTCTTGGAGAAGGGAGATCTCAAGGGCTTGATAGGATTGCTCAAAATCCACTGTGAACAACCAAACAAATGAATTAGCTCACTTAGAAAATAATATAATTGGGTTTATATATCACTAGGGTTAGGGTTAGAAATAAATAATTGAAAAAGTGCCCTTTATTATTTATTTAATCCCTTGAGGAACCCTATATCTATAATAATAATATTATTATTATCTATCAGCATGCACTTAACTTGTGAATTAAAATTAAATATTATTTATTAAAATAATATTCAATATATATTATTTCTATATGTAACATTAAACTCAGTTCGCCATTCCTCCACAATATTTATTGGTCCTTGAATAATTAATATTTATTTATTAAATAAATATCACTACATTATTCATTGATCAATAAATAAATATTATATTCACTAAATAGAAAATAAATATTTATTAAATATTATTCTCACATTATATTCTATCGAATAACTAGTGATGAAATATATGTGATCAAGAAGACATGAATAATTATTAAACCACATGTGTGAATATTATTTATTCAACTTTTTAAATAATAAATAATAATATATTATTTAATTGAGATTCTGGATACACTTAGTGTGTGAGCCTCTATCCCTCTTTCTGAGTGGCATTAGGTGAAGTAGCCTAAAGTCCAAGGTTAACATATAGAAACATGCCTAGACACCCATAGAGAAAGAGGTTAATTCCACAATGACATAATACCTCATATAGACACTTACTATGTAATATAATCCCTTTACCATGATATCTCTAATCAAGAAGGTTGCATACTGGTGCCATCAACTTATCTGCTTGATGTCTCTTTCATTAAATTCCCAGAAGTTGAACTTTACTATAAAACACCATGGCCATGGATTTATTTAGGCTATATCATTTCCATAAAAGGTTTTGAGATATCAAATTCTGTTAAAGAATAAAAGGGACAAATCCTTTCTCACATTATTCATTAATGTAATATTACTCATGACACACCCAACGTATCCTACCTCACCATGAACATATGTCATCTCAGTTTTCATCAATAAATCAAAGTACGTGACCCATAATACTAATTAATAATAACAATCTCAAATTATAAGGATTAATACACACATTAAAAGATAGGAACATCCAATGACACATATAAATGTGGATTTACTATTGGTGGGTCTGGTTCTCATAATATCCTACACTAGATATTACTAAGAACATACACCATGATATGGTTCCTCAAAGTCCTATGAGTCTCCACCCATGATATACTATATCATTTGTGTCCCTAAAATGAGATCATCTGGTTATAGAACATATATTTAAGAATAGTGTCTTAGCACTTTCAGGTTCTCATCATAGTAGGGAACTACTATGACCTTTTAGTGTGACAATTACTCTTAAGAAAATATCACATACTATGTTACATAGAAGAACGATCATGATGTGATAATAAGTTTATTAATATTAAAAAATATGAATAAAGTTTATCATAAAGTATATAGAAGTTTGTTTTAGGAAACTAAATCCAACAGAATCCCACTTTCACTAGAGCCAACTGATAACAACCTCCAGTCTGCTAGCTCTCACATGATACTCATGCATATATTGAGATATGAATTTAGTCAAGGGGTCCACCATGTTATATTCCATGGTTACTATACTTACTTCAAATTCACCCCTTTGATAAAAATCCCACAAAATGCGATACTTATGGAGTATATGATTTGTCTGTTGTTGTGAACTTGGATATTTTTCCAGATCCACTGCTGTAGTATTATCACAAAACAATATGATAGGGTCTTTAATGCTAGGTACCAAATCAAGATCCTAATTTTTTTGGGTATCCAAATGGATTCCTTGGCTGCATCAGAAGCTATTATATACTTAGAATCCATTTTAGAATCAAAGACAACTAGATTCTTTGAACTCTTATAGCTCACAACTCCTTCATTGAGACATAAAAAATATACTGACTATGACTTTAAATGATTTAGATATGTCTGAAAACTAGAATTAGTATAACCCCTAATGACCACCTCCCCATATCCTCCATATACCAGGAACATATCCTTAGTTATTCTTAGATACTTAATGGTAGCCTTAACAGGAGATCAATGATGTTTTCCTAGACCAGCTTGATATCTTCCTACCATGCTAAATGCATAAGAAACATCAAGTATAGTACATAACACAACATACATGATTGATCCTATCACTAAATAATATAGGATTTTACTCATTATCTATTTCTATTATTGATTCTGAGGACACATTTTCTTATAAATATTTAAACCATGTGACACTAGAACCAATCCCCTCTTGGATTGTTCCATACTAAATCTATTTAGTATCTGGTCAACATATGTACTTTGACTTATTCCAAGAAACCTCTTGAATCTACCAAGAATGATATTGATCCCTAGAATATAGGTTTCTTCACCTAATTCCTTTATATAAAAACACTTATTTAACCATCCCTTAATAGATTGTAAGACTGGTATGTTATTTCCAATAAGTAATATGTCATCAATATATACTAATAGGATAATGATTTCATTTCCACTAAACCACTTGTAAATATATGGATCACATTCATTATTAATAAAACCAAATTATTTTATAGCTTCATTGAATAAAATGTTCCATGACCTGGATACTTGATTCAATCCATAAATGGATATCTAAAACTTTCATATCCTTTTGGAATCACTTGGAGTCACAATCCCTTTTGGTTGTGTCATATAGACATATCCCTTAAGGTTCCCATTAAGGAAAGAAGTTTTGACATCCATATGTTAAATGTCATAGTCATGGTAAGATATTAAATAAAGTATAATTATAATGGATTTAAACATGGAAACTGGTGAAAAGGTTTCATCATATTCAATTCCTTGACATTTTTTAAACCTTTTACCCACTAACCTTGCTTTATAGGTATTTAATTTACCTTCCATGTCTAAAACATGGAATCCATTTCAGAATTCATAGATTCTTTCCATCTTAAAACTTATGATCTTTCTACTACCTATTTGTATTATATAGGTTCATCATTTTCAACTAATAATTAGTCACCATATTTGGTGACTAGAAAACCCTATCTCTCTGGTTCTATTACCTCTCTTGTTCTCCTACTAGTATTTGTGCTTTAGGAACTACTTCTTCCATGTGGACCTATAAAACCTGTTCCTATACCAACTCATGTGTATCCTAAGCATCAACTTCATCAAAGTCAATCATTCTCCCACTATCCTTTTTGAGGATGTCCTCCTTCTCAAGAAAGACAACTTTTTTAGGGACAATCACTTTCTTGTTTGAGGGGTTTTATAGGTATTATCCATTTGTTTCCTTGGTGTACCATATAAATATATACTTTGTGCCCTGGGGTGCTATTTTGTTTCTTGATAAGGCCTTAACAAAATCCTCACAACCCCATACATGTTTATGTGACAAAACATGTTTCTTTCCACTCCATAAATCGAAGGGAATTCCATTTTCCACGTTAGTTGGTACTTATTTTAATGTGCATGCCACAATTTTTAATGAATATGTCTAAAAGGATAATGGAATATCTACATGACTCATTATCAACCTTACCATTCCTAACAAGGTATAGTCTCTCCTTTCACTAACACCATTCCACAGTGGTGTATAAGGTGGGGTGAGTTGATATAGAATCCCAAACTCCTATAAGAAGTCGATAAACTCTTAGTTAATATATTTACCAACTTGATTTGATTGAAGTTTATTTATATTATCTCCAAGTTTATTCTCTAATTCATTCTTGAATTCCTTTAATTTCTCAAAGGACTCAGACTTATACCACATCAATTAGACATTACCATATCTACTCAAGTTATCAGTAAATGTTATGAAGTAAGAATACCCACTTCTAGCTTCTATTGGAAATGGTCTACACACATATGTTTGTACCAATCCTAGAATTTATGTGGCCCTTTCACCATATCCACTGAATGGTGGTTTGGTAATTTTTCCTTATAAACAAACATGACATCTTTCAAGTTTTTTTAGTTTAGATGAGTCTAAATAACCATCTTGACTGAGCTTTATCAAATGATTCTTGTTTACATGACCAAGACAGTGATACCATAGCTGGGTGTTATATGAGTCATGTGAACATGATTCTTTATCAATTAACAATACTTAATTTTTATAATTTAATACATAAATACTGTTATTTAAATGTTCCATACCATAACATATGCTTTCCTTATAAAAGAAACTACTTTTATATCCAAACTTGAAAATAAACTCATATGTATCTAGGAAAGATATAGAAATTATGTTCTTGGTAACCATTGGTACATAATAACTATATTTTAAAACCAAAATCATTCTTGTTGTCAATGAAAGATGGTAGTCACCAATGGCTAGAGCATCCAGCCTCCCACCATTAACATCTATCAGATCCACCTTTCCTCTAGTAATCTTTTGAAATCTACTTATTTCCTAAATTTGTATATAGACATGAAAACCAAAAGCTATATCTAATACCCAATGTGTAGATATTGAAATATTACACTTGATAAAGAATGAACCTTTAGCTTACCCTTGATTTTGGGTGTATTTCCTCTTCTATTAGCATGAATTTCCACATGAAAAACACACTACCTACTTTTCTTTTCCTTTCCTATAGATCTTCTTCTTCTTGGTAGGATGGTGCTTGGGAGATTTATACTCGTTGTGAGTCTGGGGCCCCTTTTCCTTGTTCTTACTTTTCTTATTCTCTATAAGGACCATGGGTTTATCATGCCCCATTCCTTATGCACATGGAAAATCAAAGTAAGAATTTCTAAAAAACTCTTCTCATTATTTATCATATTGTAATTAATAATAAAATGGGAGAAGGTCTTGGGTAGTGATGAAAGTATGAGATCTGTATGAAACTCATCTGGGAATTTAATCCCTAAGATGTCTAAGTGTTTAATGTAGCCAATATTCTTAACTACATGAGGACTAGTTGGTGTAGACTCTACAAGATTAGTTGTAAACAAATCATTAGTGATCTCATACCTCTGTTGTCTTGCCTTCTCATAATAAAGATCCTGAAGTTGATATATCATGCTATACACATCCATGCCCCCATGTTTCTTCAAAATCTTATTAGACATGGATGATAGTATGAAACATTGAACATATGTGGAATCATTAAAAATTTTCACATAGTACGATAACACTTCATCGCTTTTCTCATTACTTGGTGAATCAGGAATAGGTTCTTCTAGCATATACAATTTCCTTTCATGGTGAAGGATAACGCATAAGTTCCTTTTCCACTCTTGGAAACTTGTGTTGGTGGGAAGGTTATCCTTCTCAAGTATGGATCATAGTGATATGTTTTAAGTCATTTTAACGTTGTTTCTAAAAAATAATATGAGAATAATTTTAGCACTTTATCAGATAAAATTTTGACAAATAAATAAATATTATATTTATTAATCTCCCATTATTTTATTGAAACCCAATATCCCTCACCTTTGGATTTATAATATCCTATTGTTTGGACATTCTAGTGGCAAGGATCCATATTCCCCTTCTCATTACCCCAAATTTGGTTGGTCAAGAAACTTGAATGGTTTTAGGTAGACATTCCAAATGCCAATTGCATTAACTCATAGTTTTTTGATTCGTTGAGTGGACTAATCCTGAAATCCTTAAATTAAATTTCCTCAACACTTGCCTCTCAGTTACACCAAGTCTTGATTTGGTAGTCAACCCTTGATGTGAATTAAGTTAATTCAACCCAAAAATTCAAGTTAGAATTCAATGATAATTGAATACACCCCAACTTTGGCTGGTCAATCACTTTCAACTATGGTTTGATTTCAACTAAAGTAGTAGAAGACTATGCTGACTTAATATATATAATTGAGGGATTTTATTCTTTTATGTGTAAATTGAAAATTATTATCTTTATTACATGATTTTTAATATTAATTGGATTTACTTAAGTTATTAACCATGTCTTAGATAAAATCTACACATAAGACACTTTATTTTATTTATATCTTGCATGATTGTTAATTCATTAATTCACATGATCATGAAAAAACATCCATAATGAAATAACAATGAAACTTAACAGAAATAAAATAATAAAGAGGTATGTTCATGAGATTTTTCTAATGGTTAGTTTATTTAGCATTTGATAAACTAACTATTGACCTAGGGGAAAAACACCTTGAACAAATTAAGGTTCATGTTATAGCTTTCCACATGTCCACTTATGTATCTACCTTGGATTGGTTTCTACTCATCTCCAAACATGAACTGCCTCCACTATCTTGAGAGATACATCCATTACATATGCTTTTAATCACATGTAGGTGAGAGAAATAAGAGGTTTACATAAAAGAAACCATGGGCACACATGCACTTACATAATAAGGGGAGAGATGAGATGTAGACCAATAATTTAATTTAATAATAAATTAAATGAAACCAATTACATACAAAGGTAAGGTCTATGCTCATGATTATCCACATGAATTTAAAATATTATGCATTTAATAAAACTAGCATTCAATTATTAATCATTCTTATTTAAGATAAATCACACTCGAATCAATTAATTATTATATTCAATTAATCAATTCTTTTATCTTAATTCTCATCTGAATTTTCTTGAGCTTCTCATCCATCATAATTTTAAACAAATTAAATAAATTTATTTAAAATTAACTATTTACATAAATGTACCTTGGAGGAAACACAATTAATACCCATCCAAATCTACCCAACATGTATTATAATCCTATATAGTTTACTCTTATGACAAATGGCAAGCATGAATTATCATGTACTTTCATGATGTGTATTATAAACTTAATGATTACACAAATTACATGATTTTTCTATAATGTGTTATGCTTCAATGCACGCAGAATAATATCTATCATACAACTCATACATGATATGCATATCTGAACATTACACATAAATTAATTATATATATATATATATATATATATATATATATTAAAACTCATCACATGGTGTGTCCAATCATCTTAATGACCACACACAAGCACATTTTGATAATGTTTACACAATATAATAAATTAATTTTAATTATGTGTAATTTGGTATAATTACATGACATGTATATATGAGCTACACATTGTGTACGTATCTCACCATATATCTGAGGAACACACATCAGGACTCGGTGTGTAAACTGTGCCTTAGAAAAATTGGAGTAGACGATGTGTACAAATGGCTACATAGTGTGTGGACTCCGAGTTACATGGTCACTGATCAGGTAGGCTATGTATGGAATCACATGACCTGTCTGTGCCTAAAAAGGACTACACATCATGTATGTGGGCTACACAGTGTGTACCTTGGTTGAACGTACACCATGATGGCCTGATCAATATGTGGTGTAAGATATAAAATGAAATACAAGTAATAAATGCACATGATTTGAATTAATTTTGAATTAATTCATGGTTCATTGAACACAAGTACATGGAATGTACTCCTATGTTATCCGACCAGAATCCTCGACACCTCCATATGATTTCTTTAATTTTATTTTTTTCATAAAATTAATCATTTTGATTAGATATATGAGAAACAGAGTAAGAATCATATCTCACAATTCGAATTAAAATAATTATTAAACTTTAATTAAAAACAAAATGAAAAATGCATAAATAAATTAACGATCTTTAAATAATTAAAAAATTATGTAACCTGTCATGACACCCTCCCCAAAAAGTGTACCCCTCCTGGGCCGACAATGTGAGAAGAGAGATAATGACCCCCGAGTCCCGCCTCCAGTAGGCCCCGGGTTGGCAACTAGCACCGAGGGTATAATAAACACACAAATGGGAGGCATTACCCTCTAAGAGAACACATGCAGAAGAGAGAGATAGAATAGACTCCAATCAACTCCAACTCAGAACTGAAATATAAAAGAAATCCAAGTACATATATGAAATGTCATGCAAAAGTACTACAACTGAAAGGGGAAACTAAAAGTACCCAAAAGAAAGTAAAACGACAACGACCACAAGCCCGAACAACTCCTCCTCCAACCACAAGCTAGTAGTAACCAGCTTGATCTCCAACCTGCTCCAAGTGACCTGAAAAACAGTTTATATATACAAAGGGTGAGTATAATAGTATACTCAGTAGGATCCTCCCCAAGCCTCTCGTGCAAAAGTAAAGAAAGCATGCTAAAGCACAGTGAACAACAAGTAAAACTGACTCGTCACCTAAATAGGTATACTAAGTTCCCAACCTCACCATGGATACTCTCACCAAGTAACGCATACAAGAATATAGCATATAGTAAAGAATATCAAGGGTACCCTGCTACTACTTCCCCACTGGTTTTCCGCTTTGCCCCAATGACATACGTCCTGTGCTTCTCTCTCCAAAGGCTTGCCTGCAGACACCTGGGATAAGCTCCACATTCTGCACCTTGTGCACCTCAAAGACTTGCCCACAGACACCTGGGCAAAGCACCACACCATCCTCACAACCAACAGTAACCAGGTAAGTTCCGAGAGCCACCACAACCCACATAATGTGTATCATACATCAGGTATTATACCTCAAGCCATTATAGCCCATACACCGAGTAGGGATCCTCAAGCCATGACAACCTATACACGTTACACCTATAGTAGTCTATAGGATACTATATCCAGAATATATGTGTGTGAAATAAACACAAGACATTACAAACCTCTACACACATATATGAAAAAAAACAGTTGTTCCTGTTGGCACATGTATCTACTAAGAGAAGAGAGTGGGGCCAAAGGGGGTAGTCAACCATTCGACCTCCCATCCGAATGTTGGGGAAAACACCCCCTAGGGCTCAGAATCCACAGGGTGTCAGTTTCCCTTACCGAAAGGGTGGAGTAGCATATAGAAACACAAAAAGTACAGAATATATATATAACTCACATCCACACTATGGGCATTACCTAGTCTTAGATACAACTGCAACTAACGTCTCTCATACTCCAGGCTGCTACTTCTAAGACTAGGTATCCTATAAGCACACAAACATTTGAAGAGATTTATTAGATTACTCCATTCTCATTTTATCAGTTCCACTGTACGTTAATTAATTCTTTAAACATTAATTAACCATGAACAATTTAACATTAAACTTCATTACCATCACACCCAAAGTCAACTGCTCCTTTTAAGATTCACATCACCTTTGAATTCCAGTATCTCCATCCCTGTGTATTATCACCATTTAATCAAACTTTTATTACAGAATTACTTTCCCATATTCCCAGACATTCTAGAAAAGCATCATATTCTACTAAACACAAAGGAGGCTCAACACGGTGAGTAGATATACTACCCGTCGAGTCTTGGCCACCTATATAAAGAGCATAGACCCATTCCCCCTCAAGAGTCTAAACGTGGAAAGCACGTGGCATACCCTGCACGTCTTCGCCTCTTTCGGAAGAAGGGTAAGAAATACCAGCTGCCTTGAGCAGTGGGGAAAAGCAAAGCAGATAAACATTCAAACAATCCACAAGCATCCATAAACCACATCCATTCCATTCCATCACCCCTGGTGTCCTCCCCGACACCCACATGCATAAACTGATGCATCTTGCCACTCTAGGCATCATCCGCTGCCATAACCACAATGACTCCATGCCTCCACATATCACAACAGCCTTCCAGGGTCACATCACAGCACAAGAAGCAAGAAAACAACAATCACAACCATGGGCTCTTAGCCCTTTAACAAACAAGAGGGTAACTCAGAACCCTTTTAGAAATTATCAAACAAGCGATTCTTTAATCCATATTGAATTATCAGATTCAATCTGTAGGTTCCAATTCTAGAAAAACTAATCAGTAAGCTATCAAAAAAAGGTTTAACATGCTTACTATGCCAATTCGATTATCATCAAATTAGAATAACTACAACAATGGCAACAACCGAATTCATTCACATGCCTCTTTATCTTTTGCCAATTAATTATAAATTAATTACGGCTTTACTTTATTTATCAATTTCCATCAAGAACGAAAAACTAATCAAAGAAAACATAGATATCACTCTATCTAGCAAAACATGAGGCAAACCATTATCACGGTACAAAGCAACAACATGCGATCAACCAATTCTTTTAATCCGATTCAAGTATTTAATTAGGTCAATTTCATTGTGATCTAAAGGACTAAATCATGCTAATTCTACGATTGCACATATACAATTAGAGAAGCCATGAATCCCCTACCTGGAAGAGTTCTTGACATCCTTTATCCACATAACGGGTCAAAATCCTTCTCTCACGACAACTGCATCCACTAGAGGATGCCACGGTACGACAGTACCAACCAACCCCAAGAAAAACCCATTAGAATCTTGGAAATTACATGGTATAATATGGAAGGGAGAACAAGATAAGATGATCCCCAAAAGAACGACGATAAAACATACCTTATTGGGAAGATTGACCGACACAGCTCGATTGCATCCAAAACAGAGCAGAACTAATCCTAGGAGTAAAGATTGATTGTGCAACTCCTACGGAAATTATTAAAAGGTTATAGCATCTCTTAGCTGAGAAAAAAGGGAAAGAACAAGGGAGAATGATATCTCGTCCTTTTTTGAAGATTTAATGGGGCGACGATTTAAGATCCGGTTAATTGTCCATTAAAAACAGATCGCATTAACCCACGCGGTTTGACCAAGTAAATACATCCCGACCTTAGGAATAATTAATATAGGATTTATGGCATTTGAATCATCCTTAAGAGTCCTTAAAACAAGGCTTTAAATGTATTTTATGTCAAAGGAAACGTCAAATGGGGAAAAACTGTAAGAATCTTGAAACACTATTCATATACTCAAAATTTGGCAAACAAAAGAAAAGGTCACCGTTAGACCTCACCATTCTGGAAACACTGTTCAAGCCTACCAATAGAAGGTCACTGTTAGAAGGTTACCATTATGGAAACACTGTTCAAGCCTACTGATAGAAGGTCACCGTTAGAAGGTTACCGTTCTGGAAACATTGTTCAAGCCTACCGATAGAAGGTCACTGTTAGAAGGTTACTGTTCTGGAAACACTGTTCAAGCCTACCGATAGAAGGTCACCGTTAGAAGGTTACCATTCTAGAAACACTTTTGAAGCCTACCGATAGAAGGTCACCATTAGAAGGTTACCGTTCTGGAAACATTGTTCAAGCATACCGATAGAAGGTCACCGTTAGAAGGTTACCGTTCTGGAAACACTGTTCAAGCCTACCGATAGGAGGTCACCATTAGAAGGTTACCGTTCTGGAAATACTGTTCAAGCCTACCGATAGAAGGTCACCATTATAAGGTTACCATTCTAGAAACACTGTTCACTAAACCTCACCGATAGAAACACTGTTCACCTACCGATACTATTCATAAAACTGGAAACACTGTTCACAGAACTGGAAATTTGGAAAAGTGTTGGGGATAAGTCACCTTGACCTCCCAAAACACCTCCAACACCACATTTTCACAAAGTAATGAACCGGATAGGTCCGGGCCATTAAATTAGATACCTCTCAAAACATTCTCATCCTCGAGAATTAAAAACCAACCCAGAAGAAAAGAGGGGTTCGAACAACCACCCCATAAGATACCTCTCAGGGAAAAACCACCATGAGTTTTTCGAAAGCTGGAACAAAACTACGAAATCCAAGAGTATGGGAACAAACAATCCATATCCAAACAATTCAAACATAACATCACATGAAAAGTACATAAATAAAACATGAAAGGTCTAACCACAAAGAAAACATCATTACATGAAAGGAGTTAAACATTAAAAAAATCTGGGTACTGAGCACGTATCTGTGACTCACGCTCCCAGGTACTCTCCTCCATGCCACCGTGTCACCACAAGATACGAACTAAGGGGATAGAATGCCCACGAAACACCTTCTCCTTGTGGTCTTGGATCTCCACAGGTCGCTCCTCGATGGTTGAATCATCATCAATATTGATCTCTCCCCAATCGATAACATGAGATTCATCATGAAGATAACGACGAAACTGTGATACATGGAAAACATCATGTATCTGACTCATCTGAGGGGGAAGTGCTAATCGATATTCCACAGCTCCAACACGAGCTAACACCTTGAAAGGCCCAACAAACCGGGGAGAAAGCTTACTTCCACGACCAAACCTTCGCTGCCCACGATGGGGAGTCACCTTCAGAAATACATGATCCCCAACATTAAACTATAAGGGTCTCCTTCTTTGATCAGCATATGATTTATGATGATCTTGTGCTGTCTTAATCCTCTCACGAATCACCTGAACCATCTCTGTTGTATTCTGCACTAGTTCTGGTCCGAGAATTGCTGACTCTCCAACCCCAGTCCAGCACAATGGAGAATGGCATGGTCGGCCATACAAGGCTTCAAACAGCGCCATACCGATGGTATAATGAAAACTATTATTGTAAGAGAACTCTACCAAGGGTAAGTGCTTCATCCATGAACCTCCAAAATCAAGAACACAAGAGCACAACATGTCTTCAAGAGTCTGGATGGTTCGCTCTGTCTGACCATCCGTTTGAGGATGAAAAGTAGTGATAAGGCACAGTTGAGAGCCGAAAGCATGCTGGAGACCTCTCCACACCCTGGAGGTAAAACGAGGATCTTGATCAGAAATGATCATCCTAGGTACTCCATGAAGTCTCACCACCTCCTCTAGATACTGCCTCGACAAAACTTCCACTGAGCTCGACTCCTTGATCGCTATGAAGTGGGCCGACTTTGTTAAATGATCCAATACCACCCACATAGCATCATGTCCTCCTGGAGCTCGAGGTAAACCTGTAACAAAGTCCATTGAGATGTCATCCCACTTCCACTGAGGAATATCTAATTGCTGGAGAAGACCACCAGGAACACGGTGTTCGACCTTCACCTTCTGGCAGACTAAACATTGAGACACACACTCTGCAACCACACGCTTCAGCCCAGGGCACCAAAACTGACTCCTCAAGGATCGGTACCTCTTTGTCACACCAGGATGTACTGCCAAGGGCGAACTATGGAACTCTCAGAGAACTGTCTTGCGCATCTCCAAGGGAACAAAAAGCCTGCCATGATACAACACTCAGTGTTGTTCATCCTCCGACCAACCATCAGGGTCCTCACCACAAACAACTCTATCTCTCAAAAATTCCACCTCTAGATCACCCAACTGGGACTCTTCCACCTTCTGCATCAGGGATGACTGCACCGTAATCTGGAAAAGACAACCTCTACCCCCAACATCTCCCATATCAAGATGCAAAGCTGATAGCTCTTCCATCACTCTCCAGGAATCACCAGATTCATGCACAACATCATTACGTGACTTTTAGCTTAGTGCATCAGCTACAACATTCCCTTTTCCAGTTGTATACGATATTTCAAAGTCGTATTCCTCCAAGAACTCCATCCACCGATGCTGCCTCAAGTTCAAGTCACGTTGGGAGAAAACATAACTCAAACTCTTATGATCAGTGAAAACCACAAAGTGCTCACCAATGAGGTAATGTCTCCACAACTTCAGAGCAAACACCATGACTGCCAACTCAAGATCATGGGTGGCATATTTGCGTTCATTGGGATGAAACTGCCGAGAACCATAAGAAACAACTAACCTCTGCTGCATGAGAACACATCCTAGCCCTAGATTTGAAGCATCATAGAAAACATCAAACTAGACTCCCTCCACTGGAAGACAAAGGACTGGAGCACTTACCAACTTCTCCTTTAGATACTTGAAAGATGCCTGACACTGATCAGTCCATATGAACGCTTGATCCTTCCTGGTCAAAGTTTTCAAAGGAGTTGCAACTCGGGAGAAATTGGCTACAAACCTCCTATAATAGCCTGCGATACCAAGGAAACTTCACACCTCTGACACGGTCTTGGGGGCTTCCCAAGACACCACTGCTTCTATCTTCGACGGATCCACAGCTAATCCCTGTTGGGACACAACATGCCCCAAGAAATGAACTTCTTGAGCCCAAAACTCACAATTTGACAACTTCCCAAACAACTGATGTTAGTGAAGAACTCCCAAAATGGCTCGTAGATGCTCTGTATACTCCTATTCAGATGTGGAGTACACAAGGATGTCATTGATGAAAACCACAACAAACTTGTCCAGGAATTCACGGAACACAGTATTCATCAACCCCATGAAAATATCTGGATCATTCGTCATGCCAAATGGCATTACAACAAACTCATAATGCCCATGATGACAACAGAAAGCAGTCTTCGGGATATCCTCATCCTTTACACGAATCTAATGATATCCTGACCACAAGTAGATCTTTGAGAACCAACATGCACCCTTCAGTTGATCGAATAAGTCATCAATCCGTGGGAGAGGATAGCGGTTCTTTATTTTCACTTTGTTTAATCGACGATAATCGACACACAACCGCAAACTTCCATCAGCCTTTTTCATAAAAAAAACTGGCGCACCCCACGGTGACACACTTGGCCGAACAAAAACGCACTGCAACAGACCATCAAGCTGAATACGTATCTCTCGTAACTCAAAAGGGGACATCCTATATGGAGAAATAGAGATAGAAGACGCTCCTGGCTGTAGCTCGATCCCAAACTTGATCTCTCGTCGAGGGGGTAAGGATACAACCTCTTCTGTAAAGACGTCAGGGTACTCCTCTACGACCCTAGGAAACGCCAACTGCTAAACCTCTGAAGAACTCAGCATCATCCCAGCCATCATGGATGATAAGGATGGAACTCGTCTATGAACTATCCAAGGATTTCGCTCACCAACAAACACCACTTTCTCTCCTTTTTAATCAAATAAAACGACCTTCTTCCTGTAGTAATCCACAATAGCCTGCACTGAATACAACCAATCCATGCCGAGTATGACATCATATGGTTGTATGCGTAAACATAGGAAATCTCCCCAAGAGCGGTGTTTCCCCAACACTAGCTCACAGTCTCTACATACTTCAAACAAGTCGGCTCGACCTCCAACTGGCGTAGTCAACGCCAAGGGCACTGGAAGCCTCTCTACCTCAAGTCCCAAAGCATGGACAAGGGTAGGTGATATGAAGGAGTGTGTTGCTCCTGAATCAAACAAGGCATACACCAAGGTAGAAAACAAGTAAAGGGTACCTCTAACGACATATGGCTCGCCTGGGGCTGGCAACGCTAGAGCATGAAGCTGACCTCGACCTCCTCCATGACCACTCTGACCCTAATGATGACCACCATCACAGCCACACTCTGCTCTCTGAGGACGGGGAGCGTCATGGGGCTGTCCCCTGCCTGCTCCATCTACCCTCTGGTGATCTAAAGATGGTGAAACCTACTGCTGCTGCCTCGGCTGGAACTGCCTCAACGAAGGAACCTGGAGTGGAGCACCCAGTGCACGATGACTGCTCTGAAAATTTGGGCACTCCCGCTGCTGATGACCACGACCACCACAAGAAAAACAAGCGCCTGATCCCTTGGCATAGGCCTGAGAGTTGCTGCCTCCGGAGAAACGAGATGGGAAGGGCTGGGACCTACCCCCAGGTGAACGGAAACTCTTATACCCTGAAAACCAGGAACCCCAGACCACAAATCTGCTTCGTGAGGAGTCATGATGATTCCCCTCTCGTGACGATCCTGTCCTGGACAAAGTCCTCTCAACAACCTCTGCCCTCACCAGCACCTCAAGATATGTCTTCAGCATAAATGGGGTGACCTAGCGCTGGATCTCTGGACGCAAAGCCTCCTCAAAATTCCTCGCCCTGGCCTCCTCATCTGGTAACAGGTCTGAAGCATATCGTAGAAGGTTCCTGAAATGGATTCCAAACTCTCGAACACTGGAGCTCCCCTGTCGAAGGGTAAGAAGCTCCTGGCGATTGGACGCCTTCGCAGTTGAAGAAAGAAACTCGACTCTAAACCTGTCTCGAAACTCCTCCCATGAGATCACTGACTTCTCACGATCCCCGAGGAACAAGAACCACCACTACCTTGCTGCTCCACAGAGCATCATCACAACCAAGGACACCCAGTGTTCCTTCTGAGCATGAATCAAACTGAAGCCTATCTAGACCTCCTCCAACCAGTCTTCTGTGACTGCATCTGAAACAGATCCCTCTTACTTCTGTAGACTTTGGCACTAAAACTCTCGCAGTGTCTTCCTCCAAGTGTCATCGTCGTCAACCCCTACCCGACAACGATCTGATGGAACAGCCTGCTGGACATCTTCTGCGCAAACCTAACGAGGACGTCGACCTAGAGCCATACCTGTAAAATAACAACTGTTAGAGCTTCTAAGCCTGGAATATGGAAGACTCAACATTAATTAATATTTTTTTTATTAATTTTAGGTTACCTATCCCAAGGTCTACCCATCCAAACATGGGCGCAAAGAATAATGATGCATGATCGTTTCCTAGGTCTCTACCCTGCAACCAGTATCACTTTGTTTAGTAGCCATTGTAAACTTAAAGGTCCGTGCAATAGATCATAGGGGGACCTAAATGACTATGTCTCTGCCAGTCTCTAGTGTTTACCCCACTTGCTAAACATGAATGACACCGTTTCCCTACCATCCCATGCATCCTCACCTGTGCCTAACTCCAAAATCCATCCTATCCCTCAACCAGACCTCTGATACCACTCTGTCACGACCCCCTCCCCACAAAGTGTACCCCTCCTGGGCCAACAATGTGAGAATAGAGATAATGACCCCCGAGTCCCGCCTCCAGTAGGCCCCTGGTTGGCGACTAGCACCGAGGGTATAATAAACACACAAATGGGAGGCATTAACCTCTAAGAGAACACATAAAGAAGAGAGAGATAGAATAGACTCCAATCAACTCTAAATCAGAACTGAAATATAAAAGAAATCCAAGTACATATATGAAATGTCATGAAAAAGTACTACAACTGAAAGGGGAAACTAAAAGTACCCAAAAGAAAGTAAAATGGTAGCAGCCACAAGCCCGAACAGCTCCTCCTCCAACCAAAAGCTAGTAGTAACTAGCTTAATCTCCAACCTTCTCCAAGTGACCTGAAAAATAGTTTATATATACATAGGGTGAGTATAACAGTATACTCAGTAGGATCCTCCCCAAGCCTCTCGTGAAAAAGTAAATAAAGCATGTTAAAGCCCAGTGAACAACAAGTGAAACTGACTCGTAACCTAAACAGGTATACTAAGTTCCCAACTTCACCATGGCTACTCTCACCAAGTAACGCATACAAGAATATAGCATATAGTAAAGAATATCAAGGGTACCCTACTACTACTTCCCCACTGGTTTTCCGCTTTTCCCCAACGACATATGTCCTGTGCTTCTCTCTCCAAAGGTTTGGCCGCAGACACCTGGGCTAAGCTCCACAATCTCCACCTCGTGCACCTCAAAGACTTTCCCGCAGACACCTGAGCGAAGAACCACACCATCCTCACAACTAACAGTAACCAGGTAAGTTCTGGGAGCCACCACAGCCCGCATAACGTGTATCATACATCGAGTATTATACCTCAAGACATTATAGCCCATACACCGAGTAGGGATCCTCAAGCCATGACAGCCTATACAAGTTACACCTATAGTAGTCCATAGGATACTATATCCAGAATATATGTTTGTGAAATAACCACAAGCCATTACAGCCCTATACACACATATATGGGGAAAGAAACAGTTGTTCCTGTTGGCACATGTATCTACCAAGAGAAGAGAGTGGGGAAAAGGGGGTAGTCAGCCATTCGACCTCCCATCAGAATGTTGGGGAAAACACCCCCCCAGGGCTCAGAATCCCTGGGGTGTCAGTTTCCCTTACCGATAGGGTGGAGTAGCGTATAGAAACATAAAAAGTACAGAATATATATATAACTCACATCCACACTATGGGAATTACCTAGTCTTAGATACAACTGTAGCTAACGTCTCTCAGACTCCAGGCTGCTACTTCTAAGACTAGGTATCCTATAAGCACACAAACATTTGAAGAGATTTACTAGATTAATCCATTATCATTTTATCAGTTCCAATGTATGTTAATTAATTATTTAAACATTAATTAACCATGAACAATTTAACATTAAACTTCATTAGCATCACACCCAAAGTCAACTGCTCCTTTTAAGATTCACATCACCTTTGAATTCCAGTATCTCCATCCCTGTGGATTATCACCATTTAATCAAACTTTCATTACAAAATTACTTTCGCATATTCCCATACATTCTAGAAAAGCATCCTATATGCTACTAAACACAAAGGAGGATCAACACAGTGAGTAGATATACTACCCGTCGAGTCTTTGCCACCTATAGAAAGAGCATAGACCCATTCCCCCTCGAGAGGCTAAACATGGAAAGCACGTGGCATACCCTGCACATCTTCGCCTCTTTCGGAAGAAGGGTAAGCAAGACCAGCTGCCTTGAGCAGTGGGGAAAATCAAAGCAGATAAACATTCAAAGAATCCACAAGAATCCATCAACCACATCCATACCATTCCATCACCCCTGGTGTGCTCCCCGACACCCACATGCATAAACTGATGCATCTCTCCACTCTAGGCGTCATCCGCTGCCACAACCACAAGGCCTCCATGCCTCCACATATCACAACACCCCTCCAGGGTCACATCACAGCACAAGCAGCAGGAAAACAACAATCACAAAAATGAGCTCTTGGCCCTTTAACAAACAAGAGGGTAACTCAGAACCCTTTTAGAAATTATCAAACAAGCGATTCTTTAATCCATATTGAATTATCAGATTCAATCCATAGGTTCCAATACTGGAAAAACTAATTAGTAATCTATCAAAAAAAAAAGGTTTAACATGCTTACTATGCCAATTCGATTATCATCAAATTAGAACAAATACAACAATGTCAACAATCAGATTCATTCACATGCCTCTTTATCTTTCCCAATTAATTATAAATTAATTCCAGATTTACGTTATTTATCAATTTCCATAAAGAACGAACAAATAATCAAAGAAAACATAGATATCACTCTATCTAGCAAAACATGAGGCAAACCATTATCACGGTACAAAGCAACAACATGCGATCAACCAATTCTTTTAATACGGTTCAAGTATTTAATTAGGTCAATTTCATTGTGATCCAAAGGAATAAATCATGCTAATTCTACGATTGCACATATACAATTAGAGAATCCATGAATCCCCTACATGGAAGAGTTCTTGACATCCTTTATCCACACAACGGGTCAAAATCCTCCTCTCACGACAACTGCATCCACCAGAGGATGCCACGGTACGACAGTACCAACCAACCCCAAGAAAAATCCATTAGAATCTAGTAAATTACATGGTATAATATGGAAGGGAGAACAAGAGAATATTATCCCCAAAAGAACGATGATAAAACATACCTTATTGGGAAGATTGACTGACACAACTCGGTTGCATCCAAAATAGAGCAGAACCAATCCTAGGAGTAAAGATTGATTGTGCAACTCCTACAGAAATGATTGAAAGGTTATAGTGTCTCTTAGCTGAGAAAAAAGGAAAAGAATAAGGGAGAATGATATCTCATCCCTTTTTGAAGATTTAATGGGGCGACGGTTTAAGATTCGGTTAATTCTCCATTAAAAATGGATCGCATTAACCCATGCGGTTTGACCAAGTAAATAAATCCTGGCCTTAGGAATAATTAATATAGGATTTATGGCATTTGAATCGGCCTTAAGAGTCCTTAAAACAAGGCTTTAAATGTATTTTACGTCAAAGGAAATGTCAAATGGGGAAAAACTGTAAGAATCTGGAAACACTGTTCACATACTCAAAATTTGGAAAAGGAAAGAAAAGGTCACCGTTAGACCTCACCGTTCTGGAAACACTATTCAAGCCTACCGATAGAAGGTCACCATTAGAAGGTTACCATTCTGGAAACACTGTTCAAGCCTACCGATAGAAGGTCACCGTTAGAAGGTTACCGTTCTGGAAACACTGTTTAAGCCTACCGATAGAAGGTCACAGTTTGAAGGTTACCGTTCTGGAAACACTATTCAAGCCTACCGATAGAAGGTCACTGTTAGAAGGTTACCGTTCTGGAAACACTGTTCAAGTCTACCGATAGAAGGTCACCGTTAGAATGTTACCGTTATGGAAACACTGTTCAAGCTTACCGATAGAAGGTCACCGTTAGAAGGTTACTGTTCTGGAAACACTGTTCAAGCCTAACGATAGAAGGTCACCGTTAGAAGGTTACCGTTCTGGAAACACTGTTCAAGCCTACCGATAGAAGGTCACTGTTAGAAGGTTATCGTTCTGGAAACACTGTTCACTGAACCTCACTGATAGAAACACTGTTCACCTACCGATACTATTCATAAAACTGGAAACACTGTTCACAGAACTGGAAATTTGGCAAAGTGTTGGGGATAAGTCACCTTGACCACCCGGAACACCTACAACACCACATTTTCACAAAGTAATGGACCGAAGAGGTCCGGGCCATTACATAACCCCTCTGATACCACTTATAGGTTTCAAGCACAGTGGAACCGTGTGATGGTTCATGCCAAATTTTTCTTTTTTTCATGATTGATGATCAATTAAATATTTACACAACAATAAATGTCATGATCAATGTAATTGAATCAAATAAAATAGAAAATGGATAAAATGTCAGAACTAGAGAGAGGATCATCACATAATATTTATAATTAATTTAATCAATTAAATAATTAACTTGTTGGAATTATTTCCTCATTGATGAGTGTAACAATAGATCTATGTTGTACCGTTGTTACATTGTAGGAATCAAGAGTAAATTCTCTCTTATAGTGATCCACATGTGTTCCAAAAATCTCCAAACGTTGTGATAGGAATCTTAGGGTGCTAGCATGAAAGATCATATCACTTTCCTTGTTCGCCGTTGATCACCATGAGAATTTCTTCCAAAGTATTCTGCTTTATCTATCTTGACTTAAGGGATAATGGTGGAGGAAGATCATTCTCCATTCTTAAGAGTGTTCTTGGAGAAGGGTATTCTCTAGGGATTGAGAGGATTCTCAAAATCCATTGTGCACAACCAAACAAATGAATTGGATCACTTAGAAAATAATATAATTGGGTATATATATCTCTAGGGTTAGAAATAAATAATTTCATAAGTTCCCCTTATTATTTATTTAATCCCTTGTGGAATCCCATGTCTATAATAATAATAATATTATTTCTTGACATTCTCTTAACTTGAGAATTAAAATTAAATATTATTTCTTCAAATAATATTGAATATATATTATTTCTCTTCGGACCATTAAACTCAGTCTTCCATTCCTCCATAGTATTTATCAGGACTTGAATAATGACTAATTATTTATTAAATAAATATCACTACATTATTCACCAATAAATAAATAAATATTATATTCACTAAATATCAAATAAATATTTGTTAAATATTATGCTCACATTATATTCTCTCGAATAATTGGTGACAAAATATATGCGATCAAGCAAACATGAATAATTATTAACCATAGGTGAGAATAATATTTATTCAACTTGTTAAATAATAAATAATAATATATTATTTAACTAAGATTCTGGATACACTTAGTGTGCGACCTTATAGGTCTCTTTCTCAGTGGCATTAGGTGAAGTAGACTAAAGAACAAGGTTAGCATATAAAAACATGTCAAGGCACCCATATAGAAATAGGTTAATGTCATAATAACATAATTCCTCATACATATTCTTACTGTGTGATATAATCTATTTATCATGATATCTCTAATCAAGCAGGTTGTATGTTGGTGCCATCAACCTATGTGCTCAATGTCTCTTTCTTTGACTTCCTAGAAATTGAAATTGCCTATAGAACACCATGTCCATGGATTTATTTAGTTTATATCATTTAAATCAATGTTATTAAAATATCAACTTCAATTAAAGAAAAAAATGGAAAAATAATTTCTCACATTATTCATTAATTCAATATTACTCGTGATGCACCCAACACATCCCACCTTGCCATGAACATATTTCATTATGGTTTTCATAAATACATCAAAGTATGAAAATCATAATGCTCATTAATAATAATTTTAAATTCTAAAGATTAATACATACATCAATAGATAGGAACATCTAATGACACACATAAATGTGGATTTCCTACTGTCGGGTCTCGTTCTCATAATATCCTCCACTAGATATTACCAAGGGCGTACACCATGAGAAGGTGACTCAAAGTCCTATGAGTCTCCACCCATGATATCACATATCATTTTTGTGCCTAAAAAGATATCATACAACTATAGAACATATATTTAAGAATAGTGTTTTAGCACTTCTATATTCTCATCATAGCAGGGAACTACTATGACCTTTTAGTGCGATAACTAATCTTAGGAAAATATAACATACTATTTTATACAAAAGAATAATCATGATGTGACAAGAAGTTTATTAATATTCAAAACTATGAATATAGGTTATCATAAAGTACACATAAGTTGGTTCTAGGGAACCAACTCTAATAGGTATTTCCCCACAACACGTTCTCATAATGATCCACAACACGAATCAAATGCTCCTCAAATGATGCATCAACCTAAAATTCAAAAACACCAACATCGATCACATGAGAAGGGTTGGGATGATACCACTAAAGCTGTGACACATGAAAAACATCGCGCATAGAACTATACCTCTATAGAAGAGCTAATCAATACACCACCGATCTGATTCTCTCTACAATCTCAAAAGGTCCAACAAATATGGGCACCAACTTTACCTACCTCTGAATCCTACGTTGAACCAATCATGATGAATCTTTAAGGAACACACGATCACTCAATATAAACTCAATGGGTCAATTAAGTCAATCAACATACGACTTCTACCTACTCTGATCCATATCCATACATTTTTGAATCAACTAGACCTGCTTCGATGTCTCCTACATGAGACTTGGTCCTGAAAACTCTGACTCACCCACCTACATCTAGCATAGAAGTGATATTCATGTCCTATCATAAAGTTACTCATGTGGTTCCATATGAATATTCTCTTGATAAATATTGTTATAGGATAACTCAACCAGCACCAAGTGCTTCTCCCATGTTCCACCAAAATCAAGAACGTATGCTCGCAGTTTGTCCTCTCACACCTGGATAATATGCTCTGATTTTACATTTATCTATTGGTGGAAATCCATACTTAGGAACACCTTGGTATCCAAAACCTTATATAATCCTTGATAGAAGTGTTAAGTAAATCAAGAATCATGATCTGAAACTATACTCCATGGCACCCCATGCAAATGAAATATCTCTTAAAGATACATTTCAACCAACTGATCAACTATGAAGGTTTCATGAATAGAAAATAAATGGGCTATTTTTTTCAACTATTACACAGTCACCCATGTCACATCATTATTATGAGGAATACTTAGAAGAACCACTATGAAGTTCATAGTAACTTTGTCCCAATTCCATTCCAAAATGGGAAAAATATGTAGTAAACCACGAGGTCATTGATGCTCGACCTTCACCTATTGAAAGGTTTGGTATCATGTCAGAAAACCTATAATCTCCTTTTTTCATGCCCAACCACTAATAATTTTGATGTAGTTCATGATATATTTTGGTCAAACTAGGATACACCACCCACTTCGATGCATGAAATTCATGCATCAACTCCTCATGCATACACGTAAGCATAACAATCCAGTTCCAAACATAGATGATCTCATACTCATCTATATTCCAATCAGAAGGTGACTCCCCACCTTCAAGGATTTACCTCAAGAAAAAAACTCTAGATCCTCATGTAACCTCTCCCTAAACCAGCTCAGAAGTGTGGACTCAACTATTAAGGATACAAGGGTTATCTTATCTGGGACCTCCTGAACCTCAATATGCATATCATCCAGCAAGGTCATCATCTTTCACTTAGAACTAGACTCATAAACTACATGATTCTATGTATTATTACTCAAAGTGTCAACAAAATTATTTCCCTTCCCTAATGTATAGTCTATCTCAAAATAAAATTACTTTATATACTCAACCCATCTCCACCATCGAAGATTCAAATCTTTTCGTGAAAAAATATATTTCAAACTTTTTTGGTCAGTATACACAATAAAATTTTCACCCAAAAAGTAATACCACCAACAATTTAATGCATAAACCATCGATGCTAACTCAAGATCACTCATATGGTAATTTTTCTCATGTTTCCTCAACTTTCGTTACCCATATTACAGAACATGATCTCCTTGCATCGATATTTCTCCAAGTTTGATCCCAGACATATAAAAAAACATGGTATACTCCTCACATGACTTGGGTAGGATCAAGATTAGTGTGGTATTCAACCACTTCTTCAATTCCTGGAAAGCATTATCACATAATACATACCATTAAAACTTGATCCCCTTCATGGTCAAGACTCAAAGTGGTGCTTCAAAATAGGAAAAGTCTGAGATAAACCTATGATAATAACCCACTAAACCCAGAAATATTTAGATATCAAAAAATTTCTTGGGATTCTCCTAAGAAACCATTTCCTACAACTTCTTTGGGTCCACCGAAACACCTTATTCAGAGATGATGTATCCCAAGAGATGTAACCTATTGATCCAAAATTGAAACTTAGATAGCTTGTTATATAGCCAATGATCTCTCAGTATAATTAGGATGATTTCAAGATGTTGGGAATGATCATCATGAGTCTTGGAGTACATCAATATTTCATCCACAAAACAACCAAAAAATGATCCATGTACGGGTGGATTATTTGGTTAATCAAGTCCATAAACACAGTCAGAGTATTAATCAGCCCGGATGACATCATAATGAACTCATATAGGCCATAACTAATTCTAAATGTAGTCTGTGGTATATCATAAGGTCTAACTATCAACTGATGATACCCCAATCTCATTCCAATATTGGAGAAAACACAAGATCCTCTCAACTCATCAAAGAGATTTTCAATACACAGAAGAGGATACTAGTTTTTTATTATCATCTGATTTAACTTACACTAATCAATAGATAAACAAAATGGTCCATTATCCTTCTTAGCAAACAAAACCAAAGAACCCCAAGGTGACATACTCGGATGGATAAACCCCTTATCCATAAATTCTTCAAGCTGAGTCTTAAGCTCTTGAATATCTATTGATGTCATTCTATAAGGTGGAATAAAAACTATTTCAACTCCAGAAATGATCTCAATTATAAACTCAACATATCTCTTAGGTAGAAACCTTGAGAATTCATCAGGAAACACTTCCTGAAACCAATTCACTATGGGTGGAAAGGTACAAGGTTTCACACCCCTATCATCCAATAAAAGTCTTGAAAAATGGGTGGTGATCTCCCTATTTTATAATGAACTGGCCCTGCATGACCTGCCTGGATATCCCATTATCCAAGATGAACATAACTGTAACCCTCAAGAGACATAATGGTCACCCTCCTGTAGTAACAATCTATATGGGATTGGTACAATACCAGCCATTCCATACCCAAAATCAAGTCAAAACTTGAAATTTAAAGTATGTAAATATCCTAATAGAAATGATACTCCCCAAACTTGAGATAAAACCCCTTACATAAATAAATTTCCCTTGATTGTACTTCCAATGGTGTGTCGATCATCATAACCCCACTCACAAACTCCACTGCCAGACTAAAACCATTCAAAATTTGCGAAGATATAAAAGAATGAGAGGATAATATATCAAACAAGGCACTAGAAAGTGTATAATATATAAGAATAATACCTATGAGTATTAATGGACCAACCTCTCTATCCATAAGTTCAATATGAACTGCATGAAACTGTCTTGTCCCTATTCTATGTATTATAGTTTGAGTCCCCTAAGTTTCACTACACTACTGATACAATTACTCTTTCCCTAACATACGATGTCCATTAACTTGACCACCATGGCTGAAATAACTCTAACTGCATGACTGATATAGGTTAGAAGACCCCCTTTCAACACTCTGATTCGTCATAGCTCCTCTGTCATTACCCATCGGTCGAGGGTTTCTTCAATACCTCTATAAGTAACCCACCCTTCCATTGGATCAACACTCTACTGGTAGTCATGGTTACTAGATATAAATGTTACTAGACTTATGAAACTGATGGAATTATACTCATTTACTGATCTGAGTAACTAATCCTTCTCTCTGGACACTCTATTTTCCATTTCCCTAGTTGAAATTCTTATAACAATGTTTCTTACTCTCAGAATATGTACCTCCTATTCTTCTAGTATAAACCATCTATATTTCACTTTAAGCCTCCTTCAGGTTCCCCTAAGAAATGATATCGTGATTTAACACCTTAGATAACTTCTTCAATTGAAATATTTTAACTTGGGAATTAATCCCACATTTAAGTCCATCCTAAAAATGTTTTTTTGTAGTTTCCACATCTCCTTCCAATATTAGGAAAAATTTATGAAAATTAGTAAAATTACTAGCATAGTCCATCACAAACATACTCCCCTAGGTTAAACACATAAAATATGCTACTCTCTCCTTCTTGAGTGTCTTTATGTAAAAGTTTTCTAGGAACTTCTCTTGAAAGTCTTTCCACA
This sequence comes from Viscum album, assembly GCA_963277665.1. Lineage (NCBI taxonomy): Eukaryota > Viridiplantae > Streptophyta > Magnoliopsida > Santalales > Viscaceae > Viscum > Viscum album. The sequence continues at coordinate 1,814,070,941 of OY728151.1, read as the reverse complement.
CTATGTTATCTAGCTGTTCATCCTGAGTCTGAATATCCCACAAGTGCTTTGTTGATCCATGCAACATATAGGCATCCAATTTGACTCTCCTATAAGTAAGAGTCTCTAAATAGACAAGGATATTTTGGATAAACTCAATCCAAAACTCAGATTCCTCAGGTACACCCTCTCTAGTGATGTTTAGAGGGTGCTATAACTGGAACTCCTATGTCAAGTCAGACATATTCCGTACAACCCACCCTAGGTCTCTATCCATGAAATTCATAAAGTGAGAAAAGTTCTCATATAAATTATCCCTGGATCCTTCACTCGAAACCATAGAAGCCTATGGGTCTACTACTGGAGGCACATTTACAGCTATTTCCTCCTGTCATCCTATAAAAAAATCATTATGGAGGCATGTATTTACAATTAAAAAAAGTCTAAAGACAAAATACACATCATTCTCATGTTTACAAAATAGGTATTCACATATGGCTATAAAAATTCATCCCCCATACTTCACCACATGGTCAAAACCAAATCACTATCACTACCCTCAACCATCCCTCACTTGGGTCATGGATAACATAGGGTAAACATTTACATAATTCAATATTATCATTAGACACTCATTTTATTCATTTCAAATTATCATCATCATTTTAAATTATAAATTCCTTATTATGCACCATTTAATTTTAAATTTCTCAAGTAAAGAAAAACATCTCCATTTCAAAAACTCACCCCAAACCTATTTTTCCATGCGTACCTAATATGATTCATGTTACATAATTCTATGAGTGCCTAAAATAATGTATGTAGACTCAAATATCATGCCATACCAATCTATGAATAAAATATCTAAAAACAATAACATCACACAAAAATTGCTTCACTGAAGGTGAAATAACATTCAACTATAATAACAATAATCCATAACATAAATCCCACCCTAGGTACTTGGGTTTTCCCATACACATGGGTTAGATACTCCCATGAACGAGCTCATGAACAAGGCCCAATTCATCATAGTCTCATATCTAACTTTACCAAATAATAAGATAACTACAAATAAAATAAAACTCCTTTGATACCACTTTGTGATGTCCCAAATTGGTTGCCACATACCAGTGCCCCAAGTTGGTTTATTACATGACCTCAAGCACGTCTCCTCGTACACTAGAGGTTGCTAACTAGTAGAAAAGGTATAATATGTAATGTGGGGATACTATACCCTCTTTATCAAAGAATAAAAACAACAAAAATCAATAAAAAAAATAGCTAAATGATAACAAGAAATGAACAAGATAATACCAAAACCAATATAAGAAAAAGCATCACATGATGAATTCAAAACAGAAAAAAATATCTAAAACAAAAGTAGTAAATATGTCATTCCATATATGTGTCAAGTGTCTTATGAAAACCCAAAATAAAGATGCACTGACATCTCCTAAGTAGTTCTTGACATCATGTCTGGTTCCCTCATCCATGCTCTATCCTGAATCCCAACTCAGCCATCTAACATAGGGCTCTTACCCTTATCATATCCTATAAACATGAAATCTATTAGGGTACCGATCAATAAGCCCGAGTAAGGTGTGAGTAAAACTCAGTAGGACACCACCAATGGTGTCTAAAACAATATTTAGTCTATAATAGTGTATGCAGTTTTATAGATAATAAATAAAAAATTAAAAAGTAATCATGCTTCACATTTAATTATTATTTAATTAACCACATATGCCTCCAAGTTCATGGTGAAACCTGAACCAATCATAACTACTTTGAACCATATCAGAGTCTAAACCATACATCATATGAATATAATAATTCATTCTTTCATGTAATTTTATTATTCATTTGATTCCAATTTCACAATCATGCATTGGGGGCCTAGAGCAGTAGTCTGGCACCCCGTGGGTATTTGGAGCATCAGTCCCTTCAACACAACTTAGTGATCACATGCAATATATATCGGGGACCTATATTAGAAATCTGGAACCCCATGGGTATTTGGAGTAGTATCCCCTGATCCACAACTCATTGTTCACATCATTCACAAAAATCATATATCATGGTTCCACATTCATAACCCATTTATCAACAATTTTTATAACCCATTATTCAACTAATTTCATAATCCCATTTATCAACCATATTCACAATCTTATTTATGAACCATTCATAATTTATAAATCATAATTTCAATTATATTATCACACCCCATGGGTTTCCATCAAGTCTGGTATTAAAACTTCAATGGGTCCAACAAGATTCGTGAAGGGTCCTATAATCACATGGGAAAATCAATTTGTTAATTTAATTTAAATTGAAATTTCCCAATGTGGAAAATAAATGGTATAACTACAACATGATAATCATAATAAAGACCATGGGAAAAAGAAATTAGACCACCTACCTCAAGATCATTAAAGAACACTCTCCAAATATCAACCCTCAATTTAGTGAAGAATGATCGAAATCACAACTGTGGAAGAGATCCAGAATCAAAACCCAGGATCAAGATACAAAGAAACAAGATATATCAAAACCTAGATCTAAACCAATTGAAAATAGAGGAAAATACATCCCTATCCAAAGGGTAATAATATGGGAGAGATATGAATCTTAAATGAGAAAGAAAATCAATTACCAATGAGGATTTAATCCTTCAACTGAATCTTTGATTCACTAAGAAAGGGGTTCTAGGAGCCTTAGAGTCCTCTTGAGTGCCTCCAAAAGCAAATGAATTCATGTTAAGTTGAAATATAGTGATTAGGGATACAATATAGGAGTTTGGGAATTTTTAAAATAATTTTCAGGTGTTTAATTTTCCATGTGAATGGTTTTTTGGGAGAAATCATATGGTTTTCCAAACTGTGCACCCCTACTGTCTAGGGTGCATAGTTTCTCCTAAGTAGTGAATGGTTTGAAAAACTATGCGCTAACCATGAAATTTCCTTATATATTGGATGAATGGTTTTCTGGGAGTGGCTGTGTGGTTTTCCCAAACTGTGCACCAACTGTGCACTACCCAAATACCCTAAAAAAGATTCCAAAACTCTCCTGAACACACCCAAGGAAAAATCCAACCAAATTATAATCAAAACAATGGTAATATAATACCTAAAAATGACCATAAGACATCTTCAAATAGGTTTGTATCTTACAATACTCTTCAATGAAAACTTCAATGGAGAGATCTATGAATTTTCTAGTCTATTAAATGGAATTGTAATCGATGAAAACCATGGGATAATTTGAAATTATATCCAAGCATAGGTTTTATCATAAGTACACATGTAACATTTTTATACATGTTTTATGAATTATATGCATGCATTACACATGCATCATGTGCACATTAAATTTTATAAGTATACATACATCACATTCATGTATAATAAATGCATCATTTTCATTTAAGTGTATATGAATCATAATAATGTTTAATACATACACATTTTTAATTCCCAGTGGACCAGTACAGGAACATCTGAGAGGGGTATGAATCAAGTGTGGTCCAATTTTACCAATTCCAAATATTATTTAAAACCTTTCAACCCCTTTTGGATTTGAACCTCTAATGTTAGTTAATACTATTGGATATTTTTTTAACCTAGCATACAACTATATGAAATTTTGATAAAGTAGTAAAATGATGCATATGTTTTTACAAGGTTCGACCCCTCCTGAGAATCCTACTCTCTATTATGTTTGGGGTTTCTAAGTCATAGATTATCTACTAAAATACTTTTATTAATACAAGTGAAGTGTGGGAAGTTTTTACCCTAACCCACACACACCATATTAAAAAATTATGGGTTTACCATATTATAAAGGTAAAAAAATATTACATCCCAAAACACCTATTTAGGTTGGAATCCCACTAATTGGTCTTCTTGTATTTACTCATCTTCTTAAGGTAAATCAATATTTTGTCCAAATATTTCACTACACCCACAAATCTAATTCACTTCCTCGATAACATAGATTAATTTATTTCCTTCAAATATTCAAAAAATGTTCATACAACTCAGACTCTTCATACAACACCACTTCTTGATCTCACAAAATATTTTCACAAGATACACTCAACTAAAACTTCTTTCCTTAGAATCAATAGCGTAATCTTATGTAGACAAATATATCTCAACTCATGCAACCTCAACTTTAGGAACTGCTCCTTTTTCTTTCTTTTTTCCTCAACTTTAAGTTTACAAAATTATATGTCCAACAATTCTTCTTCTTCTTCAGAACCCAATAGATTCCGAGATTCAATACTGGTTTAGTTTTTTTTCTATTCTTCCTTACTAAAACATACAACAACCTCTCCCGATTATTCTTCCTTGAGATTCTCAAATATCTCATTCAACTTAGTTGCACCACCTTACACATCCATCTCTCTTAATAGTTTTATTTTATTCAATGATAACACACATTAATCACCTTGAGAGTCTCAGAACCATAACTGTATAGGTGTCTACTCACTTTTCTTAGAGTCAACTAACATTTACATAAATAAAAATATTTTAGAATATATGTATAGGAAAAAACTGCCCCATGATTCTTTGTATCTCTTCTCAAGGGTAGAAAATGGTTTTTTATCTATGATCACACCAACTGAATGTGTCTATTTCATTAAAAAAATACCTTCTTATATTTCATTCTCATTTAAATTATTGGAAAAATATATATTCAAGTATTTATTACTAAACCCTTGGATTTCTTCTTCCTTTTCAAATACTTAAACACATCCAAATTTAACACATCATTCATAACCTGTGTAAAATACAGTAGTAATATCTCATGGATGTGGGGTCTTCTTCCATTCATCTTGAGTGAATAAGCACTTGTTTATCATATCATATATGATAAACTACCTTTTTAGCCTCATGTTTTCTGTATTTTATGGGTTTTTGTTAACTCATTACATTTATATGTAATTATTATCACATATTTATATAACTATTTTATAAAACTCTCTCACTAAACCTTTAATGAGTAACATATTTGAAATAATCCTATTTAAATAATGACGAGACTTAGGAATCATATTCCCAACATTAAACTCTTTGAGAGTATTCAAATTCTTAACTTATAAAAAATAAAATGTTAGGATTTTAAATTTTATTTTATAATTATAATTATTTCTAATATTAACATCATCATAATAATTAGAACTTATTTGATCAAAAATTTCCTTTAAGTTAATGTAGTTGTTTACGTTGTTAATAATTAGAATATCTTAAAATTCTTTTGGATTAAGTGAGATTAACTTTTTTACAGTTACTAAATGTAACTATTTACATTTTTCCCATCAAATATCCTAGAATTTTTTGGATACTAAGTGAAAACACTTTAATTATAAACTAATATAATCCCCTATTTGTTAACTTATACTCCTACTAGTCTCTTTGACACTATATCTGTTTTAAGAATATATTGTTAAGATCCAAAAATTTATTTATGTTATGAAATAACAATTATTCCATTTTATTAGGAATATTCAACAAATAAATCATTTTTTTCAATATCATATATAGTATTCACTAATTAATGATAATATCTTGATAATACCCACAAACTTATTTACTATCATATATCTTAAACTCTTTATTATGATGATATTTGTCTACAAAAAAATATTTTATTAGATGAATATTATGCTTTATATATTTTTATTAAGGGATTTCAATGAAATTACTCCCACTAAAAATGAAAACATCATAAATCATATCTATTTAGTGAACAAAATTAAATGAAAATTTACATAGATGTCTGTATATACATATTTGAATTTTCCACTGTAAATTTGAACTAGAAATTTATAATTCAATATTACCATGTATATTTATAGTTGTGTGCGTGTGTTTGTTTTAGTTTTCATTGAAAATTTCCAGCTTACATTGAAATTTGAATGGAAAATATCATTGCATATTTTTTCTTTTAATTTTAAATGAAAATTTCTAATGGAAAATATACATTGAAAATTTGCACTAGAAATTTAGACAAAAAGTTTCCAGTGAAAATTTAAACTAAATGTTGCTAGTTTAAATTCACAATGTATATTTCTGGTGAAAATTTATATTATTTATTTATTTATTAATATATATTCATTGTAATTTTAAGTGAAAATTTGAACTGAAAAATTCCTATGGAAGTTTTCATGGAAAATTTCTAATGGAAGTTTTCACTGAAAATTTTGAGTGGAAGTTTACACTGAAAATTTCAATAGAAAATTTGTGGTTCAAAATTTTAATGAAAAATTACATTGTTTATTTATGTGTTAATATATTTAAACTATAAATTTAAACTTTCATTTATTTTAGAATTTTAGTAATAATTTTTTTATTATAATTATAATAAAAATTATCTAGAAATTTTCATGGGAAATTTAAGTGTAAATTTGAAATAAAATTTTCTAGTGGAAATTTTGTAAGATCCTTTGTTTTGAACCAGTTGAAAATTCCAAGGGAATTTGAATTTCCATTTGGTAGAGGGGTAAAATCTTAGAATGAGCTTCAAAATTGAATTTTAAGAGTTATAACTCTTTAATTTTTTTTGTATGGGGTTTAAGGGTTGAGAGGTGTCTCAAAATCCCGGATAAGTTTTAGAAGTGTTGGGATTTGAACACTTAGTATCAGAACAGATAGACTGGGGAACATAGTTAGTACTAACTATACAGATTAGCCATGAAACCTATTGTATATGGGGCACTATTTGTTTAACCATGAAAGGGATCCTAGTTAATAGTGTAAAATGTCTACAATAAATTGTAGATCCATGTGCATGGTTGGAACATGGTTTGATTAGTCGTGCAACTTGAAGGTGTTTGGGGGTATTATATCCACATGGTTGGGCACATTTTTTAAACTGTGAAAGGCAACCATGTGGCTTAGTGGGTTCTTAGACAGTGACACCACATGGTCGGTTCATGGTTTCTGTAACCATGTGGCCTAATCATTTACCTCTTAAAAATGATAAAAGTACCATTTTCCCCTCTAAACTTTAATGACTTTTAACCCTATTTCTTCCTCTATTAGTTTAGGTGATCCTTCCATGCACACCTCCTCCCTATCCTATTCCATGGGATGATTATACCTCATTATTGATCTGAATCAAATGTCTTTATGTGTTTTGAAATCACAATGATGATTCTATACCTCCTTTTTCTTCATTTTTTTTACTTTCTTTATCCTTAGATTTGTTAACTTTTTTTGAGTTAATAGTCCCTATTTTTAGGGATTTTTATTGGTTATTTTGATTTCTCTCATTCTAACTTGAATCAAATCCCAATAATGGATGATTAAAGATTCCTAGGCATGAGGTAGGTGGTCTATGACTTTACCTCAATGTTTCGTCATTTATATATGTTGTTATTGTATCATACACCATACTTCACATGTGTTGATCATAAAATGTATAATACCTAAAATAAATTGTTAGACCGTATCCTTGATGTCATTAGGACCCCTTGGACATGGTTGGAGGTTAATTAACTCAATCTAAACCTCCACTTGAAGTGAGTTTGGTTAAATGATTATAATGGTCATTGTTACCTATTCTATCAAACCACCCCTTAGATGGGTTGAACTTTCCACTTGGTAGTGGGATGATTTAATAAACTAAATAAGGGTTAAGTATTATGGAAACACACTTGTCCCCCATTATCATTTACAACTAAGGAATTTAATGGAATAAATTTAATGAATCAAATGAGTTATTAATAGCATGTTTCTTTTTATGGACCTTCTCACATTTTGAAGTGAATTGGTGAATGAAATGAATTTTGATGAGTTATAATTTGGAATATATATTTACATGCCCCTTTTTTATCACCGCAAAATGATTTGGGTAATGAATTTGATCAATGATTATAAGTTTGTCATGGATGTATTTCATGTCCAATGTTAAATTAATAAGTAAATGTAATGTGTGTGTTAATCATAGTATGCCTTGAGTGATACTTGGGTTGTGATATGGAATTCCTTGGATAGGATTGTAAGGCATGCTTAATTATATGAATTATTAATGGTTAAGTAGTGTTAGACATGGATCTACTCATGGATTTATTGAATTAATAGACATTGAGTTCCTAATTATTGGACATGATGTTCCTCAACATGGACATGTCATTAATTATCATTTATTGAATTAATGGACATGGAATTCATAATTATTAGACATGAAATTCCTCATCATGGATATGAAATTCCTTATCTTTTATTTAATTCATTGAACATGGAATTCCACATTATTGATTGAAATAATTGGACATGGAATTCCACATTAAACTGTTTTACATTGTTGGACATGTTGCTCCTTATCGTTATCTATGAATTTTGGGACAAGATATTCTCTTAGTTTAATGCTCAGGCTGATTCCCTTAATTAAATATGAATCCTTATATGGTTAGCTTTTACATTGAATACTTGTTTGTAAACCATGATTCCTAGTTCTATTTATATAAAGTGTAAAATGATCGGAGATTTCGGCTTAGGTCGAAGCAGGTATGGTCATCTAGGTGTCCCATGAGGAAACTGAGCTTGATATGGCTATTTATACACCATTTATTTACTTTTTAATTATCATACCTTCACACTATTACATTTATATTCATAGACTATATTTTCATTAGACATCATTTGTGGTGGCCTACCAATTTTTACTCACACCCTATTCAAGCCGCCGTTTGGTACCTGGAAAGATCTCGTAGTTGCAGGTTAAGACCCTAGATTATGACTCTTTGTTGTACTCTTTATGGACTAGGACTTGAGATGGAGTTGGGGGATGAGCGTGTAATCAGGATTCCTATAAGAGTTGGTTATTTTGATTATTTGTTTCTTTTGTTTTTCTAGTGTGGTTGTATATTGTACCTATTATATATATTTTTTTCCTTGTAGTGTTGTGAATAACATGTTCATGCATGATTGGGTTATTTGATACTGTACTGGTTATCTATTTATTTTTTTTATTAGTTATTATATTCTTCTAATTCTTATTCTATTTATTTATGATTCCATTGTATTTAGTACTAATCCAGAGGGTATAGTCTCACCACTTTACCACCTTTAGACCCTTGCTACTAGTCAGTAACCTCTAGTGTATGAGGAGGCGTTCTTGAGGCCATGTCACTAACCAGTCCAATTATTTTTTATCAAGTGAATAAATTCAGGATGTGACAAAGTGGTATTAGAGATTTATTTTCCTTATCTTATTATTTTTAACTATAATACATGATAATAATAATGTGTTGAAACTTGGTAAATAGATTGTATATGAGAATATCCAACCCACACATGGGGGAAAGATCAATTTATCAAGAATGGGACTGTTGTTCATGCTGTTTGATTCTTATTTATTATTATTAATTTATCTTGAGTGATTGATGTATTTTCACTGGTAACTAATTTATGAGATTTACCTCTTAGCACGGTATGGAAAGAGACATGGTGTGTTCATGCATCATTTCAAGCACATAGGACTCACATGTCATTAACATGCTTATCTTTATACCATAGTTCTATGTTTTCCTTCCTTATATGACTATATTCTTTGATAATGTGATAGATTTATATGATATATCATGATATATAGTTGGTTAATTAAAGTGTCTGTATCAACCTAAATGGTTTTTCTCATATATCTTGATTGTGGAATTCTATTTAATCATCTTCAAATACATTAAAGAAACGAAATGGTTATTTAAAATGGTTAATAAGTCAAATGAGAGAGAATTTCTAAATGTTAAGGAATTGGAATTGTTTTAACAAATTTAAAACATTTTTTATGGATGTTAGTTAAACAGGATTCCAATTATGACTTATGGAGTGGTTGCCTCCATAAATTGGGAATGGATACCTATATATCTAAGTCCTTATATGATAAAGTTTATTTTTGTAGGTCAAACTTAGAAATATATACCTATATAAAAACCTCTTAAAGGTTAAGGTAATTGGAATATTTCCATATTAAATCCAAAATTTCTATTATAGATGTTAGTTAATTAGTGTTTCAATTGAAACTTATAAATTATTTTACCTTCATAACTTGGGAATGATGACCCATAAAAATGAATTATTATATTCTTGAATCAAACCTTATAGGTGAGTTTTAGAATGGAATTCCTATGAGATAAACCCACTAAGGGTGTTTTAAGATCGTGATAAATTTAACTGCTATGGGTTGCACTTAAATGGGATTCCAATTGAAATTTATAAATCAATAAATCCAAAAATATGGAATGGATTCCCATATAACTGAACCCATATTGGATTTATGGGACCCTCATAGGTTACCTTTATTATTTACATCCCTTGGTGATTAACCCCTTGTGGGATTGTTTATGTTAAATGGGATGGTTATTTAAAGTGTCAGCATCCACTCATATGGTGCTCGTATAAATGTATGGTGGAATCTTACTTAACAAATCTACTTAAATTGATAAAATAATTTATTATGATTAAGATTTATAAATATGAGGAATCAGTTAATTAAAATTCCAATTATAACTGAATGAGTGTTTTGTAGGTTCCAGACGCAGTGGAAGCGCGGTTGGGCCGACGCCCAACTTTAAATTTTACCATGATCAATGATTATTATGGGATCAATACAATGATAAATTTTAGTATCCATGGAATAAAATCAAATATTTAGATAAAGAAGAAAGAGGCATGAAACCATGATATAGGATCAACATATTTTGTTTATAATTAATTTAATTAAATTAAAGAAATACCTCCAAGGTTTTCATTCTTCATTGATGTGTTTGACCAAAAATTTGCGGTGATCCTTTTGTTGATTTATAGATATCAAGAGTATATCTCCTCTAAAGGTAATCCACACATGCTCTGTGAATCTCTAGATGTCGCCGAAGGAGTGTCCAGGTTCTACCACAGAAGGTCCTTGCACTTACGTTGTCCACCCTCAACCACCTTGAGATCTACTTACAAAGAATTCTATAATCCAGTGGAGGATCACCACTCTCATTCTTGAGAGTGTTCTTAGAGAAAAAAAAGACTCTCGAGGCTTGAGATATTTTTCTCTAAAATGTTGTGCATAACCAAAATTGGCTCTCTAGCCTACAGGTTTCCCCCTGGCTAATAATAGAATAATATGTAACTAGGAATTTAATTCACTAGGTAATAATAAATAATTATCACAAGTACCGTTACTTATTTTATTATTCCATGTGAAACCCCCACATTAAATAATAACAATAATAACATTATTTCCATGACATGTGCTTAGCTTGCAAGTTAAAATTAAATATTATTTTAATCAAATAATATTTAATATTATTTTTCTCAATGGACCCTTTAACTTGATCTACCCATCCTCCAAAATATTTATCAAACTTTGAATAACTAATATTTATTTATTAAATAAATAAACAAATATAACTTCATTATTCACCAATAAATAAATAAAATGCGATCAGGAATACCTGAATAATTATTAAACCCCAATTGGGAATAATATTTATTCAACATGTTAAATAATAAATTATCTAACTGAGATTCTATATACACTTAGTGTGTGACCCTCTAGACCTCTTTTTTATCGGCATTAGGTGAGACCACCTAAAGCCCAAGGTTAAAATCTAGTAACACACCAAGGCACCCATAGAGAAAGAAGTTAATTCTGCAATGAAATTTCACCTCATATGAATTCTTACAGTGTAATATAATCCCTTTATCACAATATCTCCAATCAAGTAGGTTACATGCCAGTGTCATTAACCTATATGCTCGATAACACATTCTTTGAATTTTTGGAAATATAACTTGCCTAGAAAACACCATGTCCATGGATTTATTTAGGCTACTTCATTTCCATCAAAGGTCTTGGGATATTTACTTCTGTTAATGAAAAGAAGGGATAAATCCTTTCTCACATTATTCATTAATGTAATATTACTTGTAACACACCCAACATGTCCTACCTCATCATGACCATATGTCATCACAGTTTTTTCCAATACATCAAAGTGTATGACTCATAATATCCTTTAATAATAATCTTAAAGTTTAAGGACCATTACACATGTCCACAGATAGGAACATCCAATGACACTTATAATGTGGATTTTCTACTGCTGGGTCTCATTATCATAATATCCTACTAGATATTACCAGGGGCATACACCATGAGAAGGTGCCTCAAAGTCCTATAAATCTCAACCCTTGATATACTATATCATTTTCCCCTTCAAATGATATCACCCAGCCATAGAAAATTTATCCAAGAATAGTGTCATGGCACTTCCAAATTCTCATCATAGCGGGGAACTACTATGACCATTTAGTGCGACAGCTACTCTTGGGACATTATCACATGATATGTTACACAAAAGAACAATAATGATGTGATAAGTAATTTTATTAATATTCAAAACCATGAATATAAGTTTATTATAAACTACAAAGAAGTTGGTTCTAGGGCACCAACTCTAATAGACTCCCACTTGCACTAGAGCCAACTGCTAACAACCTTTAGTCCGCTAGCTCTCACATGATATTCATGCTTCTACTGAGATTGGACTTTAGTCAAGGGGTCTTCCATGTTCCCCTCCATGGACACTCTTCTCACTACAACTTCACCCCTTTGATTAAAATCTCTCAAGAGCTGATACTTCTGAAGTATGTGTTTTTTCCATTGATGTGACCTTGGATCCTTTGAAAGATCCACCGATGTAGTATTATCACAATAAAATGTGATAGGGTCTCTACTTCTAGGAACTACATCAAGATCATGAACAAATTTACGAATCTAAATAGCTTCTTTAGCTACATCAGAAGCTGCTATATATTCGGACTCCACTATAGAATCAGTGACAATTAGATTCTTGAACTCTTCCAGCTCACAAATCCTCCATTGAGATAGAAAAAATATACTGATTGCAACTTTAGATCATTTTGGTCTGTCTAAAAACTAGCATCAACATACCCTCTAATGACAAGCTCCTCATCTCCTCCATACACCAGGAACATATCCTTAGTTCTTCTTAGATACTTAAGGATAACCTTAACAATAGTATAATTCTATTCTCCTAAATATTATTGATATCTTCCTACTATGATCAGTGCATAGGCAACATAAATTCTAGTCCATAGCATGGCATACATGATTGATACTATCGCTGAAGCATAAGGGATCTTACTCATTCTATCTTTCTACTTTTGTGTCTGGGGACAAATTTTCTTATAAATATGTATTCCATGTGACATTAGAACCAATCCCCTCTTAGATTGTTCCATACTAAATCTCTTTAGTATCTGGTCAATGTATGTACTCAAACTTAGCCCAAGCAGCCTCTTAGATCTATCACAAATGATCTTGATCCCTATAATGTAGGCTGCTTCGCCTAAGTATTTCCTGAAGAAGCACTTGTTCAACTAGTCCTTAACTGACTGTAAGACTGGTATTTCATTTCCAATAAGTAATATGTCGTCAACATATACTACTAGGATAATGACGACATTCCTATTAAACCATTTTTAAACACATGGATCACATTCATTCTTAATGAAACCAAATTACCTTATGGATTCATCAAATTGAATACTCCATGACCTGGATGATTGCTTTAATCTATAAATGGGTCTCTGAAACTTTCAAACCCTTTTTGAATCACTTGGTGTCACAAACCCTTTCGGTTGTGTCATATAGAAATCCTCCAGAAGCTTCCTGTTAAGGAACGTAGTCTTGACATCCATCTGCCAAATCTCATAGTCATGGTAAGATGTTACGACAAGTATGATCCTAATAGATTTAAACATGGAAACAGGTGAATTTTTTTCATTATAGTCAATTCCTTAATGCTATTTAAAACCTTTATCCACTAGCCTTGCTTTATAGGTACTTACTTTACCTTATATGTCCAATTTCCTCTTGAATACACATTTAAATCCAATAGGCTTTACATCAACTGGTGTATCAACCATAACCGAAACATAGTTATGATACATGGAATCAATATCATAATTCATAGATTCTATCCATCTTGCAACTTCTGAGCTCTCTACTTCCTCCTTTTAGGAGATAGGTTCATCATTGTCCAATAATAATGTGGCACCATCCTCGATGACAAGAAAACAATATCTATTTGGTTCCATTATCTCTCTTACACTCCTACATAGTACTTGTGTCTCAGGAACTACTTATTCCATGGGGACCTATGGAACTTGTTCCTATACCAACTCCTATGTATCTTGAGCATCATATTCATTGAAGTAAATCTTTCTCACACTATCCTTTTTGAGGATGTTCTCCCTCTCAAGAAAGACATCATGTATTAAAATAGTTGCTTTCTTGTCTGAGGGGTTTTATAGGCAGTATCCCTTTATTTCCTTGGGATACCCTATAAAGATACACCTCATGACCTAGGGTGCTAGTTTGTTTCCTGAGATATATTTAACAAACACCTTGCATCCCCATACACGTGTATAATAAAAACGAGTTTCTTTACACTCCATAACTCTAAGTGGATCCCATTTTCCACCTTAGTTGGTACTAGGTTTAATTTTTATGCTGTAATTTTTAATGCATATCCCCAAAAGGATAATGGAATATTTTCATGACTCGTCATCGACCTTACCATGTCCAATAAGGTATGGTTCCTCCTTTCACTAACACTATTCCACTATGGTGTATAAGGTGGAGTGAGTTGAGATAGAATCCCAGACTCCGGTAAAATTTTGATGAACTCTTGGTTAAGATATTTTCCACCTCTATCCAATAAAATCTTATTTATATTCTTACCAATTATCTACTTCATTCTTAAACTCATTGAATTTCTCAAAGTACTTGGAATTATACCTCATTAAGTAGACATATCCATATCTACTCAATTCATCAATAAAAGTAATTAAATAAGAATATCCACCTCTAGCTTCTACTAGAAATGCTCCGCACACATCAGTGTATACCAATCCTAGAATATCTATGGACCTTTCACCCTATCCACCAAATGGTGGTTTGATCATTTTCCCTTGTAAAAAATCATGACATCTATCAAGTGATTTTAGGTCAGAAGAGTATAAATAACTATCTTGACAGATCTTTATCAGGTGCTTCTCATTTACATGACCAAGATGGTGATGCCACAATTGGGTGTTATATGATTAATGTGAACTTGATTCATTATCGATTGACAACACTTGGTTTTCATAATTTAATACATAAATACCTTTATTTAAATGTTCCATACCATAACATATGTTTTTAATATAAAATAAACAACATTTGTTTCCAAACTTAAAAATAAATACATATGTATCTAAACTTGATATAGAAATTATGTTCTTAGTAACACTTGGTAGATAATAACATTATCATAAAACCAAAATCATCTTGACCGACAATGAAAAGTGGTAGTCACCAATGGAAAGAGCATCCAACCTCGAACCATTGGAAGCTCACAGATTCACCTCTTCTCTAGAAATTTTCTGAAATATATTTGGTTCATGCATTTGAATACATATGTGAGCACCAAAAGCTGTATCTAATACCCAATATGTAGAAATATAAATATTTCACTCGATAATGAACAAACCTTTGGCTTGCCCTTGCCTATGGGTTCAGTTCCTCTTCCAATGGCATAACTTTCCACATGCAAAGCATACTGCCTCCTTTTCCTTACCCTACCTTTGGATCTTATTCTTCTTGGTGAAATGGTGCTCATGAGCTTTAGACTGTTTATAAATCTTAGGCCCCTTTTCATTGTTCTTCCTTTTAATATTCATCATAAAAACTGTGAGTTTGTCACACCCCATGTCCTTATCCACTTGGAGAATTGGGGTCAGAAGTTCCAATAAGCTCTTCTCATTATTGATCATATTATAATTCACAATAAAACTAGAGAAGCCCCTGGGTAGTGATGATAGTATGAGACTTGTACGCAACTAATCCAGGAATTTAATCCCAAAGATGTTCAAACACTTAATGTACCCAATAAGCTTGACTACCTGTGGTCCATCTAGTGCAAACTCTCCAAGCTTAGTAGTGAACAAAGCACTGAAGATATTATGTGTCTATTGTTTTGCATTCTCTTGATAAAGATACCTAAGGTGAGACTGTTGGATTTTGTGTCCTAGAACCAAATACTTTGTACTTTATGATAAAATTGTATTCATAAATACCTTATCACATCTTGATTGTTCTTTTTCATGACAATGCATGTGATAATGTCCTAAGGATAGTTGTTGCACTAAAGGGTCATAACGGATCCCTACTATGATGAGAACCCAAAAGTTCCATAACACTATTCTTGAATATATGTTCTATTTCTGGATGATGTCATTTGAGGGACACAAATAATATAGGCTATTAGGGGTAAGGACTCATAAAAATTTGAGGCACCTTATCAAGGTGTGCACCCTTAGTAATATCAAGGAGGATATTTATGAGAACAAGTCCCACCAGTAGGAAGTCCACATTTAATAATGTCATTGGATGTTCGTATCTGTGGAGGCATGTAATGGTCCTTAGAATTTAAGATTATTATTAATGGGTATTAAAACTAGTGCACTTAGATTTATTGATGAAAACTGTGATGACACATTGTTTGTAGCAAGGTAGGATATGTTGAGCATGTCACGAGTAATACTACTTTAGTAGATAATGCAAGAAAGGATTTGTCCCTTCTGTTCCATTACAAAAGTTAACATCTCAGGTTTTATGGTGGAATTGATATAGCCTAAATAAATCCATGGACCTGGTGAGGAATGGGAAAGTTCAATTCCAAGAGGTCAAATAAATAGTAATTGAGTACATGGGTTGACGACACTAGCATGCAACCCACTTGATTTGAGATATCAAGACAAAGGGATTACATTACATGGTAAGAATTTGTATGAGGTGACACTTCATTGTGGCGTTAACTTCTTTCTCTATGGGTGCCTTGGTGTGTTTCTAGACACTAACCTTGGACTTTAGGTAGGCTCCACCTAATGCCACTGAGAAAGTTTCCTAGAGGGTCACACACTAAGAGTATCCAAGTATCTCAGTTAAATATTCATTTAATAAGTTGAATAAAGATTATTCCCGACTGTGGTTTAATAATTATTCAAGGATGCCTAATCGCATTTATTTCGACATTAGTTATTTGAGATAATATATTGTGGGAAAAATAATATATTTGTGAATTAATAATACAGTGATATTTATTTAAGAAATAAATGATCATTATTCAAGGTCTAACAAATGTGGTGGAGGAAATAAAGAAAATGGAAAAACAAAAGTACACACCATGTATATTAATATACACATGGCGTAGTTTTTTTAGGGATTTGTGAGAAATGATATTATTTATTTAATTAAATAATATTAGGTGTAATTCATTGGGCACATGTTAAGTGATAATAATAATAGTCAAATGTTATTATTAGACATGGGGTCTTACTAAGAATTAAATTAAATTAATAAATGCCTTTGGGTAAATAATTCATTTTATTATTCTAAGTAATATAAATCCTAATTACATTATTCTAATTAGATCTATACATTATTTGTGGTTATTCACAATGGATCTAGAAAAAGATCTCAAGTCAAGAGAGAATTCCTTTCCTCTAAGAACGCTCTCAAGTTACGAGAGAGATCCTCCTCCACTAGATCAAAGAGATCGCTTTGGAAGCATCTTTCAAGGTGATCGAAGTCAGACATCGCAATAGAAGGCTCTTCCTTACTAGCACCTAGAGATTCCTTCGATGAAGTACAGAGATATGTGGAGCACATGTGAATCACCACTAGAGGAAGCCTACACTTGGATTCTGTGACGCAATGATGGATCACATTGAATTATGACCAGAATCATCAACAAATAGAGAATTCCATCAAGGTAATTATTATATTTTTAATTAAATTAATTATAACCAACACATGATGATCCTCTCTATGGTTCCAGGACTTCCATATTTCCTTTTCGTTCTTCATTCTATTTCAAAGATCCAACATTTTATCATCGTGATGGATCACAGATTGATCGTTGTTAACAGTAAAATTAAATTTGGGTACACCCATCCATGCGCTTCCTCTATGCCCAGAACCTACAAGTGGTATCATAGCAGTCATATCATTGATTATAATTATTTATTTTTTCGTTGATTATTTATGCATTTAATAATTTAGTTGTTTCAATTCATGTTAATTTTTCTGTAAATATGAATATTGAGATTTATTCATCCTCTTTCGTTTATCGTTCACCTTACAGAAATGATCGTTTTATTTTAATTTTGATTAAAATAAAATAGTGGATCTCATCTAGAGGTGCTAAAGGTTCCTGGACATACAACACCAGAACACTCAGTGTGTATTCTATATCACATGTCATGTAGTCAAGGTTCAATGCATCAGGATTGGTCCACCAAACCAAGCCATGTGTTAGAGTTTATCAGAATATTTATAACTTTGTGTGTTGACCATGAATAGGTGGAACACAATTTCTAGATTACACACTGTATGGCCCACTAGACATGGCATGTAGTCCTTTTGGGTTAGGGTTGGACCGTGTACCCCGTACATGGATTTCACAGCCAAAGACCATGTAACGTAGATACTACACGGTGTGTGTCCCACTGGACAGGTCGTGTACTATGAATAATTCTGAAGTACATCTACACACCAACACCCAGGTGTGTACTTCATATGGACAGTGAACAATAGTACACACCATGTAGTAGGAACTACATGCCATGTACTCATCCAAATTATGCAGATTTATTAAAGTTTGTTATTATATTATAAAAACCCTTGAGACGTGCACCGTAGTGTGGGTCTAAAGGTGGGGCACAACACATGATATGTGTTTTATACATATGTGTTTAATTTAACATTTGTGTAATATTCATTTCTAATCATTGGGTAGTTATGAAAGAGAATTCACTGGGTTTCCTCCAAGGTACTAGTTACGTACAAAGATAATTTTAAATTAATTTATTTATTTAAAATTATGATGGATGAGAATCACAAGGAAATTCAAAAAAGGGTTTAAGATAAATGAATTGATTAATTAAAGATAATAATTAATTGATTAGAGTGTGATTTATATTAAACAAATAATGATTAAAGAATTTAATTCTAGTTTTATTTATGCGTAAATATCGTTGCATCTATGGATGATCATGAGCTTGACAAGGACCTTTGTATGTGGATGGCTTCTTTTAATTAATTTATTTAAATTAAATTTGTTGGCATGTGACCCTTCTCCTCATTAATATCTAGGGCCTGCGTGTCCAAGGTTTCTTTTATGTAAAACCCCGTTTTACCCCTCACCTACGTGTGAGATAAAAGTATATATAATGGATGGAGATCCCAAGATAGTGGTGGTATCTCAAGTTAGGAGCCGAGGAGAAAATAATCTAAGAATATACAAAGGTGGATAGGTGGAAAAATATAAACATGAACCCAAAAGGTTCAAGGTATTTCTCCCCTAGGTCTTGGGTTAGTTTATTAACTACTAAATAAACTAACCAATAGAACGAGATCATGATCATTCCATTTATTTTATTTTTTTAAGTTTCATGGTTTATTTATTGTGGGTTTTTTGTCACGATCACACAATTAATGAATTAAACAGGTATACAAGATGAGACTAAAATAAGACCAGCTTATGTGTAAATATTATCTTAGACATGGTTAATCACTTAAGTATATCCCACTTAATATTAACAATCATGTAAGAAAGATAATAAAATTTAAATTTACATATAATGATAAAATCCATCAAGGAAATATTAAGTCGGTATAACCTTCCATAATCTTGTTTAGATTTGAACCATAGTTTAAAGTGCTTGACCAACCCTAGTTAGGGTGCTTTCAATTATCAGGGAATTCTAATTTGAGGTTTTGGGTTGAATTGAATTGGTTCACATCAAGGGTTTACCACCACAATAGGACTTGGTGTGACCATGAGGTAAAGGTTGAGGAAATCCATAATAAAAGGATTTCAAGATTGGGGAGTCCACTCAGTAGATCAAGGAGCTGCGAGTTATTGCATTCAGCATTTGGAATTCCTACCTAAAACTTTTCAAGTTTCTTGAACAACCCTAATCGGGGTAATTCAAAGGGAAATATGGATCCTTGACACTATAAAATTTAGGCAATAGAATATTCTAAAGTCAATGGTGAGGGCTATTGGATTTCGATAAAATAGTGGGAGACTAATAAGTATTAATTTATTTATTTGTCTTAGTTTTATAATGATAAAGTATTAAATATTTTATCATCTTAATTTGTAGAAATGGAAAGAAAAATGACATCAAACATATCATTGTGAACCATACTCGTGAAGGAAAACCTTCTCACCAGCACCAATTTCCAGGAGTGGCAGAGGAATTTACACATCATCCTTCACCACAAGAGAAAATTATATGTGCTGGAGGAGCCTATTCCAATAGTACCATAAAACAAGGCTAGTGATGAGGAAACATCTCTCTATATGAAACATTTGGATGATTCCACAAATGTACAATGTTTTATGCTATCAGTCATGTCTAATAATCTCTTGAAGCAACATAAAAACATGGACATTTATAGCATGATGTCTCACCTTAAGGATCTCTATCAAGAGAAGGAGAGATATGAGAGATATGAGATCTCCACTGCTTTGTTCGCAACTAAGCTTGGATATTCTACACTAGTTGGGCTTCATGTAGTCAAGATTATTGGCTACATTGAATGCCTTGACATCTTAGGGATTAAGTTCCTAGATGAGTTGTGTACAGATCTCATTTTATCATCAATGCCCAAGACCTTCTCTATATTTATTGTCAACTACAACATGAGAAACAATGATAAGAGTCTATCAGAACTTTTGACCTTGATTCTCTAGGTAGATAAGGACATGGGGTGTGACAAACCCACAATCCTTATGGTGAATAAGAATAGGAAGGACAAGGCAAAGGGGATAAGGATTTATAAACGGTCTGAAGCCCCCAAACACTGTCCCTACAAGAAGGGGAAGATCCAGAGGTAGGGTAAGGAATAGGAGGAAATATGTTTTACATGTGGAAATCCATGCCACTAGAAGAGGAACTGCACCCATAAGAATAGGGATGCTAAAGGTGAATTTGTTATTGAGTGTAATATTTCCATTTCTACACATTGGGTATTAGATATAGCATGTGGGGATCACATATGTATTCAAATGTAGGAACCAAGTAGATTTAGAAATATTTCTAGAGGATAGGTGGATCTTTGAGCTGCCAATGGTGCGAGGTTGGCTAAAATGGACACTGGTGATTACCATTTCTCATTGCCAACTGTGATGCTTTTGGTTTTACATAACTTTTATTATGTACCTAGTTTTACCAAGAACATAATTTCTATATCATGTTTGGATATGGATGGATTTATTTTCAAGTTTAGAAATAAGGGCTGTTTCTTTTATAAGAACAACATATGTTATGGTATGGAACATTTAAATACTAGTTTTTATGTATTAAATTATGAAAACCATGTTTTGGAAATCGATAATGAAAAAAACTCACATGACTTATACAACACCCAGTTATGGCATCACAATCTCAATAATGTCAACAAGAAGCGCTTGAAAAATCTCTACCAAGATGGTTATTAAGACTCTATTGAGATAAAACCACTTGATAGATGTCACACCTATTTACAAGGGAAAGTAACCAAGCCTCCTTTCAGTGGACAGGGTGAAAGGGACACATAGCTTCTATGATTGGTACACATGGATGTGTGTGGACCATTTCTAATAGAAGCTAGAGGTGGGTATTCTTACTTTATTAAATTTACTAATGATTTGAGTAGATATGGTTATATATACTTAATGAGGTATAAGTCAGAGTCTTGGGAGAAATTTAAGAAATTCAAGAATGAAGTAGAGAATTAGCTTGGTAAGAAGATAAAGAAGCTTTGATCAGATCGAGGTGGAGAATATCTGAACCAAGAGTTCATCAACCTTTTACGGGAGTTTGGGATTCTATCTCAACTCACTCATCCTTATACACCACAGTGGAATGGTGTTAGTGAAAGGAGGAACCGCACCTTGTTCGACATGGTGAAGTCAATGATGAGTCATGTAGATATTCCATTATCCTTTTGGGGATATGCATTAAAAATTGCAGTATACACATTAAACTGAGTACCAAATAAGGAGGAAAATGGAATTCCCTCTGAGTTATAGAATGTAAAGAAACCCATTTTGTCACACACATGTGTATAGAGATGTGAGGAGTTTGTTAAGGCCTTCTCAGGAAAAAAAACTAGAACCCTGAGGCATGAGGTCTATCTTTATAGGATATCCCAAGGAAGTGATAGGATATTACCTATATAACCCTTCAGACAAGAAAGTGATTGTCGCCAAACAGTCCATCTTTCTTGAGAGGGAGAAAATTCTCAAAAAGGATAGTGGGAGAAAGATTGAATTTAATGAAGTTGATGCTCAAGATACATAGGAGTCAGTACAGGAACGAGTTCCATAGGTCCCTGTGTAAGAGGTTCAAAAAACATAAGTACTACGTAGGATCTCAAGAGAGGTGAGTAAACCAGCAAGATTTGGTTTCCTAGTCACTGAGTATGGTGAATCATTATTGTTGGAAAATGATGAACCTATCTCTTATAAGGAAGCAATAAAGAGATCATAAGCTGCAAGATGGATAAAAGCTATGAAATATGAGATGGATTCCATGCATCTGAACCAAGTTTGGGTTCTGGTCAATGAGCTAGTTGATATAAAGACTATTGGATGTAAATGGGTGTTCAAGAGAAATCTATACATGGAAGGTCAAGTTAGCACCTATAAATCAAGGCTAGTGGATAAAGGGTTTAGAAAACATTAAGGAATTGACTATGATGAAACCTTCTCACCAGTTGCGATGTTTAAATCCATAAGAATCATACTTTCCATAGAATCTTACCATGACTATGAGATTTGGAAGATGGATGTCAAAACAGAATTCCTTAATTAGAATCTTTAGGAAGATGTATATATGACACAAAAAGAAGGGTTTGTGACACCAGGTGAAGCCAAATAAGTTTTCAAGTTGCAGAAATCCATTTATGGATTAAATCAAGCATCCAGGTCATGGAAAATTTGATCTGATGAAGCCATAAAGGAATTTGGTTTCATTAAGAATGAATGTGATCCATGTGTTTATAAACAGTTTAATGGGAATGCAGTCGTTATCCTAGTAGTATATGTTGATGACATATTACTTATTGGAAACGATGTACCATTACTATAGTCAGTTAAGGACTGGTTCAACAAGTCTTTCTCCATGAAGGACTTAGGTGAAGTAGCCTACATTCTAGGGATCAAGATCATTCGTGATAGATCCAAGAGGTTTCTTGGACTAATTCTGGGTATATAAATTGACCAGATACTAAAGATATTTAGTATGGAACAATACAATAGGGGATTGGTTCTAGTGTCTCATGGCCTACATCTTTCTAATAGAATGTGTCCTCAAACACAATAGGAGAAAGATAGGATGAGTAAGATCCCATGCAATTCAGCTATAGGATCTATCATGTATGACATATTATATACCAGGATTGATGTTTCCTATGCATGGATCATGGTATGTAGATATCAAGGATATATAGGAGAAAAACATTGGACTACTGTTAAGACTATCCTTAAGTATCTGAGAAGAACTAAGGATATGTTCCTGGTGTATGGAGGAGATGAGGATCTTGTCATCAGAGGGTATGCTGATGCTAATTTTTAGACAGATTAGAATGATCTAAAGTCACAATTATGATATGTTTTCTATCTCAATGGAGGAGCTATAAGCTGGAAGATTTCAAAGCAGCTAGTTTTTGCCAATTCTACAGTGGAGTCCGAAAATATAGCAGCTTCTAATGCAGTCAAGGAAGATGTCTGGATTCAGAACTTTGTCCAGGATCTTGATGTGGTGCCTAGCAGTAAGGATACTATCACATTATATTGAGATAATACTGCAGTGATGAATCTATCAAAATAACCAAGGTCACATCAATGGAAAAAACACATTATCTAGAAGTGTCACCTCTTACAGGATTTCTTTCAAAGGGGGAAAGTTGCAGTGAGCATAGTGTCCATGGAAGAGAATGTGGCAGACCCAATGACTAATGACCAATCTCATCAGAAGCATGAATATCATGTGAGAGCTAGCGGGTTAAAGGTTGTTAGTAGCTGGCTCTAGTCCAAGTGGGAGTCTATTGGAGTGGGTGGCCTAGAACCAACTACTTTGTAATTTATGATAAACCTGTATTCATAAATACCTTATCACACATTGATTGTTCTTCTACATGAAAATTCATGTGATAATGTCCTAAGGATAGTTGTTTCACTAAAGGTTCATAGAGAATCCCTACTATGATGATAACTCAGAAGTTCCATAACACTATTCTTGAATATATGTTCTATAGAAAGATGATTTCATTTGAGGGACACAAATAATACATGCCATTAGGGGCGAGGACTCATAAAACTTTGAGACACCTTCTCATGGTGTGCACCCTTGGTAATATTCAGGAGGATATTACAAGAACAAGACCCTCTAGTGGGAAATACACATTTCATAGTGTCATTGGATGTTCCTATCTACAGACGTGTGTATTGGTCCTTAGACTTTAAGATTATTATTGATGGGTATTATAACTCATGAACTTTGTTGTATTAAGGAAAACTATGACAATACACTGTTCGCAGTAAGGTAGGATATGTTGGTTGCGTCAAGAGTAATACTGCTTTAATAGATAATGTGAGAAAGGATTTGTCCTTTTGTTCCATAATAGAAGTTGATATCTCAATCCCTTTGATGGAATTGATATAGACTAAATAAATCCATGTCCATGGTGAGGAATGGGTAAGTTGAATTCGAGTAGTTCAAAGAAAGAGTAATCAAGCACATGGATCTATGAAACTATCATACAACCTGCTTGATTCGAGATATCGATACAAAGGGATTACATTACATGATAAGCATTCGTATGAGGTGACACATCATTGTAGTGTTAACTTATTTATCTATGGGTGTTTTTTCATGTTGCTAGATGCTAACTTTGGTCTTTAGGTAGCCTTTACCTAATGAAACCAAGAAATAGGCCTAGAGGGTCACACACTAAGTGTATCCAAGTATCTTAGTTAAATATTCATTTAACAAGTTGAATAAAGATTATTCCCGATTGTGGTTTAATAATTATTCAAGGATGCCTGATCACATTTATTTTGATAGTAGTTATTTGAGAGAATATATTGTGGGAGAAATAATATATTTGTTAGCAAATAATGCAGTGATATTTATATAAGAAATAAATATTCATTATTCAAGGTATAATAAATGTGGTGGAGGAAATAAAGAAAATGGAAAAACAAAAGTACACATTGTGTATATTAATATACATGCCGTGCAGTTTTTCTGGGGATTTGTGATAAATAATATTATTTATTTAATTAAATAATATTCGGGTTAATTCTCTGGGTTCATGTCAAGTGATAATAATAATATTCAAATGTTATTATTAGACATGTGGTATTAT
Organism: Viscum album; assembly: GCA_963277665.1. Classification (NCBI taxonomy): domain Eukaryota; kingdom Viridiplantae; phylum Streptophyta; class Magnoliopsida; order Santalales; family Viscaceae; genus Viscum; species Viscum album. The sequence goes on along the minus strand of OY728151.1, from coordinate 1,814,045,462 downwards.
TAATAATTAAATGAAATGAATAAATTCCTTTGGGTAATTAATTCATTTTATTATTCTAAGTAATATAAATCCCAATTACATTGTTCTCATTAGATCTAGAAATTATTTGTGGTTATGCACAATGGATCTGGAGAAATCTCTCAATCCAAGAGATAATTACTTTCCTACAAGAACGCTCTTAAGTTACGAGATAGATCCTCCTCCACAGGATCAAGGAGAGCACTTTGGAAGCAGATCTCAAGGTGATCGAAGGTGGACATCACAATCAAATTCTCTTCCATGCTAGCACCTGGATATTACTTCAGTGATGTCCAAAGATATGTGGAGCATGTGTGGATCACTGCTAGAGGAAGCCTACACTTGGATTCTATGATTCAACAGAGGATCACATTGGATTGTGACCAGAAGCATCAATGGAGAGAGAATTCCAATAAGGTAATTCTTGTATTTTTAATTAAATTATTTATAAAAAATATATGATGATCTTCTCTATGGTTCTGGGACTTCCCTCTTTCCTTTTCGTTCTTCATTCTATTATGAAGATCCATCATTTTATCATCATGACAGATCTCAGATTCATTATTGTTAATGGTAAAATTAAAGTTGGGTACACCCATCCACATGCTTCCGCTATGCCTGGAACCTATAGAGACATCATGCTATAAGCATCCATTTCCTTATATTGTTTCAAGATCTCATTGGTCATGGATGATAGAATGAGGCAATGAACATTCGTAAAATCATTCAGATGTTTCTCATACACAGAGACATCCTCATCACTCGCCTCATTCCCAGACACAACTGGTAAAGGTTTTTCCAGCACATATTGTTTCCTTTCATGGTGAAGGACGACCCGAATGCACATTTTCCAATCCTAAAAATTAGTGCTGGTGAGAAGGTTTTCCTTATCGAGTACGAATTACAATGATATGTTTGATGTCATCTTGATTTATATTTCTACAATTAAGATGAGAAGAATATTGATAATTTATCTTGATAATATTAGACAAATAAATAAATTAATATTCATTAGTCTTCCACTATTTTATCAAAACCCAATATCCCTCACCATTGGATTTGGAATATCCTGTTTCTTAGATATTCTAGTGAAAAAGATCCATATTCCATTCTCATCACCCCAACTTTGGCTGGTCAATAAAATTGAATGGTTTTAGGTAGGCATTCCAAATTCTAACTACATTAACTCATAGCTCCTTGATATATTGAGTGGACACCCCAGTCCTAAAATCATTATTTTAGATTTCCTCAACCTTTGCCTCTTAGTTACACTAATTCCTCCTTTGGTAGTCAACCCTTGATGTAAACCAAGTTAATTCAACCCAAAAACTCAAATTGGAATTCTCCAATAATTGAAAGCACCCCAACTTTGGCTGGTCAATCACTTTTGAAATATTGGTTCGATTTAACCGAAGTAATGGAAGGCTACACCGACTTAATATTTTATTGATGGATTTTATCCTTTATGCGTAAATTATCTCTTATTATCTTTTCACATGCTTGTTAATATTAAGTAGGATATACTTGAGTGATTAACTATGTCTTGATAATGTTTATGCATAATCCATTTTACTTTAGTTCCATCTTGCATGCTTATTAATTCATTAATTATGTGATCACGATAATACATCCATAATGAATAACCATGAAACTCATAGAAATAAAATAAAGGGTTTGATCATGATCTTTTCTAATGGTTAGTTTATCTAGAACTTTATAAAAAAACCTTGACCTAGGGGAGAAACATGTTGAACCTTTTAAGGTTCAGGTTTACAGCTTTCCACCTATCCACCTTTTTATCTCCTTAGATTGGTTTCACCTCAGTTCCTAACTTGTACCACCTCCACTATATTGGGAGCTCCATCCATTACACATGCTTTTAACTCACACTTAGGTGAGGGGTAAGAGGGGGTTTACATAAAAGAAAACATGAGCATTCGTGCTCTATATATTAATAAGGAGAAGGTACACATGCCAACAATTTTAATTTAACAAATAAATTAAAAGGAAACCAATCCCATACAAAGGTATGGTCTAGATCATGATCATCCACAAACATACAATGAATTACACATTTAATAAAACTATTATTCAATTATTTAATCATTATTATTAAGATAAATCACGCTCTAATTGATTAATTATTATCTTTAATTAATCAATCATTTTATCTTAATCCTTTATTCTAAATTTTCTTGATATCCTCATCCATTATAATTTTAAACAAATTAATAAATTCAATTAAAATAAATTGTGTATATAACTTATACCTTGGAGGAAACCTGATGAATACCCATCCAAAACCTCCCAACATGTATTATACTTGTATTCACTTTATTCTTTGTGACATGTAGCATGCACATGGAATTATAATTATAATACAAATCATACATGATGTGCAGATCTTTGAACATTACATAGATCTTAATTAAACATTTATATATATATATATATATATATACATATATATATATATATCAAACACTTATCACATGTTGCATCCTAGTTTTATTCCCACATGAAGGTATATGTCTCAAGGGTTACATAATATAATAATAAATTTTTAAATCTGTGTAATTTGAAAAAAGTACAAGGCGTGTAGATATGACTACACAGAATGTACCCTCATCACCATCTATTTGAAGTAAATTCCTAGGGAAACAACATGTGAGGTTTACTTCATAAATCTTCAAAGTACACGACGTGTCCGGTGGGCCACATGCTGTGTAGAATCCATGTTACATGGTCACCCATTGGGTAAGTCGTGTATGAGATACACAACTTAACCCTGACCTGAAGGGACTACACACCATGTACAGTGGGCCACACGGTGTGTAGTCTGGTAGACTGTGTTCCATTCTGTCCTGGTCGACACGTGGGGTAAGAATTAACTACACCGCGTGTTATTAATGTACACGACTTGAGTAACTGTCGAATTACTCCTCATGTGTTGAACACAACTTCATAGTGTGTGATCCAGATTAAACATCGTTTATGGAAGATTACATGGCATGTAACTCTGAATACATGGTGTGTAATGTCGTGTTACCTAGACAGAATCGTCTGTTCCTTCTGATGATATCCTTAATTTAATTTTACTCATAAAATTATTCGTTTATGTTAGATCTGTGAGAAACAAAATAGGAATAACATATCTTAAAATTATGATTTCAAGAATGATTAAACATGAATTGAAAAACTAAATTATTAAAGATTAAATCATCAATAAATTATTTAAATAATTATGAACAAAAATATAACCTCACTCTGATACCACTTGTAGGTTTCAGGCGCAGCGGAAGCGCAGTTGGGCTGACGCCCAACTTTAATTTTTACCGTGATCAATGATTATTCTAGGATCAATACGATGATGAATTCTAGTATCCATGGAATAAAATAAAATATTTAGATAAAGAAGAAAGTGTCATGGAACCTTGAGAGAGGATCGACATATTTTTTTATAATTAATTTAATTAAATTAAAGAAATACCTCCAATGTTTTCTTTCTTCATTGATGTGTCTGACCACATATTTGTGATGATATTTTCATTACTTTGTAGATATCAAGAGTAGATATACACTAGAGTTAATAAAAATATACTCTATGAATCTATGGATGTCCTCTAAAGAGTCTCCAGGTTCTATTACAGAAGGTCTCTACGCTTGCGTCGTTTCACCATCGATCGCCTTGAGAGCTGTTTCCAAAGTGTTCTCTGATCTAGTGGAGGATGGACGCTCTCATTATTGAGAGCGTTCTTGAATAAAAAAGGCTCTCGAGGCTTGAGTGATTTTTTTCCAAGATATTGTGCACAACCAAAATTGGATCTCTAGCCTATAGGTTTACCCCTTGGCTAACAAGAGAATAATATGTAACCAATAATTTAATTCACTAGGTAATAATAAATAATTAGTACAAGTTTCGTTACATATTTTATTATTCCATGTGAGACCCCCATATCAAGTAATAGTAGTAATACCATTATTTCCATGACATGTGGTTAGCTTTAAAGTTACAATTAAACATTATTTTAATAAAATAACATTTAATATTATTTTTCTCACTGGACCCTTTAACTCAGTCCACCCATCCTTTGAAATATTTATCAAACCTTGAATAATGACTATTTATTTATTAAATAAATAAATAAATCTAACTACATTATTTTCTGATAAATAAATAAAATGAGATCATGCATACCTGAATAATTATTAAACCACAATTGGGAATAATATTTATTCAACTTGTTAAATAATAAATTATTTAATTGAGATTCCAGATACACTTAGTGTGTGACCCTCTAGACCTCTTTCTCAGTGGTATTAAGAAAGCCTGCCTAAAGTCCAAGGTTAGTGTCTAGAAACATGCCAAGGGACCCATAAATAAAGAAGTTAATTTCACAATGACATGTCACCTCATACAAATTCTTACCATGTAATATAATCCCTTTATCACAATATCTCCAATCGAGTAGGTTGCATGCTAGTGTAATCAACTTATATGCTTGATAAATCGTTCTTTGATTTTCTAGAAATAGAACTTGCCTAGTGAACACCATGGCCATGGATTTATTTAGGATATATCATTTCCATAAAAGGGCCTAAGATATTTACTTATGTTAATGAACAGAAGGGATAAATCCTCTCTCATATTACTCATTAATGCAATATTACTCGTGATGCACCCAAGGTGTCCTACCTCACCGCGAGCATATGTCGTCACCGTTTTTACCAATACATCAAAGTGTGTGACTCATAATATCCATTAATAATAACCCTAAATTATAATGGCCATTACACACGTCCATATATAGGAACATCCAATGAAACTTATAATGTGGATTTCCTATTATCAGGTCTCATTCTCATAATATCCTACTAGATATTACGAGGGGCGTACACCCTGAGAAGGTGCCTCAAAGTCTTACGAGTATCTACCCTTGATAGTCTGTATCATTTATGTCCCTTAAAATGATATCATCCATCCATAAAAGATTTATTCCAGAATAATTTCATAGAACTTTTGGGATCTCATTATAGAGGGAAACTGCTATGACCTTTTAGTCTGATAACTACTCTTGAAATATTATCACATGCTTTATCACATAGAAGAAAAATCATGATGCGATAACAATTTTATTAATATTTAAAACCAAGAATATAATTTTATCATAAAGTACAAAGAAGTTGGTTCTAGGGAAACAACTCTATAACACCCCAAGATTCCATAGTGCACTTCTCTTTGAATAATACAATAGCTTGAATTGTACGCAGCCCCGAGTTCTAGCACACCACGACCAATCAAACTAACTGTTTAAAAAGAAGTTATGAATAGTAATACCCAATTTTTGAAATTTTATAAATTTTATTTTTCAAAATAGAATTAATTTTTGGATTCATAATATCAAAATTAGCTTAGGGTGAATTTTTTTGTATTTTTCTAAAAACTTTCAAATTTTGATGAATAGTGAAAAACACTACATTATTGTTTAAAACCGACTTTTTATTTAAATAATTTTTTTAATTTAAATTTATTTTTAAATTAAATATAGATACATAATAATTATATTATTCCAATTTAATTCATTGGAGTCATTTTAGAATAAGATTATATATATAAAATTTTATTGAACTTTTTAACTTCTTTTACCCACCTTCTAGGCACATTTGAAAATTTGCATAAAACGTAATTTTATTGATTTGTGAATTGAATTTTAAAAATCTGGCAGAAACGGTTGTCATCATTAAGTAAAATGTGGTTCAATAGGATGAAAATAATTTTCTATGAATAGTAACTTTTGAATTATATTTACCAATATTAAAAGTAAATAGGGAAATTAAAGGTAGAAATAATACTATAATAATATAAAATTACCCCAAAACATGTCTTAATTCTATTGGATAAGTTTTTTTAGACCAATATAAACCTTAGGAAAAACAATAATATCCTTCTTGATCCATTTGGGTTAGATTAGGACATTTATTATATTTTATTTAAAGAAAAGTTAAAAGTGTTAAATTAAAAGTTTAATAAATAAACCATTTTTAATATTGAGTTAAAAATAAGATAAATTAGACTATAAATATTAATTATAAAGATAAAAATATTAACTACATCATAGTATTTTATTTATAAATTTTAGACATTAAATAATTAAATTTATTTATGACACAATAATGGTTCAGTAATTACCTTATTAATGAAAGATTAAAATAATTGATGTTATAAATATTAAAATAAATTAAAATTAAAATTTTGATGCCATAAACTAATTTTCTAGGTGAATATGGAATGTTAGGGTTGATTTAATGTATTTTTTTTCAAATTAATCAAGGTTTTATGACTTAAAAAAACTAAATACTAAATTGTGTCAAAATTGACACAAAAGAGTTTAAAAAAAATAATATTTTATTAAATGATATAATATTACTAAAAATATAATATTCATATATAGGACTTATATAATGTTATATATGTCATTAATAAACCACTTTAGGTTCCCTTGGCATTTATAGTAACTATATTAACCATGTAGTATAAAAATACAAGAAGATATGGTAAAAGTTAAAATATTTAACTAAGAGTTAAATCTAAAATATAAGGTTAATATGGTGTCCTAAACTTGTCTAAAACCTATTAATTAAGAGTATTTATACCCATACCCACCTTAGCCTGGAAATAAATCCATTTGGAGCTATTATAAACAGAAAATTACTTTATAATAAATTAATATTTCAAGATCTTTCTAAAGTGCCCCTCACCTCTCTTATAAAAGGGTACTTACCTTTATCTTAAATTCACACCTCCAAAGCCTTTTTGATAGGCCAAAACCTACCAAAATATCCTTAAAAATACCCTCAATTCATCCTAGAGGCCTTAATTTTATCATAAATGTAACGTCCCGACCCCAAAAGACCAGAGTCGGTGCATTATTACGTATCATTAACATGATCACAAAGATGAAGTCTTGAAAGACTGATTAGTTTAGTACCATTGGAAGTACTATATACATTCATAAGGTTTACATTACATCATAAAATGAAAAAATACAAAAAAATTGTTTCCATATACAACACTGAGATCCCATAGACTATCCCTGCAAGTCAGTCATAATATACTTCTTCGCATCGTGGGAAAAATAAAACATAGAAAGGGGTGAACTCAGATGCTCAGTAAGGATAAAATATAGCGGAAACTTTCATAAATAAGCATAAACATTTAATGAAATGTATAAGACTAAAACAAAATATTTTTAAACTTGAACATAAACATAATATGGAAAAGATAAAATCAAATAATTCCATTTACTTATTCACATGGATATTCTACTAGTCGAATAATCACATGCAATATCAATAGTCACTTTCATAATGATGGAATGCATAATGACAGACTTTCATAACCACATAGTCAAGGACTTGTGCCAAGACTACAAATAAAATTTTGTCACGGCCTTGTACCAAGACACTAGTTTGTCTCATGAGACCTACCGATGCATCGAGGAGCTATAGCGGGCTCCAGACATCACTCACTAAGTCCAATACATTCCTCATATGAAAATTTTGAAACATAACATAAACATTAGTATTAAAACTAGCATATGAAATGTCATTACTTTATCCAAAAAACATTAATGGTATAAAAATAGCACATCCACAGTCAAACATAACTCATTCAATACAATATGGAAGATTTTATTGTAACAGATTAATCTCAATCGAGAATAATGAATGATATTGACATATATGAAAATAATCATCAAAACTATTTGAGAGAAATATCCCCCCTTTTCTTGAAAACATTTAAAAGTCACACTATTTGTCAAGAAGCCATTTAAAAATAGATTTTTGAATCAAAGTGTCCCATACCACTTTGAAACTTTTAAAAGAAATTTTAGTTTTAAAACTTTAATGTTCATATAAATAAATCCTTAAAACCATTTTTAAAACATGGACATTAATGAGAAAGATTTATAATAATAAATCTTTGAAACATTTAAAATGATATTTTAGTTAGAGTTCCTAACCAAAAGAGAGAAACTTGAATAAAAATAATTGAGGTAATAAAAACTTTATAATATAATGAGAATAAGGGGATTCATGATATACTATGTCAAAGTACATTATATACACCATATAAAAGTGAATTGGTGTATAACAACAAATAACTCTCACTGGAATGTAAATTGAGATGAAATATCTTATAAAGACCGTATCCTTAGGTTAAGGATAAATCAACGACATAATTACATGTGAAAAATATAAATACACTCAATATGATTGGATATTCAGTGTAAATCAATCAGAGGACATTCACACATATTCTTGTAAAAACAGCACCAATGAATTGTATGTTTAACTCAATAAATGGAGATTGAGTTAAAATTACTTTTATCAAGTTCATATCGATGTCTTGAGAATATATAAATGTAGTGATTATGTGTATCAAAATTATATCCACATAAAGGAGAGTGTAAATTACTACACAAATAATACATAGTTATTCCACATATAATCATGGAGTAAAATAATCAATGAATTATGCGTAAAGCCCAATGAGTGGAAATTGAAATTTGAAATTGCCTTACCGATTTGGTAACTTATGAAACATACACCCCATGAAAGAAGTATCATACAATGAATATTTAAATACCCATAAATTAAATTATATTACAAAAAGAATACAATCAGGGGCAGTACATACTCCACACAAAAGGAAATAGTGTCCAATATAGCATGAATCCCACGGGAATAAAAGTGAGATGAAAAATCCTCACTTCATTGTAATCAATCGAGTCATATGAAAAAAAGTTAATAACAACCAAATGAATAATTGAATACCATGAATATAAATATAATCATGATAATATATATCAAATGGTAGTACACAATACACCACATGCAATAAATAAGTGGTGAACTATTGAAATCTCACAGAATTAAAAGTGAGATAAGAAACCCCTTACTTTTTACTTTTCCTTGGTATAGGGTTGGTTAAACTCCTGTATAATGGTTAAATAATTGTTATTAAATTATAAAAGAATCATACACATTAATATGATATCATATATGATCTTTTAACATTGCTTTGTTAATAATATCTTAGTACTATCATCATTTCAGGAGTTAACTGATTCATTTTCCTTCGTATGATTTGTTACATAAGTAATGTTTGTTATGGATAGGATGTATCTTATTCATATTCAGAATTATATTAAGTGTTTAAAAATTATCTTTAATCATCTAATGAAAATTAGTCTTGAATGGATACGATGTGGAATGAATCTCATCGCGTTCATGGAGACAATAATCTGTACGTATGCATGAGTGACAATATCATTCTTTTGATATTAAAATAATATATAATTTGATGGTATATAATATATACAGAAAAATTATCATGTTATATTTATTATTTACATCAATTACACATCATTATTATACCCATACAAATAATAATGTATTGAATAACAATTACACCACGACGTGGAGATGGTAAGCCGTACGTACACACGTATGCTGACATGTCATTCAAATGATGGATAAAATAATGAATATGGTTATACCATATTTATAATAACATCACAATATATATAAGATTCTGGAGTAATAATTTTAGAATGGAAATAACAAAGAAACAGGAAGTAAGAGAAGAAAGGAACTTGAAATAGGTGATGAAATATTTACCTCTTCTTCGGGTTCTTCCTTTTGATTTGATCAATAAGGCTCCTTAGGTTGGCTTTATAACTAAAGGAATGCCTCTAGGATGAAGGGAGGAAAGTTGATAGGGTATTTGGGTAGAGGTTTGCCTAGAAAAAAGGGTTTGAAAGTGTGAATTATAGAGAAGGGGGAGTGCCCTTTTATAAGAGGTGTGAGGGGCACCTTAGGAAAATCTAGAAATATTATTTTATAATAAAATAATTTTCGGTTTATAATGGATAAAAAATGAATTATGTAAAGGATAAGTTGGTTCTGGGTCCAAAACCACTCAACCAATAGGTTTTAGACAGGTTTGAGTCACTATATTAACCTTATCTTTTAGATTTAATTCTTAGTTAAATAGTTTGACATTTACAATGCCTCTTTGTATTTTTATATTACATGGTTAATAAACTTACTATAAACTTCCAATAGAACACAAAGTGGTTCATTAATGATATACATATCATTATATAAGTATTTTGGCTAAACCTTATATTTTTAGGATTATTATATTAACCAATAATATTGTATTTGTTTTAAAAACTCATTTATGTCAATTTTGATATTATTTAATAATTGATTTTTGTTAAAGTCATAACAACATTATTACTTCTAAATAAATACATTTAATAAACTCTAACAGGTCATAGTAACATATAAAATTTGTGTATGGCGTCAAAAATCTCAAATTATATTTAATTTAGTATTTATAATATCATTTATTTGATTGTTTTATTAATAAGGAAAATACTATATCATTATTGTGTCATATATAAATATATTTATTTTATTTATAAAAATTATAAATAAAATATCCCGAGGTAGGAAATATTTTTATCTTTCTAATGAATATTTATAGTCGAATAGATCAATTATATAACCTCATATAAATGGTTTTTTATTAAAAGATATTTGCTTTTGTTATTTTTGTCTTTACTTTTTATTATTTAATATAAAATGTCATTATCCCTCCCAAGTGGCTCCGTGGGGTCCAAAATCGACACAAGGATGTACATGGTCAGAAATATATCAGTCAATAGGGTTAGGACACATGTTAGGGTAATTTAATATTATTATTATATTATTTTGTTAACCTTATTTACTGGATTTACCCCTTTAACCATGGTAAATAAAATATTTACTGAAGTAAATATTCCAAATGTCTAAAAATAAAAGTTACCTATTTACACAATTTGGAACTCCTGATTCCAAATATTGGATCCATTTTTCCAAATTCAAAACACAGAAGTGGCAGAAATTAATTTAAAATTAGTTCTCATTGTCAAAATAAAAATCATGTTTTTATGAAATAATAACTATCAAAAGATTGACCCTTGTTTATGTCAAATTTAAATGTGAAATTACTTATAATTACCTAAATTGTATTAAATGATAAAAATATAATCTAATTATACTTCCAAACCATTCAAATTCATAATTTATCACAATTAATTATTTCAATTAAAATAGTTGTTTTTAATTAAAATTTAGTAATTTTCATTATTCATCAAAATATGAAATTTATCAGAAAAGTACCAAAAATTCACCCTAATCTAATTTTGATATTACGAATCCAAAAATGAAGTCCATTTTGAAATATAAAATGTATTAAATTTTAAAAATTGGTTATTACCATTCATAATAGCTAGTTTGATTGGTTGTGGTGTGTTAGAACTCGATGTTGCGTATAACACACACTATTGTATTATTCAAAGAGAAGCATACTGTGGAATCTTGGGGTGTTATATTCTTCCCCCCTTTTAGAAATTTCATCCTAAAAATTTTTAAAATTGGATTTGGGAACATAATTGAAAGTCCCACATTGTAATAAGAGTTAATAAAACTATCACTTTAAAAGAAAGGAAGAGAAGTACAAAGGTCATCTGAGATTACCCATACTAGGATTCCATGTAGGAAAACATGGATATGGAAGATAAACTAAGTGTCAATTTCTGATGGAGAGGGATAGAAAACATGATCAAGAGAAAGTTAATAATAAGAAAACCCCAAAATTGTGATGGGACAAACGGTCATTAGTTTCCCAGCAGGAAAAGTAAACAGACAACGTTTTTTTTAAGTTACATTTCATAAAGATGAGGAATGTATTTATGATATTGACCAAGAACATAAAGAGATATACTTAATTTTTAAGTAGAGTTTCATTCTTTAATAAATTTATACTACTAACTCATATTTTTTCAAACGATGATTATTCAAGATGACTTGGTCACACCGGAAGAGATAGAATCAACTTCTAGAGAATCACATGATCCACAAAGGATAAACTATATATTTAACTTATATTTAGAGATTAATCAAAACCAAAATAGTTATTACAAGATTATATGATCCCCCAAAAGGATATTACTTTAGGGAAATAAACACTAATCTTAATTTCTAAAATTAAACCAAAAATACCCCAAAGTTAAATAAATACCATTCAATAAACAATTGTCCTTAAAATCCTTTAATATAATCCAAACTAACATTGAAACCCAAAACTCAGAAGAATTTTGTTATGTAGTCTTCCATGTTAAATTGTATCTCCAAATGACATCGACTACTCTTAAAGTCACATACTTAAAAGTAATTAACCTAATCAAATATTCTCTATTATAGGTTAATCTTTTTCATAAATAACCCAAATCACTATAAATCCACAATAAAAACATAGATAAAAATCCACAATTACTTCTCAAATGAAATACCATAGTATTATATTTTTCTTAGGCATATAGTGTTCCCAACAGAGCGAACGTCTTCCAAAATAACATTTATCACTTAATCACCAAATCATTTTCCTATACTAAGGGTATTCATTTGATAAGACATAAGATCCCTAATCAACTTATTATTGATCAATAAAAGTATTTAACTAAAAATAATTAGTCACACTAACTAGGGACTTCACGTAGTCCAATGGTAGGCAATAAATCCCAATCGCACTCTGGTTGTGGGTTCGATTCCTATAGCTTTGTCCGACGTGACGGGTTGTCACACGGTCTGTGTGTTGTCCTTTTTCAAAAACTATATTTTATAACATTACCAAAATGATATAAATTCCTCAAAATAACCATAACATAATTTAACCACTAATGTTATCTTATACCTTGAATTTTCATCCCAAAATATAATAACTTGTAATTTCCTCAAACCCAATGATCATATAAAACCAAATGGTTATTTATAACTATATCCACAAGAGAAAAGATAATTCTTCCTCAAATATCATTTTCACATGACAAACTGTAGGTTTACAAATAAAAGATAAAATTATTCCAAAGTAATCCCATCAACAAGGAGCACTAATACTTTTAAACATTTCTCCAACCATTTATTTCCACATAGCTTCTTCTTTGACCAAGAAAATATCCTATAGAATAGGGTATTCACCCGGGTAATGGCCCAATCCCCTAAATTTATGACAAATGACTGTAAATGGATTCTTGGGACCATTTTTATTTTCATACATAGTACTCTTCATTTTTCCTCAGTAATTCTTTACTTTATGTCCTTCTTTCCCACATAAAGAATTTATTTGTTCCATTGAGACACTTTCTTGGGTGTCTCCTTCCACATTTCTTGCATGATTGAAATTGAGGATTATTTTCTCCATGGTCTCCACTGCTGGATCTCTTATCATTCATCACCTTTCCCTTATTTGTTGAGTCTGGGAGATGGTTAATATATATGTTGTTGATCATATTTTTGGAAAACTGATTTGGCATGAACATAATATCTTTTACGGCTATCAACATTCCATTTTTTTGCTCATTTCCACCACCATTCCCACCTTGTACATCATTCTCAAAGTTACTATGACTTCCTTGGAATCTATCCATTGAATTAAACCAAAAAGCATTGTGTGAGTAACAGTAGTCATAAAATCATTTAGAGAATATCATGACACCATATTTTCAATTTGAAACACCTTAGGATTAACCAAGGTCATTTATTCTCATTTTATATTAAAATCCTTCAAATCAGTTTGTAAATAAAATGTAAATTATCCTAATCATATCCCCTAGGAGTGTCGTAACTAAGAGTGGATCAAGAACCGTTTTCGTGCACCAGTTCCTGTTCGAGTCTATCCCAAAGCGGTGTTTTTGGGTTTTACCCCTAGGTACATATGTGCCAGAGCCGCCTCTACCTGCTCGTATCCAGACATGAATGTATTACTTGGAAAACTAAAAAAATTTCTACAATACCAAAATTTTAGGAAGTTATTCTATACTAATCCTCAAAGTCTATCTTAGGTCTATGTTCTCTAATTAGAGTTTATCTAAATCTAGTTTCCAAGGTTTGTACTAAACTTCCTCTGAAACCAACTGTAACATCTCAACCCCAAAATCCCAGAGTCAGTGCATTATTATGTATCATTAGAATGATCACAAATATCAAGTCTCGAAAGACTGATTAGTTTAGTACCCTTGGAAGTACTAGATATATTTATAAGGTTTACATTACATCATAAAATGTAAAACTACAACAACATTGTTTCCATAGACAATGTTGAGATCCCATAGACTATCCCTACAAGTCAGTCATAATATACTTCTTCACATCCTAGGAAAAATAAAACATAGAAAGGGGTGAGCTCAGATTCTCAGTAAGGAAAACAATATAGTGTAAACTTTCATAAATAAGCATAAACATTTAAGGTAATGTATAAGACTAAAACAAAAGTCTTTTAAACTTGAACATCAACATAATATGGAAAATATAAAATCAAATAATGTTATTTACTTATTCACATGGATATTTTAATATTAAAATAATCACATGAAATATCAATATCCACTTTTATAATGATGGAATGCATAATGCCAAACTTTCATAACCACATAGTCATGGCCTTGTGCCAAGACTACAAATAAGATTTTTTCAAGGCCTTGTACTAATACACTAGTTTTTCTCATGGGACCTACCGATGCATCGAGGAGCTATAGCAGGCTCCACCCATCAATTACTAATTCTAATGCAGTCCTCATATGAAAAGTTCGAAACATAACATAAACATTCGTATTAAAACTAGCATACAACATGTCAATACTTTATCCACAAACCATGAATGGTTTAAAAATATCACATCCACAGTCAAAAATAACTAATTCAATATAATATGGAAGATTGTATTGTAACAAATTAACCTCAATCGAGAATAATGAATGATATTGACATAGATGAAAATAATCATCAAAACTATTTGAGAGAAATATCCCCCTTTTTCTTGAAAACATTTAAAAGTCACACTATTTGTCAAGAAGCCTTTTAAAAATAGATTTTTGAATGAAAGTATCCCATACCACTTTGAAACTTTTAAAAGGAATTTTAATTTTAAAACTTTAATTTCCATATAAATAAATCCTTAAAACCATTTTTAAAACATGGACATTAATGAGAAATATTTATAATAATAAATCTTTGAAACATTTAAAATGATATTTTAGTTAGAGTTCCTAACCAAAAGAGAGACACTTGAATACAAATAATTGAGGTAATAAAAACTTTATAATATAATGAGAATAAAGGGATTCATGATATACTATGTCAAAGTACATTATATACACCATATAAAAGTGAATTGGTGTATAACAACAAATAACTCTCACTGGAATGTAAATTGAGATGAAATCTATTATAAAGACCGTATCCTTAGGTTAAGGATAAATCAATGACATAATTACATGTGAAAAATATAAATACACTTAATATGATTGGATATTCAATGTAAATCAATCATAGGACATTCACACATAGTCTTGTAAAAACAACACCAATGAATTGGATGTTTAACTCAATAAATGGAGATTGAGTTAAAATTACTCTTATCAAGTTCATATATATGAATTGAGAATTTATTAATGGAGTGATTATGTGTATCAAAAGTATATCCACATAAATAGTAGTGTAAATTACTACACAAATAATACATATTTATTCCACGCACAATCATGGAGTAAAATAATCAATGAATTATGTGTAAAGCCCAATGAGTGAAAATTGAAATTTGAAATTCCCTTACTGATTTGGTAACTTATGAAACATAAACCCCATAAAAGAAGTATCATACAATGAAGATGTAAATACCCATACATTAAATTATATTATAAAAATAATATAATCAGGGGTAGTACATACTCCACACAAAAAGAAAATAGTGACCAATACAGCACGAATCTCACGGGAATAAAAGTGAGATGAAAAACCGTTCATTGTAATCAATCGAGTCATATGAAAAAAATTTAATAACCAACAAATTAATCATATAATACCATGAATATAAAGATAATCATGATAATATATATCAAATGTCAGTACACAATACGCCACATGCAATAAATAAGTGGCGAACAATGGAAATCTCACAGAATTAAAAGTGAGATAAGAAACCCCTTACTTTTTACTATTCCTTGGTAGAGGGTAGGTTAACCTCCTGTATAATGGTGAAATAATTGTTATTAAATTATACAAGAATCATATACATTAATATGATATCATATATGATCTTATAACATTGTTTTGTTAATAATACCTTAGTATTATCGTCGTTTCAGGAGTTAACTAATTCATTTTCCTTTGTATGGTTTGTTACGTAAGTAATGTTTGTTATGGATAGGATGTATCTTATTCATATTAAGAATGATATTAAGTCTTTAAAAATTATCTTTAATCATATAATGAAAATTATTCTTGAATGGTTACGATGGGGAATGAATCTCATCGCGTTCGTGGAGACAGTAATCCGTACGTACCCACGAGTGACAATATCATTATTTTGATATTAAAATAATATATAATTGGATGAGGAGAGTGCGAGGACTCGGGATCTCGGCTCGGCTAGGGATTAAACCCTACTGGATGTAATACGATGACTTTCCCCCCCTTCCTAGAGTTGGGAAGGGGGGGGGGGATGTCCTGCCGCAGAGGTCGCGAACCCCCTTTTTCCGTTTTCCAATCCTATGTATCTCTCGGAGTTCCCAGTTATAGTGGTGAGATTGAAGGTGCCGGATATCCATCTTGGGAATCCTCAACTCCCTATTTCGGTGTTGGAATTCTCTTAAGTGACGAGCTATCTAGACCTGACTCTGGTGTCTAGGTTCAATTCTCGTAGACCGTCGGTAGATAATTTTGATCGGTTTGTTTTTGGAAAATGGGACCTGCAAGATCGTGCAGTTGTTAGTCTCTTGGAAAGTCGACATTTGATGATCTGTTTCTCCTCGGAGGAAGATTTGATTCGTGCATGGTCCGGTGCACCTAGGCGATGCAACGGTTGTAAATTTCTTCTCCTGCGATGGAAGTTTGATCTCTGTATGAATCGCGATCTGACCACCATCTCAATTTGGGTAAGTCTCCCTCACTTGCCTTTAACTTTCCAAAACCCCACAATTATAAGCATTCTTGGGAACCTATTTGGGTGATTCTTGTGCTCTGATGTTCGAACACCGATGGTGACTCACCCGATAAATCCTTGGTTGTGTGTTGAGGTGGATATCTCGAGACCGTCGGTTGATTGGGTCTGGATTTCAGTGGGCCAAGAATTTAGATGGAAGAAGGAAGTAGTGTATGAGTTGTGGATTGACTACTGCACTACCTGTAATAGGTTGGGTCATTTAGATGATAGGTGTCATGGTGGAGGTGTTAGCAGGTGGTCGTGAGGCATGGAGAAAAGGATAGGCAAACCTGGTGATAGGAGGACGATGTATGCTATAGATGATTGGGTAGGAAATGAAGGACTTGGCCCCTGAGATGCATCTATTAAGCTGGGTGAAATGCCTACAAATCCTCTACTGTCTGTGGTGTTAAACCGGCTGAAGCAGGACCTGCAACTGGGGAATGGTGTCCAGGGCACTGCGAACAGAAGTGTTACTAATACTGGAATGGAATCAGGAATACCGATGGATGTAGGGGAGAGACAGAAGGATCTAGGGGTCATAGATGATGGCCTTTCTCCTCTTGATCTCGGTTAGGAAGGTGGATTGTTTGATGGAGCTACTGCTGTGGTTAGGGAGTGTAGTAGTGGAAAAGTGAGCAATAAGAGGCAGGGATCCTCGATGGAAGATGAAGATAGCAGGACTTGTGTTGCAGTTCTGGATTGTGATGTTCGTCTACCAGTGGAGGAGTCAGAAGTCTGTGGATGGGCTATTGAGTTTATTCCCTCAGTGTACACGAGGAACCACTTTCAAGGATTGAAGAATGATAGTGTGGAAGCCGGCACACAGATTCAGAATGAGGATGAAGTGATTGGTGAAATGGGGGATGGGTTATGCACATGTCAGAATGATGATCCAGTGAATGAGGTAGTGGGAAATGGGAATTGTGCAGGACAAGAGGTGTTGGACCAACCACAGTGTCTTGCAGTGATTGACACAGGATGCTAGCTTCAACAAAGCTGACTAGTGAAATATCAGTAGATGCGGGTCCCTGGTAGATGGGGGGATGTGTCTGATAGTGAAAAGGAAAATGGGGGTTCAGTCAGACCCTCATACAGTGGTGCTGTGTGGGGGGAGGGGGGGAGAAGGTCTTGTCTGGACACCAGAAGGAGGTGGCTGTATCTCCATGAAGAAGATCGAGGAAAGACTACTCCTATCTACCGAAGCCAATGACCACTAGATCCTCTATGTATAAAGAAGGTGGAGCTATCTCTGGCATTTGTACTAGTGAATTTCTCTCGTTGGAGCGATTGAACCTTAGAAGGAAGTATGCCAAAGTTTTGAAGCACTATGAAAGCTCGGAGTGGGAGTCGGCGACTGAGGAGGAAGTTTTTTATCATGGAGATGGTGATGGGTTTGGTTTTGATGTGCTGTAGTTGTTGTGTTTGGTATGTGGTTCTTGGGTACTAAAATTTTTGTTTATTAATAAATGGTCATAGGTTTTGACTCTAGATACGCTTTTTGGGTTAATATATAATTGGATGGTATATCATATATACAGAATAATTATCATGTTATATTTATTATTTCCATAAATTACACATCATTATTATACCCATCCAAATAATAATGTATTGAATAACAATTACACCACGACGTGGAGACGGTAAGCCGTACGTACGCACGTATGGTGACATTTCATTCAAATGATGGATAAAATAATGAATATGGTTGTACCATATTTATAATAACATCACAGTATATAGAAGATACTGTAGTTATTATTTTAGAATATAAATAACAAATAAAGAGGAAGTGGAAGAAGAAAGGAACTTGAAAGAGGTGATGAAATATTTACCTCTTCTTCGGGTTCTTCCTTTTGATTTGATCAATAGGGATCCTTAGGTTGGATTTATAACTAAAGGAAGGACTCTAGGATGAAGGGAGGACAGTTGAGAGGGTATTTGGGGAGAGTTTGGCCGAGACAAAAGACTTTGAAGGTGTGAATTAGAGAGAATGGGGAGTGCCCTTTTATAAGAGGGGTGAGGGGAACCTTAGGAAAAGTTAGAAATATTATTTTATAATAAAATCATTTTCGGTTTCTAATGGCTCCAAAATGAATTATTTAAATGATAAGGTGGGTATGGGTCGAAAAAAACTCAACCAATAGGTTTTATATAGGTTTGGTTCAATATATTAACCTTATCTTTTAGATTTAATTCTTAGTTAAATAGTTTGACATTTAGCATGCCTCTTTGTATTTTTATATTATATGGTTAATAAACTTATTATAAACTTCCAAGAGAACCCCAAGTGGTTAATTAATGATACAAATATCATTATATAATTCTTTTTGCCTAACCTTAGATTTTTAGGATTATTATATTAACCAATAATATTGTATTTGTTTTAAAAACTCATTTATGTCAACTTTGAGATTATTTAATAATTGATTTTTTTTTAAAGTACTAAAAACATTATTACTTAGAAATAAATACATTTAATCAACCCTAAAATCTCATAGTCACCTATAAATGTTTTTTATGGAATAAAAACTCTCAAATTATATTTATTTTAGTATTGATAATATCATTTATTTGGTTGTTTCATTAATAAGGAAAATACTGCATCATTATTGTGTCATATATAAATATATTTATTTTATGTCTAAAAATTATAAATAAAATATCAAGAGATAGGAAATATTTTTAGATTTCTAATTAATATTTATAGTTGAATAGATCAATTATATAACCTCATATAAAAATTGTTTTATTAAAAGATATTTGCTTTTGTTATTTTTGTCTTTACTTTAGAGTATTTAATATAAAATGTCATTATCACTCCCAAGTGGCTCCATGGGGTCCAAAATCGACACAAGGATGCCCATGGTCAGAAAGGTATCATCAAATAGGGTTAGGATACATGTTAGGGTAATTTAATGTTACTATATTATTATTTTTTAATCTTATTTACTGGATTTACCCCTTTTACAACGGTAAATAAAATATTTACTGAAGTAAATATTCCAAATGTCTAAAAATAAAAGTTACCTATTTACACAGTTTGGACCTCCTGATTCCAAATATGGGATCCATTTTCCATATTCAAAATACATAAGTGGCAGAAATTAATTTAAAATTAATTCCTGTTGTCAAAACAAAAAGCGTGTTTTTATGAAATAATAACTATCAAATGATTGACACTTTTTAATGTCAAATTTAAATGTGAAATTTCTTATAATGACCTAAATTGTATTAAATGATAAAAATATAATCTAATTATATTTAAAAACCATTCAAATGAATAATTTATCACTATTAGTTATTTCGATTAAAATAGTTGTTTTTAATTAAAATTTAGTAATTTTCACTATTCATTAAAATATGAAAGTTATTAGAAAAGTACAAAAAATTCACCCTAATCTAATTTAGATATTCCAAATCCAAAAATTAAGTCCATTTTGAAAGATAAAATGTATAAAATTTCAAAAAGTGAGTATTACTATTCATAACGGCTAGTTTGATTGGTTGTGGTGTGTTAGAACTCGATGTTGCGTACAACACATGCTATTGTATTATTCCAAGAGAAGAATTCTATGGAAGCTTGGGGTGTTACAATAAATCCATCCTAAGGATACCTTTTTTTTAAATCAAATGGAATCACCCAAAGAAGAGGTAATTATTTCATCACCTCTTTCAAAGTTCTTTTCTTCTTCTACTTCCTCTTTATTTGTAGTTTCCATACTAAAATAATAACTCCAGTAACTTATACATACTAAGATGTTATTATAAATATGGTACAACAATGTTAATTATTCTATCCATACTATAAATGACAAAGTCACCATACGTGCGTACGTATGACTTACCGTCTCCATGTCGTTGTGTAGTTTGTTATTCAACACTTCATTATTTGGATGGGTATAATAATGAGTATAATTGATGTAAATAATAAATATAACATGATAATTATTATTTATATATATTATAACATCCAATTACATATGATTTAACCATCAATAGAATGATATTGTCACTTGTGTGTGCGTACGACTTACCGTCTCCACGACGCGATGAGATTTCCTTCCCCTTCGTAACCATTCAAGAATAATTTTTATTTCATGATTAAAAATAATTTTTTAGAACTTAATATAATTATGTATATGAATCAAATACATCCTATCCATAACAAACATGACTTACATAACAAAACATATTAAGGAAAATGAATCAGTTAATACCCAAAACAATGATACTACTGAAATATTATTAACAAAGAAATATTAGAGGATCATATATGATATCATATTTATGTATGTGGTTATTTTATAATTTAATAAAAATTATTTAACAATTATACAGGAGGTTAATGTACCCTAAACTAAGGAAAGGTACAAGGTAAGGGCTAATTTTACAATCTTTTTATTATCCGAGATTGTTTATACATAAGTATCTATTGGGAATTCTTTATCATCCACATCCGTGTTTCTTAAAAATTTATTTCAAACCATTTTTAATATTTTCTATACTATGGGTTAAAGTCATTTATACCCTTGTTTAAATTTTTATAATTTTTTTAAAAGGAATCTTTCCGTTGTTTTCCAAACAAGGTACTTTATTACCTTTTCAAAAAATTAAAGAAAGAATATTTTTTTAACTTATATGGTGGATGCGGATATTTTCCGCCATTATAACACCTTAAAAGTTTCCTTTACAAGATTATATGAATATTTTCAAAATAAATGTTTTATTTTATAATTATTAAACTTTTAAATGATTTCAAAATAGAAATAGATATTTCTTTAAAATAGTTTTTGGATTGATTTCATCCATGTCAACATATATTGTTAGATTTTATGTTTAATTGAAGTTGATTTATTATGATAAAATATTCCATATTGTATTGATAGTTTTATGATATGTTTGACTGTGGATGTGCTATTTTTATTCCATTCACAGTTTATGGTTAAAGTATTAACATTTCGTATGTTAGTTTAATTCGAATGTTTTTGTTATATTTCACCCTTTTTATATGAGGAATGAATTGGACGTAGTAAGTGATGAGTGGGGCCCACTATAGCCCCTAGATTCATCAGTAGGTCTCATGGGACAAAATAGTGTCTTGGTATAAGGCCTTGACAAAAATTATATTTAGGGTCTTGGCATGAGGCCTTGAATTTGTGGTTATGATGTCCGACATTATGCATTCCATCAATATGAGATTAGCTATTGATATTACATGTGATTATTAGAATAGTAGAATATCCATGTGAATAAGTAAATGAAATTATTTTATTTATTATTTTCATATTATGCTGAATTTTATGTTTAAAAAGCTTGTGTTTTAGTATTATACATTGACTTAATTTTTTATGTTTATTTATGATAGTTTCTACTATATTGTTATCCTTACTGAGCATCTGAGCTCACCCCTTTATTATGTTTTATTTTTTCCCAAGATGCAAAGAAGTATATTTTGACTAACCTGCAAGGATAGGCTAAGAAATATTAGTGTGTTTAAAGGAGACAAAATGTTACTTTTTTTTCATTTAATAATGTAATGTAAAACTTATGTATTTATCTAGGACTTCTAAGGCTACTAAACTAATCAGTTTTTTGGTACTTGATCTATTGTGATCATGCCAATATTATTTAATAATGCACCGAATCTGGGTAACTGGGGTCAGAGCGTTTATGGTTGGTATCAACGTAAGTTTGGTACAAGCCTTGGAAACTAGATTTAGAAAAAATCTGATTAGAGAACATTACCCTAAGATAGACTTTGAGGATTAATATAGAAGAGCATACAAATTTTTTGGTAATGTAGATATTATGTGGGTTTTCCAAGCAATACATCCCTGTCTAGATACTACAAGTGGATGTGGTTCTAGCACAGATGTACCTAGGAGTGAAAAATCTCACAAGGAGTTTCAGGCTTGACCCGGGGTATCCTAGTACATGACAACAAGCCTTACTGCGCACTTGGTTTGACACTCTCAGAGGATATGCTTAGGATAATTCATATTTTATTTACAAACCATTATGAAGGATTTATGAGTAAATACTTCCCCAAAGAAAACCTTTTTATGATTATGGATTATATGCATAAACTATTCAATTTATGTTAAGTATTCTACATGTTTGGAATTATGCATTGCGATTCATAAACTAATATAGTGTATGCCATTGTTTAGAAATGGAGCCTAGTGGAAGGAATGGAAACCGTATCAATGCACGTAATACATGTAAGGATTTCACTCATATTCAAGATAATTATAGTAGAGATAGTGATGAAAATGGTGCTGAACAACTTATAAACATACTGGGAAAACTCACTCAGGTTATGAATAATAACCTTACTCATATTGATCACCCTAATCCATAATTTGGAGGATCAATGTTAGACTGCTTCATGAGGCAGAAACCACAAACATTCAATGGGAATAAATATCCATTTGTAGCTAAGCAATGAATGAGTTCCTTAGAGAAAATATTTCAGGCTTTGGAGAGTAGCAAAAGGGAAAAAGTTGTCATGGTAGTTTATCGCCTCTCAGGAGACACAGATCAATGGTGGCCATTAATTCAAAAAACAAAGGATGATGAATAAGTATAAAATATGGAATGTAGAGAGTTTAAAGAGATTTCCTTAGAAAAATGATTCCTCATGAACATTGAGAGGATATGGAAATTCAATTTTTGAGTCTGAGGAAAAAAGGGGATGAGAATGTCATAAAGTATGATGTGAACTTTACAAGGTTAGCAAGGAATTCTGCAGATTATATACATAACCCAAGAAGTAAGATTGATTGATTATTTGATGGGTTAAAACCATTTATCCATCAAGAATTAGTCTCATAATCCATCTCGTCATATGAAGATATAGTCTCATGTGTTATCAATACAGAAAAGGAATTCTCTAAGTCTTATGACTTTAAAGTGAAGAAAGAGAAGAAGAGATCTACTAAACACCCTAGAAAAGGAAATAAGGGGAAGAAGGGAAAATTTGAATTTCCATCCTATAGTAATTGTTGGAAGAAACACCCTGTTACATGCATAAAGGGGATGAGAGTTTGTTACAAGTGTGGAGAAAAAGGCCACCAAGCTCATGATTACAAGGGGAATAAAGAGGTTGTCGATGTTCAATGCTATGATTTTAAAGAAATGGGGAATTATGAAAATTAATGTCCTAATCATCAAGGAAAATTACCATATAAAAGGCCAAGGGAGCAAGTCCAAACCTATGCAATCACAACTGCTGAGGTTGAAGTTCCTAATGCGATAGTGGCAGGTACTTTAATCATTTCCTCAAAATTATCCAATGTTTTATTTGATTCTAGATCATCACATTTTTTCGTATCTTCATAGTTTTCCTAGAAAATTAGATATTTCCAATTTGACTTAACAAGGGATTTTTTAGTAAAAAATTCTAAGGGAAGTATCATAGAAACAAAGTTTTGTCAATTAATTACCATTATAGAATATAGTCATGCTTTATCTATTGATCTTATTGTCATACCCATGATTTAATTTGATATAATCCTTGGTATGGATTGGATTTTGGACCATGATGCAAAATTTTTTTGTAATAAGAATGAGGTAACAATTTTTGATGATGATAAGAAATCCATTATCTTTAGAGAAGAAACATTACCATCTGATTCTCATCTAGATCCACCCCTAGTAGCTCTACTAAATTCAATTATCAGGGAGGAAGAGAGTGAAATAACTATAGGCGATGAAAGGAATGTTAAAATAGAGTATGTACCTATTGTTCAATAATATGTTTATGTGTTTCCATAGGATTTACCTAGACATCATCCAAAATGAGAAATTGAGTTTTCCATTGACTTAATTCTTGGTTCAAGGACCATATCAAAGACCCCTTATAGAATAGCCACAGTAGAATTAGTGTAACTAAAGAAAAAACTAGAGGAATTGAGTAATAAATGATTTATTCGACCAAGTGTTTCTCCATGGGGACCCCCTTTTATTTTTGTTAAGAAGAAATATGAATCTATGAGGTTTTGAAATGACTATAGGGAGATCAATGCTATAATAATAAAGAACAAGTATCCCCTACCTCGCATTGATGATTTATTTGATCAACTTCATGGAGCTCAATATTTTTCAAAGGTTGACCTTTGATATAGATACCATCAGTTGTGCGTGAAGAAGGAGGACATTCCAAGGACAACATTTAGAACCAAGTATGTGCATTACAAGTTTATAGTGATACCTTTTAGACTAACTAATGCACCCACTATTTTCATAGATATAATGAATAGATTTTTCAAGGAATATCTTGATAAATTTTTAGTGGTATTTATTGATGATATCTTGTTATACTCCAAAATCTACGAAGATCATGAAAACCACTTGTGTACTATTCAAAAGACTCTTAGAATAAATGAATTATATGGGAAGTTCAAAAAGTGTGAATTCTGGATTCAGAAGATTTATTTTCTTGGACATATTTTCTCTAAGGATAGAATCTATGTTGATCCTTCAAAGACAAGGGCAACCCAATAATGTATAGCACTGACGAGTATAATTGAGGTACGTAGTTTTATTGGTTTAGAATGTTATTATTAGCATTTCATCCAGAATTTTTCCCGATTGGCTAACCCGTTAACCAAAATCACACGTAAAGGGGTTAAATTTGTTTGAAAAAAAGAGTGTGAAGAATGTTTTGAATAATTGAATATAAGATTAGTCAATTATTCTATCTTGAATCTACCATCATATAATGATGGGTTTGTTATTTATAGTGATTCTTTAAAGAAAGAACTTGGTTGTGTCCTTATACAGAATGATAGAGTTATTGCCTATGCATCATAGCAACTAAAAATTCATGAAAAAAACTATCCTACTCATGCTATTGAGTTAGCAGCTATAATATTTTCTCTGAATATATGGATACAGTATATCTATGTTGAAAAATGTGAGATTTATACTCCTCGAATATAAATTTTTATTATGCCACTTTAAGGAAAAAAGTTGGAAACCAAGGTTCACAAAACAGGGGTACCGCTACGTGCTGAAAGAGATTACAAACTTATTAAAAACGATACTAAGATTATTAGAATTAGAAAGTCTATATAATTACCAGTGCAATGTACTAACCTGAGTGTCCAGATCCATGCTGATGAGCTCTTCAAGGTGAGTAGTCATTCTGTCCACTGTCTGTATGAATTCCTTTGAGTTTATTTTACCTTGGTTGAAGCCACAAGATAGGATTCGGTCTTGTTTGTCTAACCAAACCTCCTGCACCTCCTTAGAATTAACTCACAACCTTATTTCATAAATTCTTTCGATCTCGTTTACCCTGACCTCTTTTTCAATCATTTCTTCCTTGGAATGTAGGATGAGCTTCAAGCACTCCCCATCTTCTTCCTCAGATATTCCTGTTCTCCCTCTTTGTTCTCCACCATCCCCATTCTGAGAGGTCTTGATTTCCTTGTTTCCACCTTTCTTAGCTTACCTAGTTTCCATTGGTTTAGGCAAGTGTGAATAATCCTTTCATCCCTTTGGTTTTCCCCTTGACCACTATACATTTCCCTAAGTCTCCATTTCCTTTTTCCCTTTCTTCCTTCTAGGACTATGAAGACCTTTCCCTTGAATTCTTTCCAGACTGTACACAGATAATTGGCTGTAACTGTCATCACCTGAATCCTCTTCCTCTTGATCCAGTGTTGGTTCTTGAACATCCAGACCTTCAAAGTGGTTTCCCAACTCGACTACTGGCCCTTCTTTGGGGGGACTCTTCCTGACCGATGCCTTCACCTTTCCTGGTTCCAAACCATTCTTCTTACCCATGCTCATAGTCTTCAGGTGGGAAGGGGTTTTTGAAGTGAAATTGTTTGAGATATATACTGATCATAAGAGTTTTAAGTATATTTTATCATAGAAAGAACTCAACATGAGGCAGAGGCGATGGCTCGAACTACTCAAGGATTATGATTTTATAATACACTAAAACCCAGGGAAAGAAAATAAGGTGGTATATGCCTTGAGAAGAAAGGATCATGGAATTCTAAAAAAGATGAGAGTTGAAAGGGATCCCATGTTCATTGGTCTATTAAAGATGGATATGGTAATAACCATGGAAGGTGAAACATCAATACTTTTCTAAATGGTTTCCAAACCATCATTACTAAAAAGGATAAAAATTTCTCAGAATGATGATGAGGAGTTTCAAAAGAAAATTAATGCTGTGAATGATGGGAGATTGATTGACTTTGTATATGAAGATGGAATTTTGAAATTTGGGAAGAGACTTTGTGTTCCCAATATACCTGACCTAAAAAGGGAATTGTTGGATGATTCTCATAGCTCCAATTTCTCTATACACCCTAGTAGCACTAAGATGTATAGAGATTTGAAGGAAAATTTTTGGTGGGACAATATGAATAGGGATATTTCTGATTATGTGTCAAGATGTATCATTTTTCAATAGGTGAAGGCTAGAAGACAACATTCTAGAGGATTCATGAAACCTCTTCCCATACCTGAGTGGAAATGGGATGATATTACAATGGACTTTGTCATGGGGATACCATAGACTCCTAGAAGGACTGATGCAATATGGGTCATTTTTTATCACCTTACCAAGTCAGTACATTTTATTTCTATAAGAGAAGATTTACCACTTAAACGTTTAGAAAGACTATATATTAATGAAGCTATAAGACTTCATGGTGTACCCCTATCGATTATTTCTGATCGTGATCTCCATTTTACATCAAGATTCTGAAAAGGTCTTTAGAAAGTCCTAGATACTGAACTTTGGTTGAGCACTGCCTACCACCCTCAAACCGATGGACAATCAGAACAGACTATTCAAACCTTAGAAAAAATGTTGATATTTTTCTCACTTGACGTTCAAGGTATGTGGGATCAGTATTTACCTCTGGTATAATTTTCATATAATAATAACTTCCATTCAAGTATTTATATGGAACCATATGAAGCATTATATGGAAAGAGATATCACACACTAACTTGTTGGGATGATGTTGGTGAAAGAAAACTCGTAGGCTTAAAACTTGTTGAGGAAAAAATAGAGAAGGTGAATATTATCCAAACCCACATCAAAGAATCTCAAAGTATACAAAATAACTATGCTAATAACTGAAGGAATGATTTGTAATTTCAATTAGGAGATCATGTTTTCTTGAAGGTATCTCCATGGAAGGGTGTTATACGATTCGATAAGAAGGGTAAATTAATTTCTAGGTACATAGAATCTTTTGAAATTCTAAAATGAATTGGAGTTGTAGATTACTATTTGACAATGCCACCAAGTCTCTCCAAAGTTCATGATGTGTTCCACGTATCACTGTTGAGAAAATACATGCCTGACCCAACACATGTACTCACCTATGAAGAAATAAAACAAGAACCAGATCTGTCTTATTGTGAAGATCCTATCAACATTCTTGATACTAGAGAACAAGTGTTGAGAAACCGGACAACTATTCTGGTAAAATTTATTTGGAGAAACCATAGAATAGAAGAGGCAACGTGGGAACCTAAGAAACTTATGATCAAGAACCAGCTAAATATTTTTATGCAGTAACATTCTAGAAATTTTGAGGATGAAATTATTTGAATGGGGGAAGAATATAACACCACAAGCTTCCATGGTATGATTCTCTTTGAATAATACAATAGATTGCGCTGTACGCATCCCCGAGTTCTAGCACACCATGACCAATAAAACTAGCCATTTAAAAAGAAACTATGAATAGTAATACCCACTTTTTAAATTTTTATAAATTTTATTTTTCAAAATGGACTTCATTTTTGGATTCGGAATATCAAAATTAGCTTAGGGTAAATTTTTGGTATTTTTAAGAAAACTTTCAATTTTTGATGAATAGTGAAAAGCATTGCATTATTATTTAAAACCAAATTTTTATTTAAATAATTATTTTTAATTTAAATTTATTTTTAAAGTCAAAATATATAAATAATACTTATATTAGTTCAATTTAATTCATTGGAGTCATTTTATAATAAGATCAGATATATAAAATTTTATTGAACTTTTTAACGTCTTTTACCCATCTTCAAGGCACATTTTCAAATTTTCATAAAACGTAATTTTACCGCTTTTGTGAATTGAATTTTAAAAATCCAAAAAACACGATTTTCATCAGTAAGTAAAATTTGGTTCAATAGGATGAAAATAATTTTTTGTGAATAGTAACTTTTGAATTTTATTTACCACGGTTAAAATTAAATAAGGAAATTAAAGGTAGAAATAATACTATAACAATATAAAATTACCCTAACACTTGTCCTAATTATATTGGATAAGTGTTTTTTCGACCAAAATCAACCTTAGGACTAAAATAAGATAATTTCTTATCCATTTGGGTTAGATTAAGACATTTATTATATTCTGTTTGGCACTGTAGCAGCCGAGAATATGCCACCGTTTGGGCCTTCAGGCCACTGATTTGGTACCTGAGTCCTTTAAGGCCTTCGGGCCACCCCGGCCTTCAGGTCAATAAGGCCTTAGGTCCTCCTCAAGGCCTTCGGGCCACCTTAAGCGCAGATGCAAACCAGACAACCTACAAGGAATAAGCTCTACAAGGAGGATGAGTACGGAGCTGTCACCATAGCAGAAGCTAAATGGATTGCAAGAATGAGAGGGTATGACACATGCCATTGGGACAAGCCTATGCATAAATGGGAATGCCTAGCCGAACAACCATGCGAAGGTGGAGAGCTGATTTCACAATTAAGATTCTTGAGAGGAGCAGTTCCAAGTAGTTAGTCTGGGTTGTATGTAATATTTGAAGCCTATGGGAAATGAATTCCTCTAAGGCCTACGGTCCATGTAATACTTACGCCTATGGGCCTTATAAGGGTTCCAACTCACCCCTTGAAAGGTGTATTATCAAAATCAATAAAAATTAAAGGTCTTCGGGCCATTAGAGGATGTTATAAATATTAAAATAAATGTAAATTAAATTTTTTGATGCCATATAAGAATTTTATAGGTGAATATGACATGTTATGGTTGATTTAATGTATTTTTTTGGAAGTAATAAAGTTTTTATGACTTAAAAAAAACTAAATACTAAATAGTTTCAAAATTGGCATAAATGAGTTTTTAAAAAAAATACTATTTTATTAAATGATATAATATTACTAAAAATATAATATTCATCCATAGGACTTATATAATGTTATTTATGTCATTAATGAACCACTTGAGGTTCTCTTGGCATTTTATAGTAACTATATTAACTATGTAGTATAAAAATACAAGAAGACATGGTAAAAGTTAAAATATTTAACTAAGAGTTAAATCTAAAAGGTAAGGTTAATATGGTGACCTAAACTTGTCTAAAACCTATTGGTTGAGAGTATTTAGACCCATAAAAACCTTATCATCTAAATAAATCTATTTTAAGATATTATAAACTGAAACTGATTTTATAATAAATTAATATTTCAAGCTCTTCCTAAAGTTTCCCCACCTCTCTTATAAAAAGGTACTTCAGCTTCTCTTAAATTCACACCTCCAAAGCCTTTTGGATTGGAAAAACCCAGACCAAATCTCCTCCCAAATCCCCTAAATTCATCCTAGAGTCCTTAATTTTATCATAAATCCAACCTAAGAAGACATTTTGTTCAAATCAAAAGGAATCGCCCAAAGAAGAGGTAATTATTTCATCACCTCTTTCAAAGTTATTTTCTTATTCTACTTCCTCTTTCATTGTTGTTTCCATACTAAAATAATAAATCCAGTACCTTGTACATACTGAGATTTTATTATAAATATGGTACAACTATATTCATTATTCTATCTATCCTATAAATGATAAAGTCACCATACATGCATATATACGACTTACCATCTCCATGTCGTGGTGTAGTTTGTTATTCAACACTTCATTATTTGGATGGGTATAATAATGAGTATAATTGAATTAAATAATAAATATAAAATGTTAATTATTATTTATATATATTATACCATCTAATTACATACGATTTCACCATCAATAGAATTATATTGTCGCTCGTGCATACGTACGACTTACCATCTCTAAAACGTGATGAGATTTCATTCCCCATCATAACCATTCAAGAATAATTTTAATTTGATGATTAAAAATAATTTTTTAGAATTTAATATAATTCTATATATAAATCAAATACATCCTATACATAATGAACATGACTTACATAACAAAACATATGAAGGAAAATGAATCAGTTAACACCCGAAACAATGATACCACTGAAATATTATTAACTAAGTAATATTAGAGGATCATATATGAAATCATATTTATGTATGTGGTTATTTTATAATTTAATAACAATTATTTAACCATTATAGAAGAGTTTAACGTACCCTCGACTAAGGAAAAGTCCAAGGTAAGGTTTAATTTTACAATCTCTTTATTATACGAGGTTGTTTATACATAAGTATCTACTGGGACTTATTTATCATCCACATCCAAGTTTCTTAAAAATGTATTTCAAAAAAATTTTACTATTTCCTAGACCATGGGTCAAAGTTATTTATACCATTTTTTTACTTTTATAAAATGTTTTGAAATGAATCTTTCCGTCATTTTCCAAACAAGGTACATTATTACCTTTTCAACAAATTAAGGAAATAATGTTTTTTTAACTTATATGGTGGATGCAACTATTTTTTGCTGTTATAACACCTTCAAATATTCCCTTATAAGATTATATGAATATTTTCAAAATAAATGTTTTCTTTTATAATTACGTGACTTTTAAATGATTTCAATGTAGAAAGAGATATTTATCTCAAATAGTTTTTTGTATTGATTTCATCTATGTCAACATCTATTGTTGGATTTTATGTTTAATTGAAGTTGATTTATTATGATACAATATTCCATATTGTATTTATAGTTTTATGATATTTTTTAATGTGGATGTGCTATTTTTATATCATTCACAGTTTATGGTTAAATTATTAACATTTTTTATGTTAGTTTAATACGAATGTTTATGTTATGTTTCACCCTTTTTATATGAGTAATGCATTGGACATAGTAAGTGACAGGCGGGGACTACTATAGCCCCTAGATGCATCTATAGGTCTCATGAGATAAAATAGTGTCTTGGAACAAGGTTTTGACAAAATTTATATTTAGGGTCTTGGCACGAGGCCTTGAATTTGTGGTTAAGATGTCAGACATTATGCATTCCATCATTATGAGATTAGATATTGATATTACATTTGATTATTTGACTAGTAGAATATTGATGTGAATAAGTAAATGGAATTATTTTATTTATTATTTCCATATTATGATAAATTTTATGTTTAAAAGGCTTTTTTTGTAGTCTTATACATTGCCTTAAATTTTTATGCTTATTTTTAATAGTTTCCACTATATTGTTATCCTTACTGAGCATCTGAGCTAACCCCTTTCTTATGTTTTATTTTTTCCCAGGATGTGAAGAAGTATATTATAACTGACCTGTAGGGATAAGCTAAGGGATATTAGTGTGTTCGAAGGAGACACAATGTTACTTTTTTTCATTACATAATGTAATGTAAAACTTGTGTATTTATTTAGTACTTACAAGGCTACTAAACTGATTGGTCTTTCAGGACATGATCTCTTATGATCATGCCGATGTTATGTAATAATTCACCAAATTTGAATAAATAGGGTCGAGGCATTTACAAACTCTGACATGTTTTTCTCTATAGCTTGGAATTGAAATTTTATTTACTAATTCCAACTATGAGAACTTATGGATAAATAATGGTTAAAAGGAAATTAAGAGAAAATTTTCCTAGTATACTATGAAGCGTAAGCTAAATAAGTGCCAAGTATATTTTGACTTATTTACTAGTGCTAACCATTGAATATATCTGAGTTTTTTTAATGTTGATGATAAATGTGAATTGTGAAATGTATTAAATAAAACCTTTAAGTGGTGTTGAACATGAAGAACCCTCATGTAAGGGTTAACTCTAGTACTAATTCGAGAGTTACCTTGATCAGAAACATGTACATTGTCTGTGGATATATGTTTTCTTATTTCCTTCTGTTGTGTTAGAACTCAAGGTTGAGCGATAGAGCCCGGTGACCTTTTGGGCATGAATCTAGTTTAAATATCAATGCCTTATGTTAAAAATAAGGGTTTAGCCCATTGTGGTAGTACCCTTAGATATATGAATATAATAGACCATTGAGCTGAGTTACTAGGAAAATAAAGTGTCATTACTTCACTATTTGAGTCAAATGAGAGCCTTAGTTGATGGAAAAATATCCCCGGGTAGGTGGGTGGTTTTCTAGTTGGATGAACCTCAAGGGGTTATTAATGTATGTGGATACCTAGTGCATGTCAGTTTTTATATTTTTATGTTGGAATTGTAACCCTCTATGGTGCACTCCTCTTTGAGGATTCTTAGAGAGAATCAGGGTCTGGTAGGATGATTATTGGTATGTGAAGCTATTACACCTATTTTGATAGGTTTTGACCCTTTTAGGTTGATGATCTACTTACCAACTTCTAGTTTTACTTCTTTTAGAGTGTGTTTACAGGAACACTATATATCGTGTAATAGAAGCCCTTATGTGGTATGTAGTTCTCATGTGATATACCTTTGGGATAGGTAGATGAGTCTAGTGTCCTTTTTTGAAACTTTATTAGTAGGGCTAGGTGGGAGACCTAGAGGCCCTTAAGCTTTGACTCAGATCCTAGTGAGTTTGTGGTTGGTTTGATCAAGGGAAACCTATAAGAAAGGTTGGATTGGGTTTATGGATGAATTTAGATGCTCTGATCTTGGTTTTATGCTTGTTTTGAGACTAATACATGATAGGTGCTCAGGTTTTGTGACAAGGGCATGATGATTCCTTGGTTTTCTGAAAATTCACTTTGAGTATTTGGGTATCGAAACTAGCTTTGATGGGAAGAACTATTTGGGTGCCTTAACCTATTGACTAGCAGTCATGTAGCTAATTCTTTAATTTCT
Source organism: Viscum album (assembly GCA_963277665.1). Taxonomy (NCBI): domain Eukaryota; kingdom Viridiplantae; phylum Streptophyta; class Magnoliopsida; order Santalales; family Viscaceae; genus Viscum; species Viscum album. The sequence goes on along the minus strand of OY728151.1, from coordinate 1,814,011,374 downwards.
AAAATGGTGTTGTGAGGTGTGAAATTGTTCAATAAACCATGAAGTAGGTTAGGTTCTTGATTTTGAAGAGGAGTTCCAAGGGAGATCCTGTATTGTTAAAAATTGAGGTGCCATATAGCACAATTAGCTTGACCTTATTAATAGATGACTCGCAGAAGCATGAGTCAGGTCTTTAATCAGGTGGTAAAAGATGTACACCCAATACGTATAGAGAATTTATTTCACACTAGATGCTTGTGGTTATGTAGAATGTTAGTGAGCAGACGGGTATGATCCTAGGATCTATGGTTTTAAATCTAATGCTTGCAGGCATGGTGACACAGATCATTGGTAAATTAAAGGAAGTTCTTGTGGTGAAGTCTATTGAAACATGACTATCATAGGGTGTGAAAAAAAAATTATTTACTAATTTAAAATGTATTTTAGTGGTTAACCTAGGTTTTCACTAGAGAGGAGTGCACAAAAATCAATATTTCACCTTTAAATTAGAGGAAAAAGTGGTTGTTTTTGAAATTGTTTGATTTTGTAAACAAATGAGAGAAAAAAAACAAAAGAAAAAAATTAAGAAAAATATTGAAAATAAATTGACAAAGAAAGTGATTGAAAATAGTGATATGATTTGGGTTATTAGGTCAGGGCTGGTCTTCCAAATGTAATGCCATCCTAGTTCCAATTTATCTAATCCTCTTTTTCTAAGTCAATTAAAGTGAGATTCCACAATTTCTTCCTATCACTCCCTTGGATGAATGGTGATGGTAAAAATAAACCTTTACAAGATCCCATTTTGGACTAATCTCATTCATTTTGTGGGATATTTTCAATGAATATACTCAATTAACTTAGTAAAAACCTAATTGGGTATTGTTTATCCTAAAAAATTAAGAATATCTACTACCCATCCCACATTTACCGATGATCATTGAGTACTTAACCACTAAGACCTAGTCTATTCCACCATATATAAACTATAACATAGTAGAGGGAGATAATGATTAGTGACCAAAGAAAAATCAACAACATAATCAAAAACTAAATATGATCGTACTTGATAATAGAAACCTCTACTAGAAATTGAAGGCAACTTCGCAGAAGAGAGAAACAAATTTTATTCAATAAAGCACAAGAACTCAAAAATTAGAAAATAGAAAACCTCCCATTTCCCAATAACTTATAATTTTACCCCTTCATGTGAAGGTTAACTAAGAAGAAGGTGGGATAAGAATGAATTAAAAATCTAAGAAGAATAAAAAAGAAAAAAGGAAAAGTGGAAAATTTATCCTCTAGAATCTTCCAATTATAATTTTTCTCCTATTATTCCCATTAAATGGATGAAAATCACAAAGGGTCATTCTTATATGTTGTTAGAAATTTAGTTTTATCTTGACACTAAAAATTTCAAAGTATTTAAACATTTATAAAATAATATATGACATAATTAATCAGTCAATCTTTCTCTGGATGAATATTCCCTAAATATTCCTCTATTTTAGATCATTCAATGGCCACATTTATAACACCCCAAGTTTTTAAAAATAAATTTAAATGCATGAAACTTTGTTTTAATACTATCCTTTAAACATAATTTTTTCACTTCTATGTTTTTAATTTCAAAAAATGACCATCTACAATTGTGTTCAGTAAGATATTTGAAGTCTGATAGAACTGACTTGTTTTTTTGGTGAATAGTAACATACCATTATAAATAGTTAAATGAATAGTAATATGACACTTATTAATAGTAAATCATAGTATTATTTTATTTTCTTAAGGATATATGATAATTAGATATTTATTAGTTTTTTAAGGTGTTAAAAAATGAGTTATAGATTTAAAATTGTTAATTTTTGAATAAAGTATGATTTTATTTAAAAATTAAATTAATAATATTTAGAAAATTATTTCCAAAAAATAGAGTTTATTTTTGAATTCTACGTGTCAAAAAATGGTAAGGGTGATTTTTTGGGATTTTTCTGAAATTCTTGAGTTTTTTATGAATAGTGAAATACAGTAAAATACAATATATTCAAATTATCAGTTAAATACACTATTTATGACATCATAAGTGATGTAATAACACTTATTTAGAACTCACATGCCATTATTAATATTTTTGGTCACATTAATTAATAATATTCATATTCTTGAGCAAAAATATTATAATAATGATAAAAAAAGGAAAATACCTCCTCCCCTCCACTACAAATACCACCCACATTTCCCTCTTCCTCCCAAACCTCTCAAGCCTTGAGACTTACCCATGTTCTTCCCAATAATCCTCCCAAGTATCTTACCCACGTCCTAGATCTGTTGGTCTCACCAAAAGGCCAAAACCAAATCCCTTAAGAAGGATCTCAAGGAGAAGAGATCAAGAGGTAAACATCCTCTTTTCTTTTCTTTTTTTTTCTCTTTATTTTCTTTTCTATTATTCTTATTTCTTAACCTCCAATTATCCAAAAGTCATTAATAATCAAGTATCTTACATATTATGTATTTCATAATGTTTATGGAATACACACCATTATATTTCTTCTTCTATCCCACTTATCCAAGAAATTAAAACACCGTCCGTGATGTGTCAAATTATTGACATCGTAGATGATATGATTTAAATTCCTTTTACTTCCTTAAAGATTGGTCATGAAACAATTTTTATGGTTGAAACAGATTATAATTTATGTATTATATCTTATATAAGGTTCTGGAATCATTTTATACACATGTTATTAATTTATAAAACAAATGAGTTCCTTACGATCGAAGAATCGCCAAAATGACCTAAATAAATAGAAATAATGTTTTAACTTATGAATCATCATAATGTCAGAATTCAAAATGATAAATGGTATAATTTATGGTTCTGGAAATATCTAAATACAACTCCATTCCAATTCTATATTTTCACTTCCAATCGACAAGAATATCCACCATGAACCGATCATGGAAATCATATAAAGAACGCACCCAAAACAATTTAAGAAACAAAATACTAACAATTAAAGAGTGAAATGATATAATTAAATGATCATGTAAGGTATTATAAATATTTATAAATTTCTTTCGATATTAATAACACTCTTTTAACCATTATAAAGGAGGTTTAAATAAGTTTTAAGTAAGACACACCCGAGCTAAGGGAATTCTTAACCCGATTTCCATTCTTTGGGTTAAACTTCTACTTGGTTATTTATGTGGTATTAAAATTTTTTGTGTGATGTATTTTGTTTATATTATGTATAATTATGTGTATTTATAGTTTATATACATATTCCATACACTCTATTATGTCTCACTTTAATTATATGATATTTATAAGGGGATTTTCTTTTAAAATCCTCTTTTAAAATTCTATTTTACAAAATTCAAAAGAAAAGTTTTTATGAAATTATTCATGTTGTATGACTATGTCCTAGTTCTTGGGAATTTTTTATAATTAATGGTGGGACATATATTTTCCCCCAATGCATTGGGTATGTGTATGTTGGAGGTTGGCCATATGGTTACTCTAAGTGTAACTACGATGGTTACACAAGTTTGAAGGTACCCTTGAGGGTTACAAATTATAAGGTAGCCGAGAGGGTTACAAGATTACGTAAGTAATGCCACAAGATACATTTATGGTTCAATTTAGTTATTATGTTTTGTGGTAATATTATTTAAATCTCATGTTTCACAAAGTAAGTATATATGGGTGACAAGTATGTCTTTTGAAAATGATTTCATACGTTATAAGTATTCATGGACTAATGTGTTATTTACTTCTATTTATATCCCTTACTAAGATTTTTGTGCTCATACCAAGTTTTTAAATGATTTTAACAGGTTATAAGGATGTTTAAAACAAATAAGGAATCCAAGTTAAATATTTGAAGAACTGTCAAATAAATCATGTTTTATTTGAAAAGTTTTATATTTTGGAAGAAACGAATACTATTTTTATGGTATCAAATTTGTATTAATGTGTAATGATATGAATGTATTATGTCCCAATTCTCTAAATCTCTAAACTTGAAAATATAATCAATGTGAAAGGAAGTTTTTTCTTAACTAAATTCAAGATTATGTAATATAATAAGGTCGGGTCCTTATAGTTGGTATAAGAGGTTGGTTTAGATAACTTTAGGGGTTAGGATGATGTTAATATAATTCCATAAATGATTTTCAATATATGATTAATTTGAAATGTTATAGCATTTAAATATTACCTTGTTTCTTTGACTAAGATATGTTTGTTTAGAATGGTTGTCCATAGAAGAAACAAGGAAGATGAAGAGGAGGGGCACTGACAGAATGACATCCTTCCAAATCTTCAACTCAGAATAATAGAGGTTGGAACCAAGAAGTTTGTTATATTAATGGCTCAGATAAAGCATAAAATAAATGGTGGTGGCATTAATGAAATAGGAATACCATAGGTACCACAACGAAACATGAAAATAGTGGAACATTTTATGAGACAACACTCTCCTGATTTTAATGGATCTTCTGACCCAGTAGTGGCTGAAGGATGGATTAAATCCCTTGAAAATATATTCAATGTTATAGGATGTTCAAATAATCAAAATGAAAGTCTTTCTATTTATCATTTTGAAGGTGAAGCTGATCAGTGGTGGTCAATGGTAAAGAATATCAGGGATAGAGAAGATATTGATGCCTTAGAGTGGGATGAATTTAAAAGTCTTTTCCTTGAAAAATATTTTCCTAAGGTGGTGCGACTTAGGATAGAGAAGTAATTCCTTGAATTGAGGTAGAAGGAGGAAGATTCAATGGTTGTGTATGAAGAAAACTTCACCCAACTAGTGAGGTATGCTCCAAATATTATTATGGATATTAATAGCAAAATAAATCACTTTTACTTAGGATTAAAGTCAAGGTATCGAAGGGCGTTGGCCTCCTATGAATTTAAAAGTTATGAGAAGATTGTCCGATGTACTGAGAGGGTAGAGATGGAGTTTGATGATGATCATATGCAATTTTAAAATAAGGAGAAAAAGAGGTCCAAATAGAAAGTAATGGGTAAGAATCAACCCAAGAAATCAGATGGTAAGAAAATTAATTTTCTAGTTTATAAGAAGTGTGGAAAAAATCACCCAGGGGAATGCCTGACCAAAACTGGGAAGTTTTTTCAATGTGGTAAGTTTGGACATAAAGAATTAGATTGTAATGAAAATGATCTTAATACTATTCCTGATAAGAAAACTGTAAAGTATTTTAAATGTGGTGAGATGGGTCATTATGAAAATTCTATCCTGAAGAGAGATATGAATGATGAAAAGAAGCCAGAATAGAAGAAAAAATGTGTAATGAGATCCTTTGCGACTACGTCAACAGACACCGGGCCATCAAATGAAGTTATATCAGGTACCTTGTTTTTTTACTTAGATTTTTCTAAAGTTTTGTTTGATATGGGGTCTACACATTCCTTTATTTCTGAGGAATTTTCTGGAAAATTGGAAATATCACCTCAAAAAATGAGACTAGAACTTTTTGTCAAAACACCAGGGGGAAATATTATAGAAAATAGGAATTATAAGAATCTTTCTATTGTGTTCTGTGGAAAGACATTACCTTCAAATTTTTTTGTTTTTCCCTTAGAATATTTTGATGTTATTCTAGGAATGGATTGGCTTTCTTTTTATCATGCTAAGATTGATTGTAGAGCTAAAGAAGTTGTTTTTTCAGAAAGAGTTTCAATTTTTATAAAAGAATGAACACATACAATTGATAATTTATCAGGAAGCTGAGAAACTGTTTAAATATGGAAATGAAAGTTATCTTTCTCACATTTTTGAAAACAAGGGAACTGTTCATATTAATGATGTTCCAGTGGTAAATGAATAGCTTGATGTTTTTCCTGATGAGTTACCCAGTGTTATACCTGATCGAAAAGTTGAATTCACAATTGACTTAGTTCTCAATGCTAAGACAATTTCAAAACCCCCATATAGAATGGCTCAAATGAAACTTATTGAATTGAAAAATCAGTTGCGGGATTTTCTTGATAAAGGATTCATTTGTCCTAGCACTTCACCATGGGGTTCCCCTGTTTTGTTCGTTAAAAAGAAAGATAGTTCCATGAGACTATTCATTAATTATAGATCTTTTAATAACATCACTATTAAAAACAAGTATCATTTGCCTCATATTAATGACTTATTTGATCAGCTCGATGGAGCTCAGTACTTTTCCAAGATTGACTTGAGATCCAGATACCATCAGCTGAAGGTGAAAGAGGATGACATCCCAAAAATAGCTTTTTGTACTAGATATGGGAATTATAAATTTTTTGTTATGCCATTTGGGTTAACTAATTCACCTACTGTATTCATGAATCTTATGAATAGAATATTTCATGATTTCTTAGATAAGTTTTTGGTTGTATTTATTGATGACATTCTAGTGTTTTATAAGAGTAAAGAGGAGCATGAAAAAAATATAAGGATTGTTTTGCAAACCTTTAAAGAAAATAAACTGTATAGAAAATTCAGCAAGTGTGATTTTTGGTTTCAAAAAAAATTATTTTCTTGGGAACATTGTAAATAAGGATGGAACAATGGTTGATCCTTACAAAAAAAAGGTGGTCAACGAATGGCCAAGACCCACAAATTTTATGGAGATTCGATGTTTTATTGGATTAGCAAGTTATTACCGATAGTTTGTTAAACAAATTTCATGGTTATCTAGCCCGCTAACTAAGTTAACACAAAAGGGGTTAAATTTATTTAGAAAAAAATATTGTGATGTTTGTTTTCAGGAACTGAAGAAGAGATTGGTGAATGCTCCAGTTTTGGTCTTTCCTTTCTGAAATAGTGATTTTTCCATCTACAGTGATGCTTTATTAGAGGGACTTGGTTGTGTTCTGATGCAAAATGATTAGGTAATTACTTATACTTCAAGACAACAAAAATCTCATGAGTTTAATTACCCCACACAATAATTAGAATTGGTAGCTGTGGTTTTTGATTTGAAAATTTGGAGGCATAATTTATACGGAGCCAAATGTCAAATATATACTGACCATAAAAGTCTGAAGTATATATTCACTCAGAAGGAATTAAACATGAGGTAGAGAATATGGCTTGAACTAATAAAGAATTATGATTTCATAATTAATTACCATCTAGGAAAAGCAAACAAAGTGAAATATGACTTTATTCAAAAACATCACGCATCATTAACCATGTTACGTTTGGAACATGATCCCTTGATTAATGATCTGATGAATTTTGGATTAGAAGTTGTTGGTGTAGTAAATACCTCTGTTTTTTTTTCAGGTTTCAGTGAATTCATTGTTGTCAGTCAGAATTAAACAAACACATAAGGAAGACTGTGAGCTACAAAAAAAGGTAGAATTGGTTAAAATGGGTAAGTTTCTATAATTTAACCTTGATAAAGATTTTGTGTTAAGATTTGTAAAAAGGTTGTGTGTGAATTGTGATTCTCAATTAAAGAAATACTTGTTGTGTGAAGCTCATAGTTCTCCATTTTTTGTTCATCCTGGTAGTACAAATATGTACAGAGACCTTTGGGAGTATTATTAGTGGGATGGAATGAAAAGGGATATTGCTGATTTTACCATGAAATGTTTGACATTGTCAATAGGTTAAAGAAGAGCGACGGTTACTGAAGGGGATGCTTCAGCCTTTTCTAGTGCTAGAGTGGAAATGGGAGAATGTATCCATGGACTTTGTGGTCGGACTACCAAAGAATTCTCAAGGTACTAATGCAATTTGTGTTATTGTTGATTGGATGATAAAATCTTCACATTTCCTTTCAATTCAAGATACAATGTTGTTGGATCAGCTTTATCGATTTTACCTAAAAGATACTGTTAGGTTACATGGAGTTCCTATTTCAATTTTATCTGACCGGGATCCTAGATTCACTTCTAATTTTTGGAAGGGCCTTCAGAAGTCATTGGGCATAGAATTAAATTTTAGTATGTCTTTTCACCCTCAATCAAATGGCCTGTCAGAACGAACGATTCAGACTTTGGAGGATAGGATTTGAGCTTATTCAATGGACTTCGGGAAATTTGGGATCAATATATTTCTTTATTTGAGTTTTCTTATAATAATAGTTTTCATTTCAGTATACATATGGAACATTTAGAGGTAATGTATAAGAAGCGGTGTTGAACTTTAGATTTTTGGGATGAAGTTGGGGAAAAGAAGTTGATGGGACCAGAATTAGTAGACGAAGTGGTTAAGAAAGTGAAGATGATCTAGTAGCACATGAGGATATCTTAGAGCAGGCAGAAAAGTTATGCAGATAATAGAAATAAATACTTCTCTTTTGAGGTAGGTGACCATATTTTCCTTAAAATCTCTCATTGGAAAAGTGTGATGCGTTTTGGTAAGAAAGGAAAGTTAAGTCCATGGTTCATTAGTCCTTTTGAAATCCTGGAGAAAGTTGGACCAATTGCATACCGAGTAGCTTTGCCTCCAAATTTATCTTAGATACACAATTTTTTTCATGTTTAGATATTGAGACAGTATGTGACAGATTCATCTCATGTCTTGAGCCCAAATGCAGTTCAGTTGGAAGAGAACATTTCTTATGAAGAGAAACCAGTTTAGATTATTGATTGAAAGGAACATGTATTGAGGAATAAGGTAATCCACTAGGTAAAGGTTTTGTGGAGAAACCACATGGTTGAAGAAGCAACATGGGAGTCTAAAAATTCTATGAGGTTAATGTACCCTCACTTGTTTAATAAGTAAATAAAATTGCGAGGACACAATTTCCAGAAGGTGGGAATAATGTAACACCCTATGTTTTTAAAAAAAAATTGAAATGCATGAAACTTTATTTTAAGACTATCCTTTAAACACAAAATTTCCACTTATATGTTTTGAATTTCAAAAAATGGTCATCTACAATTGTGTTCAGTAAGTTATTTGAAGTCCGATAGAACCAACTTGTTTTTTTTGGTGAATAGTAACATACCCTTATGAATAGTGATATGAATAGTAATAAGACCCTTATGAATAGTAAATCATATTATTATTTTATTTTCTTAATGATATAATATAATGAGATGTTGATTAACTTTTTGAAGGTGTTAAAAATGAGTTACAGATTTAAAATTGTTATTTTTTGAATAAAGTATGATTTTTTTACAAAATTAAATTAATAATATTTAGAAAATTATTTTCAAAAAATAGAGTTCATTTTTTAATTCTACGCGTCGAAAAATGTTAAGGGTGAATTTTTGGGATTTTTCTGAAATTCTTGAATTTTTTATGAATAGTGAAATACGGTAAAATACTGTATATTCAAATTATCAGTTAAATGCACTATTTATGACATCATAAGTGATGTAATACCAATTGGTTCAAACTCACATGCGATTATTAAGATTTTCGTTCACATGAATTAAGACTATTAATAGTCTTGAGCAAAAATATTATAATAATGATTAAAATAATGTAAAATACCTCCTCCCCTCCACTATAAATACCTCCCTCATTCCCCTCTTCATCCCACACCTCTCAAGCCTTGAGCCTTACCTAAGTTCTACCAAATAATCCTCCCAAGACTCTTCCCCACATCCTAGAGCTATTTTTCTCACCAAAAGGCCAAAACCAAAGACCTTAAGAAGGATCTCAAGGGGAAGAGATCAAGAGGTAAACATCCTCTTTTGTTTTCTTTTCATTTTCATTTTCATTTTTCTTCTTTCTTGACCTCCACTTATCCAAAAGGAACGAATGATCTAGTATCTTAAATATTATTTATTTCATCATGTTTATGGAATACACACCATTATATTTCTTCTCCTCTCCCACTTATTCAAGAAATTAAAACACCGTCCATGATGTGTCGAATTACCGACATTGTGGACGATGTGATTTAAATTTATTTTACTTCCTTAAATACTGGTCATGAAACCATTTTTATGGTTGAAAAATATTATAATTTATTTATTATATATTATATAAGGTTTTGTAATCATTTTATACACATGTTATTAATTTATAAAACAAATGAGTTCTTTATGATTGAAGAATCACCAAAATGACCTAAACAAATATCAATAATGTCTTAACTTATGAATCATCACCATATAAGAATTAAAAACTATAAATGGTATAATTTATGGTTATGTAAATATGTAGATACCACTCCATTCAAATTCTGTATTTTCACTTCCAATCAACAAGAATATCCACCATGAACCGATCATGGAAATCATGTAAAGAACGCACCCAAAACAATGAAAGGAAAAAATACTAACAATTAAAGGGTGAAATTATGTAATAAAATGATCATATAAGGAATTATAAATATAGATATGTTTTTTAAGATATTAATAACACTATTTTAACCATTATACATGAGGTTTAAACAGTTTTGAAGTAAGACAAACCTAAGGTAAGGGAATTCATAACCCGATTTCCATTCTTTGGGTTAAACTTATACTTCGTTATTTATGTGGTATTAAAATTGTTTGTGTGATGGGTTTTGTTTATATTATGTATAATTATGTGTATTTATAGTTTATAAACATATTCCATCCACTCTATTATGTCTAATTTGAATTATATGATATTTATAAGGGGCTTTTCTTTTAAAATCATCTTTTAAAATTCTATTTTACAAAATTCAAAAGAAATGTTTTTATGAAATTATTCATGTTGTATGATTGTGTTATGGTTCTTGGTAATTGTTTATAATTAAGGGTGGGACCTATATTTCCCTCCAATGCATTGGGTATGTGTAAGTTGGAGGTCAGTCGTATGGTTACTCCAAGTGTAACTATGATGGTTACACAAATTGTAAGGTAGTCATGAGAGTTACAAATTATAAGGTAGCCGAGAGGGTTACAAGATTATGTAAGTAATTACCCAATATACCTTTATGGTTCTTTTTTTGTTCTTATGTTTTGTGATAATCTTATGTAAATCTCATGTTTCACAAAGTAATTATATATGGGTGACAAGTATGTCCTTTGAAAATGATTTCATACATTACAAGTATTCATGGACTAATGTGTTCTTTCATTATTTTTATATCCCTTAATAAGATTTTTGTGATCATACCAAGTTTTTAAATGATTTCATAGGTTATAAGAATGTGTAAGACAAAGAAGTAATCCAAGTTAAATGTTTGAAGAACTGTAAAAAAATCATGTTTTATTTGAAAAATTTTATATTTTGGAAGAAATGAATATCGTTTTTATGGTATCCACTCTGTATTAATGTGTAATTTTATGAATGTATTATGTCCCAATTATCTAAAGTTCTAAACTTTAAAAGATCCTCAATGTGAAAGGATGTGATTTCTTAACTAATCCAGAAATATTTTTCAAATTGATTTATTTTTTAGGCCTTTGGAATTTTGAATTAACTCTGGGTTGAGAAGAAGAAGTTAAATCACATTAATAAAGGGATCATAAAAAAAAAGAATCAATTAAATTGGATTAATATTTAAAATTTATTCTCGAAATACCAAAATGATAAAAATATATTAAAATTCCAGAATTAATAAATTTTCATATTTTAGCCCAAAACAGACCAAAAATCCAAAAATGAAGCAAATCAGCTCAAATTGTTAAATTTTTAGGGATTAAATCATTTAAATACATATGAAAAATGGTGAAAATATTAGCTATGTTATCTATCTTTGAAATAAATCCGGTGTTGTGAGATGGTTGACCCATAGGTGGACCATGGAATGCATTTTTAAGAAATGTGGTGTTAGGGGTTAGCTAAGGAAAGTATAGTTTAGTTGATGTAAGAATGGATTGGGGAGATATATACACACATGTTGATGGAATCTTAGTGTATTCCTAGTTATAGATCATCATGCCCAATATCTTAACATTTTTCTGAGTATGATAAGGGAGCTTTGGATATATGCCGATCTATCTAAAAATATTTTCATGGTGTGGAAAAAGGACTCCTTGGTAGTTGTGATCAAGGATTGGTTTAGAGGTAATTAATATGGTAGGGAGTACACCATTATATTTTTTAGGGTGGTGAACCTCATTGTAATTTGAAATTTTAGCGAATTCCATGGGAACCATTCATGGGAAGTGGGAACATGTGATGGGTGATGTTTTCATTAGCACTTGAGAATGAGTGTGTTTTTATCCATGCCAATCACATGTTTGAGAATGGAGGAGGCATCGGATGTGGTGGTTAGGAATTAATTTCATTGGCGCGATGACTTGTATTCTCCTAAGCTGTGGAGAAAGATGTTGGTCACTGGTGGGATACCATCATGTGAGAATGGTCATGGGAAATTTAGACCAGTCGTACGGTGGTTGTTTTGGATCTAAAATTCCATTAAATAAATGGAGAAATGTATGGGTGATTTTCTTGGTAAATGATAGGTACATGATTGAATACAGACATGGGTGGAGTTTAAGTGTGGGCATCAGGCCCGAGATGGCTTGTGGTGATCCAAGAGTTTTTGAATTGGATAGTTATCAGTGCTTGTGATGTGGAACAATGATAGAAATTATGGTTCAATTAGTAGATGTCATCGGAAGTAGGGTAAGATCTTTGGTGACCATGCCAAGAATGATCTCAATATTCCTTGGGATAGAGGCTATGAAATCTAGTTTTGGTGATGCATCAAACATTGAAGTTGAGTTTTTTTGGAAATAGTCAGTGAGAGGTGATTTGACTTGAGTTCTCTTGAAGGGTTTTATGCAGCCGATGAGGAACCAAATCATGAATATCATGGTTTGAGATGGCTACAGTTTAAAAGATGGCTGAGGCTCTTCAAGGAAAATATGGTGCGAGCATTATAAGTTGGGTTGATTGGAATTTGACTATTTAATTAAATCAAGAATCATTCCAGTATCATCATTTGGACACTGAGGGCGTGCTTTAGTAGGTAATTTTTATGGTGGGAGTACCATGACTTGGAATTGATCATCAATGGATAGAACCTGTAGTGGGGATCACCATTGACCAGATTATGAAATAGATGATAACATGATTGCATCTTGGTTTAGAAGGGCTCAAGTAAGCACCATCACAGTGTTCCATTAGTAGTTATGAGCACTGGATCATGTTTTAATGACATATGTATTATATGTTAAAGTGATGCTTGGAGGTGTGTTGGGTGTTTGAAAATAAAACATGGCCATTTTAGCAGAAATTCACAAACCTAGTAGGTCAGATGGAGTTTTCATTTTCCATCGAGGCTTCTTGAGGATGATAAGTTCTATGGTAGGAAGGTTGTAAGGTCCCATGTTTTGAACCAGTTTAAAATTACAAGGGAATTTTAATTTTCATCTGTTAGATGGTCCAAATATTAGAATAAGATTCAAAATAGAATTATGAGAGTTGGAAATCTTAAAATTTTTGTTTTTAGACGGGGTTTATGGATCGAGTGGTGTCACTGAAGACCAGATGAGTTTTATAAGCATTAGTCATCAAATGATCAGTCTCAAGAGAGACATCCTTGATTTAATGGTTAGTACTAACCATGTGGCTCAAACATGAGCCTAGTTAACTTTGAAAAATGTCTATAATAAATTAAATATCCATCCACATGTTTAGTGCACATTTTTATTATCCATGCACCTAGTTGTGCGTCTTGGATATGTTTGGGGGTAGTAGCTCCACATGATTAGAGAACAGTTTGTAAACCACTCAAGGAAACCATGTGACTTGGTGGGTTCTTGGATAGTGTCACTACATGGTTGGTGAATGATTTATCTAAACGTTCATCTCTTAAAATGGGTAAAATTACTATTTCCCCCCTTCGAACTTAAAAGGGTTTTAACCCTATTTCTTCCTTCATTTGGCCAGGAGCTCCCTCCATGCATGCTTACTCCCCCTCCTCTTATATGGGATGATTATACACCATTCTTGGTCTGAATTTATTTTTTCAAGTGAATTGGAATCATAATGGTGAATCTAAAACTCCTCTTTCTTTCTTTATTTGATTTATTCATCCTTAGATTTGTTATCATTAAGAGAGATAATATGCCCTATTTTTAGGGTGTTTTCTTGGTTCTTTCAATTTATCTCCTTATGAATTGAATAAAAACCAAATAATGGATGAGTGAATCATTATTAGCATGATTTGGGTTGTATATGACTTTTCTATTACAGTATTAGCATTTATATTATGTTTTCATTATTCCGTATGTTATATTTACCGTGCGTTGCTCATAAAATTTTTAATACCATAAATAAATTATTAGACCATAACTTTGATGTCCTTAAGACCCCTTAGACATGGTTGGAGGTTAATGAACTCAACTAAAACCTCCACTTAAAATGAGTTTGATTAAATGCTTATAATGGTTATTGTTGCCTATTCTATCAAACCACCCCTTTGGAGGGTTGAAATTTCCACTTGGTAGTGGGATTAATTAATTTAATTTAATGGAGGGTAAGTGTTATAGACACACACTTGGACCCCCTTGTCATTCAAAAATGATGAATTAAATGGAATAACTTCAATGAATCGAATAAGTTTTTAATAATATGTTTCCTTTCATGGACCTTATCACATTTTGAAGTGAATTAGTGAATGAAATGAATTTTGATGAGTTTTAATTTGGCATATATATATTTACATTCCCATTTTTGTCACTTCTAAATGAGTTGGGTAATGAATTTGATCAATGATTGTAAGTTTGGCATGGATTTTTTTTCATGGCCTATGTTAAATTAATAAGTAAATGCAACATGCATGTTAATCATAATATGCCTTGATTGATACTTGGGTTTCAATATATAATTATTTGGACGTGATCATAAGGAATGCTGAATTGTATGAATTATGAATGGTTAAGAAATGTTGTACATGTAACTCCTCATCAATTTATTGAATCAATGTATATAACATTCCTCATCATTGGACATGATGTTCCTCATCATGGACATGGAATTACTTATCATTTATTTAATTAATAAACATAGAGTTCCTTGTTATTGGACATGATGTTCCTCATCATGGACATGGGGGTCCTTATATTTTACTGAATTCATTAAACATGGTGTTCCACATTATTTATTGGAATCATTGGACATGGAATTTCACATTAATCTATTTAACATTGTTGGACATGTTTCTATTTATAATTATCTACAATTTTTGGGACATGATGTTCCCTTAGTATGATGCACAAGATGATGTCCTTAATTAAATATGAATCTCTATATGTTTATCTATGACATGGATGCCTTGGTTGTAAACCACGATTCCTAGTTCTATTTATATAAAGTTTAAAATGCTTGGACATTCCTGCTTAGGTTGAAGTAGGTATGTCCAACAAGGTGTTTGATGAGGAACCTTAGCTCTATATGGTTATTTATACACCATTTATTTACAGATTATTTTTTATAATTACACACTGTTACATTTATATTCATACACTGGATTTGAATTAGAAATTGTTGGTGGTGGCCTACTAAATTTTACCCACACCCTTTTTGGGATGCAGTTTGGTACCTAGAAAGATCTTGTGGTTATAGGTTAGGACCCTGGATTGTGCCTCTTTGTTTCACTCTTTATGTACTAGGACTTGACATGGAGATGGGGTACAAATATATACTCCATATCCCTATAGGAGTCGGGTCTTTTTATTATTTGTTTGTTTTTTCTATATAGTCCAGTTGTATACTATACCTTCTCTACACTGGATGCCATGTAGTGTTGGTCATAGCATGTTCATGCATGATTGGGTTACTTATCACTGGCCTGGTTATCTGTTTATTTTGGTTATCAGTTATTATATTTTCTACTACTTATTCTATTTATTTATGCTTCCACTGTATTTAGTACTAATCTAGAGGGTATAGTCTTCCTATTGTACCACCTTTAAACCCTCATTTCTAGTCAGAAGCCTCTAGATTATGGAGAGACGTTCTTAAGTCCATATTTTCGATCAATCTAGTTACTTTTTATCAAGTGAACTAGGTCTGGATGTGAAAAATTTTCACTAAAGTTTTCTAGTGAAAGTTTTTAATGTAAATTCCTAGTTTAAATTTATTTCTGTATTAGTATATTTGAATTATAATTTTAAGTGCCAGAAATTCCCACTATATATTTTCTATGGAAATTTTCACTATATTATCACATTAGAAATTTTCATTGTAATTTTTTATTTCATAATTACATTATTTATTTATATATTGATATATTTTTACTGAAAATTTAGACATATATTTATTTTATAATTATGGTAATCAAATTTATAGTATAATTTTTTAGTTTAAAATTTCATTGCAAAAATTTAGTATAGATTTACATTGAAAATTGCAAAATTACTATAAAAACTCATCATTTATGTTTTATGTATGAATATAATTATATTAATATATATTCATATTATTATTTAAGACAACTAAGATTACAAGAAACCAAAAAACACACATTCCTAGGAACCTTAGTGGGTCAAGCCTAATACCTCCCCACAAGGAATGAAAAGAACCCACTAGACCTATATTATCACAATACATGGACTAAAGTTCTAGAGGCATAATGGAATTATAAAATAGGTGGACCAAATACTGAATAAACCCCCCCCCCCTAAATGAGTAACCTACATCATCTAGTGTCACAAGTTTTATGCCTCACCTCACCCCTTTCAGTAGTCATCATATTGTGTTACCAATATGAAGGCTGCATCACCGCCACCCCTCAAAGAATCATTTTATCATGTTGGCCTCTGATGCACCATGTAAGGGAACCCCTATATTCCACATTTGAGATATGTGTGGGAAGAGGGTTAGATAATAGGTTTCAGCACACTCATCTCCCTTTAGACCCACTCATTTGGAGATACTTGCGTGGCACCCCACTACTTTTTCTACCTGTTGTACGGATCCATATGACTGGTCTCATTGTGTTAATATTAATGTGGTAGGGTACTCATCTATCCCAAATTAAAAATTTATGGGGGGGCATATGGCTAGTTGATGGGCACCAACACACCCATGCCTCTTTCACAGCTACTCATCTGGTGATGCCTGCATATTTTCATGCCACACCACCTGCCCATTACACTAATTTGTTCATTTGATCCCACCATGTCACATGATTCCCACTAATTATGGATTGAAGGATTTTTGATGGATGGATGGCCCAAAGTTCCAATAGCCTGGAGGCCCATTTTTTGACCCGAAATCCCATTTAGGATGAATAGTACCACTACTAAAAAACCCCATTATAGTACCCGCGTTGTTGTAGTGCTATCGTATTTGTGGGAATTCACTCCCACCTAGATTTGATCCTAACTTTTTTATGTAGGATTAAAGTGTGTTTTCCACTTATGCACCACCCCAACTGTATATATTGAGATACTTGTTTTAATTTTGAACATAATCTTCCATTGATAATAGTAATTTTTTATTGAAAATTTATATTGAAGTTGTATGAGTTTCCATTGGAAATTAAATTTTGTGTGTAAATTTACACCGATGACTAGAAATTTCCACTGAAATTTTGTACAGGAATTTTCTCATTGAAATTTGAAGTTCAAATTTCATGTGTAAAAGTACATTGTGTATTTATTGGTTAATATATTTAACTAAAAATTTAAAAAATAAATTATTTTATAATTTTGGTCATAAATTTATCAGTATAATCATAATAAAAATTTATTAGAAAATTACAATGGAAATTTATGTGGAAATTTGAAATAAAATTTATAGTTTAAAATTGCATAAATATTTTCTAGTGAAAATTTTCAATGAAAATTTACAATGAAAATTCAAATTATTTATTTATTTGTTAAAATATTTTTATTATAATTTTAAATTTAAATTGAAATTTAAAATTCAACATGGAAATTTAAATTGTAAATTTCTTATGAATTTTCACTAGTAATCAAATTTACTATACAAATATTTAGTTTAAAATTACACTACAAATATTTCATATAGATTTATACTAAAAACTAAAAAATCCCTATGAAAATTTAGAATTCATGTTTGAATATAATTATACAAATATATACACATATATATTAATATAGTTATATTAATTTTGAACATAATTTTCCATTGAAAACAATAAATTTTCATTATAAAATTCCACTGAAAAATTATATTATAATTTTGGGAGTTTCCATTGGAAATTAAATTTTTAGTATACATCTACACAAATGAAATCATGAATTTTATTTGAAAATTTCAATGGAAATTTTATAATTTTCCATTAGAAAATTTCACTATGATTTTTATTGAGAATTTCAATGCATATTTACATGTTTTTATGTATGTTTGCACTAAAAATTTTCAATGTATATATACACTAAAAAATTTCTGTAAAAATTTATAATGTAAATTTGAAATTAAAAATTTCAATGAAAATTTATAAGTATAAATTTATATTAGTGATGATTTTAATTTCAAATATGCAATATAAAAATTTGATATTGTTTTATGTAATATGTTTGTGTGGTGTACGTATGCATGTGTACACATAATTAAATACACACATATATAAATTATATATATAATGATTTTACATGAATATATAATAATAAATAAATACAAATTTTATTAAAATAAAATTTATAATATACATAATAATTTCAATATATATATATATATATATTTTACATATATTTATATTATTAAGAAATATGATATAATGATCATATATAATAAATATAATATTATATATATGTATATATTATATTTATAAATATATTGATATAGGAGGAGCATGTAACGTCATCAAAAAATTAAATAAATAAAGAAAGGAATAGGTGCAGGGGTATGCTGAGGTATTCTCATACAAAAATGTGTATGGACTCTTAGGTTTGGGACCCCGACTAGAGAGGATATTAATTCTTGTAAAAGATAGCTTGATGTATTTTTTATTATAAAAACTTTAAGAAATTATTTATCCAAATAAAAAAACTAATAAATGGTTGTATAAACTTTTATATCCATTTATCCATAAAAAAAAAATAACCGCACACACATTTGTCACATTATGCTGATCAGAATGTTATTACTAGAGTTTTGTTGGGTATTGAATTAATTTAATTATATATTGTTTAAAAATAATTATTGAAAAACTTAGTCAATTTTTTTGAATTATATTCATTCAAGTTTAAGAGGCCACAAAAATGTTTCTTACTAGACTTGTATGAATGAAATTCACACAACCTGAATACCTCCTATTTAGCTTGTGTGAACTGTGTTCACATAAGGCATCTAATGTTTTCAAATAATCTAGGAACACAGTTCACACATCCTACCCAATCATTATAAAAATTCTAGCACACTCCTTGGTTCACTCTCAAATTTACCCAAGAGATGAAGGTAGAACGGTCCCTGTAGTTTAACTTGGGTTGTCGAATCCTCAGAGACCTAAGAAGTAACCTATAGACACATACATTCTATGGATTGTTTTTGGCTATGAAGTGGACAACTTGGGTTGATTTTATATGGGTTTAAGTGAACTCTAAGACACTGAAGTTAATTCAATTTAAAGTATGAGTTGATCCTAGGTTATCACTTGGGGTGGATTGGATGCATTCCCTTTTCAACTATTTCAATTTCTTATATTTGAGATGAGTTCATTTAAGAAGATCAAAAAAAATCATCACTCACTGGTTTAAGGACTAAACACCCTAATACTAATCACCTATACACTTGAAGGATCAAAGTTTTGAGCACTTCAAGGTAAAGGTTTGTATTAGAACTTGAAGTGTGTGGCCTTAAATTCAACAAGTACGATGGAGTTTAAAAATAATCAAATAAAAATATCAATTAAAGAAGTGATTAGACATTAATAGGGTGATAAATAACATCCAATACAACCCCTTTCTACTCCCTTGGATCAAACCATAAGTGGGTTAGCCCTCCATTGATGCCATGGTTTCAATGGAAGCAGGAAGTAGACTCATGAGGGAGGAATTGAAGAAGTAAAGAAAACAATAAAAAGAAAATGATCACTCCACCGTTGTGTGAATAATTTCACAAGGTTTTGTGTAAATAAATTCACACCTTGAGGCAACAGTATCAAAGTGAGATGGAGAAGAATAGAATAATAAGATAATAAGAACTTTTATTAAGAAACAAGGATGAATTAAAACAACTTACATGTGGAAGACACACTTGAGATAACAAAATCGCAGCATAACATTACAATGAAATAAAGCTAAAAAATCCTCAACTCCTCAACCACCACTACCTTAAATATGCATTATTGATTCCTTGGGTAGATCCTACAATAGTCCAAGTCTCCTAAATTAATTGTGGTAGGCCATAGGTTGGTGGAAAGTTGAGGGAGAGTTGATTTTTCCACCCTTGACCTGAGGTGGCAGCCAACTTTCCTCCACCGAACAGACGCATTTGAAAGGTGAAAGGACCATTTTGGGATATACCTAACACTGATAAGGGGGGTGAATCAGTGTTGGGGAATTTTTAAAACAATTCCAACTTTTATCCCTGTACCTCTAGACCTATTAGGATCTTGATTCTCTTATTCTCTTTTCCCTGTCGCATGCAATAATAGAAAGCGGTAAAGATATACACAAAATAATTTTACAAGGTTCACCACTCAATAAGAGTAGCTATGTCCTTGCCATGCATGGGGATGACCAGTGCATGGATTCTCCACTATAATGTAAAATGATGTCACAATGGAGTGGCTAGGAAAACAATCCTATAGCCAGTGTGAGTCCCTACACTTTGGAGGGGGGTGGGAAACAATCCTCTTCCCTGGACCGGTGAAAGACTAGTCCAACTTGCAACCTCTAGCTGGTTCTTTATACTGCCTATGGAGACAGTCTCTTGCAGCCTCTAGCTGGTTCTTTATACTGCCTATGAAGACAATCTTCTCTCTGTAAAAAGATTTTGCAACACCAAAAGAATCTTTCACCTGTTGAGACCTTTTGGATGTCACAGTGCTACTTTGTTCTTCCTCTATTCAATTATTACCTACCTAGCAGCATGCAGGTAAACAACCACTTCTTTCTCTGCAGCAAACCTGAAAGCTGCACAATCTTCTTCCCCTTCTTCTGCAGTGCAATACCAGCTACACAGAGATCGCTTCTGCTTCTATCTCCTGTAATCACAAACTCCCTTTGTGATTATCAGAACAATGAAGACCAGCTCATCTTAGCATCATCAGAATTAAATTTCCCTGAATAATTTTCAGCCTTCAGTTGGGCATACTCTGTTCTTCTTCTTCTCTTCTTTCTCTTTGACACATTATTACTTAGAGTGTCTCAATATCTTTATTCAATTCTCAATACCAACACAAGAGTGTATTGGTATACTACCTTCTTCCTTGGTGCAGATATGAATTTAGTTTCACATCTTGTTCTTCCTCACTTCACAATGCACAACGATAGTGTTAAACACCATTCATGTGAGTGCGGTTCAACTTCTCTTTGTGAAACCGAATGGTTCACAGTTCTTTCTTCTTCACAAAGATGCTTCGAGAGTGCTATGAACCTATTGAATACCTACAAGAACCTCAAAATTTTCTGCGCAACCTTCTAGGTGGCTTGCGCATAAAATTCTAGCCTTGCACGTAAAAACACCTTTTGGCATGAAAAACCCTTTTCGCGCAATCCTCCTATTTCGCGCATAACTTCCCTTTTTCGCGCAACACTTCTTCTTTTCATGAAATACTCTATACTTCAATTTTTCCGCGCATCAGAGCTCATGATTTTTCTATGTGTCATGTCTTAACAAATGAGAAGGGTTAGCCTCATATTTATATGCATTTTTGACCCCGCGCGAAAAACACTAATCCGCGTGTAAAACCTCCTTCATGCACGTAAAAAATCTTTTATGAAACTTCATATTTCGCGCCATGCTTCAATATTTTGTGTACCTCATTCCTTTTCCATTTTTCATCCTTCTAAGCATGAAGAACCAATTGCACACAAAATTCCACACCGCATTCCATATTGCGCACAAATTCATCCTTTCACGCGACATCGTATTTCGTGCAATGATCCAATTTTTCGCGCAGCTCATGCCTTTGCAAATTTTTGAGTTTCTGATCTTGAAACACCTTTTGCGCAAAAAACATCATTCCTCTATTTCGCGCATCCCGCAGATATTTCGCGCAACCCGCTACTGTTTCGTGCACCGCTTTATTTTTTCGCGCAACCTGCCTAAATTTCCGTGCACTCTATGCCTTTATCATTTTTCGATGTTCTAACCTTGAATCATGCCTTGCATGCAAAAATCTAAACCATCTTCAGTCTTTGATGCTCCATCCATTCCTAAACACATTTCTTCATCTCTCGATTTTCAGGCCCTAAAATTTGGCAAACACTGGAAAACGGTGCCACCTTAAACTGTGATTTTCTACCGTCCCCAGATTGTCCATTGCTTTGTCATTTTCTCTATTCACTGATTCCCATAACCATTCTTGTACTGTTATCATGAATCCCACTATCTTGATATTTATCCTTTGATAGATCAGCTTTAGCATCATCAGATTTGCAATGGGAACTGAAACTTCCCTATCCCCCAGCAGTATCATTCCTTCCAATCAAAACTTTATATGACTGGCATCATCATTTCTCCCCCTTTCCTTCATAAGGCTTGCATCACAAGTTCTCCTAACTCATTATATGTGTGAAATACATACCAGCAATGCATCTTCTGATTTGATATAATGCGAAATGCATGGCTACCTTAGAATGCCAAGCCCTTCCACATTCTATCTTCTTCTTCAGCCATCATTCTACACTTCATGAAAATCATATAATTTTATTATTCAAGTAATCGCTTGCATGGATTTATATCATGAATAATTTCATGATCTTCTTCAAATTCTCATTCTTCTTCAATCATCCTAAAATGGATGATACATCTCCATTATGATCCAATCATCCTCAAATGGATGATACTTCTAAATTCTTTGTTGTTGTAAACAATGTGTCACTATTGACACAAGTTCTTTGAACTTAGGATCAGCTCAACAATCATCTGAATTTTCTTCATAGAGAATTTCCCAAGTATGAGATTCAATGATATGATTTCATAACAATTCTCTAGGAATCCTCACTGCAGCTGATCTCCATTAACTTTGGAATCCTTATTTATCTCCTTCTTCATTTTGACCAGCATTGACAACTGCTGACAACAAATACAATATTCACACACAAAGTGGTCCCAAAAAAGGCATTCTAGATGGAAAAATTTTAGTGTTCCATAGAAGAATAAAATTAATCTAAAGATGTACTATAATCTTATGTAAAGTTTCAGTCTAAATGGATATGTGGTTTACGAGATATGTGTAAAATGGTGGGATGTTTTTCTGGGCCTCAGATTCTGGCCTAGAATTTTATCTCCAAATTGGGCCACCTTAATAACCACAATGGAGGCCGAATTAGCATTGGATACTAAATAATTATTTTTTCATATATATGTATTCTAAAATACCAAGAAATTTGGACTTCATTGGGCCTGTATTTGGGGCCCCACATTCTCATCAATGGGCTGGTGTCCAATCTACCTTCTCCAGAATTGTTTGCATAAAATCCCATTTTGGTGGTCTTCCAATGTGAATCTTCCAACACTCCACAAGTATAAATTGTTCCCAATATAATTATAAACCTGAAAATTAAATATGAAAATAAAATCAAGATCATTGGCTACTTTAAATGATGTTAAAAAATGTACCACATAATGGTGCATTTTAAGAAGGAATTACAATCATAATATGAACTGATGTTCAAAGTGTAAAATGCACTAAAAATGGTGTTTATGAATAATAAAGCACATGAATAATATATATATTAACAATGAATATTAGCCTCATTTAGTGGCTAATCACATCCCCCAACTTGAGTTTTTCTAGTCCCGAGAAAAATATATGTCAACAATATGAAATTCAAATTCTGTTTTCCAAAAACATTTTAATACACAATGATCACCCAAAACCCTTATACCAAAAAATCATGAAACCCATCAAAATGATTTAATACAAGATAGTTTCATAATTAGATCCCAATCCCAAGCCCATTCCTTTGTTCAAATTCATCTCCATATTTCATCCAATATCAATTAAGAGGGATGATGTGTTGTGCATCGCATTAGACATGGGGGTTCATATTTATTCAAGAGGGAAATGATGGAAGTGCTAGGTGGAATCACATTTCAATATTAAAATGATTATTAAATTTTTTTTTATTGTATTTTTATTGTATTTTTTTGTTTTTTTTGAATTTTTTTCATGGTAATTGAAATTTCACTCAAAAGAGTCAACCCCTATAGCGAGACTTTGTCGATGACTCCCAGGCTCAAAGAACTTAGGGAACCAAGTGAATTCCATATACTCAAGAATCATCTCGAGTTAACTCAATAAAAAAAATCAAATTACCAAAAATAGAGATAAAATTACTTACTCTGGGCCAGAAAACTATGGATTCAAGATCCCCAAGTGCCGAAAGCCACGCATTAGGCCATTTCATTGCTCTATGGGAAAATTTATTGTTTTTTTAATTTTTTTTATTGAATACTAATATTAAAACTAAAATTATTACCAAACCTATGTTATTTATTTGGGGGAGCCCATGAACTCAAACTAATACCCCACTATCCAAAGTATGTGCATTGTAATATTTTTTTGGATGAAAATATAAACAATGAAATATCACATTGGATAACTACACTTTCCAAAATCAATGCTCATGAAATTATACAAGGGTTAAAATCAGAATTAGGGCATGCTAAATTATTTGATATTCAGTTTCAAAGTGTGCAATGTGTATTACCATGTTCAAAGTTAAAGGAATATTTCCTTCCATTTACACACATTTTCTTTTCAAATCATTCACCATTTTTTTGACACAAAACTATTTTTTATTTTATCTCCCCCAACTTAAAATAACATTGTCCCCAGTGTTTAAAGAAAAGAAAATTTAGAAGGGGTAGAGGTAGATAATGAGATTTCAAAAAGGAAATTGAAAACGAGGATCATGGAATGAAGTCACCTGGTGGTTGAAGTTGAAATTTTTGCTGCTCCCTTTTAATCCCTTTATCTCAATGTCACTCTGAGAATTCCGTAGTGGAAAAAAACAAACAAACAAAAAAAACTATATATATATAATAATAAATAAAGTAAAATATAAGTATCTATATAAAAATTATAGAATAAGGAATCACAAAAATCCATAGGTCAGTGGTAAGCATGCACCCCTATCTCCCTTCAGTCCCGGGTTTGATTCCCCACAGCTTCACCGGTTGTAACGGGGTTTGACCCACGACCTATGACGTGTCCCTTTTTTTTATTTATATATTTTTTTGTATTTTTATTTTAACTTACAAACACATAAAAATAAAATGAACTGATGATACATTGTCTTCTTTTTAAATTTTTGGGTAAAATATTACTCAAGGATCACACCACATGACACAGATAAATATGGTGCTCCCCTTTCATACCCATCCATACTCATAATAGAAGAACAGGTCAACAGTCTATTTTTTTTTTATTTTTAAATATCAAAATGATTAATTAATCCTATTTTAAAAATAAATATGACATGAAAACCATGGGTAGACTCCCGTGCAACACTTTTGTTTAATGTCGTTAGCCCGACATGGATCTTAAATCTATCAATTTTTTCCTAGTTCATAGGTTGGCTTAGTTAACTCAACCTCTATTTCCTGTTTATTGAATGATTCAATGAATGGTTTTAACCTATTACCATTGACCTTGAAAATGTGACCACTAGTGGGATCTTGAATCTCTACTGCCCCATGGGGGTAGACATGATGCACTATGAAAGGACCTGACCATCTAGACCTTAACTTTCCCGGGTTTAAATGAAGTTTTGAACTATATAAGAGCACAAATTTTCCCGGTTCAACATGTTTGACTTTGATATTCCTAGATTGGTAGGCTTGAACTCTAGCTTTATTGATCTTTGAATTTTCATAAGCCTCTATCCTTAGTTCCTCAAGTTTATTGAGATCTAATTTCCTTTTTGTTCTGGCCAATGAGAGGTCATAATTTATTTTCTTAATTGACCAAAAAGCCTTATGATCAATTTCAACAGGTAAATGGCATGATTTTCGATAAACCAACCTATATGGTGACATTCCTAGCATGGTTTTGTATGTTTTACAATATGCCCAAAGAGCATCCAAGAGTTTCTCAGACCAATCTTTCCTAGAAGGATTGACAGTTTTTTCAATAATATTCTTAATCTCCCTATTTTCTAACTCAGCTTGACCATTGGTTTGAGGATGGTACGAAGTGGAAACCTTGTGAGAAATACCATACTTAGACATGAGTGCATAGAATGGACGGTTCCAGAAATGAGTTCCTCAGTCACTGATTATAGCCCTAAGAATTCCAAATCGAGAAAATATGTGCTCTTTCAGAAATCAGATCACAACATGATGGTCATTAGACTTGGTGGGAATGGATTCAACCCATTTTGAGACAGAATCAACAGCTAAGAGGATGTAGAGGTATCCCCTAGATTTTGGGAAGGGACCCATGAAATCGATTCCCCAGCAGTCAAAGATTTCAATCACTAAGATGAGAGTGAGTGGAATTTGATTCCTTTTTGGGATTGACCCTACTTTTTGACACTTAGGAAATATTTGACAAAATGTGTAGGAGTCCCTTGAGAGGGTGGACCAGAAGAGACCACACTGAAGAATCTTAGAATATGTTTTCTTAGAGGAAAAGTGACCTCCACATGCCTCACTATGACAGAATTTAAGGTTGGACTCTTGTTCAGATTCTGGGACACACCTTCTAATGACCTGGTTAGGGAAAAACTTATTGAGATATGGATCATCAAACACATAGTGTCTAACATCAGAAAGGAATTTCCTTTGAGCTTGAGTCCCTAAGAATTTTGGAATGACTCCTGTAACTAAGAAATTGGATATGTTGGTATACCAAGGGCATTCACTCACAGAGTATAGGTGTTTATCAGGAAATGAATCAGACATAGAAAGTTGATTTGAGTTGTCTTTGAATTCCATCCTAGAGAGGTGATTGACTACAACATTTTCAACACCCTTTTTATCCTTGATTATGAGGTCAAATTCTTGTAAGATAAGGACCCACCAAATCAGTCTAGCCTTAGCATATTGCTTTTGGAAGAAGTATTTTAGTGCAGAATGGTCAGTGAAAACAGTTATGGGGGATCCTAAGAGGTAGGACCCAAAATTCTCTAAGGAAAACACAATAGCAAGTAACTCCTTTTCAGTGGTGGTGTAGTTGATTTGGGAATCATTTAAGGATTTTCTTTCATAAGAAATGACATAAGGAGTTTTATCACAATGTTGTCCTAACAAAAATCCTAAAACAAAGTCATTGGAATCACACATAAGTTCAAAAGGAAGGTTCAAATTTGGAGATTTCATAATGGGAGGATAGGTGAGAGAGGATTTGAGGGTTGAGAATGAACCCTCACAGCTTTCTGTCCAAATAAATGGATCATCCTTTACTAGGAGAGCACAAAGGGGATGAAAGATTGAACTAAAGTCCTTTATGAATCTTTTATAGAAACCAGCATGTCCTAAGAAAGACCTCACTTCCTTGAATGTTTTGGGTGATGGAAGGTGACGAATGATGTCAACCTTGGCTTTATCAACTTCAATCCCCCTACCTGAGACCAGATGGCCTAAAACTAGTCCCTCTTTAACCATGAAATGGAATTTTTCCTAGTTTAGGACCAGATTCTTTTCTTCACATCTTGACAATACTCTCTCCACATTACTCAGAAATCCATCAATTGTATCCCTAAACACAAAGAATTCATCCATGAAGACCTCTATAAAATCCCCTACCATGTCTGAGAAGATTCCTATCATGCACCCCTGGAAGGTTCCAGGGGAATTGCATAACCCTAAGGGAATGCATTTGAAGGAAAAGGTGTTGAATGGACATGTGAATGTAGTATTCCCTTAATCCTCTAGGGAGACCTCAATTTGATTATACCCTAAGTACCCATCTAAGAAATAGTAGAAGGCATGACCTGCCACTCTCTCAAGGACTTGGTCAATGAATGGTAAGGGGAAATGGTCCTTCTTAGTAAATGAGTTTAGCTTTCTATAGTCGATGAAGACTCTCTAGCCACTACTCACCCTTGTTAGAAGAATCTCTCCATCCTCATTGGTTATCATTGTGATTCCAGCCTTTTTTGGAACCACTTGGATTGGGATCACCCATTCACTATCAGCTATGGGATTGATGATGCCAGCTTTTAACAATTTCAAGAGTTCTTTTCTCACTACTTCCATTAGATTAGGATTGATTCACCGTTGAGGTTGATGACATGGCTTTGAATCAGATTCCAGAACAATCCTATGAGTTCCGATAAGTGGG
This sequence comes from Viscum album, assembly GCA_963277665.1. Classification (NCBI taxonomy): domain Eukaryota; kingdom Viridiplantae; phylum Streptophyta; class Magnoliopsida; order Santalales; family Viscaceae; genus Viscum; species Viscum album. Next base: position 1,813,983,123 of record OY728151.1, on the reverse strand, counting down.
CTAATCCAAGGAATATCAGACAAGGTCCAACCAATGGCTTTATTATGTTTCCTAAGTACATCTAGAAGCATCCTTCTCATGATTGGCTTCAAGAGAAGAAGAAATGAAAATAGGATGTGTTTGATTGTCCCCTAGGAAGGCATACTTGAGTGTAGCGGGAAGTTCCTTTAATTCAAGAGCAGGTTGGTTCAGAATTTTAGCAGAATATTGGGACATTGGATCAAGATCAATTTTGTTTCCTAGAGTTTTAGATAGGATTGATTCCCCACATGTAGAAGGTTCAACTACTAGATTGTCTTAATCAGATTTTTGGAAGGAAGTTGGAGTGGTCTCCATGAAAGTAGTTTCCTGAAAGGTTTCACTGATTTTTGGACCTAATAATTCATCATAAGATGAATTTGGAAATGATTCAAGCAAAGGAGATAAACTTACTTCATGTGAACAAAGGAAATCAATATCATCCTGACTTAAACATTCATCAAATATTCCTTTATGTTCTATGGATTCATTATCAATGCTTCCTATCATGTTTAATTCATTAATTTCCTCATCATCCCCTATTTGTGAGATTTCTTTATAGATGTTCAAGTCTAGACTCATGTTTCCAAAGGTGATGGTCATGTTCCCATTTCGGACTCAGATAACAGAGTTGATTGTTGCAAGGAAGGGATGACCAAGGATGATTGGGGTTTATTCCTTATTTACTAAGTTTGTATGGTTTTCAAGGATAATGAAGTCAGTAGGGTAGATGAAGTTTTCAACCTTTACCATAACGTCCTTTAAAATCCACTTTGGAACCCTAATGCTATGATCAACAAATTGAAGTGTGACAGATGTGGGTTGGAGCTCTTCTAGGCCTAACTAGAAGTACACAACATAGGGAATGAGATTGACACTAGCACCTAGGTCACACAAGGCCTTGAAAACTTTACTCTCACCTAGTTCAAAATTGATGCAAGGGAAACCAGGGTCTTTCAACTTAAGAGGAATGGTCCCTTGAATGGTGGTACTCACATTAGCAACCAAAAGGACTTGGTTTTTATGTGAAAATTTTATTATAAAAGTGCACAAGTCCTTAAGGTACTTTGAGTAGGTAGGTATGGTTTGGATTGCATCGAGAAGGGGAATGTTCAACTTGACTTGTGATAATATTTCCCTCAATGTTTCACTCAATTTAGGCTTGGTTTCCCCCTCATGCGTTGAGGAAATGGTGCATATTGTGGGGTTGTTTTTTAAAGAGTTGTTTCTTTCACATTGTTATTTGTTTCCTCAGTTTGATCTTGTGGTTAATTTGAATTTTTATCCATGTTTGAATCTTCATATGGGTTCTGAATTAGTTGTTCAAGTTTCTCAATTGATTTCCCACTTCTTAAAACAGTCACAACCTTTAGTTGTTCATGAGTTGTTTGAGTGCAACTTGACTCTCCCCTTGAAGTTGAGGATGGTACCACCTGAGTAGGCATGGGTGCCTTTCCAATTTTGATGGTTTGAAGTTCTTATTTTAGGGAAGATACTTATGAGTTCATCCTTTCCATTTTTTGCACAGTTTTTATAGTAGGCTTTGTGGAACAGTTTGGGTTGGTGCTTGAGAAGATTAGTTTATCGCAGGGGGATATTTTTGAGGTGGGATGGTTTGTTGAAAATGTACTGGTAGCTGTTGGTATTGGATAGGTTGGGTTTGGAACTGGTTATGGGTTTGGTAGTTCTAATGGGGGTAAGGATTTTGTCCCTGTGGTTGGCTAGGTTGTTGGTTATCTTTCTAGCGGAATCCTGGGTGGTCATTATACCTTGGGTTGAAGGTGTTTTGGTATTGAGGCTTTTGAAAGTTCAAGGCATTTACTTCCACTGGGGGTCCTCCCAAAAGAACATCCTTGATGGATGGAATTGTTGGGCAGTTTTCTGTCTTATGGTCATGTTTGTCACAAATTGTGCAAACAGGGTCTATAGTTTGGATTTCATGGACTTTCCTAAGGTCTATCTCTTCAACCTTCCGAGAGAGTGCTACAAGTTTATAATTAAGGATTTACTCTTCTCTAAGTATATTAATTCTAGTAGTTCTTTGTGTATTTTTATAATAAGGTGAAGTTCCCCATGTTTGGTTTTGTTCAGAAGGGCTTTCTAGATACTTGTAAGCATAATTTGGGGCTTTGTTTTTAAAGGTTCCATTACAAATCATGTCAATGAATTGTTTGTTCCCAGGACCCAACCCTTCATATAAAATTATCACTTGTTCAAGAATAGAAAAACCATGGTGTGGAACCATGTTTAGAGTGTTTTTGAACCTCTACCATGTTTCATATAATGACTCTTCCTCTTTTTCAAAAACGTTTTGGATGCTCTTTTTAAGAGAAATTGTTTTGTGGTGGGGAAAGTATTATTTGTAGAATTCTCTTTTTAATTGGTCCCAAGAGTTGATGGATGATAGTATCAAATTGTTTAGAAAATTTTTAGCTCAATCCTTTAAAGAAAAAGGAAATAGCCTCATCTTATCTGATTCTAGTTTATGTGGGGGACACATGGTTTCCACAATGTCATTGAACTTCTTAATGTGAATGTAGGGCATTTCGGACTCCATTCCATGGAATGTGGGAATATGGTTTAGGACATGGGGTTTAAAGATGTAGTTATAATCTCTTATTTAATTGTGTCTAATGCATGAGGGGGCATTGGTTTAGGAAGGTGTGAGGTAGACATTCATGGTTTGATCGACCGCATTCCCCAAGTTTGGTGTTGCGTCATTTGGATTTCCATTTTGGTTTCCACCCGGGTTTATGAGTTGGTTTCTTTGAAGACATTCCAGTGAAATAGGATCAATTTTTTACTCTGGAATATCAAAAGGATTAGGATATAATGGAAGAAATCCCCTATGTTCACTTGACTCCCCAACCCTAGTAATTTCCACCCTAACTAGACAGTTTGATTGATCGCGGGTGTAGGCTGACATGCGCCAAAAGAAAAAAAGAGAGAAAGGTACAAGATAAGAGATCTTGGGTGAGAATAGAAGAAATGGGGGAGAATAGAATGGGTGATGAGATGACTTACTTGGGTCCCCCGCAACAACACCAAAATTTGATTCACACTCAAATTTACCCAAGATATGAAGGTATAACGGTCCTTGTAGTTTATCTTGGGTTGTCGAATCCTCAGAGACCTAAGAAGTAACCTACAGACACGTACATTATATGGATTGTTTTTGGTTATGAAGTGGAAAAATTGGTTTGATTTTATATGGGTTTAAGTTAACTCTAAGACACTTAATTTAATTCAATTTAAAGTATGAGTTGATCCTAGGTTATCACTTGGGGTGGATTGGATGCATTCCCTTTTCAACTATTTCAATTTCTTATATTTGAGATGAGTTCATTTAAGAAGATCAAAAAAATCATCACTCACTGGTTTAATTCCTACACACCCTAATACTAATCACCTATACACTTTAAGGATCAATTTTTTGAGAACTTCAAGGTAAATGTCCGTATTATCACTTGAAGTGTGTGGCCTTAAATTCAACAAAGACGATGGAGTTTAAAAATAATCAAATAAAAATCTCAATTAAAGAAGTGATTAGACATTAATGGGGTGATAAATAACATCCAATCTAGCCCCTTTCTACTCCCTTGGATCAACCCATAAGTGGTTTAGCCTTACATTGATGCTATGGTTTCAATGGAAGCGGGAAGTAGACTCATGAGGGAGGAATTAAAGAATTAAAGAAAACAATAAAAAGAAAATGATCACTCCACCGTTGTGTGAATAATTTCACAAGGTTTGGTGTAAATAAATTCACACCTTGAGGAAACGATATCAAAGTGAGATGGAGAATAATATAATAATAAGAGAAGAAGAACTTTTTTTAAGAAACAAGGATGAATTAAAACAACTTATATGTGGAAGACAAACTTGAGACAACAAAATCGCAGCATAATATTACAATGAAAGAAAGCTAAAAAATCCTCAAATCCTATACCAACACTGCCTTAAATAGGCATTATTGAAGCCTTTGGTCGAACCTCAAATAGTACAAGTCTCATAAATTAATTTTGGTAGGCCATAGGTTGGTGGAAAGTTGAGGGAGAGTTGATTTTTCCACCCTTGACCCAAGGTGGCAGCCAGATTTCCTCCACCAAACAGACGCATCTTAAAGGCCTTCTATATGACAGAATTGGAGTTGTACATAGAATAATAAAATTAATCTACTGATGTCCCCTAGTCTTCTGTAATGTTTCAGACCAAATGGATATGTGTTTTACTAGATATGTGTAAAATGGTGGGATGTTTTTATGAGCCTCAGATTCTGGACCAGAATTTTATCTCCAAATTGGGCTGCATTAATAACCACCATGGAGGCCTAATTAGCACTGGATCCTGAATAATTATTTGTTAATATATATGTCTTCTATAATCCCACAAAAATTGAAATTCATTTGGCTTTTATGTTGGGATCCACATTCTCATCAGTGGGATGGTGTCTAATATGCCTTCTCCAGAATTGTTTGCATGAAATCCCATTTTGTTGGTCTTCCAATGTGAATCTTCCAACACTCCAAAAGTATGAATTGTTCCAAAAATAATTATGAACCTGAAAATTAAATATTAAAATAAAATCAAGATCATTGGGTACTTTAAATGATGTTAAAAAAAGTACCACATAATAGTGCATTTTAAGAAGGAATTACAATCATAATGTGAAATGATGTTCAAAGTGTAAAATACACTAAAAATGGTGTTTATGAATAATAAAGAACATGAATAATATATATATTAACAATTAATATTAGATTAATTTAGTGGATAATCACTCCTCCTTTCCATCCATAAAGTATTTTGATATTGAAGTTATTTACCATGGTATTCTTTTTCAATTTTTCCTTTTGAATTATTGAAGGTATAATTTCATTTTAAAAGTTTAAATTGTATTTATTTTTTTTATTTTAGTTTTTTATATTTAACTATTAGTTTTTTTGGGTAATTTATTTTATTAAAAATTTGTGTGAATGGATTATTTAAATATTTTTTTTATTTTATTACTAGTTAATGCATTGCAATTATATTATGAATAATAATAATAATAATAATTTTGTTTAAAAATATGAATAATTATTATAAAATTTTAAATAAAATTATGAATAATAATAAATTTAGATTTTCCTGAATATATTTGGATGGTAAGTTATTATTAGTTGGACCAATCAATATGTGTTTGGATTTTCTAAATTATTTGTAGTTATTTGACAAAACAATATTTGTAATTATAATTTGTAATGATTATTTTTAATTTAATTATTGATGATTTTTGTATTATATCTCTCTATAGTAATGTAATTACATGAATGTTAATGGTTAATTTTACGTATCACCATACCTCTTATACCCCTCATGTAATTAACATTTAAAAAATAGAGATTCCATAAGTGGCAAGACAATTCAGTTTTGGAGTTAATGTTAATACAAACATAGTGAATCAAAGGAGATTGGTGATGTTTTTAATCCAAGAACACCAAGGCTTGAAGAGATTTATCCTTGGGTCTGGGTTGTTTTAGCATCCCCTGATAAACTAATTATTAGATAATAGCTTATTCACATGTCAATACTGGAACTAAAAATACTTGAAAAAATTATTGACTAGGAATGGCATTGGAAATGCTACCCTTGATCAAGGGAGTAGTGACAAGCGGAAAAGGAAACTATAAGAGAAAAATTCTATTTTTTTGTCCTTACCTGTTTATTTCCCTACCCACGTGCTTGTGGGGCGTACCCTTGTGTCGGTGTAAAACCATGTCACTTTTTTTATACATGAATGTTTAATTATTTTTTATAAGGTTATGTATATGATAAAATAATTTTTTTATTAAATATTTCATTGATATTAAATGACATAATTTCCTCACATTTTGTTAAATATGTTTATTTATGGAATATTTTAAATTAAATATTTCATTTTGAAATTTGATGAAAATTATTATTTTTAACCTTTAAAGTGAACTATATTATTTTAGACATAAATTTTTTTATGTGACTTATTTGAACTTAAAATTTTGTAATAGTTTTACTCACTCAATGGTATACAACTTTCATTTAGTACATTTGACCTATATCATGCATTTTATTGTAGTAAATGGGCCATAAAGTCAAAGATATACTAGACTCACCGAATTGGACACCACTTTAGTATTTAGGATATAACATCTTCATTATTTATTGGTTTGGGACCAAATTTTGAAATAAGCTATAGGAATAATTTTTTCAGAAATAATACTTCTTAAGGGATAGCTGGTTCACATGTTTTGGAGGTCAAAAAGTCAGTGAATGTTGGATTAAAATATTTGATCGAATTTCCCATTCACACTTGATAAATCTTGAAACCCTATCCTCCACTTCACTTTATGAATATGTTTCTTTCTCATTTGGAGGGGTTTGGAAGTGACATAGAGGATTGGGATCATATTATAAGTGGTTAATTTCCATTTTAATATACCATCGGAGGAGGGAAGCTCTCAAGCTAGGATCTCCTCCAAAATGCTCTTTGTTTCCTCTTTTTTGTTATAAAATTATTGTTCTTGAAATAATATTTGTATTTCTCTCCCATTTATTTAATTATTTTAAGTTTAATTATTATTTTATTTAATTTTTTGGGCTATAACTCAAGATTAAAAATGTGATTGTACTATACCCTTTCTAAACCTTTTCACATGCAAAGAATTTCTACGATGACTACACCGCCCATGGAAGATTAGTTTTTATTAGTAATGGATATACCTATAACCTTATTCATTTATTTATTTTTAATAAAAGAGATACTATAATTAATATAATATTATATATGAATTTATTTTTTAACTTAAATAAACTAATCAAGAAATTGAATAATTAACACAAAACACACGAGGTTGAGAATTGTGTGAATTGTAAGAGCTCAATCTTAATTGGTAAAAAAGAATAACATGAGATCAATTTGTAAACTTCAAATATAATCCATAAAATCAATTAATACTCTTTTATATAATGGATATGTAACCTAATTTATAATTTACCATAATCTATCCTTAGAACATCAATCAAAGTAAGGTGCTATGATTTCACATTCCAAAGCTAGCCTAGGTTTTAATTCATTTAATCATTATCGTTAAGATAACTCTCATAGGGTTAAAGGGTTAGAAAATTAAGGGATAATAATTAAGTGGAGTTTAATTTAAATTATAATGATTAATAATTAAGTTAATAGGTAGGTTTATATTGATTATTCCTTCTAAAAATAGTTTTCTAAAAAAATATCTTCTCATTGTGCTTTCTCAATCTCATTTCAAAATCAAAAATAAAAAAAATAAAATCTTCTTCCACCATACTTATTTTTTCTTTATAAACCCAAAAAACCCCATCCTTAGAAGTTTTGTATTTATTTTATATTTATTTTTATAATACCTTTTATAAGTCATTTTTACTACTGCCTCTTTGAGAGACGACCTTGGTTTTCCACTCTGTTCCACCTTAGTACCCAAAAATTACACATCATTTGAGAGAACCCATGACATCACCTTTTAAATTGGCATCATTTTCATGGAGAAACCTACTTTATTAAACCATTTAATGTTATTTTTTAATTTTTATTTAATTATATTCTTCTATTATTTATTTCCTCCTCTCTTTTCTCAAATTTGCTTCTTTTTTTTGCTTCTTTTTTTGGATTGTCAACTCAAAATTCTTATCTTTTTATTATGGTCAAATTTTATTCATTTTATTTTTCTTTGATTTATGACATGAACTAATCCTAAGTATCTCTTAGATATTAACCCTAGGATTGAATGCAGACTTAGGGATCAAATCATATAGTCTCAAACTATGGGAAGTTTCAACATTCACCTAGTTGGAGAATTACTCTATTATGGGAACATTGAAATTGGAAGCACTTTTGAATCAAACTTAAAACCAGAACCAATGACTAAAAATAGTAATAATGAAATTAATAGAACCTATAATAACCTGAATTTTCACAAAGGTACAAATCCTATGTTTTTGGCTTAAATTTCTCATTTTAGACCTTGTAATGGTACCTAATAGAGTCACAGAGGTCATAAGGGTGTCCAAGGCTTGTTTTCATCTTGGAACCCTAGTATTTGAAGAAAAATAATAGGCCACATGGTTAGTAGAAACCATTATGACCAACCCGCACAGTTTTCCCTAACTGTGTATGGCATTTTAGAAGAGAGAAGGGAGCCACATAGTTGTCTGAAACTGTGTGAGCCAAGGATCACTCCCATGAGAAAGTATTAGATATCTTGATAGTGGGTTTTACATAGCTTGCACATAGTTAGGAAAACTGTGCGACTAGCTCGTGCAGGGTCCCTCCTTAGGTAGTGGTGTGGCGCACAATTGGTGCATGATTTGGCTAACTGTGTGGCCAAACCGTGTGACCCTATCTAGAAGGGTGATTTTATCCTTTTCCCTTAATGAATTTAATACCTCACCCCTATCTTTCCTCTCTTCATTTATAGTAGATGAAGTCTCATCCTCTCACATATGAGAGAAAATACTCCTCTATGGTTAGCATTTGATGTCATTATCACCTCTGTAATCTGATTCAAATTTCATTGGTCACATTGGATCTGCATCGGTAATATCTCAAATCCTCTTGCATCCTATCTAATTTTATCTTCCCGTATCTTGTGCTATTTTGGTGTGATCTCATTCATCCTATTTTTATGGAACTGGACCTTTATTTATTTATCTTACGATATACTACAAATATTAAGATGATATTGTATGAGGAGTCATATATGGACCTAAGGTAGGTGTTCTAGTTATTTTACCTCAAAGTTGATTTGTTTTCATAGCTCTTCCATTATGTAGAACACTGACCATTATTTCACATTACCTTAAAATGTTTTCTTTCTTTATAGATAAACATAATCATGTTTTTATATTCCCGATGATCCTTTCTAAGTGGTTAGAGGGCTTAAAACTCAATTATATACACCCCTTTGGGTGTTCCGAATGGAATTTCCCTCTTTTATATAATTGTTCAATGGACCAAAACACCTTATAAGTGTTTAGATTGACCTTGAATTGAATTTCCTTGATTAATTAATTAAATGGAATGATTATAATGAATGATTATGAATTTAAATTACCTGAATATGAATTATCATGCCTTGATTATGAGTTTCCATTCCTTGATTGATTAAATTGCTTTTTTATATTGAAATGAAAATGGGTTGCAAGTCCATGTAAAGTGATGCATGCTTTCTTATATAGATTATATGAAATGTGACACCCTTTTATATATTGAGGATTGATAATTATAATGTTAAGGAGGTTATCCATCATTTTATTATTATTATTATGGAAACTAAATTGATATTTTTTGTAATGGGATAGACCTCCATGGTCCCTTACTTTGTCAAAATCCAGTGTTTGGGGTGTTCTAGGAGGCAACAATAGCACATTCCAAGAGTTTTCCAAAATTCTAGTTTTTTCATCGGTGAGTCAGGTGTTAGCAAGTTGTATCGGTAGATCAGCATCAATAGGTTGTCTTTAGAAGATCACGTCGGTAGCTCAGTTTTGGTGACTTAGGGAATTTATGACTCAGGGCGTCAGTTACTTAGGGCATCAGTAGGTCTAGGCATTGGTAGGATGGGTGTCGGTGAGTGGCGTCAGTGACTTGTTTTAGTGAGTCGCATTGGTGACTTGTGTCAGTGAGTCAGGTGTTGATGAGATGCATCAGTGACTCTTATTGGTGAGTTAGGTATCAGTGACTCACTATTAGTGACTCATGTTAGTGAATCACTCATCGGTGAGTCATTTCTAGTTTTCTCTAGTTTTTACAGTTTCACCCCTTTAACATTTCCTTTGATGTTAAATGAGTTAAATGCCATATTTAATGAGTTTTTTAGCCATTTAAAATGGTATATATCTCCTAAAAACCTTAATCTTCTTTTGACTCCTAAACCACGTGGTCTTGATCGTGATCTGAATTTAATGGACTTTGAAACCGTTTCCACATAGATTTAGGATCTGGCCTTTCTAAAGCCTAGATCCCCTCTTCCTTTTAACACTTCTATTTTATCTTGGTGCGTCGAGAACCTTTCTTCCCCAAGGAGTCATGCACCTGTGCTGTAGTAGTCTGTTTGATTTTCCCCTAGAGTATTTCCTATTAATCACGCGACCCATTTTTTCTGCATAAGGAGGAATTGTTGATCGTCTATTATTCTAGGTAGGGATACCTTTGTCTCTCTTTTATTTGTGTATCATGTGGGGTGGTTGTACTTATATCTTCCTGTGGTTATAGTTGAAACCAATTTAATGAAGATAATAAGAAGTAATAAATGAGGGGATGGGAATACGATGATAATGATCACTTTGTTTTATATTTTATCCTTGATCTATGTCGTGTTTTGTAAGGGTTGTACGCCTTTTGAAAATAATGGTCGTTGGTGGCCTCTGTTTGTGCACCCACATGACTTGTGAATATTTTCCATTCTTTCCCTATCAAACAACCAAAATGTGGAAATTTGATTAATCACATATATCTAGTTAAATATATGGATGATCCAGGATCAAACTTGTTCTTTGATCACCCCTGAATAATTAAAGTGGAATTAAATAATGAGTGCTGCTAAACTTGAATACACCATACTATTTGGCGTGGTTGTGTGTTGAGTATGGTCCTGTTCGACCTTGTGTTTTTAATGGTTATGTGGTGTTGTGGTTGGGAGTGTGGCTATGAGTATGGGGTGGAAAGGGTGGTGTGATGGTATCTTAGGTTGAGATATTGATTGATTTTGGAATGGATGAACTTTTTATGCAGTCGGACTGCATCTGGGCAGTGCTTGAGCACTAGGGATGCAGATTCGGATTGTGTTATGTTTTTATTATTGAGAGTTATGGGTGTGATGTTTTTGTTATGAAGCAGGTCTACTGAGTGTGGTAATGATGAGGTGTGTTGGTTTTTTTGTTGAGAGTAAGGTAAAGGTGGCATTACTTTGAAGAATGATTGTGGTAGTGGTTGAACGGGTGTTTAGGAAATGGGAGTGCGCAGTGGGACTTCAAACAGGTTGAGTTTTTTTGTTATGATATTTGTGGTGATTTTCGTGCAATGGGGATACTAAGGATGGTTTAGGAGGGATTATTTTAAAGGAGGATGTTGTTACCTTATGTGGGCCTTTCACTTGGAGTTTCTAGACTTTCGTGAAGTGGGTGCGGGTTATGATGTTACTTGTGGTGTGTTGTGTTTGGTAGTTTCCAAGGTAGGTATGGAATAAATAAATAAATGAATTTATAATGAAAAATGAAAACTTTTTAAATGAATTAATAGGTGGTTATGTTTCACATTGTGTCTTGTAGTGAAGTGGCGTTTATTTATCAAATTACAGAAGTGACTGTCATTCATGGTGGTGTGTGCATGTAAGGTTGGTAGGAAGGGTAGTTTTGGTGTGGGATGGTTGTTGTTTTTAAAACCCATAGGATGGGTTGGGTGTATGGTACCTATATATATACATGTAGTTCCTTGTGATTTCTATATTCACCCCACCCATGTTGAGTACTACGTGCCGAACACCCCCATCGTTATGGGGGTGGGAGTCCTTTCCCAACATCCCAGTGGGAGGATGGATGGATGGTTATTGGCTCTTCACTTCTCCCTCTTATAGGAATTTGTATCCCAATAATCCTTAGGTAGGTTGTGGTATGGTTTCAAGGACCAAGTGTGTGCAGGATAAGTGTGATTCCCAGGTGTCTTCAGGATGAGGCCCAGGTGTCTGTGGGCAAGAATGTGGTGGGGTTTGTGGCCAAAGTGTATGAGGTTAGATTTTGATAGTGGGTCTTGTGGAAGAGCATGGTTGTGTCAACATGTTCTCCATTAGGGATGAGAATTTAACTAGTAGTAAGTGGTGCGAGGTACCCAAATATCGACGTGCTTACTACTTTACTTTACTTAAAATGTGTTATTTAGTGAGCATGCCTTGGTGAGGTTGGGGCAGATAATATACCTTATTAGGTGCTTTTGAGTTTTTTCTATTTTTCTCACAGAGGAATTAGTATGATTCTCCCACTTGACTTTGGTTTTCCTACTGAGTATACTTGTATGCTCACCCTATATATATAAAACTATTTTAAGGTTTCTAGGGAGATTACATGAACCGTGATGGAACTTACTATCTTGAGCATCATGATAGTTGTTGTTTCACTGCTTAGCTTGTTCTTCTGGTATTTACTTTGGATTTTTTCATTGTATTTCTAGTAGTTTTACTTTAAACATGCATGTGGGATGGATTTTTGGTTTCTATTATATATATATATATTGGAGTTGTTTTGAGGTTGATACATATTATCTCCAAATATTGGTTACTATTAAAAGGCTGATGCCTCCTATTTTGTGTGATTTTTATACCCTTGGTGCTAGTCACCACCCTGGGGCCTATTAGAGGTGGGACTTAGGGGTCATTATCTCTTTTTCATCTTGAAGAAGGAAGTTTATGACACTTTTTTCCATACCTTCCCTCATCTCAAAGAAGGAGGGTCATGACAGAATAGTATCAGAGGTGATGGTCAAGAGATAAGATGGAGTTTGGAGTTAGGCATAGCGAGGATTTCATGGGTTGGTAGGGAAACCGTGTTAGGTGATCTTGGTGAATGACATTGTCCAGGTAATACCAGCTAGGACATGAGAATTTAGGGGCCCATGTCATCTAATTAAAGGACTCTGAGCTTACCAAACGCCAGGTGAGGCTACATCATTTTCAAGGTAAAGACCCTAGGGAAGGTAAATGCATCATGATGACTTGTGTTCTTCTTTGATTTGGGAATTTATGGGAAATTAAAATGAAAAATAAATTAAAATAAATCCTAAATGAAATTCCATATTACTCGGGCTTAGGAGTTCCCTGTTTACCTTTTCAGCTATAAAACCCGGTCATCGTCCATTTGTGTTATGAGTAGTGGAGGATCAGAAGACCTATCTGACTGATCAATAGATGGTTAATCTAGAGGAGGAGTATAACCAATGGAATAAGACACTTTATGCTTTCTAGTGGAATACTCTGGGAAAGTACGAAGGTAGCATTTTAGATACATAGATGGAGAGTTGGCATGAAGAGCTAGTGATCACCTTAAACTTGATCCAAGATCTGACGGAGTAATAGGTTCCATTAGCGGTTAGTCAGATGAGGGGTGTTGTGAATCAATGGTGGAAGCTATACTTATGGGAGATGAAGGAGACCGATGTTCTATGGGTTGATTTTGAGAAAGAGTTCTAGGAAGAGTTTCTTTCTTTGACCATGAAGGCTGAGAAGCGATAGAAGCTACTCTCTCTCCAGTAGGGGAGTATGTCGGTATGGAAGATGGAGATAAAGTTCAAGGAACTCCTTCTCTTTTCTCCATATCTCTTTCCGGATGAGGAGTCTCGGGAAAGATTCTTAGAGGAGGCACTTCATCCTACCCTCCCGTATGTAGTTACTCCCTTCACCTTATCGATATACTTAGAGGTTCAGAATAATGTTGAGGTAGTAGAAAGGATCCACCCATGAGAAGATTTACCATGATAGGGGATCCAAGAGAGGTCTTCAAAGGGTAATGATATCAACAACAAGTCTATAGTGTCAGGACCTTCAAGGTTCTTGTCAGTGAGGAAATGACCCCAGCAGTTCCAGTTTCAACCTTATGGTCTTTATGATTTATCATAGGCTTGGGATCGAGGTGTTTCGATTGTGAAGGTGGAAGGAATATTCAGAGTTAATACCCAGTTCTATATTAGTATGGTGGAGGTGGGTAGGTTTAGCGCCCACCTCAGTAGCAGTTACCGGCCATGCCATTTTAGCAGCAGGGACAGTAGGCTTCTACTCCACCAAGGGGAGACAAAGGATGTGGAGTCTGACCTTAGAGATTTCATTAGGGACCTCGACTTGAGCATGGTCGGGGAGGAGTTCGATAGCATAGGGGCGGAGGATTTAGGTATGGTTAATTTCAAACCATAGAGGTCGCAGTTCCAGTGGGGCAAGAGATCGTTCGAGGTACGATCAGTGTGTTCATTACTCTTACTTGTTCTTTATTTGATTAAGGATATTCACACTCCTTTGTTGCACCTAACCAAGCCTGTTCTATGGGACTAGACTTAGAGAGACTTCTCATGCCCCTGGTGTTAAGTACACTAGTTGGAGATCAGACTATATTGTTCTATGTTTTTCGGGGATATAGACTAATGTTGGGGCTGCATCAGTCTAGTGAGGACCTATTTCTGCTATATATTCAACCATAAAATGTTATCCATGGAATTGAATGGTTGTAATACATTCATATTTTATTTACTTCTTCTAGTGAATAGTCTTTTTTTCAGATGTGGATGGACAACATGTGGCCTTTTTTGGCAAGTGGAGTTGTTTGAGGGGTAGTCAACATGTGGATCCTCTTCTTTCCATGTTGGACGAACTATTAGTGGAATATGTGGATGTTGGGATGGTGGGAGTTACCAAAGTTTTCAGAGAGTTCTTGGATGTTTTTCCTGAGGAGGTTGTGACTCTACCCCCTCAACGTGACATTGAGTTTGGGATAGACTTACAACTCGATGCAAGTTCTATTTCGATGGCTCCTTATTGGATAACGCCTTCTAAGATATGGGAGTTGTGGATCCAGATTGAAGATCTGATGAAGTATGAATTTATCTATCCTATTGTGTCACCATGGGATGCTCTGGTCTTGTTCTTAAAGAAGAAAAATATTGGTTTGAGGTTGTGAAAAGACTACTGAAGGTTGAATCAGGTAACAATCAAGAATCGTTACCCCCTCCCAAGGATAGACAATCTTTTTGACCAACTGAGGGGAGAAAATTGGTTTTCTAAGGTTGATTTTCGGTCTAGGTATCACCATTTGAGGGTGAAGGAAGGTGATATTCCGAAGAGTTTTTTCAGGTGCAGGTATGGGAACTTTGAGTTTGTGATTACATTGTTCAGTGTTACAAATGCACCAGTCGTGTTCATGGGACTTATAAAATCCATCTTTTGTGATTTTCTAGACTGGTTCGTCATCGTGTTCATCGATGACATTCCGATCTACTCGAAGTGAGAGGAGTAACATACCGAGCATCTCAAGACTGTCCTAGAAGTCCTTCAATGATACTAGCTCTACATAAAGTTGTCCAAGTGCATGTTTTAGACTCATGAAGTCCAATTACTTGGAAGTGTGGTGTCTCATCAAGGTGTAGTAGTGGATCCATCAATGGTCAAGGAAGTTGTTTCTTGTTAATCACCCAAGAATGTGGTAGAAGTTCGTAGTTTTCTCGGTCTGTCATGCTATTACCATATATTCTCACCTGATTTATCTTGAGTATAAACTCCCTTGATGGATATCACCAGAAAAGGCCAAGATTTTGTGTAGAATAAGTAGTTTGAAGAAGTATTCATCTATCTGAAATAGAAGTTTGTTAGTGCTCCAGTTCTCAGGTTTCCATAAGAAGGGGTGATGTTCAAGGTGTTTTGTGATGCTTCCCATCTAGGCTTAGGGTGTGTGATGATGCAGTAATAGGGAGTTATCTCTTACAATTCTAGATAGTTACATCCCCATGAATGTAAATATTCCACCCATGATCTAGATCTAACATCGATCATATTTTTTCTAAAGTTGTGGCAGAATTACCTCATTGGGGAGTGCTTTGTGGTTTTCACGGATCACAAGATCTTGAGGTATATCTTTTCCCTAAGAGATATGAATTTACGAACACGGAGGTGGATGTAGTTTCTTTAGGAATAAAACATTGATATTTATTACACATAGGTAAAGGGGAATGTTTTAGCTGATTATTTGAGTAGGAAGTCACATAGAGAGGTTTTTTAGGAATCTGTAGATGCTTGGATGGTGATGGAGGAGTTGGGTGCCTTACACTTAGATGCAGGGATTGATGGTAGTATAGGTTGTCTGTTCCAAATGATGGTGTAGTCATCTCTAAGGTAGAAGGTGGAGGAGTCTTAGTGGGGAGACTCTGTAAGAACCTAGATCTTCTTTTCAGGTATGTTTTTCCTTTTCTAGTAATTTTTGAGAAAAAGAGGAAAATCTGGAAATTTTCGGAGTACACACTTTGTACTTTATAAGTACACATTGTGTAATTCGATGACACTGGAAGCCATGTGCTTTCCATGTCATGGCCACACACACAGCTATGTAAGGGTGACTTGGAGGCCGCCTAAGGTGGAGTACAAAAAAGGCAAGTACACGCCATGTACTCCAGAAGTACACGCTGTGTACTTTGTTTTTTTCGTTAAACGGACCAGGGTTGTGTCTAATCTTTATTTTCCATCTTCTTCTTTGCCTAATTCCTTCTAGAGAATCCAAGGAGGCTGAATCTTCTCCAAGATGTCGATCCATCACCGGTTATTCGAATCGAACACCATCGGTTGCAAAAGAATTGCAGCGGTGAATTCTTGGTTCTTCTTTGGCCACGTTTCCTGATTCTTTCTCTTATGAGAGTTATTGTAGGTTGAAAATTTTAGATTTTTTTGCAGATCTACTCTCTTCTAGGACAATTCAAAGGCTGAGGTTCAAGTATATCGATCTTCTAGGACCGAGGTAGGTGGTTTGTTGCCTTACGTTGAATGTCTTTGAGTTTTTGTGCAAAAGTGCCAGATTTCCATGTTTTGGGTATCCCGTGTTAGGGATTTTGGTCCTATTGTTTAATTGACTTAGATTTCTTGTTAGCTCAAGGTTAATTGATAATAATATATGCTTGTTTTCATGTTTTAGGATCACCCCATGGGTGTTATCCCTGTTTGGCTGTTTATCGCTGTTTGGCACAGTTTTCTTGCAAGGTAAACCCTATTGCAATTGCTAGTTTGCTTGTTATAACTGATTGCTTGTGTTTCATGCTATTTTAATGCTTTTGATTCATTGTATCTTTTATCCAAGTAGTTTCTAAACTTAATTAGGGCTTCTGATAGTTAATTATGCACGACTGGACTGCTTAGGGCTGTGAGAACCTGGTGCGGGAGACCAAAGAGGGAATATACGATTAAGTGCTTCCCTAGGGGGTCTGTTGGAATTAGTTTCGTATGCAGGACCAATGGGATTTGGACTTTGTGATTCCTAAGAGTGTCCTTATTTTATGCACTTATCTATACCACAAGAGGAATTGGACGTAAGAGCTTTCTCAAAGAGTCTGTAGCCATCGTTGCAAGACCACATGGGAATCGACGTGAGTGCTTCCCAGAGTGTCTGTGCCATTGTATGTTTACTTGACTATAGATGTCTGCTAGTTTGAGCCACCCAGAGAGTTAGTGTGAATGTGGATTGTTTGGTTGGTTTAGATGAGTCTACCAAGCCAAAGCACAAGCTTGGATCTGTTTTCCTATTTGTTTGTTTAGGTAGTCTTTTGATACTTGTTGTGTTACCTGTTTACCTTGGAATAGAGAGATTTTCTAGATTCCTTGGTTGTTTAATTAAATGAATGAATTAATTGTTAAATGAATGTGAATGTTAATTGGTAGGATTGTTTACTTGTGTAATCCTAGTTCATTACTACATTTACTTTAATTACTTATGCTATATTACTCACTGACAGTAGGGCACAAATCTTGTGGTGGTTGCCTACTAGGATTAGTCTCACACCCTGTTTGGGTCCTGCTTTTTGTCCTAAACAATTTATATGGTTGCAGGTGTGGATAGGGATTGTGGCCCTTCTACTTCAGGTACATGATTTCTGGTTGGAGCTGGAGAGTATAGGATCGAGCTTAGGCTTGCGATGCTGCTGGCTTTTCATACTTTGTTTCTCAGTTGTATTTCAGCATGTTGTTGTGTTTGCTGCTTTCCTTAGATACTCGTACCTGTTGTATCATTATCATCATTACTATATGTTAATTGCTTCCACTATTTAGTTTCAGATATTGTATGTTGTTTACTGCTTATGCTATTGAATGTTATTTCCTTCACCTTGTATACCATACCAAATGAGGGCATAGTTTCCCCAATGAATCACCAAGGTCCTCGCTGCTAGTCAGCAACCTCTGGCATTTGGGGAAATGCGCTTGAGGTCATGTGGCGAACCGGGTATGGGGTACTTGTTGAGTGGCTCTGGATTCAGGTCATTACAAAGTGGTATCAGAGGAGTTTATTTTATTTTCTATTGACTTACTATTTAGCAACATTAGACAGGGATAGGACAGAATAGGTAAATGGTAAATAGATGTGCCCAGGAGTTCTAGAACCCGTGTATAGGAAAAAATCTAGGTTACCTCAAATATTTCAATTTTCTGAGTTTTGAAAATGTTACAGTTTAATTTAATTCATTGTTGGGTGGTGCACTTGTGTTGTGATGTTACTATTTATATGATTGTGGTTCTATTTTGTTGCAACCTGATGAGATGAGGGTATGACATCTCATGCATCATATAGGCACTTGTTAGAAAATCAAATGTCATGCATTTTTCCATGCCATCTAAATTGAATTAGAAATTTCATGCTATTGTGATAGAATTTGTGATAGAATATGCATGCTGTTGTGATAGACATTGTGATAGAATACCTGCTATGTTGATAGGGTATCCTTTTTTTAGAGCCTCTTTATCATGGATGCCAAACTTTGGTCTTAGAGGTGTTATGGGCCCTCGAGGATTGGAATTTGGTGGATCGTGAGTTTGTTATACTATTTACTTGTTATATGCATTGTTATGATGCCAAGCTTTGATTCGTGGGGAGTATGGGGCCCACGGATTAGAATTTGGCCCATAGGTGCTTGTTTTAGTGTTTTTTTAGTGGTTTGGGGGGTTCTTGTATGTTTAATACCCAGAAACCCAGAAAACATGGTGTGTGGTCTTATGAACACATGCCATGTGTTCTTCTATTAAAAAAGAACTACTTTTCATGGTTACATGCCATGTACTTTTATGTACACACCATGTAATTGCCTTCCATGTGACCAAGCCGTGTAGTTGAATACATGGGTTGGGAAATCTATAGGGCAACACGCCGTGTACCAAGTTGACACGCCGTGTAGTAGTGGTCCGTGTACCAGTCCATGTGACTAACGACACGGACAGGGGAAAAATATTAAGGACACGTCGTGTAGTGGACAAACACGCTGTGTAGTTTCCTACTGGGACAGTCCATGTTCCTAGCCATGTAGGAGTAACCGGGAAGGGAGAAAAAGGGTTAGTACACGCCGTGTAGTTTGAGAACACGCTGTGTAGCCGGGTGAATTACACAGCCATGTATGGCCAAGGTACATGCCCAGGGTAAAATTTTAGGAAACACGCCATGTAGTGGTACTACACACAGTGTAGTCATGTTTTCCCCAAATTTTAAAGTTTTTATCTCCTGTTCCATTTTACTCTCTTAAGTTGCAACAATGTTCGTCGTTAATAAAGGTGTACTTGTGACCTTGCAGACTCATGCCACTAAGACGTCCTCCCGTTGAACGTCAGGAACCTGGCAGTGACCGTACGCCTGATACGGCAGATCAGGGACTACCAGTAGTTCCATATATCATTCTGGACATGACACCTATAGTGATTCCAGACACTGGTGCCAATGCTCAGTTTAGAGAGGGTTTCATGAGATTTATGCAGACCTTCTAGGGAGATCAGCATCCTGCCCCGTCTATGGCAGAGGTGATGTGATTTTTTCAACAGCAGCATCCTCCCATGTTCATAGAGGATGGAGGACCACAGGCTGCAGAGTCCTGGCTAGAAGCCATGCTATCCATATTCGAGCACCTAGAGATACCTCCAGAGAGGAGACTGAAGCTCGCGACTTATATGTTGTGATATTCTGCCAAGAGATGGTGGGATATGGTTTCGCAGGCAGAGCGCCACCAGGTTATGGCTTGGGCTGAGTTTCAGTGTATGTTCTATAACTACTTCTACCCAGAGACACTAAGGGATGACAGAGCCAGAGAGTTGATGAACCTGCAGCAAGGTACTCTCACAGTTATGGTGTATTCCTCTCTCTTCATGGAGTTACTACATTTCACTCCCGTTCTGGGGAATAAGGAGTTGTTTTTAGCGAAGAAGTTTGAGGAAGGCCTCAGACCGGACATCAGATCACAGGTGAATGTATTTTAGTTGACTTCTATTAATGTGGTAGTCAACCAAGCGCTTATCACGGAGAGAAATCTGAGGGAGAATGGAGCTGTGGACCAGGGTGGTTCAACATCCAGGGCTGATTCATTTCAGATGGACAACAGGAAGCACCACCGAGAGTCTACATGAGGTGACTCGAGGAAGCGAGGTATTCCTTCTGGTAGATGGGATCTTCCTTCTGGAAACCAAGTGGTGTGATATCAGTGTGGAAAAAGCGGGCATAAGAAGTCTCAGTGCCCGAGAGACCCAGTGGAGTGCTGATGTTGCGGCAAGATGGGTAATCTACAATGTTTATGCAAGGTTTTCCTTCCAGCGACTAGTGAGGGAGGATCAGTTTCAACTCTGTGTATAGGTGCAGGATTACCAGTTCCACAACAGACTGGGGGCTAGAGTTCTTCAGGTCGTTAAGGCCAGTGTAGAGGCCAAAGACTTAGTGGTCAGGCTCAGGGAAGGTCAGCTTAGGGATCTCAAGTTGCTACACAGGGCTGCGGTGCAGGATAGACTTTTGTGGTAGAGCAGATTCATCAGGAGTGGGATCCTGGACCTTATATAGTTCGAGGTACGATTTTAGTAGCCTCAGTTTTATCCTCTACAATTTTAGATACATGCGCTTCTCATAGATTTATTTTTTTTCATACTGTGGAAAGCCTTAGACTTACTATTTATACTTCTGAGGATATGATGATGCTAGACACTCGCTTGGGAATTAGAACTGGTAGTGTGCGTCAGTGCTTAGACTGCCCCCTTGATGTTGGTGGGTGTTTTTTTTTCATGGAATCTCTATGTTTTGAAGATGATAGGCTATGATTTCATTCTTAGGATGGACTAGTTAGTTCCCTTCCAGGAATTTTTCGATTTCTATCACCGTAGGGTGAGTTTCACATCACAAGAGGGCAGATAGTTTCTTCACAAGGGTGAATGGGATGTCCAGGCAAGTAGAGCTGGACCATAGCATCATGGGTTGGGCGGTGTTATGGCCCATATTTCTAGCTTATATTTGGATAAACAAGGGACTTCTCAGAAAGATTTTCTTCCAGTGGTTGATCACTTTCCATATGTCTTTCTATAATACTTTTCAGGTTTTCCTCTGGAGAGAGAGGTAGACTTCTCTATTGATCTTGTTGCAGGAGCAGAACCGATATCCATACCTCCTTATAGGATGGATACACCAGAGTTACAGGAGATCAAGAAGCAGTTGGAGGAGTTGTAGGCAAAAGGTTTTATCCGACCTAGTACTTCTCCTTGGGGTTCTCTCATTCTGTTTACAAAGAAGGAAGATGGTACTTTACTGCTTTGTGTGGATTATCGGAAGCTAAACCAGTTGACGATCAAGAACCGATATCCATTTCCACAGATAGATGATCTCTTTGATCAGCTTCAAGGATCCATAGTGTTCTCAAAGATCGACTTGAGATCTGGCTATCATCAGTTGCATGTCATACCATCTGATATACCTCTTACAACCTTCTGAAGCAGGTATGGTCTGTATGAGTATTTAGTTATGCCGTTCGGTCTC
This sequence comes from Viscum album, assembly GCA_963277665.1. Taxonomy (NCBI): domain Eukaryota; kingdom Viridiplantae; phylum Streptophyta; class Magnoliopsida; order Santalales; family Viscaceae; genus Viscum; species Viscum album. The sequence continues at coordinate 1,813,961,559 of OY728151.1, read as the reverse complement.
ATGAATGCGCCAACAGTTTTCATGGTGCTGATGAACAAAGTTTTCCATCCTTAATTGGATTCTTTCATGGTGGTTTTCATGGACGATATCTTGGTGTACTCTCACACTCGACACGACCATGCTACCCGTCTTGAGATCATTTTGAGTACACTGAGGGAGTATCATTTATATGCTAAGCTCTCAAAGTACCACTTTTGGATGGACGAGATTCACTTCCTGGGTCATGTCATCTCAGAGATAGGAGTATCAGTAGACCTAGAGAAGGTGAGAGCAGTAGTTACATGGGAGCAACCGAAGAATGTCTTTAAGGTATGAAGTTTCTTAGGGCTGGATGGTTATTACAGGTGGTTTATACAGGACTTATCACGCTTAGTAGTGCCGTTTAAGGGATTGAATAAGAAGGGGGTGAAGTATGTTTGGTCAGAAGCCTGTGATTCATCCTTTCAAAGGCTGAAGGGGAGATTGAATTCAGCACCGATTCTAGTTTTGCCAGATCCGGGAAAGAGTTATACAATTTTCTGTGATGCATCTGGCATCGGGCTTGGAGAAATTCTTATGCAGGAGGATCATGTTGTTGCATATGGATCTTGGAAGTTGAGGCCATATGAGAGGAACTATCCTACGTACGACCTAGAGTTGGCTGCAGTTATTCATGCTTTGTGTTGTTGGAGACATTATCTTCTAGGAGAGAATTTTGTGGTATATACTGACCACAAGAGCCTCAAGTATATCTTCATGCAGTGTGACTTGAATCTGAGACAATGTAGGTGGGTTGAGTACCTACAGTCTTTCGATTTCGAGCTTTCTTATACGCCTGGGAAAGGAAACGATGTGGCAGACACACTGAGTAGGAGGACATAGATACAGGCAGTTCAGAAGACCAGCAGTGAGCGGAAGCTTATGGATCTATTCTCTGAAATGCATTAGGAGGTGCACAACAGATAGGGTCAGACTTTTCTTTATTCTGTAGCTGTTACCTCTACCCTTCTTGACTGAGTTTGAATGAGGCGTCTATCAGATTCTGAAGGCCTAGTCCTACGGGAAAGTGTGTCAGGAGAGGACCCTCTTCCCAGATGGACCGTAGGCGAGGGTGAGATCTTGCGTTTCCAGGGACACGTATGGGTGCCAACAGATATACACGAGGAGCTGATGAGAGTCCTTCATTCCACATTTTTTGAAGTTCATCCTAATGTCACCAAGATGTATCGTGATCCACACCACCAGTATTGGTGGCCAGGTATGAAGAGAGAAGTTTCTAGTTTTGTCATGAGGTGTTCCACCTATCAGCAGGTGAAGGTAGAGCACTAGAAACTAGTAGGGCTTTTACAACAGCTACCCATTCCCGAGTGGAAGTGGAATGATGTTACGATGTACTTTGTGACAGGTTTACCAATATCACCTCGATGGAATGACATGGTATGGGTTGTCATTGATAGGCTCATGATGGTTACTCACTTCTTGCCAATTAAGGAGAACTTCAGTGTTGATGATCTTGGACGGTTTTACATCCGTGAGATTGTACGCTTGCATGGGGTTCCGAGTACTATCATTTCAGATAAGGATTCCCGCTTTACGTCACATTTCTGGCAAGGTATACATAGGGCTTTGGGTACACATGTACTTCTGAGTACAACTTATCATACCGATACATATAACCAGTCAGAGTGCACAATTAAGGTGCTAGAGGACATGATACAAGCATGCGTCCTTGATTTTGAAGGTTATTAGGAGATACATATACCTCTAGTTGAGTTTTCCTATAATAATAGTTTTCAAGAAACTATTCAGATGGCACCTTATGAGGCTTTGTACGGTAGGCCGTGCTGATCACCCTTGTGTTGGCTGGAGGCAGGAGAGGCAGCTATGTAGGGACCTCGTCTTGTTCAGGAGACCACAGAATAGGTGGAGTTGATTTAGAAAAGGATGGCTACTACACAGTCTCGGCAGAAATCTTATACTGATCAGCGGATATAACCTTTGGAGTTCAAGGTCAGAGATCAGGTTTTCCTATGTGTTACCCCGAGGTTGGGACACAAAAGGATCAGGAGATAGGGTAAGCTTTCACCGAGATACGTCGGGCTGTTTGAGTTTCTAGAGAGAGTCAGGTTGGTTGCTTATAGGGTGCAATTACCTCAGAGGTACCAGGCTATGCACGACGTCTTCCATGTTTCTCAGCTTCAATGCTATTTCTCAGACCCGTATCATGTTTTTCAACCCAAGGAGGTTGAGCTGGAGCAGGATGCATCATTCGAGGAGCATCCTATCAAGATTATTGATCGTAGTGCAAAGGTACTCCGTGGCCAGTCTGTTCCTTTGGTACGGATGCTATGGCAACACGACCGGGTACAGGACGAGACTTGAGAGAGGGAGGCTGATATGCGATCACAGTGGCTAGAGTTGTTCAAGGTTTCTTCTTCTCCACCTTTTTTGGGAAATTTGGGGACAAATTTCTTTAAGGGGGGAAGTTTGTAAGAACCCGGATCTTTTTTTCAAGTATATTTTTCCTTTTTTGGTAGTTTTTGAGAAAAAGAGGAAAATCTGGAAATTTTCAGAGTACACACTAGGTACTTTATGAGTACACGCCGTGTACTTTGATTCCGCTAGAAGCCGTGTGATGGATATGTCATGGCTAGACACATGACTTTGTAAGGGTGACTTGGAGGCCACCTAATGCGGAGTACAAAAAAGGCAAGTACACGCAGTGTACTCCAGAAGTACACGCCATGTACTTTCTTTTTTTCGTTAAACGGACCGAGGTCAAGTCTAATATTTATTTCCATATTCTTCTTTGCCTAATTCTATCCAGAGCATTCAAGGAGGCCGAATATTCTTCGAACCGCCGATCCGTCACTGGTTATCTGAATCAAACACCGTCGGTTGCAATAGAATCACAGTGGTGAGTTCTTGGTTCTTCTTTGGCCACGTTTCCTGATTCTTTCTCTTATGAGAGTTATTATAGGTTGAAAGTTTTAGACTTTTTTGCAGATCTACTCCATTCTAGGTCGATTCATGGGCCGAGGTTCAAGTATATTGATCTCCTAGGATCGAGGTAGGTGGTTTGTTGCCTTACGTTGAATGTCTTTGAGTTTTTGTTCAAAAGTTTCAGATTCCCATGTTTCGGGTATCCCGGGTTAGGGATTTTGGTCCTATTATTTAATTTCCTTAGATTGATTTTTAGATTAAGGTTAATTGATAATAATATATGTTTTTTTCATGTTTGAGGATCACCTCATGGGTCTTATCCTTGTTTGACTATTTATCACCATTTGGCACAGTTTGCCTGTAAGGCAAACCCTATTGCAATTGCTAGTTTGCTTGTTATAACTGATTGCATATGTTGAATACTGTTTTAATGCTTTTGATGCATTGTAGCTTTTATCCAAGTAGTTTCTAAACTTACTTAGTGCTACTGATAGTTGATTAGGCACGACTGAACTGCTCAGGGCTGTGAGAACCTGGTGTGGGAGAACAAAGAGGTAATAGACAATTAAGTGCTTCCCTAGGGGGTCTGTTGGAATTTGTTTCATACATAGGAGCTACGGGAATTGGAATTTGTGCTTCCTAAGAGTGTCCTTAGTTTACGCACATATCGAGACCACATGAGGGATTAAATGAAAGAGACTCCTTAGAGATTCTGTAGCCATCGTTGCAAGACCACATGGTAATCGATGTGAGTGCTTCCCAGAGTGTCTATGCCTTTGTATGTTTACTTGAATACAAGGTTATACTAGTTTGAGCCACCCAAAGATTCAATGTGAATATGTATTGTTTAGTTGGTTTAGATGAGTCTACCAATCCAAATCACAATCTTGGATCTATTGGCCTTCTTGTTTGTTTTGGTAGTCTTTTGATGCCTGCTGTGTTACCTGTTTATCTTGGAATAGAGAGATTTTCTAGATTCCTTGGTTGTTTAATTAAATTAATGAATTAATTGTTAAGTGAATGTGAATGGTAATTGGTTGGATTGTTTACTTGTGTATTCCTAGTTCATTACTACATTTACTTTCATTACTTATGCTATATTACTCACTGACAGCAGGGCACAAATTTTGTGGTGGTTGCCTACTAGGATTAGTCTCACACCCTGTTTGGGTCATGCTTTTCGGCCCAAACAGGTTATATGGTTGTAGGTGTGGATATGGATTTTGGCCCTTCTATTTCAGGTACATTATTTCAGGTTGGAGGTGGAGAGCATAGGACTGAGCTTAGGCTTGAAATACTGTTGGAATTACTATTTACTTTTCGTACTTTATTTCTCAGTTATATTTCAGCACATTGTTGTGTTTGCTGCTTTCCTAAGATATTTGTACTTGCTGAATCATTATCATCATTACTATATGTTAATTGCTTCTGCTGTTTAGTTTCAGATATTTTATGTTGTTTACTGCTTCCTTTATTTACTGTTATTTCCTTTCCCTTGTATACCTTACCAAATGAGGGCATAGTTTCCCCAATGACTCACCAAGGCCCTCACTTCTAGTCGGTAGCCTCTGGCATTTGGGAAAATGCGCTTGAGTTCATGTGGCGAACTGGGTATGGGGAAACAGTTGAGTGGCTCTAGATTCAGGTCGTTACAGACTCGGATTTGGAGGTGATGTGTGGTCGCATTTACTAGGGTGATGCTTTGGAGCGACGGTCAGAGGATGGTTAGAATTGGATGTTGTTTTGTGAGAATCTGTTTGTTCTAGTGGTAACACTTGAGGGAGTTCTTTGTGAGTTTCATATCTCACCCTTAGCAGTACACCCAAGAGTTTCCAATATGTACCATGACTTGAGGAAGAAGTTTTAGTGGCCTGGGATGAAGTGGACTATGGTGGAGTTTGTGGCGAAGTGCTTGGTGTGCCAGAAGGTGAAGGTTGGGAACCGTGTTCCTGATGGTTTATTGTAGCCCTTAGATTCCCTAGAGTGGAAGTGGGATAAAATCTCAATGGATTTCATCACAAGGATACCCAGGGCTCAGGGAGGTTGTGATGCAATCTGAGTAGTAGTTGACCGACTGATGAAATCAGCTCACTTCTTAGCGATCAAGGAGTTGAGCACAGTGGATGCCTTAGCACTGAGATATGTGGATGAGGTGGTGTGGATGTATGGGGTTATGAGATCCATTTTATCAGATTAGGATACACATTTACCTCGTGATTCTAGAGGGGATTACATCATGCCTTTGGCACTCAGTTACGCCTCAGCACTACTTTCCACCCTTATACAAATGGGCAGATAGAGAGGACCATCCACATGTTGAGGATGTGTTGTGGGCATGTGTTTTGGACTTTTTTGGTCTTGGGTGTGACACTTTCCTTTAGTATAGTTTGATTACAATAATATCTATCACTCTTCCATTGATATGGATCTATTTGAATCCCTGTATGGGAGACCATTTCATTCACCTTTGTGCTGGATAGAAGTTGGAGAGGTAGCTGTTCTTGGTCTGGACATGGTGAAAAGTATGACCGAGAAGGTGTATCTTGTCCATGATAGGATGAAGGTAGCACAAGACCAGAAGAATCCATTTACTGATCACAGGAGGAGGACCTTGGAGTTTGAGGTTAGAGACCATGTGTTCTTGAATGTTTCCCCTTGACGTGGGCAGTAGAGGTTTGGTAGAGGGAGAAAAATTTATCCTAGGTTCATTGGACCTTTCAAGTTGTTGGGAAGAGTTGGTATGGTGGAATACTAGTTGAAGTTTCCATCGAAGTTGGAGAAGTTCCACGATGTCTTTCACATCTCTCAGTTTCATCGGTATCTTCACAATGACTCCCATTTCATTGAATGGGGAGAGTAGGATATCGAGGATGAAAAAACATTTTTGGAGCAACTAGTGTAGATCTAGGATCAGTGGGAGAAGGTTCTATGTGGACAAACCATTCCCTTGGTTTATTTTTTGTGGAGGCATGATGGTCTGGAAAGATTACTTGGGGAAGGGAGATGCAGATGCGTGCCTAGTACCCGAAATTGTTCTGAGTTTTTTTTATTGTTTTCCTATTTTTATTTAATGTTTGTGCCTTATTTTATATGAGATGAGTTGTTTCTTTGTTATGTGATGTGTGATAAATTCTTAACCTTGAGGATAGGAGGACCTGATCCCTAATTGGGATTCATTATTGAAGATGTGATTAAACCCATGTGGGAGAGTTAGTGTCACCCAAAGTAGATAGTATCTTGACATGGAGGAAGGAATTCCCTAATTCATGTGTTCAGGCAGTGTGTATTTTGGTTCTTGTGTGGTGTGTCTTGTGGTCAGTTGGGGTATTTGATGTTGGAGGATCTATTCTCAGATGTCTAGGTTTCACTCCAGCTTTCGAACAACACAAGGTGGTTTATCTTTGAGAGGTATCTTATGGGGTGTTTGTTCAGAACCCTCTTTCTTCTAGGTTTGTTTTTGAATTCTCGAGGGAGATAATAGTTTGAGAGGTATCTTATGTAATGGCATAGACCTTTGTGGTCCATTACTTTGTCAAATTCTAGTTTTTGGGGTGTTTTGGGAGGAAATAGTAGCTCATTTCAAGAGTTTCCAAAATTACATTTTTCACATCGATGAGTTAGGTGTCATTGAGTCACATTGATAGGTTAACATTAGAATCTTGTATTGGTAAATCATATCAGTAGCTCAGTTTCAGTGACTCAGGGTGTCGGTAGGTCGAGGCGTCGGTAGGACAGGCGTCAGTGAGTGGCATTTGTTAGTCGTGATGGTGTGTTATGTTGGTGAGTTAGGTGTCAATGAATCATGTTAGTGAGCCACATCAGTGACTCACATCAGTGAGTCAGGTGTCGGTGACTCACTATCAGTGATTCACATTGGTGACTCATCCATTGGTGAGTCATTTCCATTTTTCTCCCTTTTTTCTAGTTTCACTCCTTTGACATTTCCTTTGACGTTAAATGAGTTAAATGCCATATTTAATAAGTTTTTGGGCTGTTTGAAATGGTATATATCTCCTAAAAACCAGAAGCTTCCTTTGACTCCTAAACCATGTGGTCTTGATTGTGATCCGACTTTAATGGCCTTTGAAACCATTTCCCCATATATTTAGGACCTGACCTTTCTAAAACTAAGATCCTCTCTTCCTTTGAACCCTTATGTTTTCACTTGGTGCACTGAGAACCTTTATTACCTAAGGAGTCGTATTCTTCTGTTGTATTAGTTTGTTCAGTTTTCCCTTAGAGTCTTTCCTACTACTCGTGTAACCCCTTATTTTGGCATAAAGAATAATTGTTGGTCATCTGTTATTACAAGTAGGGACCCCTTCATCTCTCTTTTATTTTTGTATCATGTGAGGTGGGTGTACTGATATATTCCAATGGTTACGGTTGAAACCAATTTAATGAAGATAATAATAAGTAATAAATGAGGGGATGGGAAGAAAATGATGATGATCACTTTGTTTTATATGTTATAATTGATCCATTTCACGTTTTGTAAAGGCTATATGCCTTATGAAAATCATGGTTGTTGGTAGCCTCTTTTTATGCTCCTTCATAACTTGTAAATATTTGTCATTGTTTCATTTTTGAACGGATGAAATGTGGAAATTTGATTAATAATGTATATTCAGTTAAATATATGGATACCCCAGGATCAAACTTTCTCTGTGATCACCCCTAAATAATGAAAGTGGAATTAAAGAACTAGTGTTGCTAAATCTGAATACACCTTGCTGTTTAGTGTGGCTGTGTGTTGTGTATAGTTATGTTCAACCTTGTTTTTGTGCTGGTTATGTGGTCTTGTGGCTGAGAGTGTATATGTGAGTATTGGGTGTAAAGTGTGGTGTGATAGTATCTTAGGTTGATATATTGATTGATTGTGGAATGGATGAACTTGTTATGCAGTGGGACTGCATCTGGGAAGTGGTTGGGTAGTGTGGATGCATATTCGGGTTGTGTTATATTTTTATTATTGGGAGTGTTAGGTGTGGTTTTGTTGTCATACATCAGGTCCAATGAGTGTGGTTTTGATGAGGTGTTTTGGGTGTTTTCTTATTGATAGGAAGGAAAATGCGACATTACTTTGAAGAATGATGGTGGTAGTTTTTAATGGGTGTTCAGGAAAGGGGAGTGTGCAGTGGGACTACAAGCTAGTTGATTTTTGTTGTTTTAATGGATGTGGTGATTTTTATGTAGTGGGGATACCTAGGATGGTTTAAGAGGTATAATTTTGAAGAATGATATTTTTACCTTGCATGGGAATTTCTCCCAGAGTTTCCAAACTTTCATGAAGTGGGTGCTGGTTATGATGATACTTGTGGTGTGTGTGTTTGGTAGTTTCCTTGTTAGGGATGGAATAAATAAATAAATGAATTTATAATGCATAATTACAACTTCTTAAATGAATTTACAGGGGTTATTTTTTGAGTTGTGGCTTGTAGTTAATTGGCATTCATTTATCAACTTACGGAAGTGATCGTCATTCGTGGTGGTGTGTGCATGTAATGTTGGCAGCAAGTGAAGTTTTGGTGTGGACTGGTAGTTGTTTTGAAAACCCATAGGTTAGGATGAGTGTTTGGTACATATATATATACAGGTAGTTCCTTGTGATTTCTATACACACCCCACCTTTGTCGAGTAGTATGTAGGGAACACCCACATCATTATGGGGGAGGGTGTCCTTTCCTTACATCCTGATGGGAGGATGGATGGATGGTTATTGGATCTTATCTGCTCCCACTTCTAGGAATTGGTAGCACAAGACTATTTAAGTAGGTTTTGGTATGGTTGAGAGGCCCAGGTGTGTGCAGGTGAGGTGTGCTTCCTAGGTGTCTTCGGGATAAGGCTCTGGTGTCTGCAGGCAGGAATGTGGTGTGGTTTTTGGCCCATGTTTGTGCAGGTAGGTTGTGATAGTGGGGCTTGTGGAAGAGCATGGTAGCATTAGGAAATTTTCCATTAGGTATGAGAAATTAACCGGTGATAAGTGGTGCAGGTTACCCAAATATCAATGTTCTTACTACTTTACTTGACATGAGTTATTTGGTGAACGTGCCTTGGTGAGGTTAGGGCGGATAATATACCATGTTAGGTGATTTTGAGTTTCTTCTATTCTTCTCACAGGGGAATTAGTATGTTTCTCCCACTTATGCATGAGTGAATTTTGTTTTCCTACTGATTATACTTGTATTATCACCCTACGTATATAAAACTGGTTTCTAGTTTCCAGGGAGATTACACGGACCATGATGGACCTTACTAGCTCGGGAATCAGGATAATTGTTGTGTCACTTCTTAGCTTGTTCTTTTGGTATTTACTTTGGAGTTTTTCATTTTATTTATATCATTTTTACTTTAAACATGCATGTGGGGTGGATTTTTGGTTTATTATATATATATATATTGGAGTTTTTTTAGGTTTATACATCTTATCTCCCGATCTTAGTTACTATAAAAAGGGTGATGACTCCCATTTTGTGATATTTGTATACCCTTGGTGCTAGTCGCCACCCCGGGGCCTATTAGAGGAGGGACTCGGGGGTAATTATCTATTTTTCATCTTGAATAAGGAATTTCATGACACTTTTCCATCCCTTTCCTCATCTTGAAGAAGGAGGTTCATGACATTGGCAGTGGAATGATGGATGAGGGACTTGTTGGGCATTACGTTTCACTCTCCCTTGTATAGGGTGTTGAGTAAGACATCTCTCACCATTATACTTGTATATGGATGATGGTAATGATGTTCCACATTCCCTTTCTTCAAGTATTGGGAATGAAATCTCACCCCACCTATCTTGAGTGTTGATCATGATGTCTCACATTCACCACGAGATTCAGGTCATGCACCCCCTATTGGAGCCTATAACTCATTAGACTAGTTATGGACGCTTGAGTTATGCTTCAAGTTCAGCTAGCACCTAGTATCCATGTATATGGATACTTAAATACTAACATAATTAGTTCATATACATGTATAAAGTATATAACTATATATATATATATTATTACTTATATATGTATATGGTACTCTGATTAGACTCATTCCAGCCTACACCGAAGTAGGTGAAGTCTTCCAGGTGTCCTATAAGAACCCGAGCTAATTGTTTTTTATTTATTTCTATCATTTCTTATTATTTAGTTATATCTACACACTACTTATCTATGTACACTATATGGATTATTTCTAGACACCATTGGTGGTGGCCTACTAAGTGTATCTCACACCCTACTCAGGCCTTCTTTGGTACTTGGGTTGATTACATGTCTGCATGAATGGATAAGAGAAAGCACTATGGTTTAGATGTTTGATTTATTACTCATATAGAATGAATCATAGGAGTAGAGGACCAAGCATAAACTTTTGATTCTATTGGAGTGGTCTTTTGTACTTTTTGTATTTTTGTATATGCTTGTACCATATTTCCCCTTTTTTTATATCAAAATTCCATGAAATAATTTATATGACTCATCCAACGGGATTTTTATTATTATTTCAGTTGATTTGTTATTTACACTTCTATAGTCATTCATTATTATATTGTTTATGTTGTGCTATCTATTTATATATACTTCCACTGTTTCCTAATTATTATTGTTTCTTATTATGCTTTTGTTATTTTTTTATCTTATCCATTGTGCCACTATGATATGAGGTTATAGTCTCCCCATTGTTCCACCTTAGACCCTCATGGTTAGTCGACAACCTCTAGCATATAGGGAGGCATGCTTGAGGCCGTGTGACCTACGGGCTTGGGGAATGGTTTAAGTGGATCCTAGTTCCAAATTTTACAAAGGGGTATCAGAGGGTTATTTTCCTTTTGTCTTAATATTTAGTTGTTAGATAGAAGATTAGGATGTAATGGAATTTGGTAATGAGTCTGTTCTTGGGCATAACTAAACCACATACCGGGAAAAACCAAATTACCTGGGATGGGTTGTTGGAGTTATTGATTATGCCTATTACAGTTGATAAGACTTCACCATTGAGTGAAACACATGTCTCATGATGTTATTATCATTGGTATTATTTCCATGATATTTATTTTTCCAATGCTTAATGAAATGAGGGTGTGTCATTTCATGCATCATTATAGGCACAATAGGAATAATATGCCATGAATTTTTTTATTCCATGTCTAATTTATGTGTGCATTTTATTGCTTTATACAGTCAGTTCTTGACTATTATATTTTGAAATGTTCTTACATTTCTTGCCGGGAGAATATAGTTGGATTAATTAAAGTGCCTACATCAATCTAAATAGTGTTTTCCCACATAGATTGGTTAAGAAACATTAATTATTCAATTATACCATATTGCGGGGTTCTGACCTACTAGTTCTAGAGTGTGATATATATATATATATATATATGTGTGTGTGTGTGTGTGTGTGTGTGTGTATTATATATACAATATTACAAACATATATGAATTTAAATTTTTATAAGTAAAATGGTTAACGCTAAATGAGATGTCAATTATAAAGTAAAGGGTGTTTTCCTCTATACCTTAAAATTGAAACTCCATATACCAGAACCCATATCGTGTTATATTTGACCTAGAATTGAACCTTGCCTTAGTAGTGGGTAGATGGGGGTTTATATTACAATTCTTATGACCTATTATGATATATTTTTTATCACCAAGACCTAGATTTTGGAGAAGACATAGAGGTATGATCTTTCATAGTAAGGTTGTGTACTGGTCCTTGTTATCTATCTGTGATCTTTAAAATGTTGGTTACTTTTCTAAGGAGTGAATTTAGAATTGTAGAATCATTCCACCATGACATATTTGAGTTGTACTTGAAGATGGTGGTGATGACCAGCCTCTAGAGTTGGAAAGCTCTGAGCCGCTGGTAATTCCTCATGTAGTTCCACCTATGAAACCACCTGTTGTTCCTGATATAGGCACTGGTGCCTAGTTTCAAGAGGGATTTATTTATATGTCATATTCTATGAAATGTTTTTATCAACCTACCTCAATTATGATAGAGTTAACTTGGGAGTTATAGTAGCATCCTCCTCCCACCTATTCAGAGGATGAAGGACCACATGCTATCAAGTTATGGAAGGAGGACATGATTTCTATTTTCGAGCATCTATAGATGCCTCTAGAGTGGAGGGTAAAACTTGCTTCTTATATTTTGTGCGATTCTTCCAAGTGATAGTGGGATTCTATTAACTAGGCATACCAACATTATGACATGATCTGTATAGATTTCCAAATGATCTTTTACGATTAATTCTTTCTATAGAATCTGAGGGATGACTGAACTAGAGTGTTTATAAACCCACAACAAGGATCCATATCAGCTATGGAGTATTCTGATCACTTTACTGAACTTTAGTGGTTCATATTGACTCTATTCAGTGATGGTCTTATGAATACGAGGTGATTCGAGGATGGGATGGTATACTCCATCCGATAGTAGGTTAATGTTTTCAGGTTGACTACTATTTTTGAGATAATCAATTAGGCCCTCATTACTATGAGGAATTTTAGGTAAGATGATGGTGTGGGCCAGGTAATTTCGACACCCAAACTAACTAGTGGTTCTTCTAGTGGGTGAAGGAGACATTTTAAGATTTCTCATAGAGTTAGAAGTAGTGATAATTCACATGATAACAGTTTCCTTATATATTACCCGTGCAGGAAGTCGAGACATACGAGACCCCAATGTTTATGAGATCTAGTAGAATACAGAGGTTTCGTTAGGATGGGGTATATCCAATTCTTTTTCAGGACCTTTCCATTAGTTCCAAGCGAGTAGGGATATACACCTACCCCACATTTCAAAGTGGGGCCTATAGTATCTCATTAGGAAGGAAGCTAGAATAACACTGGTCACTCAGGCCAAAGAAATAGTTGAGGCAAAGGTAGTCAGACTCAAGATTATTAGCGATAGTAGAGAAGGATTACTAAGGGTAGTTAGGCTATGAATCAGGGCTATGATATGAACCAATTACATGCAGTGCAACATATTTTGGAGGAGCATAGTCCCAGACCTTCTACCATTCAAGGTACTATTCTAGTAGCCTCTAATTTAGTGTCTTATTTATTTGAAATAGGCACATCACACTCTTTATTATATTAGGAAATAATAGCGAGTTTAGGCCTCAAGATCGAACACTTATATAGTGTGATGATGCTTGATACCCTATTAGGCATTTGATCAGAGAGAGTTCTCTATTTCAATGATCCCCCCTTGAGATAGGTGTATATATCTTCATTTGAAATCTTTTCATCCTCGACATGATAGGGTTTGATGTAATCATCGAGATGGACTGGTTAGTTCCCTTTGAAGTCCATATTGACTAATATCATTGGAGGGTGATGTTTATATCACCAGAGGGTGGTAGGAATGTTCACAAGGGGGAATGTTATATCCAAATAAATTAATCAGGACCTGAGCATCAAGGGCTAGGAAGAGTGAAAACCCAGGTTTCTAGTCTTTTCCAAGATGATCAGGGGTTAAAACCCACTATTTTACCTCATGCAGTGGATTGATTCAGGGATGTATTCCCTAAATTTTTTTATAGATTATCTCCAATGAGAGAGGTAGAATTCACCATTGATATAGTTTCAGGAGTGGTTCCAGTGTTCATTTTTCCTTACAGGATGACACCTATGGAGATTCTAGAGCTTAAGAAATAGTTAGAAGATATAGAGGCTAAGGTTTTTATATTTCCCAACACATCTCATTGGGCTTCACTATTCCTTTTTTTCCAAGAAGGTAGATGGTTCCCTCAGGCTTTGTCTGGATTAATAATTGTTGAACCAACTTATAATTAAGAACTAGTATACACACCTCAAAAAGAAGACCTCTTTGATCATTTCCAAGAAGAGAGGGTGTTTTCAAAGATTGATTTGTAGTCGATATATCATTAGGTGCATGTCAAGTCATTAGACATACCTCGTATAGATTTCAAGAGTAGGTATGGTATTTATGAGTATCTAGTGATGTTTTCCAATCCCACGAATGCACCAGTGGTTTTTATGGATCTGAGGAATTGGGTTTTCCACTAGTATTTGGATTCATTCAAGGTAGTGTTTGTGGATGACATATTAGTGTATTCAAATTCTCAGCATGACCATGCCTACCATATTGATATCATTTTGAATACACTAAGGGAGCGTCAAATTTATGCTAATCTTAATAAATTCCACTTTTGGATCGAAAAAGTCCACTTCATGGGTCATATCATCTTGGAGTTAGGGGTATCTATAGACCCATAAAGGTGAGAGTTGTAGTTTCTTAAGAGAAACCCAAGAATTTCTTTGACATACAAATTTTCTTGGCCCTTTATGGATATTAAAAATGCTTCATCCAAGATTTATAATTCCTTACAACACTTCTTACGAACTTGGATAAAAAGGGTGTGAAATTCATGTGGTTACAAACTCTTAAAGTAGCCTTTCAGGATTTTAAGGGTTGATTGACTTCAGTTACAATCATGATTCTACCATATCTAGGTAGGAGATATATTATTTACAGTGACACATCAAGTATCGAGTCGAGAGATATTCTAATGTAGGACGAGAGAGTCATAATATATGGGTCTCATCAGTTGAGGCCTCACTATCATGACCCAACCCAAGCCAGGGCTCATGCCGAAACTACCCCAAGCCTACCTCTATATTACAGGGGGTGGATACAAGCGTCAAATGCATAACTAACTTAGGGAGGCCTTTTCCTAAGAACCTGTACACACATAGATAGCCAACTAAATTAAAAAGTGCAAAGGGGAAAGAAATGAAGGATGTAAAACTATTATAAATATACCAAATATTCATGGACCACTAAAAAAATGAAGCATGGTAGTGTATAGTGAAAAGTAAAAGGGAAAAAATACATGCTTAAACTAGAAATATGTCCCAAAATAATAACACTAGAAAAGATTAAATAGTTGAGAGATCCAATATTTTATACCCCAATCTATGACCACCGTACATAGTCCAAGCACCCCATATCCCTAAGCTCCTCTTAAGTTATGACCGACATGTCAGAAATCTTCAAAAGACATGACATGTGTTGGGAAAATACCATATAGGGGTGAGTATATACAGACCCAGTAGAATTCCCCGAAAAGGTGAAGGAGGGGGGTAGTAAGAGATACAACTGAAGAGGGAATTTGTAGATAGAACAAGGTACAATAGTAGAGTACAGATCAACCCAAAAAGAAAGTGAAAGTGAAATCATCCAAACAAGAGGAGCTCAACACGGTGAGAAGATGAACTTCTCATCGAGTCTTCTCTACCTATAGAAGGAGAGTAGACTCATCCAACCATGAGAATATAGACATGGAAAGTAGGTGGAATGCTTTGTACATCTTCACCTCTCCTAGAAGGAGAGTAAAAAAAACCTGAGGAGTGGTCAATGAAACATGATATATATACATATATATATATGCTAAGTACAAGAAGACCAAATGAGAGAGTATGAGGATATCTATCACACAAATCATCCCAAGAAGATGAGTATCCAATAGTTCTAAACTAAAGTTCATTTATGATGCCCAATATCTCATGCATCTACATAGAACAAAAAAATATAAGGAAATCAATCACCACACCTTTATACTATTGGATTTGGGTGGAACTAACTCACCCACATGGTTTTAGGTCACATCATAAGAATTCATCTCAGTAGGGAAAGCGCCCCTCTTTCTCATGAGTCCAAAGGTTAGTCAAGGAACACTTCATCACTATGCCACATAGTTGAGGGGTTTCCAGTTTTAGGAAAGGATCTCATGCCTTGGTATGATAGGAGGGTCCAACTATAGTAGTCACCGAGGAATGCCACTACCTAGTCTTACTAGAGGGTACCACTTAGGAAAGTCATCGGGGAATGTCATTGCCCAGTCCTATTGTAGGTTAAGCTCAGTGAGTCTTCAGAGAAACGCCACTACCCAGCCTGGTTGGAGGGTTATGCTTGGAATATGTCATCGAGGAATTCCACTTCCCATTCCAACTGGAGGGTAATCCTAGAACTTTGAGGAGCTCCACTTCCCAGACCTACTGGAGGGTAACTCAAAGAGATCATTGGGAAATTCCACCACACATTACTACTAGAGTGTAATCCCAGAAATATCATCGAGGAACACCACTACCCATCCCATCTGTAGGGTAATCCTGGTACTACTATGGTGATTCTATATGACCACTGCCATCATCGAGTGCCACCTCAACTTGTTCCAAACCCGGAAGATTTTACATAATATCTCAAAAACTATTTTTGAGGGCACCGTCAAGTTCTATATAGAAAAACACTCAGAATAGGCATCTCGCATGATAAAATCAAAGTTCAAACGAAGGAGATTCAAAGGTTTGAAGATTGATTAGAAGAGTTCAAGTAGCACATGATGTGTGAGGGGACCTACACAGCATGTGTTCCCTCTTCAATACCTGGCCATGTCTCTGGTTAGTACACATGTCCCATCCTATGTAGTAGAACATGCCGTGTAGGTGGACCACACATCATGTCCTAACAATCCAAGACTTGAGTTGTGTCATGTGGTTGTGTTCATGTACTCAAACCCTGTGTCTGTGTAATTTGGTACACATCATGTTGGTTCACATGGGATACTACCTGTGTGTCCAACCTATGTCCATGTACATTGTACATGGTGTGTATCTGGCCATATAGCCCGTCACACGACTCATACACACAAGAATTCATTACACGACATGTCAGGGAATTACACATCATGCAATCCTTATGGGTTCCCAAACCCTAGTGTCATCACAGGAAAGGGGCTACACACCATGTGTTCTTCATTGTACATGGCATGTAGTCATGATTTTTATAGAAATCTCACATTCAATTTGCCACTTTAAGTTAGATTCAAACATCATTGATATCTCCTGATGTCATTCCAAAATATTCAAATTTAGACAAAGAACATGGATTCCCATTATCACTCACCATGAATCAGCCTCATTCATCAATGAGGGTTTGGTCAAATGTTCTTCATGCCATCGCACCTCTATTGATCATGATTTCAAAGGTTAATTACTATATCCGTCATCCTTACTTTGCAAGATTTCCAAATCCGTTCTCGAATTGAAAAACCATTGAAGATTTGTTGATTTATCACAAATTCGGGCACCTAATCGATCTTGGGATGCCCGGAAACTATCAATCCTAGAATTTAGGGGTTCCAATGGCAAAGAACATGAAGAATAGGGGAAGAAAAAGCACTAATAAAAAATATTTTGATGATCGTTTGAAAATTGTTCTTGGTCAACGATCAAGAATGTGTTCCAGGTTTAGAAACAATTGATTAAGAAAAAGAGATGATCCAATTTCAGTTTTTTGGGATAAAAAAAGGGTGTAGGGAGGGGTTTAGATCAATGAATGATTAAAAATATACTAAAAATTTTAATCTAAGGCATAAAAATTACCAAATATGTGTCCTACCTCTATTTTAGATCAATCATTGGTGAAGAATGTGTTTGTCAATGAGGGAGGAGGATCTGTTGTGTTTGTTGTGCTTCAATCTACCTTGAATCAGAGGTTCATCATTCTTAAAATTAATTCTCTAGAAGAATTCGCCAATGGAGGTTGAGAGGAGATATTCACTAAAGAATGGTGAATTGTGATTCAACCCTAGCTAAAACTATATAATAACCAATTTATTATCTTTTATTTATGTCAGAGTTGATTAATCAATCAATCAATCAATTAATTAATTAATTAATTAAATGCACCGCCAATGAGAGAGGCATCCAGTCATCCTACATTGACTCATTTTATGTTTCACCTAAGGAAAAATTTACGCTGTAGACCCAAATGTGGTCTCAGACTTCTGATCTGATCAACCATTTAAGAGTATAATATTTTCTTTAATTAACCACACACATGGAATATAAATATATTTAATATTTTTATAAAATTAAATCTAGGAACACTGGGCCTCGAAATTTCATGTTGTCTCAGTTACTAGATCTAGAAATATATTTAGAAATATTTCAAAGTATTAAAAGGAAAAACCATGTCTCTATATCATTCCCTCCTTCAATATTTTCATTCTTGAAAAAGAAAAAACAAAGAAAAAAAATTGGGATACTGAGCCCACATTTGGATCTCCTATTCCTATGAACTCTCCTACAAATTTATGTACTACCACAACACACAAACCAAAGGGATGGTCCATCCTCACAAGGTCTGCTTCTATCTGTCCCCGATCACCATTAGGTTCTCTGTAAAGGTGTCTCCATCCTCGATGTCCATCTCTCCCTAGTCAATGATGTTCATAGGTTCATGAATGTATTTACTTAGCTATGACACATGGAAGATGTTGTGTGACCGCTCCAACTGTGGGGGTATGGTGAGGTGGTAGAAAACCTCATTAACCCTATGCACGATCTCGAACGACCCAATGAACCTTGGGGATAGCTTGACTCCTTGTCTGAACCTTCACATTACTTATTATGGGGAGACTTTCAAAAAGATGTAGTCTCCCTGCTTAAAATACAAGGGCCTACGATGATGATTTGTGTAGGATTTCTATCTTCTCTTTTCCATATTCATCTGTTCACAGATGACCTACACTTTCTCCATTGTTACTTGCACCAACTCTGGGCCCATAGGATATGACTCTCCAATCTCCGTCCAAAAAAAGAGTGACATGTATGGTCTCCCATACAAGGCCTAGAAAGGTGTTATGCTAATGGTAGAGTGATAAAAACCATTTTATACAAACTCTAACAAAGGCAGTTGATCCTCCCAGCTCCAACCAATGTCCAACATGCAATCCCTTAACATATTCTCTAGTACCTAAATAGTTCACTTGGTCTACCCATTATTCTAGGGGTGAAATGATGTACTCATGAGAAATAGGGTCCTGAATTCCTCTAGAAGGCCCCTCCACAATTGTGATGTAAAATATACATCATGATCAGAGACAATCGTTGAGGATACCTCATGAAGGAAGACGATCTATCATATATACAACTTCCCCAATCCATCCCTCGAACTGTATTCCTTGATAGAAAGGAAGTGAAAATAATTTGAGAGCTGGTCTAATATCACCCAGATGAAATAATTTCAATTTGATGTGCGTGTAAGACTTGTGACTAAGACTATGGATATACCGTCCCATTTTCACTTTGGAATCTCAAGAGGCTGCAACAAATCCGCTGGAACTTGGTGCTCAGCTTTCACCTACTGATAGGTGAGACACCATGAGATGAACTGAGCTATGATTCATCTCATGATGTACCACCAAAACTACCATTGAAGGTCTCTATACATATTCCCCACATTGGGATGTAAAACTAAGGGAGAATTGTGGAACTCCTACATCACCTCCTCCCACATCACGACTAAAACCATTGTTCTCTCCTATAACAAGATATTCTGATTCCCTCCTTCATAATACCCATCTAGTGTGTCAACTATGGATATATGATCATGAATAACCTTGAATTTGATGTATCCCAGTTGGGACTCTTTCACACACTCAGGGAGTGAAGGAGTTAACACTATTTACTATAGAAAAGTTGTACCCTCTTGCTCCACTAGAGTCAGCTATAGGGAAGCTAGCTACTCAGAAGATTACCACACTAGGTGATCCTGTGACTTCCTGCTAAGGGAATATTCTATAATATTTCCCTTCCCTAAAGTATAGACTATCTTAAATTTTTAGTCCTGCAGGAACTCCAACCAGCGTCACTACCTCATGTTCAAGTATCTCTGAGTGAAAATGTACCTGAGGCTCTGGTGGTTTGAGTAAAACACAAAGCATTATCATAGAAGGAAGTGCCTCCACATCCTAAAGGATAATACTACTACTACTAGATCTAGGTCATGAGTTGAAAATTTATACTAATGGGGTCTCTACTAGCTCAACCCAAATGCGATGAAGGCCTATTGTTGCATCAACATGCAACTGAGCCCATCACCAGAGGCATTGAAATATACCATAAACTCAATGCCTTCCTCTAGTATCCTCAACACTAGAGCACTCATCAGCCTCTAACTCAACTCCTAGAAGGCCTTATAGCACTACTCAGACCAGGTAAATGTTTATCCCTTCCACACTAGGGCAGTTAAAGGGGCCATGATTCTGGCGAAGGCTACCACAAATCTCATGTAGTACCCTACCGATCCAAGAAATCTTCTCACCTATGATACATTCTAGGGTGGTTCCAAAAAAATCACTACTTAAATATTGGATAGATCCATGACTAAACCTTGTTCAGAAATAACATGCCCCAAAAAGTGAACCTCATGTATCTAGAACTGACACTTCTAGAGCTTTTTGTAAAGCTGGTGCTCTCAAAGTAAATCAAGAACCATCCTAAAGTGCTCCACATGCTCCTCCTCTATTGTAGAGTAGATGAGTATGTTGTAAATGAAGAAAAAAAACTAGTCCAATTATGGCTAGACAATATAGTGCATAAAATCCATAAATACACAGGGGAATTTGTCACACCAATGGGCATCATTAAGAACTTGCAGTGTCCATAACGACATTGGAAATCCATCTTTGGAATATCAGCCTCATGAACCCACAAATGGTGGTAGATAGACCTGAGATCTATCTTAGAGAACTATCTTTCACCTCTAAACTAATCAAAGAGGTCATCAATCCTAGTAAAGTGGTTATTTTTCTTTATTGTGGCCTGGTTTAGGTGATGATAATCTACATAAATCCACAATCTTCCATTTTATTTATTCACAAACAGAATTGGAGCTTCCTAGGGGGACACACTGGGTCTAATGAATCCTTTCTCATGAAGGTACTACAATTGTAACTGTTGCCATCAAATATCGGTATGTTCCATCTGATGCACCGTAGAAGATATCGGGGTAGTCCCAGGATGTGAGTCTTTGAAAAAATCCATATCCCACCTCAAAGGTAGTCCCAGAACATCTTTGGGGAATATTTTCATATAGTCCTCCACAACTAAAGGAACCCAGATTCTTGAAGAGTATACTAAACAAAGGGTTTCACTTGGTAATTAATGGGTGATAGGATGAAATCTCTTAATCACATCATCCTATTTTCCTACTATGAGGTCTCTCTCTCTAGAAAAAGAGAACCACATACCATCAGTGCGTAGGAATATTAATAGTCTTCGATGAAAGTAAATCTGGGATCGAACCCTGAAAAGTCAATATGTACCCAAGATGAAGTCATAGGGTTCCATCGTGAATACCAATAATTTCCATGTGAACCTCTCTCCACTAAGCGATAGCTCACATCGTTGATAGATGAAAGACACAAAAGAAGTGTTCTGTGTAGGATCCTTAAGACAAAGCTGTTATGCTAGCATCTCTACTAGGAGATATATCTCTTGCACTAGGAGTTGAGAGATAAAATAATTCTTGGAACATGTGTCTACTAATACTAAGGCAAGAGTATAATAAACACATATCATACCTCAAATCATCTCATGCGCTACAGGATCATAGACATCCAAAGATTTCAATTGTCTACAGCCCCAGCTGCCAGCTCCCTAAGCCTGACGCTGGCCACCTAGTGGTGGTGGTGGAAGGATATCACACTTCCATACACCACTTGAAACTCCTCTTGATCCTTTGTCAGATCCTACTCTCTAGGGACTACCCTTTACACGCATGGAAGATCCCTGGTCACGACGTTGTTTCTACCACGAAGGTCCATCATAAATCTTCTTGGGATTCTTAGCATTTTTTGTCAACCAGTACCATGCCATGTGACCTCTCCCATCACAAGCATAGCACCTGACCTCTTCAGATTTCCCTGGTGATTTTTGCTACCCCTGCACTGTACGATCACATCCCTGAGCCTGCTCATGAAGGGGTCTCCTGTTCTGAGATCCTTGGCACCTTCTTGCTGCTGTAGATGTCTCAACCTTTTCATGCCCACTACTAGATCCAGATATCTGGCATCCGTATGATAGAAATATCTCTATAAAAATTTCCCTCTCTAGAACCCCTTATATTGGTGGTGATGCACAAGGGAACTATGCTGGCTCAAATCTCTCTAAGGATTCCTTGCTCAAACTTTCATGCTCATAAGTAGCCATATCTGATAATGTCAGGAGAGTAACGCATAAGGTATGTGAACCTAGATGCATACTCAAACATTTTCATCCCTCCATAATGAATCTATAGAAGCTCATAAATCTAAATGGATTGTAAGTAGGAGGGGTAGTACTCCTCACAAAATAGTTGTTGGAAGTCGTCCCATGAGAGTGTCAACTCATTGTGTATCTAGGTAACCAGGATACACCAATTCCAAAATACTCCATGGAAAATAATGGATTCCAAATCCACCATCTCATCCATCAGTGTCCAGATAAGCTTGAAGATATAGACCACTGACTCTTTCCAATCCTCTACTACCTGGGGATATGGATCATCGCGAAACCTTAGTGGTATCTGATGCCGAAACTCACAGATTGTGATCGTCCTGTACACATCCTTATCCTACTATGCCGAGATAATCTTATACTCTATAGGTGTAGGTCATTCTACCTACCCCCTTATAGGAATGGGATCATGAGATGGAACCTAAACCGAGGCCTCATCACTCATAGGGTCATTGTCACAAACCAGAGCTGGTATCTTAGATGGCTATCATCAAGGGGGAATCCTGAAAGTTATCAAGGAGTACAATATTCAGATGATCATATACATATATATCAACAACAATTTGGATTTGAATCAGTAAGTATAGTAAAATACTCGATCCTATATAATGCATGCACCATTAATCCCTATAACAAATTTCCCAGCACACCGAGTCGACAAAAAAGTAGTCAAGGTCCTGGTGAATGGATACGTTAGTTGCCACACCAATGCTGGACTCCCTAGACTAAGAGCCATAGTCAAGACACATTGACACTATTTCTCTAAACCTAACCAAAAACATTTTTAGGGAAACATCCAAACAACATTCCAAGGTTCAAACCATCTTTGATAGTAATCTTTCACGAACTGACCCAATCTGGGGCTTGAGCTAAAACATCCCTAAGCCCACCTCCATAAGCCAGGGGTGGTGACAAGCAATGAAGGAATTACTAAATAAATGAGGCCTTTTCCTAAGAACCTATACACACGTACATGACCAACTTAATGCAAAAGTGCAGAGGGGAAATAAATGAAGGATGAAACACTACTATAAATATACCAAATATGCATGGACCACTAAAAAATGAATTAGGGAAGTGTATACTAAAAAGTAAAAGGGAAAAAATACACACCCAAGACAGAAATATGTCCCAACCTAACAAAAATGAAAAATATTAAACAATTGAGAGATACCATCTCCTGTATCCCAAGCTACAACCACCATATGTGGTCAAAGCACCTTGTAACCCTAAGCTCCTCTGAAGTCACGATCGACCTTTTCACCATCTATAAAAGACATAAAATGTGTTGGGAAAATACCATGTAGGAGTGATTATATACACACCTAGTAGAACACCCCGAAAATGTGAATGAGAAAAGTAAAAGATACAATTTAAGAGTAAAGTAGTATATAGAACAATGTATAGTAAGAGAGTACATCTCAACCCAACAAGAGAGTGAAAGTGAACTCATACAAACATAAGGAGCTCAAAACGATGATAATATGAACTTATCATAAATTCTTCTCTACCTATAGTAGGAGAGTAGACTCATCCAACCACAAGAATCTAGACACGAAAAGCACGTGGCATACCCTGGACGTCTTCACCTCTCCTGTAAGGAGAGTAACTAAAACCCTAGGAGTGGGTTCTGAAATAAGATATATATATATATATATATATATATTCTCAATCAAAGAAACAAAAATGAGAGAATAAGGGGATATCCATTTCATATCTCATCCTAAGAAGATGAATATCCAACATTTCTAAAATAAAGTTCATCTGTGATTCCTAGCATCTCATGCATATTCCTAGGTCACATGAGTCTAAAGGAATCAATCACCACACCGTGATACTATATACTTTGAGCAGCATTAACTCACCCACATGGTTTTAAGTTACATCACAAGAATGCACCTTAGTGGGAAAATCATACCTCTTTCTCATGAGTCAAAAGGTTCTTCAAACCACGCCTCATCACTGTGTTTCATGGTCAAGGGGTCACTAGTTTTAGGAAAGGATCCCATGCCCTGGTACAATAGGAGAGTTCTACTCTGGTAGTCACTGAGGAATGGAACTTCCCAGTCCTACTGGAGGGTACTGATTGAGAAGGAAATTAGGTAATTCCACTTCCCATTCATACTGGAGGGTAATCATGGTGAGTCGTCATGGAAACACCACTTCCCATCCCATCTAGAGAGTTACACTTGGAAGATGTCATCAGGGAATGCCACTACCCAGCCCGGCTAGAGGGTAATCCTAAAACGTCGAGGAACTCCACTAACTAGTCCTAATGGAGGGTAACTCAGATAGATCATCGAGGAACACCAATTCACAATCCTATTGGAAGGTAAGCCTAGAAATATCATGGGGTAATTCCACTTCCCATCTGAACTGGAGGGTAAACCTGATACTTATCTGGTGACTTTTTATGATTGTTTTCATCATTGGGTTTCACCTCAGCATGTTCCAAACCCAAAAGATTTCACAATGTATCTCAAAATATTATTTCGAGGAAATAATCACATTCTATGTAGAAAAAAACTTAGTATAGGCATCTTGTGGGCCAAAATATGAGTTCAAATAAAGGAGATGTTGAGGTTTGAAGATTTCTCAGAAGAGATCAAGTAATACAAAATATGTGAGGGGACCCACATGGTGTGTGGTCCCTCTTCACTACCTGAACATATATCTGGTTGGTACACGTGTCCCATCCCATGTAGTAGAACATGCCGTGTAGGGGGACTACATGTCGTGTCCTAACTATCCGGGACTAGGGTTGTGTCCTATGCCTATGTTCGTGTAATCTGACCCTGTGTCTGTGTACTTTGGTACATGGCATGTGGGTTCACAAGGGATGATTCCCATGTGTCCAAAACATGTTTGTATACTTTATACATGGTGTTTATCTAGCCATTTATCCCATCACACATCTCATACACATGATAAGTCATTACACGGTGTGTTAAGGAAGTACACATCATTCCATCCTTATACATTCCCAAACCCTAGTGAAACCACTGGAAAGGGGGTACAGGCTGTGTGTTCTTCATTATACACGGCATATAGTCTCCATTTTTTTAGACATCTTAGATTCGATCCACCACTTCAAATAATATTCAAACATCATTGATATGACCTTATGTTGTTCCAAAATCTTCATATTTGCCAAAGAACATGGATTCCCATCATATCTCATCGCAAATCATCCTTGTTCATTGATAAGGGTTTGGTTGAACATTCTGCATATCACCCGACCTCTGTTTGTCGTGATTTCAAAGGATAATCAACATATCTGCCATCCTCACTTTGCAAGATTTTCAGATCCATGATTAGCTCACAAAACCATTGATGATTCCTCAATCCTCCATAAATATGACACCTTATCGAGCTTAGGATGACTACAATTATCAAGCTGAGAACCATGGGGTTATAACAACGAAGAACATGAATAATTGAGGAAGAAAAATCACCAAGTACAAAGGTGTTCATGATAATTAGACAAACAATATTTTATAATTATAAAGAACGTGTTCCAGGGTTAGAAAAAATTGATTAATAAAAATAGATGATCCAATTTCAGTTCTTTAGGATAAAAAAGGGTTCTAGGAGGGATGTAGATTGATGAATGATTATCAATCTACTCAAACTTTTAATATAAGGCATAAAAATCACCAAATACGAGTCATGCCTCTATTTTGGATCAATTTTTGGTGAACAATTTATTCTCCAATGAGGGAGTAGGGTCCATTGTGTTCATTGCGCTTCGATCCTCCTTGAATAAGAGGTTTTTTCATTCTTCAAAGAAATTATCCAAGGAAATTCTCCAATGAAGGTGGGGAGCTTTGCCGGCGAATGGTGAATTGTGAGTTAACCCTAGATAAAACCCTATAATCACCTATTTATTAACTTTTAATTAGGTCAAAGTTTATTATTCAATTAATTAATTAATTAATTATTTAACTTTGATCCACCTCCAATGAGTGATGTGTTTGGAAGTCCTATGCCAACTCATTTTATGTCACGCCTAAGGAAAACATTGCGTTCCAAACCCAAGCATGCTCTCAAATTTCCAATCTGATCAACCATTTTAAATTTATCACATTTTCTTTAATTAACCATGTGTGTGCAATGTAAATATATTTAATATTTTTATTAAATTAATTATTGGCACACATGACCTTAAAATTTCACACCATCTTTAGCACCTAGATTTGGAAATATATATATAAATATTTCAAAGTCTTATAAAGCAAAAACTAAGTCTCTACACTCACAAGTGTAATTACCCAAAACATGACCTTGAGATAACTTTTTTAGTTCATGATTTACATTGTTGGAGTAATTGTTTACTTGGATAGAGTTTTTTGGTATTCACTGACAAACAAAGATTCAATTATATCTTCATATAGTGGGATCTCAATCTCAGGTAGTGTAGATGGGTTGAGTATCTACAGTCCTTCGATTTCAAGATTTATTATATGCATGGGAATGGAAATTCTGTAGCTATTGCTCTGAGCCAAAAGACTCAGACACAAGTGGTTTAGGAGGCCCGTGGTGAGTGGAATCTCATGGAATTTTTTTTCAGAGATGCATATTGAGGTTTAAGAGGATCAT
Source organism: Viscum album (assembly GCA_963277665.1). NCBI lineage: Eukaryota > Viridiplantae > Streptophyta > Magnoliopsida > Santalales > Viscaceae > Viscum > Viscum album. The sequence goes on along the minus strand of OY728151.1, from coordinate 1,813,934,952 downwards.
GAGTAGACTATACTCTCTGCTTTAGCAGTGACCTCTACTCTTCCAAAATGAGTGAGAGTGAGTTAAATTTCATATCCTAAAGGATAAGTCCAAAAGTAAAGTATCTCGTATGATGATTCATCTTATGGTAAGACCATGGATGAGGATGAGACCTTACTCTTTCATGGGTGTTTTTGGTCCCTAGTAGACATCATAGAGGAGTTTTTGTGAGAATTTCATGCCTTTAATTGGGTAGTACATCTCAGTGTCACCAAGATGTATTCATATATACATCTCCAGTATTGGTGGCCTGCTATGAAGTGTGAGATAACTAGTTTTATCACTTAGTGTTCCACCTATCAGTAGGTGGATGCATAACATCAGTGGATGGAAGGAATTTTATAACTATTATCCATTACCAAGTGGAAATGGGATGATGTTTCTATGGATGTTATGACTATTTTACCCAAATCACCTCATGAAAACAAAATAGTTTGGGTAGTTTTTAATCATTTGATGAAGGTCACACACATTTTATCTATGAAATATACCTTTTTGTTAGATGAGCTAAGGAATCTATACATCAGGGAAGTCGTACATCTTCATATATCTCCATTTTCTATTGTATCTGATATGGATTCTCGATTTATGTATTGGTTTTGGAAGGGGTTGTAGAAGGCCTTGGGTACATAGGTGATTCTGAGCACGACCTATCACTCTTAGACTAATGGACATATAGAGCATACAATTTAGTTTTTAGAGGAAATTATTTGTGCACGTGTCCTTAACATCAGGGGTTATTAGGAGAAAGACACACCCCTTGTTGAGTTCTCTTATAATAACATCTCTCAGGATACCATTCAGATGGATCCTTATTAAGCCTTATATAGTAGGCCTTGTTGATCACCTCTGTTCTAGTAAGAGGTATACGAGGAACCTTTAATTGGACTATGTATCATTCAGGATAATCTAGAGAAAATCTAGTTGATCAGAAAGTGCATGTTGACATCTTAGTCTAAATAGTAGTCATATTCCAACTGATGCCAATGACCTCTTGTGTTCGAGGTCAGAGATTGAGTTTTCTTATGAGTTTCAACCAGGTTGGTCCATCGATGTATTTGGAGGTAGGGTAATATTTTTTATTGATTTTTTAGACCCTTTGAGGTTTTGAAACAGATTGGACCAGTGGCCTACTAAATAGCACTTCCTTAGAGATATCAGTCTATGAATGATATATTTCATGTATCTCAACTTTGTTAGTGCTATCCAGACCCGTCACATGTTTTACAACTTGATGATGCTGAGTTATATATAGAATCTTATTTTGAGGGGTATCCATCTTATATCATGGATTAGAGAATGGAGATACTATGAGGTAGTTCAATTCCTTTAGTGTTGGTTCTATGTCACCATAGATGAGTACAAGATGAAACCTGGGAGTAGGAGGATAATATATGAGCTCAGTGTCCAGAACTTTTCTATGATGATCTCTCTTTACCCTTATATGTCCAACTCGGGGATGAGTTTCTATAAATAGGGGATGTTTTAATGACCTAAATTTTCAAAAATGTATGTATTGTTTGTTTTTGGATTAAATTCCTTAGTTCATCCCTTACAATGGTACCTAATGAAGTTGTGGAGGTCATGTGGGTGTTCAGGGTTTGTTCAGAGCCTAGAACCTCAGTATTTGGAGAAAAAAATAGGATGTATGGTTATTAAAAATCATTCCACACATATCACACGGTTTCCCCTAATAATGTGGGGCATTTAAGAAAGGATTAAAGAGCCACATGGTTGTCTGCAATAATTCAATCCAAGGTGCACACCTGTGAAATTTTTTTAGACATCTTGATAGTGGTTTTTGTATGGATTCCACATAGTTAGGAAAACTATGTACGTATTACATGTGGGTTCCATCCTTAGGCAGTGGTGTGGCACATAGTTGGTGCATGGTTTGGACAATTATACTACCAAACCATGCGACCCCGTCTGGAAGGGTGATTTTACCCTTTTCCCTTAATGAGTTTAATACCTCACCCCCATCTTTTCTCTATTCATTTCGAGTTGATAAAGACTCCTCCTCTCACCCACGAGATATCCTCCTCCTCCATGGTTAGGCTTTGATGGTGTTCTCTCCTACAGAATCTGATTTGAACTTCTTTGACCATGTTTTATATGCATCAGTAAGATAATGAATCCTCCTACTTTCTATCTAAGTTTATATTCCCACCTATTTCACTATTTTGGTGCAAGATCATTCAACCAATTTTCATGGAATTGGAACTTTCTTTTTTATCTTCCAATATACTTCAAATATAAAGTTGATATTTAATTATGAGTCATCTACAACCCTAAGGTAGGAGGTCTATTTGTTTTCCCACAAATTTGAGTTGTTTTCATAGCTCTATTATTATTCCAAATTCTGGTCATTACTGTGCATTTACTTAAAATGTGTTCTTCCTTTATATATAAATATAAGCATGTTGTTATACTCTCTAGGATAATTTATAAGTGGTTAGAGGATGTCAACCAAAATTATAGCCACCCATTTCGGTGCGTCATATGGAATCGACCTATTTTATATAATTTTTTAATTGACCGGAACACCTTCTAAGTTTTTATCTTGACCTTGAATTGAATTTAATTTATTAATTAATTAAATGGAATGATTATAATTAATTATTATGAATTTCCATGCCATTAATTTGAATTGGTATGCCTTGATTATGATTTTCTATGCCATGATTAATTAAATGGATTTTTTTATATTGAAATGGAAATGGGTGGAAAGGCCACACCAAGTGATACATTATTTATTATATGGATTATATGAACTATGAAACCCATTTATATATTGGGGCATGATGATTATAATTTTAAGGAGGTGATCCATAATTTTATTATTATTATTATGACCACACCATTGATATTGGTTGTGAAATGATGGATAAGGGACTTATTGAGCATGGCGTTTCACTCTCCCTTACATTGGGTATTGAGAAATATATCTATCACTATTATAATTGTATATGAAAGATGGGAATGATGTTCCACACTCCATTGATTCAGGTGCTGTGCATGAAATCTCACCCCACCTATCTCAAGTGTTGAACATAATGTATCAAATTCACTATGAGGTTCAGGGTATGTACCCTCTGCTAGAGTCTATAGTTCATTAGACTAGTTATAGATGCTTGGGTTGCACCCCAGGTCTAGCTAGTACTTCATATCCATGTATATCGATACTTACATCCTCACGTACTTAATGAATATAAATGTATACATTATATAACTATATATATATATATATATTATTACTTATATATGTATATAGTACTCTAATCGTATTTCAGCCTATGCCAAAGTAAGTGAAGTTCTCCAGGTGTCCTATAAGAACCTGAGCTAAATATTATTTATTTATTTCTAGAATTTTTTGTTATTCAGTTATATATTCACACTACTTATCTATGTACACTGAATGAATTTTTTTCTAGACACCATTCTTGGTGTCCTACTGAGTGTATCTCACACCCTACTCAGACTATCTTTGGTACCTGAGTAGATTATAGTTCTGTAAGAATGGATAAGGGAGAGTTCTCTACTTTAGATGTTTGATTTATTACTTTTATAGCATGGACCATGGGAGAAGAGTATTGAGAATATGATAATGATTCTGGTAGAGTAGTCTTTTGGAACTTTTGTATTTTTGTATATGCCTTTCCTCTATTTCCCCTTTTTGTATATCAGCATTCCATGAAATCATTGTATATGACTCATCTGATGGGATTTTGATTATTATTAAAGTTTCTTTATTATTTATGCTTCCAAAGTTTCTCATTATTGTATTGTTTCTACTAAGCCTTTTGTTTATATATACTTCAAATGTTTCCTGGTTATTATTGTTTTTTATTATTATTCCATGATTTTTAATTATTTATCTTATCTGTTGTGCCACTCTAAAATGAGGGTATAGTCTCCCCATAGTTCCACCTTAGACCCTCGCTACTAGTCATTTGCCTCTGGAATATAGGGAGGTTCTCTTGAGGCCATGCAATCTACCAGCTTGGGGAATATGTTAAGTGGATCTCAAGTGAAGATGTTAGAGAACTATTCAAAAATTATCTGCACTCAACATTAATTTTCAACCAAATTGTATTACATACCCAAAACTTGAATCAGACTTCAAACTAAAATCTGGGTTAATTCACCTTCTTCCAAAGTTTCATGGCTTATCCAGTGTGAATCCAAACAAACACCTTAAAAAATTTAATGTGGTTTTCTCAACCCTAAAACCAAGAAATGTCTATCAAGATCAAATAATACTAATAGAATTCACATTCTCACTTGATGGAACTGAAAAAGTTTGGATGTATTATTTACAACCTGAATATGTAACATGTTGAAATGATTTAAAACATCTTTTCTTACAGTGATTTTTTCCTGTATCAAGGAAAATTTCCATTCATAAAGAGATCTTTGGGATCAAAAAGGCATAAGGGGAATCAATGTATGAGTACTGGGGGAGATTCAAGAAGTTGTGTTCAAGCTTCCCGCATCAACAAATCAGTGGGTGACTACTCATTCAATATTTCTATGAAGGCATCACGCCTATGGAAGATGCTATGGATGGAGGGGAATTGGTTTAAAAAACACTAGTAGCTACACATTCATTGATTTACAATATGACACAAAACTCTAAAAAATTTGGCAATCGAGGTACACCACATGTTAGAGGAGTATATCAGGTAAGGGCTTCTCTTGAAAATCATTTAATTGATACTAAGTTGGAAGAATTGACTATTATGGTGAGAAATATTACTTTGGCTCAAAATACATCCTAACCCAAACCTATAAGGCCTTGTGGAATTTTCACCAAAATAGACCATGCAACTGACTGTTACCCCCAATTATAAGAAATTGAGGATTGCATAGCCTTATTCATTGGGTGACCATATCAACAGAAACAGTAACCATGTCCTCAAAATAAATATGATTCCTTTTTACCAACATATAAACAAGGGTGGAAGGATTAATCAGACATGAGGTATAGATATATAAAATAATAAAACCCCCCTTTTGCAACAAAACTTACATCAACCTTCACCTTACCAACAAGGATTTCAAGAACCCTAAAAGAGATTTAAAGACCAAACATCAACAAGTAAAAAAAGGGAATTCTATACAATAGGTATATTCTAATACTGATGACCTAAAAAAATTATTATTAATCAATAGAATGAGATGACAAGTCAAGGTTTAGAGTTGAGGGAGTTTGAGACACAAATGATCCAGATTTCCACCACCCTCAATGAACAAGTAAGTAAGAACTCATGAAATATTCCTTCCCAACTTACTCCAAATCCTAAGGGGAATGTTAGTGAAATCACATTGAGAAGTAGGAAGAAAATGAATGATACATATGCACTTACCATTCCACCAGGATTCACCACAACTCTGGAGAATCCACATTAAAGACTAACTAATGATCAACCTAAGGATAAAGAAAAAAGTAAGAAAAATATTGATGATGTTCCTAATAAACTTATTCCATTTACAAATAGAGTTTTACAAACTAAGAATATGGATAAAGGGGTGATGTAAAAAGAGTTTTTGGATAAATTTAAGTATATTGAGATAAACATCCCTCTACTTGTGGCAATCAAGAAAATTACAAGGTATTCCATGTTTTTGAAAGAACTATGTACAAATAGAAGAGGGATAAAGGGAAATGAGTGGATCAACCTTGGGAGGAATGTATCGAAACTCATCACACCAACCTTGGTGATGCCTATAAAGTGTAAGGACCCTGGTACATTCACCATTCCATGCCCCATAGGGGAGTTTCATTTCTTTGATGCTTTATGTGATTTGGGTGCCTCCATTAATGTCATGCCTCACTCTATTTTATCTTCCTTGTAAGTAGGAAAAATGAAGCTGACAAAAGGTGGTCATGCAACTAGTGAATATGGTCACAACATACCTGATGGGATTCATCAAGTATGTCCTTGTTTAGGTAAGGGACATAATCTTTCCTGCAAATTTCTATGTGATGAATATGGAGGATGATTAGGTAAGTTATAATGATCCCATAATTCTTGTAATTCCCTTACTCGGATCTTATAATAAAATCATAAATGTCCATGAGGGTATACCTTCAATGGATTTTGGATATTAGATCATATGATTTAATATTTTAGACTCCATGAGGTACCCCACAAAGGACCATTCCACTTTCTTCATCTCTCATTCTGACCCGTCTTGTAATGAATCTAATTTTTTTTATTTTCAATAATTTAAAAATGGATATCATTCCATGATTAGATAGATATTAAGGATTGTTTTTGGTTTGATGTTGAAAAACACTTACACACCCATTTCTCATGATCAATCCAAACTTATTTTTGATTCTCTCGTGGATTTATTTTCTGATTCTGAACACGTACTTTCTGATTATGACATGGTTGTTGAATTTCCAGATGGATTTGATACATTATTCACTGATGTGGATGATTCAAATTCAGAATCTGACATTCATTTTGAACATATATCAGTTCCTACATCATTACCATCAATGTATAAACCACCCAAACTAGAACTCAAACCATTTCCAACAAACTTAAAATATTATTACTTGTTGAATGATGAAAAATTTTCTATAGAAATTTATAATAATATCCGACCTGAATAAGAAAAAAAATTAAATCTTTTAAAGGAGAATATTAGGGAAATTGGGTGGTCCTTAGTAGACATGCCAGGTATTTTCCCCTCTATTCGCATGCATATGATTCTTTTGGAGGATGGGGCTAAACTGGTTTGAAAACTAAAAAGGAGACTTAACCCCACACTATTAGAAGTTATGTAAAAATAGGTGGAAAAGTTTCTTGAGGAAGGTATCATCTACCCCATTTCCAACTCTCATTGGGTTATCCCTATCTAGGTTGTACTAAAGAAAATTGGGTTCACTATTATAAATAATTAGAATGATGAGTTAGTTCATATGAAAGCACAAACTAGTTGGAGAGTGTGCATAGATTATAGGAAACTATATTAATCCACTCATAGAGACCATTTACCACTTCCATTAATTGATCAGAAACCTAAGATAATTTCATTTAGGACGCACTATTGATTTTTTGGATTGTTTCTCTGGATATTTTCAGGTTACCGTTACAATAGAGGACCAAGAGAAGATGACATTCACCTGTCGTTCGGTACATTTTCTTACTAGAGGATGTTGTTTGGACTTTTTAATTCCACAAGTACCTTACATAGATTCATGGTAAGTATCTTTCTATATTTACTTGAGACTTTCATGAAGGTATTTATGGAGTATTTTACTATGCATTATTCCTCATTTGATGAGTTTCTATTGAGTTTGGGTAATGTGTTTCATCGTTACATTGAGAAAAATCTGGTTTTGAACATTGAGAAATGCCATTTCATGGTAGAGAAGGGAATAATCCTAGGTTATGTAGTGTCACATAATGGAATTGAGGTTGATAAATCTAAGTTATATATTATTTCATCCTTTCCATATCCTATATGTGTGCATGATGTTCGATCATTCCTTGGACATACTAATTTTTATCAATGCTTCATTAGATATTTTAGTAAGATTGCTATACCCTTATCTTGGTTTCTTTAATAAGATATTGAATTATTTTTTAATGATTCATGTAGGGTGTCATTTGATAAGATAAAGAATCATATTATCACACCACTAATCTTACAACCCCCACAGTGGGATCTTCCTTTTGAGATTATGTGTGATGCATCCAACTTCATAGTTTGATTTGTCTTATCATAGAGGGTGGAAAGGTGGTATTATGTGATTTTTTATGCATCTATGACTTTGGATTTAAACTAAGAAAATTAAAACACAATGGAAAATTAGTTTCTTGATGTTATATTTTCTTTAGATAAATTTTGTTCATATTTATTGTGCTCTAAAGTAATTTTTTTACCATGCAGCTCTGAGATACCTATTAAAGATGCCAGATGCAAAACCTAGACTTAACCGATGGATGATCATTCTTCAAGAATTTGATATTGAGATAAAGGATAGGAAGTTGTCAGAGAACTTAGTGGCAGAACACATGAGTAGGATTACTCACACACTAGAGGATAAAACCTTGGACCAGGTACCACTTTGGGACACTTTCCCCAATAAGCATCTCTATGTCATCTCAGGTATGAATCCTTGGTATCCGAATTTAGTGAAATACCTTGTTGCCTACGAAATTCATGAAAATTTAAAGAAATATCAAGGCTAAAAATTAAATAGTGAGTCTAGGATTTATGTGTGGGATGATCCTTACCTTTGGTGCATGTTTAGTGACCAAGTCATTAGGAGATGTGTGCCCAATCATGAGTTTGCATCTATTTTTCATTTTTTTCGTACACTTTCTTGTGGTGGAAACATTGTACCCAAAAGGATGGATAGGAAGGTCTTAGACTATGGACTATATTGGCCTACCTAATTTCATGATGCCCATATGTTTCTTAATTCATGATCTCATTGACAACACACTGAAAATTTTTTGAGGAGGCACGGGATGCCTTAACAGCCCATATTATTTTGTGAGATTTTTTATGTACAGGGAATTGATTTTAGGGGTACATTTCTAAGTTCATTTAGTTTCTTATACATTCCTGTCACTATTGATTATGTTAGTAAATGGGTGGAAGCTAAGGTCATTAGGACAGATCATTATCATGTTGTAGTATATTTTGTCAAGGATTAAATTTTATATAGGTTTGGAGTATCAAAGGCTATTGTCAATGACCAGGGGATACACTTTTGCAACCGAAATTTAGATTCCATTTTTTGGAAGTATGGGGTGAAACAAAACATAAACACTATACCACCCAAAAAAATGGCCAAGAAAAGGTTTTAAATCAGGAGTTGAAACAAATTTTGGAGAAAATTGAGCTGTCAAATAGAAATGATTAGAGTAAGGGATTGGATGATGCACTTTGGGCTTATAGGATGGAATACAAAAATCCCAATGGTGTGTCCCCCTACTAGATCATTTTTGGGAAATCATATCATCTTCCCGTGGAGGTCAAGAATCGGGCATATTGGGCTATAAATAAATGAAACATGCATTATCTCATGCTGGAGATTAAAGGAAACTAAAAATTCAAGATCCTGAAGAGATTTGATTATCATCATATGATAACTCAATGCTCTACAAGGAAAGATAAAAAGTATATCATGATATAATGATCCAAAAAAGGGAGTTTTATTTAGGATACAAAGTCCTTATCTATAGTTCATGGTTGAATATGATGCTTGGTAAGTTGCATTCCAAATGGTTAGGTGCTTATTTTGTATCTAATGTTCTTCCTTATGGTGTAGTGGAGATGACACAAGAAGAAACATGAAGAAGATTTAAAGTCAATATAAAATGTTTGAAAAAATTAATTGAGGGACTTCCCAACCATGTTGTCGATTTCCTCACACCACATGGCCCCATAATCACTTAATAATATCAGGTTGTTCCTAACCCTTTCCCTTTTATATTATTTTTTCTATTTATAATTATACATTTCATGTGCGTATATCATCTCATAGGTTCACATTGAGGACAATGAGATATTTTAAGTTTGTAGGAGGGGAAAAATTTTGGGGTAGATATTTAGGAAATTCATTTTTGTGTTTTTGTGTGTTTTATGTTAGGTTTTCTGTTAAATTTAAAAAAACAAAAAAAAAGACAAAAAAAAACAAAAAATTGAGAAAATAATAATAAATACATCATGTAAAATGATCATTTACACGTGAAGAATATGGAAAATGGATGTTTTCAAAATTAATTAATAGTATGTTAATAATTATAAAGATTTCATCATCAAGGGTTGATTTTTATAAAAATAGAAGTCATCGATGATATGATTGGTTATGTCATTATAAAGCCTTCTATATTTTGACATCATTCTTTGTGATATTTGTTCATAGTAAATTGTGTCATTGATTTATTCACACAATATTTCACGCAACCATTAATTGTGAATTTTTCCCTACTCAATTGAAGGTATAGACAAGTTAGGTAAAAAAATCATCTTATATTGATGATTGATCTATACGTTCGTTTCTATTCTGATCGGTTTCATTACTATAACAAATTAACCTATATGTGTATACTTTATATCCTATAGTTGTATTCCCTAAAAAAGAATAAAAAATAAAATGAAAAATATATATTATCTTAATAAAAGGGGGGGGGATGAAATGTAAAACATGTGGGGTTATCTAAGTCGTGAGCTTAAGGTTTGAATTTCAAGAATGCTTAATTGAGTGGGTCTTGAAATTTTATTGAAAATTAATGTATAACAGGTTTAGTAGAATTAAACCAGGTAAGAAGAATTATTTTAATTGACTATAATATACTAAATAAAGGGTGAAGATATGATCTTGAAATTGTTGGCACACACACACATGGGGAATTAGTGGCATAATAGACCCACGACTTGTTTTACTATGATTAGTGACATTAATCTCACTAGATTTTATTTTGATACAATTTATGAGATAATGAATTTTAATTTTATTAAGATTTAATCTTGATGAAATTATTACTTTTCCAATATTTCCACTATGGATTTGGAAATATAAACATGCATATCTTGTCACAATTTTCTAGAATACCTGACATATACCTTTTCTTAGGAGTGCAAAAGGGTATGTGTGGGGGAGTTGATAAAAGAAATTTTTATTTAATATTTAATTGATATTAAATGACATAATTTCCTCATATTTTGTTAAATATGTTTATTTATAGAATATTTTTAATTCAGTCATTCATTTGTAAATTTGATGAAAATTCCAATTTTGACCTTTTAAAGTGCACTGTGGTATTTTAGACATAAATATTTCTTTGTGACTTATTTGAACTTAATTTTTTTAACAGTGTTCCTAACTCAATGGGATACAACTTTCATTGAGGAAATTCAAGATGTACCATGGATTTTGTTAGATAAATGGTCCATGAATTCAGAGTTGGGATGGACTCTCAAAATTGGATACCACTTCAGTATTTGGGTCGTAACTTATTCATACTTGCTTGGATTGGTCCCAAACTTGGAAAAAATATAGAGGAACCAATTTATCAAAAATAATAATTCTATAATTACATATTTTTCATGAAATTTTGAGGTAAAAAAGCCAGTACAAGTTAGATTAAAATATTTTTCCTGATTCCCATTCACGCTTGAAAACTCTTGAAACCCTATACTTCCCTACACTATATAAATACACGTTTTTCTCATTTGGAGGGGATTGGACGTGACTTATAGGATTGTGATAATATAATAATTGGTTCCTTTCCATTTAAATACACCATTGGAGGAGGGAATCTCTCAAGCTAGGATCTCCTCCAAAATGCTCTTGTTTTTCTCTTATTTGTTGCAACACTGTTGTTATTGCAATAAAATCTCTATTTCTCTCCTATTTATTCTATAAAATTAAATTTATTTATTAGTTTATTTAATTTTTTTAAAAACTCAATAGCAGAAATGTGATTGGGTTATACCCTTTCTAAACCTTTTCACATGCAAAGTGTTTTTACGATGACTACACCGCCCATGGAAGCATAGTTTTTCTTAGTAATTTATCTACCTATAAACTTATTAATTAATTTATTTTGAATTAATGATATATTTTAATTCACATAATATGATACATGAATTAAAATTTTAACTTAATATAAACTAATAAATTGAACAATTAACCCAAAACACGTGATATCGAGAATTGTGTGAATTACGAGAGAACAACCTTAATTGGAAAAACAAAACAACATGAGATCAATTTTTAGAGTTAAAATATAATCCCTAAACTCAATTAATAATAATTTATATAATGGATATGTTCCCTAATTCACCAATGACCATAATCTATCCTTAAAACATCAATCAAAGCATGGTGCTACGATTTCACATTCTGAAGCTAGCCTAAGTTATAATTCATTTCATCATTATGGTTAAGTTAACTCTTATATGGTTCAAGGGTGTAACACCCTAAGATTTTACAACATGTCTCTTCTTAAAAAAAATCAATATATTTGATATCATACACTTTAAAAAACACCATGATAAGTTTATGCTACACACAAGAATGAGTTGGCTTGTGTTACACGCAAGACCGAGTTTTACCAAACAATAATATATTATTAAAATATTATTATTTATAGACTAGTCATTAATTTGGAGGTTATGAATAGTATTAAATAACTTGTAAAAATAAATGGTTTAATTCATTAAATAAAAATTAATTATAGATAAATATAGGAACCAACTAAATATATAGGAAATGTTTTTATAAAGAACTATTTTTATGATCATAAAGTCATTTTATCCTAATAAATTATATTAATTACTATTATAGAATGATATTAATGAAATATATATGTTATAAATTAAATAAAATATTTTTTATATTCAAAAAATATATTTTATAGGCATAATATAAGAACAAACACAATATTACACATGAAAACCTATATTTTTATAAAACCAGTTTACCACTTTTTAATCGCGCACCTATTTTAAAACTAAATTTTGGAAATTTTATAAATTTTAGAAATTTTAATTTTCAAAATAGATATAATTTTTTAATTTTTAATATCAAAATTAGGTTAGGGTGATTTTTTTTATTTTTATGAGAATTTTCATTTTTTGATGAATAGAGAAAAATACTACATTGTAGTTAAAAATTGAATTTTCATTTAAATAATTATTATATTTTAACTTGATTTTTAAAGTCAAAATAGATCAATAATATGTATATTAATCCAATTTAGGCTATTGGAATAATTTTTATATTGAAATTAGATATGAAAACTTATTGAACTTTGGAATGTTTCCTTTTACCCTCTTTCTCCCCACATCTACGAGATTAGTGTTAAACTTAATTTATCCACTTCTGTGAATTAAATTTTAAAAAACAAACACACAATATTGTAATTATTATGATATTTAGATTTAAATATGATCAAATTAATTTTTTTTGGATATTATGAATACTAACTTTAGTAAATTAATATTTACCACGGTTAAGGGTAAATCGTGTAATTAAAGGTAAAAATAATATTATAATATTATAAACTTACCCTAACACTTATCATAATTGCTAGGAACAAGCTAAAGGAAGAGATGGTTTGCATGGATTGTCTTTTTTTGATCTTGAGGAAGTTTTCATAAAGGAAAGACACCTTGAATTTATAAGAATTCGGAAGCTGGAAGTTTGAAGATTCGGAACCGAGAATATTGAACATTCAGAACCTGGTGCTTGAAGAATTCAGAATCTGGAATTCGGAGTCTGGATATTTAGAAGTTCGGAACCGGAAAATTGTAAATTCTCAAAAGTTGGCTGATAGGAGATGTGAAGGCACTCAATTGTGACGATGCTTTGCTGTTTTGTAACTCTAATTTGTGAGTATATTCAAGTACTCACAATGCAAGCAAAAGTTGGATCGAGAAGTCATACCGAGAATCAAGAAGAGGTGTTCCGAGAACCTGAAGTCGTACCGAGAATCGAAGAAGTCAAATTGAGAACCAAAAGTCGTTTTGAGAATCAGAAAGAGCCATTACGAGAACCTGAAGTCGTACAGAGAATTGAAGAAGTCGTACCAAGAACCAAAAGATGTTCTGAGAATCAGGAAGAGCCGTTCCAAGAACCAGAAGTCATACCGAGAACCAAAATGTCATACTGAGAACTGGTGAAGCCATACCGAGATCCAGAAGAGCCATACCGAGAATTCAAAATCTTCGGTATCGATGAATAAAGAGGAGTCATACCGAGAATGAAGAATTTGTCATACCGAGGAAGCAATGAAAAACTATACCGATAATTGATGAAGAGTCATATCAAGAATTGAAATTGTGTCTTGCCGAAGAAGTGGTGAAGTGTCATGCTGAGAATTGAAGTGATTCCAAAGAACAATGAGTGGATCTGAGAAAGTTATGCCGAGAAGACATATGAGTGGATCCAAGAAAGTGATGCCAAGAAGACATATGAGTGAATCCAAGATATGATGCCAAGAAGACAGATGAGTGGATCCAAGAATGGGATACCAAGAAACTTGTGTAACAAGGTTGGATCTGGAAAAGGCCAAAGTTCTAAATCAGGAAAAGTGGAAGAAGATTCAAGAAAATTCTAGAAGCGTTGACAAAGTCTTAATTACTCTGAGATTTCAGAATAAATTAAGATTTGGGTGAATTTATGTGAGCAGGAAACACTAATGGAAAAGAAGGTTATACCAACAGTTTATAACCATTGGTATAGGCTGGAAAACCATTGGTATAGTCTATACCAACGGTTTCCCAAACCGTTGTCTAGTAAGCTGTGAGGAAAGCCTTATACCAACAGTTTGATCTAAACCGTTGGTATATTGGTTATATAAATTTCACCCAATGTATACCAACGGTTACAAACCGTTGGTACTGCATTTTTGGAACTAATATAGCAACGGTTTTAAACCGTTGGTAATGTGGTTTTCCAGAAAACATATACCAACAGTTTAGAACCATTGGTATTGTGTTTCGAGCAACACCTATACCAACGGTTATAAACCGTTGGTACTGCTAGAAAACCTATACCAACGGTTTAAAACCGTTACTATAGTGTTTTTCAAGAATTCCAGCAACACCTATACCAACGGTTATAAACCAATGGTATTTCCAGAACACCTATACCAACGGTTTTAAACCGTTGGTATAGTGTTTTTCAAGAATTCCATAAGCCTTATACCAACAGTTATAAACCGTTGGTATTGATTTTTTCCAGAACTGCAGCCCAGCAGCCTCCCTCCCTCCAGTAGCCCCTCCACTGTACACCTGCATAAATAAAATCACAAAAACCACATAAAGACTTGAAACAGTATAAAAAACACCTAAAATTGGACAAAAAAACACATAAAATCATCAAACTCTTCCAACCATGTCATGTACTACAATTCCCTATTTCAATCTTCATAAGACAAGAATCATCCAATAGTAATTCACTTCACCCCTACACAACCCCCAACCAGCATAGCCCCCACCACCCCATCAAATTCTAATAGGCAGAATAGTATGATAAATACCTATTAGAGTTGAATAAGAGTTTGAAATTGGCTCATATCCCATTTTTTTTTTCTGATCCTAGATTTGGGTATGTAATGATTTGTGATGAATTTTGCATTGAACTTGTATTTTTTATAATATATGGTGAAAAGGTATTTTCTTAGGAGTCTCTTCACTTATGAACCCATGAGTGAAACTACCGAAATCATGAAAAAGAGTTTGCGACTATCGTTGATAAGTGTAAATTTCAGTTGTATTCACTTAAAATGATGTCCTTTTCAAACATAAGAAAGACACTTTTAGTGGTACTGGCCACACCGGCCCTTGGATTGAGGCGAGGTTGACTCGTACACATCACAAATGACCCATGAATCATTTTACTAAAGTTTAAATAGAATCCTAATGTGTTTGGTCAGTTTTCCGTATGTCGGTAGTTGTTTTCACTTAAAATCCTATCCATTTCAAATAAAAGTGAGACAGTTTGAGTGGTACCAGCCACACCCTGCCTCATATTGAGGCGGGGTTGACTCATCCACGACACAAATGACCCATTGATACTTGTCCTAAATTATCAATAGAATATGAATGCGTTTGGTCCATTTCCCGTATATCAGTTGTTGTTTTTACTTAAAATGTTGTCCATTTCAAAGAAAAGTGAGACACTTTGAGTGGTGTCGGACACACCGTGCCTCGGATTGAGGTGGGGTTGACTCGTACACATCAAAAATGACCCATGGATCGTTTTACTAAAGTAACAACACAATAAAAATGCATTTGGTTGGTTTCCCGTATGTCGTTTATTTTAATTAAAAGCACATCCATTTTAAACAGAAGAAAGATACTTTTAGTGGTACCAGCCACACCGGCCCTCGGATTGAGGCGGGGTTGACTCGTACACGTCAAAAATGACCCATGGATAATTTTCCTAAAGTTTAAATAGAATCCCAATGCATTTGGTCAGTTTTCTGTATGTCGGTAGTTGTTTTCACTTAAAATCCTGTCTATTTCAAATAAAAGTGAGATAGTTTGAGTGGTACCGGCCACACCATGCCTCAGATTGAGGCGGGGTTTACTCTTACACAACAAAAATTACCCATGGATACTTTTCCTAAAGTATCAAAAGAATCCGAATGCGTTTGGTCCGTTTCCCGTATGTCAGTTGTTGTTTTTACTTAAACTGTTGTCCATTTCAAAGAAAAGTGAGACACTTTGAGTGGTGTCGGCCACACCGCATCTCGGATTGAGGCGGGGTTGACTCGTACACATCAAAAATGACCCATGGATCATTTTCCTAAAGTATCAACACAATCCGAATGCGTTTGGTCGGTTTTCCATATGTCGTTTATTTTAATTAAAAGCACATCCATTTTAAATAAAAGAAAGACACTTTTAGTGGTACTGGCCACACCGGCCCTTAGATTGAGGCAAGGTTGACTCGTACACGTCAAAAATGACCCATGGATCGTTTTACTAAAGTTTCAACAGAATCCTAATGCATTTGGTCGGTTTTCTGTATGCCTGTAGTTGTTTTCACTTAAAATCCTGTCCATTTCAAATAAAAGTGAGACAGTTTGAGTGGTACTGGCCACACCGTGCCTCAAATTGAGGCAGGGTTGACTCGTACACGACAAAAATGACCCATGGATACTTTTACTAAAGTATCAACAGAATCTGAATGCGTTTGGTCCGTTTTCTGTATGTCAGTTGTTGTTTTTACTTAAACTGTTGTCCATTTCAAAGAAAAGTGAGACACTTTGAGTGGTACTGAACACACCGTGCCTCAGATTGAGGCAGGGTTGACTCTTACACATAAAAAATGACCCATGTATCGTTTTCCTAAAGTATTAACACAATTATAATGCATTTGGTCAGTTTTCCGTATGTCGTTTATTTTAATTAAAAGCGCATCCATTTTAAACAAAAGAAAGACACTTTTAGTGGTACCGGCCACAACAGCCCTCAGATTGAAGCGGGGTTGACTCGTACACATCATAAATGAACCATGGATCGTTTTGCTAAAGTTTAAACAGAATCCGAATGTGTTTGGTCGGTTTTCCGTATACCGGTATTTGTTTTCACTTAAAATCCTGTCCATTTCAAATAAAAGTGAGACAGTTTGAGTGGTACCGGCCACACCGTGCCTCATATTGAGGCGAGGTTGACTCGTAAATGAGAAAAATGACCCATGGATACTTTTCCTAAAATATAAACAAAATCCGAATGCGTTTGGTCCATTTCCCGTATGTCAGTTGTTGTTTTTACTTAAACTGTTGTCCATTTCAAAGAAAAGTGAGACACTTTGAGTGGTGTCGGCCACACCGCGCCTCGGATTGAGGCGGGGTTGACTCGTACATGTCAAAAATGACCCATGGATCGTTTTACTAAAGTATCAACACAATTAGAACGTGTTTGGTTGGTTTTCCGTATGTCATTTATTTTAATTAAAAGCGCATCCATTTTAAACAAAAGAAAGATACTTTTAGTGGTACCGGCCACACCAGCCCTCGGATTGAGGCGTGGTTGACTCGTACACGTCACAAATGACCCATGGATTGTTTTCCTAAAGTTTCAACAGAATCTGAATGCATTTGGTCAGTTTTCTGTATGTCGGTAGTTGTTTTCACTTAAATTCTTGTCCATTTAAAATAAAAGTGAGACAAATTGAGTAGTACCAGCCACACCGTACCTCAGATTGAGATGGGGTTGACTCTTAAACGACAAAAATGACCCATGGATACTTTTCCTAAAGTATCAACAGAATCGGAATGCGTTTGATCCATTTTCCGTATGTCAGTTGTTGTTTTTACTTAAACTGTTGTCCATTTCAAAGAAAAGTGAGACACTTTGAGTGGTGCCGGCCACACCGCACCTCGGATTGAGGCGGGTTTGAATCGTAAACGTCATAAACGACCCATGGATCGTTTTCCTAAAGTATCAATACAATAATAATGTGTTTGGTTGGTTTTCCGTATGTCGTTTATTTTAATTAAAAGCACATCCATTTTAAACAAAAGAAAGATACTTTTAGTGGTACCGTCCACACAGACCCTCGAATTGAGGCGAGGTTGACTCGTACACGTCAAAAATGACCCATGGATCATTTTCCTAAAGTTTCAACAGAATCCGAATGCGTTTGGTCAGTTTTTCATATGATGGTAGTTGTTTTCACTTAAAATCCTATCCATTTCAAATAAAAGTGAGACAATTTGAGTGGTACCGGCCACACCGTGCCTCAGATTGAGGCGGGGTTGACTCGTACATGAAAAAATGACCCATGGATACTTGTACTAAATTATAAACAGAATCCAAATGTGTTTGGTCCGTTTCCCGTATGTCAGTTGTTGTTTTTACTTAAACTGTTGTCCATTTCAAAGAAAAGTGAGACACTTTGAGTGGTGTCGGCCGCACCGCACCTCGGATTGAGGTTGGGTTGACTCGTACATGTCAAAAATGACCCATGTATCATTTTACTAAAGTATAAACACAATCCGAATGTGTTTGTTCGGTTTTACATATGTCATTTATTTTAATTAAAAGCGCATCCATTTTAAACAAAAGAAAGACACTTTTAGTGGTAACGACCACACCGGCCCTCGGATTGAGGCGGGGTTGACTCGTACATGTCAAAAATGACCCATGGATCGTTTTCCTAAAGTTTCAACAGAATCTGAATGCGTTTGGTTGGTTTTCTATATGCCGGTAGTTGTCCATATATTTTACATTCCACCATATATAAAATCATGAAACAGAACCAGATTTACACTATAGACCACCATGAATGAATGCACACATCACCTGTTAAAAATAAATAAATCAACCATATTATCGAGTCATTAAAAATAAATTAAATATAACTAATCCAACTTAAGTACAATACTAACTGAAAATTAAATATAACAAAAAAGATTAAATAGATGTCCTTGACCTACCTTCTCCTTCATAATCCATTTTTAGTGCACTCTAAGCCACCAAACATAAACTAAAAGTGCTATTAATAATTGATATTAAGGGTGAAATATAAAATCTTCATATTTTTCATATTATATATGCAAAATTTTCACATAATGCAATATACAAATTTCTCAAAATTTCTCAATTTAATACATATAAATATTATAAGTAATTGGATATTTTTTGTTTGTAAATTATATTCCCAATCAATGAAAATATATAAAATAGAGAATAAAAATGTTAAAAATAAATTTTTTAACCAAAGAAATTAACCAATATTTCATTATCATTAAAATCCATTTATCAAAATCAAAAACACACACACTTATTTATATTTTTTAACCAAGGGAACTCATCACCTAATAAATCATTTTCCACCTCAAAAACCCTCATTTTATTATTTTTAAAATGAACCCCCAATATTACCCATGGATCTAAAACACATAATTTTTCATGTCATGTCCTTAGGCCCTAAATCTTACTTATGGATGACCATATGTCCTTAGGCCCTAGAACACCCATGACCCGACCCGACCCGACCCATGGACACCCCTAATTTCGAGTGATTGTTTTTGAATATTAAGATGACCATATTAACTTATCAAACCAGATATCATACAGGGAATCACAGTACCAAGGAATACTAAAGGACTAGGTAGTAGACTAATCATACAATAAGAATCAAGTGCAAAAAAGAGATCTGATAACAACATCCCTATGAAGCAGAGGAAAACCCCAGAGTGGAAATCCAGGTTAAAAAATAAAGAGTTATACAGAATTCAAAAATGAAATGGATCAATCTTCCCCTGATCACCATCACAATCACCACTATCATCATTGGCCTCATCCTCGCCGCCATCTCTGTCCTCGTCATCATCCTCGTCATCGTCCCCATGCTCATCGTCAGCCTCATCCTTGTCCTCAGCCCCATCCTCACCCTCGGCCCCATCCTCGCCCTCGGCCCCATCCTCACCCTCGTCCTCATCCTCACCCTCGTCCTCTTCAGCATCCTCATCATCACCAGGAACGTCATGATCTCGATCGCCACTAGAGATGTCTCCTGGTGCATTGGATAATGCACCCATCGACGACATAAATGTCTGACAAGCTGCGCTAGCCTCTGGTGGAAGTGATGAAGATAAAGCTTTCATCAGTTTCATAAATTCTTTGTCCCTCGTTTGAACTTGTACTTCCAACTCTGTGACCCTTTTATCAGATTGTCTTGCATGCTCCTTGACCTATTCCAACTCGGCCGTACTAGAATGGATACCTGGAGAGGACCAATACCTCGTCAGGACTATATTCTAACCAGGTCGGCAGCGTACTCGACCAGAGTGCTCCTCTCCCAAAACCTGATATAAATGATCGTGTGACCCAAAATTGTCAGGATCCTGGGCATCAAGAGCCTCTAAAGAAGCCTGTTAAAAATATTAATAGATTAATAAATTTCAAAATATATATTAAACTTTGAAATAAACAAATTAAAACTTACAATCTTTTCTTGGGTTGATTCATTTACCGTAGTTCCATCTTTTTTTATTCTACTCGAGCAAAACAATTTTGCTCGAGGGATACATCCTTCAATATTCAATTTGTGCTTCTATAAAGACATTGAAACAATATAAAGAGAAAGTATAATCATATATTCAATATTCAATAAATCACATAATTTAAGTAGGAAATAATAAAAAAGGAAAGTCCAAAAGAAAAATTATAAACAACTATATCGTACCAACTGCCTCTCATGATCTGACATAGTTGTGCGCCCCAAAGTGTGGAGGTATTGCTTTGAATCAATATTTTTTTTGTTTTTTTTCAGAAGATTACTAAATAATGTTTAATAATAAATAATATTATATTAATTCAAAATATGAAAACTCTGATTTAAATACCTCAAATGAGATTAATACCTTAAATTTGGCAGTCGCCCAATGGGTAATCATTTGGCGATATTGCTCTATCGGGAAGTCATCCATGATAGGTAATGTCTCTAAATCCGTGCCCACTCTATCACACCAACCAACATACAGGTCATGCTTATAAGCTCTCCAAAGCTCTCCCAACTCTTTTAAACGCACTGGTCGTGCACCTTCACCATCAGGGAAGTTAAACCGAAGCTAAAACCCAATAGATTAGTTCATATAAATACAAAAAAATACTACATTAAATCCAATAGATTTTTACCCATATTTGTGCCCATGTGTTATATTTGACTTCGTGTGGTAGTTGTCTCTAAGAGAGAGGGATGATCGGAATGATATCAGAGTATTTAGCTAGCGTCGCCAAAAAACCCCGACATTCCTTCCCAGATTTCTCAATCATTTGTCCATCAACATTATATTCAACCATCAACTGTGTCTGGCGGTTCCATACCACACGCAAGCGAGTACACCCCCTCCCCCGCCTCCTATATGTAGATGAATCTGTTATTAAATAAAAATAATATCAGTACAAGTTATAATAAAATAAATTTTGGTATAAAAATTTGATAGAGTCAGATAAATATACCTGTGGTAGTCGGATCAATGGGCGTCACTGGATGTGCAGAAGCTGAAGGAATCTTCTATACAAGTGGAGTGTCCCTCAGTGTACACTCCTCAGCCGCATACGGTGTCGCATCAGGAGTCGAAGAAGGTGGAATATAATAGATCGGAGATAATGAACCAGAAGAAAAAGATGATGGCATAGACGTCTGACCAACTGGTAGTGTAAACATCAGAGGTCTAAATATCCCGTGTGTCCCTGGAGACACACCAGGATCAAAATGGGGTGAAGAAGATACGTCTGTGGTGGTGGATCTTCTAACTCTCGACCCATGAGCCCTCATACCACTGACCTCAGTACCGGGCCCACTAGATGATCATCCATCTCTGACACCACCCCCCCTCCTACCACCAGCCACTCTACTAGGAGCAATATCAGGCTCCTTGTTAGATATCTATCATCTAGGGGGTAGATCCTGAAAAAAAATTTAACACATAAGTAAACACATGATATTATAAGTTATTGAAATATTTATATTTGAAATAAAATACTCACAACAGGGATGAGTGGAGGAACACCCATCTGTATCATGCGACGATTATTATCTGTCATCTTTTTCTGTCGCCTCTCTTCAATGGGTGTCATTTACTACAATGAAAAAAATATGGAATTAATTAAAAATAGATAACTAATGTGTAACCCAAAAAAATATATAGAAAAAACCATTCTGATAAAAAACATAAAGTAAAAGAAGATTTATGGTGGTTTGAAGGTAAGTACTAGGATACACACTCTGAATGATGTAGGTGAAACATGTAGGTGAGAACACGACTGTATAATTCTATATATTTTCCACCACAACTTCAGGTTCATAATCAACTCTGACAATTGAGCTATTGGCGTGAATATAAGTAATAAACGGATTACTTCCAATTGCAGTAGGGATAATGTCAACTTCATCATCACCATCATCAAAAACATGTCTGGGATTTACTTCCATAATTACACCGAATTTTGGATGACGATGATATTTGACATAAGAAACATGTTTCTCCATTGATTCCAATACATATGGTTCATCGGTGGCAAGAGTGAGAGTCATGTCAATAACTCGAAATCCACAATCATCAATAAAGGTGCCTTGCCTCGTCATTGAATCAAACCATTGACATTTCATCATCCTGAATTGACCATGTGAGTAATAATCCAAAATTATTATTTTCTCCACAACTCCATAATAAGCAAAATTTTCAGAACGAGGTCTAGTATCCGATGAACAAGCATAACAGTCTATTGTGGTAGTTAGCATAACACCATTATGCTGTTTTCTCATGTTTCTTGCTCTTTCAGTGATAATAAATTTGTATCCATTGATCAAAAGTGATTTACAAGCATGAACCATGGTATTAAGACCAAAATCCAAAGCTCTTGTTTCCTCAGAAACAGAGTCCGCAGGAAAACTCGATACCTAAAATATAAAAAAATAGTAAACTTAATTAAATATTACTTTTATTTAGTTATTATAGAAATATTTTTACCTTCAATTTCAACCAAGCAGAAAACCCTTTACTATGCAAAGTCTCTTTACTTCTCAAAGATAAAGAACGATGCTTTCTATATATCAATTATTTATGTTCCCTGTAGATAAAAATAATAATATTTTAACAAATATTTAAAATTACAAGAGATAATATAATAGATACATGTACAATTTACTTACTTGATATACTCATCAAACAAATCACAATTGAACAACACTGTGCGTTGTGCCATCTCTCGCTCTTCAAGGCTTAATGTCGTCAATGTATATGATCTCGGAATTCCTCCTGTCTGAGGAAGTGATGGAAAACTGGGTTCAATTTTCCCATACTTTTCTTTTTCATTTCTCATTGGTCTTTTTATTCTCGTAGTAAGATCAGACAAATACATTGCAAAAAAATCCATACATTCTTGAGCCAAGTAAACGTTCACAATAGAACCTTCAGGATAATTCCTATTCCCAACATATGATTTCAATGTGCACATGTTTCTTTCAGTTGGATACATCTAACGGAAAGCAACGGGTCCACCAAGAAGTATTTCTGTCAGAAGATGGACAGTCAGATGCAACATGCATGTAAAAAATGATGGAGGGAATATTTTCTCTAACTCGCAGAAAATTAATGGTGTCACTGCCAACAGTTTTTTGAAGAAGGATTTGGATATCCACTTAGCACGAAGATCTCTAAACAAATAGCACAACCGAATAACTTAGACTCTAACATTATTGGACAAGAGATGACAGATTGCTATTGGAATCAACTCATGCAAAAGGACGTGATAATCATGAGTCATCAAGGATTTCAGCTTCAACTCTTTTCTGTTGACCCATTTTGATATATTTCTTGAATAGCCATCAGGAACTTTAATAGTCTCTAGCACTTCCAGAAATTGATTTTTTTCAGCAGGTGTCATCACATAAGAAGCACATGGAACTTGCCATTTATTTTCACTGATACAGACAGGATGCGATTCTGGTCTGATCCCCCAATCTACCAAGTCACGCCGAGATCGTAAATCATCTTTTGTATTCCCCTTGACATTTAGAAGAATAAAAAGCAACATTTCACATATATTTTTTTTCAATGTGCATTACGTCTAAGCAATGACGTAACAAGTTAGTTGATCAATACGATAACTCAAATAATATAATTTTCTTCTTCCAATTGTAACATGTATCATTGGAAACATTTTTCCTCTTTCTAGATTTCATTACACCCTTCCCAAATGAATAACTGAAATCTTTCAATTCATTAAGCACATCAGTTCCAGACATACGCTGAGGTGGATCGTCATTCTCTATGGTATTGTCAAATCTTCAACGATTGTTTCTATATGGATGGTTCATTGGCAAGAATCGTCGATGTCCCATAAAACTAAAACTATGATGATATTTCAGTCTTCTCGATTGAGTATTCTTCATACAAATAGGACATGAAAATTTTCCTTTAGTGCTCCATCCAGACATCATTGCATAAGCAGGAAAATCATTGATCATCCACATAAGCACAGAATGCATCTGAAATATGTCTTTCGAACATGCATCGTATGTGGGCACACCCACATCCCAAAGAATTTTCAACTCTTTTATTAAAGGTTACATGTATACATCTATATCATTGCCGGGATCATAAGGGCCAGATATCAGTATACTTAAGAAAGCGTAAGGCTTTTTTATACACAACCAAGGGGGAAGGTTATAAATGTGTATGAAAACCGGCCATGTGCTGTGCGAAGTAAGAATCTGCCCAAATGGATTAAAACCATCACATGAAAGACCCAGTCTCACGTTACACACGTCGGCTTCAAATTCAGGATACCGAGCATCAAATCTCTGCCATGCAAATCCATCTGTAGGGTGAACCAACTCTTCATTATTCTTTTTTCTCTCGGTGTCATGCCATCGCATTTTTACGGATATTTCATCAGATATGAAAAGGTTCTGTAATCTGGGTATCAATGGAAAGTGCCACATTACTTTTTGTGGCACACGAGATGGTGATCCATCATCTTTTGGATTCCATTGGGAGGTTCCACATTTGATACAATAATTTCTTTTAGAAGTTTCCTCCCAAAATAAGCTGCAATCATTCAAGCAAGCATGAATTTTTTTTGAGAATCCAAGTTCATCAACTAACTTCCATGCCATATAGTGGTTTGAGGGAATATCTGCATCATCTGGAAGTAAGTCTTTCAAGAAGGTAAGAATGTAATCAATTGCAGTATTTGAAATCCCATACATAGTTTTCCCATGAAACAATTGGATTAAAAATTCCAACTTTTTCATTTTACCACATTGCTGATATACTGGAGTCGTCACAGCATCATTCAATTTTTTCACCCTATCAACATCATCATTTTCATTGGACGCATCATGTGTGCTTGTATCAAAATATTGTTGGATGGAAATCCTTTCCTTCTCATGATTCCGAATAAATGGAAACCGATCATATATCAAACTCTCCAATTCAGTCTTATCATTTGGATCATCAACATTTTGAGATTCCATTTTCTCTCCATTGTGATACCACACATAATAGTTTGTTTGGAAACCATATTTGGTAATATGATAGATAACTACGTCACAACTCAACCAAGGTCTTCCAAAACAATTAAAACATGGGCAGTGTATGCGACCACTATCTGAAGCCTTGTCAAATGCAAAATCTAGAAAGCTGTTCAAATTATTTTGAAAATCGGTTGAAATCCGATCAGTTTCGTACATCCAACTTCTATCCATTATGTAAAAAAATTGCAATAATTAATTTCAAAGCAATTCAATAATATTGAAGTTTAATCAAAAAAATATTTAGGTAAATGAAAATTGTTTACTTTATATAAAAGCATAACTGACACCTTACTCTATATGAGAATCATATTAAGAAATACAACAAAATACGGTGTATATAAGAAAATAAGATACAGAATTTCTAATGCCTATATTCAAGGATTTCCCAGTAAGATATTGGAAGTGGATCAAGGAATACATAATCCTTAAGGATCTTGTTGGGAGTACATGAGTTTTATACTTTAACTTCTTTAGGGAGATTAAGATGAGGAGTGGGATAAGGATCAGGGGAGTGGCGGGACTGTCCAAGGGGGGTGCGGGGTGTCCAGGGGGGGTGTGGGGTGTCTAGGGGGTGGTGGGGCCGTCCGAGGGGTCGGAGGTGTCCAGGGGGTTGGGGGGTGTCTAGGGGGGTTGGGGTGTCCAGGTGGGCGGGCTGTCCGCGGGGGGTGGTCAGGCTGTCCAATGGGGTAGGGGGAGTCCAGGGGGGTGGGCAGGCTATCCAAGGAGGTGAGCGGGGTGTCCAGGGGGTGGGTGGGGCTGTCTGGGGGGGGGTACAGGGTGTCCAGGGGGTGGGCGGGCTACCCATGGGGGGTACAGGGTGTCCAGGGGGTGGGCGGGCAGCCCATGTGGGTGGCGGGGCAGTCCAGGGGGGTGGGCGGACTGTCCAGAGGGTAGGCGGGCTATCCACGGAGGGTGGTTGGGCTGTCCATGGGGGTGGCGGCGCTGTCCAGTGGGGTCGAGGGTGTCAAGAGGGTGGGGGGGCTTTCCAGGGGGGCTGTCCACGGGGGGTGGTCGGGCTGTCCATGGTTGATTCATTTGATGACATAGTATAGGTATATTTATATGAAAATAATACCCCCACAATAATCATGCAGCCCTATCATCAGTCTAAACCCCTAGAACACATAAAAGAAGCTATTATGGACATTTACTAAAATATTTAACACCATAAGAATAAAAAGACACTCTAAATATAGTTTGAGAGTATATAATGGTGTGTGTGAAAAAAATAATATTAAATCAATGTAAATGAATATGGAACAAATGAGGGTTTACAATACACTAAGAGTACCTCAAAAAATCCAAAACCACTATAGTGCCACATATTTAACTTCATGAAACAGGACCTGAAAATATTACCTACGTCTTTACTGATGACCACCTAATTGGAACACTCTATTTATGGTTCTTGAACACAAGGAACAAACTATGTTTGGTCTCTACCAACTCAATCACCCCCTTGTAGATCATAATCGCGTTTCCCCTTATACTAAAATGGTCTCACTAGAAGCTACTTCTAATGCTGGTCCTAAACCATTCATTCTCCACAAAACAATGATCAAAGAATCATTGGACACATCTTAATGACGATACAAGCTCATCACATAAACACATCAAAATAGAAACAAAAACATATAGGATGGGTCTAAATCAAAAACATAATTAGATAAATTTCAATAAAAAATATGGTACCAGTTAATAAGGTACCTTAAACACATCAAAACAGAAACAAAAACATAAACACATAAAAATCAAAAACATAGAAACAAAAACATATAGGATGGGTCTAAATCAAAAACATATAGGTTAAATCAAAACAGAAACAAAAACATAAGCACATCAAAATAAAATCTAAAAACTAAAATATTAGATAAATTTCAATAAAAATAAGGTGGTAGTTAATAAAATACCTAATTTAGGATGGGTATTATAAGATTCGGAAGTAGATTCGACACCTTGGATGGGATAGAGGAAGAGGAAGCTGAAGCAGCTCCAAGATCGCCAAACTGCTCCAGCCGAAGGAGCTCCAAAATCGCCTGCTCCCGTTTTGGGTACTGTATCGCGAATGGGGGAGAGGACGGGTGGCTGGAAATTTGGGGGAAATTTGTGCCAACGGTTTTTAAAAACCGTTGGTATATACCTTCAGGACACACCTATACCAACGGTTCTTTAGAACCATTGGGCAAAACCTCCCCAACCACACCTATACCAACGGTTCTTTAGAACCGTTGGGAAAAACCTCCCCCAACCACACCTATACCAACGGTTCTTTAGAACCATTGGGAAAAACTTCCCCCAACCACACCTATACCAACAGTTATTTAGAACCGTTGGTAATACTCCCCTAAACTACATCTATACCAAAGGTTCTAGTGAACTGTTGGTAAAAGCTTCCCTAAACCATCCTTTACCAACAGTTTTATGAAACCGTTGGTATGTAAGTGTGGGGAAAAACCCACATTCCAGTAGTGAAAATATTTCGGTTTCCTGCCTAAGAACACTTTGGAGAACCTATAAAAGGAGATCAGAGTACAAAGTAAAGGAGTGATGATAAAGTAGTGAGATAATCTCTAATAATCTAGAGAGAGAAAGAAGTGTTTGTTTGACAGAGTTTCAGTATGATTTCAATTGTAATGAGAATTTGATACTAGTTGACACTATATTGAGTTTCTCAGAATGAGAAAAATTAGAATGGAGATTCGGAATGGGAAGTTCTAACTGAACTAATCGGAATGGGGAATCAGTACTGGCTATCACCGTATTGAGTTTCTCAGACTGAGGAAGACTCGGAGTGAAGAAGTAAATTCGGAGTGAATAATTCAGAGTGGAGATTCGGAATGAGGAATCAGTATTTACTGTCACCATATTGAGTTTCTCAGACTGAGGAAGACTCATATTTAAGAATCGGAGTGAAGAAGAGAATTAGGAGTGATGAAGAAAATTCGGAGTTAAGAATTCAGAATGGAGATTCAGAATGGGAAGTTCAAACTGTAATTGATCTATCTCAAGTCCAAAGAGTCCTTTCCTTTCTTCTGGGTAAGGAAATGAAGATTTGTGTTCAACTTTCTAACACTTGTGTATTTGAAAGGAAGTACAGGTAACATAAGTTGTTACAAGAAAAGAGACTTTGCCCTATTTTGCTTAGAGGGTGCACACACACTGTAGTGATTGTTTCACAGTGCTTCACAAGTGTAGGGGTATATCCTACTTGCTGTAATCCAAGGATTGTTTTCTTAGTGAATTGTATGGTGTTGGATTGTTTCCAACCATACCAAGGACGTATCTATTCTTATTGAATAGTGAACCTTGTAAATTGATGTGTTCCTTTGGATGTGTGCTTGTTTGTTTTCTCAGCAGGGCATTATATCTTTAACAAGAGACAAAGGTTGTTCTCAATATTAAGGGAACTTAAAAAGGAAAAAAGGGGTACCACTGATTCACCCCCCCTCTCAGTGGTTCATTACTCCAACTGGGTCCTTACAAGTGGTATCAGAGGGAGGTTACCTTTGTTTTCCTTACTGATGGAGAATCGGAATTTTGTGAACAATAAAGGCATTCCAGTATTCGATGGGAAGAAATATCACATCTGGAAGGATATAATGCTACCATATCTCATGTCTATTAGTGATTAAGTTCTTGAAGCCGCAACAGTTGGGTTTCCCCCCATTGAAGACAATGTTCCACTAACACCTGTTGACAAGAAGTTTCTTGAGAATGATGGAAGAGCCAAGAATGCTATATTGTCTTCACTTTCTGAAAGTGAATTCTTGAGAGTAAAAGGAGTGCCACCACCAAAGGTATATGGGACAAAATGAAAAACATATACGAAGGAAATAAAAAAGTCAAGAAGGAAAAAATTAAAATCTGGAGATTGAATTATGAAGACTTGAAGATGGGAGAGCATGAATCTGTTGGGGATTTCTTCACTAGGGTAAATGATATTGTTAGTACTATCAGATGTCTTGGTGAAGATCTGAAAGACTATACTGTGGTGGAAAAGATCTTGAGGATTATTCCTAATAAATTTGATGCGAAGGTATCTTCATTAGAAGACATAGATTGAGAGACTCTATCTCTTGATGATTTGCATAGCACTCTCATTACTTATGAGATGAGAAGGGAAAAGGATATGAAGACCAAGAAAAAGGTTGACAAATAATTATCTTTCAAAGACATGAATAATGAAAGGTCTAATAAGATCTTGATTGAAGAAGATGGTGGTGACTCTGACTCTGAAAGCGAGGTATGTAAAAATCTTAACGATATTTTATCCTTATTTTAAAAAAATGTTAAAAGAGGCACAAGGAAATACAAAGGAAAACTTCCATTGAAGTGTTTTGAATGTGGAGGCATTGGACACTTTGAGACTAACTGTCATCGAAGGGGGAAAGAGGAAGACAATGATGAAGAAGAAAGAAAACCATGAAAGTTATGGAAGAAGCAGGGTGGCAAAGGAAAGTCGGAGAAAGAAAAGAAGTTCTTCAAATCAAAGTGAAAAAGCTTTCTATACGTAAATGAAGAAGATGAAGAAAGTGATGCTAAATCCAAAAAATTAGTTAAACATGGTGTGTAAAATAATTTCATTGCAACAATGAATGATGAAGATTTTGGAAGTAGTAGCTCGGAAGAAGAAGAAACTCAGCTTGAGATGCATCTGAAAGAAGAATTGAAGGAATGTTTAAGGAAGATCTGAAGGCTGGAGAAGCTTAACAAAAAGTTGGAAGATGAATGTTTCTCAGCATCCAATCAAGCCAATGATAAAGAAGAACTTTATAAAGAGCTTGAATACTTTAAGAAGTCTCTTGAATATGAGAAAAATCAAAATGAGCACATGAGAGTTAAGCTGAAGGCAAAAGAGGAAGAATTAGAACTCGTTCAAAAGAAGCTCTCAGAAGTTGAATAAAAAAAATTTGTTTTCAAAACTCAACTACTAATGTTGGTGAAGGCTCTCAACAAGCACATTCTATGAAAATTCAATAGAATAATAAAGTGGTTGTTGTGAATAAGAAAGGTGAGAAAGTTTCTTATGTGGCCAAGACCAGCGTTACTGGGAACTATGAAGTTTCAAGGAAACCTAAGTCTAACACTTGTGAAAAACAAGAAAAATCAGAGAAGGCAGAATTCCAGCAGAGAAATATTGATGACAAAATAATGGTTGGTGGGGCTGAAGAAAGAGCAACAAAGAAGTATCAGAACAAAAGCTTTAGAGGAAGGTACTCCTTCTATGGGTAATGTTGGTATTGTGGTGGATTCAGGCATATAGCCAATATGCGTTGGTTCAATCAACATTATTACCACCACCCAACATGTTATGAAAGGTAGAGATTGAGGGGGAGTAAATCTCCTCAAATTAAGAAGAGTGAGAAGGTTTTCTTGAAGAAAGTTGGGAAGAATGAAGTCAAGACAGAAAATAGGTTCCAATCTTTGGAGACCATTTGTGAAAGGTGTGAACAACCTGGAACCCTTGCAAAAGGATGTCTTGTGCTGTTACCGGCTAAAAAAAAGTTCTTAATTCTCAGAAGCTGAGGTGAAGAAAGAAGTGAAATAAGAAAAAGATCTTGTTGTTGAAACTTCTCTAAAAGTTATAAAG
The DNA here is from genome assembly GCA_963277665.1 of Viscum album. NCBI lineage: Eukaryota > Viridiplantae > Streptophyta > Magnoliopsida > Santalales > Viscaceae > Viscum > Viscum album. The sequence goes on along the minus strand of OY728151.1, from coordinate 1,813,903,777 downwards.
GAAGAACGACCTTGGATACTTGATAGTGGGTGTTCTTCACATATGGAAGGAGACTTGAAGTTGCTAAAGAATATGAAGAAGTTTAAAAAAGGAACAATGACATTTGGGAATGATGAATCTTTAAAAATCAAAGGTGTTGGATTAGCCGTCATTGGGAAGGAAACATTAAAGTCTAAGAAAACTCTGTATATTGATGGGTTGAAGCACAACTTGCTGAGTGTATCACAATTGTGTGATGAGGGTAACAAAGTTATCTTCAAGAAAGATGTATTTATTGTGAAAAGTGAAGAAGATGGGTAGATTGTTACAAGAGTCCAACGAACCAAAGGAAATCTCTTTCAAGTTGGAAATTCACAAAAATCTTGTTACATGAGCATAGTGGAAGAAAATCAGTTGTGGCACAGAAGACTTGGACACATGTGTCAGAGAGATATGAGAAAGTTATCTCAAAGGGACAGTGTTCGAGATATTCTAGAGTTTTCAAAAAGAAGATATTGGTGTTGTACTACCTATCAGAAAGGAAATATTACAAGTATTGTGCATAAGAAGGTTGACATTTGTTCAAAACAACCCCTTGAACTAATACATTCTGATATATGTGGGCCAATGAGAAAACTATCAACAAATGGATACAAGTACTTCATCACCTTCATTGATGATTTTACTTTCTCTACGTTTGTTATGTTTATGAATCACAAGTCAGACGCCCTGAAAATGTTTAAAAGGTTCAGAAGGAAAGATGAGAAAGAATGTGAATACTCTGTAAAGAAATTGAGAACAGATAATGGTGGTGAGTATAGGAGTGAAGAATTTGAAGACTATCTTGAGAAGCATGGGATTCAGTATGAATATAGTGCTCCATATACACCTCAACAAAATGGGGTTAATGAAAGAAAGAATAGAAGCTTGGTGGAAATGGGAAGAACCATGTTACTTGAACATGGCCTTACTCATTACTTTTGGGGGCAAGCTACAAGTACAACTGTTTATATTCAAAATCGATGTTTCTACAGGCCCCAATAAAACAAGACTCCATATGAACTTTTCTATGGCATTACTCCAAGTATGAAGCATTCTAAAGTTTTTGGGATCCCATGCATCATAAAGAAGAAAGGTGGAAGTAGTGGAAAATTCGAGCAGAACAGAGAAGACATAATTTTTCTTGGTTATGCTCCAGAAGGAAGAGGTTATAGATTCTTTAACAAAGAAACATGAAGAATGGTGGATACAATTGATATAAAAGTCATTGAAAATTCAGGGAAAGATAAGCATGTCCATATAGACATGGAAGATAAGTAAGATGAAGTTGATGATTCTGACAAGGATACAATGAATTTTAATCCTAATCAAGATGAAGAATCGGATTCAGCCATATCAAGTGATGAGGAAGGCACACGAAAAACTTATCCCAGGCTGATGAAATAAGTGCAAGCTCAGAATATTATTGGTGATCAACATCACAAGGTTCAAACAAGAAGAACAAGTAATTATATATGACATACTTCCTTATATTCCAAAGTGGAGCCAAATGATGTTAAAGAGGCCTTTGAGCATCTGGAATGGGTTCAAGCCATGAATGAATAATTGGATCAGATTGAAAAGAATGACACATGGGAACTCGTACCCAAGCCTGAAAATAAGAACATTATTAGCACCAAACTGGTCTTCCAGAACAAGTTGAATGAAGAAGGTGAAGTTATTAGAAATAAAGTAAGATTGGTTTGCAAAGGCTACTCTCAGATTGAAGGAATTGACTTTGAAGAAACTTTTTATCCGGTATCCAAATTAGAAACTATCCGAATCTTTCTTGCTATTGCTGCACAACGAGGCTACAAAATCTTTCAAATGGATGTTAAATATGCATTTCTTAATGGTCATCTCAAAGAAGAAGTTTACATTGAGAAACCATGTGGCTTTGTTGTTGGAAAGAATGAAAGTTATGTTTGAAGGTTGAAGAAATCCTTGTATGGGATAAAGAAAGCTCCAAGAGCATGGTATTCCAAACTAGACACTTTCTTAAAGGAGATGAACTTCAAGAAAGGAAGAGTTGACAACAATCTATACATCAAGGAAAGACAAGATATTCCTCTCATTGTAATTGTCTATGTTGACGACATTATTTTTGCTGTGAATGATGAAAGAAGCTATGAAAGGTTTTCTGAAGAAATGAAGAATGTCTTTGAGATGTCCATGTTGGGTGAAATGAGATACTTTCTTGGGTTATAAATTTTTCCACAGAAATAATTCATTTTTCTCTCCCAAGAAAAGTATGCTATGAAACTTCTTAAGAATTTTGGGATGGAAAACTCAAAACCTGTATCAACTCCTATCTTAGTGGGAACGAAGATAAGAAAAGATGATGAAGGAAAATAAGTTGATCAGAAAGAATGTCTAAAGCTGATTGGAAGTTTGTTATACCTGACTACATCAAGACCAGATATTGTTTTTGCTATTACCTTATGTGCAAGATTCCAGAGTGCTCCTAAATAATCACATCTTGTTGCTGGAAAAAGAATTCTCAGACACATAAAAGGCACAGTAGAATTCGGAATCAAGTATAGTGGCTCAAATAACATTGATTTGTTTGGCTATTCAGATGCAGATTGTGTAGGAAATTTTGATGATAGAAGATCCACATCTGGTGGAGTGTTCTTTATAGGAAAAAGTTGTGTTGGATGGCACTCGAAGAAGAAAAATTCTGTGACACTTATTATGGATGAAGCTGAATATGTTGCTTCCACCATGGCCGCTACTCAACTTATCTGGATGAAGACATAGTTGGAAGATTTTTTAGTTGAAGTGAAGGTGCCCTTGCTCTTGGGCTGTGATAATCAAAGCACAATTAATCTTACCAAGAATCTAGTCCAACATTCTCGTTCAAAGCATATTGAAATAAAATATCATTTAATCAAAGAGCATGTGGAAAATAATGAACTTAAACATGAATATGTTTCATCTACTGAACAATTTGATGATATTTTCACGAAACCTCTTCCAAAGGAATCATTCTCAAGATTGATGTTGAACATGGGTGTCCAACCTCTTTATCTTCAAGGCTATGGTATGTTGTACCGTCCCCTCTCTCTTATTACCTTTGGATTGTTTTGTCAAGGGGGAGAATTTGTTTGTATCATAAATCTATTGTTCAAAGAGAGAGTTGTGGGTAAGATGTGAACTCAGCATTGTTTGTGCATGTGAACTATTCTAAATATTTGTTGGAGTGGTTGTAGGAAAGAAATTGAAGTTGTTTACAGGAAGTATGAAGCTGAAGATGTCTTTTTCACTACCTATGGACAACATGGTTTTGCTGTCAATGATTCTTGTTTCCTACAATGAGTTAGCTCACATAGGCTTAGAATTATTGATAATTAATCCATTGCTTGAGGTTTCCAAGTTTGGTGATTTATGAAAACTTGGTTGACAACAAAATCCAAAGGGGGGGCTTGTTAGGACCAAGCTGAAGGAATAGATGGTTTGCATGGATTGTATTTTTTTGATCTTGAGGAAGTTTTCATAAAGGAAAGACAACTTGAATTTCTAAGAATTTGGAACTGGAAGTTTGAAGATTCAGAACCGAGAATATTGAACATTTGGAACCTGGTGCTCGAAGAATTAGGAATATGGGATTTAGAGTCAAGATATTGAGAAGTTCGGAACCGGGAAATTGAAAATTCTCAAAAGTTCGCTGATAGGAGATGTGAAGGCACTCAATTGTGATGATGCTTTATTGTTTTGTAACTCTAATTTGTGAGTATATTCAAGTACTCACGATTCAAGAAAAAGTTATATCGAGAAGTCATACTGAGAATCATGAAGAGCTGTTCCGAGAACCTGAAGCCGTACCGAGAATCGAAGAAGTTGTATCGAGAACCAAAAGTCGTTCCGAGAATCAGGAAGAGCCGTTCCGAGAACCTGAAGTCATACCGAGAATCAAAGAAGTCATATCAAGAACTAAAAGCCGTTCTGAGAATCATGAAGAGCCGTTCCGAGAACCAGAATTCATAATGAGAACCAGAACGTCATACCGAGAACTGGTGAAGCCATATCGAGATCTAGAGGAGTCATACCGAGAATTCAAAGTCTTCGGTATCGATGAATAAAGAGGATTCATACTGAGATTGAATAATTTTTCATACCGAGGAAGCAATGAAAAACCATACCGAGAAGTGATGAAGAGTCATACCGAGAATTGAAATGGTGTCATGATGAAGAAGCAGTGAAGAGTCATGCCAAGAATTGAAGTGATGCCAAAGACAGATGATTGGATCTGAGAAAGTGATATCGAGAAGATAGATGAGTGGATCCGTGAAAGTGATGCCGAGAATATAGATGAGTGAATCCGAGAATATGATGCCGAGAAGACAGATGAGTGGATCCGAGAATGTGATACCGAGAAACTTGTGTAACAAGTTCAGATCCGGAAAAGGCCAAAGTTCTAAATCAAGAAAAGTGGAAGAAGATTCGAGAAGATTCTAGAAGCGTTGAAAAAGTCTTAATTACTCTAAGATTTCAGAAGAAATTAAGATTTAGGTGAATTTAAGTGAGCGGGAAAATATTTTGGTTTCCCGCCTAAGAAAACTTTGGAGCACCTATAAAAGGAGATCAAAGTACAAAGTAAAGGAGTGATGATAAAGTAGTGAGATAAGCTCTGATAATCTAGAGAGAGAAATAAGTGTTTGGATGACAGAGTTTCTTTACGGTTTCAATTGTAATGATAATTTGATACTAGTTGACACCATATTGAGTTTCTCGGAATGAGAAAAATTGGATTGGAGATTCAGAATGGCAAGTTCGGACTGAACTAATCGGAATGGGGAATCAGTACTGGCTATCACTATATTGATTTTCTCAGACTGAGGAAGACTCAGATTGAAGAATCAGAGTGAAGAAGAAAATTCAGAGTGAATAATTCGGAGTGGAGATTCGGAATGAGTAATCAGTACTGGCTGTCACCGTATTGAGTTTCTCAGACTGAGGAAGACTCGGATTGAATAAACAGAGTGAAGAAGAAAATTAGGAGTGAAGAAGAAAATTCGGAGTGAAGAATTTAGAATGGAGATTCGGAATGGGAAGTTCGAACTATAATTGATCTATCTCAAGTCCAAGGAGTCCTTTCCTTTCTTCTAGGTAAGGAAGTGAATATTTGTGCTGAACTTTCTTACACTTGTGTATTTGAAAGGAAGTGCAGGTAACATAAGTTGTTACAATAAAAGAGACTTTACCCTATTGCGCTAAGAGGGTGCACACACACAGGAGTGATTTTTTCACAGTGCTTCACGAGTGTAAGGGTATATCCTACTCGTTGTAATCCAATGATTTTTTTCTTAGTGGATTGTATGGTGCTGGATTGTTTCCAACCATACCAAGTACGTAGCTATTCTTATTGAATAGTGAACCTTGTAAATTTCTGTGTTCCATTGGATGTGTGCTTGTTTGTTTTCTCAACGGGGAATTATATCTTTAATAGGAGGCAAAGGTTGTTCTCAATATTAAGGGAACTTAAAAAGGGGGAAAGGGGTACCACTGATTCACCCCCCCTCTCAGTGGTTCATTGTTGTGTGTTTATACAAAAACCAACCTTAAGACTAAATTATTACATTTTTGTGCCACTTGGAAAATAATATGACATTTATTATATTTTATTTAAAGATAAGTTAAAAATGTCATACTCATATTTTTAATAAACAAATCAATTTTAATATAGGGTTATAAAAACATAAATTCTAAAATAAAGAGTCATTTTAAATCTAGTAAATTTAACTTCTTCTTTATAATTTATTTTTAATTTTTAGAGAAGAAATAATTTAATTAAAATCTTTTATAATAATGATGCAGTAATTTTTTAATCAATGGAAATATCAAATAAATGGTATTAAAAATATTAAAATAAATATAAATTTACATAATTAATTACATAAATTAATTTTACAGATAACATAGACATTTTATTGATATATTATAAGTGTTGGTTTAGAGTTATTAGGTTTTTATGATATTTTTAGAAAGACAAATAATGAACTGTAACAAAATTGACATAAATGATACTTTAAAATGAATAATATTTTATTAAATGATTTAAAATTCTTAAAAATATAAAATTAGGATAAATAATTATAATAAGGTTAAATATTTAATCAATTATCCATTTGGGGTTATTTTTTCATTTTATAGTAATTATATTAACCCTAAAGAGTAAAAAGACAAGTTGTTATGGTAAGAGTTAAAAGGTTTAACTAAGTGTTAAATCCAAAAGATAAGGTTAATAATGTGACCTAAACTTGTCTAAAAATAATTGGTTAGGAGTATTTAGACTAATAGTCATCCTAGATTCTAGATAAATTAATTTTTATCCATTTTTAATATAAAATTAATTTATATTAATTTAATATTTTAAAGGATTGCAAAAGTGGCTCTCACTACTCTTATAAAAAGGAATCTCCTCCCTCACTTTATCACACCAATTTGAGCCTTATATATTGAAAAAAACCTAATAATTTATCTTACCATTATTATTATATAAATTTTATAGGTCCTTATCTTCTAAAAAGACTATCCCTAGTGTCCTTAAGAGGATATCCAAAGGAAGTCCATCGAAGAAGAGGTAATTGTTTTACCAACTCATTCAAGTTATTTTATTATTCTACTTTCTATTACTATATTTTTTTCATACTAAATTAATAAATATAGTATCATATATATTCTAAGATGTTATTATGATTATGGGACAACCATATTCCTCCTTTTATCCATCTTACAAAAAATAATATCACCATGCGTGCGTGCGTATGACTTACCGTCTCCACGGTGTTGTGTAATTTGTTTTTCATCACCACTTTATTTGCATGGGTATAATAATTAATATGATAAATATAAATAATAAATATGACATGATATTTATTCTTTATAATTAATATACCATCCAATTTCTTACCACTTTACCATTAAGGGAATGATATCGTCGCTCATGCATACGTATGGCCTATCGTCTCCATGACACGATGAGATTCATTTTCCACATTAACCAATCAAGAATGATTATAAAAACATATATGATGAGTGAATATAATATTTATGAACTTAATATCATTATGTATATGAATAAAATATAAACTATTCATAATAAACATAACTTACACGATAAAACAAACATAAGAAAATGAAGTAGTTAACACCCAAAACAATGGTGATAATGAAATATTATTAACAAAATGATATAAAACTAGCATATATGATATAATAAATATGGAGGTATTTATAGTATAATTTAATCACTTATTTTAAACCATTATACACGAGGTTAAAGAAAATTAAACTAAAGTAAAGTTCAAGGTAAGGGTTAATTTTACAATCTAATTATTATTTAGGATTATTTATATGTAAGTATCTACTGGGGAATATTTATCATCCATGTATATGTTTCTTAAAAATATTTTCCAAAATATTTTTACTATTATCCAACCAATGTTTTAAGTCTTTTACCCATGTTCTACTTTTTATAAAATGGTTTTGAAAGGAATATTTCTTTTTATTTTCCAAACAAGGTACTTTATAGATTTTTTCGAAACAAATACAGAAATAATGTTTATTTTTAAATTATATGCCATGAGAATATTTTACCACCATCATTATTCCTTGATATTCTGAAAATTAATTTAAAATTTTAATTTTTTTAAATAAAATATTTTCTTTTATAAATGCGTGGAGTTTGAATAAATTATTTCAAAGAAAAAAAAGGTATTTTTATCAAGATATTTCAAATGATTTTATTAGAGTATTTTCATCTATATCAACACCCTTTGTTGAATTTTTTGTTTGATTGATGTTGATATCTTATGATATAATCTATCTTATTTTATTGAAGGTTCTATGATTAGTTTGACTGTGAATGTGATATTTTGAGACCATTCATGGTTTATGGTTAAAGTATTCACATTTCATATGCTAATTTTTCAATATGAATGTTTATATTGTTTATATTTTCATACAAGGAATCCATTGGACTTAGTAAGTGATGGGTGGGGCCCGCTATAACCCCTCAATGCATCGGCAGGTCTCATGAGACAAAATTAGTTAGCAAAAAACCATTCTTGTTTGTTTCCAAATAGTATTAAATTATCATCAGGATAGATCTTAACACAAATTAGATGGGTTTCTACAGAAAAACTTAAACTGTTAAGAGGATAGATCTTGATGGTAGCTATCTTGAGGATAAATCTTTATAGTGTAGACATTCGACATTATGAATTCCCTCTTTATGAGATTAGTTATTGATATTCCACATGACTATTCAACTAGTATAATAAATATGGTTATGTTTTCTAGCTCATGTAACTATATTATATGGTATTATTTATTCTTGACATATTATAATCAATATTATGTTTGAATAGATTGTGTTTTAGTTATACACTTTTCCTTAATGTTCATGCTTATTCTTCTTAATAGCTTATTCTATATTCTTACCCTTACTGGGCATCTAAGTTCACCCATTTCTTATGTTTTATTTTTCCCAAGATTCCAAGATAAGTACTATGATTGATATATGGTGTTAAGATAGGAGAATAATAATGTTATCAAAAATATTTTCTATGTTTTACTTTATGTTTTAAAATTTAATGTAAATTTAATGTATGAGATCTATTTTCTAATACTTCTAAATTTATCGGTCATTCATGATTTAATTCTTTGTAATTATGCCAATTTAATAAAGTAATGCACTAACTCTGGGCTTCTGGGGTCAGAGTGTTATAGTTGGTATTAAAGAAATTTTAATAACAACCTTGGAAACTTGATTTAGAAGACATAGATTAGAGAACAGAACCCTAAGATAGAATTGAGGATAAGTATAGAGGAACATCCTAGAATTTTAGTATGGTTTATATTTTGTGGGTCTTCATAGAAATACATCCTTTTCTAGATACTAAAAGTGGATGTGGTTCTAGCATATATGTGGTTGGGGGTAACAACTCCAATAAGGTGTGTTGGGCCTGACTCGACATAACTAGGTACACGACAACGAGCCTTACTGCACACCTGGTGTGACACTCCCAGAGAACATGATTATTATAATTCACATTTTATTTATAAAACATTATGAAGGCTTTATAAGTAAATATGTACCCAAAGAAACCACGTTTATGATTGTGAGATTAAATACACATAAATTTTTCAATTTATGTTAATTATTTTACTAGTTTTAGGATTATAAATTATGATATGATCTAAACTAGTGTATGTCTTAATTTAGAAATGGAGCCTAATAGAAGGAATGAGAAACTCACCAATTTAAGTGCTCCAAATTGTAAGAAGGATTGTATCATTAATGGTGTTAAACCAATATTTAAAAGGTAAATAGTATCCCAAGAATTCTAATCATATGAGGGCATAGTATCATGTGATAATGGACATGCAAAGAGTACTCAAAGTATTATGTATTTAGAGGGAAGCATGAGAATAAGAGGATATATGAGAAAAATTTGGATAAAGGGAAGAAGGGAAAGAAGTATTTTCCCATATGTAATTGTTGAAATAATCACCTTGGAACTTGATTAAAAGGAATGGGATTTTTCTACAAGTGTGGAGAGAAAGGCCAATATGTTTGTGATTGCAAGGATAAGAAAAAGGTTTCTAATGTTAAATGTTTCAACTGTAATGAAATGGTGCACTAGGAAAATGAATGTCCCAAGCATTAAGGAAATATAGCTTAGAAAGAGAAAATGGATCAAGGTCAAGATTATGTTGTTACTACAGTTGAAGTAAAATATTTAATGTATTTGTTTTTTTATTCAAGAATTATGTTATTATATTTTGGTTATAATAATCATGAGATATATAAGGATTGTATTAAAATAATTCTTATTTAAGGATTTGGAGGCATGAGCATTTTCATTAAGGTTTTTAAGGTGATCAAATATTTGGTATGTGTCAATAAGAGATACATTATGTAGTTTGTGGAATATAATGTTACAATTGATTTTGGAAACTTAGAGACCCTTTTGGACTATTAATTTGGAAATAAGTATTTTGGATAAGTCTTAAGGTTGAAATGGATTAAGTTCAACATTGGATATTATTATTTGAGATTAAAGTATTATTTATTGGATATTTTAGGATAATATTTTCAGTTTTAGTAAACATTTAGAGGATGAATTAAATACTTATGGATCTTACGATTCATTAAAAGTTGTTCAGGAGTGAAAAATTCATTTCGAACTTTCATTTCCAGATGTAAGGGATGAAGTGAAAATTGATCAAAGCATAACCAAAGTATGAGATTATTCTTATGACATGGAAAGAAATCAATTAAGTGATTATCTGAATAGTAAAATAATTCTTCAACTATGGGGAAAATATATTGAAACCAAAAATTTTATCATAGTATCTTATTTTTGTATGAATCAAATGTCCCCTTATATCATCGTAGAATTATAGATTTTTGATTGTTAACTTTCTTCTGACCATGTTCTCTATCAATCCCTATTAGAACTTGATGGTTATATTTCTATTCCATGTCCATGTTTTCCTATATAGAAACTTAGTATGTGTTATTTCTGGTGACCTTCATACCTCCCTTTATTTATTTTAAAATGGAGGTCTTATTAATCCTTTTTTCGATGTGGGATTTCAATAAAGATATTTTGAAAAGTCAAAACCCTAGTTTTTTATCTCGAGTTTGAATTACGAGGGAGCAATTTATTGAAGGAGGGGAGAATGTAACAACCCAAGATTTTAAAGTATGAATCTTCTTAAATAAAATAAATTTCTTTGATAACTTATGTTTTATAAAACACCATGATAAGTTTATGATACACACAACAATGATTTGGCTTACATTACATACAAGACTGAGTTTTACCAAAAAAATAATATATTATTAAAATATTATTATTTATAACCTAGTTGTTAAGTTGGTGGTTATAAATATTATTAACTAACTTATGAAAATATATGGTTGAATTCATTGGTTAAAAATTAATTAGAAATTAATATAGGAACTAACTGAATATATAAGATTTTTTTTATAAAGAACAATTTTTATTATCAAAAAGTCATTTTATCCTAATAAATTAAATTAATTACTATTAGAGAATGATATTAATGAAATTGATATGTTATATATTAAATCAAATATTTTTTTTATATTTATCTAATAGATTTTATAGGCATAAGATAAGAACAAATCAAATATTACACATAAAAACCTATATTTTTATAAAAGGAGTTTTACCAACTTTTAATAGCATAACTATTTTAAGACTAAATTTTGGAAATTTTATAAATTTTAATTTTTAAAATAGGCTTCATTTTTGAATTTAAATATAAAAATTATCTTAGGGTGACTTTTTGTCATTTTTCTGAGAAATTTCATTTTTTGATGAATAGTGAAAAATACTACACTATAGTTAAAAACTGACTTTTTGTTTAAATAGTTATTATATTTTAAATTTATTTTTATAGTAAAAATAGATCAATAATACATATATTAATATAATTTAGGTTATTATAATCATTTTTATATTGAAATTAGATATAAAAACATATTAAACTTTGGAACGTTTCGTTTTACCTACCTTCTCACAAAATCTATGGGATTAGTGTTAAATTTAATTTATCCACATATGTGAATTTAATTTGGAAAAACATACACACATGGTTGCAATCAGTATTATATTTAGATTCTAATAGTATTAACTTTATTTTTTAGATATTATAAAGATTAATTTTAGTAAATTTTTATTTACCATGGTTAAGGGTAAATCAGGTGATTAAAGGTAAAAAATAATATTATAATATTATAAACTTACCATAATAATTTTCCAAATTTAATTGGATAAGTTGTTTTCTAATAAAACTAGCCTTAATCTGAAATTATAACCTTTTTATTCCACTTGGGTACGAATATGACATTTATTATATTTTATTTAATGACAAGTTAAAAATGTCACTAATATTTTTAATAACTAAATCATTTTTAATATAGGGTGATACAAAAGATAATTTTGAATATAAATATTCATTTAAAATATAATAAATTTATCATCATCATAATAATTTATTTTTAATTTTTAAAGAATAAATAAATTAATTAAAAGTTTTCATAACAATGATGCAATAATTATTTAATCAATGAAAATATCAAATAAATGATATTAAAAATATTAAAATTAAATATAATTTTACATAATTAATTACATCCATGAATTTTATAGATAACTTAGACATGTTAGTGATATATTATAAGTGTTTGTTTGAAGTTATCATGTTGCTATGATAATTTTAAAAAGACAAACAATGAATTGTATCAAAATTGACATAAATGATACTTTAAAATAAATAATATTTTATTACATGATATAAAATTCACAAGAATATAAAATTAGGAAAAATAACTATAATAAGATTAAATATTTAATAAATGAACCATTTAGGGTTTTTTTGAGATTTTATAGAAATTATATTAACCCCAAAGAGTAAAAAGAAAAGTTGTGACGGTAAGAGTTAAAAGGTTTATCTAAGGGTTAAAGCTAAAATATAAAGTTATTAATGTGACCTAAACTTGTCTAAAAATCATTAACTAGGTGGATTTATACACATACTCATCCTATATTCTAAATAAATTACTTTGAATCCATTTTTAATAAAAAATTAATTTATATTAATTTAATATTTTAAAGGATTCCAAAAGTGCCCCTCACCTCTCTTATAAAAAGGCACCTCCTCCCTCACTCACACCACTTTGAGCCTTCTATATCAACCAAAACCTGCCCATTTATCCTTCCAAAATTATTATCTAAGTTCTAAAGTTCCTGTTCTTCTAAAAATACCAGCCCTAATGTCCCTAAGAGGAGATCCAAAAGAAGTCCATTAAAAAAGAGGTAATTATTTTACCAACACATTCAAGTTATTTTCTTCTTATACTTTCTATTCCTATATTATTTACATATTAAAGTAAAAAATCTAGTATTATCTATATTCTTATATTTTATTATGATTACGAGAAAACCATATTCCTCCTTTTATCCATCCTATTAAAAACAATATCACCATGTGTGCGTACGTATAACTTACCGTCTCTACGATGTGGTGTACTTTGTTTTCATCGCGACTTTATTTGGATGGGTATAATGATGAATATAATGGATATAAATAATAAGTATGAAATTATATTTGTTATTTTTAATTAATAAACCATCCAATTCCTTACCATTTTACCATTAAGGGAATAATATCGTCGTTGGTGCGTATGTACGACTCACCGTCTCCACGACGTGATGAGATTCATTATCCACATTATCCATTCAAGAATGATTATAAAAAATATATATTATGAGTGAATATAATATTTATGAAATTAATATCATTATGTATATGAATAAAATATATTATATGCATAATAAATTGGACTTACATGACAAAACAAACATAATAAAATGAAGTAGTTAACACCCCAAATGATGGTAATAGTGAAATTTTATTAAAAAATGACATAATAGGATCATATATGATATAATTAATATGTATATAGTTATAATATAATTTAATAATTTTTTTAAACCATTATATAGGAGGTTAAATAAAATTTTACTTAAGAAAAGTATAATGTAAGAGTTAATTTCACAATATCATTATTATTCAGAATTGTTTATAAGTAAGTATATTTTGGAGAATTTTTATCATACATGTCCATATTTCTTAAAAATATTTTCCAAAAATATTTGTACTTTTATCTTACCAATTTTATAAGTCTTTTACCCTTGTTCAAATTTTTATAAAATGGTTTTGAAAGGAATTTTTTTGGTGTTTTCCAAACGAGGTACTTTCGGAATTTTTAGAAAAAAATACAGAAATAATGTTTATTTTTATCTTATACGGCATGAGAATATTTTACCACCATCATGAAACCTTGATTTTTTGAAAATTTATTTAAAAGTTTACAAATTTATTTCTAAATAAAATGTTTTCTTTTATAAATGTGTGGTTTTTAAATAAATGATTTCAAAGAAAAAGAGTATTTTTTTCAAGATATTTCAAATAATTTTATTAGAGTATTTTCATATATGTCAACATCATTTGTTGAATTTTATATTTTATTGAGTTTTATCTCTTATGATACAATCTACCTTATTTTATTTAAGGGTTTATGATTAGTTTGACTGTGGATGTGCTATTTTGATACCATTCATGGTTTGTGTGTAAATTGGTCACATTTCGTATGCTAGTTTTCTAATACAAATGTTTATATTGTTTATGTTTTCATATGAGGAATCCATTGGAATTATTAAGTGACTATTGGGGCCTACTATATACCCTTGATGCATCAATAGGTCTCATAAGATGAAATCAGTTAGTAAAAAACCCTTCACATTTGTTTTCAAGCAATTTTAAATTATCAGGAGGATAGATCTTAACACAAATCAGCTGAGTTTATAACCATATACTTAAAATATCATGAGGATATATCTTAAAAGTAGTTATCTTGAGTATATATATTGATAGTTAAGAGATCCTGCATTATTCATTCCCTCATTATGAGATTAGTTATTGATATTCCATGTGATTATTTGACTAGTGAATATCCATGGTTATGTTTTCTAGTTCATGTGACTATTTTATATGGTATTATTTATTCTTTCCATATGATGATCAAGATTATATTTGAATGGATTTTGTTTTAGTTATAAACTTTTAATTAATGTTTATGCTTATTATTATTAATATATTCTATTGTACGATTACCCTTACTGATTATCTGAGCTCACCCCTTTCTTATGTTTTATTTTTCACAGGATGTAAAGATGAGTATTATGACTGATATCCAAGGTTAATATTGGAGAATAATGATGTTATAAAAATATTTTCTATGTTTACTTTATGTTTTAAAATTTAATTTAAGTTTCATGTATGTAATCTATTTTCCAAGACTGTTAAATGATCGGTCCTTCAGGATTTGATTCCTTATAATTATTCCAATGTAATAATGAAATGCACCGACTCCAGGATTCTAGGGTTAGGGAATTACAAAAGGTTAAAAATTAAGGGATCATAATTAAGTGGAGTTTAATTTAAATGATTATTATTAATAAGTAAGTGAATAGGTGGTGTTAGATAGATTATGTCTTCTAAAAATAGTTTTCTAAAAAATATATTCTCATTGTGTTTTCTCAATCTCATTTGAAAAAAATACAATCTTTTTCCATTATAATTATTCATTATTTATAAACCTCAAACAAACCTCCCATCCTTCTAAGTTTTGTATTTATTTTTTTATTTATTTTCATAATACCTTTTAAGAAATTGTTTTAATTACTACCTCTTTGAGAGACAACCTTGGTCAGCCACTCTGTTGTACCTAAGTACCCAAAAACCACACATCATTTGAGAGATCACATGATAGTGCCTTTAAATATATTATAATAAATAAAGGACCATATATAACGTTTTTAAATGATAGTATGGTGACTATTATTGAGATGACCAAACTGATGCATGTTTTTAATTATTTATTTTAATTCTCTTGAATAAATTATTATATTATTTCTAATAATTATTTTTAATTTCATTATTTATGATCTATTTATTATATATATATATATTATAATTTAAGGACTTAAATGTTCAATATTAATTTTATTTATCCCCATATCTTTGATACCCCTCACTTTCATGTGAATAACATTGTAAAAAATAGAGATTCCATAAGAGGTACAGAGGTCCAGTTATGAATATGGAATTAATGCACATATGATGACTTGAAGGAGAATGGTGGATGTTGCAATTTGAGCCAATAAATCCTCACATATATTTTCAAGGTTTGGGTTGGTTAATAATCCTTTGGTAAACTAATCCATAGATAAAATCTCAAGATCAATTCATATTTATTTTAACATTAATGGTTAATAATTTTATTTATGTGATCACATGAAATAATTATAAAAAATGAATAATAAGTTTGGTTTATAGGAAATTATATCCACATGCATATATTATAGTAGATAAGTAATTTAAAATGATTGTGCAGTTGGTTACATCCCATACCTAACAATATTTTTAATCTTTGAGGTTATATGACATTGGAATATGTGCTTAAAAGGATTCAGGATTGCATAAAATAGAGATTAGATTAAGTAATAAAATTAATCTCATGTAACCGTATTTAATATGTTGAGCACTTATGACATATATCATATACCTTGCTCGATGATGAATATTGGGTAGAAACTATTAGTCTTGGTTGTGAGAAGCATGTTTTGCGGCTAAGTGTCATAAATTTTTCCAAAAGGAGTGATCCCAGAACTTATGATGCCGAACTGGATGGTGGAAGGGGTAGTGAAACCAGGAAGGATGAAACCAATAAATAGTGGAAGCATAATTTTTTTGGAAGTATGTAAGAGTATATATATAAGTTTTGAATGTTTCATTAGTCACCTAAAGTTATAAGTTGATTTGGTGATTTCAGAGAGCATTTGAAGGCAACCTTGATTGAGCGGTGGTCACTCGCTAAGATCAAATGGTGATAGAATCGATGTAACCAACTTGATATTGTGAGAACTTGTCTATAAATAGATGTGTGGGGTCACTTGTATAGGGTTACTATTTTTAAGTTATCTTCCTATGTTTCTGAGTAACGTTTTAAAATTTTTGATCACTTATAACTCAAGGTTTACTCTTTTTCATATATTATTTAAAAAGTTTGTAGTTTTCCACTCATGGTATGGGATAATTCTCGTACCACATTAAATTATTATGTTGTTAAGATATTTTGTGTTAATTTTATTTCTTATGGTTTGGTTGGGATCTGAATATATTATCTAACATGTGACATGTTTCAATATGGTGGCTTTGGAGTTGGGTCCCTTCGTCTCATTACTGATGTGGGAGTCTTTTGTTTCAGAAGTTCTGCACCTTGTTCCGCAATGTGAGGTTTTGGAGGGTAACTTTCAGATTATGGGACATGAAACAACAAGTGGTATCATATATTTCTTATATATTTTGGTTGGACTATACCTTGGTTAGGTGTTGAAATATTATATTTGAGTGGTTTTCAAATCTTGGCACTATAGGATATTTCTAGAAATAAGTTCCTGGGCCATTTATGAATTTGTGATTCAATGGGAGCACTATTTCATAAGGATGACATTGGAATAAGGTAAGGACTGCATTGATAAGTTTAATGGGAAAAAATTTATATTCTAGAGGATGTGGGTAGAGGTATATTTTTATAGAAACTGATATCTCATAAACATATTATAATGCCGATTTTAACATAATTAACCATAAAATACCTAGAAATCAACAGGTCTAGTTACATTGGGAGATTAGATACATCATCTTAAAATTAAACAAAATACCCTTTATTTTGATCCCTATAATGTTCCCCTAAGTCCCATTGAACTTCTATTACTACATATGATACCTTGGGGGAATACATAAATGAAAAGAGTGAGCTATAAAGCCATGTAGGGGAATAATCAGAGTAAAAAATGATGATGAAGTAATACATACGAGTCAAGAGTCATATCATTATATCATAAAATAGGGGATCATAAGAATAGAAACATTTTATAATGTAAATAATATCACAATATTATAACATCACAAATATATGAAAATAGCATTAAACATGACATCATAAGCATAATTCAAAACTCACTAGCAATCCAACATAACATAGTGTGCTAGGATAATTGCCCGTGCACCGTACATGGTATCTCATGAGATGAAAACATTACTCAATGTATTGGGGGACTGTATAATTCCAGGCCCACCCATTACATCGTAATATGTATAGACATATATGATCCACACAAGGAAATCACACATAAGGCATAAATATAAGAAAACCCCAAGATAAATAAATGTGTTACATAATCTTGACTCAAACCATAACAAAATGATATATCATAAAGATTCCAAATAAAATAAGTGATAAAATATTTTTGGATAATAAAAATTGAATAAATAATTATATTTCATGAATATGGATTTCAAGTGAATAAAAAATTATAATAAGGGAATGGGGAAGTTTTTATGGAAATGAACCTCTTAAAGAAAGTGTAAAGAAATTAGTAAAGAACCTTTAAAGATGATAAGTACAATTTTTTTCCTTAAATCCAGAAATGAAACAAAATAGTTTTGCATAAAATAGTTATTATTTTTATAAATCATGGAAGTTAAAATACTTTAAAATAGTGACACATGAAAATTAATAAGTAATATAAAAGTTTTTTTAATTGACTTTTCTTTAAATAAACAATTGTGGAGGGAACCTAAAAAAACATGCATATACCTAGAAAATAAAGGGAAAATAGACTAGGTATATATGTAATGAATATATATATAGCATATATAAGAATTAAATGTGAATAAAATATAGATAAAGAGAGGTAATGTGAGATAAATCGTAACCCAAAATAGAAAGAGGGTGGTTTTGGAGTTCCCTTACCTTAGGTCCAGACTCACTTAATACATGCATTTAACCTCCTGAATAATCAAATTAAATTTATTAAATACTTTATCCATAAGTTTTTTAAGGTATATTTAATTTATTATTATTCTTTTATGTTTTTTATTCATTTTGTTAAGGCATTATGTTTATGTTCACCATTCCAAGGATGTCTATTTCATTGTTCCAAGGTCGTATCATTTTATTGATAATGATGAAATTTATTATAAAATGAGTTAATAGCTTCATAATTGTAAAGATATTATGTTAATATCACTAAAAAAGTTAAACTGGTTCCAAATATCCATAATTTTTTTGACATAGTCATAGTTCATTGAGTATAAATGTTATTGTTTAATGATTTGTTCATTTAGGTGGTTTTACCGACCATTATGAACTCAATTTATTTTATTTTATTTTATGATTATTTTCCAATTACATAATATTAATCATATTATAATATAACTTTTAAGTTCATATTTAACCATGGGGTTTATTATAATCATCAATGAAGGCGATAACTGTTGTTTAAAAACAACATCCTTATATGTGGTTATACTAGCCATGAACAAATATTTTTTTATAAAAACAACTATTATGTCATTATATGGTTTTAATATTAATATTAAAATAGAATAATATCATATATTTTAAAAAATGGAACATAGATATCATATTTATGGGGAATATGAAGAAGATACACAGGAATAGAAATGTAAAAGAGTGACTTAGAGTTCTTACCTTACTCCTTGGGAAGACTCCTTTGAAAATTGAATTATGCCTATAAAGGGTAGTTTTTTGATGAGACAAAAACATCTATAATGTGGATAAAAGGTATAAGGATGGAATTTTTTAGAGTTTAGACAATCTAATAAGCTTAAGGTGTTATGATAGGTTGGGTAAGTGAAGGGTGATATTTATAAAGGGAGGAGAGGGGCATTTTAGAATAAAATATTATATCTTAAAATAGTGATCAAACTTATGATTTAATAGTAAGGGTAATGTGATTTAAAATTAAATGAGACATTAAAATATTTATAAATTTTTAGAAACCTTAAAAAATCATTAATATACACTTCAAAAATAGGATACTTGGTGAAATAGTGGGTGCCCTAAACCCAACTATTCAGTGATTTTGATTACCATATCATGTATACAAGTTAGATATACATGATGTTTACTTACCATTGTAGTGTATATATTTCTATATCCACTATTTAAAGGTAATTTCTATAGATTAATTATTGCATCAAAAGGTTATAGCAGATCCCAATCTATAATGAGGACCTCGAGATACCATGACGTTAATATTAAATATATGTCATATGGTCTAGATACATATTATTGAATGGAAATAGTAGATGTTTGACTATTAGGTTTTGGGGTCTCATAATAATTGATACTTCTCATAAAGTTCACACTTTGTGATCTCTAGTAGTGAGATCGTGAGGACATACCCGCCATTAAGAGCACCACATGTTTTAGGTGTCATTGGTTGTTCCTATCTATGGACATGTGTAATGGAATTATGACTTGAGATCATTATTGATGTGTACTATTTGATTATGTACTTTCATGTAAGGAAAAAACCATGATGATGAAATTGTGGTGAGGAAGTTTGTGTTGGGTGCATCATTGGTGGCATGACATTGGTTGAATGGTCAAGAAAGGATTTTGTCACTTCCAGGTTAAGGAATTTATATATCTCGGGACATGTTAATCAGGATGGTAGTGCCTTGATAAATATATGGTTGTGATAGTCTAAGGTAAATCCATTTAGTTAGATCAACAAATAATAAAGCAAGAAAATGGTGATGACATGGGTGTTCATTCTGCTTTATGAGATATTAAATACAAAGAGTTTATATTACACAGTGTGTGTTCATAGGTTGGTCATCATTATTGTGACAATCCTTTTCTATTTAAGGGACATGATGGGTTTCTATATCTTAATCTTGGTCTATGAATAATATACAATGCTACCGAGATAAGGGTGAGGGTCACACACAATAGCGTATTCAAGAATCTGTCATGTTCAGCTGAATAGGTTTATTGGACATGGTGGGCCCCACCACTAGGGTCCATGATTTTTCCAAGGAGATATAACCACCAAAGTAATAAATAAATTCATATTATCCAAGTTAAGAATAATTGAAATTGAATTTATTTATTAAATTTATTTACAAGTTTTTGAGTAAATACATAAAAATATTAATTGAATGAATATTAGTATTCAAGGTTCATTTAATATTTGTGGGAATGGAGAGTCAAGTTAATGAATCAATTATTATCATGTAATATATTTATTATATTACAGGAAAGTGATAATGATAATAAATGATATTTATGAATTAGTTTATTAGTCAAAATATTTTTTATATAGAGTGTTAATTATTCAAGGGCCGGGAAGGAATTACTGGGTATTTTCTTAACACTCTGTAAATAGAAGAAGAGAGGAATTCACTTGTGACAATTCATAGGATTTATCTCTCTTCTTCTCTCTCCCATGTTCTAGAGAGAGAGGATATAAATCCAAGGAGAGAGGAATTTACTTGTTTATATGATATTTTACTATTCACCTCTGTATTTTACTACTTATGAAATATACAAAAAACTCAATCCTAACCAAATTTAAAAAAGAAGATTCCAAAAATGAAAAAAAATTTTATTAAAATAATTTTCTAAATATAAAGAATTTATTTTTTAAATAAAATACTTAATTATTGAAAAATACTAATTTTTCTAACACGATAAAATTTTTGAACCATATAAAAATTATTTATGATTTCATGAAATTGTATTGTTTTTTTATATAAAATTAACTAGTTTTTTATACAACCATTTTATGAAAATAAACATTTATTTAAATTTTTTAAATTTATCATAAAAATTCACTTTAATGAAAATAAAAATCTATGTTTTCCCAAAAATAAAATTATATTTTCTTTATGTAAAATATTTATTTTATCATATTTAACACTTTTATTTAATTATATTAGGATATAGATTACTTATATTTTTATTTTATAAGATACCCAAATATTATTTTACTACTCTAAACAATTAGGTTACTAGTAGCATGGTCATTGACATGCTCAAATTTATTTATTTATAAACCTACTTAACCTAGATAGTGGAAAGAACGGTTAAACCTAATTGAAGGTAAATTTGTGAAGTCCAAAAAAAGCAAAAAAAAATAGAAACAATAAATGTGGTGAAGGATGGTGAAATGTGGAGTGAAAATCGTTGTAAAACTAGTGAAATAGGAACATAAGGAGGCAAGGTTGGACAAGGAATGAGTTTAAGGGAAACTGTGTAAAACTGGATTGATAATGAAACTCTTATCTTACGTTGAAATTAAATATAAAAGTGCTAAAAAAGTTGTCGAAGAAGTGATTTTAAACACCTTATTGTCATTTGGAGAAAAAAATTTCCCATTCATATTTCCTGAGGACTAATATCTTTATCAGAACCTAGGAAATGGAAGATTCTTCATGGAGAAAACAAAACTTTAACCTTTTCCAATTTAAGTACTTCTCTTGAAGCTACAAAGCCAAAATATCCACTACTCTTAACCTATCAGTACATGGAGTAGGGTTTAAATGATTCTCACGATGAAAATAAAATGAGATCACTGAACAAAAACATGACACTCATCGGGTCATAGGTATGTGTTTAATTTATTTATTTTATTATTATTTTAAGTATTTTTAGAGTTTTTGGGAGTTCAGATTCTAAAATTTGAAAATTGGGGGAAACAACCCAGGTTCATGTTTAGTAGTAATCGTGTTCCAAACCTTGTGAATAGGGGCGGGGGATCCCAAGATATTTTTTATGGTCTCCGCATGATTTGTCAAACCACATGGGACATTCTATGAAACTATGTGGATTAAACTAGTGTGTAGGGGTGAACCTCATGGTTGGTTCATGGTTTGAAAAACCGTGTGGATAAACCTTATGGTCTTCCCATAGATTTTTTTTTGAAATTACTTAAATTCCTTCTAGATTTTATAACCACCTAACCCCTCATTTCCTCTCCCCCACATGATCCAAATATTCTCCCAACCCTGTATTCCCTTCTATATTGGTTTCTTGGTGGATCTACTCTGAATTTGGTGGATTCCTAAAGGTAAACTCTTGACTACTCTTGGGTTTTTCCTTCTTTCTCCCTCCAATCCCATGTTTGTCTGTTCCCTTCTCATCCCTCTAACCCTAATGACCATGGGGGTCCGAACTTTGGGTTTTGGTTGGAGTTTTGATGAATTTCTTGGATGTTTAGGTCTACAAGGATCCTTCTTCTTTACTCTTAGTAATATTTCATGAAGACAAAAACATTTCATCACTTTTGAGGTCGGTGTCTATATATTTACAAACTTTTTCCTTGGATTACCTTTGTTCTTGGGTTTTTATTTGGTTTTATTGATTTATCAATCACAGATTAATTTGATGAGGGTTGTTATGCATGAGTTTATTATTGTGCTCAGTGTGTATTAGAAAAATTGTGATTTGTTTTGGTTTATTCTTTGAAAATTAATTTTATTCCTATAAATAATTTGGTAAAATGTATTCAAGAAAACTTTTGTTTTTAAATAATATTTCAATGAGATTTTAAAAGAGGATTTTGTTGGAAACCATACTTTTTAATCACATGCTTTGATGTATATAATGGATGTGGTTATGGGTGAACATGGGATACCTTGGGTGTGTGGGTTTTAGGATAGGTGTTACTCTGACCTTAGGCATGATCTATCTAGAGGTAGTTTTCAATGAGGCCTTGAGAAGGCCAAAATTTTACTGTTTTTTTAGGATCACATAGGTCGACTAGTTTTTCATGAGCGAGTCTTAGACACCTAGATCCCATAGATTAGAGCTCCCCCATGTTTCACATATGCATCAAGCTAATTATAATTTGTATTGTTTTTATTCCCATGTATTGTTTGAGTATGAGCTCATTGGTTGTCTCTTTCTTCCCTCAATTTTACTTGTGATTGCATTTTCCATGTTGTTCATCATCATGGGTTTTTTATGAATACCAAAGGATTTATAAAATTTGTTTCAAATAAATGATTTTCAAAATAATGTTTTCAAAAAATAAATTTTTTTTTACAATGAAAATTGGTATGTAGATTCATAGTGGTATCTTATTAGTTTTTTCTCACACTCTACATATGAAATTGGAAACATGCTGTCTTGGTTCTACCTGACACATGGAAAGGTAAAGGAACTGCATCATATAACAGAACTTCTTGATTCTTATGTTGTCTTCCATTATACTAGTTTGGTGTGGTCAAGAGCCACATGGAGATAGTTTGTCTGACATTTTACAATCCTCTATATATTTTTATTTTTGGATTTGGGTTTTGTATTATCCAATTCGGTCTGAGATATATTATGACTCATGTTTATTTATAGGAAGTTTTAGATTTCCTGTTTTAGTTTTATTTTTTCATATGTCTATGGATTATTGTTATGCTAATGTTTTTTATACTCTGTTTGGCATGGTTTACATTGTTGTAAGTATTTATTTGATGGTGTGGATGTCCAACACATGGATGGGTCATGTCAGATTCCAGATTGGAATCCTTGACATGTTTTATTTTATTTCGAGGGTAAAACCATTTCCACTGAGTTAACATGGATACCTTGGTGCTAGTCACTAGCCTGACGAGATCGAGAATGCACCTTGAGCCTTATGGCGATTCGACCTAGGTGAAATGGAAGGTTGATTCAGGTTGGTTCATTACAGAAAATGACACACTATGAACTAGTAAAAACTCAAAAAATAAGTCAATTTCAGTGAAGGATGAATTGATTTTCAACTGTAAAAAAGAATCTAACTATACTAGGAAAAACAATTATGATTAAAAATTACAAGAACAAGAAAAGATATTTTGATTCTATTCCATTAAGCCCCCTAAATGATATTAACTACACATTCTAAAAGAAAAAACAAATATATCTAAGAAATAAATCAAGAATATATAAAAATAGAAAGAAAATAAAAATAAAGGTGATTTTCTATTGAGAATGCCCACTTCCACCAACTCCAATTCCAGGAACCATTGCTTCTAATGCTACTCTTATGTTGTGTGCTAAGGTTCGTCCAGCTCCCTTTTTAAGAATGTCCGAGAATGAATGTCCCTCAGAATTAGAGGTGTTAACAGGGTGGGGTGGGTTGGCCCATAGGGTGGATCATGCGGGTTGTAGATTTTATTGAGTGGTTTGTCCTGGTTCACAAAGAATGTGGACTTAAAAAATAAAGGTCTGCCCCTATTTGTTCCGGACCTTGAACTAACAGACCGACATGCGAGCTTAAAGAAACAAAAATATAAAAATATATTTTTTGATTGGAAAACCATGATGAAGAAGTGCAAGAAATGAGAAATGTTTTAGATTGGGATAAAATATTTAGTTTTCAATTAACATCAACAATCCTAACAACAACCCTTAAAAAATTATATTTTTGATGGTTTATATATGGTTGGATTAGGTGGGTTTAAACTTAATTATTTTTTCCACACTCATGTTAATTTATTTTATTACATTAATTTATTTTATTTTTTATCCACAAATTTTTGATAACCTACTTATAATTATGTGCTAAATGTGACCCGCAGACACATGATGAGCTAGCCCACATGGGGTGCGGGTTTCGTGAGTTGGATCAAACGCGATCTGAATTTTTATAGGACTAAATATTCAAAGCTCTAACACATATAAATCTACGGGATAATGGATCAGACCGTGGTATTGTGGGTTTTTTGATGAATGAAATCCCCGTTTTAAAAATATTTTCCTCAGTTACACCCACTTTAGCAAGTCACCTCATTATACTACTTCCTTTGTAACTTCACAACTCATCCACATGAAACTATCGATGTCTTTAAATTTCATGCACAGAAAAAAATTGGACCAACGAAGCCTTCGACCTCATACTCAAGCTGTTTCCTTCTTCCTTAAGCTTGAGCTACCACATCATCTTCGGTCATCAAACTCATAAAATTGGCACAACAAAAATGGTTAGTGCTAGATTAAATCTTTAACATATTTGAGATGAGGGCATGAATAACTTGATTGATCATCTTCTTCTGTAGCTTTCAAATGAGTCGACAAGCTCATCACCCAACCCGCACTTTCAACCAGCTTCTCACAGCCATGCGGTCAAACGCTTTGGGTGCATTCATCCTTGATCGTACAAATTAAATGATCATGAGAATTGAATTCCCCTCCATTTTCTTTAGATGAAACCTTGTAAACAAACACCAATGAGCTCAAATTCTTTAAATCTCATTTGGATCAAACCTGCAAGCAGACACCAGTGAGCTCAAATTCTTCAAATATCATCTTAGATACCCAGTAACATGAGCATCTTCCTATGGTCACATCAAATCTCTCCAACCAGTTCTTTGAATGAGTGCATCGACCCATGAATCAAGATCGTAGGATCTAGTTTTGTAGTTGACCATCCTCTTCTTCATCATTACAAGCCTCTGGTTCATCCAACTCCTTCAATGAGTTCCATAGATCATCAATCCAGTTCTCTAGCTCTTTAATATTATATCTTCAACTCATGTGTAATCAAGTATGTTGGTCAACATTCACAAGAAAGTTTGTCATCAATCATACTGGAATGAATTTTCATCATCCACACTTGAGAAAATTCATTTCGATCTCACAACTTGTTGAGGGGAGTTCCCCTACACAAGAGGAAGCCCCCACATAATAACTCAAGATCTATTGGGTATTTTGGTTCATTAAGACTACAGTAGTAATGATGAATAACCGATAAAAACATTAAATTAAAAATCAGAATTTGAATTAATATTCAAGAAGCAGAGTTAGAAATTTACAGGTCAAATTAAAAGTATAAATAAAATAGTAAAAGGCATAGAGATTTAACGTGCTTCATACCTCTTTTGGTCCTACATGAACGACTCAATACAATAAGCCTATGTTTGGTTATGTTTTAGTACAAGAAAAGAAATGATTTCTAATTTCATAAAAAAAATTAAATGAAATGATTTTGATTTCTCACCTTCTTGTTTGAATGTGAAATTTAGTAAAAGAAAAGAAATGATTGTAATTTCTATCTATCCTGTTTGGTGATAATTTTTAAAATAAAAGGAAATAAATGTTCTGAAAATATGACAAAAATAAACCTTATTAAAAAATAAACTTTTCCAATACTTAATTATTCCAAATAAAAAATATTATAATTTCAAATTGTATCTTTGGTTTTTATATCAGGTTAATTAAATATACATTTAATTTTGAAAAATATATTAGCAATGATATTTTCTTTTCAATGTTATAACCATTTATGTTATATGTGTATATATATAATTTAATAATATAATTATTGGAGAAGGATAATTGGTATAATCTTTACTATTTTTATATCGCAACAATCATATATACATTTTACTTCAATAATACAATTAATTAATTTTTTGAAAAAAATTTGGTTAGTTACAAGGAACTATACATTAAAAAAATTACACAATCATGAGATATAATTATTTTAAATTAATTATATTTTACCTTGATACCATATTTTCATTTCAGATACAGTATTTAGAACTTTTAATTTCAATAATTATAAAAAAATATTAATATAAAAACATACAAAATTTGGAAAAAAATATGATTTACATATAAATCAAAATAAATATAATTTTAAATATTAAATAGCATTTACGAATAAAAATGATTTTATATAATTTAAGAATAAATATTAAAATAAAATATAATTTTATCATTTATGAATTCATATTAAAGTAAAAATAATTTTATAATTTACGAATCAATATAATTTTCGAATAAATATAATTTTATAAAAATATAAATTTTAGAATAAATATAATCTTATAATTTAAGAATTATTAATAAAATAAATATAGTTTTATTATTTATGACTAAATATAATTTATTGATATATCATTTTATAAATATAATTTACTAATAAATATAATTTTAAAATAAATATAATTTATGAATAAATATATTTTTATAGTTTTTTCATTTATGAATAAATACTAAATATAATGTTATAATTTAGGAGTAATTAAAATAAATATAATTTTATATTATTTGAAATTTCAATATCCATCAAAATTATTTATAGGTTATGTTGAAATTAGAAAAATAATTGTTTTTTGGTGTTATTAGACATAAAAGGAGATATTGTTTATATATATACATATAGGGGCAATATGATAAATTTAAAAAACACTCATCCAACAACAATATTTCCATCCCAATCTTCCCAATATTGGGATGAATTGAAAAGGCGGGGTGGAGAGAAATATTTCTCCCCGTTTCTCCCCATAAAGATCTCTCTCCCTCGCTATTGTCTCACCAAACAATGGAAATCCGTTTCAGAGACCTCAAATCCTTTATTTTCCTCCCATATATGACCTGCCAAAATCAAGCCCATGTAGATAAAATAAATCCAATATAATCAAGCCCAATCAAATAAAATAAATCCAATATAATAAAATTAATACAAAATGATAAAACTAATTTTTATATGGAAATTAAAATTAACACAACTCAATTGTGACTAGAGAGTCATATTTTTCAATTGATTTGACTACGGTGTCTTCTCCCAAATTCAGTCGGGCTTCTTCGCAGCTCAATGAGGGATCATATTCCTTTAATGGTTGATCTCAGGTGCTTCTTCTTCAGTCGACCAGTTTGGTTGATTCTTCCCATCTTCAGTTTCATCCCCCCTTCAGCGCATATCATCCTCCCCGTTCTCTCGGTCTCGACTACCCTTCATCCTCAGAGATCTAGTCTGCAACCCTCTTCGCCGAAGCTTGACCTCACCTCTCCTCAATCCCACCTTTGATTTTTTACTCTTCTCTTTGGGATTAGTTGAGCTGATTCGGAAATGGAGATATGTAAATCTTCATGTCTTACCAACTTCAAATCTCTTGTGAAATTCAGCTGTAAAACAAAAATAAAACAGTGATAAAAATGATTGAATTAAAAAAAATGAATTTAAAAATTAAATAAAACATAAAAATTGATCAAACACCGTGTTCTAAACAAAATTAATTAAAATAATTAAAAAAATTAATATCAAAGCATGAAACTTCATAAATATTAAGTCCAACGTAACACTTAAAAATATTTCGAAAAATAAATTCCAATTAAAATTTCATAAAAAAACATTAAAATAATTGATCCTAAAAATATAAGAAAATAAATTCTATGATGAATTTATCAATTAAGTGCCAAAATATTTTAATTTCATGAAAATATTTAAAGATTAACAGTTTCAACAAAAAATGGCCAGTGTTCAATAATTCTTCATTAAAAAAATATGTTTGAATTAAAAGTACAATTATTTTCATGAAGAGATATGGTAAACATGTATCAAAATCAAGCCACATCAATTATTTTTCTAACACTCAGGTAACTATTCCAACGATCATATAACCTTTTCACTTGCAATAAATAACTATCAAATTCATCATTCATCATTTATTACAATTCATCTCAATGGTATATATTATCCATTTTCAAAATGTCCATTATATTACTAATGTTTTATTTCCTTTTTACATTTTTGTTTGTGCATGTGATATTTTTTTTGGGACCACAATGTACAATAATATTACATTTTTGTTTCATTATTTACTTGTGTTTATTATCCCATTATACCATTTTTAATTCTATGAAGTATATTCATACTTCACATGTAATATTCTATATTAGTGTAACAAAACAATGTTCATTTTTGTTATAGGGTGCATTATACCTTATTTCTAAATAACACCCTTATATATCAAGAAGAAGATTTTTAGAGAAAAAGTATGGGTCATTACATTCTTCCTCCACTTTAGGAATTTCATCCTCTAAATTTCATTCCATGTTGTAAAATGAAATCATATGAGGATAATTCAATTTCATTGCTTCATAAAGTTCTAATGTTTCCTCTTCATACTTATGGTTTCATCAAAGTACTTAGACATATTCAGTTGTCTTGTTGCGTAAAAATATGCTTATATGGCCCAATATCTTCACCGAATACTCCTTGTAAATGAGATCATGACCCAATTGTTTCACTCTGGGATTTAGTAAATGTGAGATATCCGATATCTACACCTTTAAGAGGGATATGTGAAACACATTATGCACTTGGGATAAGTTTGGAGGGAGTGCTAGTCGATAGACCACAACTCCGATGTGATCAAGAATCTCCAAGGGGCCAACATATCTGGGACTCAACTTTATCTTCTTCTCAAACCACATGACACTATTCTATAAATATATACAAGGGAACATTTTATCTCCAACCTCAAACTCTGAATCTTATTGACAATTGTCAACATATCTCTTCTATCGACTATGTGTTGCTTTGATGTGTTGTTGAATGGATTTGACCTTCTCTCCCATTTCTTCAACTAGTTCAGGTCCTAATAGATTATGTTCTCAAACTTCATCCCAACACGTTGAAGTTCTATATTTCTTCCTATAAAGGGATTCATAAGGGGCTATATGGATTCTTGAGTGGAAGATATTGTTGTATGAAAACTCTACCAAAGAGATATATCAATCCAACCTCTTTTGAATTCCACAGAGTATGCTTTGAGAATGTATTCTAGAGTTTAAATGGTATTTTAAATTGAACACCTATTCGAGGATGATATGTCATACTGAAGTTTATCTCTTTGTTAAAGGCATGTTGAAGACTTTTCTAGAACTTTGAAGTGAACCTCAGATCTTAATCAAATACAATCGATAGGAGTGTTCTATATAGCCTCACCAATTCTCTAATGTATATCTTTGCAAGTTGATCAAGTGAGAATTCCTCTGAAATGGAAATGAAGTGAAAAGCATATGTATAACAGTTTAATATAACCTTATGGAATTATTTCCTTTCAATGAATTTGAAAGACCCATGATAAAATCCATTGTGATTTTTGTAACATCCCAGGTTTTTGGAGCGGGTCAAATTCCTCAACCCATTTTAAATTTTGGAGTTTGGTGAGAAAGACAACTCTTTTATCGATCTTCAAAACTTAATTTTGAGAGTTTACTAGACCCAATTCATTGTTCTTAGATGATTCTAGATGCTTGGAAAATGCCACAGGGTTTTGAGTGGGTTTCAGGTGCTTCAGAGGCCAAAAGTCCAATTTTTTAGAAGTCACAAATAGGGGCTCACAGTTTGGACAAACTGTGCGGCCCTCCAGGTGCTCTATGCATGGTTTACCAAACCATGCAGGAGGGGGGAACATGGTTGTGCAGTCATTCTGAAATTTTTAGCAGAGGCTCACACATGGTCTCTACACAGTTTTTCAAACTGTGTGGGACAACCGTGCGAGGTGACCCCTTTGGACAGTGGGTGTCACATGGTTGGCGCACAGTTAACTAAACCATGTGAGACAACCGTGCACCTCATTAAAGAGGAAAAATTACAATTTTCCCTCCATCCTATTTATCTTTTCTCCTCCCACTTTTCTTCTCCACCACACACACAATAGAGTGGAGCTCCCTTTTTTCTTCCCCTCTAGGTGTTGAGCTGATATCTTCACCCAAGCTTTGTTCTTCAAGCCACCAGGTGCATTGGAACCACATCGGTAAGGCCTAGATTCCTCTTTCATCCTTTATTCCTTGATCTCACCAATTAAAAAACTAAATCCATGAGAACCGATTTACCCTATTTTTAAAAACTACATCTAAAACATTGATTTCTTATAAACCGACTTGAGTTAGGGGTTGATATCGAGTGATCCTACATCTAAGATAATGAGGTAGGTGGTTCCAAGATTTCTATTTGATTTATATTGTGTTTTGGGGGTGTGTATTTGAGTGTGTTGTTGGGTAGTCTGACCTAGATCCTATAAATTTAATGTTTTTCGTTAAATTAATTAAATTGATCTTTGAATATGTTTATGATCATGCTTCCACCTGACTACAAATGGTTTGAGACTTGTGAGAGGTTGTGGACCTTGGGAATATTAGTTCATGGTATCTTTCATTCATTTAATTAAATTGAATTATATTATTTTTCTTATGATTGTTCTGAGGGGATGTGATGGGCCAGACCCAAGGGTTGAGATGGTGATGACCACCTGGATGAGTCAATGTGATTCATTAGGTTGGGAGAGGCCCATGATACTTGGGTGATGTTGATCACAGGTTGAGCAACATGGTCATTATATTGAGGTGACATGGTTGTCAGGTTACGATCATGGATCATGTGATATTGGATGGTGTTGACCATAAGATTGAGTGACATAGTCACAGGGGAATGAGGTATATGGATGATGTGGAATAGGTAAATTGTTGGTGATTTATGATCTCTGTGATTGGATGATTCACCACTGGAGTCATGTGCACATAGATAGGACTTAGATGATGAGGTGGTGTTGACCACTTATGTGGGCAGAGGCCTCCATTAAATTCATATTAGGGTGTTATTGACCACCATTATGGTTAGAGGTGATTGTAATAGAAAGAAACGAGGATGGTCAGGAGCCATCAGTTGACTGTGTTGATATCGTTGGTTGGGACTGAGGCTCACCATATATTGAGGAAATTGGCCAGGATTATTTGGGAGAATGGACATTACCATTCCTCAGGATGTTAGTTATTGAGCCGATGATGTTATTATTTTGGACATGAGGTGTTAGTTCGTACATGGTGTTAGGATACTATTATAGGAGATGCTTGAGGGCCCTATGGCTTGTTATATGTCCAAGGATGCCTTAGGATATATGCTAAGGATCCTCTCCTCTATAGTTATTGTGATGTTGGCTGAAGCATGTGATTGCTTCCTTATGGTTGTTAAGGACAAGGGAAGTATATTATTTATGTGTGATTTATATGTTGTTTTATTTATTTTTCGTACACACTTTCTTATCACAGATGTAAGTTAAGCACATGCTGGTTTTGGCCTATTAAGATTATTCTCACACCCTTCACGGGCCATTCGGGGCGGATGTAGACTTTATTCTTTTGTGATCAAGTAATGGTTTGATATCAAGAGCTGGACCTTAGTGATCGAGTTGGGATATTTTTCATGGGATGGATGGAAAGGGGCCTTGGATGTTCTTACATCATCTGGAGTTATGTTTTGTGTCTTTGTTTTGTATCAACATGCTTATAAGTATATACCTATATGTTCAGTCATGGTTGAACCATTTTATTATTGTCTTGTATGACCTGAGTTGGATTCATATTCTGAAAATGGTATCTTATGATGTTTATTTTACAACTATTATGTTGTCTTATTTACCTTTTTTCTAATATCTATTGATTATTATTACTTCCACTATTTCTTATTATTACTTTTGCTATAGTGGCTTACTGATCCCATCATTTACGATCTTATTTTCCACTGCTTTATATATATACTGAACATTACTATTATCACAACCAGATGGTATAGTCTCCCCACTATCACCTTTTTACACCCTTTCTATTAGTCAAAAACCTTTGGCATACAGGGAGGTGTGCTTAAGGCCTAGTGGCCCTCTGTCCTGGAGCACTATTTGGGTTGAAAACTGGGTTGAGGTGCTACAAATGATATCAAAGTAGTTATTGACTAGGAATTAGTAGTAGTGATTGGATGGATACTAATGATATTAAATTATTTTACTTTTTATTGGTCTTACTATTTGAGTTATGGTAGATCTAAGATTAGGATGTGCTGGAACTAGGTTAAGAGCTCGTGTTTGGGTGCCTGTAACCCCATGCATAGGGGACATACCAAGTTTCTAGGGACGGGAATTGCTGTTCTACTTTTCTCTTTTTATATTTGATATGATTTCCACCTCAAGTGGTTCTCTTGGATGTGATTTTTATTTGTTATGATATGTGACCATTAGGATGATATGGCAAAAGAGGATTTTTGGACCCTTGTCCCGGTATGGAAAGGGAGGTTTTTTATGCTTTATTGATAGGCACATAGGATTTGATATATATATATATAAATGCATCGTGATAAATTTCCTATTATTTTCATTAGGAACTTGGAA
The DNA here is from genome assembly GCA_963277665.1 of Viscum album. Taxonomy (NCBI): domain Eukaryota; kingdom Viridiplantae; phylum Streptophyta; class Magnoliopsida; order Santalales; family Viscaceae; genus Viscum; species Viscum album. The sequence continues at coordinate 1,813,870,345 of OY728151.1, read as the reverse complement.
TGTTCCATGAGGGGTTGGGTTGTTTAAAGTGTCAAGAAAGGAACCTAAATAGCGTTTTCCTACTTAGCCTTCTTTGGTGGAATTCTACTCCACCAACCTAGGCATGTGGTTCCAATAATATCTATATGTGATGTGATAAGATATGTGATATATATAAATGTATGGTCCAATCTCATATCAAGGATGATGATAGGGGTGGGATGTTTAGAATGTCAACAAAGAAGGTAATTTTTTTTCCTGATTAGCCTATTTGGTTGAATCTTAATCAACTACCTCATATTGATATATAATGATTGACTCTGATGTGGGTAGGTGAGGAGACATGAGGTCTGGATATATGTGATGGCTGGATCTAATGTGAGTAGGTGAGGGGCCATGAGGCTGGGTTGTATATGTGATACCTGGCTCTGATATGGGTGGGTAAGGGGCCAAGAGGTCGGGTGTCGCAAGACATGGTTGCGATAGGGGAGTGTAAGGGTGGTGAGATTGCGTTTCTTGTTACTTATTTAATTATTTTCATTTTATATATGTTATATTAGATTTTTGACCATGACATTGGTATTAAGAGGGATGCCACCTAGACGGGCTTTGGTGGAGCGTCAGGAGGGTGGTGATTTAGTGCTATAGGTGTGTGCATAGGTTGAGACCCCTGAGTGGAAAAATGAGGCCCCATAGGGTCAAGAAGATCATGATCTGTATGTATAGGAATAAGTATAGGATCAGGTACATGTGGTAAAACCACTGAATTTGACATCTTTTGGGTCATGTCTTGATGAGAATCTCAAGGAAACCCCAATGCGTGTTATCCAGGGTATTGACAGGAGAGCTCAGGGAGCAGATCCTTCGATAGAATGCATGACTTAGGATTTCTGGTCACAATAACCTCCACTATTCTAGGCTGAGGGTGGGCCAAAGGTGGATGAGAACTAGATAGAGTCTATTTAGACCATCTCTGAGCATCTTGAGACACCCTAGGGCTGGAGGGTGAAGTTGGATACATATAAGATCAGAGGAATGGAAAAGTGATAGTGGGAATTGAAGGTTCAAGTTGGGAATCTCGAGAGGTTTTGTAGAAAGCCTTCTCAGAAAGACGACAGTCAGGGATTGGGGTAGACTCAGGGTTTTGAGGTTGGACTTGGAGTGACACCAAGAGCCGATATCCATGATTCAGTTACTTTCAAAAGTTGTGTTAAAGATAGTGGGACCCAATAGTGGGGTTAGTGGCTGTTAATTGGTGTAGTTACACAGGGAGGCTTGACTTTAGGTAGTCGAGCTTCAGGCCAGGTGAATGCAGTTGAGTAGTCAGGTTCAAGGATGATTGGTAAGTCGATGACGGTCAGAGGTACGTTGTGGGTGTGACTAGGGTTCTTTTTATTTTGGAACAACCCTTCTATAGGCATGTCCATTTTGGGTATGCAAGGTGCACAAGATGAATTTTTGGATTAACCAGAAGCTGGTTAGTAGGTTGTAATAGGCTCAAATATGTTATGTTATATATATATAAGGTGCACGACACCAATATTTTTCTATGGGAATCGATGTGATACAGGTTTATTTGAGGTGTGAGGAACCATAATTTTATATGGGAATTTGATGAGATGAAGGACCTCATAGGTGTGATGTGCGATAAGGGAATGAGGCAGGAATCTAAATAGATGCAGTACATGATGGGTGTCAGTAGTGACACAAGCATGGTGTGAGCACATAATGAGGTGCAGGAGTGATGATGCATCACTGGAGGACTTTTGATTCTATGGATGGTTAGTGGACCATCAGTTTATTTGAGTTTTGGGTTGGTATGTGACCAGGGTTGGTAACTCCTAATGTGGGGAGTGCCTTAAGAGAGTTGATCAATGAATTGATAATTAGGGTAGATCAGATGAATTTTAAGGATATGGGTATGTTTGGTACCATCAATGAGTAATGTTTTATAGCTTGGGGATGATCTATGTTAAGGTGGGGAGATTATAATTTCCTGGGTTTTTGGAGTGAGTCGAATTTCTCACCCCGTTTGAATTTTTGGAGTTTAGTGAGCAAGCCAACTCTTTTCTCGATCTTCAAAACTTAATTATGAGAGTTTAATTGACCCAAGGAATTGTTTTTAGATGATTTTAGATGCTTGGAAAATTCATTGGGGTTTTGAGTGTGTTTTGGGTGCATTGGAGGACAAAAGCATAGTTTTTCATACGGCGTAGATAGGGGCACACGGTTTGGACAAATAGTGTGACATTCCAGGGGAAATCGTAGGACCCTATATGTGATATGTTCATGGTTTTCCAAACCATGCAGGATGAGTCACATGATCGTGTGACTATTTTTCATTTTTTAGTAGAGTATCACACATGGTATCCACACGGTTTGGAAAACTGTGTGAGACAACCATGCGAGGTGACCCCTTTGGACTATGGGTATCGTACGGTTGGTGCAAGGTTAGCCAAACTATGAAATAAAACCATGAGCCTCATTAAAGATGAAAAATTACCATTTCCCTCCCTTATATTTATATTTTCTCTTCCCTCTTTTCTTCTCCACCACATGCACAATAGAGGGGTGATCCCTTTTTATTCCTCTAGGTGTTAATCTGATATCTTAGCCCAAGCTTCGTTCTTCAAGACATCAGGTGTGTTGGAGATACAATGATAAGGCCTCAAGTCCTCTTACTTAATTTCTTATTTACTATAACTATATAGTGTGATAAATTTGTGTGAGTTGATTTACCCTATTTTTAGAGAGTTCATATAAAATGTCAATTTCTTCCAAACCAACTCAATTTAGGAGTTCATATCAAGAATTTTTATGTCTACATCTATGAGGTAGGTGGTTCCTAGTTTTATCTTTGATTTATTTCATGTTTTGGGGGTACATATTTGAGCATGTTGTTGGGTGGTCTGAGCAAGAACTTATAAATTTAATGCTTGTCTTTTAATTAATTAAATTGATATTTGAAGATGCTTATTATCATGCTTCCACCTCACTAAAAATGGTTTAAGTACAGTGATATGATGTGTACCTTGGGTATATTAGGTCTGGGGTTTTTTTACTTCATTTAATTAAATTGAATTATATTATTTTTCTTATGATGGTTCATAAGGGATGTGATAGGCTAGGCCCGAGGATTGAGATAGTGATGACCATCTAGATGAGGCGATGTGATTCTTCAGGTTGTGTGATATCTGGGATACTTGGGTGATATTGATCATAGATTGGGTGACATGATTGTCGGATTGAGGTGATGAGGTCATCAAGTTATGAGTATGGATCATGTGAAATTGGATGGTACTGACCATTAGATTGAGCGACACTATCACAGAGGAATGAGGTGTCAAGATGATGTGGCTTAGGTATATTTTTGGTGATTTTTGCTCACTGTGATTGACAGAAGAGATGTTGGAGTCATGTGAACACAAATAGGAGTCGAATGATGAGGTGGTATTGAACACTTGTGTGGGTAGAGGCCTCCATTGGATGTGGATTAGGGTGGTGTTTACCACCAGTATAGTTGGAGGTGCTTTCCATAGAAAGCTATAAGGATGGTGAGGATCCATCAGTTAACAGTGTTGAGAACATCAGTTGGGGGATGAGGCTCACTATATATTGAGGTCATTGGCCGAGATTATTTGGAAGGACGTACATCGTCGTTCCTCGGGATATCTAATTTTAAGCCGACAATGCTATTATTTTGGAGGAAAGACATTGTTTTGCCTCAGGACGTCAGACCAAGGGATGATGGGGATTATTTTGAGCTGAGGTTTGAGGGACCAGGTAATTTTTCTTGGGTGTTCCTTCAGGATGTTGATTACTTTATTTGGACATGAGGTGTCAGTTGGTACATGGTGCTGGAATACTATTACAGGAGATTCATGAGGGATCTCCGACTTGTTATATGTGGTAGGATTACTTAGGATATATTCTAAAGATCCTCTCCTCTATAGTTATTTCGGCATTTTACAAAGAAGGTGATTGATTCCTATTGGAAGTTAAGCACAAGGGAAGTAGATTATTTATGTGAGATACATTTATTGTATTATTTATTTTTCATACACACATTTTTATCATATATGTATGTTAGGTACATGTTGATGGTGTTCTATTGATATTATTCTAACCCCTTATATGAGCTCTTAGGGATGCATGTAGACTTTATTCTTTTTCAATCAAGTAAGGGTTTGAGCTTAGGAGCTGGATCTTAGTGACTGAGTTGTTCTATTTTTCATGGGATGGTTTCCAAGGGACCTTGGAGGTCCCTAAATCAGCAGAAGTTATCTTTTGTGTCCTTATTTTATATCAACATTCTTATATGCATATAATTATATAGAGGACATTGGAAACCCTTTTTATTATTTTCATGTATGACGTGACCTAGATTCATGTTCTGAAAATGGTATCTTGTGATGTTTATTTTAAAACTAATATGTTGGATTATTTACCTTTTTGCTGCTATCTATTTATTATTATTTCTTCTACTATTTCTTATTATTACTTCTTCTATGGTGGGTTACTGGCCCCATTGTTTATTATCTTATTTTCCACTGCTTTATATATATACAGACCATTACTATTATCACCACTAGAGGGTATAGTTTCCCCACTATCACCTTTTTACACCCCTGTGCTAGTCAGAAGCCTTTGGCATATGGGTAGGTGCTCTTAAGGCACAGTGACCCTCTGACTCGAAGCACATTTTGAATGAAAAAACAGGTCAGGGATCTATAATTGTTTCTAACGATTTTCATTAGGTCTACACATCTTGCGTGTTTTCACCCCACATTCTCTCTTTCCAAAGGTAGGTGTCCTTCACCACCAAGGTTGGTGATGTTGAATCCTTGATCGAAACGAGATGATGAGATGTCAGTTACTCCTTACATGGATTCCTACTTGGATCTCATTTCCTAGTATGGGTCTCTATCAAATATTTAATTCATGTTTGTGAAAATCATTCCCATCATCATCTTGAGGTGGAAACCCATTAATTAAACTACTTCTATCTCGGTAGGTCCAAAACATTCGATTAGAGTAGATGGTAACATCGGTCATGCCTAAGAATTTTTGGATGTTGGGAGACTTTGGAAACAATAAAATCTTCCTCTATTGGAGGCCATATCATGTATGAGGAATCATAGGCAAAGAACCCAAGGCATCCCATGTCAGCCACAAGGTATTTGAAACCAGGGGTGTAAGATTTTCGAGTCTTTTTACCCCAGGTATCCCATGTTTATTGTATGGGGTAAAGATTCTAGATTGGGTCATAGGTTTAAAATAATGTGGGGAAATTTTGGTGGTTAAGTTTGTCCCCAGTTGGAAGATGATTACACTCAAGGGTTTGGTTAAGTGTGTCCCTAGGGGGGAGATGACCACACTCTAGGGTTTGGTTAAGTGTGTCCTCAGGGGGGGGGGTGATCAAACTAGAGGGTTTGTTTAAGTGTATTCTTAGGGGAAAAATGATAACACTTGAGGGTTTGGTTAAGTGTATCCCCAAGGGGAAGATGATCACAGTCAAGGGTTTGGTTAAGTGTATCCCTAGGAGGGAAGATGATCACACTTGAGGGTTTGTTTAAGTGTGTCCCTAGGGGAGAATATGATCACAATTAAGAGTTTGGTTAGGTGTATACCCACAAGGAATATGATCACACTTGAGGGTTTGTAGAAATGTAGAGACTAAATCTCATGGATGTGTCCTACACACTTTATTAAGAGATATGGAGAAAAACATATATAGTTTTATGCCCCACTTTAAGGTTGTGTGATAGGAACGATACATATAGTTTAACGTCATGTAGTAAGGATGTTCATGTCGTGGAAGGATCATCAATGAGGGATGGTGTGGGGCTTACACATAGAGGTTGGTCGGGTGTTTGGGGGTCTCATCCCATGAGTGGAGTTTCATCCCATGGTGGGTAAGGAGGTGATATCCTATGATGATCATACATAGGGAATCCTATGTTCATCACAAAGGGTAAGAATACAATTTAATGTCAAGTGTGGAGGATGTTGTTGTGAAATTTAACATTTTACAAATAGGAAGTTGGGATAAGAATTTTTACGTCATACAACTTGGTCGTTAGGTATGAGTGGGGCTTATGAAAGTGGGCTACTCAAATGTTGCTATGATAATTGATTATTTGATTGGGGATTATGCGTGCAATCATCTTGGGTGCTTCTAGGAGCGATGATTGTATGAATTAGGATTGCACAACCAGGCTTCCTAGGTGCTACTAGGAGCACTGATGGTATAAATGGGGCTTATGCAACATGGATGTATGGGTTCTTACAGAAGTATCGATGATGTTGTTGGGGATTATGCATGTAATATTCCAAGGTGCTTCTAGGAGAAAAAAATTTCATATCGTCTAATTCTTATCAGATGAGGCATCTTATATTCATTACACAAGGATTCTTGTGCTTATCACACAATGTATCCCATCTTTGTTTAATAGGGTAAGGCTACGGTTTAACATCACATTCAAGGACATTGTGTGTGGGGATTATGCATTGAAATTCCCATTCCATCTTCTTCATATTGAGTCATGAGGGAATCTCGACCCACTGATGGACTAGGGAATATGATTGGGGATTAAACCCAAATAGAAGGCCCTTGGGAACTATTTGAGGGTCATCTCATGATCATTACATGAGGCATATTACACTTGATTCATAATGAATCTCATGTTTGTCACAAGAGGAATCCTATGCTTTTCATATAGGTTATATTAAAGTTTAACATCATGTAGTGAGGAATAAGGGGGTGGTCTCATGAACCCAACATGAGGCATATTATTCTAGATAAACAAGGTATCTCATTATTTCCACATGAGGCATCCTATACTTTTTTAATTGGGTATACAATAGTTTAAAGTCATGTAGTGAAGACTAATAGGCGGAATATTCCTAGTAATGGATGGTGTGGGACTTATGCAAGAGAATCCCTTTCTGGTTCCACCTATCATAGGAGCTATGTTATGGGGTTTTAGGAATTGTTTGAGGAGTATTTTGACTCAAGGTACCTAAGGAAACAAAGGGAAGAATCTCAACTCATGGCATGAGAATGGGACCAAGAGGAGTATGTCAACTCAATGTATTTTGGGGATCCATGAAGAGTTTGTCAACTCATGGTAATACCCGGTATGGGAGGTGGGAACTGTATATATTGCAACCTAAATTGTCATTGACCTAGCCTAAAATGTTCACAATGTGACTCTCCATTTTTCATGGGGTCAGTGATGGTAACAGAGGGATTGAGCTAGAGCTCAAACCCCATGGTATGGACCCGTGGGTATGAATTTGAATACTGTTTCATGAAACTATTCAATATTTTGTGCAACTATGCACTGTTTCACTTAACTGGGTGCTGTGTTTCATAACTTTAGGAGTTACACAAAAAGAATTTTTTGTGAGTCATAACCTACGATCGCATTTTTTGGATAACATTGTGCCACACAACTTTGGAGTTTCGTGCAAATAGAGTTTTGTGAAAGTTTGGACTGTATGAAATTGGGTTCCCTATGGAGAAAGTTTTATGAATATATCTCAAGCATAAGCCTATGTATTGAGGGACTTTATGAGATAATTTCATGTAAGTTTAGGATTTTGGGGTTGCATGATTCTCTCAACCTTGATTTACATGAAAAAGTTATTTGAAATTGGAATCCATGGGGTACTCTCTAAAATGAGGGGTTGATGCTATATTTATAAGCATTTTGGCTGTGTCACACTACTTAGCCTATGTCATACAACTTTATCGAGTTGCATGAAAATTAATTTTTTTTATTACAACACACATAAGTGTGATGATTCTGCATTTTACATCACCTTTACTATTAAAATAAATTTCATGACCATAAAGGGGTTGTGTTCACTTTTGGAAAGTTGTGTGCAATTCCATACTTTACTCTAGAATTGCCCCGACTGACCGTTTTTAGAAGTCTAACTACAAACAACCATAACTTTTGATCCGCAAGTCCATTTGTGTTCCAAGACTAGTAAAATAGAAGCTTGAAAAATGAACTATTCTATTGTATCATGTTATTTAGAATTTGATCCATTCTTTGATGCATTTTTTTTAGCACCAATTATTATGTTCTCCCATTTCCATGTAGGTATGGACAATGGTTGTATCATCCCCTTTGACTTTTTTAATTTATACTTTCACTTGATGGAATACCAATAACTTTGATATATATTCAATAATATAATTCTTCATATTGTACCAAAAACAGTTATCTTAAAGATATATATACATCTTTATGCTTCCCAAGTAGATAAAGAATGTTGAGCTATGAGAATCATCCAATAGCTCATTATTTATGCTATGCTCTAATGGTAAGAATAATAAAGTCCCAAATCTCACAAATATTTCTTTTATAATTTATTAAATCTAAGTATTTACTCTTACTTATAATATATACCTTATTTTATATCTACACATTCTCCATTTTATCTTTATTAATATTCTATGTAATGGATGGTTGGGTAATCATTTGTTTAAGGTAGGATGTTGTTCCTTACATTATGATTTATATGTCTATCATTTTCATGTCTAAGAATATTCTTATCAATCCTCATCATGTATTTTCATTTAGGATATTTTCTACTTAAAGAATTTCACTATTTATTCACATTATTAGGATGATAATGGATTGAGCAATCATAGTCTTTGACCATCTTTGAATATCTTTGTTGGTGCATGTTGAGCTCCTTATGTGTGAATATATACTTCAAGATCTTATGTTTTGTATATATTTCAAATTTATATCCATAGTTATAATGCCTCCAAATATTTAATGTATATATTACCATGACCAACATTACAACATGCATCGGGGAATCTTACTCATGAACCTTCAACTATCTTGAGGCATAAGTTATCACTTTATAATTTTTCATGAGTAGACAATATAATCCCTTATTTGAAGCATCAATATAGATCACAATTTTTTTCCCATATATGGGAATTGTGAGTATAAGTTCTATGATTATCCTTTTATTCAACTCATTGAATCTCTATTCACATTCATCAGTCTATATAAACTTTTATCCCTTTTTATTTATCTTGTTTAGAAGGTTTGACAATCATGATAATTTCCTAAAAAATTATTGATAGTAACTAGATAATCCAAAGAATATATCAAAATTCAGTAAAGATTTTGGTCTAGGAATTTCCTTAAAAACATTATCTTTAAAGGATATATGAATATCCCCTTTCATGTGATAAAATACCTCAAGAATCACTACAGGAAAATGGTCTCTAATGACAATTTTTTTGAATCATGCGGTGGTTTAAACCATCGCTAATTGATTCATGAAATTTTCTCAAACTGTCATATTTTTTTATTTAACTATTAATTAGAGATGCTCTTTTTATTAGTAAAAGTATTTTAGAACCACTATAAATAATTAAAAGGTAGTAGTTTTAAAACTACATCTATATTGAATGCTGTAGTTTTGAAACCACCACTATATTCAATGTGACAATTTAAATTCTGGTATTATTATAATATTTAAGGTTGGTTATTTTTATTATATATTTTTTGTATATTAATGATACTTATAACCACTTTGAAATATTTTCACAGTGGTTTAGAAGTGCATACTAGTATTTAGTGCCAGTTTAGCAGTAGGTACGAACAGTTAAAACTATTGCTAAATAATTTGTGACACTTTCTATTTTATAGTAGTTTAAACCACCGCTAAACAACAGGAAAAATTAATTTAGAACATTCGAAATATGAATACACTTATACCTATAATTAAAATTTTATATATATCTACAACATACACAATTCAGTACATTCAACAGTCAAACAAAATAAAATAGATACAACAATTATATACATTATAACACATAACATTTTAAATACATAAATATGTTTTATTTAGTAAAATGATAAAAACGTAACATATAACATATATAAGTGTACTAAAAAATATAATAAACATGAAAATATAGATACAAAATCAACTATATCGCTTTAAGTTAGGTTGTCTATCCCCAGATGATCCACGTTCTTGATGTTCCCATCGACTAACAACATCTAATGAATCAGATGCCTGTATTAAATGGAATTTGAAATATAAATTAGTTTTAATTTAATATTGTTCATATAAACTATATTTTAAAAAATTATCATAATAATATAAACATATTAAAATAAATGTAACATATTCCATACTGTTCATATCATGGATGCAATGTTTAGAGTAATTCTCAGAGTCATTCCCTAAAATAGATATAAAAAATAATTAGACTTACATTTAATAAGAATATAAAATAAAATAAACTAGAAACACTTATTTTTACTTAATTTTACTTGTTTATAAAAAATATAATTCTTGTAAGTTATGAGAATGTGCCTATAATATTGATACGTGATGGAAAGAGGTGTCATATCACATACTAATTGCCCCAATATATGCTTGTACAAGCCTTTACCATCATATGCAGGCACCCCATACATGTCAAATGGAAAAAATTAGTATTCATATATAATAAATTATTTTTAAACATTAAAAATTACATGCCAATCATGGTTACCTCCAATTAGGTCATGATGGTTACTGCGACACCATTTGCTTAGTGGATGACCACTCCTCAACTGCTCAATTTGACCCCTGACATTCATGAAGAAGAAGACATAAATATTATGGTATTTTAAAAAAAATCACCCTAGGTTTGGTTTAGGATGAGTAAATATTTTAAAATATAGATCAAATTTTACCAATGGTAGATATAAAACCACTTTGTTATAAATTATAATACTCGTTCCTATTATGGACAACTATATTGAAATTTATATTTTTTTAGAATTTATTACAAATATATGAAATTGATTTTATAACTTGGACTTGATATATTATATTAGTGTATAAGCCTGAGTTTAGTAATTCAAGAAGTAATATTCAAAAAAATCTTGAGTGGTTAGCCTTAATAGGGTATTATGAATGGGAATTAGTATTTAGGTGATGATAGTAGGACTATGCAGTGTGGTAAGTGAAACCTTATAGTGTAGATATCCATAAGGTAGAGTTACTTTTTAAAAAGAAATTATTAGTGATTTAGGTGAGTTATTTTGTTGAGGAGTGGTATGATTTGTTCTTTTTTTTTGTAAATTTACTAGAGTCAAATATTAAAAATATAAATGGGAATATCAAAAGTATGGCACATATTAGATGGGTTCGATGACATAGGAGTTTTGTAACACTTGCTTGTATATTTAAATCATTTTTTTATTCCCATATAAAAAAAAGAATATAAAACAAATTGGAACATGATATATAATATAAAATTAGAAAATGTTTTGAAAATGGTGTATATAGATCAATTGAATTAAGGTATTCTAAATAAATAAATAATAGGTAAGTTAAAGGAGGAATAGTCATACGATCAATTAATTCATCATCAACCATATTATTTTCATCCTCCACTATTAAAATGACTTTATCATCTTCACCCTCCCTTACATGATCAATTTTTTCAGAATCACTATAGAAAAATAAATCAATCACCTGCTATTGATGGGGTTTTTTGTCTAAAAACAATTCTTCATCTTCATTACCCATATCATACAAGTCTCTTGGCTTGATAAGAGATAAATAAATCCACCCTTAATCAACTTTTTCATCCATGTAATATAAAATTTTATCTTGAAAAGAAAAAATATATAGATTGTGTTCTTCGCACTCACTAGTATCAATCAACTGAGATAAGATAACATAAGTAAATTGTAATGAATCTTTCTTTATTCCCTTATAAATATCAAACCACTTGAATTTGAATAACACAACTAAAATTTTTCCACGATAATTTAATTCAATAATGTTAATCAAAATTGGATAGTATCTTAACTCTAATTTTTTTCTAAAGATTCCACTATTTTGTATTTTCAAACCTTCCTCATGCAAAACTGTATGAAAATTGAAGCCATCAATACTATAAGCATTGAATCCCCTACACTTATTCAAAGGTCCTCAATCCAAATATGTTAAATCACCAAGAACTACAACTCGATTAAAAATATTTATGATCTAAATATATTAATATAAAATATTATTAGTTATATAATATAATTATATTAATATATTACGAATATGAAATTGATTGTGGTCTTACACAATGTGAAAATAAATCAATAATCACTACTAGGAAGGGAGGCTATACCAACGGTTCAAAAAACATTAGTATATGCTAGGGAACTTTTGGTATAGCCCATACCAATGATTATCTAAACCATTGGCTATAGTGTTGTTGAGAAAGGCCTTTACCAATGGTTTTTAGTGATCTGTTGGTATAGGGTGATCTGAATTTCATTTTAACCAATGGTTCATAGTGAACCATTAGTTTAAGACTATACCAGTGATTATAAAACCATTGGTATAAAAACCCCCCCAATTCCACAACCAGCAACAACCCCACCCTTCCCATATAACCTACAATAAAAACAGAACCTGAACATCCTAAAAAAATAGAACCTTCAAACAATGAAAATAGAACCTAAAAACAAATAGAACCTAAAATTCAACCAACATAGAATCCTCAAAGATCCATAAACCAATACACAAATAGTGATAACATATAAAATCAATTAATTTATTTAAACAGTGATAAGAAACATAAAAAATACAAAATATATTCATTCATAACAAATCATTAATCATCAAATGTCATAAATATTAGTAAAAAATGTAAAGGATCAATCTGTACCTCATCCCCATCACTATCATAATCGTTATCCTCGGTCTCATCCTCATCCTTGACCCCATCCACATCCTCAGGCTCGTCCTCACCCTCTTCCTCACCATTATCCCCACCCTCTTCCTCACTGTCATCCTAGCCATCACCATCACCCGAAACATAATTTTCATGACCACCACTTGGAATATTTCCCAGTTCACTATATAACATACATACCACAATACAAGACAATATCTAGTGGAAGTGTTTAACATAAAACTTCCATCATTTTCATAAATTCAGAATTTTCTCTTTAATTCCGTTCTTCCACCTTTATGGTCATTTTTAGGCCTTTTCAGCCATAGCCTTAGCCTATGACGCATGTGAAATAGATTTTTACAACTTGGTGCTACCAGAACTGGTACCTAAAGTGGTCCAATACCTCATTAGTACAATATTATTCCCTAGGTGACAATGCACTCTTTTAAGGTTCTCATCTCAAAAAATTTGATGTAAGTGATTGTTTGGCCCAAAGTTGTCAGTTTCCTAGGAATCAAGGGCCTCCAAGGAACAATGTAACAAATATAAATAGACTATTAAGTTACAAAATATATATTTAAATTTGAAACCAACACAGTAAAACTTACCATCTTCTACTATGTCAGTTCGTTTACCATGATTTTATTTTTTATTTCTACTCAAGTAAAAAAAATTACTCGAGGAACACATCTTTCAATATTCAAAACCTCCCTATGCAATGACATTGAATGTATAGAAACATAATTTAAAATAGGTTACTAATAATTAATTTCATAACTAAAATCAAATGGATATTAATTATGAATGATTTAGAAAAGAAAAACATATGGTAGATGAATTATATTTGAGTATCAATGAATGAGTTATCAATAGATATAACATATATATAAGTGAACAAGTCATCATAGTAATCAATAACAAGGTGGATGTGTGATCACCATAATTAATGATAAGATGAACATGTATTACTATAACATAAAGGATTACACATGAATGAGGTATCAACACTGTAATAATGACTATAACATAAAGTAATTATGCTTTGGTATGATTTAATAATGCACATTTCACCCCCTAAAGGATAATTTTGAGAATTTAAATGTATTAATTGAGTTTTTTTGATTTAATTATACAATTGAAATTTTTTTTCTCCCTCACATGAGGTCCTAGTGTTCTTTGGGACCCCTCATTTTTTTACTATGGTTCAAATCATGACTAAAAGAATGTTTTCATGGTTTTTTTCTAATTTTTTCATTCTAAAGTTATAAATGATATTTAAGATCATGTTCCTCCTAAAAAAGTAATTATAAAAAGCCAAATAAGTACTTTATAATAATAATCTCAATAATATATGTATAATGTTTTCAAGGGCGGGCTATATAGAATCTTGATTTTCTTTATAACATCTTTAAATTATTATTAGTGTGGGGTATGACTGTTCCTCTACCATGGGTATTATGTATCTAGGATTATTACCATTGGAAGTGATTTATGTATAGGTTGGAATTATATCTATTAAATATATAGAATTTTAAATATATTTTGTTTAAAATAAACATATATTCAAGTGTACAGTTTGGTGATTTATAATAACATATGAATAATTCCAAGTTCCAATTGGTCTATACCAAATAGATCATGATTTCAATATCATGAGATAACATGGTGTTATTATAACTGGTTATTCTGGATAGAGATTTTAGTTCTAAATCTTCAGTTGATTATTTTTTTATGTTTTTAATTATACTCTTTCTCATAAACCTAATGGTTGTTGAAAAAATCATGTGATTGATTTAATATATCACCTTTTAAGGTATTATCACTTTTAATTACTAAGTCTCTCTCTCTTCTGTAATTTATTTTTTATACATTAATATTTAAATAATATGTTAGTATAGGTTCATAAAATTATTAAAAACATAACAATACTAATCCCGAAATTTAAGTATACACTAAATAATTTAAATAAAAAACTAAAGAATACATGATCATTTATCCATCCCAATTACAAATGGAATGAAATATGGAGTAAATAAAAGAAAGTGAAAGTCCTAAAGAAAAATTATTAACGAGTGTTGTACTTGCTTCCTCTCATGGTCCAACATCATAGTCTATCCCAAAGTGTGTATGTATTTCATTGAATACTTGTTTTTTTATTTCCTCTTTATCACTCCTAAAAAATAATTTTCAATAATACAAAAGAAAGTATTAATGAAAATTATGGTAATTTTTATTTAAAAACTTCGAATTTGATTAATACCTTGAACTTGGTACTCATACAATGAGAAATAATTTCCCAATAATATTCTACCAAAAAATCATGCATGACAGGTGTGTCCTCTAAATCTATGCCAAATCTAGCACACTAGCCACTATGTAACTCAGGCTTATAACCTCTCCAAAACTCACCTAATTACATGAGTAGTGCTGGCCTTGCAGCCTCACCATCAGAAAAATTAAAATGAATTTGGCACCAAAATATTAATTCATATAAATAAAATAATAATATAACATTAAATAGAATTATTTTTACTCATATTTGTGCCCAAGAATTATCCTTTACTTCATTTGGAAGGTGTTTCCAGGATAGTGGACTGATAGGAATGATGTTGGAGTATTTGGAAAGTGTCACAAAAAAACTTCTATATTCCTATCATGTTTTTCTATTCATTTAGTTATATTCATTATACTCCACCATCAACTGCGTTCAACAGTTCTACACTATACACATATGTGTACGCTCATGCTGCTTATCTGAAGATGTAGCTGTTAAAGAAGAAAAACAAATATTATATCAATACATCTTATAATGAAAATAAATTATGGTAGTTTTTTTACTAGGGTTATGTAAATATACATGAGGCTATCTGATCAATGGGAATCATTGGATCCTTAGGAACTAAAGGAACATCAACCTGTATAGATAGAGTAGGTCCTAGTGTATGCTTCATGGGCTCAAAATGTGTCATAGGAGGAGTCGAAGAAGCATGAATATAGAAGCCTGAAGAGAAATAAGTAGAAGGAAAATAAGATGGCATAGATGGATATGAAAATTTATAATATTTATGAGGAGTAGGAATCATTATCAGATAAGGGAAAGATAGTCGAAGAGGCTCAGATGAAAATGGTGGTGTAAATATGGGTGGACTAAATATTCTGGGTGTCTTTAGTGACACTGTAGGATCAGAAGGTGTGGTAGATGGTATGTTAGGGGGAGGGATGGAGTTTCATCGGGTATACCAACTTGAGTGCCTAACTCTAGTACCACCCCCTCATATCATCAACCTAAGCACTAGAACCACCAGGATGGTCATAAAATTACTCACTCCTAGGTGGTGGATCTTGATTAAAAGTTAAAAAAAAATTAATCACATGATATTTTATGTTATTGATATATATTTTTGAAATAAAATACTCAAAATGGGAACTAAAGGAGGGACGCCCATATCACTCATTAAATGATTTTTTTCTATTATCTTTTTTTGCGTCTCCTTAATATTTTTTATTTCCTAAATTTGAAAAAAATATTGAATTAATTAGAAATATATAACTAATGTGTAATCAAAACAAGAAATAATATGAGAAATGAATTAATTAATGAATACCACTTTTCAAACCAAATAAAGGATATATATTGATATAACAAAAACATTTTATATCTAGTAGTAGGAATATAAAAAAATAATACATGTCATAAAAAAACAACTCGTTCAAATTAGCATGTTTAAAATGGGTATTATATAGTTTTCTTCTATGTTCAATTTGATTAAATTCAATTTTGGTTAGGTATTTTGTTTTATTCTCATAAATTAATTAGTTAATTTGTCCATTTTTATTTATCTTAGGTCATTTGGTTCATTTTTCAATTTATTATGTCATTTATTCATTTTTATTTGTCTTCGGTCATTTAGTTCATATTTTGGGTTAGCTCATTTTGCCATTTTTTTGGTTATGCCATTATTTTCATTAGTTTTGATTTTAATATCAATTATTTTAATATGTATAATTCAATTCATCTTTTTTTTTGTTATAATTTAATTTTTCCAGTTTTTTTTGGTTTGGTAGGTTTGAAAAAAAATTCAATTCAATATTAGAAAATGAAACTTAAAGAAAACCGCAACCAGTAAATATTGACAATGCACATGAAGTTCAAGATGAATAAAAAATATTTCTCATAAATAGTAAATCAATTTTTATATCCCCAAACTAAACACCCCAAGTTGAGATAAACCAAAATAACTGAGAACATAGATGGACGATTATATATATTTTCCACCACAACTTTAGGTTCACAATCAACTCTAGAAGTTGAAGTATTAGAGTCATCATAAGTAATAAATGCATCGGGGATAATGGGAGCAGGGATGGTGTCAATTCCATAATAACCATCAAAAAAATATGTCTTCGTATTAATTCAATTATGACACCAAATTCAGGTCAAATATGGTCTTTGACCTAAAAAACTTGTTTCTCCATTAATTCCAATACATATGGTTCATCGGTAGCAAGAGTGAAAGTAATGTCAATAACATTAAATCCACAATAATCAATAAATTTTCCATGCCTCATAATCAAATCAAACCACTAGAATCTCATCACAGTGACTTGACCATGAGAGTAATAATCTAATATTAGTATCTTCTCAACAAATCCATAATAAGAAACATTTTCAAATTGAGGTCTACTATTCAATGCACTGGCATAAAAATATGTTTTGGTAGTTACCATAACACCATAGTCATATGTTGTCATGTTCTTTTCTCTTTTAGTGATAATAAATCTATACCCATTGATTACAATTGATTTTAATTCACAAAACACAAAATTAGGACTACAATCCAAAGCACTCATTTCATCAGAGACAGAGACAGCAGGAAAAATCAATACCTAAAATATAAATGAATATTAAACTTAATTAAATATTGATTTTATTAATTTATTATAGTAATATTTCTACCTTCAATTTAAACCAAGTAAGAAACTCTTTACTATGAAAAGTCTCTCCCCTTCTCAAATATAAAGAACGATGATTTCTATTTATCATTTTTTATGTTACCTACTAAAAAAATAGAAATATTTATCATATATGTAAAATTACATGATATTAAATAATATATACATGCTAAATTTACTTACTTGATGTAGTCATCGAAAAAATGATAGTTAAAAAAAATTGTGTGATGTGTCATCTCCCACTCTTCAAGGCTTAATCTGTTCAATGTATATAATCCATGAATTCCCCCTATTTGGGGAAGTGATGGAAAACTCAGTTCAATTTTCTCCTAATTTTCTTATTTATTTTTCATTTATCTATTCCATCTCACAGTTATATTAGACAAATACATTAAATATAAATCTATGCATTCTTGTTCCAAGTAACCTTTCATGATAGAACTTTCAGGATGTTTTTTGTTATGGATATAAGACTTCAATATAAGCATGTTTATTTCATTTGAATACATAAAAAAATAGGTCCTATTAGAATTATTTTAGTTGAAATATGGACAGTTAGATGTAGCATGCATGTAAAAAATGATGGAGGAAATATTTTCTCTAACTTACACAAAATTAATGGTGGATCTACCAACAATTTTTGAAAGAAAGACTTCAAAAAATTATTAGCACAAATATCTCTACAGAAATGGTACAAATAAATAACTAACACCCTTATATTATTAGAAAAAATATGATGGATTTCTATTAGAATCAACACATAGAGAAGGATGTGATAATCATGATTCTTAAAAGATTTCAACTTCAACTCTCTTCTATTGACCCATTTTGATAAGTTGCTTGAATATACATTAGGAACATTAATTGTCTCTAAGACTTCTAGAAATTTGTTTTTCTATAGGTGTCATAACATAATAAGCACATGGAACTTTCCATTTATTTTCCCGGATACACATAGGATAGAATTATGGTCAGATGCCCTAATCCACCAAGTCATGACAAGATCGTAAATCATGTTTTGTATTTATTTTTAAATTTAGAATAATTGATAGAGATAATATTTTAATCATTTTTTATATTTAATTAAATTATTTAATCCCTAAAATTGAACAAGTTGAGTTATTTACATAAATTTTTTATTTATGATGTGTTTTGGGCAAAAATTGGAAAACTGCTTAATTTAGAAATATTTCCATAATTTAATTACATTGGTAATTCACGCATATCTTTTAAAATATAAATCCAATTGATGGTATTACTTTTTTATTGGATCCTTATATTTATTTTATTCATCTATTATTGCAGGACCAGGATTTAATTCGGCCATATAATGGTCCAAAAAATTCAATAAATTTGGAAGATTATTCTAGACGACCGTGTGGACCCCACCTCAATCAATTGATCATAAATCGGTCGAAACACATCCAATTGGGATGATTCCAATTTTAATGGAAATATAATTAAATGGTTCATTATTTTGTTAAGATTATGAAGATTTAACTTCATTAAGGTGACCAATGGATGCTAAAATTTTGGGACATAAAAAAGGAAACATTCAGCCAGAATTAAATCTCAAATTGAATTAGAAATATCTCTTAATAAACATGCAGATAAAGCTTAAATTTTGTTGAAAATAGTAGAATATATTTTGGAACATCTTTTATGAAGACACCATTTCACAATTAGGAAATTAAATTGGAATACCATGATCAAAACTTCGGTGGACAGAATCTGCAGCAAATCTCAAACCGAGATTTTGAAGATCTAAAATTTGAAGACCCAAGAACGGCATACCTTGGCCTATATAAGGAGGAATTCACCCATTCTGAAAGGAGAGTTCGACATCGACGTTGGATTGGAGGCTCATGGACATGCTTCTAACATAGGATTTTTCTTTCCTTTCTTTTTATTTTAATTTTCTTTTCCCATGTAACGCATATGCATCTTTTTAATTAAAGTGTATCCATCTTCTTCCATCTCCATTTCTCTTCCACCCATAATATAATTATCTTATTTTAATTATTCTTCAATACACCGTGACCTCTTACCCTTAAAAATGAGGGGCTAACCCGAGACTTGGCCTGGGGGAGGTATGTGGAAATTCCTTTTATTTTGCACTTAAATTCTTAAGTTTTATTATGTTTGTGATGAGAAAGAGTGATGTGCACGGGTGTGGTGGTCTTCCACCACGACACTGAACTTGAACTTATTTATATTCTTTTATTAAATATTTTCCATCCCTTATACTGGATACAAGCTCTTTATATGGTGGAGTTGATCCATTCAGTAGCTGAAATGGCATACGATGGAGCCAAGTCTTGGGAGATGTCACATGCTCGGTCGAGATTTGACATCAACCTTGATTATAGGAGGAGGTGGAATTGAGATTGATATACACATTCAATATTTCACAACACTAAATAAAATAATAGTAATTCAATAATGAGGTCTTAGGATTGAATTATCAAACATAATTTAAACACCAATAATGAGAATAATGGAGCCCACAAACCAACCCACAATGGTCAAGTTCCTTCATCACTAATATCATTCTATCATTGCATGTTACTTTAACCTTTTCATTCAAATTTCATAGAATTATTAGATTAAATAAAAATCACCAAAAGTAAGTAGTTTAGGTGATATAGATTAAGTAGGTGAACAACTAATAAATCCTATCAAGTGAGACGACCCTGGTCAGCCTCTGTACTGCGTTAGGAAAATTAATTGCTTTTTCCACGCCCTACGATAGGAGTGCGTCAGAACTGGTGCCGTTGTCGGGGAGCTAATTAGTTGTTTACTTTATTTTTTCTATTTTAAAATTTTAGATAGTTTTTATTTTTTTAAAAAAATCAATAAAAAAATTACTTTTCCATGATGTATTCAAATTCAAATTATTATGCATGGAATGATTACTCGCAGGTGCAATATGAAGAACCCGATGTTGATTATAGAGATCTAAATGCCCAGGTGGATAGGATTAGCAATTCTCTAGATGACTTGGGGATAAAAATGGAAATCATTTTTCACTATGTTCAAGCACAAAGTGAGAAACCCGAGCCTAAACCGGAGCAAGAGCCTGAGCTGGCTGTGAAAGAAATTTCTCTATTGGTTTTTGATGTTAAAGAACTTTAGAAGGTAAAAGAGGATGTTCCTGGAGATCAATTACACCTCTCTCAACCATTTCTAGAGGAGATAGATGAAATATCATTTTCTACTAATTTACAAGAGGGAGATCATGTGAATTTAGAGAAATTTTGGAGTTCATGGGAAGAAATTGAAATACAACATGATCTCCTAATTCCGTACAAAGTAGAAGCAAAACCACCTTTATACCTCTTTCTAGCCTTGGAAGATGAAGAAACCACCCAAGTGGGAGAATTAAAAGAAATAATGGAGGATCCTAACTACCTACCTCTATCAAGTGAAGATCGACTCCAAGAGGCACTTATCCCTGAGGAAGTGATTGAACCAGAAGAAGCTCAAGGAGATTATCCTTTCTTGAACTCTAACTTTATTGATTTCATTTAATCTGATTTGAGTATCACTCCTTATAAAATTGAATTTTCATATTTGTTCAATCCTTGTATCACCTTGGAGGAAGATGAAGATGGAGAAATTGCACCTGTTGAGGAACACCTGGAGCTCCCTAAAGACATTGATCATATACTTGAGGAATCCCAAGAAACGATAACATTGGCTCTGCATGAAGAACCAAATATACAAGATTTCTTACCTTAAAATGGAATATTTTGAAATTAATATTTAAAATTTAAATTTTGAATCTCCCTTTGATTATTCTTTTCATGAAGCACATCTGGAGAAACCACAATATTTTGAAGAACATGTTGCACAAGTAGCAACTGAAGAGGAGGAGGATCCATACTTCATCCTACCCTCGCCATGCAAGCTATACCACATTGCGATGGTGGAAAATTGGGTGTACTCTATCTATGGAATTCTCTTCAACAAGAACAAAGAGCTGCAAGCTGGGAAGAAGAACATGTGGTGGTTCATGTCCAAGAAGATCCACCCACCATCAGATTATGGATGACAGCTGGTACTGCCCTCTGGAGGCAGTAAAAGAATCCAGGACCCACTTGGGGGATCATACCAAGACTTATCTTTACTTTCTTTCTAGGAAGTTAGATTCCAATTTCTTTTCATAGAAGTAGCTTAGCATGCGGCCCAATCCCTCCTATATTTTTGTGCTTTAATGACATGATACTTTCACTTAATTGAGTAATTCTATTTTTTAGGTTCATGATGGAAAAAGTGAACCCCCAAATAGAAGGATAAATCTTTGTTTCAAAAGGGAGTTTAAGTTTAATGTTTAATTTTTAAACTCCTTACATTTTTTTGTGCTTTAAACTAGAATTGAATTCCCACACTTGAATTATGTTTTACTTGACTTATCTAGGAGACATGAGTTTCTTAGGATTCCAGTAATGGCATGTTTTAGATTTCAATGTTAATAATATTAAACGATTAAAATAGATAATTGGACGATTAAAGTGAAGCATGAATATTGAAATAAGGACTCATGATTTGATGGAATTAACTGATTCATGTAAATGAAATTTCCCAACCATTTTTCATGCATTAAATTTATGAAATTAATGTGAATTAATTTTGTTATTATTAATCATTCCATGATTGATTTTCCAATATCATATTCTCATTCCTGAGAGGATTTCTAGACCAAATATTTCCTATTTTATCTTGAGCATATTTCTTGAGTGATCTTGGGACATGCCACCTACTAGAACTTGTATTGAAACTTGTCAAAGCTATGGCTGTGAAAAAAACATTTAAAATGATTTAGGCACTACTTTGTCTTGCCACATATTTACCTGAGACCCACCCTTAAATTTTTTCTTCGTTAGCCCTTAGAATACATGAATTTCCTTATAGGTTTAAGCCACATTACAAGCTAATATTTCCTTACCTACCTGCACTTTTTGTATTTTTGCATGGATATTTCAAGATTGAGTGTGGGGAAAGGGCCTTTCGTGTGCGTTTATTGGGATATGTATCATTTTTTGGGTGGTGTAAGGTGTGCGTCATCATTTTGGGAAATGTATTATTAGAACATTGGGCATGAGTCATCATTTCAATATGCTTCTTTCATTTCATCTGGTTCTCCTTAAAAAATGAGAAAATAAAGCTGTGCCTTTCTGGATCTTAAAAAAAAGAGAAAAATAAAGCTATAACTTTCTGGATCTTTACAAAAAAAATAAAAAAAGAGAAGGAGAACTTGGATGATATCATTATTTATAATCATTTATTGACTCATGACCCATGTCATTAAAAGGGGGTGGTGTTGTATTTCACATTATCAAAAGGGATTTGAGTGAGGTTCATCCTGTGTTTTCACTTGATTAATCATGAATTGTACTTAAGAGTCAAACCTCCTACTTATAGACTTAAATTATTTCAATCATTTACCCACCAACCCAAAGCCACAGAGTCATTTGAACCATTATTTAAAGTCCTCGTGATTTATGTGCGTTTTGTCTTTACAAAGTTAAGAAAGTAGTTCCTTTACAAGCCTATGGATAAGGAGAATGTTCTCATGATATGAGCATAACTACACTATTAATTGTATCATGAGTGATGAGAGAAAAGATTCAAATGAGAGGTAGATCATGATTTGGCATGTTTAGTAATAATAAATTGAGAATATTGAATGAATGAAAGGAGAGCATGGAGTAGCCCAGTTCACACAGAACAGGGCCCAGAAGAGGATCAGAGCAACAGGAGTAGCAGCCAGCAGATATAGAGCTAACCAGATTGGAAGAATGAGAGGGTATGGAATCCACCATCAGGACCAGGCATCATGCAGCTTTGTACAGGGCAATGCTAGCCGATCAGCAATGCAAAGTGGGGAGCTAAGGAGATCAATGATGCAAGACGCTGTGGAGGGGCAGTTCTCGTGGGATGGGATTACGGTCATGTAATGGGAATGGTATTCCTCTAGGCCTTTGGGTCATGTATTTTGGGTTATGTCGGGCCTTGTGCCTTGGGCCTCCAGATCATGTGTGGGTTCCCCTTCAACCCTTAAAAGGGGGATTATCTATAATAAAATAAAAAAAGGCCTTCGGGCCATTCGGGCATCATTTTTCAAAGGGGAAAATTAAAATACATGAATTGGTTATTTCTTTAAAAAATGGGAAATTAAATTGATATTTTTGTGGAACTGGAAAATTTGATTGGACATTGATAATCATTTGATTTCATTGAAATTTAAATATTGGTGACATTGGTGCCCTTTGAATTCCATGTTGAGATTTTATGCTGAGGACAAGAATAGTTTAAGTGTGGGGGAATTGATAGAGATAATATTTTTATCATTTTTTATATTTAATTCAATGATTTAATCCCTAAAATTGAACATGTTAAGTTATTTACATCAATTTTGGATTTATGATGTGTTTTGGACTAAAATTGGAAAACTGCTTAATTTAGAAATATTTCCATATTTTAATTACATTGGTAATTCACCGATTTCTTTTAAACTATAAATAAAATTGATGAGATTATTTTTTTTATTGGATTCTTATATTTATTTTCTTCATCTTTTATTTCAGGACCCGGATTTAATTTGTCCATATAATGGTCCGAAAAATTCAATAAATTTAGAAGATTATTCTGGATGACCACGTGGACCCCACCTCAATCAATTGGTTATAAATCGGTCAAAACACATCCAATTGGGATGATTACAATTTTAATGTAAATATAATTAAATGGTTCGTTCGTTTGTTGAAGATTATGAAGATTTACTTTCATTAAGGTGACCCATGGATACTAAACTTTTAGGGCATAAAAAAGGAAGAATTCATCCAGAATAAAATCTCAAATTGAATTAGAAATATCTCTTACTACACAGTGTGGATAAAGCTTAAATTTTGTGGAGAATAGTAGATGATATTTTGGAACATCTTTCATGAATACACCATTGCACAATTCGGACATTAAATTGGAATACCATGATCAAAACTTCGGTGGACAGAATCTGCATCAAATCTCAAACAGAGATTTTGAAGATATGAAATTTGAAGACCCAAGGATGGAATAACATGGCCTGTATAAGGAGGAATTAACCCATGATGAAAGGAGAGTTTGACACTGACTTTGGAGTGGAGGCTCAGGGACATGCTGTTAACAGAGGATTTTTCTTTCCTTTCTTTTTATTTTAATTTTCTTTTCCTATGTAACGCATATGCATATTTTTAATTAAAGTGTATCCATATTTTTCAATCTATATTTCTCTTCCACCCATAATCTAATTGTCTTATTTAAATTCTTATTCAATCCACCATGACGTCTTACCCTTAAAAATGAGGGGCTAACCTGAGACTTGGCCCGAGGGCGGTTTGTGGAAATTCCATTTATTTTGCGCTTAAATTCTTAAGTTTTATTACGTTTGTGATGAGCAAGAGTGATGTGCACAGGTGCGGCGATCGTCTACCACAACAATGAACTCGTAATTATTTATATTATTTTATTAAATATTTTCCATCCCTTCTATTGGATACAAGCTTTTCATATGGTGGAGTTGAGCCATTCAGTAGCTGAAATGGCATACGATGGAGCCAGGTCTTCGGAGATGTCACATGCTTAGTCAAGATGTGACATCAACCATGATTATAGGAGGAGGTGGAATTGAGATTGATATACGCATTCAATATTTCACAAAACTAAATAAAATAATAGTAATTCCAGAATGGGGTCTTTGGATTGAATTATCAAACATAATTTAAACACCAACAAGTAGAATAATGGAACCCACAAACCAACCCACAATGTCCAAGTTCTTTCATAACCAATATCATTATGTTATTACATGTTACTTTTAACTTTTCATTCAAATTTCATAGAATTATTAGATTAACTAAAAATAACCAAAAGAAATTAGTTTAGGTTATATAGATTAAGTAGGTGAACAACTGATAAAGCTCCTCAAGTGAGACGACCCTGGTCAGCCTATGTGCTGCATTAGGAAAATTAATTGCTTTTGCCACGCCCTCGACAGGAATGCGTCAAAACTAGCACCATTGTCGGGGAGCTAATCGGTTGTTTACTTTACCTTTTCTATTTTAAAATTTTAGATAGTTTTCATTTAAAAAAAAATCAATCAAAAAAATTACTTTTCCCTGATGTATTCAAATTCAAATTATTATGCATGGAATGATTACTCCTAGGTGCAATATCAAGAACCCGAAGTGGATTACAGAGATCTAAATGCCTGGGTGGATAGGATTAGCAATTCTCCGGATGAATTTGGGAGAAAAATGGAAATCACGTTTGACTATGATCAAGCACAAAGTGAGCAACCCGAGCATGAACCAGAGAAAGAGCCTGACCAAGATGTAGAAGAAATTTCCCCTTTGGTTTTTGATGTTAAAGAACTTGAGAAGGTAAAAGAGGATGTTCCTGAAGATCAATTCCACCTCTCTCAACCATTTCTAGAGAAGATAGATGAAAGATCATTTTCTAATAATTTACAAGAGGTAGATCATGTGAATTTGGAGAAATTTTGGAGTGCATGTGCAGAAATTGAAATACAATATGATCTTCTAATTCCTTAAAAAGTAGAAGTGAAACCACCTTTATACCTCTTTCTAGCCTTGGAAGATAAAGAAACCACCCAAGTGGGAGAATTCAAAGAAATAATGGAGGAGCATGACTACCTACCTCAATCATGTGAAGATCGACACCAAGAGGCACTTATCACTAAAGAAGTGATTGAACCAGAAGCAACTCAGGGAGATGATCCTTTATTGAACTCTAACTTTTTTATGTCATTCAATCTGATTTGAGTATCACTCCTTATAAAATTTAATTTTTATATTCATTCAATACTTGTATCACTTTGGAGGAAGATGAAGAAGGAGAAATTTCACATGTTGAGGAACACCTGGAGCTCCCTAAAGACATTGATCATATGCTTGAGGAATCCCAAGAAACGATAACAGTGGCTCTACATGAAGAATCAAATCTACAAGTTTCCTATCTTAAAAGGGAATATTTTGAAATTAATATTTCAAATTTAAATTTTGAATCTCACTTTGATTATTCTTTTCATGCAACACATCTGGAGAAAACACAGTATTTTGAAGAACACATTGCACAAGTAGCAACTGAAGAGGAGGAGGATCCATACTTCATCCTACCCCCACCATTAAAGCTATACCACATTGCGAAGGGGGCGGATTGGGTGTACTATATCTATGGAATTCTCTTCAACAATAACAAAGATCTGCAAGCTAGGAAGAGGAACATGTGGTGGTTCATGTCCAAGAAGATCCACCCACCATCAGATTATGGATGACAGTAGGTACTTCCCTCTGGAGGTAGTAAAAGAATCCAGGGCCCACTTGGGGGATCATACCAAGACTTATCTTTACTTACTTTCAAGGAATTTTGATTCCAATTTCTTTTCATAGAAGTAGCTTAGCATGTGGCCCAATCCCTCCTATATTTTTGTGCTTTAATGACATGATCCTTTCACTTAATTTAGTAATTCTCTTTTGTAGGTTCATGATGGAAAAATGGAACCCCCAAATAGAAGAAGGAATCTTTGTTTCAAAAGGGAGTTTAATTTTAATGTTTAATTTTGAAACTCCTTACATTTTTTTGTGATTTAAACTAGAATTGAATTCCCACACTTGAATTATGTTTTACTTGACTTATCTGGGAGACACAAGTTTCTTAGGATTCCAGTAATGGCATGTTTTATATTTCAATGTTAATAAGATTGAATGAGTAAAATAGATAATTGGATGATTAAAGTAAAGCATGAATATTGAAATGAGGACTCATGATTTGATGGAATTAATTAATTCATGTAAATGAAATTTCCCAACCATTTTTCATGCTTGAATTTCTGAAATTCATGTGAATTAATTTTTTTATTATTAATCATGCCATGATTGATTGTCCAATATCATATTCCCATTCCTAAGAGGATTTCTAGACCAAATATTTCCTATTTTATCTAGAGCATATTTCTTGAGTGATCTTGGGACATTCCACCTATAAGAACTTGTATTGAAACTTGTCAAAGCTATGACTGTGTAAAAACACATTTAAAATGATTGAGGCACTACTTTGGATAGCCACATATTTACCTAATACCCACCCTAACATTTTTTCTTCGTTAGCCCATAGAATCCATGAATTGCATTATAGGTTTAAGCCACATTACAAGCTAATATTTCCTTACCTTGCTGCAAATTTAGTATTTTTGCTTGGATATTTCAAGATTGAGTGTGGAGGAAGGGCCTTTCGTGTGTGTTTATTGGGATATGTATCATTTTTTTGGTGGTGTAAGGTGTGTGTCATCATTTTGGGAAATGTATTATTAGAAAATTGGGCATGAGTTAACATTTCATTATGCTCCTTTCATTTCATCTGGTTCTCCTTAAAAAATGAGAAAATAAAGTTGTGCCTTTATGGAGCTTAAAAAAAAGAGAAAAATAAAGTTGTGCCTTTATGGAGATTTACAAAAAAAATAAAAAAAAGATAAGGAGAACTTGGATGATATCATTCTTTGTAATCATTTATTGACACATGACACATGTCAATAAAAGGGGGTGGTGGTGTATTTCACATTATCAAAAGGGATTTGAGTGAGGTTCATCCTGTGTTTTCACTTGATTAATCATGCATTTTACTTAAGAGTCAAACCACCTACTTCTGGCCTTAAATTATTTAAATCATTTACCCACCAACCCAAAGCCATAGAGTCATTTAAACCATTATTGCAAGTCCTGATGATTTTATGTGTGTTTTGTCTTTACAAAGTGGAGAAAGTAGTTCCTTTACAAGACTATGGATAAGGAGCATGTTCTCATGATATGGGCATAACTAAACGTTTAATTGTATCATGAGTGATGAGAGAAAAGATTCAAAATAGAGATAGATCATGATTTTGCATGTTTAGTAATAATAAATTGAGAATCTTGAATGAATGAAAGGAGAAGCTCCATCATTTTTCAAAGAGGAAAATTAAAATGCATGAATTGATTATTTATTTGAAAAATGGGAAATTAAATTGATATTTTTGTGGAACTAGAAAATTTTATTAGACATTGATAATCATTTGATTTCATTTAAATTTAAATATTAGTGACATTAGTGCCCTTTGAATTCCATGTTGAGATTTTATGCTTGAGGACAAGCATAGTTTAAGTGCGGGGGGAATTGATAGAGATAAGATTTTCATCATTTTTTATATTTAATTAAATGATTTAATCCCTAAAATTTCACAATTTGCGTTATTTACATCAATTTTGGATTTATGATGTGTTTTGGGCTAAAATTGGAAAACTGCTTAATTAAGAAATATTTCTATATTTTAATTACATTGGTAATTCATGCATATCTTTTAAACTATAAATCCTATTTATGGGATTAATTTTTTATTGGATTATTATATTTATTTTCTTCATATTTTATTTCAGGACGAGGATTTAATTCGTCCATATAATGGTCTGAAAAATTCAATAAATTTGGAAGATTATTCTGGAAGACCGCGTGGACCCCACACCAATCAATTGGTCATAAATCGGTCAAAACAAATCCAATTGGAATGATTCCAATTGGAATGGAAATATAATTAAATGGTTCGTTCGTTTGTTGAATATTATGAAGATTTACCTTCATTAAGGAGACCCATGGATGCAAAACTTTTGGGGCATAATAAAGGAAACATTCGGCCAAAATTAAATCTCGAATTGAATTAGAAATATCTATTACTACACAGTGCGGATAAAGCTTAAATTTTGTGGAGAATCTTAAAAGATATTTTGGAACATCCTTCATGAAGACACCATTTCAGAATTCAGACATTAAATTGGAATACCATGATCAAAACTTCAGTGGACAGAATCTACAGCAAATCTCAAACCGAGATTTTGAAGATCTGAAATTTGAAGACCCAAGGATGGAATACCCTAGCCTATATAAGGAGGAATTAACCCATGTCTAAATGAGAGTTTGACACTGACATTGTAGTGGAGGCCCAGGTACATGCTGCTAACATAGGATTTTTCTTTCCTTTTTTTTATTTTAATTTTCTTTTCCCATGTAACGCTTATGCATATTTTTAATTAAAGTGTATCAATATTCTTCCATATCTATTTCTCTTCCATCCATAATCTAATTCTCTTATTTTAATTCTTATTCAATCCACCATGACCACTTACCCTTAAAAATGTGGTGCTAACCAGAGACTTTGCCCAGGGGAGGTATGTGGAAATTCCAT
This sequence comes from Viscum album, assembly GCA_963277665.1. Classification (NCBI taxonomy): domain Eukaryota; kingdom Viridiplantae; phylum Streptophyta; class Magnoliopsida; order Santalales; family Viscaceae; genus Viscum; species Viscum album. The sequence continues at coordinate 1,813,840,415 of OY728151.1, read as the reverse complement.
TTATTTTGTGCTTAAATTCATAAGTTTTATTATGTTTGTGATGAGAAAGAGTGATGTGAACAGGTGCGGAAGTCGTCCACCACGACACTGAAATCAAACTTATTTCTATTATTTTATTAAATACTTTCCCCCCCATTTACTGGATACAAGCTCTTTATATGGTGGAGTTGAGCCATTCAGTAGCTGAAATGGTATACGATGGAGCCAGGTCTTGGGAGATGTCACACGCTCGGTCGAGGTGTGCCATCAACCTTAATTATAGGAGTAGGTGGAATTTAGATTGATATATGCATTCAATATTTCACAACACTAAGTAAAAAAATTGTAATTCAAGAATGAGGTCTCAGGATTGAATTGTCAAACATAATTTAAACACCAACAAGGAGAATAATGGAACCTAGAAACCAACCTACAATGGCCAAGTTATTTCATCACTAATATCATTCTGTTATTGCATGTTACTTTAACCTTTTCATTAAAATTTCATATAATTATAAGATTGAATAAAAATAACCAAAAGGAAGTAGTTTAGGTGATATAGATTAAGTAGGTGAACAACTGATAAAGCTCCTCAAGTGAGATGACCCTGGTCAGCCTCTGTGCTACATTAGGAAAATTAATTGCTTTTGCCACACCCTATGATAGGCGTGTGTCAATAATTCATAGAAACATTTAACATATATTATATTCAATGTGAATTATGTCTAAGAAATGATGTAACAAATTGGTTGACTAATAAGGAAACTCAAAGAAGATACTTCGTTTCTTCCAATTGTAACTGGTTTCTATGGAAACATTCTTCCTCTTTCTAGATTTCATCTAACCTTCCCAATTAAAAATCTAAAATCTTACAATTCATTAATCACATTAGTTCTAGACATTCACTAAGGTGGATTGTCAGTTTCCATGGTATTGTCAAATCTTTGATGATTATTTCTATATGGATGGTCCATTGGAAAGAATTGTCGATATCCCATAAAACTAAAACTATGATTATATTTTAGTCTTATATATCATGTATTATTTATAAAAATAGGACATGATAGTTTTCCATTCATGCTCCATCCATTCATCATTGCATAAGCAGGAAATTCACTACTGGAAAGAGGGGTTATCCCCACGGAGTTATACCCACAGTTTTTTAAACCGTGGGAATATCCTGATTCAAGGTAATCTATACCTACGGTTTATTAATAACCGTGGGTATAGAAATTCTACCCCAACTGTTTTTATTGAACCATCGAAATAGAGGGCCCGATATTTTTCCCTACCCCTGCTCGATCTCCTTCACTCGTCGGGCCGCAACTCCCCCCCCCATCTAGTCCCTCCCATGTGTTTCCTTCAATTAAATCCCCTTACCCACCTCTGGTCGGCGATCATCACCCCTCCTCCAGACGGCGCACATCCCCCATCCTCATCCTCCTCCAGTCCATGCGCATCCCCCCTCCTGATCTGGTCCGCGCGCTCCCCCCTCCTCCAGTTGACGACATATTGAAGTTGAGCAATTGCTCCTAGGTCGAGCGACTTCCTCACTCAATCAATGACCAAAACTTTATAGGGCTTTTGATCTTGGGAGTAAGATTAGCCCTATATGTGTCATCCACCCCCAGTTGGGTGCTTTTAAACCATGGCTTGTCGGTAAGTGTTCTCACTTCTGGGGTCCCAATATATTGCTTGATTCTTTGTATCTGGGTTTCTAATTTGTTAAAGAAGTCTTCATAGGTCTTTAAGAGTATTATTCCATGGATGATGCCCTCTGAAATTGATCACGCTCCGTATAAAGGTAGGTGACTCTCTGTATTTTCTGTCATTTATCGAACCACACATTCTTGATGATTTTAAAAGAATTTTTAAAGTAAATTTATGGTATTTAATGTTCATGAGGATTTCTATTAATCATACTTTCACTCTTGATTTCGTAAATATGTGGTTTAAGGGTTGTTTAAAATTATAAAAACACATTGGTTTTACATGTCGCCCACCATGTGTTTGATGTAATGCATCATATGACTTTCCATGAAATACATGGCTGTGTTTTAGTGGAATTATTACCCTTGATTTATAATGATTTATAAAAAAAAATTGTAGAGAAATTTCTTAGGAAATCTGTTGTTTGGCCAAAGTGGATAGTATTGACCAAATTAATGTTGTTTTTGTCTATTATGGGCTGAGGACTTTGTTTTATGTAAGGAAAACCAGTTTTAAGGAATCTTAGAATTTTGTTATTATAGATGGTACCTTATATCATGGTTCAACTTATGGGATTACTTGTACCAAAATAGTGGCACATGGGAATCCTTGGGTATTTATGGGGGAACCTAGTACAAGTACTCCTCTAGGTTTACGAGACCTCCCGACCCAACAAATATTGGTTGCACGGGCCATCGGGAACATGCAAGTGCATGATAGGTCAAGGGTTGTGGATGCTACTTGGACTTCCCACTGGGCGCATGCTAGTGCATGATAGGTCATGACTAGTGGATGTTACTTGTACTACCCGTGATGGTGAACACTAGGGCATTATGGGACTCTACCTTGTAGATCTCTAAAAATATAGCATATGGCAATTTTTTTAGTAAGGATCCTAGTCTTCTCAACCTCTACACATAAGTATTCTCATATGTCATTTTCTTGGCTTTCAATTTACATTAATTTAAGAAATTTCGTGTTAATTCATTTGCATTTTTTTATATTTACTATTTTTTTTAATGTTACTAGCTTCCTTAAAATTCCATTCCCATATTTTTTGTTTTAACTAAAAATGAAAATGATTATCTTTATAGATGTAGTTTAAACTTGTATGTCACGGTTTTACTAAAACCGTGGGTATTAAAACAGTATACTGCCTGAACTATCGGGCTCCTCCTCACTCGGCACTCCCCCCATTCAACCCTACCTCACCGACCCTTACTCTCGACCCTGTCCTCCCCTCCCCGACCACCGCCTCCCAACCCTCTCCTCCCCTCTCCAACTCCCCTCCTCAGCCTCCGCCTCCCGGCTCCGCCTCCTGGCTCTGCATCCCGGCTCTACGTCCCGGCTCCGCGTCCCGGCTCCGCGTCCTGGCTCCGTGTCCCGGCTCCGCGTCCCGGCTCCGCGTCCCGGCTCCGCGTCCCGGCTCCGCATCCCGGCTCCACGTCCCTGCTCCGCCTCCCAGTTCCGCATCCCATCTCCCAACCTGGACCCCCTGGCCTTCGCCTCCACCTCGACATCTCTTAAACAAGGTAATTTTACTTGTGATGCTCCATTAATGTTATGGGAGGATATCGATGATTCTTAGTTGATTATAAGAGGTTATAACATTATCAAATCCTTACTAATTCTGCATTCCACCCTTCGAAAGTATCTTTAGAGTACCAGTGGGGTTATGTTGGTAGTTTGGGCTTCAAAGGATAAGAAAGATGAAAAAACTATAAATATTGAGTAGGAATTAATTTCTTATCTCAAAATCTACTAGCATTTCTATTATCATCCTTATGATTTCACTACCGCTACTATTACGAATAATGCATCTAAAGAATTTGTCAACCAAGGTTACTTATTTTCTTTGAGATAAGGCATCTGGGTAGCCTATATTGGAGGAGATCTTATTTGAAAAGGATATTCACCCTATAAATTTATTCTTCAATTTAACTATGTTTTGAAGTTGTGTCCTCCCACTCTCAAAATTTTCTGTCAAGAGAAGCATCTTATGATAGCTTGTCAATTATGGCTGATGTTCACCCAGGAGGACACCCAGTGCCAGGCCAAACATCTGAACTCTGGGGATTTAGTACCCTTCCTCACCAATAGTAATGCTGAGGCCTACGTTAAATCATATACCCATGACCAATTAGTTGATCCAGTTCCCCTCGTGATAACTTTCATGGCATATGGTGAAAAGTTGAAGGATAAGAAAAAGGGAGTTGTTGGAAACTCTTGTCTAGGAAAAGTCCTTTGAAATCCACTCGTCCCCCACCCTGAGGAAAATTGTAAAATATGGGGTCATGACCTCAAGGGAGTCCGAACAAGCTACTTAAGCTCTTTCTGGGAGTATACCATTCATTCCCCTGAGGCCGATTTCCTAATGGCATGAACGTAATGAGACCTTTTCAAAGGCCACCCATCCACTCGCGACCGGTCCCCTAGTGCTTTATGGAAGCTCTTCTAAACTAGGGAAGTTTCTCTTACTATAATTGGTTATGTGTTAGTGCCCATTGTCATTTCTTTTTTTGAGAATCCTGAAAATGTGGGTCATTAACTTGGGAACCTCTATGCCCTCATACATTCTTGAAGTGGTCACTACAAATACTCGCATTGAGTACTTTCCATGCTGCGGCCAGAAAATGGTGATGAGTACGATGACGTTGATGACTCGCCTATTGTGGATATTGTGGAAAAAGATGCTTACTTTCACCCAACGTCTTCTAAGCATTTATCATCTCGAGGTCCTAAGCTTGTGGGGACACCTAGGAAACATTTTTGGTTGTCAAAACCTACTCCGCTCCACTACACCAACCTCCCAATGATGTTCATCCCAATCATGGTTGCATTTCTAGATTCTTGGAGTGACTAGGATGAATTAAGGGTAAATGGTTAACATGAAGATATTTGGAGGCTTCTTCCAGGAGGATGTTTCAACCTTCCAGGTTTTTGGGGAGCAATTTCTCCTACCATTATTTTGACCAAAGAAGAGCCTAATGTGGTAGCTACCTACTTGAATGAAATGGAAAAGTGTCTCCACACCCCTGCGTATAGGCATTAATGTTGTATATAATACTTCTCTTACCCTAAAAACAATAGTAGTTCCAATTCAAGCACCTAGGAAGGCCCTAAATCACATGACACCTCCCATTGAGCGGCATTAACAACAAATTCTCCCTTAAATGGAAGAAAAAAGTGATCTGGGTCACCCATGACTCGAGGAACAGATGGACAAAGTGTATTACTTATTAAAGGAGAATTTTTACAATTATTTCCTTACATACATGGAAAATAACACAATCAAGATACAAAAACCTAAGAAACCTAATGAGGTCAACCTCACATACCATCATGTCTACTATTCTTTTTATAGGAGATTGATCCACACCGTTTAAGGCTCATTTGTATTCAATGACATTCTGAAGAGCACAGTTGATTATAGATAGATGATATTAGAGAAGGCCCCAACATAGGTGGCATATTTAACCTTTACCCATACTAGAAGAAGAGGGTGACTATCAAGAAAAACTATGTGTGGAAAAAATGTTCGATAAATAGATGAATCGAAAGACACTTGACCGAGCTCATACCTCCTCCAATGGCCTGAAGTCCTTCAAATTTTTATTAAGATAAGATTGCATTTTAAGGGATGAATGGGAAAACCCAAAGACATCATGAATTGGGACAAATAATTCCCTAAGGGTCAAGGAAAATAAAACCAGATTGACAACCTAAAAACTGTCCCTCCCCAACATTTGAATGTGATGAATCTCTCCACCATTGCAAAGTGATTCAACAAGCAAGTGTCCTATGTCAAAGCACAGTCTTGATCCGATGGTTGACGCCATACCCTCTCAAATGACCAAATCCAAAAAACTCTGCATAGATGAACTGAAAGATCTAAATCATCTCTTGGGGCTGTTCCATGTGGTCATGACCTGTTGCAAACCATCCGATGCGAAACCAGGAAGACCAAGCTCATACCATCCTAAGAGAATAGATTTGCAAACCAATAATGATCACAACACATAGGGAGGAATAATTTAATATTCATTGTAACACACCAAGATTTTTTTCTATGTCTAAATTTTTTTCTCTTTGATATCTTACTTTTCACTAAACACCAAGCTGAAACAAACTCCAAAATATTATTGTATTGTATTGACCTATTTTGAACAACCTAAATAATGAGAAATTAACAGTCATTTGTATTTCAAAATAAATAATGCATTATTGTATTGAGTGGTACAATAACATTTTAGTTGAATGCATTTGGAAAATCATGCTCAATTAATTGTTTAAGCATGCTAGACTATATAAGACACATTATGATCATATATAGTGATTTATCTGAAAATACCATTTATAATTTATTTTTAACATAATTATATGAGTACATACATAATTCTTAGACCAATCATGTAATGATTCATAATTAACATACTAAATTTTATGACCAGTAACACATGGAAATCATCTTCAAATCTTGATAATGTATGTTAAATAAATTATGAAAAACAATTGGTTAAATATTTTTTTTTTAAATTTAATTTTTTTTACTATGTATTAACTCAACATTTCAATGTTATATTTAAAGGTGAATTGAACAACATGTAACGGTTTAGAGCATGATTTTTTAAACCAAGCAACCAAACCATTTACATAGAATTTAATCAGTCCTTGAGATTTAAATATAATTTATCATTTGTTTGTTGTTATTCTTATTATTGCTAGATATTATTTATTATCCTTGTAAAGGAAATAGATCTCAGATTTCTTATCTAGGTTTAGGATTTACAATGATATCCAATGTGATCCTTTCTAGATTTACATGGAAAATAAATATGGAAAGATGGTTTATCCTGATCATTCTTATTATTGCTACTTATTCAATCATGGACTCCTCTTGTCATTAAATATGTTTTGCTAGCTACTAATATGCATTGATTAATTTAATAATAAAATTGGTTTTAATGAATTTTTTAAATATGATTTACATTGTTGATTGAATGATAATTTTTTTCTTGTTATAGAATGGATATAAGCTGGATGTATCATACCGATCGGATTTCAACCGAGTTTCAAAGTAATTTGGAGAATTTTTTAGATTTTGCATTTAACAATGCATCAAATAGAGGATGTATATTGTGTCCCTGCTATAATTGTGTTGGAAGACCATGGTTAAGATGAGAAGAAGTTAGTTACCATTTAACGAAATTTGGATTTTAATCTAACTATAATGTTTGGTTTCACCATGGAGAGACGAGTCAATCTTTGACTGTTCAGAAATGAAATGAATGAAGAGACATGGAGAATTTGATATTTGATCGGTTTCCATATGTGCATCATTCTAAGAGAGATAACATGCCGGTGCAAGAAGACAATGATATCAGTACACACGAGGAAAATGTTGAAGACGATGATGTTGAGAGAGTGAAAAATTTATTGGATGATGCCAGAACTCCAGTATATCAAGAATATACTAAAATGACCAAGTTAGAATTTTTAATGCGGTTATATCATGAAAAAACCATGTATGGGATTTCTAATACCACCATTGATTATATTCTTACATTTTTGAAGGAATTGCTTCCTGATGGTGCAGATATTCCCTCCAATCATTACATGGCATGGAAGTTAATTAAGCAGCTTGGATTTGATACTAATAAAGTCCATTCCTGTCTGAAAGATTGCAGTTTATATTTCGAGGAAACAGCTGACTATAATGACTGTAAAGAATGTGGTACATCTCGATGGAAGACAAATGCAGATGGAACACCATCTCGTGTGCCACAGAAAGTCATGTGGAACTTTCCATTAATTCCCAGAATTCAAAATCTATTCATGTCTCCAGAAATCTTAGTTAATATGCAATGGAATGATGTTGATAGAATTAAAGGTAATGATGAGATGGTCCATCCTGCAGATGGATTAGCATGGTGGATGTTTGATGCAAAACATCCTGATTTTGTAGCTAAGGTGCATAATGTCAGATTGGGCCTATCATGTGATGGTTTTAATCTGTTTGGTCAGATGCTTACTGCTCATAGCACGTGGCCGGTTTTTATTCATGTTTACAATCTTCCTCCTTGGATGTGTATGAAAAAACCTTTCACTTTCTTGAGTATACTGATATCTGGACCTTTGGATCCTGGTAATGATATAGATGTCTACTTGCAGCCTTTAATAAAAGAGTTGAAACAACTTTGGGATTTAGGTGTGCAGACATTTGATGCTTCTTCAAAGAATACTTTTTAGATGCGTTCTTCCCTTCTATGGACAATAAATGATTTACCTGCCTATGAAATGATGTCTGGGTGGAGCACGAAGGGAAAACTATCATGTCCTGTTTGTATGAAGAATACACGATCGAGAAGGCCTAAATATTGTCGTAGTTTTAGTTTCATGGGGCATCGCCAATTCTTGCCAATGGATCATCAATACAGGAAGAATCTTCATAGGTTTGATAATAATGTTGACACTGAATAACGACCTCAACGTATGTCAGGAAGTGATGTGCTTGATAAATTGAAATATTTCAGCTTTTCATTAGGGAAAGGTCAGTTGAAATCTCAAAAGAGGAAGAATGGTGATACTGAAGTCACTTACAATTGGAAAAAGAGAAGTATGTTTTTTTGTGTTGCCATATTGGACTACTAATTTGTTACGTCATTGTTTAGACGTAATGCATATTGAGAAAAATATATGTGAAATGTTTCTTTCAATTCTTTTGAATATTAAGGGGAAGACCAAAGATGACCTCCGATCTCATCGGGATTTATTGGATTGGGGTATTCGACCAGAACTACATCCTGTTTGTATCGGTGAAAACAAATGGAAAGTTCCATGTGCTTCTTATGTGATGACACCGGCAGAGAAAGATTGATTTCTGGCAATATTGGAGAATATCAAGGTTCCATATGGCTATTCCAGCAACATCTCTAAACGAGTCAATAGAAGACATTTGAAATTGAAATCCCTAAAAACTCAGGATTATCACATCCTGCTTCATGAATTGATTCCAATACCAATTCGGCATTTGCTATCCAATAATGTAAGAGTGGAAGTGATTCATTTGTGTCATTTTTTAGAGACCTTTGTGCTAAAAGGTTATCCAAATCATTGTTGATAAAAATGCAGTAAGAGGCTCTGTTAATTCTGTGTGAGTTGGACAAAAAATTTCCTCCATCCTTTTTCACTTGCATGTTGCATTTAACAGTTCATCTTCCAACTGAGACACTTCTTGGGGGACTAGTCGATTTTCAGTGGATGTATCCCACTGAAAGAAATATATGCACTTTGAAATCATATGTCCGAAATAATAATTATCCTGAAGGTTCCATTGTGAGGAGTTATCTGTCCCAAGAATGTATGGATTTTTGTTCAATGTATTTGTCTGATGTGAGCACAAGACATAATCGACCAATGAGAAATGAAGATGAGCAGTATGAGGAAATTCAGCCCTCGTTTCCATCTCTTCCCCAAACAGGTGGAATTGTCGGGTCATATACATTGGTTACATTGAGCTTTGAAGAGCAGAATATGGCACATCAAACAGTCTTGTTTAATTTTGGTTTGTTCGATGCCTATATCAAGTAAGTAATTTGAATATATATATTTTATCTCATATGATTTCATATCACATATAACTTATACTTTTATTGTCATTTTATGTAGATAACATAAACAAATTATAAGTAGAGTTCATCGGTCTTTTCCGTTGAGAAGGAGAGAGGCTATGCATAGCCAAGAGTTCCCAGCTTGGTTGAAATCAAAGGTATGACCATTACATTATATACCTTAAAATATATATATATATTTAATTAAATTACTCATATGTATTTCAGGTATTGAGTTTACCTGCTGACTTCATTTCTCGAGAATTAAGAGTGTTGTCTTTTGGTCCCAATTCTTTGGTTCGTGACTGCAAATCTTTAATAATCAATGGATATAAATTTGTTACAACTGATAAAGCGGTGAAAATGGGAACAAAAAATGATGGAATTATGTTAACTTCTAGAACATATTGTTTTTCCAGTGCATCAGATAGTCGACCTTGATATGAAGATGTGTATTATTATGGGTTGGTTGAGAAAATATTGTTATTGGATTACTACTCTCAAGGTCGAGTCACTATGATGAAATGTAAATGGTTTGATTAAATGATGTGACATGGTACATTTATTGATGATTGCGGATTTAGAGTTATTGACATGAGTCGATTCTTGCATACCGATAAACCATACATTTTGGCATCAATGGAAAAACAAGTGTTTTATGTGAAAGATCATCTGAAACCTGATTACGGTGACATTAATGAAGTAATCCCAAGACATATTTTTCATGATGCTGGGGATGAAATTGTCACCATTGACGCCCCCATTGGTGTTAGCCAAAATATTGTATTTGATGACACAAATTGTCCCATTGTGAGAGATGATGTTGAACCTGAGGTAGTGGAGGGTAATATATAAAATCAACCATATATATTCAGAGTTCATTCAGTTTACATTGATGTGAGTTGCTCAGTTTGGTACGAATGTAATTACTATAATTTAGTTTTATTTTGGAATGATATGTCTGTTTTATTATTGTTTGGTTTCGTTTCATTTAATTATATTTATTTCAATTCAAAAAACTAGGTTTAAAATGTGGTTTTAAAAATTGTATAACTTGGTTGTAAATTATCATTACTGAAAGATGTTATGACATTTTTTTGTCTTCTTTGGATTCTAAGTTGTATGTATGATTTGTAAAAATTGTTGCTAAAAAATATTTATTTCATTCTTATACAGATTATGAAGAAAACTACACAAGCTCACAAGAAAAGATTATTTGTTGTTGATCCTGTTAGATGCGAGCGTGAGTTGTCTTCAGTGAGTATAATAATTCTAATATTTATCTTCTGAATTAAATATAATATGAAGTTCATATTTTTGATCAAATTTATTTTAGGGATATATAACTTCAGAGATTCCTCTTCCTAGTATGGGACCGAGCAGGAATCCTCCTAGACCTAGGCGGAGCTCTCGTCTTACCACTCCCCACACTGACCCATCAGTGGACATCCCATCTACCACACATGTCCGCCCTCCGCTTGAGACCCCTGGGATGTTCCCATACATGCTACCGTCATCATCCCATTTACCCTCTTTTTCCCATTCCATGTCCACGCCGACTCGACCAATGTTCCCACCTCCACAATTTCCATATCCATTCAGGTATCCCCAGACCTACTACGCATATTCTGACACGTCTACACCACCTCCTTTTCCTACCATCCATCATGCACATATTGAGTCTGTTCCTTCAGTTTCCACTCCTGTTCATGAAGATCAGCCAGAGCATGCTATGGAACAGATACTTCCTTCAGAGGATGCTGATCCAACACAGCCCACGGATGCCTCACAGCCTATTCAGGAGCCTGCATCAGGTTTTTTTATTATAAATGTTTCAAATTATAGAATTTCACTTTTGTCTTATTGTATTGTCACTTAACTCTTCTCTTTTCACCTCTTCTTTTATTTAGTGGGATCTTCTTGTAGGCGACGTGGGCGCACTCGAATGCAGGATGCCTGGAATCGCGAAACTCAGATTATGGGGGATTACAATCCTCAAAATCAAATGGTAGGTAAAAATTCTAAGGAGTGTAGAAGTTTCATGGCTACTTTAGCCAAATATCATGATATCGTTCCGGTGGAACCGGTCTCATGGAGACATATTAGTGCTGACATCAAGGATAGGGCATGGGCGCAGATATGGGTACAGAAATTTTATAAATTTATATTTATATTAGAAATGTATTTATATGACTTATCATTTTCGTTGAAGAGTAGATTTAACTTTCCTAACAGTGAAGCTTCCAAAGCTACTAGGTTGAGTGATCTTGGAGAGTATTGGAGGTCATACAATTATGAGTTACATATTGGTTGGAGGAGCAGAGTGGGTATCAAGTTAGAGGGTGTACCCACAAACCCTAACTATCCAAAATGTAAATATCAAAAAATGATCACACATTGGAAGACTGAACAGTATAAGGTACTACCCATCTTTAATGGTTTTTATATAAAATTTAATTCTTATTACTTGTATTATTTTTTTGTTTCTTAGGAAGTGTCAGCGAAAAACAAAAAAAACAAAGATGAAATGATATGTCTACACACATTGGGGCGCACTACAATGCCCGATCATGATAAGCGGCTGGTACGTTCAATCCAATTTTTTGAATTTATCATATATGGTTGTAATCCAAATTTGTGCATTTCTCATATTAAGCAAGCTGAATGGGGCATTGAAGGTCTTGTACCTCGTTTCAAATTATTCTGCTTCAGTAGGAAAAGAAAATATGGAACTGCAGTTAATTCAAAAACACAAGAAAAAATTGTAAGTTTTTTTTATATATATTTCAAACATTTATAAGAAATTCATAATTTAATATGTGTATAATTTTAACAGTCTACCTTGGAGTCCATGGATAAGGAAGCTGACAACTTAGGGCCAAATGATCATTTGAGTCAGGTGTTAGGTGTGGAGCATCCAGGAAGAGTCCATTGTAGACCAGGCAAAAACATTGTCCCCTCTAGGTATTGGTCATCATCGGACTCCTCTAATGCCTCTAAGGCCTCTGAGTTGGAAAGTATGCGTGCTGAATTAGCTACGACAAAGAAAATAGTATTAGAGGAGAGTGAAAAAAGTAATCTAATGAATGAACATTTCATGAAATCTATGTCAATGTTGAGTCAGTCACTACCACCAGAGGTTGCTGCCACTTTTGATTCATGTATAGCATCAATGCGCTCTTTACATAATGCCTCGGGTGATTCCCATGAGGGTCTTAGTGGCGATGACGGTGGTGGCGATAGAGCTGGCGAGGATGTTGTTGATGCTGTTGTTGGTGATGACATTGCTGCTGCTGCTGATGATGATGATGATGTTGCTGCTGGTGATGATGATACTGACGATGTTGCTACTGATGATGATGATGTTGGCCATGGGGATGACGATGATGGTGATGGGGGGGATATTAATCCCCTCCATTTTTGACTTAGTAGAGAGACTTGTGTTGGAGTATTAATTTTTTTTATTGGTGGACTGCTTGTATGTGAATTTCTTTATGCAATGAAATGCATTTTGGATTATGTTTTCATCAGGGGTGTTATTTGACAATTCTTTAGGTAATATTCACATGCCATTTTTGTTTTTATGGTTTGGTGTGTTAATTATTATCTCGCCATCTAATCTTGGCCTTAGAAGTGGAGGGGAGGCTTAGGATGGGGGGCTACAGTGGAGGGTTGGGGGGGGGGGCTGGGAGGGGAAGGTTGGGAGGGGGTGGGGGGTGCAGTGGAGGGTTGGGAAGGGGGGTTGGGTAGTGGGGAGGGAGGGGGAGGGGCTGGGCAGTGGGGAGGGGCTGGGCAGGGGGGGATGGGTAGTGGGGAGGGAGGGGGAGGGGCTGAGCAGGTGGGGAGGGGGAGGGGCTGGGCAGTGGGGAGGGAGGGGGAGGGGTTGGGAAGTGGGGAGGGGTTGGGCAGGGGGGCTGGGCAGTGGGGAGGGAGGGGGAGGGGTTGGGCAGGGGGGCTGGGAAGTGGGGAGGGGTTGGGCAGGGGGGCTGGGCAGTGGGTAGGGAGGGGGAGGGGCTGGGCAGGGGGGCTGGGCAGTGGGTAGGGAGTGGGAGGGGCTGGGCAGGGGGGCTGGGAAGTGGCGAGGGAGGGGGAGGGGCTAGGCAGTGGGGAAGGAGGGGGAGGGGCTGGGGGAGGAGCTGGACACGGTGTCAACTTATCCACCGTCGCTAAAGGTATGGTTTTACCACACCATTTTTTACATCATGACAAGTTTTCTTTTTACTCAACTGCATCCTCAAATATCCAATTTAACCCCAGACTCATATTTTCATAATATGATGCAGTAGGACTTCAAGTGCTCCCAGAAATGAATTTGCAGCTGATTTAGTTGATTACCATGGCGAATTAGAGGATCGACTACTCCCAGGACATCACCTTTCTTCAGCGCCTTCTGAACAATCATCAATGGGGCATCGTCTTCCAGTTGAAGGTAAACACTTCTGGTTTCTATCATTAAACCTGACATTTCTGACTATTCATTTCAGCACAAATGCTCTTTTTCCTCTCTGTTTCCGGCCATAATTGGTATGTGGGATGCAGATTGAATCAACATTTTGGAAGCTGAAAGTGTTCTTGAAGGGTGCACTGGAAACACAAAGCAAGTGCACGGGTGAGGTGGATGTTAACAAAACCTCCCAGAGTAGCCACTTAAATCTAATATTAACCGATGTGTTGCTCACCCCGCAATAGGTATGTTCTAGTAATATCATTGAAATAATCTCCTAGACAATTTGTAGTATTTCCCTTCGCATAATACTTTTTCATACGTTATTATTCACTTCATCTTTTAAGATGAATATTGATTATTTTTTATTTATATATTGCAGGTGACTCACTCTGCACATGAAGAGATCAAGGGAATCCTGCACTAATAAGTGCCAGATCTCTACAACAGGTATGTTTTCCTAAAATTGTGGAATTAACCTCCCTACCATGCATCATTTTTCATTTGCATTTACACACTATATGAATGCAGGTTATTGGTCGTAAAATCATGGAGTTAACCTCCCTTTAATCCAACATATGAATGCAGGTGATATGTTTTCACTATTGACTCCATTGTATATTGATTTTTGTGGGTCATGTCTAAGAGTTTCTAGACATACTTTGATTGTTCTCATCCCAGCATAGCGATGAACCGAAATATTGGTGAATGTGCATGAGCTGATGGAATGAATGCCTTCGATTTACAAGCATGGAGAGGAAACTTAAGATAAGTGTATCATTTATGTCTCAGCGAGGATTGATGAAGGTATTTTTTCCCAACTACCTCTTCAACAGGATAGGATGTATGGAAGTTTATATTGTTTACAACTCAAGCAGTAAATGATACAGTGATAATCACATTCTTCATGAGTTTGACTGGTGTTTCTTGTGTTATAATCTGTTTTGTATTACAGTGAGTTGTATTACCTTAAATAAACATACCTTAAGGGAACATATTTAGTTGGACATCCGATTTTAGATTTGTTTTCTGTTATAATCTGTTATGTAATACAGTGAGTTTTAGTACCTTATCAAAATTTTAGGATGTTTTCTAACAGTTACAGTACCTTACCCGGTTGGGTCTGCATCCAAATAAAACGTGTCATGCATCTACATATTTCATGCAGGGAGATTCAGGGGGAGGGTTGGTCAGTGGGGAGGGAGGGGGAGGGGCTGGGTAGGGAAAGGGCTGGGCAGGGGGGGAGGGGGAGGGGGAGGGGGGCTGGGCAGGGGGGGCTATGCAGGGGGGAGGGATGGGCAGTGGGGAGGGGGGGAGGGGCTCGGCAGGGGAGAGGGGGGAGGGCTGGGCAGGTGGAGGGCTGGGTAGGGGGGAGGGGGAGGGCTGGGCAGGGGGGAGGAGGAGGGCTGGGCAGGGTGAGGGCTGGGCAGGGGGGAGGGTGAGGGCTAGGCAGTGGGGAGGGATGGGGAGGGGCTGGGCAGTGGGGAGGGATGGGGAGGGGCTGGGCAGTGGGGAGGGATGGGGAGGGGCTGGGCAGGGGGGAGGGGGACGGGGGCTGGGCAGGGGGAGGGCTGTGTAGGGGGGAGGGATGGGTAGTGGGGAGGGAGGGGGAGGGTCTGGGCAGGGGGGGAGGGGGAGGGCTGGGCAGGGGGGAGGGGGAGGGCTGGGCAGGGGGGAGGGTGAGGGCTGGGCAGTGGGGAGGGATGGGGAGGGGCTGGGTAGTGGGGAGGGATGGGGAGGGCTGGGCAGGTGGATGGCTTTTGTCTACGAGTCATCTTCTGAAAATGTATCTTCATTCTTTCTTCACTTCAACATATCTTCCAAATCTTAACCTTTCTTCATCTATCATATTTTAGATTCACTTTAGATTAGCATCAATAACTCATCTTGTAACTTTAGGACAATAAATTCTATAATGCTTCAACTGCTATGATGGGTTGAGTACTATAATTGATTACTCATCATCTAGGTGGGTTTAATATGAGTGTGTTGAAAAATTATTTTCTTTTGATGTCGATAATTATTACCTTGCACTTTAAATTACAATGCATGAAAAGAGTGAGGTGTTACAAAAAGGAAACATATAAACACATCGGCTACTGTACATATATTTCCAAATTCTCCCAAGTACTTGAAATCAGATTTCCCAAGAAAAGTCTTCATAAATTCAGAAGTCCAAATATTCCTGAATACGGTTTCTGAGTCGACCAACAAATGCATCATCAAAGGATTTTTTTCATCATTTTCATGTTTGATACAACGAGGTTCACTCATATAGTCATAGAGTTGATGTTTGTGGTATTCATGTTAGAGGTTTATTTCGAAGTAATGAACATGAAATTTTTTGTAGGTATTACTGGAAGATGAAGGTTCCACACCATGGTGGTAATGAACACACTATTTTAGAATAGACTTAACAGGACTGTAGGTTAAAAATTTCTATCTTTCAGAAAGAATATCAGTGGATTAAATTGGTGATCATGACTCGATATTTGGAGGGTGACATGGTGATTCTATAGATATAAGAAATAGATATATTTCTCTTTCAAAAGAAGGAAGAAATCTCTTGGAATATACCAATAGAAATCGATCTCAAAGATACAAAGAGAGAACTAAGGATTTCCATATATGGGATGGAAAGTCAGAGAAAGGAGATCTATGAGGTATTCTTATTGGAGTTTCATTGAGTTTATCATTAGATGAATGTAGAGAAGAATTGATACACCTATGTTGGTGTAAATTCATTCATTGTTAGTGAAGAGTAGGATAACAACAAGCATGGAGAAAGAGATAACTAAAGATTTCCATATGTGGGATGGAAAGTTAGATTAAGGAGATATAGGAGGTATTCCTATTGGAGATTCATTGAGTTCATCATTAGATGAACGTGGAGAAGAATTGATACACCTATGTTGGTGTAAATTCATTCTTTGATAGTGAAGAGTCGGACAACAAGAAGCATAGAGTTAGTGAGTAGTTTGAGGGTCTGAGAGTAGCGTGTTATTTATTTTCATGTCTAGAAAGATGGATTCTGCTGCTTTCCAATTTCCCAATTGAGCCAGTTCATTTAGAAGGGCATTATAAGTCTTGATACATTGAGTAAACCCTTTCATGACCATTTCATCATAAAGTTTGGCAGCATTAACTGTATACCCACTGCATCCAGACACAAATCAAAATTCATCCCACAATTAGTTTTAGATCCTCTATAAAAACTAGAATTTTGGTGAACGTCTGAATCTTCCATATTCATATTCAACATATTATTAGCTATATTTTTCTTCACTTTTTTAGCAGTTTCTATATTCAAGTTAGTTCACTCCAAATTTCCTTAATCCGGATGGTCACTTGATTTTGCTAAAAACATGGTCTTATTGTTTTGATTTTAATTTTTTGACATAGCAGAAATTCCATTATATTTTTTCTTTTCATTTGGGATAGATCCTCACTGATTTCCATGATCCTTGACCAAAAATGATCTTTTATTATTCATTCAAGTTCAGTATTGGATTTTATTGTACTTAATTCTTGTTAGCATTTGAAATAAAGGTTCATAATTAGTTGTTTTTATGTTCTTGCAGTTAGTATGAGGCAATACAGATGGTTACACAATCTTGGACATGAGGCAATATAAATGGTTAGTATTGTGTTGGTTTATAATATCCTAGATTTAACTTAGTCTTGTAGTAATCATTATTGATAATGTAAGTCAGTTTTGTTCTGGGAAATCCTGTGTGACATGATTTTTCGTACATTTTCTTTTGATTTTAACACCGATGAGAATATTGAATTTGGATTAGTAATAACCTTAGTAAAATAGAGAATGTCTTCTTTTTTTCATCATTTTAAGATATGCATCATTTTGGAATGCTGGAATTTTATCACTTTTTCTCCATCCAAGTTGGAATTTTTAATTTTCCCACCACCATGATTGAAATCTATCTATTTTGTGTTTTGGTTTCTATTGTTTTTAAGTACAGGATGGTAGGAATAGGTGTAGGATGGTAGGAAGCTAGAAGTTACAGAGGTGCAGGATGGTAAGCTAGAAGCTGCAGTTTCTGGGGTAAAATGTTTATACCCATGGTTTATTAAACCGTGGGTAATTCTGCTGTGTGGGGGAAAACTGTATACCCATGGTTACCAAACCGTGGGTATATATCTATACCCACAATTTGGTAAACCGTGGGTAATTCTGCTGTGCGGGTATAGTTTGGGTGCTGGAAAACTGTATACCCACGGTTACAAAACCATGGATATAGATATATACCCATGGTTTGGTAAACCATGGGTAATCTGAGTTTTTCTTGGGCTATGCCCATGGTTTTATAGTAACCGTGGGTATAGAGCTATTGCGATGCCACTCTAGCCCACGATCCATGAAACTGTGGGTATAGCCTATACCCATGGTTTCATGGGCTATACCCACGGTTCTAAACCGTGGGTATAAGTGATATTTCCAGTAGTGAAAATCATTGATTGCCTATATAAGGGAAACATGCATCTGAAATATGTCTTTAAAACATGCATTTTATGTTCACACACCCACATTAAAAATATATTTCAACTTTTTTATTAAAGGTTTCAAGTATACATATATATCATTGCTTGGATTAAAAGGTCCAGATATGAGCATACTCATGAAAGTGAAAGTTTTTTTCATACACATCCACGGAGGAAGGATATAAATGTGTATGAGAACTAACCATGTGCTATGCAAATTAAGTATCTTCCAAAATGGATTAAAACCATCACATGAAATATCCAACCTCACATTACCCACATCAATTATGAAATCAGGATATTGAGCATCAAATATCTTCCAAGAAAATCCATCTGTAGGGTAAACCAACTCATTATTATTATTCTTTCTCTATGTATTATACCCTCACATTTTAATTGATATTTCATCATACATGAAAAGATTCTAGAGTCTATGTATCAATGGAAAGTGACACATTACTTTATGTGGCACCCGATATAGTGTTCCATCAGTTTTTGGATTCTATCGATATGTGCCACATTTTATACAATCATTTCGTTCAGTAGTTTCCTCCTAGAATAAGATGAAATATTTTTGGAAAGCATGAATTTTGTCTTTTTAAAATCCATGTTCCTCAACTAAATTCCATTCCAGAGAGTGGTTTGAGAGAATATCTGCATCATCTAGAAGAAAGTCCTTCAAAAAAAGGTAAGAATGTAATTGATGAAAATATTAGAAATCCCATACATTGTTTTCCCATGAAATAACTGGATTAAAAATTCCAGATTCTTCATTTTACCACTTTGATGATATAATGGAATTGTGAAAGAATAATTCATTTTTTTCACCCTATAAACTTCATAATTTTAATTACATTCATCATTTGTGCTCATATCAAAGACTTCTTGGGCCGAAATATTTTCCTTCTCATGATGAAGAATAAATGGAAACCGATCATCTAATAAATTCTCCAATCCAGTCCTCTCATTTGGATCATGAGAATTTTGATATTGCATTTTCTTCCCATTATGATACCACACAAAGTAGTTTGTTTAAAAACCATATTTGGTTATATGGAAGCTAACATATTCATGGCTCAACCAAGGTCTTCCAACACAATTATAACACGGGCAATGTATGTGACCAATATCTAAAGCATTGTAAAATAAAAAATCTAAAAATATCTCCAAATTGTTTTGAAAATCACTTGATATATGATCATATTTATACATCCAAATTTTATCCATTTTGTAAAAAAATTTATATGTCATTTCTTAATATCAATTAAATAATATTGAAGTTTAATAAAAAATATATTTATGTAAATGAGAACTGTTAACTTTATGTGAAACCATAACTAACACACTACTCTATATGAGAATCATAATATAAATGAAAAAAAATACTATAT
The DNA here is from genome assembly GCA_963277665.1 of Viscum album. Lineage (NCBI taxonomy): Eukaryota > Viridiplantae > Streptophyta > Magnoliopsida > Santalales > Viscaceae > Viscum > Viscum album. The sequence goes on along the minus strand of OY728151.1, from coordinate 1,813,820,781 downwards.
ATATATATATATAACAAGATTATATAAATTTAAAACAATGATACTGACTTCAATTATATCAACGAGTAATAACTATACATAATACTACAAAAAATTATGTTTATAATTGCTATTTTTTTATTTTAGTATATTCACTTTTTAACTAATGTTATAATTATTTAATAAATTCATGTATAAAATGTTACTAATTCTTGGTAATAATCTTCTATTTGATTCAGATCAGTTTTGTTCAGTTTTATTTGTTCATGATTAGTTTAGTTCTGGTTGATCTAGTTTGGTTGGGTTTGGTTTTTTTATTTGGGTTGGGTCGGTGCATGCCTATTAGGGTTTTATTAAATATTTTTCACGTCAGTTCATTTTTTATCATTACTATATAATTTTTTTTAGTTAGGTTCAATTTAGTTCATTTCCTTTTATTTTAGTTCATTTTGATGCAGTTTAGTGTAGTTTAAGTCTACTCACGTCTACTTGGGTCAGATCAAGTTATTTCAATTTAATTGAGTTGGTTTAGTCAATTTGGTTCAGTTATGATATAGATATGATTTGTTAGTTCGATTAGGTTCCAGTGTGTAAAGGTTTGATAGGTTTGATAATTTATTTTCAAGTCTAGTTAGGTCGGTTTGGTATAATTTAGTTTTCTTAGGGTATTATCAATTCATTTCAAATTAGTTTATTTTGTGGGTCATCATAATAAGGAATAAAATGGGATATTATTCGAAACATAGTGGATGTGATAGAAAATCATTGTATAAAGAAATATCACTCTAGTATAATTATGCCCAAATAGTTGGGATTAAGTCTAAATTTATAGTGATCATTGAATTGCATAATTAATGATATTTCTAATCAATGGTGACCCTCAAGTATAAATATTTGTTTAGTGTATGGAATAAATTTTTTAGTATTTGTGATCGATGATTTAGTAGTTGGATATTTTTATAATGAAAATCTTATCACAATAAGGTGTATATGTTAAATAGTTTATACAACATTAGAGATGATATTTATATAGGGTTTATTTTTTTAATTAGTAATATTGTAAAAATTCATTTTTTGTTGATTGGTATTTATCATTTTTTATTCTATTGATTGTTAATGAATTTCATGGGACTCATATGGATTTATATTGGTTTCTATTTGAGTTTCAATTCTTCTATAGATGAGTATTCTGATAATCTGGGCCATCTTATAAGATGTTATAGGATTAACCTTGAATGGATATTCATTGACTCTTTAGGCTTATCCAATAATGTGACTGAGATTTCCATATTGTTATACACTCCAACAGTTAAGCCTATTTGATGACTTTCCCTCATAAGACACACTTCAATATTTGAGGCTTGTACAATACACAATATAATACCCCTTCCAATGGATTTTTATAATAGAAAAGGATTATTCAATATGATAACATGATTTAACCTATTGATATATAATTATTTTTTATCACAAAGGGTAATTTAATTTAACATTATAAGAATATAAAATAATTTTACATCACCTCATCAAGTTATATTTAATTTTTAAATGTTTAATAAAATATTTATGAAGCTAGTGTAGATGAGGTTGAGTTGTATAGTGTTCTCTAATGGTTAGTGAATTGATACAAAAAACCATATTAGTGGATGATATCCTTAGATTCTAGCTATGAACCATCCTCTATTAACATTATATTTTTTTCTCAATTATTTCACAATAAAGTCCAAAATGTAATAACATATATGAAAAATAATATTATTAAGATTTAACATGTATTATAGAGCCATACATATTAAATATTTAGTCAAATAATCATATAGAATGTATAAATCATTAAATACACTCGCATTCATTATATAAAGATCTTAAAAATAATAGGTTCATAATAGATTTTTATAGAAGTAGAGAGTAACTAAATTTAAAAAAATGCATCACATACAATCGAATTTATTATAAAATTCAATAAAAAAAATAATTAAAACAAACCATGGTTCAATGAAACTATAATCTGGTAAAAAAATCTTGGTTATTATTTTAGACCTATAAAAAAACTAAAATGATGTTTTAAAGAAGAGATGAAGTATATTGGAACATACCAATTTGATATTTAATAAAAATCAAATGAAACACTTAATGCATGAGATATTATTGTGAACAGAGAATGAAACTAAATGTCTTAGATAAAAAAATGAAAATAATTATAGGAAGAAGATATTACCCATTTCAAACTCACCAATTTTATGCATAAGAAACCAAATGAAGGAAATAAAGTATGGATCACCAACTTCGGAAGAATGGAGAGCTGGGTTGGGAAAAATGTGGTTAGATTCGCAAATGAGGATGGCCTGGCCATGTTCTATATTTGGGCGAACTCTATCCCAATGGTTTTTTAAAATCATTAGGATAGACTTCACTATAATGGGTTATCCCATTTTTTATTCTGAACTATTGGGATTGGACCCCCTATACCAATGGTTTCTGAAAATAATTGGTATAGAGGCGTTGGTATAGCCTCCCTTCCCAATATTGAATGTCCTTGTTAATGTAATTTGTAATCTATTTCTCATTTCATATTTAAATTTGAAGTTATATCTTTGTTTTATTATTCAATTCTTGAATGAAATGATCTATAATATCACTATTGAGTATCACATAACTATGTGTTTTTATGAACTATATTTGCGTCAATGAAACTAATGGTATTTTTCTAACTTGGTGAAATAATGTTGGAATGTTTTTTGATTTTTTTAATACATAAATTTATTTGTGTTACCATAAACATGCCCAATTTGATCAAATAATGTTTTAATATTATCTAAAAACAAAAAGGTGAGACACTCTATATTGACTTGGTTTTAACCTCTAAAACTTTAGAATATTTATGAGAATATTTCCGAATCTAGGAGATGAGTCAGCTGTATAATTCGGATCCCAAAGATCCTTAGAGCAGTGATTTTAAAAATATTAATTATATATTTATTATGTGCATGTATTTTCTCTTGAAACTTGAATAACTCCCATGTGGAGTCTTGGATCAAAAAGATGATGTTGTGGTTGAGTCCAAAACATCATTTTTTTACCTAGGATCAACATAAGGTTTTCCATACTAAAGTTTTTGTTCAGAGATGAGTTAGTGGAGTGTTATGTGGTGGAATAATCAATTAAATAAAAATTTAATTAAAATATAACCTAATCCCTCCCCTCCCCTTCACGTTGGGAACACAACACACAGAGGAGATGCTCTTATCCTCTCCCCTTTGGTGACCGATGAAAACCTAGCCAAATCAATGAAACATGGTGTTTTTGGTTCCAATCATCATTAGATTGAGAAGAATAATGATTCAAGTATCATTCTACACCCGAATCTTTGACGTTTCACCCTTGAGGTAGGTAGTTTTGAGTTTTGGTCTCAATCCCCTTCATTTTTATTTTTTAAGGTTTTTAGAGCCCTATTATGAATTCTAGAGGTCCCTCCTAGGTCTATCTATAGGTTTTGATGTAAAATGGGGGAAATCAATTGAATTTGAAGGTAATTGTTTACTATAATTACCATATACAAGTTTTTTAGTCTAGTGGACACATTGTGTATGCCTTCTTGTTCAGCGAAGAAGAGATTTTGGGGTCTACATGTCACATACAAGAGTTACTCTCCATGTAGTGACTCTGTGTCATGTGTCCATGGGACATGGATTAGGATATCCATGTAAAAGTACATGTCCAAATATACAGACATGGGGTTCCCGACACAGTCATAGGAAAAACACATGACCAAGTGTCCATTTATCCTGAACACACTGTGTAGAGTGGGATACATGTTGTGTGAGGGACATGGTTGGCCGACCATGTAAAAGAGGAACACGACCAGGGGATGGGTAAAGTAGGACACACTATGTACTATCTATACATTCCATGTACCCCTACATGGGTTGAAAAACCATGTAGATAGGATAAACGACCGGGTTCTTAGGCGGGTTCAGACATTATGTGGACCCCCATGCACACTATGTACTCCTTTGATATCTTCTTGAGATCTTCCTCCTTCCATATCTCTTACTCTAGAACTCAAATTCAGGCTTGTGAGTAGCCTATCCTAATAATTTTTTCATGTAGAAAGTGATGGTGTCCTTTGTTTTATCATATAGGGTATGATGTGGCATTTTTAAGCACAAATCTTGTTTAGTAGTCTTAATAAATGTGGTAGATTGGTACAGTTCATAAAGAGAAATGTTGGGAATAGTACTTCCCTATGGAATTAGGGAGCAGGTCTCTCTTACCTCTCTTCTTTGGTAGATATGGGACTCCCCACATCATGGGCACATTTTATTTATCTTTGTGTAGTTCTTATGGGGTTGGTACTCCCCTGATGTATTAGGGCGTGAGGTCACCATATTGTTTGTATAGTTGGACAATGCTCCCTTATTGTGCTAGAGTGTGGCCATGCATACTAGTTAGCTAGATAGAGTAGTTACTCCCCTTTTGGACCAGGGTTTGGGTCCTCAATCCGTGGAGTTGGTACTCCCTTGCCGTGTTAGGGCACGGGTCCTCCAGACGTAATGTATCGATAGATTGGGTACTCCCCTATCATGTTAGGGTTCGGGTCCTCTATCCTTGGAGTAAGAACTCCCCTATTGGACTAGGATAAAAGTCCCCCATATATGTTATTTAAGAAGAGTTGGTACTCTACTGTTGTACCATGGATCGGGTCCTCTAGACTATGGTCGGTACTCCCCTATCATTTTAGGGTGTGGGTCCCCCATAGAACCAAGTTGGTATATTTGTAATCTCTTGTAGTATCAGGGTGCTGGTCCTCACCTACGGAGTAGTACTTCTCCATCTCTAAGTAGCAGTAGGGTGAAGGTATTCCTTTATAGTTTGAGCAACATTAGATATTGAGTATAGTTATGAAACGAGGAACCCTATACTACATATGAGTGTTACCTGTTTTGGAGTTATTGCTCCCTAAACAAATTGAGGTGTGGTCCAATACATACAGGAGTGATAGATGTTTCACGAGTTAGTTAGGAGCTATTACTCCCTTGACCATAGGGCGATGGAAAGGTGTGGGTCCCTCTATTCTCTCTCATTAGAGAGGATACACATGGTGCATAGTTTGGAGGAGTTCTACCTCAACTGTGTGCAATGGTAAGGGACATGCATCTCCAATTGGGTTTCTTATGAACTTGGGCTGGGCATAGGTTAGAAATGGTAGGACCTTTGGTGTTGGGCACTAGAGCTACACCTAGTGAGTTATTTTCTATGGAGGTATCTCTTGAATGGGTTCCATATGAGATGAATGGGCTCATTGAGTGTGTTCTCTTGGTTTTTTTTGTTACTGTTAGATCCTGAAGTAGAATCCTGTTGCTGACAATGAGGTCATAACCTTATGAGACTGGGAATACGAGACCAGTATATCTGGGTTTTTTCTAGGAATCCTTGCAATGTTTTCTTGTGTCTAGGTTGACACCCCTTGTGGGCTGAGCTAATTAGTCATGTATAGCCATAGATGGTCGGAGATGGAGTTTCTCTCTCGATTTGGGTTCCCTCTAGCTAGTTTGAGTGGACTCTTTCCTTTAAGTTAATCTCCTTTGTTTTGGGTTTTTGGGGATCCTACAAAGTATTTTTATAATCACCCCTACATGGGTTTTTACTGCATGTGTTGTGCCTTTTTCATACCATAGGCCTTTCAATAGAGTCCTCGGTGGACCCAAGGTAGGTGGATCTTAGTGATTTAGACAGACTAAGGAGTTTACCAAAGTTGGGCCGAGGATCTTACCGACAGTTTCATTTGATAGAAATCCCCTCCTTCTAAGAAGGTTGGACACTTTTACAGTTTTCTTTTGGTGGGCACATGTTTTCCCCTTTTACACTTTTATTACTTCCGTTGTACTCAGGTTTGGGATAGTTTTATGCATGAATTTTAGTTTCCAATTTTCTATATCTCTACACTGTTTCATTAATGTGTTTTTGGGTTCATGCATATAGGTACTTTAGGAAAAGGCCTCCCATCATTGTGATATACTTACTCAGTGCTAGCCACCATCCCCTGGCCTATTCAAGGCAGGCTTGGGGAGTTGTAGCCCGGGCCCCATTGGGTCAGGTCATAATAAAGTGGTATCATAGTAGGCTCCACTTTGGGACTGCAATGTAATGATCTTGGTTTGGGTCACATAGAAATAGTGTTGGGGTGTTTTGAGTTTATCTCTCAATCCAAAGGTTTTAGTGTTCATGAAAAGGCTGACTTATCCATTCACCAGGACTCTGATAACCATATTTTCTACTTGGTATATTAGGTCATTGGTTATAAGTAAATAATGGTACATGTATCATATAGGAATGTGTTTTAGTTTTTCCTTTGCCTTATTGAGTCAGATCCCTAGATATACTATTTAACCATGGCGTGTCTTGATTCTATTTCAAGATGCCTCCATGATGAAAACTATATAGGGTTCCTCGACATGTTTTTGATGGAAATTTTCCCCATTACAAGTCTTCAATTAAGGACATTGGTTCTAAGGTGGTTTCTTCGAGTGGTTATACAGTTGAGCCACCTCCCAATGAGTAGCTGGTTGTTCTAGTAGTTCAGGATGAGGATACGTATAGGCTAAGTGCACTACATGAGTTCCATAGGCAGTGGCCTCTTCAGTACTGGGGTGATCTAGACCCCCAAGTAGAGGATGAATGGATCCATGAATTCACACATGACTTCCGCCTCATGAGGACACATCCCGATCAAATGGTGGTCCTAGCGGTGAGCCTTCTTCATGGTTCAGTTGGTCGATGGTGGAGTTTAGTGATGCAGTACCACAACGAGGTAACACTCACTTGGGTGGAGTTTGAGATACTCTTCAATGACGATTTCTACCTAACAATGTTGAGGTTGGTGCATATGTAAGAGCTTCTATAGCTTCATAAGGGTGGAATGACTATGGAAGAGTACTCGACAAGGTTCATAGGCCTGTTACGTTACTCCTTGGATATGGTATGTGACATTTTATTTAGATGTCGTACATTTTATTAGGGATTTTTAGAGATTTATGAGTTTATGTGGTCTCATTATGCCTTCCCTCTTATGAAGGGGTACTAGAGAGAGATATGGTTGTAGATATATTCCTGGCGGAGGGACAGGAATATGTGGACCATAATTGTGGTCACGAGGATGAGGCATCCGCAACAGCTAGTGGATGATAGATGATAAGATCACATTGTAGGAGGCATAACCATGTCTAGACTCAAGCATGAGGTCTTATAGCGTGTGATCTACACTATGGATCATGTCAACTACAGGATAGATGGTATTACACTTGCAATGACTGAGGAAATATTTCTAGAGATTATCCAATACGAAATGTTATTGAGAGGGAGATAGTCAATAGGGCACCTTGGTAGAGGTAGCGTTTGGATTATGGATTTCCGTAGGACAGTGGGCATGACATATGATCTGGGAGAGTAACAGTTGGCGGAAGGCAGTTTGTGGTGTATCCACCACCACCCCCAGCTAGTCCAAGCTAGGCTCGAGGAGCTGGAGGTTATGGGTGAGTTTAACTGCAGGACATAGAGGCATTTGAACTAGAATCTCTAAGGATGAAAGGCGGTATGATCTGTGTCCTTTCCACTTTCTTCATAATTAATTTTTAGACACTTTTGTGAGGTATTATTTTATTTCTACTTCTTTCTCATGGTTTTAAAAATGGTAACATGATGCATCGGTAGAATCCTATGTTAGTTTTGTTTGATGTAGCATTGAATGTATGAGGAATATGGGTCTTTCCCCACCGAGATGTGTTTTTGTGATGCGAGAAAAATTGTGAGGGTTATTTAGTGCCACCCAAAGCAGATAGTATTGGGGTGTGGTGGATGATTCTCTATGACTTGGGTGTTTGGGTCCAGGTGTCATATTAGTGACTATAGGCATAGGGCCTTGTAAGACCCAATGTGAGTGTTTGAGTAGCCCTTTATTAGTACCCTCATGCGCTTGGCATCGTCTCTGTATGCAAGATACTCAAAGAGGACATGGCATGGTTTGAACTAGATTTAGAATCATGATAAAGAGGGATTATTTCCCTAATAAGATATGTTTTTGTGATGTGACCAAAACTCTATGGGAGACTCAATCTGCCCAAAGTGGATAATGTCGAGGTGTGGTGAACGAGTTCCTTAGACTTGTTTGTTCAGGGTAAAGTTGTGCGTTGGAGTGTTAGAATAAGTCCTAAAATTTCCAATAGAGTTTTTATCTATAACCCTTTCTATGGTTTGGATTGGTTTCCTATCATCCATACTTAGTTGGGAGCCCACTAGTGGGTGTGGTGGTGTTTTTAGTTTATGTTACTCTCTTTCAATGATAGGTGAAGATGCGCGGCATATGCCACATGATTTCCATGTCTAAATTCTCATGGATGGATGAGTATACTCTCTTATCTTATTCATTGGCACCCTTATGTTCTCAGCATTAACCTTGAACATAAGATGATTGAGGAGGTTGTGAAGAAATTCATCTAGGGGTGGATGTGAACTGTGGGGTTATGTTGGATTCTGCATCAGTTAAGTGAGGTGGTGTACCGCAAGACCCCATGGCCACAGATTAACTGTGGTGTTTTGTGTTTTTCCACCTATCACAACTGAGGAGACATGTTCCTCTTGTTTTAAGATATATAACTAGTTAGATTTTTAAATTATTGGGGCTTGACCGTGGTGTTTTCTCTAAGTGAATTACTGTAAGAAGCACGTGAAACCTTGGGGAGCCCACCGGTGTGGGAGTTCCAGTAGAGATCTCAATTTCTTTCCCTTATTCCTAGGATTTAGATTTTCAGGGATAAAAACCTTAAGGTGTGGAAAATTTAGTGACTTGATTTTGACTTGTAAGAATTTGTAATTTTTTTGAGAATATTTCAGAAGCTAGGTGCTGGGTCATCTTGAGAATCCGAGGCCCGAAGATCCACAGAGCGGTGATTTTAGAAATATTAAATTTATTTTGTCACACATACGTAGTTTCTATTGAAACTTGAATAAATCCCAATAGGAGTCTTGTATTTTAAATATGAGGCCTTGGTTGAGTTTATAATGTCGTGTTTTCCTTGAGCACGACATAAAGATGTCTACACCAGGAGTTTTGGTCAAAGGAAATTTGGAAGGGCGTTATGTCGTGGATTTATTAATTAAATGAAAATTTAATTAAAATATAACCTAATACCTTCCCTCCCCCACAAGTTGGGTGAAAAAAACATACATGAGATGTTCCTATCCTCTCCCCTTTGGTGACAGAGGAAAATTGATCCAAATTAATGCAATGAGGTGCTTACAATATCAGTTCTTGGAACCGATTATCATTAGATCGAGGAGAAGAATGATATGGGCATCGTTATACACCCAAAGCTTTTATCTTTAACCCTTAAGGTAGGAGGTTTTGATTTTTGGTATTGATCCACTTTTTTTAGCTTTGTTTTAAGGTTTTTGGAGCCCTATTACAAATACTAGAGATCCCTCTTAGGACAATCAGTAGTTTTCAAGGTAAACTGGGAAAAATCAGGTGAATTAAAAGGTTATTACCAGCTAGAATTACCATCTACATGGTTTCTAGTATATTATATATTCCGTGTATTATTTCTTATTTAGGGAATAACTTTTTTGGTCTACATGCCCTGTACCGAAGTTAAACTCTATATAGTGACCCCGTGTTGATGGCCATGGGACATGGCTTGGGATAGTTGTGTAAATGTACATGTCCATGTAAAAGTACGTGACCAAAGTACACGAGAAAAGGGTGATAGACACGGTTATGCGAAAACCACACATCTAGGTGGCCATTTTGCCTAAACATGACATGTAGTGTAGGATACATAGCATGCAAGGGACACAGTTGGCCGAATGTGTGGAAGAGGAACACAGACAGGTGCCGAGTGAAGTGGGACATGCTATGTACTAGCTGTACATACCATGTACTCCTACATGGGTTGAAAAAAATGTATATATAGGATACAAAACCAGGTTCTCTAGTAGGTTCATATATTGTGTGGACCCCAGTTTACATCGTGTACTCCTTTAGGGACTTCTTGATATCTTCCGCCTTTTGTTTCTCCTTCTCTAGAACTTGGATTCAAGCTTTTGAGTAGCCTATACGAAGTAGTTTTCTATGTATAATGTGATGGTGTCATCCTTTTTTGGCATATTGGGTATGATTTAGTGTGTTTCTATCATGAATATTATGTATAAGTTCTTGAATGATGTGGTAGATCAGTTTGGTTCTTAAATAGAAATGCTGGGACTGGTACTCCTTTGTGGAATCTGGGTGTGAGTCTCCCTTACCTATTTTATTTGGTAGATATGGGACTCCCCACATCATGGGAATGGTTTATTTATATTTGGGTATTTATTCTAGGTATGGTACTCCCCTGATGTATTAGGGTGCAAGATCCCTGTATCATTTGTATAGTTAGACATCGCTCCCCTACCATTCTAGGGTGAATTCCCCCTATACTAATTGTCTAGATAGAGTATTTACTCCTCTATTAGAGCATGTTCTCCAAGTTTTGTGTTACCATTATATCCTTGAGTAAAATATTTTTGCTACCAATAAGTTTGAAACCTCATGAGACTGGGTATGAGATGAGTATATCTTGGTGTTTTCTAGAAGTCCTTGTGGTGTTTCCACGTGTCTGGGTTAACACCCCTTGTAGACTGAGCTGAATAGTCATGTATAGTTAGGGATGGTTTGAGATTAAGTTTCTCTCTCATTTGGGTTCCCTCTTACTAGGTTGAGAGGACTATTTCCTTTCATTTTTTTCAATTTCTTTTGGGTTTTTTGGGTGTCTAATGAGTATTTTTATAATCATCCCTACACAAGCTTTCCCCACACCTGTTGTGTCATGTGTAGACCATAGGAATATTTATGGAGTCCCTGTAGGACCCAAGGTAGGAGGAGCTTAGTGAGATAGAAAAACCATGGTGTTTACTGAAGCTAGGACAAGTATCTTACCAACAGTTTCACTTGACAAAGATCCCCTCCTTCTGAGCAGGTTGGATGCTTTTATAGTTTTTTGGTGGGCATGTGTTTTTACCTTTTTATGCTTTCAATAATTCTATTTTACTTTGGTTTGGGATAGTTTTATACATTCATTTTAGTTTCTATTTTCTATATCTTTGCATTGTTTCATCAAAGTGTTTATGGGTGTGTATGTATAAATACTTTAGGCAAAGGTCTCACATATGTGTGATATTACTACTCGGTTCTAGTTGTCATCCCTTGGCCAGTTGGAGGCGAGATTGGGGAGTTATATCCCAGGACCAATCGGGTCAGGTCATTACATTCTCCTAAACCATATAACCTTCACCAATATATCCTTCTTATTGATATTTGTTTCTCAAAAAAATTTCAAATGACCCAGATAATTAATTTAATAAAAAAATAACATTGCATAATAAACTTTATATGAAATAAGTATAAAATTTTAATGTATTAGTGATAATAATTAAGATTAAAATATCTCTAAATGGGATACATCCATCTATAATGTAAGGGCCCTCAAAATTTAACTTTTATTGTCAAATTCACAGTTAGATGAATCATCATAGTGAAAAATGAGGGATAAAATATCATCTATAAATTACAAAGTTTCCTTAAAATTATTTCTTGAAGTTTATCAAGATCAATGGGTTTTAAATTTTTCTCACAAATATATCCAAAGAAAATAAAAAATCAATTAAAATTTATATTATTTTATCAGGTAAAATTTATACAATGAAAAAGGTAAGAGTTTCTCCATCAAAATATGTGACTCATAAATTTTAAGATCATATAAATTGTGGTGTTTTAAGTCAAAGAATCTTGAAATCTTACTTGAATATCTATCATGTACTTTCACATTTTTTATTCTTTAAAGGAAAAAAACTTTTTTTGATTTATTTCAAGATACTTTAAATTACTTTTTCCCCACTTATCATGCTTTATATTCATTTATTTTATGTCATTATTAGAGTTAATAATATCTTTTGATTTTACCTACTCATCCAATATTATAAAAACAAAATTTTAACATATATTCTTTTCAATGTCCATAATAATAAGATCATTATAAAATAATTGGAATTCCCTATAAGGTAGTTAAAAAAATATTTGTTTCTTTCATTCTTGTAAACCAACTTCATCTGACGAAAATTGAAATATTTTCCTAGAAACATTTAACCAAACCTATTTCCCAAATTTCACATCAATATTTGATAATTTTGACATGATTTCTGAACCTAATAACAATTATGGTGGAGGAATAAAATCATTTCATTCATAAAATCTTAACTTATTAAACTGATATTTATAAGGTGAATCTAAGAATGAACAATGGAACATGAAATATCACTTTTTCTGTATTGTAGTATTCTAGGATCAAATTAAAAGTTACAAACTATAAATTCTTGTCTAGTAAAAGTTTTCTAACCAGACATGCTTCCTAATCTAGGAAAATATTTAATAATCCACATTAGAGCAACATGCATTTTGAACATTTTAGCTATTGATGCATCATATGTATCTACAACATTATTCTATAACTCTTTAAATTCTTCTATAAGTGGATGAAGGTATACATAAATGTCATTTATAGGAATTTAATTTCTTGGAATGATCATAAAAATTAAAGAAGTTTTTTATACACATCTATGAACGTAAATTGTAAGGGATAAAAATAATTGGCCATATGATATAAGTTGTACTTAGAGTTTCAAATAGATTAAATCCATCAATATAAAATACCAAATGCACATTCCTAGGATCTGAATAGAAATCTAGATATAAAGATAAAAGGATTTACAAGGTTGTAAATCTCTTATATGTCATATAAACCAGTCATTATTGTTTCCCACGACATGCCATTTCATTTTCTATCATGTTTTAGAGGTCATAAACAATCTATGAAATCTTGGTTTTAATGTAAAGTAACATAAAAAATTGACAAAAATTTTATTTATATTATTTTTTATAGTACAATCATTTATACTTTCATCACGATTCACTAATTTCCTTCTAGAAGTATGACATCTTTTATACTCTTCTCAATTTAAATCTTATCCCTGATATAACATGAAGTCCTTGGGACAATCATATATCATTGTATAATTGAGATCAAGATTGTTAACAACTTTATTCATCACATAAAATGATTCCAAAATCATAACTCTAACAAATTCATCATGTATAAACTTCAATACCATCAATATAACTTTATCTATAATTCCATATAACCACTTGATATGGTATAACTTCTGTAGAAAGGAATTTTTTTATACTTGTTAAATCCTTCATACAACTCCTGATTTTCATTATTCACTAATTTATAAAAATAATTTGATTACTTATTCTAATTATTGTTTGTATTAATCTATAGAAAATCATAGAGATACCCTACTGATATGTTCTAATCTTCATCATGTTGAATTGTAGTGATGAGAGTTTCGTCAATCAATTTCAAGATTTCATTATTTATTATTGGGGTAGTAATTTTTTTATTCTATTGGTATCCACATATTGAACTTTCATAGATGTTAAATTCTTAATTCCAAATCCATCTCTCAAATCCAGTATAAAATCGTTTCAATGTCAAGTTCTTATAAACTTCATGTCTTTTCAACCACCATCTAAAATGAAAATCAGAACATGAGCATCTTATTCTTCCATCCATAGATTTATTCCGAATTAAAAAATCTAAAAATGACTCCAACCCATTCCCATATTGAGTTGTATTTCAGGGTAAATTAATCCAACTTTTTTCTATTTATAAAATAATGTTAAAAACAAATCAATACTAGGAATAACATATAAGTATTTACAAAATTTGAATGATAACAAGTCATAAAATAAAATATAATTACAATAAACTGATATTATGAATTCATATTTTATGATATAAATATATCATATAAAATATATAAAAATTCATATGAAATAAAAAAATAATGATTACTCTACAACCTATTAACAAATAAACTATAAAAATGAAAATGAATACACAATTCATGAATGCCTGAAAACAAAATAATTCAAAAAAAACTAATCCCAAAAAATATACCCTAACAATAAACTAAAAATCAAATACATATTTTATAATCAATAAAATTAACAATAAATTAAAAATGTAAATATAGCCCAATAATAAAAAATTTTAAATCCCTAATTCATGATGAAACCAAAATTTTATAGCCCAACAAAAGAAATTCATAAATCCCAATTATAAACCCCCATGTTAATATCATGGATGTCATTGAAATAAGAAAATAATAAATTCATGATAAGAGTATAGATTCTAGGAACTTACCTTATACCTGAAAGAAAAAAATAGAGAAGGGGAAGAGTTTTACATGAAAAATGATGGAGAAGGAGAACCCAATAGGAAGAAAGAGAAGCTACTGCAAATAATGAGAAGGGGAGATTGGGAAATAGAAGAGGAGGTTTGAAGGAAGAAGTAAATGGGGAGGGGAGGTTCATGAAGGAGAGGGGGTCATGTGGGGGAGGTTTATGTGATAGAGGGAGTACCAAAGTCCATGAAATAGAGGAAAAAGGTGGAGTGGCATTATTTCTGGATAATAGGGTTTAAATATCCATGGTTTTTAAATTACTACCACTAAAAAAAATATTAGCAGTGATTTTTAAAAAAATCACTGCTAATATTTCATTACATGATAATTTTAGTTAACTACCACTAACAAAGTATACTAAATTGGTAATAACTTTAGGTTTTTTAATTAGTAGATGTTTTTTTAAATCACCACTAATAAAGTGCCATAAAGAATTATTTTTTTCTTATAGTAAATATTAATTGCTCCATCTAAAAGTTACATTTATTATACTTTTTATATAACTTATCCTTTCTCAAATTCCTTATAATAGTACTCAAATACTCCTCATTCTTGCTTTATTTTAGAGTATATAAGAATATCATCTATAAAGATGATCACAAATTTGATGAGTTATATCTAAAGACTCTATTAATTAAGTATATGAAGATTTTTAGTGTATTTTTGAGTCCAAAATAAATCACTATGAACTCAAAATGTATATATATTGTATGAAATATAGTATTGGGAATATCCTCCTTCTACACCAAAAATGATGACATCCCAATCAAAGATCCACCTTTGAGAAGTATCATGTGTTGGATTTTGTGTCCTAAGAACAACTATTTGTACTTTTATTACATTTATATTAAATTGTATGAATATTAATAAAACATATTATAACATATTTTTCATTATTCAACATGACTCTAATGTAATAATTTCCTAGAGTATATGTCACATTGAAAAGTCATAGCAGTTCCCTGGTATGGTGAGAACCTTTAAGTGCTATGATTATATTATTAAATTATGTCATATAGTTGGATAACATACTATGATGGGAAAAATAATACATATACCTTCAGATGTGATTACTCATAAGTAGAATAAGCTTCTTCTCATAAATTTTTCACGTGGAAATCTCCAAGGTAGGATATTATGAGAACAGAGCCTCCAGTAGTAATTATGCATGTTTTGGTTTCATCATATATTCCTATATGTGAGCATGTGTAATGTTACTTATACTTTAATATTGTCATTAATGCATGTAAATGACTTTCACACTTATATTTTTGGAAAAAACTGAGAAAAAATATATTTTCGGTGAGGTAGGGTACATTGGGTGAATCACAATTAACACGTCATTACTGGATAAGTCATGGAAGTATTTGTCCCTTATATCTTTATGGAAGATGATATATCATAACTTTGATTGGAATATAACCATATCCATAAATTCCATGGATATGGTGTAATGAATAATTTATTTCAAATAGTCAAAGAAATATATTTCAAGCATATAGGTTGGTGACACAGATGTGCAACCTTATTGATGAGATATTATGAAAAGGGGATTATATTACACAATGTTCATTTGTATGTGGTTGTAATCATTATGACATTAAGTTATTTCTCTTTGGTTACTTGACCCATTTCTAGATAATAATCTCAGACTTTAGGTAGGCATACTTAATTCCAATAAGAAGGAATCCTATAGGGTCACACACTAAGTGTTTTTGATGATATTGATTCAATTAGATTTTAATTTAATTAATTGGATAAATATTATTCTCAAGATCGAGGGATAATTTTATTCATGTTTTATCGATCATAAATATTTATTGATAACATATCATAAATCTATGGAAGAGGATACTTATTATTTATCATAATATTGTTGAGTTTATGAAAATCAATTCAGAGACACATTGAATCATCATTCTTTTTCATAAAGAGGACCGATGCACCCCATGGTAAATAACTTGGTTATATGAAACCCCCTTTATATTTTCTTATAGTCACTTCTTTAGTTCTTCTAGTTTAATGGGGGATATTATGTAGGGACTCTTGGATATGATCAGAGATCTGGGTATAAGATCAATTGAGAACTCAAACTCTCGATTATGAGGTAGACTAGAAGACTCTTTGGGGAATACATCAATATATTCCCTCATAATTTACATGTCTTCAAGGATGATAATATCCTTTGTTTTAATCATTTGATCTAAATATGGTTGATCATATAACAAAGACATCCATGCCTTATAAAGAGTTTATAAAGGAGATTCATAATTATCCTTAAACTTGTATAGAATCATAGGATGATTTGGGATACGGAAATTGATTCCCTATCTTGGTAGTTAATGTTGGTTATATATAAATACAACCAATTAATGCTTATTATACCATTAATTATACCAAAGAGAGTATAATAAGGTTTTTTGGGAGATTATTCTCAGTAATTTTAATTATATAAGAGCTATATACTTGAGATGCAGCAATTTCACTACTTAGTGTTTTCATTAATAACTCAACCTCCATGTCTTGATGTGGTGTTTAGATATTTCTAATGAACTTTCATGATATAAAAAAGTGCATTGAACTAGAATAAAATAATAAATTCTCTATTATTTAATTAATAACAAGTATACCTACCACCAATTTGTTTTCATGATCCACATCAGTAGTATTGATAATATAAGCTTGTCTTTCCCTCTTGGAATTGCAGGCTATTATCATAGGTTATCTTTGATGACCCTTGGCTTAGTGCACTAACTTGAATAGTGTTAATATTATTTATAGTTTAAAAGTTATACCATAGGTGGATGATTGATCTAATCCTTAATTTATTCCATCATATTTATTATCCTTTTCATCTCCATTGGAAATTCATTAGCTTTATGCCCCTCCTTTACACACTTGAAACATATCATTTTTTCCTTTAGGAAATTTCTTGAATGCTTATTCCCACACTTATGACATGTGGACAGTTGAATTTTCTACCCTCCATGAGATTTATTCATTTTTCCTCTAGAATTAAACATTATTCTTATCTTTTTATCTCATGTACCATGAGACCATTAAGAATAACTTATCTCCATCTCAACTTTAAGGGTACATCAAACTATTTACTCATACTATCAAAGTATCAAATCACTAAGTCTTTTTGAATAACCAACTTTAGTCCACTAATGAATTGGTCAAACTTACCATTAGGGTCAATGAAAATCCAAAGGCATACCTTAAAATCCTTGTGAATTTATCCTCATAAGAGTTGATTCAAAAGTCCCTCTCCATTTTAAGATGAAGAGTGCAGGGAAAATATTTTTTGAAAAATATTTTCTTGAATTCTTCCCACTACAATGATTTAATGTATTCCTTAGACTTCATATTCTTGATCACTATCCACCACTAACTGGACTCCCCCTCTAATCATTATAAAACCAATATTACTTTCTCTTGCTCTTATAATTGAAGGAAATAAAATATCTTCTAAATGGAATTAATCCATTACTCCATGATTAAGGGGTCAAAACACCCACTAAAGGATAGAGGTCTTTTTGAAAAAAAGGATTCAACCATAACTTGTTATATCTTGGGAGAATGAGATAATTATAAATGATTTAAGTAATTATTCATAACCGGGGTTAGTTGTGTAATTATCTCAAAGAGGTTTTCAACTCCCACTACCCTCATATTAAGCATCTCATTTGGGAAATTAATACATTGACCATTGCATTGGTTTTTGAGATGGTTCATCATATTTCTTGTAATTTACTAAAACAAATGAAAATTAAGGATGAAAATACTCAAATTAATATGCATATAAAAATGAAAACTGTGAAATTTTAAAAAAAAACTCAAAAGTGACATATATATCCTAATTTATGAATTTATTTATTTTATGCTAGGTTATTCATGAACTATTTTCTATTAGGTTCTCTAACATAATCCCCCAAAATACCTAAAAATTGTTATGATACCAGCTATAGTAACCCACATCTCAAAAAAAATTATAACATCTAAAATACTTAACCATAAAGCACCCATAAATCTATAGGTCTAGTTTCTTTGGGATATTTGATAAATTGTATTAAAATTAAACTATATACTCTTTATTTTTATCTCTATAATGTGCTATTAAATCCCATTGAACTTCTATTACCACATAGGATACCCTAGGGATATACATAATGGAAAATAGTGGGCTATAAATCCCATTAAGGGAATAATTAGAGTAAAAAATGATAAATAAGTAATATATATGAGTCAAGAGGAATATCATGATATCATAAAATAGGAGGATCATAATCATGGAAATATTGAATAAAGGAAATAAGATCATAAGATCAGGAAATCGTAAATATATTGAAACAACATAAAAATGAAATCATAAGCATAGTAAAATATCACTCCCAATGCAGTTTAACATGATTTTCAAGGATAATTTCTCATTCACCATGCATGGTATCTAATGAGATGAAAACATTACCCAATGCATTAGGGGGATGTAAAATTATAGCCCCACCAATCACATAATGATATGTACATGAATATGTATGCCACATAAGAAAATCATACATAAGGAATAATCATAATAAAATCCCATGATAAGGAAATGGGTTATATAAACTTGTCTCAAATCATAACCAAATGATATATCATAAATATTCCCAGGAAAAAGGAGATTAAAGATTTTTGGACATTCATAATTAAATAAATAAGCATAGGTAATGAATATGGATTTCAAGTGAGAAAAAATTCATAAAAAATGAGTGGATATGTCGCATATTGAGATTTTATGAAACATATTTTTTCAAATTAATTTAAATTTTAATATATCTTTTGTTACACACAACAACGTGTTTCTTCAATAGCGTGCATGACAAGTGATGCTGAGCTTCAGTGAACCATGGAATAATATTTTTATAACCTAGATATTAAGTATGAGAGTATGAATAATATTAACTACTTTATGAAATATACCTATAAATTTAATACTAAATATAAATTTATTTATAAATTCTTAGTAAATAATTAATCAATTTTTAGTAAAGTAATTATATTTATCAAAAATATGTTTTATTCAAAAATAATTTTTATTTCTTTTTATGAAAAAATATCATAATTAATTTATAGATATTTTAGAATTTGTTTTAATAAATATAAATTAACTTTTGAAATATTCATATAAAAATTAACTTATGGGGAAAAATTGGATTTCTTTCAGAAAATATTGATTTCTCAGTGAATAGTGAAAAATACAACTTTTTATCAAACTATCATTTATTTTTAATAAATAAATAAATTTAAATGCTAGATTATTTTTTAATGTATCATAAGTGTTATTTAATAAACTTTAATCCACTTAATTACATTTTAATTAACTTTATATTGTATTTTACTATAAGTTTATAATTGGATTTAAAAAAAGGTTTTTTTTCTAAAAACTGTTTTAAAGTGCATAGTGTTTCCCCATTTATATTAATTAAAATAATCACCAATGAGGAATGATTTAAATGAAATTTATATATTATATGTCAATAAATTTTAATTTATATTCATACAATGAGAATTATTATAAATAAAGTTAATATAAAATCATCTTATGCTTGAAAAAATATACTTCTCGAAAACCTACTTTTTTGTCGTATTTGTGGGTTTTGTTTTAAATTTAAATTTTTCCACATTTATAAAATTTATTTTCTAAAATAAAATTTATTTTTTAAATCATCATTTAAAAATTATATTAGGGTGATTTTTTTATAATTTTCTGAAAAGGGCTATTTTTTATGAATAGTGAAAATACTGAATTTTAATTGAAAACTGCATTTTTATTTAAATTATTAATAAAGTTAAATTATATTTTAAATTTATATTAAAGTAAAATTATTTCAATTATATATATATAAATCCAATTTACTCCATTTTAATTAATTTCATAATGAAATTGGATATAAAAACTTTGTAAACTTTTGAACATTTTATCTCTGAAAACCCACTTTCTCATTGCGTATGCAGGATTAATTTCAAATTAAAATTTCTCACTTATGTTAATTTAATTTATAAAATGGATTAATTTTTTTAATAATAATAATGTATATTATCTAATAAGGTTAAATTAATTTTTTACCAAAATGAATAGTGAAAACAGTAAAAATTAATTACCACGGTTAAGATAAAAAATAGTTTATCGGGGGTTAAATTAAAAAGATAAGGGTTAAAATGACCAAAAAACCTATCTAAAATATATTATATGGAAATAGTTTTATCTTATAATGTATAAGTATCAATAATTAACTATTTTTGAGATTTTTTGTGTGTTAAAAACATAGACACGCCTTTTGTTTTCAAAACATTACAAGTTTGCCACTCACCTCACTTATAAATGGTAACCCCCTATCCCCTCTTATTGAAACCTTAAAAACCATTTTTTGGGATAATACCTACCCAAATAACATAAAAAATTATACAATCTCTTCCTACAATCCTTATTTTGGGTATAAATCCAACCTAGTAAGGATTTTGGTGCAAACCTCAGAAAGTTACATGAAGAAGAGGTAACATTCTCCAATGAGTGCTTTTATTATATTTATTCATACAACTCCTTAAATTATTATTAAACTATACCTATATAATAAACTTTTTATAATCCATATAACTATATATTTTTATGTTAATGTAATTACCTACAACCATCTCCACTTTCATCAAATGGGTTAGGAAATCATTGTTCATGTGTATAGCGGACTACCACCTCATGAACTATTGTCATTCGTTTTTCAATTAACACCTCTCACAGTTGGGTATAATTATGGATATAAAGTATACATATGATATTTATAAAATTATTATACATATTTAATAATTATATAAAACATACCTTTTTTACTTTAAATTCTATAGGGGATACGATAACATCGTTCATGTGTATGGCGAACTACCACCTTGCGAAGTGATGTGATTAGTTTTCACTAAACTTTACATATTTTTCATTATTAAAAGATAATATATCATTTTATTTCTTATATTTTCACTCACTGAAAGATGATAATATTATTCGTGTACTTGTGGACTACCGCCTTCACAAAGCGATGCAACTCTCTATTTTCAACACCACACTGCATGGATGATATGTATAAGTATATTTAAATAAATAATATTTTATTTATTATATTATGATAATTATGGAAATATAAAATATTACTTACCTCCTTTCCATAATGATCACTGAAAAATGGAAATGTTACTCATGTGTTCGTATGACCTACCGTCTCCATGATCGTAACATACTTCATTTATCAAAAACCATATTTCATTATTGGTCTTAAAATTATAATTGATGTTTAAATATTATATTTATATCATAATTATTATTATATATATTATTAAACCATTATCAAAGTAAGAGTACAAAAAAACAAATCAAAACATACATGAAGAACAAAGCAGTTATTACCCGAAATGTGATTTTAACAAGGAATTATTAATAAAAAGTAAATAAAAGGACATAATTAAATCATATATGGTATTATATATATAATTATGGTTCTTTAATATATGTACAATAAATTTATATTTATTATACATAAGGTTCAAACGTGTATGAAGGAAGTCGATACTTAAGGTAAGGGATTTCCATCTCACTCTTTACTTCCATGAGACACATGCCATATTCACCACATATTTATTTTATGTGGTGTATATAATATCCATTAATGCATATTATTATTATTATCTATAAAATTATTGGGTTTTACATATCTATTTTAGAATATCTCTTTCATGGGGTTTATAGTTCAAAATATAACAAATCGGTAAGGGATTTTTGCCTCAATTTGCCTTCCTTGGGACAAAAGTTATGCTATAAAACAATCTTCTTCTATGTGGTGTATATAATACCACTTGAAATGTTATATAATTAATATACATATTTTAATTTTATTTCATGTTTTATTTAATGTTATTATTTCATGGGGATTATGATTTAATGTTACCAAAATGGGAAGCGTTTTATATTAAAATCTCATAGTTTTTTGGGATTGTCTATGAATATACTTTTAAATGATGAAATATTTTGATATATATCTCAATAAACTCATGAATTTTATTATAATATGGTTATATAATTAGAATTCATTTTTTCCCTTCATTGTCTTCTCTTAATATACTCAAGAGTTCAAAAATAATGTTTTTAAGAAAAATCATCTCTTCGGTTGAAAACCCTTTTCTTCCAAAACCATGTTTTCTAAAAATGTTTTCAAAAATGGTTTTCAAAATTTTCAAATTATTTATTAAATTAATTTTTGGATATTTTTTAATTTTTTACAAAAATGTTTTGAAAATAATTTTCATGTAATTTTCCAAAAAAAATGCGCATTTGGATTTTACCATAAATGCGAAAAGAATATTTGTTTTTACATGCACGATATGAAAAATATTTCCTATTGTTAATTAATTATTAATGACCTCAAGCTTCCCTTAAAAATTTTCAAAGATGTTTTCAAAGAATTTTTTTCCTTGATATTTGGGATTTTTTTATATTTTAATTTAATGTTTTCAAAGTGAAATGGATTTTAAAAATGTTTTATGTTTTAAAAAGTGTTTTTAAAGTAGAAAGGATTTTTTACTCAAGAAATATTTTAAATGATTTCAAAATATTACTTAAAAAATTTAATTTTATTTTCAAAGAAAAGGATTCTCAAAATATATTATGTTTTAAAAAGTTATTTTCAAATAAAATTTATTTTCCTCAAGGAATGTGACAATTGTTTTATCTTTCAAAATCATTCTATATCTAATATGAAATCCTTTGATATTATATATGCATTAATGGGGGTATGATAAAAGGATACCATTCTTATTATTTCTTTGAATGGTTTATGTTTATGATTAAATGATGTTTATGCAACTCGATTCTCTTCCATGGGTTATACCATGATAAAATGCTTATAAAACCCACTTATTTTCATGGGTTATGCTATGATGAAAGGATTAAGAAAACTATCACTCTTCCTTAGTTTATGATATGATGAAATGTTTAGGATTACCATTTAATTTAATGGGTCATGATATGTTCAATGTTTATGATCTTTTGGAACACAAAAATATGGTTTACATTATGAGACATGTGAGACCTATATCTCCCTTAAATGCATTGGGTAAATATTTATATCTCTAAGATAGAAATGACTATAATGGGGATTGAACCTAGTTAAATAATGGAATTTTTCTATTATGATGGTCTTGGGAGTGAACCTCGACTACTATGATGTTTTGGGGAGTGAACCCATTCCAATATGATAGCCTTGGTAATGAGTCTTGACTACTATGTAAATGATTTTCTATGCTAATGTGTATGCCATATTTTTATGTCTAATGCTGATGTTATGATCTCATGGATCATGTTATTTTATTTTCTTATGATTAATGTCTTATTATATTCCAATATTTATTCCATGACTCAATATTATGATCCTTGGTATGCATGGTATGATTTTCAATTGTTATTATCATGTTCTCATAACCTTATGCTCATATTATTCTTACTTATCTCCATTTCTTACACTTAATAAGAATATAATCTCACCATTTGTTATGTTTATTTTCCTAAAGTTATGCAGAAATGTTTTAATTAGGGTATGTCTATGAAAAAAATTAATGGGAAGATTTTTTTGGGATACATTGAAGATCTTTCACCAAATTAGAATATTTTTTTTCTAGTATCCAAATGAACTAAAATATTATGTTCCTTAGGTATGTGTTCATTTAATGTAATGAATATTTATCTAAAAAATGTAATATCCATGTATGAGAAGCCAGGGTCACTATAGTTAGTATTAAAGGAAAGGTTTAGTTAACCTCTGGAAACTAGGATAAGAAAAATTATTGAGATTCCTGGGGATATTTCTAAGAATATATATAGGGATATATATATAATCATAAGTATAAGGATGGGTCAACTTATAGTAAAATTTCCTAGAAATATGGTAATGGATAGAGTTAAAGGTTTTTGAACAATTACATCCCTATATGGATACTGTAAATGGATATAGATCTCACACAGAGGTACCTAGGGGTAATAACTCCAAAAAGGGTGAATTGAATTGGAATCAATCATCATATGATTCACAACAAAGGTATTGACTCACATATGGTTTGAAACTCTTAGGGGATATTCTTTGAAAATTCAAAAGATCTTTACTAACCATCATAAAGTATTTAAATAAATTATGACTATGAATAACCTAAGATAAACCTAAGTCTTCATAGATTAAAAATAAGGCGTCATAGTTTAGAAATACAATAAGAATTTTTTTGGATTATTTGGTTTCACTTTATTATTAGAATTTCTCACACTATGCTTTTTGGTTTTAGTCAATGGTGGGAACTATAAAGAACTGAGTTAACATTGAATGTGATGAATAATTTTCTGATGAGTAGCCAAATCGGATGATGAATGGAGTAAATGATGTTATGATTATGCCTAATCGTTAATCATGATATATTATTAACAATGTATACCTTAACCAAATCTTGGAATCACCAAAAAAGATAAGGATATATATTTTTGAGAGTTCAGGTGGTGGAGACCATAGAGGAAAGAAGAATCAGTTTCCTATATGTCAAGAATGTGGGAAGAAGCACACCAGGGAATGACTCAAAGTAATGAGAAGATGTTTTGAGTGTGGAAAAGGAAACAAATCAAATAATTGTAGAGGAAAAATGAAAATTTAGATTAACGTAATGGATGATAATAATGGTATCCATAAAGAATCATCAATGGTTGAATGTCTCAAATGTGGAAAGTGTGAGCATTATCCAAATCGATGTTATAAGGGGAAATCTCATAAAGAGAATCAGGAAGGTTGTATAATTAATGGTTTTGTTTTTGATGATGAATAGAATATGAATTACATATGAATGGAAGGGGGTATTAAGGAATAAGATAATGAATCCTAGTTAATGGTTTGAGAAGGAAGTGGTATGATTAAAGTATTTATGTATTAGAATTAAAAAATCATGTTATATGAATTGTCACACCCCTACCTTTAAAATTATTTTATTTTATTTTTTCTTGGATTTGGTTAGCCTCGTCAAGGTCTGGGTTGAGTGATGGTTTAATATTTTTGATGTTTAATGGCTTTGGTGGTTTCTGACTGGTGCACATGCATCGCACGGTTGGCAGTAACCATACGGTCAGCCCAGGTGACCGTGCAGTTGCATAATGTTTAAAATAAATAAAATTTTATGAAAAATAAAATTTAAGCAATGTTTTAATAACAATAATAATATTATTATTATTATCATCATTAAGTTTTTATTATTTTTAGTATTATTATTATTACTAATACTATTAAGTTATTATTATTAATATCATTATAATTTTCATTTTTATTATTATTAAAATGGGTATTAATATTATATTAAATAATATTATTAATAAGATTATTATTATTATAAATATATTTTTCTTTTTTTAAACCCTAATTATACCTTTACCCTCCCTTATTGCGACACAATCTGACCCCCAACCTGCACAACACACCCCTTTACAACCTCCTATTCTCGACGACCCCCTACTCTGACCCCCTATTCCGTCCTCCCATCCTGGCGTGCTCTCCCTTCCCTATGGACCTCTCCGGTTCTCCCTCTACCTCTTGCATGACGTGACCTTATACTAGAAGTTACACTACCTTTGGTTCCCTCCAGCTCTCCGGCGCGACCCCTCCGGTGCGGAGATACCTTCTTCGATGGTCATTCCCCCTCCTTCACAGCACGAACAACCTCCTCTCTCCCATCTATGGTAAAAATTTCCCTCATTTATAGGGTTTTTATAATGTGTTTCCTTCTTTTCCAAACCTTAATGTTTTTGGTCTATGTTTTGTGCATTTTTCTTGGATGCTAAGGAGAGAGGATCATTCTTCGGGGTGTATTCTCCCTTCTCAGAGTGTTTCGTCGTATTCGCACACCGGCAAGGTATGTGATTCCATTTATTTTCATTTTTAAAGAAATATTTTAATGCTTTAATAGTTTCAAACAATTTTTATACATTTTTCTCATACAAAAAATACTCTTAGTTATCATATTATGATGTTTTTAAATTGTTAGATTTTGTTAAAAATATATTTTGAGAAAATTCTTGGTTTATGCATATGTTTTTATGAACCCTTTGTATTTGGTAAAATGTTTTGTGTTCTTTAAAAGTGAAATAAATCCTTGTTATATCATTTTTACATGATATGTTTTGGTAAATTAGATTTAAGGTGTGAATTTTATATCCTTGAAGGCTTTAGGATTGGGGTAGTTATGTTTTTGAAAGGACACTCTTTGTTTTGAAAGGGATTGTTTGTTGTTGGAATTAAAAGGAGTTTTTAGGTTGGTTGATTGTAAATGGTGTTTTTGTGAAAATGGTTTTTGAGTGTTTTTAGGGACTTTTGGAAACTACTATTGGGTGTTGGTACATCCATGGGTGCACAGAGTTCACACATAGATGGGTATTCAAACAAAGATGGTGCTTTAAAAATAGTGTTTTCCTTTAACATTGTCCTTCTTAAATATTTCATTGTTTTTTGAATTGTATCTTGATTACTTTGTTTGGATTAATTTTATTTTAGGTATTTATGGTGTTTTTGAGTCCTAGGGTTTTATTGTAAGGAGTTTCAGTCGATTTTGAAGGCGTGCAGGCATATCTCCAGGTATGAATATGTATAAATATATATATCTTATGTGCGTGTGTTCACTCATGGCGTGGGGAACATGTGCAACAATTTAATGATATATATATATATGTGTGTGTATATATATATATATATATTTCTGTGCATGTGTGTGTGTGTGTGTGTGTGGAAGTGCATGCGTGTGAGCAAGCTGCTGCTTGAGTTAGAATGCTCTGGATTAACCATCCTTTGAGGTAGGTTTTCCCGTGCACTTGCCTTTTTAATTTAAGAATCGTTAGTTTCATGCTTTTCACACCTTATATGACTAATAAATATTGATATGTGATTCTTGTTCTAAATGTTTGGTATGAAAATGGTAGTTTTAACCCTTATTTTATGATAACTAGACTTGTTTTTCTATATTAGTGCACACCTAGTGATCGATGAAATGCCCAGTTGGCTTTTGAGAGTAGATTATGGTATGTAAAGTGTGTTTTGGATTTTCTAATAAATATACTACATTTAGAATGAGGATTTGGAGTTTCTTAAAATATTTTCAAATGGTTTTAAGTTAAAAGAATTGTGAATTTGGCTTTTAAAATTGGTTTGTCAGGTGATGATGAATTGTGGCCCGATTAGCATTTTCAAAGGAAATGGTCTTGGTTTTAAAGTGTGATGGAAATGTTTCAAATGAGTTTTATAAATGTTTTGATTTATATGTGGTGTGTTTGAAACCTCTTTTAAAATATGGATTTCACATTTAATAAATGTCATTTTTGAAATAAAATCATTAAGGGCATGTTTGGCCACTTTGGGAAAATGATGAAAAATGTTTATTATAAAAATTTCCATTGGATGTTTCTCATGCCTTGGGTCAAATAATGGATGGGATGTCGTCACTATGGAGTCCTTGGGATCCATTAAAATGGTTCCTTAGTTGGAACTCTTTTTTTATCTTTATTTTAAGGCATGATATTAGTCCTTAGGAAGACTCTAGGTGAGGCCTTTTGTGAATTATTATTATTGTTATATATATTTGTGATTGGATACCCGGTTGGTATTAGTTGGCTCACCCCTATTATATACATGAGACCTGGGAACCTAGAATATTGAGAGAATTATTTGAGAATGTTTGTTGCACTGGTAGTTTAAATATTAACTAGTGGCCTATAGTAGGTGGTTATATTTGTGTTTACTGCTATGGGATTGGGCCCCTTGGTCTGTCCTAAGTTAGGGTGGAAAAGCATTTGGGCATTTTGATTTCATCGTGTGTGGCATGCTACTGGGGATGGGGTCTCATGTATTAGTATGTTAGGGATTATTCTTGATCTCTTGGGTTCACGTATGTCTATTAGTGCTTAGTTTCTTACAGTAATTAATGTCGTAGTTTTAGGTATATTTTCATTGCCCTTGTTATATGAATATTGTGGTGCTTTATTGTATAGTGTTTACTTGGAAGTGATTGTTGGTCTCTAAAATATTATGAGAATGGTTTTAAAGTCAAAGTGTTTTATGATCTTTCTTGTCGTAAAAAATGAAAGCATCACTTCCCTTTTTTTAAAATGTTAACAGTACACTAATATAATGAACTTGGTTTTAGAAATTAATAAGGGAAATGAGTTATATATTTTTTTGAGTAAAATGAGTATAAAATCATACTTTTATATATTGTAGTTCAAACTTGAAAATTGATGTTTATTTTATTTTAAAGGATGTGCATTGGGAATAGGTTATCGGTCTAGCCTAAAGAGTTTTAATACTCATACCTATTGTTTATCATTATTTTTATCTTTGGGTGATACTTCTTACTCGAATTCGGTCATTGTAGTACGATTTTGGTTTGAGGTCGGTGGTGACACATAAGGTCACATGGAGGCATGTACAATTTTTTTTCCTCACAGTTGTTAGTTTTCATTATCATTATTTAGTTTTTATTTATTTATTTTTATTTCATTTATGGTCCAAATCAATCCCACCAATTTAATATTGATGCCCGATACTAGTTGCTAGCCCATGGGGATAAGGAACTCCATTCAAGCCATACTACGGGCTGGCTCAGGTGACCTATTTAGGGTCGGCACGAGTTGGTTCATAACATGAATCGTGAAATATATAAGCATTGTTTAGTATAAGTTTTTCATTAATTATTGAAAAAAAGTTGAATGGTGTTGATGATCTAGAAAAGTTGTTTAATGACAAGGTGATATTTTTATTAAGGAAAGATAACCCTTAATATGTGCCTGATTTTGAGAAAATGGTTTTTAGTTTCGATAAAGATATGATTGATATGAATAAAGAAAATTAGATAGTATTGATGACCTTGAAACTGATTAATGATTTGTGGAAAAAGTGGTTTATGTTATCATTGATGGAGTTTACAACATTATTGTAATTATGAAATATATTCAATAATATGTGGTTTTATTCAGGGGTTAAGGAAATATGTATGATTTCAATAATTTTCTATTGAAATTCATGTTATTAATATGTTTCAAGATAATACATTATTAAGGTATTCACATGTTTGGTATGTGACAATTGAGAGATAATTCATATTGTTTGGGTGATTAATGATAAGTTAATTTTGGAAATTTAGTTACCTCCTTTATGAATTTTTGGATTTTAATCTTTTGGAAGGGTCATAATTCTAACCATTTATGAAATGGTTTAATTTGAACTTTGGATGGGGATTTAGATATTAATGTATTACTTAACCATATGAATATTTATGAAAAATTGATAACTTATGATAACAATTTTGTTATGATGATAACTAAAGATATATGGAATGAATTATCATTCTATTTATGGATCTTATAATCCATTAGTGCTCCAGACACAAAAAATAACCTTTATTTATTAGATTTGGAGATTAATTGGAAACTGATCAAGGCACAACCAGTGGGTGATATTAATCTTATGAAATGGAATAAAATAAAGTAAATATATATTCTCATAAAAAATATTCAAATTTAAGAAATAGATATTTAAATAAAATATTTTCTTCTTATCATAAATTTTTTGATATCAAGGACCGTTTTCACACCTCTTTGGTTTATGATTTTGTAGTCGTTAACCTTCTTTGGATCACCAACTTTCTTGTCATCAATGATCGCTATCACTCTATAATTATTTATGCTTTTATTCCATGTCCAAATCATCACTTCCCACCTATGTTATCCTATATGAAAACATAGTTATGATTTAATTTAGGTAACCTTTATTTTTATAACTTTCTCTTTTTAATAGGATTTTTATTATTCATTTGTATTATGTGGGTTTCTATGAAGGAATTTTCTAATGTTAAACCTTTGATGAATAATATAAATTTTGAGGGTGAAATTAATTTTAAGGGGGGTATAATGTAGCATCTTGATATTTTATGATTTTTTTTCAAATTAATTAAAATTTTAATATAGCTTGCGTTACACACAATAATGAGTTTCTTTGATAACATGCATGACATGTGATACTCAGCTTTAGTGAACCATGAAATAATATTATTATAATATAGACATTAAGTATAAAGGTATGAATAATATTAACTATGTTTTGAAATATAAATATAAATTTCCTACTCAATATAAATTTATTTATAAATTCTTAGTAAACAATCAATCATTTTTTAATAAAGCAATTATATTCTTTAAAAATATTTTTCCTCAAAAATGATTTTTATTATTTTTTATGAAAAATATTATAATTATTTTTTTAGATAATTTAGAATTTTTTTTAATAATATGAAATTAATTTTTTAAATAATCATATAAAAATTAACTTATGGTGAAATTTTGAGATTTTTTTCCAGAAAATATTCATTTTCAGTGAATAGTAAAAAACACAATTTTTTGTAAAACTATCATTTATTTCAATAAATTAAGTAATTTAAATGGCTATTTATGATTTAAAGTAACATAAATATTATTTATTGATATTTAATACACTTAATTACTTTTGAATCAACTTTATATCATATTTTAGTATAAGTTTAATTTTAGGTTTTAAAAAGGTTTTTTAATTCTGAAAACTGTTTTAAAATGCATAATGTTTCTCCATTTTTTAATTAAAATAATACCCAATTAGGAATGTTTTAAATGAAATTTATATATTATATATTAATAAATTTTAATTGATATTAATATAGTTATTATTATTATACATAGAGTTAATGTAAAATCATCTTATGCTTGAAAAAGTAAACTTCTTGAAAACCTGATTTTTTATCACGTCTGCAGATTTTGTTTTAAATTTAATTTCTGACACTTTTAGAAAATTTATTTTAAAAATTAAAATTAATTTTTGAAATCATAATTTCAAAATTATATTAGGGTGAATTTTGTAGGATTTTCTAAAATGTTTAATTTTTTGATGAATAGTGAAAATACTGAATTTTAATTGAGAAATGCCATTTCATTTAAATTATTTATTAAGTTAAATTATATTTTAAATTGGTATTAATGTAAAATTAATTCAATTATATATCTATTAATCCTATTTATTTAATTTTAATCAATTAAATGTTGAAATTGGATTTAAAAACTTTGTAAACTTTTGAACATTTTCTCTTTGAAAACCCATTTTCTCGTCACATCTGCTATTTTAATTTTAAATTAAAATTTTCCAATTTTGTGAATTGAATTTTTATAAATGGATTTTATATATTTAATCATAATAATTTATATTATCTAATAAGTTCAACTTAATTTTGTATCTAAATTAATAGTGAAAATAGTAAAAATTAATTACTATGGTTAAGGTAAAAATGGGTTCACTGGGGGTAAACTAAAAATATATGGGTTAAAATAACATAAAAACTTATCTAAAATATATTTTATGGAAATATTTAAACCTTATAATGTATAATTATCAATAATGGACCTTATTTGATCCTTGTGGATTGTGAAAAACATGGGTACACCTTTTTATTTCAAACAATTACAAGTGTGCCACTCACCTCACTTATAAAAGGCCTCCTCATCTCCTCTCTTATTCACATCATAAAAGCATTTTGGATTAGATAATACCTTCCCAAATAACTTCATAAATTTCATCCTATATTCCTATAATCCTTATTTTGGATATAAATCCAACCTAGGAAGTCTTTTGGTGCAAACCTAAAGAGGTTACCTGAAGAAGAGGTAACGTTCTGTAGTGGGCACTTTTATTTTATTTCTTCCTCCACCTCCTTCAATTATTGTTAAAACATGATAATATAATAACCTAATTAAATTATATATATATATATATATATTTATTTATTTTAATGGTATTAAATTAAACAATCTTCACTTCTATAAAATTGATTATGAAATCATCATTCGTGTGTACGGTAGACCACTGCCTCACGAAAACAATGTGATTCGTTTTCACTAACACTTTACATGGAAGATAATTAGGATAGATTTAATAAATATATATGATATAAATAAAATTATTATGATATTAATGAAATATTTATCATTCTGAAAAGATAATATATCATTTACTTTATTACCTTTTCACTCACTGAAAGGTGATAACACAATTCGTGTACGTGTGGACTACCGTCTTCATATAGCGATGTGACTCTCTCTTTTCATCACCAAAACACATGAATGGTATTTATAACTAAATTTAAAGAAATAATATTTTATTTATTATATTAATATAATTATTTAAGGATAAAATATTACTTACCTCCTTTCCATAATGATCATTGAAAAATGGAAACGTTACTCATGTGTATGTATGACATACCGTCTCCATGATCATAACATACTTTATTTCTCAAAACCATATTTCATGATTGGTATTAAAAGTATAATTGATGTATGAATATGATAATTATTTCATTATTATTATTATTTATATTATGGAACCATTATCAAAGTAATAGGATCAAAAATAATAATAAATCAAATCATACATGAAGAACAAAGTGGTTATTACCCAAAACGAGATTTTAATAAGGATTTTTTTAATAAAAGGGTAATAAAAGTATATAATTAAATCATATATTGTATGATATATATAAGTATGTTTATTTAATATATGTATAATAAATAGATATTTATTATAAATGAGGTTCAAATGTGTATGAAGGAAGTCGAGACTTAAATTAAGGGATTTCTGTCTCACATTTTACTTATGTTAGACACATGCCATATTCACCACCTAATTTTATACGGTTAATATAATATCCATTAAGGTATATTATGATTGTTATAATGAAAATTATTGTGGTTTACATATCCATTTTAGGATCACTCTTTCATGGGGTTTATGGTTGAAAATCTAACAAATCGGTAAGGGATTTTTATCTTAATTTGCCTTCTTTTTGACATAAGTTATTCTATGCACCTATCTTCTTCTATGAGGTGTATATACTACCCCTTGTCATGGTATATCATGAATATATATATTTTAATTATATTACAAGTTTCATTTAATGTCATTTTTTCATTGGAATTATGATTTAAAGTTACCAAAGTAGAAAGACTTTTTATGTTACA
This sequence comes from Viscum album, assembly GCA_963277665.1. Lineage (NCBI taxonomy): Eukaryota > Viridiplantae > Streptophyta > Magnoliopsida > Santalales > Viscaceae > Viscum > Viscum album. Next base: position 1,813,787,336 of record OY728151.1, on the reverse strand, counting down.
ATCTCATCATTTATCGAGATTGTCTATGAGTATGCTTTAAAATATTGAAATATTATTATATATCTCTCAAAAAACTCGTGAATTTTATTTTCATTTGGTTATTTCATTAGAATAAATTTTTTCCCTTCACTTTCCTATCTTTATGAACTCAATAGTTCAAAAAGATGTTTTTTAGGAAAAATCAGCTTTTCAGTCAAAAACATTTTTTTTCCAAAACCATGTTTTCTAAAAAAATCAATAATATTTTTAAAATATTTCAATTTATTTATTAATGATATTTTTTCCATTATATATTTTATTTATAATGTTTTTAATGTAATTTTGATGTACTTTTCCAAAAAAATGTATGTTTATCTTTTACTGTAAATGCGAAAATAATATTTGTTTTTACATGCACAACATGAACAAAATTTCCTACTACAAAGACTGCTTAATGATTTCAAGATTACATTACAATTTTTCAATTATATTTTCAAATAAAATTCTTTCCTTAATAATAGTTAATTTTTTTTATATTTTAATTGAATGATTGCAAAGTGAAAAGTATTTTGAAAATGTTTTATGTTTTAAAAAGTGTTTTTTAAATGGGAAAGGATATTTTACTCAAGAAATTTTTTAAATGATTTCAAAATTTTCCTTATAAATTTTCTAGTTTATTTTCAAATAAAAGGATTTAAAAAAATTATTTTTCAAAAAGTGATTTTCAAATAAAATTTATTTTCTTCAATAAAGGTTCTTAGTGATTTATCTTTTAAAACCATTCTCTATCTAAGATGAAATATTTTGATTTTACATATTATTTACTGAGGATATGATCCAATGATAACATTATTATTATTTATATGAATGGTTTCTGTTTATGATGAAAAGATATTTATGAAACTCCTTACTCTTCCTCAAGTTATACCACAATCAAATGCTTATGAAACCCACTTTTTTCATAGGTTATGCTATGATGAAATAATGAAATGATTATGAAATATGTCTATTTTCCATAGGTTATGATATGATAAAAATTTTATAAAACCCATTTAATTTCATGGGTTGTTATATTTTTAATGTTTTTGATATTGTGTCACACATAAATATGGTTTACATTATGATTCAGGTGGGTCCTATATCTCCCACAAATGCATTGGGTAAATATTTATATCTCATGAGATAGATAATATTATATTAGGGAGTAAACCCAGTTTATTAAGGTAAATTTTCTAGTATGATGGTCTTGGGAGTGAACCTCGACTACTATGATGGTTTTGGGAGTGAACTCATTACACTATGATAGCCTCGGAAATAATCCTTGACTACCATGGAAATGATTTTCTATGCTTATGTGTATGCCATAATTTTTTGTCTTATACCAATTTTATTCTATCATGGATAATGTTATTTGATTTTCTTATTATCCATGTCTTATGAACTTCCAATCTTGATGACATGAATCAATATTATGAAAATTGATATGCAGGATATGGTTTTCAATTGTTATAATCATGTTATCATTCCCTTATGTTCTTATTATGCTTACATATATCTTTTTTTTACCCTTACCGAGCATCTGAGCTCATATTTTCTTATGTTTCCTTTCTCCAGGTTATGTAGAAATGTTTTTAGTAGGGTATTTCTATGAAGAGTACTTAATGGGAAGGCTTTTATGGGAGACATTGAAGATATTTCACCAAATTAGAAGTTTATGTGCCTAGTTTCCAGAGGCACTAAACTATTACGATCCTTAGGCATGTGCTCATGTAATGTAATGAATATATATATAAAAAGATAAATATCCATACATGATAATCCTATGTTTCTATATAAGAAGTAGGTATATAAATGAACATATTAAACACTGTTTTAATAAATGAGTAAAGAACCTTAAAATAAGGAAATGAAATATTGTTTTCCTTAAAACCAAAAATAAACCAAAATAGTTTTTCATAAAATAATAATTATTTTTATAAATCATGAAATGTAATAATATAAAAGAGTGACACATGAAAAGGAATAAGTAATAGAAAATTTCCCTTTAATTGGGTTTGTTTTAAAGGAAATATTGGGTTAGAAACTTAAAAAAACATGTATATCCTTGGAAAAGAAAGAGAAAAAAACTAGGTATATATATATAAGAAACATATATATAGAATATAAAACAATTAAATGTATATAATAGAGAGATAAATAGAGTTAAAGAGAGATAAATCATAACCAAAAATAAAAAGAGGGTGGTTTGGGAGTTTTCTTTCCTTGGGTCATGACTCACTTAGTATGTGCATCAAACCTCCTGAATAATCAAAATAAATTAATTAAAATTTTTATTCATAACCTTTTTAATATATATTTTATTTATTTATTATTATTTTATGTTTTTAATTATATTATTAAGGCATTATGTTCATGTTCACCATCTCAAAGATATTTGTTTCATGGTGGAAAGATTGTTTCAGTTTATAAATAATAATGGAAGTTCCTATAAAATGAGTCCAGAACCCCAAAAGTGTGATGATATGATTTTCATTTAATTCTTTAAGTTTAAATGGATATAAATATCAACAAATTTTCTAACATAATCACGAATCTTTGACTATAAATGTTATTGTTTAATGGTTTTTTCATTTAGACGGGTTTATAGACCATCATAAACTAAATTTAATTTATTTAATTTTATGATTATTTTGTCATTATATAATATGAATAATATTATAATGTCAATTTTAAATTTATATTTAACCATACACTTGTTTATTATAACCATCAATGAATGTAATAATATTTTTTTAAAAAAATATCTTTACAAGTGGTTATACGAGTCATGAACGAATGTTTGTTTTTAAAAATAAATATTATGTCATTATATGATTTTAATACCAATATTAAAATAGATTAATATCATATATTTTATTAAATGGAACCTATATATTAGACTTATGGGTTAGAAGAAAAAGATATAAAGGAATAACAATGAAAAAGAGTGACTGGGAGTTCTTACCTTACTCCTTGAGACAACTACTTTTCTAATTGAATCATGCCTTCAAATTGAGGTCTTTTGGTGAGATAAAAAACTCTAAAACATGGATAAAATATTTGAGGATATATTTTTTAAGAGTTTATAAAATCTATAAAGCTCAAGGTGTGAGGAGAAGTGAGGCAGTGAAGGGTGGTATTTATAAGGGGAGGAGAAAGGTGTTTTAGAATACAATATTATCATAAAATATTATATCTTTAAATAATGATCAAACTTGTGATTCAATATTAGGATTATTATGATTTAATAATAAGTGGGACATTAAAATATTTATCTAAATTCTTGAAAACTCAAATATTTTATTCATATATACTATTAAAAATACGGTACTTATGCTATATTTTATTATTCACATCTATATTTTACTATTTGTGATAAATATAAAAACTTAACCATAACCAAATTTTGATGTCTTGATTCCAAAAATGAAATCCATTTTATCAAAATAATTGTATAGATATCAAAAATTTTATATTAAATATAACCCTTAGTTATTGAAATATATTAATTTTTATGACACAATGAAATTTATGACCCTTAGAAAAATTAATTATAACTTCATAAAATTATATTATTATTTATATGAAAATAAATAGTGTATTCTAAAGCCATTTTATTAATATAAAATTTTATTTAAAATATTTAAATTTATTACAAAAATGTATTTTAATGAAAATAAAACATATATGTTTTCCAGAAAATATGATTATGATTTATTTATGTAAAATATTTATTTTATAATATTTAACACTTTTATTTAATTGTATTATGATATAATTTCATTATATTTTTATTTTATAATATATCCAAATATTATTTTACTATTATAATCTGTTATATTATTATTCTAACAACTAGGTTTCTATTATAACAGTCATATTTCCAAAGGTTATATAACCTTCACACTTCCTATAAATACCTCTTATATTCATCATTCACCATTCACTAAAAATCATATAAAGGTTATATATTATTCATATTCAGAATACTGGTTATATCAACAATGTTTTATTTCTTTTTTATAGTTTTTTTCACAGCCACGACAATTTTTGGAGACCATGATATATCAGAATATCATGTTACAGTTTCATTATTTACTTGTGTTTATTGTCCCATTATATTATTTATGATTATATAAAGTATATTCATAATTTTAAATTAATTTTCCATATTTTTATAATATAATAGTTCTTGTTTTTGTTAAAGGATTTATTAAAAGATTTATCTAAATAACACACGTTTATATTGAGAAGGAAGTTTCATATAGAATTTTTTTGGGTTGTTACATTTTGATCCAAGGAGACCTGGAGCTTCTATTGATGGGAATCAAATTGGAAGCGATGTAAAAGGAAGAATAAAAATTTTTTCACTAAAATGTACTGATATTTGTTTATATAATTATGGTATATAATTTGGCCTTTAACAATTGGTAAGAAAAGACCACTGATAATTTTATGACTATGTTTTTTAGCATGTTTGAAAACCTAAACACTATAACAAAGTGTTTCTCATGTGGTGGATTTTTGGAATGAAAATGTTTGAAGAAATTTTGGTGGTGGATCATGTCAATTAATTCATTGTGATTAAATATCTATTAGAGGTTATAAATGTAAAGTTCACAAGGTTAGTTTTGGAATTGATCCTTTTATTATTATTTTTTAGATTCATGGGACACGATGGTTACCAAAATGAAAAATTAAAGAAAAATGATTAAATTGATGTTTTAGGATGTCTATTATTTGATTATGAATGAATTTATTCAATAAAAAGAGGACCATGAAACTATCAAAAACTTCTTTAGTGTGGAAGTAATAGGACACTCTCCTTAATGGAAAATTCAGGATTTAGTAAAAGAAAAGAGAAAAAAGAGTCGAGGTGATTTATCTAGGGTCAAGCCCATATGCTAGAATTGTGTAAAGAGAGGTAATGTAAAGAAGGGCTATAGGTACTAATGGGTAAATACTGTAATAAATGATTCCATAGGTTTATATAAAAATCTTATTTCATAAGATAAGATCAGTTTGGTATTGAGTGTCATCAATTTTCTTAAGTAATGGAAAATTGATTATATGGATTGTTTTCACTCTATGATTGAGAGTGTTTTCATGAATAATGACATGTTAAAAATATTAAAAAGGGTTTACCTTATATAATATTAATCTCTTTATATTGTGGGAATAAGTGACGTTTCTATCAAAACTTTGAACAAATTCTTGTTGGAGTTGGAAGGCGTGTAGAACATATCGGGGTTATGAAGAGACTGATCTTGGTAAGATATCTAGATGATGTGTGTTTTTATACTATTTTTTGGATTTCATATAGAAAATAAAATGTGGTTCCATGTTAGTTGATAAAAGTGTGAAGTACAAGACATTGCATCTAACTGGAAATTTGAAAGGAGTAATGCAGTCAGATAATCAGTTTCTAAATCTATGAAGTTGTGTCATGAGCATCTTGGTAACATGGGTGAGAATGGGATGTAATTACTATTTTAAAAAGTCATATTGAAACTTGAACTCATTAAGTATGGAACATGTGAGGAGTTTATACATGGAAATTAGTATAAGGTATCTTTTAATGCAGAAGGAAAGACACTGAAGATTCATAAGTTAAAGATGGTTTATATGGATATATGGGGGCCATCCTTGGTTTATTCTCATGGGGGTCACTTTAATAGCAAACCTTTATTGATTAATTGATATGAAAATTGTGGGTGTTATTTATCAATTGTAATTTTGAGGTTTTTTGAACCTTCATAAGATGTATAGATGATAAAATGATAAAATTGTAAAATTTTATTGATTTTTATTTCAAATATATCCCCATATTTTCATTATATTTAAAAATTAATCATATTTTTAGTTTTTAGGTTATATAATTAAAAAAAAAATCAAAATGTATTAAAATAATGATTTTAATTGATTATTTAATTTTGGAATTTATTTTGAAATAAACCTACACTGAAAAATTAGGTTTTTATAAGAAATATAAGGTTGCGGATGAATAAATAGGGGTTTTCATGTGATCAAATAAAAGGGGTGTATGTTTCATAGGAATAAAATTCAAATTCAATATGATATTTATGATTAAATGGTTTTAGGAAGTGATACATCAGAATAAAATATATCTCCTAGGATCTATATCAGAATAATTTTCATAGATAAGTACCTATGGAAGATTAAATCTTGCATGCTAGTGTTTTATCGTAAGAGTCATGCAGTTGATCCAAAATTATGTCAGAATCATTTGTCCAATCTATACATGATGTCAAAATAACCTCCATTATCCATGGGATGAGTAAGAGTAATCAAGTTTTGTTTCACCTACATCAGATTAATTATAAGTTTTGGAGGAGGAGATCAGCCCATGCACTTGTTACTTCACTAAAGTCTTGACCACACCTAAAGATTCTCTATCACAACACCTCAAATCCTTTTCAAGAAAATCATGACCTATCTCACAAGAAGACTCTATTGTCTCAATCCATTGATCACAACATATTCAATCCCCTTCTCATAGATCTTTCCATTGTAATCATGAAGCAGTGAATCACTTCCCAAATAAGTATATAACTCAATTGTGGAAGGTTCTCATTTCTTACTGAATCTGTTAAAACTGAATGAAGGGAAATCAAGGTTAGTGTACATGTCAAAATATTTAAAGTTTGGAAAATTGTTGTCATAATTATTGTTCTTATCCTAATTTATTAAAGGGGGTGAATATTGTTTTCAATTGAAGGGGTATGGGGAATTGAGTATAAATATGGAAGGTTGTCCATTATTTTAGGTATACTTTATAGTTAATTCATTCTATTCTCTAAATTTTTCTCGTATTTATTACCTATCCTATTTTTTCAATTTCTATAATTGTGATATATAAACTCCATGGTAATGGAAAATTATCCCTAGGGTGGTACCTTGATGGAGATTACAAGGGCTATCAAACCCCTAATACTTAATTCTATAATGGTTTATTCTCATTCTTGATACAACATTGAATTTACAGATAATTGGATTAGTAATTTCCATCCACTTCTGTTCAGTAAATTGGTTGTTTTATTTCTTATATAAGATCATTTATCCCTCCCTCTCCTACATACACTTTATATGATGGATTTGGTCATGTAAGGTGATGAATCATATACTGTGGAATGGGGTTTTGGTTTGGTGATATACCTTTTATTGTGGTATGATCTCTACTCTACACCATATAGAAGATATAAATTTATCTTTAAAAGTGGTTTCTGAGGTTAACTAAGTCCCATAACATGGATAAAAGAGGATAGTAAGTGAATGCAAATGAGTTGACCATAGGATGAGTTGACAACAACTTAACAGGATAATGAAATGCCTGTGTAGTCTACCCTTGTGTCCAATACCTTTCAGTTGGTTTGATTTTATCTTATATGTTTATAATTATTCCCCCTTTTCCTAATCTCTTAATTCCATTATTTTAAATACCAAAAATATAAATAAGGGTTTTTTCTTGGATCTTCATGAGACAAACCCATGGTCACCTCCCTAGAGGTATTCATAGGGGGTATTTTAGATTATAATTAATTATAAAAACACTTTAACATTGTTTTGATCCTGTTAAGATCCATGGTTCAGAAGGAGACCATAAATAAGTTAAAATACCTAAGGTCTAATAATGGTGGAGAGTACATAAGTAGAGATTTCCTAATATTATGTTAAAGGAAAGGCATGCGATTTGAGAAGTTCATACCCAAAAAACTAGTTAAAAATGATATCTTGGAATAAATGAATTTTATGATGAATAAGAGTTTTAGGATCAAGAGGTTTAATTTTAGTTTCCCCAAGGATTTTTTGGTTGAGGCATTAGATTGTGCGCCATATCTTGTAAATTGGGGTCCTTTCACTCCATTGGGGTATGATCTTTTAGAATAACTCTAGTATGGAAGGATAGTCAATATCTAATAAATAAAAGTTTTTAAATGTGTTTCCTATGTCCATTTATATTCCAAATATAGGGAAAATATAGAGTAAAATTCATATAAATTTTTCTTTATAGGTTATAGTGTTGAGAACTTTTAGATTTTGACTCTAGGACTTAAGAAAGATCATCTGTAGATAAAATGTCATGTTAAATGTGGTGATATTATGGGAGGATGAGAACTTGGTAAAATATAATATAGATAAAAATTAATATTCAAATTCAAAATCTCATCTTTATATAATTATAGAATACCCAAATTTTTTTGGGAGTATGTTAGTTCTAGAGATACCAGACAACCGGGAAGGTGATGTTTCAAATGGAAGTTAGATTTTGTTGGTATCACTAAGTATAGATGTGATAGAATTATTAAGGAATGTGAAATCTCAGGGTAAATATCCATATGATGACATTTCATAATTGGTAGTTCTAGAAAGAAAAAATCCTCATGTTTAATTAAGGTGGTCCACCGGGGAAAGACAGTCAGTGCAGAGCTTTAAAATTGATGTGCACTTCATATTTCTTGAAATTGGTGGAGAAATTGAGAGATCAAAATATATGAAAAGTATAAGTGACTAAATATAGTCAAATTTAGATATTAAAGAGGATATATAATCCTTTCATGTGTCTAGAACATTGGAGATAACAAAACTTTCTTCTAGAAAAATAACACTATATAAAAAATGGGTCTACCGATTAAAAGAATAATTGGATGATAAGAATTGGTATAATCAAAGATTATTGTGAAGGGATTTTAACAAATTGAATGTGTGTATTTATTTTAAATATTTACTTAATCTATAAGGAATTTAATAATTTGTATGGTGATCAAAATGGTTTCTATGGAGAGCCTACATATTGATTAGTTAGATGTGAAAACAACATCCCTTCATGGTGGTTCAGAGGAGAAAATCTAAATAGCAGAACCAAAAGGTTTTAAAAATAAATAAATGGAAGGACTGATGTTTGACTCAAATTTGTTTTCCATGGTCTGAAATAGTCACCTAGGGAATGGAACTGAAATTCTAATTCTTTTATGGAATATAATGCATTCATCTAGAGTAATGCAGATCATTGTTATTAACCAAAGGTGTTTAATGATGGGAGTTTCATCCTCATTCTTCTCTATATAGATGGCATGATTCTTGTGGGTCTAAAGAGATATAAAATTAAGTAGTTGAAATCTATTTTTTAGAAAAGTTTGAGATAATGGATCAAGTTTTTATAAATTGGATGTTAGAGATGGGGATCAAAAGAGACTTATGGTTTAAAAAATTTAACCAATATCAATTTGATTATATCCAAAAGGTGTTGGAAAGATTCATAATGAGGAATTATAATCCTATGAGAACCCCTGACCAATAATTTCAAGTTATCTAATAATAATGCATCAATAATAGAATATGATTTTGATGACATAGAAAGGATTCCATATGAATTAGTTTCCCAAACCTTGATATATTCCATGGTTTGTATGAGGATAGACATTATATATGCAGTGAGAGTTATCAATAGGTTCAGGGAAAATTTGAGAAGAGAGAGATAGTAAATAGTGAAGTGGATACTTTGGTATATAAAAGTTTTAGTAGATCTAATAATTTTTTTTGTAATAAACAATCCATTAAAAATATTTTTGGATTAAGACTTGTGAGAATATACAGACACATGAAGAAGTTCCACAGGCTATGTGTTCACTTTCAAAGTAAAAACTAGGAGTTGGATGTATAGAATTAAACAAGTAGTTGCATTATCTATAATTAAAATAGAGTAGGTGGAAATAAAAATATCTATAAAGGATTTTATTTATCTAAATGGGATACAAGAGGATATAAAAAGAATAAAAGGGAGTATAATATTGTTCTTTGACAGTTATATAATGATCAATCTTATGAAGAATACAATTTTTTACTCTAGGAAAAAGCATATTATTCTAGAGTATCATTTCATTTAGAAGTTTTTATAGGATGGATTGATGGATACACGTATGTTTTATGAATGTTGAATTCTATTTTTTGTGTTGATTAAGGTTATATTTTGGGAAATTCTAGAATATATTTTCACCTCAGTGGGACTTTGATGACTAGAATCTTGGTGGAGGGTCATGTTATTGCAGTAAATGAGATCATGTATATTTTTGGAAGTAATTGGTGGACTTGAAAAAACCTTGAAAACTTTATTAAAGTGGGATATTGTTATTCTTAGATGTGAATAATTTATTTTCTAGTAAGTTTCAAAAATTTCTAAAATGGGTGATTCCAGATTATATGATGTGGAATCAGATTGAGGCAAGGGAAACATAACCTAGAAGTTTGAAACCAATAAATAATGATAATAATAACTTTTAAAAAGTGAATAAGTGTATACAAATGAGTTTCAAATATTTTACTATTCATTAGAATTTATAAGTTGATTCGATCTTTTCAAAAGAAAACTAGAGGTGGCTTTGATTGAGTAACTGTTGTCTATAAAAATTAGAAAGTGGTGAAATTGGCTAGCTATTGTAGGAACATGTCTATAAATACATGTGCAAGGTCACTTTTATGGGGTCACTATTTTGGAGTTATCTTGTTCTATTTATGAGAAGTGTTCTAGAATTTTTGGGCTCTTATAACTCAGAGTTTCCTCTATTTCTTCTCTTGTTAACAAAGGTTATCATGTTTCTCTTATGGAGTAGGGTAATTCAAAAACCAAATTAAATTCTCCTATTTTCAATATATATTTTTTTGAGTTTATTTATTTTAATTCATTTGGTTTATGAATATATTTTTTGGTGTGTGAGTAATTTCAGTATGGTGGATTTAGATCCTGATTCCTTCATTTGGTTACTGAGGTGGGTGTCATTCATTTATTAAGTTACACACTTTTTTTACACAATTTGAGTTTCTATAGGGTAAATTCTTGATTGTTGTATATGACACAACATAAGAATAATTACTATTTAGACCACAATCTAGACATGGTTTAAAAGACTTATATGTGGACATATTTGTTATTGAGTAATGTCAACCTACTTCTACAAATCCCTATTATAGGATATTTATTTAAGTGGACCCTTCTTAATAATATGATGCAATGCTTTATCATGCTATTATGATATCCAATAATCTGGATGCACATACATCTGGGTCCCTAATAATAAAATTTTCTAATTATGAACATCTTGAGAAGAATTTAGAGCGAACCAAAAGATAAAACTGACCTACTTATCATGGGGTGGTGAAAAAATCTATGAAAACCTAAGGTAATTATATATATAGTTTAGTGGAAACAATAATTTATCTCTAAAGATGGGTGAAAAACTATCTTTTTCATAGATAGTAAAAATTGGGGTTTAGGTGGATTTTGATTAAGATAACTTAGAAAAAATATTAAATAGTATGATTTATCAAAGTTATGAAAGGTGATTGGATCCAGGGTTGGATTGAAAATTTTAATGCTATCCTAGTGTTAAAAATAGTTCAATATTCTTCTTATCAATTGGTAAATTAAATAATATGAAATCAATTCATCCTTCACCTAAGGTTGAGATAAATTATGAGGTTTAAAAAATATTAATAGTCACTAATTATCTTTCTATTACATCCAAAATCAATCCATTTTATTAGTAAGAAATAAAATTCCACTAACCATAGGTGGAATCCCTCAGACACCAAAGGCTGCAAAATAAATTCCAAGGGTTTTATTAAATCACAAGAGATGATTTGACCTTAATTATATAAGATTCAACCTAAAATAGGATTTCTACATAATTTCACCTAAATAAACATGATTCATTATATAAATCCAAAGTTAAATTGATGACATAAAACTAAAATCACAATTAGAGTCATAGTGGTAAACAGAAACCAACAAGTCTTTAAAGAAAAAGACCTAAATATGATAATAAAAACTAGGGAAATAATGTGGAACTGTGACCAACTCCACTGCAATACATATCTAATATCAAACTCCTAAATAAAAATATTTTAACATGAAGGTGGTCCACTAGTGAAGTAAGAAATATTCCCCTTACATGTATCATGATAAATAGTGTCTACATATTCACCAAGGTGAATATGCATGGAGTGAGTTTATTAAATCAGTAGGAAATCAGCCAAATACTTCTCAAACATGAAACTAAGATGATAATAAGTTAGAATAATTTATATAAAACAATTAGACAGTATGAAACAGGTAATCAAGAGTGACACAAATAAAAATAGTAAAATAAACAACACCAAAATTACACCCATGTTCTCAACTCACACACCCATGTAATACATTAAACCCATGTCATGAACATACTCACACATAAGGTGCCTCATCCCAATGTATTTCCTATCAAAGAGGGACCTATAAATAGTCTAACTCATCAGTGGAAACCTATCCCTCTAGACCCAAGTTGTCACTTGGTAGTATAATCAAGTGTGCTTAAATTTTTACTACAATTAAGTATCTTAACTGGAAAGGACTTTCCAATATTCATATGAATAGCCATTAATCCATGCAATCTAGTGTTCCAAAATTGGTACTGCATTAAATTATAACCTAAGAATACCCTTTCTAAATGAATCATGAATTCAAAAAAAACATTCTTTATTCAAAAAACCCTTTAAGAATTTCATCAAACATGTTATGGGAGACGTCCACAACACATAAATTTAAGAACCAAAAAACATGAGGGGTTTTACAATTGGTTTTCATAAAAGAATAAAAATAATAAATTTTAGAAAAAAATACAGTAAGTTATCAATATAATTGGAATGAGAGATAATCCATATACCTAAATATGTTCATTATTAAGAATAATAGAACAACCAATTAGATCCGGGTTCCTCCTCCATTTCCTTCAAATACAAGAGAGGTCTAAATACATTCTAGATAACAAAATATTGATCTCTCTAAGACAAATATCAAGGTACAAGGGGAAAAGTTGAAATTCCCCCCAAAATCACCTAGGCATCGCTTACCAAATGAGAGGAAATAAGTATAAGTCATGAGAACTGAAGGGGAAATAGAATTTATAAACCAACTGGAACTAACATCATTCATGGAATGGAATACACATATATGCTATGAAACTTTTATATATCTAGATACAACAAAAAATAAGTTACCTTGGTCTCACCCAAATTTACCCAAGTTTTTAGGGTTAAGCGGTCGCTTGTAGTGTAACTTGGTTTGTCAAATCTTCAGAGGCCAAAGAAGAAACTTATAGAAACATAAATTATATGAATTATTTTTGGTTATGAAGTGGAAAAATTTGGGTTTATTTTAGATGGTTTAAATTAACACTAATATACCTATGTGAATTCAAATTAAGAGAATGAGTTTATCATTGATTGTCGCTTGGGGTGGCTTGGATGAATTCCTTTTTAATCTATTTCAATTTCATTATCTTGAGAAGGATTGATTAAATGAAATCAATATGTACTCATTAATTAATAGTTTACCACATTAATATACACATTATAATCACCTATACACTTTTAGGATCATTTTTATGAGCACTCCTAGGTAAAGGATCTTATTATCACATGAAAAGTGTGGTGATAAAATTAAATAAGGAAGAGGAATAGAGAAAACCATTGAATGAAAAACTCAAATAAAATAAATTATTAAAAATTTATAGAGTGAGAAATAACATCCAATACATCCCCTTTCTACTCCCTTGGATCAACCCATAAGAGTTTTATCTCTCTATTGATGCTATGATCTAAATTGAAGTGGTAATTAGACTCATGAGGGCAGAATTGAAGAAGTGAGAAACAGTGAAATAACGATCACTCCACCATTGTGTAAATAATTTCACAAATATTGGTGTGAATAATTTCACAAAATGAGGAAAATATATCAAAATAATATGAATAAGAACATAATAATATGAAAATAAGAACTTTTATTAAGAAACTAAGGTTAATTGAACCACTCATATGTGAAAGAAATGCAATTACAACAGAAAAGTGGAAACATAACATTACAATGAAACAAAGCACAAATAATCCTCAACTGCTTAAACAAAACTACCTTAAATAGGAATTTTAAGAGTCTTGGGTGGATACCCAAATACTCTAAGTATCCCCAATTAATTTTGTTGGGCCTAGGTGGGTGGAAATTTAACGGAGATAAGACTTTTTCACCCTTGAACCAAAATGGAATCCAACTTGAATTCACCAAACAAAGGCATCACAATGACCTTATAGAGGGGAGAATTTTAGTGGGACATAAAAGGATAAAATTAGTATTAATATTTTATATTAAATATTTTAAAATTTAATCCTAATTGAAAGTTATGTTTTGGATATTTGATCAAAATGGTGGGCAGTTTTTCTGGGCTGCAAAATCTAATCCAGAATTTCATCTCTAACTTGGTCCACCTGAAACCCCCTTCAAATGTCAGAATTAGATCTATAAATTTTTTAATGAAATGTTCCACATAATTTCCTCTATATCCAGTTAAAAGTTTTTATTAATTGGGTATGTATCTTGACCTATATAGTGAAATTATTGGGATGCTATTGAGTTCACTTTGCCCAGAATTTCCTGGGTTGAATGTCCAAATTGGTGGTCTTCCAATATGAATTTTCAACTACTCCAAAATTATGAATTTTTATAATGGAATGAGAAAACATAAAATTAAATATTAAAGTAAAATATTTACCATTTTTTGTTATAGTAGGTGTTCAAATATATACTAAGTAATAGTGAACTTTAAGAAAGAATTACAATCATAATGTGAAATAATGTTCAAATTGTAAAATGAATTAAAAATGGTGATTATGAATAACGAAGAACATGAATATTATAATAAAAAATGAATATTAGCCTATTTAAGTGTCTAATCACACCTCAATATCACAAATCTGAATACCCATTCATGTTGTGAATAAGATTTCATATCGTGAATGACTTCAAATCAGATTTCTATCAAATATTCCTAGAAAACATTCACTTCATGAATCATCTTTCATTATATGAACCTCCTAATATACCCATATTACAACTAAAATTTTAATACCTACTCTAAATACTTACAATTATCCAAACCTTTCATTCCATAACTTAAAAAACATAATAAAATAGGGAATCTCTGAAATCACGAGTGCTACACCTCTTAAGTAATTAAAATACAATTCAATTCCTCACACACATGTATCAATAATATCTAGGTAATAACCACCTAAACATTCATATTCCATTACATATAAGATAAAATTAATAGATTTATAAAGACAATTATCAACCAAGATAACAAAAAAAAGATAGATATAACAAGTCGAGCACAAACACATTCATAATACTATCCTTCTATTGAGTTTAGAAATCAATTAACAGAGAAGAGTTTTATTCATTTAATAATAGAATAAAAAATTTATAAAATGTTCCCCTTACTATTAACAATCACCAAAATGTTCTTAATCTTCTACATTATAGGTAATAGGAAATTGGAAATTGAAAAGAAAATTACTAAAACAACAAAATAAAAATTAAAAAACTAAAACTTCCATCCCCCTTATGCCCCACTCTTTTTTTGAATCTTACTTTACTTATTTAATTACAATCAACCTTCATGATATTATATCCTTATTGAATTTTAATATCCTAACTAATATCTTATGTTTCCTATAAATTCACAATTTTGAATTCTTCCTTCCCTTCATTATCTAATAGTTGGAATCAATGGCTTTATTATTCCATGATTTTAAAATATTATCCCATTTATTAGTATAAACATTAAATAAAAGATATTAAAGGTATTTAAATGGACAAATATCTTAGAATTTATATCATTCAACATATTTAATTTTGTCATACCATGGAAGAGCACTGACTACAGTACAATTCTAAATGATTTTTCTATCCTCAACTCATTTCATTACCTATAGAATTATTGTATTTATCATAACATGATCTATTTAATTATGACCCAACTGTTATCACCATGGTGTGTTCTTAACTAATTTGATTCCCCAAAATTACCTGAAATTTATGAATTATGGTACTCTTCTCTTTAGAAAAGTAAATGAATCTCATGTATTAGCTTGGATGAATTTCTTTTAAGTACATGCCCTTTACATATCCCACTCTAAACTGAAATGACCTTTATGCATTAGATGTGGTGAAATTTACATATTAGATCAGAAAAAAATTGAAAAAGTATATAAATTTTATGTACTTAAAGAGATCTTAAAAAATCTTTTAAGTACTAGATTCAATTCCCCATTGAAAAATTATATAATCCTTACACATTAAAGGGAAGTTCCTGGTGACCCTTACATATCTTTCATGGTTACATTTATGTATCCCAGACATAACCAAATTCTTGAGAGAAGATTCATAATGGATCTTATATATTCATATTGGGACTTTTCCAATTTTCCAATAAACTACTCATAATCACTCTTATGTATCATAGGCTGCATTAGAATGACCTTTACAAAACTACGTCATTTGTCAAATTCACCCATATTAGGAAACTTATGAAATTTTTAATCCTTTTAATTCTAAAATCCTAAAAATATTTCAAGATTTTATCTAATATAAAGATTAATATTCTAGAAATCAATAAATTCATTCCATACTCCCTTTTGGTTATCTTTATATTTAAATTTAAAACCTTTCTACTTCTATATTTCAGATCCAATTCTCAAAAATATCTCTCTCCACTCAAGGAATTTCAAATTGCTCCATCCAACTGATTTTCCTTAAAAATAAAAAAACTAAGGATTTCCTATAGAAATACATTCATTTTATTCCAGAAATTAATTAAATAAATTAAATTCATAATCTTGGCCATTATAAGAAATATTCAAAAAATCCAATTAAATGAAACTTTAATCCCAAAAAATCCAAAAACCTAATTAATAAATAAACATAAGAGAATAAAATGAATGGAATATTGAAAAATTATATTTCATTTATTTACTTTATCAATTACCCCATACTTATACCATGGATTCTTAGATAGGTGAACATCAAAATATCACAAAATAAAAATTAAAAACACTATCCAATGTGAGTTCCCTTTTCAACAACCATGTTACTCAAAATTCTCATTGCTCCAAAATGTTATTAATTCCATTTCCTCTATGGATTATATTCGATTCATTTACACTTTTTACATACTTTCATTATCATTTATACCTACCTTCTTGGAAGTATTTATCTTATCACATAAAATATTAATTTCAAGGAAATATTTTCGAATTACAAACTCATATAGGGGTTACCACAATCTTGCAAAGTTTCTAAATATCTGACCTATGAGTTAAGTAATTTGGCATGTCATGAGGAATTTTTAAAGTTGTTATGTGTCTTAAGGGTTGGTATATTATTATGTAAAAATATTTTGAGGTAGAATGAGTAGTTTTTATCTCTTAAGTAAAGAAAAATTAATGATTTCTAGTTTACAATAAAGAATGACACCCTCACTTGCTCTCCCTTATAGTGATTCAGCTCCCAACTCCTTATAGGATCTCATGGAATGTTCATACATGAGGCAATTAAATAGTAATAAATTTTTCTCCCCTATATTTCCTTTAATATTTTTGTTTCCATTTCTTTTTTTCTAGTTTTCCTCAAACTTGAATTTTAAAGGTAGAGAGGAATATTTTATCTTCATGAAATTGTGTACACTTACTTGAACCGGTTTAAAGGATTATCCCCCTTCCACCTTTACCCTACTTTATGGTTCTCCCCATATCAATTAAAAAATCATATTATCCCCAATTATTATCTCAAAACCCTAAAACTAATAAGAAATCCATTTTCCAAGCCTTATCACAAACATATCTTCTATTTCAATTAGTACTTCTCACAAACATCCTCCCACACACTTGAGTTCAATTATTTTCATGAATTAACTTCTAGATCTTGGTAGTTAGGGATTTTTTTACTTCTAATGTTTTTATCTAAAAAGAACATTCAGGGATTATTAGGGCTAAT
Organism: Viscum album; assembly: GCA_963277665.1. Taxonomy (NCBI): domain Eukaryota; kingdom Viridiplantae; phylum Streptophyta; class Magnoliopsida; order Santalales; family Viscaceae; genus Viscum; species Viscum album. Next base: position 1,813,769,440 of record OY728151.1, on the reverse strand, counting down.
AAGGGTCATATGTCATGATATAATAGAATATAATTTCACTTTAGAATGTTATTTTTAACAAAAATACTACCTCTATAATTTTCAACGTAAGTTTATCAATTATCTAATGTTTTTACTAGAATTATCAATAAATTAAATTTATTAAAACATGTATTGGTTCTCTATATAAATTATTTAATTGTATATAAGATGAAAATAATAATTTAAAAACCTCTTGGGTAAGTGATTTTAATGTAGGGAAGTATTCCATGACATGATATTTAAAAAGCAGTGGTATTTTTATGAATTTAACTCAATTTGAAATTGAAAATAATTTCATTAAAATATTTATCTAAGTTGACTTTCCTATATCAAATTGGTTTCTCATGGTTGGAATAGGTTCAAAATTTTGAAAGGTATTCAATTTGAGCTAAAAAAGTTTCAAAACACACAAAAATGACAAAAGCATGATACACAAATGAAAAAGAAAATTTAAAATTTAAAATTTATATAACTATAAAGGTCTCCATCCCCCACACTTGAATGATACAGTATCATCAATGAATTATTGTAGAAATGAAAGTTTTAGAAGATTTAAAATAAGGACAATAATTAAAAAAGTGATAAAGAAAGGCACAACCCATGGGTTTTATTGGAAGAAATCTTGTAAGATCATGATCACCTTCATTAGTTATTAGGGTATACTTCCAAGATACCTTTTTAACCTATTTACATTAATAGCGAATGAGTTCTCCTCCACTTCTTTAACTATGTTCACAACACCAAATGGGTACACATTACTGACAATAAAAGGAACCATCTATAATTAGATTTATACTTGAGTTATAAACAGTGATTTCTCTCCTATATGGAAGTGTTTTTTCTAAATTATCTTGTCACTTGACACTCTTATATTTTCCATATAAATTTTAGGGATTATGAAATATTCTATTATAATTTATTCCATTTCATGAATCTGAAGTAACCTTTACTGCACCACCTTACCCAAATATGTATTTATCTCTTTAACTACCAAATAGGCCTTGTGTTCTAGCTCCATAGGTAGATGGTGACTTTTTTGAATAGATCAACTAGTATGGGATGATTCTTATTGACTTTTTATAGGTTTTTCTATATGCCCAAAATGTGCCTTCTATACCCCATTTTCAAAAGTGGGTTCCTTGGTCACTGATGTTTGATCTTGGGAATCTATATCTAAAAAATATATTAATCCTAAAAAAATTATAAACAATGGAATAATCATTAATCATGATGGTTTTATATTCCACTCATTTTTAAACATAGTCCACAACTAATAAGATATAATAATTTTCAAAGGATGTGGTGTAGGAATATCGAAACTATAGATGAATAAAATACTAGTATTTTTAAAAAATTTCAACCAAAATAATGTTATAAAATATAATCCAGTATATTGATGCCCATATTCACCCTTGGACCACATAAAATATAATTTAAGAACAAATAACAAAATCGAATGAAATTGTTAATGGTACTTTTTTTATTCATCGACGTGAATTTGATCCACTCATTGTTGGTGTGCCTTAGATTTAAGGTGTTGGGGTAAGAATCCTTTATATCTTCCACACATACAAAATAAATTTTGGATATGTTTTATTTTATTCATGGGTGTGATCATGGTAAATTGAAACACTTTATGATGTCTTTTTAATCATGGGAAGAATGCAGACTCGATATGATCAGTGAAATCAGTTATCTCTTGTTCTTACTTTTAGTCACTCTCTGTATAACTTGATAGAGAGGATGGTAGAACACTAAAACCATTCAAGAGGTAAACACCATTAATTTTGGGATAAAATATATATTTATATTTAGGTTTAAGTTTCCATTAATTTCACTTAGATCCCTATGGAAACATAAGCTTCAAAAACACCCAAAAAATATATGTGCAACTTAGTTAATTAAACATAAGAATCAGAAATATTTTATCACTATATTGAGACATTATTAACATTTAATGTGATAAAATAATAACTATTATCATGGCTTTTAAGCTCTGTTAATTATTTAACAAACCTTAAACAATCTATGTTTGTTCAAAAAATAATATTTTCACATTTTCAATTTTATAATTAAATAACTTTCAAATACCTTGATAAATAAATTGAATCATGATTACTATAAACTTTAATAATAAAATTTAATTAATTAGACCAAGAGAAACATCTAGAATCACATCATATCCCCTCAGGAGATAAGGATAAGTTATAACTATGACTACCTTCTATGAATATTCTCAAGGTAATATAATCACTTTGACCCATGATATCTCATAAAGTGGGATGCACACTTTGTGTCATCATACTTATATGTTTTATTTATTATTTTAATGACAATTATAGATGGAATCACCTTATTATACAATATACATAGATTTAGTAAAGGTACTACCATCCTAGACAACTGAGCTTGAGATATCACTTCCTTTTAGAAGTGATAAATCATGTCTTAATCATTAAATAAATTCAATACCACCAATGATGAACCCAATTCAAGATATCTTTCCATAAAATAAATTTCATGGTCTTAATATTTAATTAAATTACATGATAAAATGGTACACAATGACAATAATATCGGGGCAAGAGCCCAATACACATGCTTGTAAATGTGAACAACCAATGACACCTAAAATATGTGGTGTTCCTATTGGTGGGTTAGTCATCATGATCTCCTCTACACGATATCAAAAAGTGATAAATTCATGAGAATAAGTCTCAATGCTTGTGAGCCCCCAAAAACTAATAGTCATTCATTATTTTTTCCCAACAAAATGATTTATCTAGACCATAGGGTATATATTTGATATTATTGTCATAATATCTCTAGGTTCTCATTATATATGGGAACTAGTATAACCTATATATATGAAAAATCATATAAGGATATTAAAATGAAAAAAGTGGATACATAAGTATAAACACTAATATGGTAAGGATATATCATGCATAAATCTATGTGTACATGGTATGATAATCGAAAAGTTTTGTTCAAGTTGGGTCTAAGGAACCCTCTTTTAAAACAATCCTACTTGTACTAGATCTGTAGCACCCGGCAGTTTTTTTAATTAACCATTTATTTTTGTGTTTTATGTATTTAAAGTGTTTGGGTAAATTTTGGGAGGTTTTGGATGAGTTTTGGAAATTTTTGGGGGATTTTATGGGGGTGCACGACTTGAGCATGGTTAGTAAAAACTATGAAACTCTTACAGAAAACCGTGCAAAGTGAGGTAGTGGGATATGGGTAGGCTTATGGTTAAGATCATGGAAAAACTGTGTGCCCACCTATGAGTAACTGTGACTTTGGGGACATAGAAATTTGAATAGTTAGCATAAAATTTTCCTAATCATGCACCCTAACTGTGAACAACTAAAATTTAGATATGAAAATTGTGGATCTAACTCAATTTGGCTCCTTGATGGATTACTTTCCCTCTAAGTCAACACTAACTCATTTTTATCTCATCCCAAAGGCTGTGGAGACTCTTCACTTCGATCCAGGGGTGATCCATTGGAAGATATTTTTTCTTTGAAGGCTGGATTGCTTGGTAAGTCTCCTTTCTTGGTGGGATTTCTTAGATCAATTCTTCTTCCCTCTCTTGGATTCATAAATATAGTCCTTTGGGGATAGATATATGATATTTTATGTCAATCATGATGATATTTATCTATTTTTATGTTAGGGAACAAGATATAAGGTGTGTTTTTGGAGTTTTAACATGGTTTGTTGGTGTTTTTATGCCATTCTTCTTTTTCACCCTACTTTTCAAGATAGGTGGATTCACTCTCAACTTCTTTTATTAGAACCTGAAGGATTAGTTTCAAATTTTTTGAATTTCATGAAATTGATTGTGAATTTGATGTGGAAATCATGGTAGATACACTCTTTAGTGATGGTTTGTGAATTTGTGAAAATTAGTTGTTGTGAAAAGTTCTTTGTTTATGGATTTTAAAATGATGGTTAAAAATGTGGATTTGTTTTGATTTATGGAAATGGGTCGATGGTAATGTTTTCAATAATTGTTTTTATTGAAATAGATTGAAATGGTTGATGTGTAATTTTTTTTGAATAATGTTTGGTGTGTGTTCATGTGTATTCAGGACAGATAAGGGTATGGAGTTTCCTGCATAAAAAATGGGATAGATAAGGGTATAAAATTTACCCCTTCAAAATATTTCACCAAGTGACGTCTTTTTTAAAGGATGAATCATCACTCATTAGTATAGGTAGGTACATTGTTACATGAATGGTTGGATTTTTGGATATGTGGAATGAAATGGATTATTCCAAAATGGAATTTGAGAAATAGTTTTAAATATTTGTTTGGTTGTTTTACATAGAAATTGTTTTAGTATGGAAAACTATTTTGGTGTTAAACTTATTGGATTTGATATAAAATATTAAAATGTTTTAAATGGTTTTATATAAAAAAATTATATAAATGTGCTAAATTTTTCTATCCTAGTGGCATGAGTAGGGAAGTCATTTGGGGGAAACCTACTGAGTTTCATTACTCACCCACTGCTTGGGAACTTTGGTGAATTTATAGGTATTTTTTATTGAGACATATGTAAAAGAAAATTATCTCATTTATTTAGTGATTCATCATGATCCTCTGGACTGTATTGTGGAGTTGAAGCCAAGAGCGCATTGGGAGCTACAGATTTGTTGTATTTGGAGTCTTTGAGCTTTGTTGGTTTATTCTTTCACATTATACTCTAATATTGGTTTTGGTTTCTACATTGTACTATGATATGGTATATGGATACAGTTTAGTTGTTTTCAATTTGATATTATGTTGAGTTATATTATGTTTTGTTCATGCGTTATATAGTAGTTGTTTGGTTGTGATTATATTGGGTGGTTAATTTACATAAAAGGTAAAATCATCCCCAAATTGTTAATGAATCCCTTGGAATTTATTTCCAGACATTGGTGTCCTGGGGATGTCACCTAAGGCTACGAATCACCCTCACCTCTTCCCAAGACAATGAGAATGGGTGGTATGTTACAAGTGGTATCTGTCTTTTCTGATCTGTCTTTTATTTTGGGACAAATGGTATTGGGGAGGGATCTTACAAGTGGTATCAGTATTTTTTGATCTATATTTTATTTTGGTCCTTGAGTTGGGATGATAGTAAGGAGTATTATTATAAGAACTTTAGACATAGAGGATCAAAATTAATAGCTAACCTATTTATGATGAACCTCAAGTTACCAAGGATTTGGGTATATAAGTGTTTTAAAATACTTATAGGAGTGTTACCTCATTGTCATGTGTTTAGCCAATGAGAATATCATGACTTGTGTTGATAGAAATTAATTTCCACTAGGAGTGCATATTTCATTTTGAGTAATGATTTATGATTTGGTGAAAATGTGTAAATTTTTGAAAAAGTGTTGAAATTGTTTTAAAATGTGGGATTTTGAAAAGTCTTGGTAGTAGATTTTGAAAATGGTTTGATTTTTAAAATCATGGCAGACTTTTCAAAAATGGGTTGAAAATGAAAGGTGTTTAAATTATTGAAATCCTTATTGTGATAATTGTGATGTGATAATTTGAAATTGTTATGGTTTCAGTTTCTATAGAGTGAGACTTATTGTGTTTTATTTTGATTATAGAAATGGCATCGGTTAGGTGTAGAAGAAACCAACCAAAAGAGGATTCTAAGAATGTGGTTTTACTTGAGATTTAGGTTAAACAATAGTTAGTTCAGAGTATAGTACAAGTCTTTTAAAATATGGATAGAGGGAACATACGGGATGGACCAAGTCAATTGGATCATTCTGTTTAGTTGCAGAAGAAAAATACACCCATATTTTTTAGAAATTCAGAACTAGATGAGGAAGTGGTGTGGCTGAATAAGATGAATCGAATCTTCAATTTCCTTGGCACACCATCAGAGTTGAAAGTCAAGTTTCAAGTGTATATGCTGAAGGATCTTGCATGCCAGTGGTGGGATTTATCAGTTTTGGATAAATTTGACCAAGGAATTACATGGGAGGATTTTGAAGAATTTTTCAAAAAAATAATTCCATACTCATATGTTCAGGATTTCAAGAATGATATATTTTTTTAGCTTGAAGTTGTAAAACCTATCAATGATAGAGCACACATCTAAATTTATTAATTTATTCCAATTTTCCCCTGAATTTTCATCAAGTGTGTTCTTGAAGTCACACATCTTTAAATTAGGGTTGAGGTAAGAAATTTTCTTGAAGATTATCATGCTTTGTATAATGGATTACACAGAGATGGTCAATAGAGAGATGGTAAAAGAAAGGGACATCTCAAGTAGTATTTTGGGGGGAAGAAAGTTAATACCTATAGGTAATAGTGAAAACTCTAAAGTTGGGAACACATGGAAGAGATAAACATATTTACAAGGTAGTGGAAAGACTCAGAACTAGATGACTAGATTGGGGAACATTCCTCCAAAACCAAAGAGAAAGACAAGATGTTTTCAATGTGGTTTGTTTGACAACATGAAGTGAAATTGTACAAAATCACCTAAAGCATGCCACAATTTCAACCAAATGGGGAATCTCTAGTGATATTATCATAGTGCTCCAAGGTCAGGTGTATGGGAAAAATATCATATTGAAAATGTCATATGATTCAATGGGATGAGGGCGTCAGAATACCTCTCATCAGTAGAACTGATCTAGACATGGTGATCCTAGAAATACCACGAATCCTCAGTAAGGGAAATCTCAATAGGGAAACAAATAATAAAGTGCAACAATTAAGTAGTTATATGGATTTTAGGAAGTGGTTATGGATGACCAATATAGACCATCGATAGTGAGGGGTATGATTATTTTGAATTACACCCTTATGAATGATTTTTTTGATATAGGTTTATCCCATTCGTTTATTTCTTCTCATGCAATTGATTTAATGGGTTTGCATGTTGATATGTTAAATTCTATTTTGAAACTTCAAACTCATCTTAGTAAAATAGAATGTTGAGCCTTTATGTGTAGATTATGTTGTATAAATGTTGATAGATATTAGTTGATATGAGATTTATCTATGCTTGAGATGGATGTCTATGACCTAATCATGGGTATGGATTGGTTGAAAATTTTCAAGGCTCACATCGATTTTTATACCTGAATGGTTAGTTTTATAACTGATGATGGAATCGAGAATCTCTTTAGAGGAGACCAGCATGTAAAGGCAGGTGCAATAGGCTTGTTGGCACCAGCGGTTGGAACTATCTCATACTAGTTGTTAGATTTGACTTTAACATCAAAGGATAAGATAGGGGATCTTAGTTTTCTAGAAGTGGTCGATCAGTTTCTGGATGTTTTTCTCAATAATTTCTTAGGGTTTCCACCCAAGGGAAGTGAATTTTATGAATGATCTCTTCCCAAGGACCAGTCCTATTTACCTCTCATCTTATCGGATGTAAATAATATAATTAAGGGAGTTTAAATTGCATTTGGAAGAGATGGAAAGCAACATGTTAATTTGGTCTAGTACGTCTCTGTGGGAACCGTTGGTCTTATTTTTCAAAAAAGAGGATGTAAATCTTCGATTGTGTGTGGATTATTGTAATATTAATAAAGTTATGATAAGGAATTAGTATCCAATTCCATGCATTTATGATCTATTCAATCAATTGAGGGGAGATCAGTGGTTCTCTAAAATTGACTTGTGATCAGGATATCACCAATTGTGTGTTCGGAAAGTGGATATTCCATAGATTGATTTTAAAAGTATGTATAGCCATTAAAAGTATTTGATGATGCCTTTTGGTCTAAAAAATTCACCATAAGTATTCATGGAATTTATGAATCAAATATTTCAGAGATATCTAGATTCTTTTGTGGTGGTGTTTGTGAATGACATACTGGTGTATTCAAGGACAAGGGATGAGCATGAGAAACATTAAGAGAAAGTGTTGGGAATTTTTATGGATAATCTTCTATTTTCAAAATTATCAAAGTGTGATTTTTGGATATAAGAGGTAAGTTTACTTGTACTTGTTATCCCTAAAAGATGAGTTTTTGTGGATCTAGAAAAGATAGAGGCTGATATCTCTTAGAAACTACCAAAGAATGTCTTTGAGATACACAATTTTCTTGGCATAGCTGGTTATTACTGATGTTTTATTCATGAATTTTCATGACTATCTCCACCTATGACAACTTTGATAATAAAAAAAGTTTCATTTAAATGGAATAATTAATTTGAAAATTCATTTCAAGAGTTAAAGGTTTACTTTACACTAGAACCGATCATGATATTACTGGAATTAGGACTGGGTATGTGGTGTATTTTAATGTTATAGGATCTGGATTGGTGTGTGTTCTCATTCATGGAGATTGTGTTGTTTATTATGGCTCATAGAAGTTTTGGTTTCATGGTAATAACTACCTAACACACGATTTGGAGTTAGTTTTTGGCATCCATGCTTTGAAGACTCGGAATCATTACCTATTTAGTGAGAAATTTATAGTGTTTATAGATTATAAGATATTGAAACATATTTTTTCAAAAAGATATTTTAATCTGAGATAAAGAATATGGATGAAGTATCTCCAAATTTTTGACATTGATCTGATGTATACACTAGGTAAATGAAATTCAGTGGAAGATTCTTTAAGAAGAAATTCATATGCTCAATTAGAAAAAAAGGCTTCAGATTAGTGGTAGTTAATGTTAGTGATAACTGACATGCACTTGGAATGTAAAGAGCGAGGAGGTGTTATAGTTTTATTTCCATTTTATTTTGTTCCTGGTCTGATTTTGAGATTGTTAAAGAGGCACAAACATCTGATTCAAAATGTGTTGTGATAGGGTCAAAACTCAATGATGGGTAGACCATTGAGGGATATAATCTTGATGGGAGTTTAGTTTTGTGGTTTCCAGATCAGATGGTTGTACCTATGGCTTTTCAAGAAAAAATTCTTCATACTTACCACCATTCAATATGGGATATTCATCGTAGAATAAATAAAATGTATAAATCATTGAAATAATAGTTTTGGTGGGTCGGTATAAAAAGAAACGTGGACGAGTTTGTTTCTATATTCCAAAATTGTCAGCAGGTTAAGGCAGAGCATCAGTGAACAATGGGTATGTTGTAGTATTTTACAATTCCTATTTAGAAATGGGAGCAGATAGCCCTGAATTTTGAGATAGGTCTTACAAGGATGGTTTAGAAACATGATTCCATGTGGGTGACAATGGATTGACTCACAATGTTATCCCATTTCATCTATATGAATGAATCTCATATGGTGGAAGATTTTTCTAAGATCTATATCCAAGAAGTGGTAAAGAGGCATCGAATACCAGTTTATACAGTATTAGATAGAGATCTAATATTTACGTCTCATTTATTTAATTCCTTATATCAATCCTTTGGGACTTCGTTGACCATGAGTGCGACATATCATCCTTATAGGGATGGAAAATATGAAAGGACTATACAAATGTTAGAAGACATGATGTGGAATTATGTAATGGATTTTGGTGGATCATGGAAGGATCAAATACTTTTAGTGGAGTTCTGATATAAAAATATTTTTCATACCTTGATACATATGGATCCTTTTAAAGAATTGTATAGTTATCCTTTTTATTCTCCACTTTATTGGGTGGAAGCAGGTGATACTTTACTAGTTGGGTTAGGACGTGTGAAAGAGACAATAGAGAAGATTCAGTTGATTAGGAAAAGAATGGATATGGTTTAGAGTCATCATAAATCATATTTGGATCATCATTTATGGTCGTTATTATTCTAGGTGAGTGATCACATGTTCTTGAGAATCTCTCTAAGGCTTGGGAATCGTTGTTTCGGAAAGCCGAGTAAGTTATCTCCTTGATACATATGCCCTTTTGAGATACTTTAATGGGTTGGTGTGGTGGAATATAGATTGGATTTTCAACCATGGTTTAGTGCAGTGTATAATTTGTTTCATATATCTCATTTGAAAAAGTATTAGCCCGATCCTAACCATATGATTTGATGGGATCACAGTGACCTAGAGACAGATGCTTTATTGGTGCACAAGCTAGTGCAGATTATGGATATCCAAGAGAAAGTATTTTAGGGGAAAAGAATTATTCTAGTTTGGTTTTTGTGGAAACTTGGTTATATTTAGGAAGAAACATGGGAATGGGAAAATGAAATAGTCTAGTAATGACCCAAACTCTTTCAGGGTAATGCTAGTTTTCTACATTTCAAGGATGGAAAGGACAATCGAGGGGATAATTTATCACTCTAAATTTCATTTAAGTAACCCTTTATTTATGTATTTTAAGTATGTAAAGTGATGGAGTAAAGTTTGGGAGGTTTTGGAGGACTTTTGGAATGTTTTTGGATTTTTTTAGAGGTGCATCGTTTGAGCCTGGTTAGTACAAACCATACAAATCTTAAAGAAAATTATGAAAAGTGAGGTAGTGGGATCTGGGTAGGTGTATGGTTTAGTCAAACCATGAGGTCATCTAAGAGTAACAATTCTTTTTTGGGGTAGAGGTATTTTCTTGGTTGGTGCACAATTTTCCTAACTGTATTCCCTAACCGTGCATTACTAAAAGTTAGATCCAAAAATTGTGGATCTAAATTTTATTTTATCCTTAATGGATTGTTCCTCCCATAATTTGACAATAACTATTTATTTTATCATCCCAATTGTTATGGAGACTCTTCCCTTCAATCCGAGGGTGATACATTGGCAAATATTTGTGCATTGAAGGCTAGATTTCTTGGTAAGTTTCAATTCTTGGTGGTTTTTATTAGATCTCTTATTCTTACCTCTCTTGGATTCATAGTTATAGTACTTTTGGGGATATATCTATGATATTTGATTCCAATAATTATGATATTTGGCTATGTTAATGTTATGGAATAAGATATAAGGTGGGTTTTTTGAGTTTAAACCTGGTTTGTTGGCATTTTTGTATTTTTCTTCATTTTATCCATAGTTTTCACAGTAGGTGGTTTCACTCTCGAATCCTCTTATTAGAACTTTATGTATTAGTTTCAAATTTTTTAAATTTCTTGAAATTGGTTGTGAATTTAATGTAAAAATCATAGTATAAACCCTCTTTAGTGATTGTTTTTGGATTTGTGAAAATTATTTGTTGTGAAAAGTGCTTTGTTTATGGATTTTAAAATGATGATTTTAAAATGTGATTTTTTTGATTCATAGAAATGGTTTTATGGTAATTTTTTAGTAAAAGAAATTTATTATTGAAATTTCTTGAAATTTTTGATTTGGCGTTGGTTTTTTTAATAATTATTGATGTGTGATCATGTTAATTCAGGATGGATAAGTGTATGAAGTTCCCCCCATCAAAAGTGGGATGAATAAGGGTATGACCTTTCCCCCATCAAAATGGTTCACCAAGTGACATATTGGTGAATTTATGACTCAATAATCATGAGTATAGGGAGTTCCATGGTTTCATTCATGATTGGACATGTGGATATGTGTAATGGAATGGATTATTTCAAAATGGGATTTGAGAAATGTATTTAAAGAGTTGTTTGGTTACTTTCCTTGGAAACTGTTTTAGTATAGAAATTTTTTTTGGTGTAAAACTACTTGGATTTGATATAAAATGTTAAAAAAAATAAATGGTTTTATATAAATTATTTTATATAATTGTGATAACTTTTTCTATCCTAGTGGCTTGAGTAGGGAATTCATTTTGGGATAACCTACTAAGTTTCATTAATCAGCCCCTACTTGGTCACTTTGGCACATTTGTAGATATTTTTTATCAACACATAGGTAAAGATAAAATAACTCACTTATTTAGTGATGAATCATGATCCTTAAGAGTATTTGATATTTTTTGGTTTGATCTTCTATATTATACTTTGATATTGGTTTTTGTTTCCGCATTTTAATCTAAGATGGTATAGGGTTTTAGTTTGGTTGTTATCAGTTTTATATTACATTGAGTTATATTACATCATGTTTATGCATAATATAGTAGTTTTTTGTTTGTGATTATATTTATTGGTTGTTTTAATAAAAAAGGTCAAATCATCCCCCATTTTTTAATGAATCCCTTAGAATTTATTTCCGGCCTTTATTGTCTTGGTGATTCCACCGAAGGCCAAGTAGGACCTCCACCTCTTCCCTATCCAATTAGGAGGGGCGAGATGTTACAAGATGAAAATTTCTAACTATCAATATGTTATTTCACACATGATATGATCATGATTATACTGAGTTTTAATTGTCCCACCACATTTTCCTATATTTATACTTTGTTATCTCCAACTTCATCTCCTTAAGTAAAACTCCACAAGAGATGATTTCCTTGATTATATCCCATTTTTACTTTATCAAAATATTAAAATCATGGCTAGTGCCTTATATATGATTATAAGAACTAGAAAAAATCATTTCGTATTTATACTACTTCTTTATTTATATCATAAATTGAAACATACTCGATATTTTTATATATGGGTAATAATAGATTTAATATTCCTTTCTTTATCATTACCTTGTCCCGATTACGATATTAGATCAAATTAATCTTTAGGAAGACTAGATTGTTCCCTTTTCAAAAACTAGTGTCCCTTCCTCCACATACTAGGTACATATCCCTTATTCCTTCTCAAGCACTATTGGATAGGTTCTAACTGCTTCATGTGTAGTTCTCCTAGATTTAGAAGATATTTTCCTACAATAATGAATGTGTTAGCAATATCATATCTAGTATATAGCATGAAATATGTGATATCTCTATCATTTATTCATATAGAATTATAATCACTATTTAATATCATACTATGTCTTATACATGTATCCCTGAAGATATTTATACCATGTGACATTAGAAACAAATATCTCTTGAATCATTCTAACTTGAATTTTTCGATACCTTTTCAGTTCATGCACTTTGACTTGGTCTAAGAAACCCTTAGGTCTACCTTAGTAGATTGTGTTCCCTGTAACTTTGGTTTCTACATTAAGTTAATATTTGGATATTCACTTTCAATATATTCTTAACTAATTGTAATACTAAATACTATTTTTCATATATTATCACATATTTTACTTGGAAAATATTAGTTCTCCCACTAAACTCTTATAAATACCAATCATACTTAAGTTCCTAATGAATATTATATCATCATGATTATTTAATTAATCCATAAATGGAACTCTACAACTTTAATTACTTATTGTAATTCTATGGTGTCACCAACCTTTCTAGTTGTGTCATATAAACATATCCCGTAAGGATTCCTTCAATGAAGGTGGTCATGATATCCTATGCCTAATATAAAAGTCATAGAAAGTTTCTATGAAAATTATAATTCTAATGGATTTAATTATGATGAATTGGTATAACCAATAAATACTTATTGGTAACACACTTATAACACCCATACCACCCATGTATATTTTCTCTTGAATACCCAACATAGATTTACATCAATTAGAGAAACTACCAAAATACATACTTGATTTTGGTACATGGAATCCATTTTTGAATTTATATGAACTTGTTAATCATAAAATGTTTCTTTAAATTGTTTCCTCATTGGATTCATTATTCTTAATGAATAATACATCACTATTCATAATTAATATAAACTTAACCTTTTGGTTCCAATAATCCTAAACAGTATGTGTCTGTGGAACAAATACTCTTCCAAGAAATCTTGTGGAACTTATTATTAAACGAAATAATTGTGACTATCAATCCTTGAATTTTATCCAAGTCAATATTTCTCCCACTATTTCAAATAGATATGTTCACCTTCTTATATAATTATAGTCTATCATTTGACTATAAATTTTATATCTTAGGGACTTATTTAATATCCTATATAAACTTTTAGGATAATAACCCATCAGGCACTTTGTGTTTTTCCTTAATTAATGTTGGTTTGTCGACATATCCTTAATTAAATCTTTACATATTAACATATTTTTTGTGAAATAATGGATTTATATAATACTATAACTCATATGATATCCATTCATAATTATAATTGTTAAATGTTTATAGGTTAACCCATATAATTTTGAAGCATGTTGCTAAAAGATAATGGAAGAATTTTCATGAATTATAAGTCTCATAATTGATCTTACTTGTACATACATCATAATAATGATGATTATAAGGAAATTTTAGTTTAGGAATAAATCCACCGTATATTTTAATGATTAATGAATTTATTCAAGACTCATCGTCAATCATCCATGTACTTAAATCATGAATATTATGTGTATAAATAATTGCGAGTTTAAGAATAAATATACTTTACATTTTCTTAATCAATAAATGATTTGTGAAGATATTATTTAGCTCATGGACCTGAAGCAAATCATATAATCTAACCATGTGTGTTCCTTAATTCACTTTTACATTCCTTAAATCTTAAATTAATCTTATAAAGTATGTAATATTTCCTCTAACATCTCTTTAGAATATTTTTTAGGGTCCCATTTTTTCACTAGGCTGAAATCTCTAAAGAAATTTGAATTTATGTATGGTGGATGCATTTAATATTAAATTGAGCTTCATGTTGGGATTAAAAGAGTTTTATTACTTATGGATGATTTTTTTGGGACATGGTTTAAGGCCCACGATGTGTCTCGGAAGTTTGGATGAGTTTTAGGAGCATCAAGATCCAAAAAATCACTTTTTGGGAGAAAGAAACATGGTTGAATAGTTTTTGAAAATGTACATTCCCTTAGGAGAAATCACGTGGCTCGATAAAGGGTGTCACATAATTTGTTAAAATATTCAAGGTGGGGTGCACGACTGTGAAAAATTTATGCATAAAATTACATAGTTGGGAATATGGGATATCCCTAGTTTTCTGAACTGTGTGTTTTGCCTACATGGTTAGTGCCACTTGAATAGTAGAACTGCATGGTTTGTGCAGGATTATCCCAGATCGTGTGGCCAAAACATGCAGAGTATGGCTTTTGGGAAGTTTGAGATGCACGGTTGGCACACAGTTAGTCAAACCATGTGTCCTAATAAAGAATCTCATTAAATGAGTCAAAATGATGATTTTAACCCTACCTCCTATAAGGGGTTTTACACCCTTTTCCTCACTTATTCACCCAGGAGGCCTCCCACACACGCACCTCCCCTCTTCCTCTCCCTTTAGTGAATCTCCTTCATCTGAGCTCTGAATCAAACATCATTGGGTGCATTGTAATAATATTGATAATTCTATGAATCCTATTCCTTACTTTCTTAATTTATTTAACATTATTTGGAACTATCTTCATGCGAGCTAATTCGCCCTATTTTTATGGAATTTCATAATTCTTCCCATTTCTCTCATTTTGGATCAAACCAAAGCTCAATATTGTATGAGTGAATCATCCTTAGTATAAGGTAGTCAGTCTATGTATTTTTCCATTGAAGTACCATTATTTATAAATTATGACAACATTCCACATGCCGAATTCTCCATTTTTTGCTTCTAAAATATTAAATAACCTAAATTAATTTTCAAAATGACAACCTAGAAATGTCTTCAGAACCCTTAGCATCGTTGGAGGTTGATTCCCTCAACCAGAGCCACTAAATAAGGTTGGTTCTATTTAAATGTTCTTAATGACCATAGTTTCACAAATTCCATACCACCCTTATGGGTGTGTTGACTGTACCCATGCTAGTGGAATGCTCTAATGAATTAAATGTTTAGATAAACCTATCAGGATTCACTAATTTACCTTATTCTTTGTGTTTTGAATTGGTAAATCTTAATAATTATTAAATTGTAGTGTAATATATTTAATGGAATAAATAATTTAATTAAATGGATTTTCTAGTGAACCACACTTGGACATACCCCATATATTATATGTAAATTCTCATCACTTCTTAGGGGCATGTGAAATGATTAATGTAATTAAATGCATCACTAGGTGGGTTGAACATGACTTTTTATACCCCTTGGTACATGATTTTTCATGATGTACTATTTCAATTGAGTTATTATAATGTATTATGGATTGTATCACAATGTGGCCTATGCTTAATTATTAAATGCACATACCTTATTAAATGTGACACTTGGGCATTGTGTACCATATTAAATGTGACACTTAGGCATTACATACCTTTTTAAATATGATACTTGGGAATGGATCCCATTATTAAAATGTGATACTTGGGCATGATGTCCCTTATTAAATGGGATACTTGGTAATGGCTCCCCTAATTATTATTATGGGTATGGAGTCCCCTTATAATTTGTGATACTTCAGCATGAAAACCATTATTATTTATAGTCATGGTTTCCATTATTATATATGGGCATGGGGTACCCTTATAAATTGTGATACTCGAGCATGGAGTCCCCCTTGATGTATGATATTTAGGCATGACATCCCTTGTCACTCTATGAGACTCCTATAACTACAAATGGATGCATGAGTTATGCCTTGGGTCTGGTATAGTCTTAGTATCTAAATATATGGATAAATATGTCATGAAATAACTAGTAAATATATATACATAAAAATATATATACTTATATATACATATGGGGGCATGTTCAGAGGTATTCTGACTTAGGACAAAGTAGGTATGGTCAGTCAGGAATTCTTTGAGGATCCCAATCCTAACTTGTTTGCAATTATTTATTACTACTTTATCTATTATACTTTCACACTACTATATTTTATACTCACAAAAGGGATATGTATTAGATAACATTAGTGGTGGTCAAATGATTATATCTCACACCCTGTTTGGGTTGTCGTTTGGTACCCAAATAGACCTTTTGGTTTCATGTTCAGGATCTTGGATTGTGCTTGGTTGTTTTTGTCATTCTGGGATAAGATAGAGTTCGGGAGTAGAGGATTGAGATAGTTCTTTGATGATATTAGAGATAATTTTTGAGTATTTTATTTATTTATTTATTTTTTAGTCTAGCTCAATTTTTATGTATTATCTTTTTCATGCATTTTGATATGTTCATCATAGCATGTTCATGCATGGTTAAATTATTTGGATTTTTCTTGGTTGTTTGTTTATTATTTATTATAAGTTATTATTACATTTTCTGTTCCCTTTCATTATTTATAATTCCAATCTAATTATTACTGATTCAAAGGGTATGGTATCCCCACTATACCACCTTCAAACCCTTTATGAAAGTCAGAAACCTTTGGCACATGGGGAGATGTGCTTGAGGCTATGTGACTGACCGAATCAGGGAATTATTTCAATGTCTATCGGGCTGGGATGTTATAAAGTGGTATCATAGTAGTTTCTTTTTTTCCATTATCTTACTATTTTGGGATGGTATACAAAATACTAGGAATGTTTTGGAACTTGGTAAATAGCTTGTGTATGGTTCTTTCCAACCCACGCATGAAGGAAAGACCAATTTTCTAGGGATGTGAATATTGTTTATGTTATTCTATATTATAATTGATTATTATTTCACCTCAAGTAATTATTGTACTTCTTCTAGTTATTGATTTAATTATTTATGTATTTTTACCCTTGGATCATGTTTTCACCCTTGTTTAATGATCACAAAATCATTTTTATTATGTTATTGATGAGTTTTAAGTTTTATGGTATCATTTTGTAATATAATATAGATTGGAAATTTTTTGAAAAAGTATTGAAAGTCCCACTACCAAACATAACTCACCATTGAAGATGAGTCACTGCCAGGGATGACTCACCATCAAGATGAGAAATTTGGATAAGTGTTTAAAACACCCACCACCAGCAATGAGTCACCATCAGGATGAGAATTTATCAAAGTATGGAAAAGACTCACCGACATAGGATGACTCACCATTAGAACTTATTCACCTAAAAATTTCGAAAAGTGTTAATATGACCTACCCCTAGAGGATTACCCACCATCAGACTTTACCTATCATCTAAATGGAAATTTAAAAAAGTGTTAGAATGAACTACTACTGAGATGAGTCACCATTGAGCATGAACTACCGTCATCCTAAATCACCACCAATCTAAGTCATTTCCATAATTATCTCACCCTTCAAAAGAGTCACCATCATTATTTATGTTTATTTTGAATTAAATATTTCTAATGGGTATATTATCAAACTCAATACTGAGAATTATTTTAACAATTGTTCATAATGTATTGCAAAGATGAATTAAATTTTGTTTTAGTCATCCAGTATGAGGAGTATAGGATATAGATGATTCTCCTTACATGCTTCTATTAAATGAAGTAGAATACTCCCTCATGCATAGAGATATCAAGAGATATAGACACATAGACATATACATGTACACATTAAGTGAGTTGAAACCGTATTTCAAGAACTTAAAGAGTTCCACTTTCTAAGAGATTACATGGTGTATCTTTCCTATACATGACTATAAGAAAGGGGATGATAAAAATCATCCAGTTCCTTACCACAATCAGAACAAAAGTGATCATGACAGTCTATTTTACTATGATTTTCAGAAACATGACTCAATCTCTTATTAAAGCTACATCCAAGGAGTATTAAGTTCTAGAACACATTAGACATAGCAACACTTACCTTCTCAACATATTTACTTTCTCTTTATTGTTAAAACATTTACATTTTGAGTAGTGTGTGATTTTATATGTATATTAAACACACACACTATCTCTTTTACTTTAACTTAAAAAATTATATATCTTCTCTACTCCCTTTACACTAGTTTACCCACATGTTGTGGAAGAGGTCCCTTTATGGAATGTGTTTGTTATTTTCCCATGGTTATTTTGGAGAGGTCCCTACATAGCCTAGATTTTTTGTTTTCTATTTTATACCTGATCTAGGTTGTAAATTAAGATTATTTTATATAATGTTCTTGGAAGAAAGTGATTTCCAAGTGGAGAGTATTGAGTCTCATATTGAGACTGAACCTCTTGTATTTATTACACTATGTGTTTTATTTTTTATTTATATTTTTTAAAATGAATCCATTTTAAACTATAAAAAAACCACCACTTTGATATTTAGTGTTAATTAGTGTTTATATAAGGTTTTCATTAAGTAAATTTATTTCAAAAGTTAAAGTAATATTCATATATTGTTTTAAATAAGACTTAATAATTCGTTGATAAATATTTTAAAAGATTAGAACTTATATTGATATTCTATTTTGATTAACTAGGTTGTTTTAATTATTTGGGGGATTTCATTTAAACCTATTTTAACTTGAATTTTTATTGTGTACTCAATTCACCCCACTCTTGAGATACCCACTCTGACCATTATTTGGTATCAAAGTATTTTCAAAATATTGTCAACTGTGATTTTAGTTGTGTTTTAAAGATCATAATTTTTTTTTCAATTCTAGATTTAGTTCTTTAAATGGATAATATACAAGAAGGTTCTACTACCAACATGCCTCTTTTATTTAATGGAAATAACTATGATCAATGGAAAATAAAAAAGAAAATACATATTTAAATTATGGGTTTTGAAATTTGGTTTGATATAGTGGTTAAATATGTGTTACCTAAGTTTGTTAGGAATACCTAGGGTGATGATACTAAACATTATTATAATAAAAATTGAAAATCCATGAATTATTTGTACTATGACTTAAGAGATGAACAATATAATATGATATCTTCTAGTAAAACTGCTATTGAAATTTGGGATATATTAGATATTCCTCATGAAGGAACTACTAATGATATTGAAATAATATTGAACACTTATACAATTAAATATGATATATTCAAAATGAAACCTGATGAGCTGATTTATGATATGTATCCTAGGTTCAATGATATAGTGAACACAATGAGTTCCTTGGGGAATCTAGTGTTAGATAAAGACTATATTATGCAACTGATGAGATATCTTCTAGAGAGATAGAGAGGGAAATCTATTTCAATAAGAGAATATTGTTACATCAATAAACTACCTTTCAAGTAATTGATTGGGAAGTTAATGATGTATATGGAAGATATTAAAGTCAACTGTGAAGAGGATAATGAGCCCAAGAGAAATTGTATTACCATTAAGACTACTTAATCAAAATAAAAAAAAAGGAAAGTGTTCAAGATGAAAGATTTAGTGATGAGTAATCGCCACCTGATAGTGATGAGGAAATAGTCCATATGGATAAAAGGTTTAAGAAGTTATATAAAAATAATTAATTTTCTAAGGAAACCAAGCTACAAGGGAAATTATGATAGTAGAGGAAATTGGAAAGAGGACTGGAAAAGGGATGATAATTCAAATTATATTACTTGTTATGAGTTTAAGATAAAAGTACCTATTAAGGATGACTGTCCTAAGTTAAAGTAAAAAAATGAAGTATGAGGATAAGGATAGAATGTATAATAAATCCATGAAACCCACATGGAGTTGCTATGAGGAAATATCCAGTGACTCAAAATCAACACATGAAGAGAATATTGATAGATAAAATATGTGTTTCATGAAAAATATATTTAAGGTACATACTGTATCTCTTGTACTTAATTCTGGTCATTCTATATATTAAAATGATGAAATTTCAAAAGAACAAATGTTTGAGTACTAAAATATGATTGAATATACTTTTAATGAAAAAAAAAGATAAATAAAAAGTTATTAAGTAACAAGATGTTTTATCTTCTAGTGTTAGAACTAACCTCACTATAGAAATAAAAAAGAATGCTAAATTGTTGAAATAAAATAAAAAACTGAAATTTTTAAATGAGAAACTATATAAATAATTATATATATTTTCCAATGGAAAAGAAAATCTCACTCAAATTCTAGGTAAAAAAATTTCTCCTAAATATATTACTGGTATAGGTTACCAACATGGGAAAAGAAGAGTTATTAAGAATTTTTTTTCCTAAGTCTAATCCCAATAATTATAATACTATTTTTTATTTAAGTAGACCTAATAAAGTTTTCATTTCAAAAAGTTTACCATCTACTTATAAGAAACCCATCAAGAAAATGTGGCTTCCTAGGTCCTCAATTACTAACATATCTAGACCCCCGAAAATCTTGGTACCAAAATAATTCTTAATATAAACTTTGTTTTGTAGGAAAAATACTTGAAAATATCCTATAGAAATAAGTGTTACTTGGACAAAAGATGTTCCAGTCATATGATAAGATATTACTCAAGCTTCAAGAACATCATAAAGTTTGATGGTGTACATGTCACCTTTAGTGAAAATTTTAATGGAAATATCATTTCCCTTGTCCAAATCAGCAACACTAAATCAATTTTAATTTATAAAGTGCTTTTTTATGGTTTAAAATATAATTTTCCTAGAATTTCACAATTATGTGATGATGGTTTTCATGTGAAATTTGAAAACAATGCTTGTAATTTTTTTAATTCTAAAAATGATTTAGTATTTACTGGTTTGAGAAATAAGAATGTTTATGCTATTAATCTTATTTATTTAATTTCAAAAAAAGTTTCTTTCTTAAGTGCCTTTCATAGAGAATATTGTCTTTGGCATAGGAGACTAGGTCACTGTAACATTTAATCACTTAGAAATTTTACAAGTGTTAGTCAGGGATCTACCCAAACCGGAATTCCCAAATGACAACGTCTATAACCCTTATAAAAAATAGAAACAACACAAAATATATTTTAAATTAAATAAATAAGTTTAAAATTCTCAAACTCTTGAGTTGGTATATATGGAATTGTTTGGAACTTCTAGAGTTTTTATTTTAAATGGAAAACTTTATTTTTATATACTTGTAGATAAATTTTCTAGGTATACTTTTGGTATTATTTTTAGCTAAAAAAGTGAAGCTTTCTATTACTTTAATAAGTATTATAAATCTATATAAAAACTAAGTATATTTAGAATTAAGACCTTAAGAAGTTCCCATGTATGTGTGTTTGAAAATAAAAACCTTGAATCCTTTTTCTCACAAAATGGTTATAATCATAACTTATATACTTCTTGGACCCCTCAGTAGAATGGAGTAATAGAAAGAAGAAATAAAAGACTTACAGAGATATTCTGGACAACGAATAACGAATATGAATTACCTGTATACTTTTGGGAAGATTCTATGAATAAATATTGACATAGAATTAATAGATTGTTAATTAGAGTTATATTGAAGAAAATCCCTTACAAAATTTGGAATAGTAATAATCCTAAGTATAATTACATTAAATTTTATGGTTTCAAATTTTTTATTCTTAACACTAACGAAAAATCATGACAAGTTTTACTCCAAAAGTGATGAATGAATTTTACTGAGATATTCAACTTCAAGTAAATCCTATAGAGTTTTTAACAAAATAACAAAGACTGTGAAAGAGTCTGTCCATGTAAATTTTGATAAGAAAGATCCACATGAACCAAATACTCCTTTATATAACCTTAAGGATATTTTATCCACTTAGAAAATAAATTCTAAACCATCCAATTCTTCTATAAAGGAAGCAAAAAAATCATCAAAATCTGAAGAGCTTCCATATCTTGAACCTATAGAAGAACCTGAGGTGACCAAACTTTCTTTTTTTAGAGATGTTAGGTTTCTTAAAACCCATCCTTGAGATGTTTTTTTGGATACTTAGATAAAGGTACAAAAACTAGAGATTCTCTAATGTGAAGTCCCAACCCCAGTGCCACTAAACAGTTCCCCAAGTCAGTTGGCCACATTCCCTCAAGCGCGCCTCCCTGTATGCTAGAGGGTACCGAATAGCAGTGAGGGTCTGGTAAGTCCGTATTTGGGATACTATAACCTATTTTATTAGAATAAAACACCAATAGAATCAAACAACAATAACCAAGTATAGAAGAGTATAAATAACCAAAACAATACCATGTCATATGATATTCCAAACAAGTGTCTATAATGCAACTAAAATTAAAGAAACAACAACTCTCAACTGAACGGTAAAATATGCTATGACAATGAGAATGTAAAGTGTATACTATGAAACTAAAAGTAAAGTAACAACGACTCCCAAGCAGGTCCCGAACCACATCTGATTCCCTTTCCCATGCTCCAATCCCAAACAACAACCTATCCTAGGGCCTTTCCCTTATCCTATCATGCAACAACAATGTCTACTCAGGTGCTGATCAGGCATCCTAAATTGGGTGTGAGCACAACTTAATAGGACACCACCAATAGTTTCTAAAACAAGTCTATTCAAAAGATAGTGTATGTAGTTTTATAGAGAAAAAAATACAATATATAATTAAACAGATATCACATTGTCATTTAATCTTTAATAATCACATTAGGCCCAATTTCAATTCTTGTTTTCCATTTGAATCATAATTAATTATTATCATTAATTTAGTGTTTAAAGTTATTTCAGGAACCCCAAAACCCATTAAGTGTAGGTCACCATGCCTAATACTCTATATCTCATTTGGTGTAGGTCATCATTCCTAACACCCCAAAATCTCAAGCTTAGATAACTATTGGGGAGGAACTCCATGTCCAAGTCCCAACTTTTAATTGGTCTAGAATTCCATGTCCAGCAAGACCAAAATAACATCCATTTAATCATTCTTTAATTCACAAGAATTATCCACATCATTACATTACTAATCCAATGATTAATTAAACATTTCAAAGGTCATTAGTTAACTCAACAATTAACTAAGAACATAACCCATTAATTAATTCATAAATTAATTAATCAATCAAAATAATTCTCATTCCATAATTAATTATTCACACTTAATTATCCCTATAAAATCTCAACTTTTCATAATTGATTCTCATAATTAATTCTATAATTAATTATCTTAAATATCCAAACATAATTTCCTAATTAATTTACCTCAATTAATTATCTTAGCACAATAAATTCAATATCTCAATTACAATATCTCAACCCATAACCAATCTCCAAAACAAATATCTATTTGGGAAACCCCCCTTTGTTTTTTCCATGATTCAATTATCAATTGATCACCAAGCCAATCACAAGTCAATTCCACATTCCTAATTACTCCAGTTTAGGAAATAAATTATCATGGGAATCTAGAAAATATATAAACTCACATTCACGTATCAAATCCATGACTGTCGGTGTTCAATTTAGACCACCTACCTCAGTTTATTTATATATGTAAGCCCAACTAAAATCCGCAAAATTTGAGTGGAATAATGTCGTCGATCAAGCTTCGGATCTAAATCCCTAAACCAAAATTAAGATCATAAGAATTCAGATCTTGAAAATCTAGATCTATATCAACAATAATAGATCTAGATATCAAATCATAGATTTAGATCCATGGAAACAATGGAGATCTTCCATGAAAGAATCAAGGAAAGATATAGGAATGAATAGGATAAGCAACGAGATGAAATCCACTTACTATGAAGAGAGAAGATCTTCAATTCGGGCTTTCAATCTCAAAGAACGATGTTCGAATCACCTTGTAATCCCTCCGGTAGGCTCTAAGATCACCTAGAATTTTTCAAACCTGATCCAAGATCAAAATCTGTGTGTCTTGAGGGTTTGAGTGGTTTTAAAAAAAATATTTTCGGATATTTAATCCCACGTGCATGGTTTCTTGGGCAGAGATTTATGTTTAGGTAAAATCGTGCGCCAACTGTGCAGACCTCTCTATCTAGGTTTGTATGGTTGGCATAGTTCAGTCTCACGGTTTTTCAAACCATGCGCAAACTGTGCACAGTCCACTATCCATTTTTTTTAAAAAAACACCCAAATTCACCCTAATCCACTACTCAAAAAAAGGTATTAAAACCCTCAAAAATTACCTAAAAATGTTCCCGATATGACTCCAAAAAATCCAGAATCTTACAATATCCCCACCTTATAACAGATCATACTCAAGCTGCACTCTTGAACTTCTCTAAGATTCTGAGCCAAAAATATTGGGCCATTGAGCCCACTTTTCTGATTCATGTTCCCAAGTTTCGTCTTGAACACTTCCATGTTACCATAATACATGAAATAACAGCATGATCTTTCCCTATAACACTTTCTCACTATGACCCAACACACATATCAGATGCTCCTCAAAGGAAGCATCTATATAGAGGTAAACCTCTTCCACATAAATAAAATGAGAAGGGTCTAGGTGATACTGTCATAGTTTTGAAACATGGAAAACATCATGCATAGAGATGAATTTTTGTTGAAGGGCTAATCGGTACACCATTGGCCCGATTCTCTCAAACACCTCAAACGGTTCTACGAACATGGGAATCAACTTTCCCTACCTCTATATCTTGTGGTGACTCAATCTAGGAAACACCCAAAGGAATAAAAAATATACCTCTATAATCCCTAGGGGTCATCTTCATCTATCAGAATATGACTTATGCCTACTCTGAGTTGTATCCATACCTTTCTGAATCAACTGGACCTACTCCAATGTCTCCTGAATGAGAATTTGTCCCAATATCCCTGACTCACCCACCTATAACCAACATAGTGTTGATCTAAAAGGTATACCATAAAGTTCCTCATAT
The DNA here is from genome assembly GCA_963277665.1 of Viscum album. Classification (NCBI taxonomy): domain Eukaryota; kingdom Viridiplantae; phylum Streptophyta; class Magnoliopsida; order Santalales; family Viscaceae; genus Viscum; species Viscum album. The sequence goes on along the minus strand of OY728151.1, from coordinate 1,813,744,033 downwards.
GTTTCCATCTGTAATGTTTCCTGATAACTATTATTATAGGTTAAATCCACTAAATATAAGTGTTTCTCCCAAGAACTTCCAAAGTTAAGAACACATTCTCACAACATATCCTTTAACACCTGTATGTATGCTCTAACTACCCATCTTTCTGTGGGTGGAAGTCCATACTCAACAAAACCTGTGTACCAAGAACCTTCTGTAAGACCTTCCAGAAGTGTGAAGTAAAGCACAAATCATGATCTGAAACTATAGTCCGTGGAAACCCATGCAAACAAACTATCTCTCATATATACAGTTCTCCCAACTATTCTACTCTAAAGGCTTCCCTGATAAGAAAGAAATGTTCTAACTTCATTAGTTGATCCATAATGAACCAAATAGAACCATTCTTACTAAGTGTCCTTGGAATTATTACCATGAAATTTATATTCACATCATCCCACTTCCATTCCGGAATAGGCAACAGCTGCAATACACCTCCAAGTCGTTGATGCTCTGTCTTCACCTGCTAACAGGTGAAACATCTTGTTACGAAACTTACTATCTCCTTTTTCATGTCTGAACACCAAAACTATCATTGTAGATCATGATACATTTTTTTCACCCCAATATATACCGCCCACTTTGAAGCATGAAATTCACACATGAGTTCTTCTCAAATAATTATAGTCACAACAACTCGATTTTTCACATAGATGATATCATCCTCATCTATTATCTAGTCTGAAGGTGTGTCCCCACCTTCAAGGATTTCCCTTAGGTCTAAACACTCTGAATCCTCATAAATCTTTTCCCTGATCAATTTTAAGAGTGTACACTCCACTGCTACAGAAACCAGAGGTATGAGAACCCTTCTTTTTATTACACAATTAAACATAATTTAATACATAAACTTCACTTGATAAAACATTAAAGATCAAGAGGTCTAGTTTTTTTGGGGCTTAGGATCATTACATAACAACTTAAAACATGAAATACAATATCTTTATTGATAACTTCCTTTACATGACAACTACATTCCCTCGTACTTAGCATTATATGGGATAACCTGAGGACATGTATAAGAAAAGGGTGAGGTATAAAGCCCAGAAATGGAATAATCATGGAATAAAATGAGGAATAAAATACATTTTAGACAATATAAATATTAATAGATCACAATAGAAGTATAAAAATAAGGCCATGATAATCATAACATGGAAATGTGGCAACAACACTTAACAAGGAATTAGCATGAGCCAAGGCTCATTGCACATGGAGCATGAGTAAATCCTCATTACACATGAAGCATGAGTAAAACCTCATTGCACTTGAATTATAATGAGTCAACACCCATTTCACCTGATTTATCATGATACTATACTTTACCCAATGCATTGGAGTGCTATCATGGCGTACCCTTCTTAAACATTTCATTTCATGCATAAGTGTGCCACATGGATCATAAAACATTGAATCATTCCACATGATCTTTTATTCCAAGATAAAAGAATATGGAATAAATACATGAAACTCTTTAAACAATAAGTAAATGTGCATAAAGGTTAATATACTTGATAGATAAATGGGCATGGTATTCACTACACAATGACTTTGGCTTGGAAAAGCGCGGTGCAATTTCGGCAGCATAACGGCGTGACATAAGAACTCTTAAAAATGGTTGATGAGAGAGAAAGGGGTGTCTCATAATATTTAAATGACATGGATAGTAAGGTTTCATATAGATACATGTACCAACAAATTTAATGGAATTTAGATTCATGATAAAAAATAATTGCTGAAAGTAAATGAGGAGAGAGAAATTCATTTCGGAATTTCGGCATACTAACGGGTGTACATGGGAGGAATTTAATAAGATATAAAGGGGTCTACCATAATTAAAAAAAAAGAGGGTAGTATGGGGGAGGTTAAAAGCCATACCCCAACATTTATAATTGAAATTAAAAGGGCATAATAATTTAAAGAATATTGGACAAAAATGAGAAAGGAATAAAAACCCTTACTTGGAAGTGTGCTTCCAAAGGCTTGAGAGAGGCTTGAAAGAGGCTTCTTGAGAGATTATGGAACCTTGGGAGGATTCTAGAGAAATGAGGGAAGAGTTTTGAAGAACTACAAATGCTTTTAGTGAGGAGGAAGTGGGAGCTTCAGTGGGTTTATATAGGAAAGGTGAGGGAATTGTTTATTATTTAGGTTTGGGACACCTCACATTAAACTAATCCAAACCACAAACCAACCCATGGTTTTTGACCAGGATTTTTGGAAAAGGGAAGTGGAAAATGTATTTTATAATTCCAAAGTCATAACTTCTTAAAATAATGGGGTTGCTTACGTGAAGGTGAGTCACACTCCCAAGGAAAACAATTTAAAAAGACAAAATGTTTAATAACTCTTGGAGGGTCCACTAAAGTTTTGTAAAATAAATAAAACAAACCTAAAATCACATTATTTTAATTATAAAACATATATTGGCCGAAAATAAAGTTTATAGTATTTTATTAGATCACTATTGGTTCATTATGATGTCATAAAACATAATATATATTTAAACGGTATTTAATTTTTACCCAAATATTTGACTGTCTCAGAAAATTATGAAAAATTCACCTTTGGATAATTTCAACGCCTGGATTGCAAAAATAATATTAATTTTATATAATTAATTTTCTAAATATGTTAATTTTAACTTTTAAAATAAAAACCGACATTTATCAGAAATTCATGGGTTTTGACAAAAATGGATTTCAAACCTTAATAAAAATTACAATTGCATTCATAAAATTATACGATCATTTATATTTAATAAAAATTAATTTAATAATGATAATAATATTTTATTAAAATATTATTTAATTAAAAAATCCATTAATTCATCAAAATAGATTTCTTAGTTGAATATTAACTAAAAATATTATTTGTGATTTAAAAACTGTTTACAAGGTAACAATAATAAAATGAAAGTATATTCATTATTATATTCAAAAATAATGTACATAACCATAGTACTAGGGTTTTTTACATAACCCCTTATAACACCCACATAAGACCGAAGAGTAAGGTGTGCGATGGTGACAGACTCTTGGGGTGGATTGGATAACATCTCTCGAGTGGTAATCTCTATTAACTTCCACTTCTATTGTAGGCGGTCCTGCTCGAGCTTAACATATTCAAGCTCGGTTTGGGCTTGGTCAAGAGCGAAGCCCAAAGATGTAACCTCCCTTACGAGCTCTTAAAAATGGGCTTTGTATGGGGCATATCTACTGGATGAGGCCATCACTTCTTTTTTTTGAGTAAATTGGATTTGTTAAAGCCTTATATTTATACTAATCATGTGACCACTGTTCAACGTCTATATTAGGAATGGTCAAAATTCTTAAAAGTATTTTAAAATCCAAAAACATAAAACCAAAGAAGTTGACATTTTATATAAATATTTTACATAAAGAGATATTTAATTAGATCAAGAGGGATTTCCATTAATTAAAGTTTCGTTCGTTACAAGAGAGAACCTCTCCTAACTCTCCTAAACTACCACATGAATTTTCTCCAGCAAAGTCACCATCTTACACTCTTCACTCAACTCATATATCAAATGAGTCTGAGTTTTCCTGCTCAAAGAATCAGCCACACTATTCCCCTTTCTGGGTTTATATGCTAGTTTAAAATCAAAGGACTGCATATACTCTACCCATCTTCACTGCCGAATATTCAAGTCACACTGTGAAAAGATATACTTCATGATTTTGTGATCTCTAAAAACTGTAAACTTTTCAAACAAAAGATAGTGTCTCCAAAACTTAAGAGCATAAACCACTACTACCAACTCGAGTTCATGTGTAGTGTAATTCTATTCATGTTTCCTCAACTACTGAAACCCACAAGCAATTACTTGATCCCTTTGCATCAACACATCTCCAAGTCTGATCTCAGAAGCGTCACAATACTCCATGTACTCCTCATCCGAATTAGGTAATATCAAAATTGGTGCTGATGTCAAGCACTTCTTCAACTCTTGGAAAGAATTATCGTATGATTCTTTCACATCAAACATTATCAATTTCTTTTTCAAACATGAAAACATTTATTTCAATTGGTAAAAGTCTTGGATAAACCTCATATAATTACCACATAATCCTTAAAGGCTTAAAATTTCAAAACAATTCTTAGGATTCTCCTAAGAAATCATTGTCTTCACTTTTTATAGGTCCACTACCACACCTTCTTCTGAGATGATATGCCCCAAAAAGTTTACCCAGTCAATCCGAAACTAACATTTAAATACCTTGGCATATAGTCGATGTTCTCTCATTGTACCCAGTATGCTGTCAATATGTTGGGCATGATCGTCATGAGTCTTAGAGTACACCAATATTCCATCCAAAAACACCACCACAATCTAATCTAAGTATGGATGAAAGATCCTATTCATCAAGGACATAAATAATGATGGAGCATTTTTCAACCCAAATGACATTACAACAAACTCATAATGTCCATACCTACTTATGAAAGAAGTTCATGGTATATCAGAGGCCTGAACTCTCACCTAATGATACCCTGATCTCATATCAATCTTTGAGAACACACAATCCCCCTTCACCTAGTCAAATAGATCATCGATACACGAAATATTATATCGGTTCTTCATGGACATTTTATTCAACTTTAGATAATCGACACACAAGCGTAAACTCCCACCAGACTTATTTACAAACATTATAGGTGATCCCCAAGGTGACATACTTAGACAGATAAACCCTTTATCCTCCAACTCCTCCAGTTGTTTTTTGAGTTCTTGAATCTCAGTCAGTTCCATTCTGTAAGGTTGAATAGATACCAGCTCAGCCCTCGACATGATCTCAATAGTGAATTTAATATCTCTCTCAGGTGGAAACCCTGAAAAGTATTCAAGAAAGTCATATTGAAATAGTTCTACTACTGGTGGATGGTCATCTTTCCTACCACCCCCATCATCAAGAAAAAGACTAGAAACTTGGGATGTGAGCTCTCTTAATTGATGAGTAATTGGACCAGCTCATCCAACATAGATATACCATTCTCTATGATGAACATACTGATCACCCTTAAGAGATACAAAGGTCACTCTCATGTGGTAACAATCTATGTGGGCTCGGTACGTGACTAGACAGTCCATAACCATAATCAGGTCAAATCATGTTATATAAAAAACATAGATATCCCAAAGAAAACTACATTATCCAATCTCTAGAAAACAATCCTTACATAAATAGATATCCTTAGACCGTGTTCCCAATGGTGTATTGATATTCATCACCCCGCTTATGGACTCTGCCTTCAGGCTTGAACCATTAACAAGATTTGCAGATATAAAGGAATGAGAGCCACCAGTATCAAACAAAGAAGTAGCTAAAGTAGAAGCAACTAGAATAGTACCTCTCGTTGTCGATGGACCAGCCTCACTCTCTATAAGTGTAGTCTGCACTGCATGTAACTTTCCTTCCCCTCTTCCCTGTAGTGTCGCCTAACTCCCTTAAGTAACATCACACAGATGATACGGGTGCTTGTACCTTGAAGAACCACATCTAATACCTCTACCACCTATTCCTATAGAGTTTTAGCTGCTATACCTATATAGTGTATAAGACACCCTTCCCACACTCTCACTCTAAGCAAACTTCTCCCTCAGCACTAGCCTTCTGCTGCTTCTTACAAAACTTATGTAGTTTCCCCATCCTACCACAAAACTGGCACTCCACTAGTGGTTGAGTACAATGCATACGATAGTTTCTATGCCTACTGTACTGGTGAAAAATAACATGAGTAAGATCTGGTGCAACTATTCCTCCTGGATATCCACATTTCTTTCCACTATCTTGACTAAGGTTCTCGTAACGACGCTTCCTGCTCTTAAAAGGCACACTCCTTGATCATCCAGTGATAGCTACCTATCAAGTATTAGAAGTCTACTTCAGGTTACCCTCTTAAATTAGAGCCTAATTAACCACTTATGAGAATTACTTTATACTAAATATATTTACATGGGACTTAAGTTCACACCTAAGTTCGTCTTGAAATCAATTTTCCAAATAAGCCTCATCTGTCGCCAAAGATGGAGCAAAACACTGTAAATCTATGAAACATTCAGTGTAATCCATTATGGACATAATTCCTTGGGTTAGATGTATAAAATCTAAATCCTTATCTTGTCTCAACATCTCTGGATAGAAGTTATCCAAGAACATATCCAGAAAGTCCTTCTATAACATATCATTAGTCTGTCCAGATCATACCTGAATGTCCCACCAGCACTTCGCTGAACCCTATAGCATATAAATATCCAACTTGAACCTCCTACTAGATAGAGTCTCCAAATGCTAAATTATCTTCTCTATAGATTCAATCTAGAATTCAGCTCCCTCAGGTCCACCCTCTCTAGTAAAAGTAGGAGGGTGATATAGTTGAAACTCCCTTGTCAAATCAGACAAGCATTTCAGAACCCACCCTGGGTCCCTATCCATGAATTTCATGAAACGAGAAAAGTTACCTTGGAATTGTTCCCCTTCCTCCTCATCTTGCACCAATGGTGCCTCAAGTTCCCTGTCTGGAAGCTTGTTTTGGGCCGTACCCCTCGGTCTCTCCCTCAACAAGCATCATGGAGTCATATCTCTACAAAGCCAAACACACATCTTAAGTCTCATAACGCAACCTTACAATATTTACGTAAGAGGAGATACTAACATAGTGAGTTTAAAAATATCATTTTCCCCTTTTTCTTTCCACACGGTCAAAACTGAGGATTTATCACTACCCTTAACCATCCTACTCCTAGGTCTTGGTTAACAATGGTACATACATTCACATTAATTAATTAAACCATTAATTAATTACATTATCTAAAATTAATTAATTCAATAATCAATTAATTAATCATACTAATTTTATCAATCAAGGTTCTCATTATTTACCCATTTATTCTCATTTTAAATCATTATTTATATCTCACAACAAGGGAAACCATTCAAGTTCAGCAACTTACCCATAACCCATTTTCCCACAAGTGCCTAGAATGATGCATGTCACAAGTACCCTGCGTACCTAAAATGATGCATGTAGACTCAAGTATCATGCATATTTAGGCCAAAAATTCAAATTCTATAACTCTAAAAACAAATATCACATCACACCACAAGTGCATCACCCAAGGTGAAATAATATCCAACTGTAACAACAAATAACAATCACAAAATTCCACCTTGAGTACTTGGATTTTCCCTCATACATGGGTTTGAAACTCCCATGCATGAGATCATTACCAAGCCTCAAATCTTCCTAGTATCTTTTCTACCTTTCCCAAAATAGTAAGAAAAAAGAATAAGAAGAAAAAAAACTCCTCTGATACCACTTTGTGACGTCCCAACCCGAGTGCCACTAAATAGTTACCTGACCCTATTGGCCACATACCCTCAATAGTGCCTCCCTATACTCCAGAGGGTGATGACTAGTAGTGAGGGTCTAGTAAGTTAGTCTTGGGGAGACTATACCCTCTTTTATCAGAATAAAACACCAACAGAAGCAAGCAATAATAACCAAATGTGGAAGTATATAAATAACCAAAACAATACCATGTCATATGATATTTAAAAAAGATAATACAACACTCAACTGAAAGGTAAAACGTGTTATGACAATGAGAATTTCAATTGTTTAAAATTCAACAAAAATTAAATAAACAACAACTCCAAAGAATCTCATGAACCATGTTCGGTTCCCTTTCCCATGCTTTAATCCCAAACAACAACCTATCTTTGGGTCTTTCCCTTATCCTTTCCTACAACAAAAAAGTATACTCAGGTGTCAATCAGGCAGTCCAAATAGGGTATGAGCACAACTCATTTGACCACCACAAATAGTGTCTAAAACAAGTCTAGTCGAAAGATATTATATGTAGTTTTTATGAATAAATAAATACAATGTAAAATTAAATAGTTATCACATTGTCATTTAATCTTTAATCATCACATTAGGCCTAGTTTTAATTCATATTTTCTGTTTGAATCATGATTCATTATTATCATTCATTTGGTGTTGAACACCATGTCAAGCACCCCAAATCTCATTCAGTGTAGGTATTCATTCCTAACACTCCATATCTGATTCAGTGTAGGTCACCATGCCTATCACCCTAAAATCTCAAGATTAGATAACTATTGGGGAGAAACGCCATGTTCTAGTCCAAAATTATAATTGGTCTAGAACTCCATGTCTAGAACCACAAAAATCTCATCCAGTTAATAGTTATTTAATTCCCAAGAATTATCCACATCATTCCATTACTAATCCAATGATTAGTCAAACATTTCAAAGGCAATTAGTTAACTCAACAGTTAACTAAGCACATAAACCATTAATTAATTCATCAGTTAATTAATCAATCAACATAATTCTCATTCCATAATTAATTCTACACACTTAATTATCCATATCAAATATCAACTTATCATAATAAATTAGCACAATTAATTATCTCTGATCAACATCATGGCATATAATTAATTCTCATAATTAATTATCTTACATAGCCAAATATCATTTCATGATTAATTTACCCCAAATATTTATCTTAACAAAATCAATTAAATATCTCAATTACAATATATCAGCCCATAAACAATCTCCAAAACAAATATCTATTTGGGTAACCCCCCATCATTTGTTCTATGATTCAATTATAAATTGATAACCAAGGAAATCACAAGTCAATTCCACATTCCTAATTACTCCAATTTAGGAAATCAATTATCAAGGGAAGCTATCAAATCTATAAACTCACATTCGTATATCAAATCCATGACCATGGGAGTTCTATTCAGACCACCTACCTTGGTTTATTAATGGATGTTATCCCAATGTAAATCCCCAAAATTTGAGTGGCACAACGTCGCCGATCAAGTTCTGGGTCAAAATCCATAAACCAAAATTAATATCATAGGAATCATGATCTTGAAAATCTAGATCTAGATAAATGATCCTAGATATAGATATCAACTCATAGGTTTAGATCCATGTAAATGCTTGAGATATTCCATGAAAGGATCAAGGAAATATAGAGGAATGAATAGGAGAAGCAATGAGTTGAAATCCACTTACCGAGAAGAGAGTGGATCTTCAATCTGAGCTTTTGATCTTGAAGAATGATGTTTGAATGACCTTGGAATCCCTTAAGAAGGCTCTGGTATCACCTAGAATTTTGTCAAGTCTGATCCAAGGTTGAAATATGGGTGTCTCAGGGGATTGGGTTGTTTTAAAAATATATTTTTGGATATTTAATCTCACACACATAGTTTTTTGGGCCAAGGTGCACAATTAGGGAAAATCGTGCACCAACCGTGTTGACCTCTCTATCATGGTTTTCATGGTTGGAATGGTTTAGATGCACAGTTTTACAAACCATGTGAAAACCATGCACAACCCACTTTCTGTTTGTTTTTCTTAAAAAAAACCCAAACATACCGCAAGCCACTACTCCCAAATAATGGTACTTAAAAACATCAAAAAGTACCTGAAAACACACCTGATATGACTCCAAAACAAGATAGGATCTTTCATCTAAGAAACTAGGTTGAACATCAATATTTCTTGTCACATTTTGAACCTTAAAACAATATTGATGCAATAAATGATGAATTATGGGTAATTTCTATGCCAGATGAACTTAAAAAAGTTAAAATAAATAATTTTTGGGAACTTTTTGATAGACCCAACTTAGTTCAAGATATGGATAGAGATACTATATATGAGAAGGAAGAATCTATTTAGGGGGAGGAATCCCTAAGCCTTGATATTCACTCTGTTGATCCTGCTGTTTATAGAGACCATTTTGTTCCTATAATTGATATTTAGAGGGTTTTTGAGAAGAAATTTGATGAAATGTTAGTTGATGAGCATATGGAGGATGATCCTACACTTGTTGAGAATATAACTATTGTGAAGAGATCTGATAAGCATTTGAGTGTTGTACCTACCATTGGCGAGTCTACAAGTGCTGAACCTACAGTTGTTAAGAATTATAATAAGTATTCTATCAGTTTGGTGGACCCGTCTCTTTAGGAAAGGGATAGGTGTAACATCTTGAAGATAAAAGTGTAATAAATTAATTAAGTGTTTATAAAATTTGGTTAAGTTTAATAATTAAAATTATATAATAAAACTTTGAGATTATATTATTTATGTTTTAAAAATCTTATAATATTTTTTAAATATCAAGAAAGGGTATTTATTTTTATTAAAACATAAGGTTCTTGATTTTGAAAATATTATATCATTTTGATCAAAATTATAAGTATTTAATTTTATCAAATTATTTATTTTGTAATGATAAAAAATAATATTTGTATATTAATATGTTATATTAATACATAAATATAAGTACATTAAATAAATTACTATTTTCAAGAATATAAATCATTTTTAGTGGAACCACTTTAATATTAATTAATAAATTTTGAATGGTTTTTTATAAATAAAAATATAATTAATTATGTTTTATAATTTTTTTAAATATGATATGAATATATATGTATTTATGAAATTATAAAAAAAATATGATTATATTATAAAAAATGTTTTATTTAATGAGAAATTATAAATTTTTAATGTTAAATATAAACTTATAATATTATATATATATATATATATTATGATAATATTTATTAAATAAATTAAACAATTAATAAAAGTAATATGATAATAATAAAAAAGGGAATCATGTATAAGGGTCTATGGGCGTCGACCTAGGGTTTCACAGGTCTCGTTTGGGGAGAAGGGGATCAAGCCACGTGGCTTCGATTCGTGAGGTTGGCTGTAAACGGGAGAGGGCATCACGCGGTACTGCACCACTAGGAGGGGTTGTGGTCGAGTCAGAGTCATGCAAAAACCTAGAATATAGGGAGTCATCCGTAGGAGGCCATGCTATGGTCAGAGTCCAAGGCAGGGGTGTGAGGTATGTGTTCTGAGCCTTGTCAAAGTTTTTCATCCATGGTTAGGGTTTTGATCTAAACAAAATTTGGACAGATGAACCCTAGATTTTCTTTAACCTACCAAGGTAGGTGTTTGTTTCTTTATTATGTGTTTGAATATTCCTCTTTCCTTATTGTATTTGTTTTTTATTTCTCTAATTTTATTGTTGGGTTACCATACTATTATCTTTTTGACTGATTTTGGCACATTAATACTATATGCATCAATATCATTTTATTATAGTTGTTCAACAATGATTTTATGTGTATTTCATTGTTTTAAGATCTCTATTGATCTCTTTGGTCCTATTTCTGTATCAAGTATTTGATTCAATATATTTTTTTATGTCTTGTTGAATTTTTTAATCAATCCCACTGATAAACATCTAATCTCATTCTTCTTTAACTATTTTCCACACTTACTCTGAATGTTTAAATATATAAATGATCAATGTGATTTTTAAAACTAAACTATTATCTTGGTTTTCTAGATGAAAGCTTCCACTGATGGATATGTCTATAAAGACCATACATCAGTGTGAAAATATATTTTTGGGGGAAAACCATTTTGGTGTCTGGATAGGGGAGTTTACTGCAGTTCTGTTTTGTTCCATATTTTTAAGTAAGGGAAATTCTTCTTTGTATAGCATGTAAAAAGTTGTTCTTGTTTCTTTTAAAATTTATCCCAATAGATTTACAGTGTAGAATAATCCTCCTTACAATGAAAATTTTCCCTATTGCGAAGTAGTGGAGTCATCTGCATAGTAAGAGGATTTTGTTTTCATGGAATACATTTAAGCAAATCAAATTACTCCTTCATTTTCAAATTGATTCCTAATTTATTTAGTAAACTTTTATGCTGTGAAAATGTTTTTATCCATCTCAAAATAGTGGAATCATCTACTAAACCAGGGTAGTATTTATGCCTATATTTCAATTCATGTGTACTACTAATAACTTAATCTATTCTGAGACTAGTTGTGAGTAAATAAATTCGTTTAAGGTGAATATGCTCAAGTTGTATAATGGATTTCGGTGTTTTCAGATTTCATACGTTAATTTAATAAATTACTAATACTTATCTTCTAAAATTTTATTAAGATTCAATCCACATACATATTCATGTATATGGATATTATTTTTATCATGCATATGAAAATTTATGTGTCAATTTTAAAGTTTTTTTAAGTTAATCAAGTATGATTATACTACCTTTACAAATTTCAATTTTTTATATAAGGACACACACACATATACTATTTATAATTTCATGCTTTCAGAAACACACACACACACACACATATATATATAATATTAATGATTTCCAATTTTTTTATGTCCATGCCTTAAAATTTAAAACTATGATATACATGAATGTCATTTCATTTTTCATCAACCAAATATTACTTATGGGAATAAACCTCATGCAGTATAATTATTTTTCATATGTATGTTAAAACAATTAAGGTGTGCATGTGATACAATATTCTCAAAACCATCCATGTTTATAGTCATGTATATATATATATATATCATGGCATGTTTAAAAACACATCTTCCCATGGACCTCTCTTTAATTAAATTATCTTAATGATACTCAAATTTTAATTAGGACCTAATGAGTGCAATTAAGGTTTCTGAACTTTCAAATTAATGTTTTTCTTTCAAAACAAGTGAGTATATATATAAATCTATCATTTCATACAAAACAGATTTATATATTCATATGTATATATATATATATATACTTCACTTTTGATTTTTATTTATATATACTTGTCTAACTTTGAAGTTTATAACTATTCTAAATAAATTAAGATTATCCAAATTTTATTAGCAGTTAAGAATATCATAAATTTATCATGACATATACATGTCTTACACAAATAATTAATTATGGACATACATCAATGATTTATCATGACATTTCATACATTAAAAAAATGCATACTTATATATATATATATATGTATATACATATATGCATAATCATTGTATTAATTTTACATTTATCGGAACAAACCTTCAAATGTATATTTATGGGTTAATAAATTAAATTCTTAAGTACATGGAGGATGATTAATCTTCTATGTATTTATGTAAAGTATATGTATCAATAGGTTTGGTGGTGGAAAGTCTAAAAAGTGAATTACCATGAAGTTTTATATTTATACATAAAAATAAGTGCATGTGAAATTAATGAATGTTTATGTTTTAACATAAAACATGAGTGAATGTATATATATACAAGTAAATAATTCTTGAAATGTTTTCAAAACATCCAGTGCTTTTACATTTTATATATGGAAGGTAAATGGAGAGTGAACTCATCCTTAATTAAGTGGGTAGGCCCAAGATAGCATCAACATTTCAAGTGACCTCAGAAATAGTGTTTTGTTTTTAGGATCTTGTATATTGTTTTTAAAAAAAATACTAGATTATATTTAAGAAATTTTCGAATGTAAATATTTTCTAAAATGATATAGTATTTTTAAGCCTTAAGTAATTTAAAATAATGTTTTACATAAGAATATTTATAAATTTTTTTCTAAAGTATTTTAAAATCAATTTTTTAAAATTATTTATCAAAGTTTTTTAAACCCCTTACTAGGAAATTTAATTCTCACCCCTTGTTTTAAAATTATTTTCACAGGTTGATTTGAATTCTAAAGTTGGAAGTCATCATTTTTTAACACATTGAAGTGGATTTAGATTTTGTTTGTTTAATTTTATCACAACTTTGATAAATTTTATGTTTGTATCTAATTCTTAAGAACCTAGACTGGTAAAAGGTCATTTGTTGTGTAATGTTTAAGGTTGGGTCTTTACAATAGATTTCTAGGTTATGTTAGACTTGGTTTAGACTACTATGATTTGGTTGATGAGATACATTCATTTCTATAGAAGATAGATCCTAAGGGATCATTAGTTGAATGGATAGATGTTATAGAGGAGTTTTAGTGATTTTATTCTGATGTGCTTGCACCTATTTTTTCTTCTACACCCATGCCTGTACATTCCATTGTGTTAGTTCCAATTGATGTTATTTCCAGAGCTGAGTTAGAAAAATTCATAGAACAGCTTCTCTCCAATTTTGGTTTGTTATTGAGAAATCAGGCACCTATGATCACTGAGTTGAGTGAGGTGGATACCTTATATCTGTTTGAGATTTTGATACATCACATCTAGCCTAAGATGATTCACAATATTCAATAAGTAGAGATAAAGAATAGTAGTTTAGCCAATGAGTTAGAGAACTTGATATCCACAATAGATGAGATGAGATATTTCTTTGTATATTCTATGGGTACTTTTCTAGAGAGGTTGGGGAATCATTCTTTTATGGATTCTTCTTCCAGTGACTCCCACATTCTCTTGATGTTGAGTTGATCAGAAAAATGGTGGGAGAATATCTTCATGGTGCTTTAGGTGATGTACATGACCTACCTTAGAAAATTGAGGCAAATTTAACATAACAATGATCATGTTCATATGATGGTTAGAGATTATATAAAGGATACGAAGAATGACAGAGATAAAATTACAAAAGCTATAAAGTATTACCTATCTTGGATTTATACTAAGAATGAACTGAATGATCACTTTAAGTTTCTTGCTGAGAACCTTAGGATACCTTTAGTCTCTCAAGCCTTTAAAGAACAAGTGAATCAACTCAAAGTGATGACTCCAGTGCTCAAGTTGTTCATGGAAGAGAAAAATAACGTTTTCAGTTCTATAGAAAGGGGTGGGAATATTATTATAAACTTCATAAATCTCAAAAAACCTTTCTTCATGTTTCTGGAATTGTAGTGGTGGATCAAGATTTCATTTCAGTTACTGCTCATCTCACTCCTCTAATTCCTGATCCAGAGTTTTTTAGACCAAGTGTTACTAGATATCTAAATTCTCCCTTACCTTCTTATTTCCACCCCTATAGTTTGACTCCAAGAGAATCAGTTCAGCATCTGAGGCCTATCATTATCAGAGTGACTCCTTCTCTACCTTTTTTCCCTATAGCCATCCCTGCAATTACCTCATCCTATACTACTAAATCTTTTGGTTCTAAAAAGGGGAAGGTAAAGCCACCCCTTTTTCCTCCAACCCAGCCCAAAAACATTGACATTAGACTTTTAAATATTTTATAGGTACTTTTTGTATAAAATTTTTGTTTCATCTTTTTGGTTGTACTACATTTTATTTTCTCAATGGAAATCATCTTATTATTCCTATTATATTTCTTTACATTTCCTATTTTATTAACAATTTTGGTAATACCAAAATAGGGATAACGGATCTATGGAATCTCTATAGCATTTATATTTCATTTATTTATTCATTTTCCTACTAATTTTATAGTGATATTTCTTTGATACCATCTTTTATAGCGTTTGAAAATGTTTCTTTAATACCAATTAATATACTTATCTGACTATAATACTATCCTTTGATACCTTCATGTGCATTTAGTATATTCCTTTTATACCATATTTTCTTTGATACAATCTATTTAACTAGCTTTGATACCATTATTATGAAACTCTCACAATATATTTTTTAAAGTCCTAAGCTGGTATATTTTAAAACCTTAGTTTATTCTATACATTGTTTATAACAATGCCATGATTTTTGATCATCAAAAAGGGGGATATTTTTGTCACCCTTATTTTAATGATCAATAAATCATATTTATTTTGTTATTAATGAGTTTTATGTTTATGGTAGCATTTTATAATATAAGGCCCATTGGAATTTTTTTTGACAAATATTGAAGGACCCATTGCTAGAAATGACTCACCATTGAAGATGATTCACCACAAGGGATGTCTCACCGTCAGGATAAGAAATTTGGATAAGTGTTGAAAACACCCATTTTTATCCATGAGTCACTATTAGGATGTGAATTTGGAAAAGTATGGAAAATTCTCACCTCCAGAGGATGAATCACTATTAGAGCTTAGTCACCTACAAATATAGAAAAGTGTTGAGATAACCTACTACCAGAGGATGGCCCACTGTCAGACTTTACCTACCATCAGAATGGAAATTTGGAAAAGTGTTGGAATGAACTGTCACTGAGATGAGTCACCATTGAGAATGACCTACCATCATCTTGACTCACTGCTAGCCTAAGTCACCACCAAAATTGTGTCACCATTCATAAGAGTCAACATCATCGTCACTATTTATATTTATTTTGAATTAAATATTTATAAAAACTATATTATCAAATTTAATGTTGATAATTATTTTAATGATTATTCTTAAACTATTTCATAGATGCATTAAAGTTTGTGTCAGTTGTCAAGTACGAGGATTAGAGTATCCTGATGATTCTCCTTGCATGCTGCCATTAAATGAAGTAACAGAATCCATCATTTGTAGACAGGTCGAGAGATATAGACACACATACATATACATGTACGTGTAAAGTGAGATAAAACCATATTGAAATAACCTCAAGAGTTCCACTTGTTGATATCTTATAGGGTGTATCATTCCTACACATGACTATGAGAAAGAGGACCATAATGATCATCTAGTTACTTCCCACATTCAGAACAAAAGAGTTCACAACAATCTTTTTTACTATGATTTTCAAAAACATGACTCAAGCTCTTATTAAATCTATATCTAATGAGTCTCAATTTTTAGAGCACATCAGATCGAGCAACACCTACCTTCTCTACATCTTTACTTACTATTTATTCTTACATAATTTACATTTTGAGTAGTGTATGAATTTATCTATATATTAAACACACACACTATCTCATGTACCTTAACTAGAATATAATATATATCTTCTCCACTCCATTTACACTTTTTTACCCACCTATTTTGGAAGAGGTCCCTGTGTGGAATGTGTTTTTTATTTTCTCACAGTTATTGTGGAAGAGGTCCCTACATGGACTGGATAGCTGGTTTTCTGTTGTATACCTAATCCAAGTTGTGTATCAAGATTATTTTATATAATTTACTTAGAAGTAGGTGATTTAAAAGTGGAGAGGATTAGGACTCAGCTTGAGACTAAACCTCTTGTATTTATTCCGTTGTGTGTTTTGTTTTGTTTTTTTCTATTATTTAAACTAAATCTATTTTAAACTATAAACAAAACCACTACATTGATAGTTAGTATTAATTAGTGTTTATATAAGTTTTTGATTAGGTATATTTATTTCAAAAGTTAAAGTAATATTCATGAATTGTTTTAACTAATACTTAATAAATATTTGAGAAATATTTTAAAAGATCATAACTTATATCAATTTGATATTTTGATTAATTGAGTTGTTTTAATTATTTGGGGGATTTCATTTAAAACTATTTTTAATTAGAATTTTTTTGGGTACTAAATTCACCCCCTCTTGAGATACTCATTATGACCAACAACCTAGTATGGTAAGGAAGTATTACTACATTAATCATTTTAGGCACATAGAGATTCACATTCCATGCATATTCCATGCCATGTAGATTACATTATTGTTTTTTAATGCATAATTATTTTTATTCCTCGCCGTTGTGATTTATCAGCACATTTATTCATATACCTACTTTGTTGATTATATAACATTCTTTCCTATATAACATGCTTGGGTAAATTTTTCCATGTTTACCTGTGTTTTTTTATTTTGAGGTAGCTTGACATGTCTACTATCTTTTATTGTTCTATGATAGAATGTTTTTTATAATTATGATATATGATTGGTTATCAAAGTTTATACATCAAACTAAAAAGTTTTTCCCCACTAACATTATTATAGAACCTTAATAAGCTGATTATGACATGTTTGAGCCATAGACCATCAGTTACATGGGTTAAAACATTTATGTTTGTGATTAAATGGGTGCCGATAATAATTTATCAAGTGTATGGGACTTCATAAATTAAAAATGGTAACCCATATAATCAAACCATTATATATATATATATGAATGTATTATATTCTAAAACCAAAGGTGAAAACCTAGGAGAATTTACATTCATTCCAATGGTAACATATAAAGGCAAGTAACTTTATAACTCAGTAATGGTAATTAATCTAACTGAATCATGATTTTTTATATGTATGTTTAATTTTAAATCATATGGAATTTGTTTTCCAAAAAATGAATTGTTATTCAAATTTATAAAAGTTGGTACCTCTATATAACTTGGGCATGATGACCCATATGAATAAATCCCTAAAAGCACAACTAGACCCATGTTGGTCAGTTGGGGCATGTTTCTTATGAAATAAACCCATTAAGGGTGTATTAAACCTTAAATTAAATAATTGTTATGGGTTTACTTTAAATGGGATGACAATTTTAATTTATAAATATTGAGTCTATAAATTGGGAATGGCTTCCCATATGATTGAACCTAGAAATACTTGAAAAGAGCCTCATAATTCACCTTATTCTTTACTTCACTTGTTACTCAACCCCATGGGGGAGTATTAATGTTAATATTATGGTTATTTAAAGTTTCTACAACTGATTATATAGTCTTACATATAAAAATATGGTGGAATATTACTTATTTAGTCCCATTTTTAATTAATAAAATACATGTTATCTAATTGTGAGATTTACTAATATGGGTCATCAGTTAATTAAAATTCTAATTACAACATAAAGGGTGTTTTCCTCTATAGTTTGGAATGGAAATTTTATTTAACCAAGCCCAGTTTTGGGAACATAAGGATAAATAAAGATTAAATTTTTTAAAAAGGAAATAATGAGATGATTTTCACAATGCTTCGTGGTGTCAGCTAAATAAATTAATTAGTACCATTTCTTTTAAAATTGGTACATGATATCCCTTATGTTTGATATTCTTAAAAATTAATAATAAATAAATTAGAATAAAACCTTTTAGAGTGGTTTGTATAATGGGCCCTCATGTCGGGGTTAGTTTTAAATGTTTCCTTGAGATCTACCTTGAACGATAATGTGAACATTTCCCATGGGATTTATGTATTTTTTTTAAATCTAAATGATAGGCAGTAGAGCCCAATGAAATTTTTAAGTGTGAATATAGATTAAAAGTTGATGTTTTTTTTTTCTAAAAGAGGGGTTAGACCGTTGTGGTATCACCATTATATGTAAAAGATTTATTAGATGGTTATGAAAATTTTCAGACGTGAGGTGTCATTCAAGTGCTGGTTGACCCGATTAGGACTCTAGATAATGAAATGACACCCCTGGGTAGATGGGTGGTTGTCTATTGAGATGATCCTCATGGCAGTATTATTGTATACGACTCTTTATCCTTGATGTTATCATTATAACCTCTAAATGAGAACTCCCCTATTCTGATGTTCAATGTTGATCTGGGCCTCTAGTCTGATGTTTGGAAGGGGATGTTGTTACGCCTATGTTGATAGGTTTTGACCCTTGTAGGTTGATTCATCCTTATATCTTTCAGTTTAACCGCTTCTAAAAGAGTGTTTTAAGGCATGTTATATGTCATGTAATAAATTTCCTTAAATGAAATGAAATTCTCATTCTAGATACCCTAGGTCCAGGTGGGAGACCTTGACACCCATACTATTGATACAGACCCTAGTTGGTTATCTGTGTTTCATTCGATTGAGGGAAACCCACAAGAGAGGTTACCCCAAAGTTAAAATTTTACTTAAAGGCAAAGATCTTGATTTTATGCTATTTTTGAGGCCAGTGCATAGAAGGTGTTTGAGTTTTATGTTATAGGAAAGATGATTCCTGAGTTTCCAAGAATCAATTAGGGTGATGGATATTGAAATTGGCCACTATGGGCGGGACTGTTTGGGTGCCTATCCAAATTGACTATTAGTGGAATGGTAGATTCCATAGTTCTTAAAAATATGTTGTGAGGTTAGATAAATCATGGTGTATGAGAAATGAACAATTTTGAAGAGAATTTCCAAGGGAAATCTTAGCATATTCAGATACTAACATGCCATGTAGAACAGTCTGTTTGACCTTATCGATGAAAGACTCATGGGAGTGTGAGTGAGGTTTTGAAATCGGTGGTACAAAATATACACTCATAATGTATAGATAGTTTAACACACAATGATTATTCATGATAGATATTGAGAATTGAACATCGGTGAGCGGACGAGTCCAAGCCAAGTACTGATGGTTTAAAATGAAATGATGCTTATGGGCATGGTGACCTTGAGATTTGGGAAAATTAAAGATGATTCCTAATGATGAGGGTTGTTTTAGAGATGGTAGATTATGGGGATGTAGGATGGTTGACCCATGATAGAACCATGGAACACACAGTCGAGAGACATGTTACCTGTGGTTAGTTATGGAAAATAGATTATGTTTATTGAGAGCGTGTATTTGGAGGATCAATACATCCATATTGATGAAATATTAGTGTACTCATACTCTATAGGAAATCATGTCCCATATCTTGACATTTTCATGGATATGATAAGAGAGAATTGACAATATGTTGAACTATATAACCAAATAACATGTATGATTTGATGGAATAACTCCTTGGGAGTTATTCTTGACAAGAAGTTTAAAATAAGTTGTATAGTGCATAGTATGCCAGTGGCTCTTAAGGGTGGTGCCTCATTGTAACTTGAAATTAGTGAATTTCATAAGAACTATTATCGGAATTTGGGAATGATTAATGAGTTATGTTTATGTTAGCACCTAGGATGAGTGTGTTCTTATCCATTCTAGATGTTATATCTAGGAATGGGTTGTGGTAACTAGGAAATCATTTCATTGGGGTTGATGACTAGAATTCTATTAAGGTGGGAGTAGGACATAAAATTCAAGTGGGAAAACTCATGTGAAAAGGTTTAGGGGATCTTTTGGATGATATTTGGATAATCATTTTGGATCTTGTATGTTGTTTAAACAGTGTACTACTAGAATCCTCAGTAAATTCTAGGTACGATTCAATTATGGATTTAGGTGATATCCAGATGTGGATGTTAATCCTAGAGTATCTTATGATGATCCATGGATTCTAGATCAGGATAGTGTTAGTGTTGGTGATATAGAATGAAGATGTTTTTTCTTTGTAGATGGTTCGACCTGGAATCAGATGTTGGGTAATGAATTCATTGATCATTCTCAGAACAATCTCAGTACACCTTGGGATAAGGATTTAGAATCTAGTTTTGGTGACACATCGGCCTTAAGAGACACGTGTCTTTGCAATAGTCGACCAAATTTGGTTGGCAAGGAACTGGGTTTAACATGAAATCAAGGTGATATGAGCACATTTTAAAGGTCAGTGATGGATTTTCAAGGAAAGTCCAACGTGACCAATTAAGAATGGTCGATTAGGATTCGACCATTTTGATCTAATCAAGGACCAAGTATAGTTCCATCATATGTAATTTGATAAACATACTGGGAGTGTTTCTACTACCCTAATTATGTGTCTCTTTAAGAAGTTATGTTTATAGGGATATTGTGACTCAGAATTTTCCATTGAAAATTAAGACCTATGTTTGGAAGCACCGTAGAATGACTGGAAAAAAAGATATTGAAGTGACCAAGTTTCAAGTTATAAAGGATCAAGTATGGGTTGTCTTGATCTTTCGACTTTGGATATGATATTTGACTTTATTTTTAATGGTTTAAGCATAATATGCTTAAAATGACCATTAGAAGTGCATTGGGTGGTTGAGAATGAAGCATGACTAATACAGCTAGAAACTCATGACCCAAGTAGGTCGGGTGATGTTTTTATTTTTCCCCAAGACTTCTTGGGTACAAGAATCTCTAAGGTGGGGATATTGTAAGCTCTCATGTTTTTAGACCAGGCTGGAAGCTCTAAAGGAATTTGAATTTCCATTTGGTGAATAGGCCAAATCTTAAATTGAGCCTTAGATTGGAATTTTGAGAGTTGGGATCACTTAATAGTGATGTTTTGGGATGTGGTTTATGTCCTGAGAGGTATATTGAAAGTTTGGATGAGTTTCGGGAGTGTCGGGCTCTAAAAACACACTTTTTAGGAGAAACAGACAAGGGCACACTATTTTTTTAAACTGTGAAGACCCTTAGGAGAAATTATACGGCCATGTAAAGGGTTTCACAGTATAACACCCCAAGATTTTATGTTATGTATTTTTTTATAAATAAATTTAATCTCTTCTATATATCACGTTTCATATAACACTGAGCTTAATCAAACTCAAAAAAAAATATTATTTTAACGCAACCATTATAACCTAGCCATTAAATTAGAGGTAATAAACATTATTAACCACATTATGAAATATATAATATTCCAACTCATTTTTAATATTTTAATTTATTCTTATGAAATAAACACATAATTTTTAGTAAATTTATTTTGTTGAGAAAATAAATATAATAGATTTTTTTAACTTTTATAAAATTTATTTGATAAAATTAAAATCATTTATATAACCATAATTTCAAAATTATCTTATTTTTAATTTTTTATAATCTTCAAAAAAGAATAATTTTCAACGAATAGTGAAAATACCAATTTTTTGTAAAAATGTCATTTCTTGTCAATAAATTAAGAAATTTAAAAGTAACATTATATTTTTAATATGGTTTAACGAAATTTCATTATTATTTAGTTATATTTCATCCAATTAATTTCTTTTTAATCAACTTTATATTGTATTTTATAATAATTTTTTTTGGGTTTAAAAATAGTATTTTTTTAAAACTATTTTAAATTACATAATGTTTATAATTTTTAATTAATTAAAATAATAACTAATGGGGAATGTTTTGAATAATATATATATATTATATATCATTAAATATTAATTTATTCTCATATAATTATAATTATTAGTTATATATTTAATATAAAATCATCTTTTTCTTAGAAAATACACTTCTTGAAAACCCGTTTTTTCATCACGTCTCCAGGTTTTGTTTTAAAAATAATTTTTCAAATTATTATAACAGAATTAGGTAAAATATATTAAATTTTTTTAATCAGTTGTTTTGAATTATTTTTTAAGGTCATTTTTATTTTTAGACATAAAAAATTTATCGTGGTAAAAAAAATATTTCCGTAGTATATGAAAAATAATGAAACAAGTTAATGTTAAAAGGAAAAAGTTTAAAATTCCTAAAAACAAAAAATTTAAATGGGTGGTTGATGTTTTTACCCACCATAAAAATCCTTTAAAACATTAAATATAAATCTAATTTATTTGAATTAATTCCACCCAAATGTGGTAGGCTTTAAATATAAAATAATCCTTATTTAATCACTTAAATCCACCCTTCCTCAAGTATAAATATCACTCCTCACCACCACCTTTCTACTAAAAATCCTTGAATATCCACAAGTATCTTAAAAAACGTCTATTCCCCACTCTTAACACTTCCAAGTTCTAACTTTCTCTCCTAATGACCAATTTTATGGTTTTTAAGGGATCATTCAAGGAGGGGATATTTAAGTGGTAATTTTCTCAAACCAACTCTCTTATTTTCTTTTCTTCTTCTACTTTATCCTCACATACTTCATACATAAAATAATAATAAATCCATAATCATGTACATACTGAAATTTTATATTTATAATTGAATATATTATATCCATCCCCTTTAATACCTCCTCTTATTCAAAGAAACGAAACCATTGTCCAAATTATAGCGGTTAACCATCTCCATGAATAAGGTTTTTTTATTTTCCATTACCACATTCAAGGTTGGTAATAAAATTATTATCCTTGTTAAATAATATTTTAAGAGGTATATTGTAAAATATTTCATTTTTTATAACTAATAAATATATATACAATTAAATAAAACAAAACTAGTTTGTAATGGTCATAAAAACCGCCAAAAATAAACTATACATTTATCATTAAAGTTTTATCAAATGAATCATACTCATATAAAAAATAAAAATTATATATCGGACCATTTAAACTTATGGAATTTCATGAATACCATTTCATTTCACTTATGAATTTTATTTTCCATTTGAAAAGAAAATCCATAATTATACATGAATGAACCAATCATGAAACCACGAAACGAATGCACTGGAAGAAATGAAAATAATGAAATATTATTAATGAATGGGTGTTAAAATATTATAAAAGTACTACATGAGGTATTATAAATATTATTATAGTTTTGGAATAAATTAATAACATTATTTAAACCTTTATACATGAGGTTAAAGTATGTAAAACTAAAGGGAAGTGTGTTGTAAGGGTTTCTCATCTCACTTTTACTTTTTGGGGATACATGCCTTATTAACCACTTATTTATTGTGTGTTTTGTATATAATTACCTTTGATATATCATATCATAAATATAATTACATTAATTTTATTAAATGTTTAATTTTATAATTATTATTTTTATGGGGCATATGATTCTACTAATTACAATGTGGTAAGGGAATTTTTAGCCCAATTTCCATTCTTTGGGTTAAACTTATACTTCTTTGATTATGTCATAATAATATTATGTGTGTAAATATTTTTTATTATCATATTATTTTAATTACACTTGTTTTATGTGTATTTAAAACTAATATTCAAAATTTATTAATTTTATTAATTCTCACTTCAATGATATAATATTTATAATGGAATTTATTTTAAAAAGTATCTTTTTAAAGTTTCCCTTAAAACAAAATTATTTGTACATGGTCTTGTTTTATAAAATAATTTACACAATATGTTTTTAATATTATATTATGATTTTTTCAAATAATTTTTACTCAAGTTTTACTTTTTGAAAAATTGTTTGAAATGATTCTTTTTGTCTTTTTCTAAACAAGGTTATTTGTTAGTTTTTCAAAAAAAATATGGAAGAAATGTTGTTTAACTTATATGGCATAAGAATATTTTCCCACTATCATGATGGATTAATGATTTTATATTTACTTTAGAATATTACAAGTTTATTTTCAAAGAAAATGTTTTACTTTATAATTTCTTGGATCTTTAAAAATAAATGATTTAAAAATGTAAATGTTATTTTTTTTAAGAATTATTTAAATTGATCATTCAAAACTATTTTCCATATAATATAAAATTATTTGATGTTACTTATTATTTTATAGGGATATTATTCTAGTATACTATCCTTATTCTTTTTATAATTGTTTTATGTTTATTATCACATTATATTTATGAAACACATTCCTTTTCCATAGGTTATGTTATCATAAAATATTTATGAAACCCATTTATTTTCATGGGTTCTGATATGAGGAATGGTTTATGTTATTGTGGAAAAAATATGTGTGGTTTTCATTATGTGATGGGTAGGACGTATATATTCCTCCAATGCATTGGGTAAATATGGATATATCATGAGGTAAATATGTTTTGCGTGAACCTGATTTCATGTTCAAAATTATATGCATGGACCTAGATTTCATGTCCATAATATTATTCATAGACCTGGTTTTATGTCCATAAAATTAGACATGGACCTGGTTTCATGTCCATAAGTTTATGTAAGGTCCTAGTTTCATGTCCTTAACTTAATGAGTGAACCTATTTCTATTTATACATGCTAAAAATTTTATAATTTTATGTGTATACCACAATTTCATTTTTCATATCAATATTATGCTCTTATGGATTATTTTATTTGAGTGTTTTAGGATTCATGTCTTATGAAATTCTATGATTTATTCGATGACTCAATATTATGATCTCTGATATGCGAGGTATAATTTTCAAATTTAATTTTCATATGCTTGTGTTATGATTGATATATCCTTTATTTACCATTACTAAGAATCTAAGATCACCCTTTTCTTATGTTTATTTTCCCCATGATATGAAAGAAGGTATTAATAATGACTTGTAAAAAAGGGTTCTAGTTATGAAGGAATGAGCAGGAGACGATGTAGATGTTTTATGAACCAGTTGTTTTTGTTTCTATGTTTCCAAAGTCACTAAACCCATATGATTTGGGTTAGGTTTTGTTATATTATGTAATTAATATTAATATATCTATATGAAATATCTATTTATGAAAATAATGGGTCATTATACACATGTTTTGTTAAACTGTTCAAGGTGGGGTGCATGACTGTGTCGAATGTCTATAGAAAATTTAAGAGGTGGTCACATAGGTTGTGCATAGTTTTCAAAACTATGCATCTAGCCCATATGGTTAGTGAAACTTAACTAGTATCACCACATAATTGGAACACAATTAGCCCATAATATGCAGACAACTATATGGGGTATATCTCTTGGGTAGTGTGAGTTGTACGGTTGGTGTCTAGTTAGTCAAACCATGTAGCATAACCATGTATCTCATTAAATGAGGAAAAATTATGATTTTCCCCTTCCTCATATAAGGGTTTTCCACCCTTTTCCTCCCTCATTTGGCCAATATTCCTCCCACATGCACACCTCTCCTCTTACTCTCCCTTTGGGTGATCTCCCTAGTATAAGATTTGAATCAAACATTATCAAGTGCGTTGGAAGAATTCTGATAAGCCTATGACTCACCATCTTTCATTTCTTTGTTTATTTTGTCTTCTTTGGTTATATATTGATATGAGATAATTTTCTCTATTTTCAGGGTGTTTGATTATTCTTCCAATTTCTCTCATTCCAGCTCAAACTAAATCTAGGTATTATATGAGTGAAGAATCCTTGGTATAAGGTAGGTGGTCTGTGTATTTTTCCATTGAAATTATTATTTCTTATAAATTATTTTCTTATGATACATTCCATATTCTCCATGAGTTTCTCATAAAATGTGATATAACCAAAATTAATTGTCTAAATGGTTACTTATACCTTTTATTAGACCCCTTAGCATTTTTGGAGGTCAAAGACCTCAACTAGAGCCACCAAAAAAGTTTGGTTCAATTTAAATGTTTTTAGTGACCATAGTTTCAAAATTTCCAAGCCACCATTATGGGTGTGTTGAGTGTACCCTTTCTAGTGGAATGTTCTAATGAATTAAATGTTTAGATAAACCTCTTAGGCTTCACTAGTTTACCTTATGCTTGGAATTATGAATTTTTCAATATTAATAATGACTTAATTATATTGGTATCTATTTAATGGAATTAATCATTGAATTTAATGGACTTGTTAAATGGAAAGGAACCACACTTGGTCATACCCAAGATATTAGATGTAAATCATTGACCCTTCTTATGAGAAGGTGAAATTATCAATGGAATGAAATGACTCTCTAGGTGGGTTGTAAATGATGTTTCACACCCCTTGGTCCATGAATTTTCATAATAGTCTATTCCAATTTAATTATTGTAATGTATTGTGGCATGTATATCAACATGGACTATTCATAATTATTAAATGCATGTCCCTTATTAAATGTGAAACTTGGGCATGGAATTCCTTATTAAATGTGACAATTGGGTATGATGACCCTTATTAAATATGATACTTGTGCATGGATTCCCTTATTAAATTTGATACTTGGGTATGAAATCTCTTATTAAATGTGATACTTGTGAATGTCACCCCGTATTATTATTATTTTCATAGAGTCCCCTTATAATTTGTGATACATGGGAATGGAATCCCTTATTATTTACGAGCATGGTGTACCTTATTATTTATGGTCATGGAATCCACTTATAAATTGTGATAATTGGGAATGGTGTCCCTATTGACGTATGATATTCAAGAACAGCGCCCATTATCACTATATGAGACTCCTACGATTATGCATGGATGCCTGAGTTATGCCTCGGATCCTAGATAATACTAGTATCTATATATATGGATACATATGTCACTACATATCTTGTTCATATACATACATACATATATATATATATATGGGCATGTTCAGAGGTATTTTGACTTAGGCTGAAGCAACTACGGTCAGTATAAAATCCTTTGAGGAACCTGAGCCTGAATTGTTTACATATATTTATCACTGCCTTATATGTTATACTCACACACTGTTGTATTTTATACTTATGGATTGGATATGAATTAAAAACCATTGGTGGTAGTCTACTAAGTACATATCACACCCTATTCAGGAATTTTTTTGGAACCAAAATAGACCTCATGGTTGCAGGTTCACGATCTTGGATTATGCCTACTTATAGTTATCCTTCTGGGCTAGGATAGAGTATGAGAGTAGAGGACTTAGGTGGTGCTCATGATGATATTAAAGATATTTATTGAGTATTTTATTTATTTATTTATTTATTATTCTAGATCAATTATTTTGTATTATCTACTGCATGTATTCTGATATGTATATCATAGCATGTTCATGCATCGTTGGATTATTTGGATTTGGCTCGGTTGTTTGTTTATTATTGATTGCCAGTTATTATTTCACATTTAATTTCCTTTCATTATTTATGTTTCCATTATAATTATTATTGATCCATAGGGTACATTACCCCCACTATACCACCTTTAAACCTTCTCTACTAGTCAATAGCCTCTGGAATATAGGGAGATGTACTTGAGGTCATGTTATTGATCGGCTCGAGGCACCATTTCAATAGATCTTGGGTTAGGATGCTACATAGTTCATACAATCAAATTTAACTATCTCTATAATCTTTATGTCTCACCATTAATTTAACAGGATTATTTTTTATAAAACATGATAATTATATCAATGACACTTAAGGTTTTTATCTCTGAGGAGTCTAAACATTGTACCGACTATATGATTCCAAAATACTTTAATCTTTACTTTCAAAAGAATTATCTTTCCACAACTGGGTATTACTAAGTCTTACATTTTTTATTCATCATTTATTATTGATTATTCAAGTGTTATTGAACTATTATATGAGTATAAGACACCACAAATAACATTCATTCCATAATGAAATAATGTCTTGTCATGTCCCACTGGTATATGAGATAAATGTTTTGGTAATAGTCAATACTAAATAATAGTTCGATTATAATCAATAAACTTGGTAAAATAAAATTGTTGTTCTTATCCTTATCGACATAGGAATCACCCTTACTCAACTACTTGAAGAATTTACCTAACTTATTATAATTCTGTTGATCTTACTTGGTTATTGTATTTTGATAAAAATGTGACACACATACTATATCTAAAATCCAAGAAGTAAAACCAAAACATAACATACAATGATGAAAATAAAATCAGTAGAAGTCTCTATTATATTAAAATTAAATACATTATAGTTTCTCTCCCATTGACTTATCTTACCGAATGAAAATAAAATAAGCTCGTTTTCAATATTCCCCCCTTTATATTTGGTTTCTTATAAGTTTGTTGTGAAGGTACCTTTCGAAGTTTACTTTCCATTGGCCTCTTCACCTTTTCTTTCTTATTGTTCACTATAAGAACTAAATATTTAACTTTATTTATGTTCTTATCATCTTATTGAACTTTACCTATAATATATTAAAGTTATTTCTCCATACTCTTTATTTTATAATTCTCAAAGACATTGAAGTAACTGGGTGACAAGGATAGAATAATGGAATGTATTGAAAGATCATAATTCATATTTTAATTTACACATGTTCATATTAATCATTATATAATCCATTTCTTGTTTTAATTTCTCCTTGAAAACTTCTCTAATATGATACATTATGGTATAATAATCAATTTCCCAATGTTTCTTTCACAACTCACTATACATTTATGATAAAATTATGATATAAACATTAAATATGTAAATACCCTAGCCTGAGTAGCCTAGATTTGGTGGTTAATTTATTACATTGGTACTAGATATAAGAAATTTTATCCCAAAAGACTGAATAGTTTAGCGTTCTTGGTAAAATGAATACATAATTGAATTTCACATGCATTTAAAAAAATGAAATACAACAAATTATTTTGCTTGAGATCATCATTATTCCTTCTAAAATGTACCTATATATTAATCATAAAACACTTCCTAGAATCAATGGGAAAGGAAACATAAGTAAGGGGTGAGCTCAGATGCCCAGTAAAGGTAATAATATAGTGGAATCTAATAATATATGAATAATATGGTAGAAATAAATGATAAAAAATTAATTTCATATAAATAATCTCATGAGTTAGAAACTCATCATGGATATCACAATAAATAAAGTAATCACATAGACATAAATAACTAAATTCATAATGATTGAATGCATAATGTTAGACATCTAAAACATACCATTGATTCCCTATTCCAAGAAATCTAAAATACTATTGAGTTTTTGTTATAACAAATCTATATAAATGGGTAAGACCTATACCAAAACCCAATTTAGTTTGTCTCATGAGACCTACTAATGCATTGAGGGGATATAACGGGCCCTTCCCATCACTTACTAAGTCCAATTCATTCCTCGTATGGAAGGGGTGAAACATAATCAAAATAAAAATTAATATTTAAAAACTATCATATAAAATTTTAAGACTTTCCTCAATCAATAAACATAATCATAAACCATTCAGAATAATATGGCGAATGGTATCAAAATAGTACATCTACAGTCAAACTGATCATAAAACATCTAGATAAATATTAAGGATTATATCATTACAACATATTCTCAATATTTCATAAGTGAAATAAGGGTTGTTCTCATTTATGAATAGAAATACTCTAAAAACTAAATTAAAATTTTTCTTAAGGAAAATATTATTTTCACTTTGAATATCACTTTCAAAAACCAAAAAAAATATAGAATATTAAGAAAAACATTTTATTTAAAAATATTTTTGTAAAATTATAAAGTAAGATTCAAAGTAATTTGTTGTCATAATTGTGGGTAATTCTTTAAATTCCATATAAGTTAAAAATATATTCCTTTCACACTGTTGTAAAAAGGTTAAAAAGTGACTCATTCATAAAACGATAAAAAGATTAATTTAAAATCATTTTGTAAAATTTAAAATGTGGGTAAAATATCTTTAATAAATCATTTGGATAAATTTAAAAACATTTTTAAAACATTTTTTAGAAAACATGGTTACACTATTACAAAAACACTTTTTTAAGTCGGCTTTGAGGCGACGTCTTTGCGAGAAACGTTAAAAATATGATTTTTAATGTCGGTTATATAATAAACAATGTTAAAAATGATTTTTATGGGTTTTCACCTCATTTGTTTTAAATAAACATGAAATACCATCTAGAAATGATGGTAAAAAGCTATTTTTTACGTCGGTTTTTAAAAAACCCATGTTAAAAGCCATTTTACGTCAGTTTTTTAAAAAAATGACCTTAACAGTCATTTTTAACGTCATTTTTTACAAAATTGATGTAAAAAATATTTATTATCTTGTATATAATTTCCTAATTTTAGATTATGACAGGTTTTAGAGCTCAAATGGAGTTACGGATCAAAAGTTATGACCATTAAAAGTTTTCTTTATTTTTTTCATGAAAATATCGAATGAGTCAACCGCATCTTCATCTTAGAAGTAATTTTAGAATCTGAAGGAGGATTTGTAATTTTACCAGGATATGAAGCATTATTCATCATTATAATAAAATAATAATCATTATATGCTATATCAATTAAGAAAACTACTAATAAAAAATATAAATCATGGAAAAATAATTACAAATACCTTGAGAGATCTCAGAAAGAAGAAATAGTGAATTCATGTGGAATATCAAACAAGTCGAGTTAGTGTAATGATGATGGTTGAAAGAAATGATCGTTAAATGATATATCAATTAAGAAAACTAATCATAAAAAACATAAATCATGCATAAATAATTAAAAATACCTTGACAAGATCGTGGAAAGAAGAAATAATTGATTCACATTGAAGATCAAATGAGTCATGTTGGGGGAATGATGATGGTGGAAAGAAATGATCATTAAATTATGATATGTGTGTAATGAAAACATATAATTTAGATGATAAAAGAAAATGCGGTATTAAAAAATTTACGCAGCAATTGGAAATTTCGATGTCGCGATGTAAAAAAATTGAAATTATGTATTGGAAGGATATTAAAATTATCTTTCACATCAGTTTTATGATAACCGTAGGGAAAAGATATTATTTTTTTCTGATTTTTCATGTCGGTTATATAAGAACCTACGTGAAAAATCAATTTTCATGAATTTTTCACGTCGGTTATTAAATAAATGATATGAAAAATCAAATTTTCACATAATTTATTTAATAACTGACATGAGAAATGATCAAAAACATGTAGGTAATCTCCCAAGATTCTATTTGATAGGACTTGGAGCTCCAACAGAGTTATAGATAAAAAGTTATGGCCATCGGAAGTTGGCCTTCGCTAAGACTTCGTTTAGAGATGATCAACTTCCGATGCCCATAACTTTTGATCCGTAACTCCATTTGATCTCCATGACCTATAAAATAGAATATTGGAAAATGAACTACATGTTTTAAACATTTTTAACATTTTTTATTTAATATCTAATGTGAAATATTCTTTTTAACTTCTGTTATTAAATAATTGACATGAAAAAGTCAAGAAAATTTATTTTTCACGTCGGTTATTATATAACCGACGTGAAAAATCAAAAAAATATGGATTTTCGCATCAGTTGTATAATAAACAATGTGAAAAATAAATTTTAAGATATTTTCAAATCATTTATAAATGACCTATGTGAAAAAAAGGTGACATTAAAAATAGTTTTTGTACTAGTGATATGGAAGAAAAAGGACTTTTGACCAATGGGAGAAATAAAACCAGCTTTTCTTAAAAACGTTTTGTCAATAATTTTAAGTAACAAAGAGAGGAAAATGGTAATATTACTTAAAAATATAATTAATTTCCACAGTATAATAAATTTCATGATTTTATTGAGATATAGATCATAATATTTCATCATGATAAACTTAATCATAAACAATTCTGATTAAAATGTGATTCAAGTATAAATTCTTACCACTTTGGTGACTTTTGAATAGTAAGCCCCATGAAAGAAATAACTTAAATTTAAACTTTAAATAACATAAATATAAATGTATAAATTATATAAAAATCAAATGGGAAGTATATACACTACACAAAATAACTAAGTGGAGAATATGACAAACACCTCACGAAAGTAAAAGTGAAATGAGAAACCCTTACCTTAGGCCTAATTTCCTTTGTACATGTCTGTAAATCCTACATAATAAATATATATTTATTATAAGTATATTATATAAACATAATAATATATTTTATACCATATATTATTTACTTATAGTATTTTATGACCTGTTTATTAACAATTCTTTGTTAAAATCACTATTTCAGGTGATAATTTATTTATTTTTTTATGTGAGTTTTGGTTCGGTAATCTTAGTACTTTTAATTTGATTATGGTTACATCATCTACATAATTTTAAAAATGATAAAAATAATATATATATTCATTATATAATTTTTTATATTAATCTATAAAATTTAGAGATAGAAAAATGAATTACACTATTTACTGAGATAGTAGACCATACGTATATTAGAACGTCATTTCCATTTTTAAATAGATGAAACAAAGGAAATTTAAAAAATATTTAACCTTTATAGAATCATTATTATATCATATATATCATTAATATTAATTAAATATATCCTTATTATCATCCATTTCAAGATAAAATGAAAAAAAAATCACATCTCTGCGTGGAGGCAGCAGTCCAAACATACGCAATAGCGACGTTATTGTTTTTCAATGGGTTGGAAGGTAAGAAGGTATATGCGAAATAATAGTTAAAAAATTATATTAATGTAATAAACATCATATAAATTCATTAAATATATAATTATATATATCCTTTATAGGTGGTGATGGAAAGAGAATTACATCAATTCGTGATGTAGTAGTCCGTCGTACACACGATCAGTAATTTCGTTTCCTATTTAATAGAAGATGAGATAGACATAGGTTATGAAATTAAAATAATAACATATCAATATATATAAGATATTAGTGTTATTATGTTATCATATTTGTACAATATTTTAAGAAGTTATAAGAAGAAGTAAAATAAAAATGCAAGGTTAGGAACTTTACCTCTTTTTCAGACAACCACTTTATGTTTATATCAAAATTCCTCGTAGATTGTTTTTATGATAAAAAAAGGAATATAGTATGTGGTAATATATGTAATTAATATATTTTTTAATTTATTTTATAATACAAAATGCATTGTTTTTTTGAATAGGAGATGATAGGGGGTTTCCTTTTATAAGTGGGGGAGAGGACACACTTGAAATTTTTGAAAAGAAGAAGTAATACACACATTTTTCACATGCCAAAAGGCTCAAAAATGGTTCATTATAGAACCATGGAAGATATAAGGTCTAAATATGTCCACCAAATAAAAATTTATCAAGTTTTTAGGTCATTTAAACCCTTATCTTCTTATTTTAACCCCTAGTAAACCCATTTAAACCTTTACTGTGGTAATTAATTTTTACTATTTTTACTATTCATTATGGAAAAAAATTAAATTTAACTTATTTTATAATACTAAATATTGTGATTAAAAAACTTGAATCCATTTTTTAAAATTCAATTCACATAATTTTCATAATTTAATTTAAAATTAAACCCGCATACGCGATGAAAAAGAAGTTTTTCAAAGGGAAATTTCTCATAGATATAGAAATTTTTAATATCAAAAATCAAAATTAATTTGATTCTAATGACCTATATTGTATTTATTATAATATAATTTTAATATTTTTACTTTAAAAAAAATAAATTAAAATGTAACTTTTAAATTCTTTAAACAAAAAGGAATATTTCAAAAAAAACCAGTATTTTTCATTATTCGTCAAAAAAGTAATCTTTTCAGAAAATTTTCAAAAATTATATCTAAGATAATTTTGGCATTATGATTTCAAAAATTAAGTTAATTTTTTAAATAAATTTTCTAATATTGGTAAAAATCAATTTTAAATTAGTTCACAAAGTGCAATGAAACTAACTTTTAGAAGAAATACAGTTTTTTAGAAAACATTTCTTTTTCTTTCAAATGATTCTTATTTTATTAATAATAAATAAATAAACATTTAATTTATTTTAAAAAAAATTTAACCATATAATTTTTATAATTTAATTAGTTCTATTCATACTCTCCAGTTTAATAGTTAGGTTATAATGGTATACTATTTTATGGTTCTTTTAGACTCAGGGTTGCGTGCATCACAAGCTATTGAACATATTGAATTTATTTAAAATGAAATATATTGTAAAGTATCAGGGTGTTAAAAAATATGTTATCCATGAGTCTCATGTAAGCTTTATTTTTACCATTTATATATTCCTAAGGTGGCTCAATAGGTAGTGGGGACTTTAACACACCCAATTTTATTTTATATCATAGTACTATGTGCAAGAGACTATAACACTCTTAGAAATTAGTTCTAGTTAGTACATGTTTGTTGTATTACTTTCCATTTTTCTTAAAAATTAAACTTGAACAAATTAGTACTTTTTATCTTGATTACTAGTTATTTAGACATTATAGATTTATTAGCCTTAAATTTGTCCCATTATTTTATCAAATCCTAGAATCCCTTAACTACTAGATTTAGAATACTCATTTTCTCGATTATTCTAGTGGAAAGGATCTTTAAACCTCTTTTCATAGCCCGATCTATGATATCGCCACAAATATAACATTGTAAGGTAGGATTTTGGCTGGAAAATTACATTAACTCATGGATCCTTAATTCGTTGAGTGAATTACCATCTTCTAAAAAGTATAACCTTTCATTACTTAATGATTTTCCTCTGAAGTTTCAAAAATATATCTATGCCTACTTAATTTCTACTAAATCTTGTTAATTAGGACCACGAATTTCATAAGAATGCTCTAATGGTTGATACACCCTCAAATAGGGATGAAGAACACCTCAAAGCTATGCTTTTTTTAAAA
This sequence comes from Viscum album, assembly GCA_963277665.1. Classification (NCBI taxonomy): domain Eukaryota; kingdom Viridiplantae; phylum Streptophyta; class Magnoliopsida; order Santalales; family Viscaceae; genus Viscum; species Viscum album. The sequence goes on along the minus strand of OY728151.1, from coordinate 1,813,708,256 downwards.
CTCAATAGATAGAAGTCCTTAACAACCATATATTTATTTTAAGTAATTTTAAGTTTTTATTTTATTTTCAAATGAAATATGATTCTATTTATCATGATCATTACCATATGATAATGCTCACAAAATTAACCACGAAAAAATAAATATCATTCATCATGCATGTTAATTTATTTTCTCTATGCATGATAATTAACCATTTTATATGATTGTGTACCATCCACACATTCAAAAAAAATTAAGCATGAAAAATAAATTTAATAAAAAATAGCATGACCATGATATATTTCTACTAGCTGATTCATCGAGTAGATTATGGATAAAACGAGACCTTAGGGGAACTCCTTGTGCCATTTAACTGACTTGGGTTGGAGTGAATGTCAAAATATTATGTGTTTATTATGTTTGGATCCACTCTAACTCTTAACTCTAACTACATCATCATGAACTCATCCATTTTACAACTTATATTCACATATAGGTTAGAGAGTACTCAGGATGCATGAATTACATTTTTATCACTCAAAATGTAGACACTAAGGCCTTTATACATTTAATAATGGTGAGGCGATTCACAAACCATATAAAAATATTTTTAATAAATAATTATTACATTTTAAATATTAAATGAAATAATTACAATAAATAAATAAAAACCAAACATGGATGGGTTTGGTCTCAGCTCATAATCAGTCAAAATTTAATAATATTGCATAATAAAAATAAAATAAGATAAAATTAATATTGAAGAAATTTTAATAAATTAAAATAATTTTAATTAATTATCAATAGGTCCCATAACACCTACTTCGTTTTATTAAATTTGGGGCATTTTTTATTTATTTTATTAAAAAATTTAGAATTTTTCAAGTCATTTTAGAATTGAAATATGTCTGATTAGGCCTAAAATGATCCCTTGGTAGGTTATGGGGTGGAAACGGGCTAGAACCAATCTAATATGAACTTGAACCATTTAGTCTAGATTTGATCAACCTGCTAGATCATGTTTAGTGCACACCCAACATATTACTGATGTCAATGCATTCTTCATTGACATTAGATTTTTTTCACCAATTAAAATAATTTGTTTATTTTTAATCACTTGTACCAATAGGCATAGGTATTATACAATGATCTTCATCCCTAGTCAATGAGGGTTAGTATTTCCACACAGGTCCATTGTCCCCAAGTGGAAGAAAAATTTAATACTTTTTTTGTTTAACATGGTAAACAACCCATGTGCCCCCCTTGTTAGAATTTTCTCAAGCTAGATGTTGCACGTTAGTGCTACACCCCCTTCATTGAATATATATATATATATCTAAGTTTTTTTATTTTAAGCCCAAATATTCTATGAAAGACTATTTCTTGGTCATTAAAACTCAAATCAATGTTCCATCAAATACATTTGTACCATATCAAAGTCCTCTCTAGGAATCATGGAAAATCTAATTTAAATTTCAACTTAAATTTTTACACAAACACTCTAATACCAATTTTTGGAACCCATATGCTATGGAATCATGAAATACATGTATTTTAAAAAAAATTAACTGAATTAGTGTCATAATATGTAATACAGTATATTGGTGCTCATATTCACCTACAGATCATGTTTAATTTAATTTAAACACAATAGATAAAATCGAACGAAACAGTCAATGGTACCTTGTTTGTTCATCAATGTGAATTTTATCCCTAAATTTATGGCATGTCATAACTATAATTACTAAAGTGAGGCATACTATAGATAATATACATGTTCCTCATATCTCTTGGATCTCCATTATTTTATTCCAAACTACTAGCGTGGGAAATAGATGCACTTTATGAAGTATTTTCGATCACAAGAAGAAAGAATATTTTATCAAATTGATGAAATTTACCGTCTCTTATTCTTCCTTTTATCTTATCTCTATTTAGATCTTGAGAGAGGGGAGGGGAGGGCACTAAAATAATGAAATATTATATCACCCTTAATCTTGGGATTAAATATATATTTATACACAGGTTTAAGTTTCCATAAATTTCCCTTGGGTCCCTATGGAAACTTAACCTTCAAAAACACCCAAAAAACACACTTATGAATTAGTTAAATCTTTCATAAGTATCATAAAATTTTTATCATTATATAATTACATTATTAATGAATCACATGATAAAATAATAACCATTAACTTGGCTCGTATACTCCCCTAATTATTTAGCAAACCTCAAACCATTGCGTTCATTTGAAAAATAATATTTTCTTATATTCACTATTATAATTAAATAACTTGTGAATACCATGAGAAATAAAATCAATCATAATTATTCTAAAGTTGAATAATATAATTGAATTAATTTAGTTATGATTATCTGAACATTCATCGGCCCCCACACATGGGACCCACTTTGTACTAAACTTATATTCATCTAAATAATTGAAACTTGTGTATACACATTGTGTGTGAGAATCTTGGAAATTATATTGATTATAGTGAGTCATAACCATAGATCAACAATGATATCTAGCAACACATCATGACTCATAAGGATATAAAAACAATTCATAGTTATGACTACCTCTTATAAACACATTATGTGTAATATAATCTCCTTGTCTCGTGAAATATCATAAAGTGAGATTAACACTTTGTGTCACCATCCTTACATTATTTATTTTTTACATTAACCACTCTAGATATACTTACCTTCTTATACCATGATCATGGATTTAGTAAAAGAATTACCATTTTGGTCAACTATTCCTGATACATCTATTACTTTTGGAAGTGAAAATCTTATCTCAATCAATCAATCAATTTTATACCACCAACGATTCACCCAATTAAATATAACTAACCATAATATAAATTTCAAGGTTCTCATATTGAATTAAAGTATATGTTCAAATGGTACACACAGATAATGATCTCAAGTCGGGAGACCAATACACATGATCATAAATAGGATCAACCAATAACACCTAAAACATGTGGTGTTCCTATTGGAGGGTCATTTCACAAACCCTCCCTAAAAAGATACCATAATGAGGGTAGATAGATAATGAACCCCAATTCCTACCCCTAGTAGGCCCTAAGTTGGAGACTAGAACTAATGGTATAAAATATCATAAAATTAGAGGCATTAACCTCTATAATAATATAGGATCAAAAGATAAGATAAATCATCCACAAAAAACTCTATGAAATAATATAAAAAGAAACCAAAACAATACCACATACATGTATAAATAAAAATAATACAGTTAAAAGTATCTAAAGTAAATGCCCAAAAGAAAAGCTAAAAGCAGTGACACAACAACTATCCAAAGATCTAAGATAGTAATTTCCAACACTATCCACATAATCCTCTTGGAAACATAAAAATTAGTTTATATATATATATATATAGTGATAATATAAGTATACTTAGTAGGAAAACCAAAGTATCTCATGCACATATGTCACGAACCAACCTGGGTACCCTGGTAACCCAATAATTGAGCCAAATCTAACACGGCCTGAAGGGTGTTCTCGATCCTCATAGGTTGGCAACAAGCACATGGTATTATAAAAAAACAGGAGTGGGAACAAATTTTCCAAAAACTTTATAGAAGTAAGATAAACAAGTCAGTATGAATATAAAGAAACTCCATAGGGAGAAGTGTACCATAATTCAAATGGGTATGAAAACTCAAATTACTACAGCCAAGTACTGAAAAAATAGGATAACTAACCAAGTCTTAGTGGACACAACTCTCCAACCCCAAGGATAAATAGCTACTACCACCTCAAAGTGGTGCCTTACCATTGATCGATGATAGAAGAAGATAATCTACAAACACCCAAAGTCACGGGTAGGGTGTGAGCTAAAATCCTAGTAGGTTCTCACCAAGGATTACATAATAAGATGCCAACATTTAATTAACCAAATAAGGAATTAAATTCTAAATAAACTGGTTTGGAATTTCAAAATCATATTTAAAAAAATCATGCTTTACATTTCAAATGATGGAAATACTTTAAACACATTTCTTAATAAACATTATATATAAAATAGTTTATATAAATTCATAATTCATGTAAAATAGTTTACAGAAACAATGGAATAAATTTTAAATAAAAATAAGTGGGAAACATGGTCATGTTCCAAAATGTATGATAGTTTCAGGTTATTGGATCCTCAAACACTCAAAGGTGAATTATGTAAATATTTTTATACAAACTTCCCATTTATACAAAACAATGATGACCCATCACCATGCCATCAAGGATGTGACCCATTGCACAAGGTTTTCTTTCAGTTGTTAAGAGTCAAAAGAGTGATATCCCAATAACTCACAAACTACCAAGGGTTTCATGTGCTCTAATAAAAATCAAAAATGGGAAATTTATTTTAAAACTTCTTAATATAAAATTTATCCCATTCTTTGTTTCAAATATTCCAATTTATCATTTAAAAACTAAAATGGGGTTTTAATCAAATCATGCATTTTCAAGATAAAACCAATGGGTTTCTATCAAAATCATTTCAATACATTTTTCCCAAATACCAATTTGAAATCAATTTCATAAAATCAATTTCACAATTTAAATTACATAATTAAATTCCAAAATTTAATTTGAAAAATTCTACCCAATTTTATAAATAACCTCATTTCAATGGAATTGGGGGGATTTTCCCAATTTCATGGCCAAATCCAATTTCAAATCCAAATCCCCCATTTCAATGGATTTGGGTTTTTAATTAATAAATTGAAATAAATTTCATGAAATTGAATTTAAATCAACCAATTAAATTTGAATAAATCAATTTAGGTTTAATAAAAATTGGACATCATAATAGATTCACCTACCTTGGAAATACGGGATTTCAAAACACCAAACCTTAGCCAAAAAAAACCTATGACGAACACTGAAAATGAATAAACCAATAATCAAACCTAGTTTTAATATCCAAAATAAAGGTTATTAGATCTGAAAATAGCATGATGATCCAACAAACCCTAGGGGGAAGAAGTGAGACATAGTGGCATAAGGATAATGGAAAGAGAAACCTATAGGGTGGAGATCCGACATTGTTCTCCAAGATTTGATCCACTTATAGAAGGGTGTATAGGGGACAATTATGAGACTCCAAAGAATAATTAACCATATTTTGGTTGTTCCAGCCTACTGGGTATCTAAAAAGGAGGTTCCGGAATTTTAAAACTTAATTTAAAATAAAAAAATGTATGCATGGTTAGCTAGGAAGAGCTGTATGGTTAGAAAAATAGTGCACCCTAGTCATGAACCCCTTTTGTCTAGGTGAATGGTTTCTACTAAGTGGGAACATATTTGGTTAAACCATTCAATAGTACACTACCTGTGTTTTCATGGTTTCCACTGAGAGGGCACACGATTTGAGAAAACTATGCACCAACTGTGTAGAGCCTATAAACTTCTAAAATTTCCAAAAATTTCTCCTAAAGCATCCTTAAATGAAACCCAACCAAATAATGATTAAAATAGGGGTTTAGGAATACCTAAAAAAGTAACAAGATGTTACAAAATTCCCACCATAGAAAATTTTTGTCCCCAAAAAGCTTACTTAGAAGCTTCCATGCCAAAAAGATGAGGACACTGCTCTCTCATTAGTGCCTCCCTCTCCCTCATCTCATGAGAATCAGAACTGTGATTCCATAACCCACAAACTAAAGGTATTATCCTCCCACAAAGTACCCTCATTTTAGAATCAACTATTCTGATTGGTCATTCAGTCATAGATAAATCAAGTCCAACCTCAATATCACTCAATCTTAGAACATGAGATGGATTATATAGATACTTTCAGAGTTGAGATACATAAAACATGTAATGTATCAATGTAAATTGAGGTGGAAGTGATAAATGGTTAGCAATTTTTCCCACTTAATCAATAACCAAAAAAGATCCCAAAAAGAGAGGAGAAAGTTTCCCTTACCTCCCAAACAGGGTGAAACTTTCAATAACACCTGGTCACCAATTGAAAATTTAAAAGTTATGTGATGAAAATTAGCATAATATTTATTCCGGATCTATGCCATCAACATTATTTAATGAATCAACTGAATCATTTTTTTTCATATCTTGAACCAAGATCAATACAACCATGTAACATTCACCAATCTCCTACCAAAACAATAATGATCTACTAGGCCAGCCATACAAGGCCTCAAAAGGATCCATTCTGATCATAGACTAGTAACTATTATTATAATAAAACTCAAACAGCTCTAGATGTTCATCCCATTCCCCAAAAAAGTCAAGAACACAAGTTCAAAGAATATTCTCAAGAATCTTTATAGCTCTTTCTATCTGGCCATCCAATAGTATATGGTATGTCGTACTCAAACTGACCTAAGATCCTAGTGCCACCTGAAGGCCACTCCAAAAATGAGAAGTGAACTGTGGATCCCTACTAGAGACTATAGTAGATGAAACTCTATGAAACTGAAAAATCTCTTTCACGTAGAGACTTACCAACTAATCAACCTTGGATGTGTCATAAATGGGTATAAAGTGATCTAATTTAGTCATCCAATCGATCAACGCCCATATCAAATTCTTCTTTATCTGGGTATGTGGAAACCCAACCACAAATTTCATGGAGATATCATCCCACTTCCATGTTGGGACTGGAAGTGGATGGAGAAAACCTGAAGGTTTCTAGTGCTCAACCTTGACCTATTTAAACATATTTCAATGAGGGAAAAATTTATAATTTCCCCATATCATACCTAGCCACCAGAATCTACACTGCATGTCATAGAACCTATTCATGGTTCTTGAGTTCACTTCCCATTGGTAGTTATGGAAATATCCCATCACAGCTTTCCTTACCGCTAACGACAAAGCAAAGTGATTCTGATAGCATATAATTCCCTTGATAGAGAATGACCAATCAAGCATAATATCCCCACCATAAAGAGAGTCTCTAATGTCATGGAACTCATCATCAAGCTATTGTTCCTAAATAATCATCTCGAGAAGATAGAATGTTAACTGAACATTGGCCAAGGAAGAATTGGCCCTTGACTCCCAAACTCCAATATGCAACTGTGAAAATATATACATCAAGTTCCACTCTTTTTATGATTCTTTAATGGCCTGATTTAGAAGTTTCCTACTTAAATCATCTAAGATGAAATTCTCTTTACCCAGGGTATAAGTGATGTCAAATTCAAAAGATTTCATGTATTTCAACCAATGCCTCTGAAATAGATTTAAATATTTTTGAGATAAGATATAACTCAAGCTCTTGTGGTTTGAATACATGGTAAAAGTTTCTCTGAGATGGTAGTGCCACCAACTTTTAAGCATGTGCATCACAACTACCAGCTCAAGATCATGAGTTGGATAATTATTCTCATGGGGCCTAAGATGATGAGAGCCATAGGCAACGACATGATCATCCTGCATAAGAACTCATCCCAACCCTGAACCCGATGCATCACCGAGGACCACATAGACCTACCCAACCTCTGGTAAAGTTAAAATTAGTGTATTTGTAAAATTAAGTTTTAGCTCAACAAAATATTTTTTACATTTTTCATCCCAATAAAACATTACTCCCTTTCGAGGTAGGGAAGTCATCAGATAATCCAACTTTGAGAATTCCTTTACAAACTAAAAATAGTACCCAGCTAGACCCATGAATCTATGAATCTCAAAAACATTTTGTGGTTTTTACCATGTCATAATAGCCTTCACATTTTCAAGATCAATTGAAATAGAATGTTCCAACACCACGTGCCACAAGAAATCCACTTACCAAATCCATAAATCACATTTCGAAATCTTGGCATAAATTCGGTGGTTTCTCAGAAATTATAGAACTGCTCTCATATGATGCACATGATCCTCATCAGAATTATATTAAACCAGGATTTCATCCACAAATACTTCCACTAAAGTATCAAGATACTCATAGAAAATCCTATTCATCAAAGTCATAAAAATTATAGGATCATTATATTAGATTTGGTGCTCTATAACCAATTATATATACTTTATGATAACCTATATTCATCATTTTGAAAATTAATAAACCACTTATCACATCTCATGATTGTTCTTATGCATAACATAGTATGTAATAATGTTCCAAGAGTAGTTTTCGCTCTAAAAGGTCATAGCAGTTCCCCACTATGATGAGAACCTAGAAGTGCTACAACATTATTCTTAAATATTTTTTATATATCCAGATGATATAATTTGATGGAAACAAATTATATAGTCGATCAGGGGTGCATACTCATAGGACTTTGATGCACCTTCTCGTGGTATACTCCCTTGTTAATTTCCAGTAGGATATTATGATAATGAGACCTGCCAATAAGAAATCCACATTTATATCTGTCATTGGATGTTCCTATATGTGGATGTTTTTATTGATACTTATACTTTAAGATTATTATTAATGATTATTATGAGTCACGTACTTTGATTTATTGACAAAAAATTGTGATGAAAATGCTCACGGATAGGTACGATACATTGGGTGCATCACGAGTAATATTGCATTTATGAATAATGTGAGAAAGGATTTGTCCCTTCCATTATTTAAAAAAAGTTGATATCTTAGGCCCTTTGATGGAAATTATAAAAACTAAATAAACCCATGGCCATGGTGTTCTATAGGCAATTTCAATTTTCAGGAATTAAAAAAAAGTGACATCAATCACATAGGTTGATGGCACCGACATGCAACCTACTTGATTAGAGATATCATGATAAAGGGGTTATATTACACAGTATATATCTGTATGATGTATTATATTTTTGTAGAATTAACTTATTTCTCTAAGGATGTTTTTGTGTGTTCCAAGATTCTAACCATGGACTTTAGGCTTCTTTTCCCAATTCCACTGAGAAATAGGCCTAGAGGGTCACACACTAAGTGTATCCAAAATATCAGTTAAATAATAAAATTATTATTTATTATTTAACAAGATGAAGAAATATTATTCATGTATGTAGCTTAATAATTATTCATGTTTTCTTTATTTCATTTATTACATCACTAGTTATTTGAGAGAATATAATGTGAAGAGAATATTTAATAAATATTTATTTTCTATTTACTGAATATAATATTTATTTAATTATTGGTGAATAATGAAGTGATATTTATTCAATAAATAAATATCTATTATTTAAGTCATTATAAATATCATGGAGGAATGGAGGATTGAGTTTAATAGATCAGTGAGAAATAATAAATAATAAATATTGAATATTATTTAATTAAATAATATTTTATTTAATTCAAAAGTTAAGCACATGTCAAGAAATAATAATAATAATAAAAGTATTATTTGACATGGGGTTCCGCAGGGATTAAAGAAATAATAAATAACACTTGTGTAATTAATTTATTTTAACCATCATCGTATATAAGACCAATTATATTATTTTATCCATGAGCCAATTCATTTGTTTAGTTGTGCATAGTGGATTTGGAGAATTCTCTCAAGCCCTAGAGAGCTCCCTTATCCAAGAACTATCTCAAGAATGGAGAGTGATCTTCCTCCACCACCCACTCTTAAGCCAAGAGAGATCTTGGATAATTATTTAGATACAATTCTCGATGTGATCAAAGGCGGACAATGCAAGTGATAAGGTCTACCGTGATAACACCTAGGGATTCCTACAATGACATTTTGAAATTTTTGGAACATGTGTGGATCACCACTAGAGATAATCTATTTTGATTCCTACAATGCAAGGAATGTACAATGTAGATCGGTTGTCAGATTCATTAATGAAGAAATAATTCCATCAAGTTAATTATTTAAATAATTAAATTAATTATAAATAATATGTGATGATCCTCTCTATGGTTCTGTATTTTTATCCCTTTTCTATTTCTTTAATTTAATTTTGTTGATCATGATATTCAAAATTGTGTAAAATCTCAGATTAATCATCAATCATGGAAAAAATAAAAGTTGGACACAACCCATCACACACCTCCACTATTCCAAAAACATACAAGTGGTATCATAGGGGTAATATAATTATTTATAATTATTTAATGATTTTTGATTGATTTATGAATTTTTGATTTAGATTTAAATTCAATTTTAATTATTATTTTAATCCGAATTGAGAGATCTACTTATTATTTTTAAATTTCTCATAGATCTAATCAATATGATTAATTTTATGAATAAAATAAAATAGAACATCACATATAGAGGTTACAGGGATTCTGGATGGATAACACTGGAGTAAACGTCATGTAATTGGAGTTACATGTCATGTAATAGTGTTCAATTAATTAGTAATTTATTATGTAATTAATTCAAACCATGTGCATTGATGACACAATGTGCATTTATTTCTTACACTACATGCTGATCGGGCTAGGGTGGTGCATGGTAAACTATATTACACGACATGTAGCCCACTTACATGGTTTGTAGTCCCATTGAGTCACAGATGGGCTATGTATTACCATACACGGCCTACTTGACCGGTGACTGTGTAATTTGGAGACCACATTCTATGTATCCCATTGTACACATCATGTGCTCCATTTTTTCCAAGGCACAAATTCCATGTTGAGTCCCTAGGAGTGTGCCTCCGATATATGGTGAGAGGCATACATGTCGTGTATATTGTATGTACATTCCATGTACTTATACCAAATTAAGTAGATTTAAAATTTATTTATTATATTATGTAAACCTTATCAACATGTTCTTTTCTATGGTTGTTAATTTGATAGTACATTCCATGTGATGGGTTTTAATATTTATATATATAAATGTTTAATTAACATCTTCATAATGTTCATATCTATATATCATGTATAAATCATAATACATTTGTCACTCTACATGAATTAAAGGATGAAACATTATAGAAAAATCATGTAATTTTTGTAATCATTAAGCTTATACTACACATCATGAAAGTAAATGATAAGTGGTGTATGTTATATGTCAAAAAGAATAAACTGTATATGAGTATAATACATTTTGGGTAGATTTAGATGGGTATTCATCGTATTACCTCCAAGGTACATTTATTCACATAGTTAATTTTAACTAAATTTATTTTATTTATTTAAAATTATAATGGATGACAATCTAAAGGAAATTTGGATGAGAATTAAGATAAAAATAATTTATTAATTAGAGAAGATAATTAATTAATTAGAGTGTGATTTATCTTAAATAAGAATGATTAAGAATTGAATTATAGTTTTATTAAATGCTTAATTCATTGCATGCATGTGGATGATCATGAGAATATATCAGACCTTTGTATGTGATGGGTTCCATTTAATTTATTATTAAATTAAATTATTATCATGCATTCCTTCTCTCATCTTGTTATGTAAGGACCTGCATGCCCATGATTTATTTTATGTAAACCATTTCCCCTCACCTACATGTGAGTTAAAAGAATTTGTAATGGATTGAGCTCCCAAGCTAGTGGAGGTTGTTTAAGTTTAGAGTTGAGGTGAAAACCAATCCAAGAGAGATATATAGGTGGACAGGTGGAAATATTTAACATGAACCTTAATTAGTTCAAGGTGTTTCCCCCTAGATCAATGGTTAGTTTATCAATTGATAGATAAACTAACCATTATTAAAAGCCCATGATTATACCGCTTTATTATTTTATTTTTTTCAAGTTGCATGGGTATTTCATTATGGATGTTTTATCACGATCACATGAATTATTGAAATTAATGAGCATGCAATATAGAACTAAAATAGATTGGAGCGTAAATATTATCTAATACTTGGTTAATTTCTTAAGTAAATCCACTTAATATTAAAAATAATATGATAGAGATAATAATTGGAAATTTATGCATAAAAAGATAAAATCCATCAATTATTTATATTAAGTTAGTATAGCCTTCCACTACTTCAGTTAAAATCAAACCATATTTCAAAGTGATTGACCATCCAAAGTTGGGATTCTTTCAATTATTAAGGAATTCTAACTTCAATTTTTGGGTTGACTTAACTTAGTTCACATCAAGGGTTAAATTCAAAATCAAGACTAATGTAACTAAGAGTTAAGGGTTAAGGAAATCTAATTTAAGGATTTATGGATTGGGGATTCCACTCAATAGATCAAGGAATTGTGATGGAGTTGGAATTTGGAATGCCTACCTAAAACCATTCATGTTTCTTAACCAACCAAAGTTGGGGTAATGAGAAGGTGAATATGGAACATTTACACTATAATTTATAAGAAACATGATATTCTGAAGACAATGGTGAGGGCTATTGGGTTTCAATAAATTAGTGGGAGACTAATAAATATAATATTTAATTATTTATTTATTTGTCTAAATTTTATCAGATAAATTACTACAATTTTTCTCATATTATTTGTAGACACAACATTAAAATTACTTCAAACATATCACTATGATCCATGTTTTAGAAAAATAACCTTCTCACTCACACAAATTTACAAGAGAGGAAATGGTTCTTATGTGTTATCCTTTACTATGAAAGGAAATTGTATGTGATTGAAGAACTAATTCCTGATGTTCTTGGTAATAAGGAAAGTGATGAAGAGATATCTCTCTATGAAAAACATCTGAATGATACTAAAAATGTTCAGTGTTTCATGCTATCATCCATGAGTAATGAGATTTTGAATCAACATGAGTACATGGATGTGTATAGAATGATGTCCCACCTTTGGGATATCTATCAAGATAAGGAGAGAAAGACAAGTAAAAGATCTCCAATGATTTTTTTATAACTAATCTTGGATATTCTATGCCAGTTGGGCCTCATGTAGTCAAACTTATTAGCTACATTGAATGCTTAGACATCTTAGGGATTAAATTCCTAGATGAGTCACGTAAAAATCTCATACTTTCATCATTTCCCAAGACCTTATCTAGTTTTATTATTAATTACAATATGAGAAATAATGAGAATATTCTTTAATAACTTCTAACTTTGATTCTCCAAGTGGATAAAGAAATGGGGAAAGATAAACCTGTGGTCCTTATGGTGAACCAGAAAAGGAAGAAAAAGTCAAAGGGGCCCAAGAATCATAATAAGTATAAAGCTCATAAGCACCATCCTTATAAGAAAAGAAAGATCCAGAGGAAGGAAAAGGAAAAGGAGGTAGTATGTTTTTCATGTGGAAATTTAAGCCACTGGAAGAGGAAATGCACCAAGAAGTAAGGGGAAGCTAAAGTTGTGTTTTTTATCAAGTGTAATCTTTAAATATCTACATATTGGGTATTAGATACATCTTTTGGTGCTCACATCTATATCCAAATCCAAGAACCAAGTAGATTTTGAAATATTGATAGAGGAGAGGTGAATCTGAGAGATACTAATGGTGTGAGTTTGGCCAGCCTGGCCATTGGTGACTACCACCTCTCATTACCAACTTGAATGATTTTGGTTTTAAAATATTGTTATTATGTATCGATAGTTACCAAGAAAATAATTTTTGTATCATTCCCAGATGCATATGGGTTTATTTTCAATATTTTAAATAAAATTTATTTCTTTTATAAGGATAACATATTTTATGGTATGTGAAAAGGAGTTGTCATGGGATCTCTCAAATGATGTTTGTTTTGGGTTATTTAGGTGCATTAAAGTGGCTGACCAAGGTTGTCTCTCAAAGGAGGATGTAAATTTAATAACAAATTAAAAGCATTTGAAAATGAAATAAAAAGGAAGAAATAGAATACTTAAAAGGATGGGGTTGTTTATAATTTATAAAAGACGAAGTATGCTAGAATAATATTTCATTTTTTTGTTTTTATTTTTGAAATGAAATTCGATTAACATGATACAACGAGAAGATATTTTTTTAAGAAAAATATTTTTAAAAGGCGTAATCGATCTAACTCTACCTATCCACTTACTTATTAATAATTATAATTTAAATTAATATTCACTTAATTATGATCCCCTAATTGTTTAATTCCCGAACAATACGAGAAATAACTTTATCACAAAGATGAAGTGAATTATACCCTAGGCTAGCTTCGGAACATGCGATCGCAACACCCTGATTTGATTGATATTATAAGTCTATATTATGGTTAGTGGTAAATTTTGACATATAAATTCTAGAAAATGAGTTTTAATTTTTTGTAAGTATTATATTTGAACTATATAAATTTATCCTGTGTGCTTTTGTTTCATCGATTACGATCGCGCTCTCACAATTCACACATCACTCGACCTCGCGAGTTTTGTGTTAATTGTTCAATTGCTTGATTGGGTTATTTAGTTTAAAAATTAAATTCATAAATAATAATATTTTAATTATATTATCCCATTTATTAAAAATAAATTAATGAAGAAAGTAATAGTTAAATTGATTACTAAAAAGAACTACTCTTCCATGGGCGGTGTTGTCATTGTAGAAACATTTTGCATTTGAAAAGATAGTGTAAAGGTTATAACCCAATAAAGTTTCTACTCTTAATTTATAACCCAAATAGTAATATTAAGAGAAGAATAAAATTGAAAATAATTGAACAACTGGAAGAGAAAATAAGAGTTTTTTTTCTAGAACAAAAAAAATTAATAAGTGAAGAAGAAGAAGAAGAAGGCTTTGATGAAGGGATCCTAGCTTCAAGAGGTCTCCCTCTTGAAATGCCAAGAGAAATAGAGTGAAACCAATTATTATATGCATAAAATCTTTCAATACATGTCCCAAAACCTCAAAATGATAAAAATTTATATTTATAGATTAGAGGGGAGGCTAGGTTACAAGTGGTTTCAAGTGTGAATGGGGAAATTTTTTCAAATATTTTAAGCCAACTTTCACCACCTTCTTGGCCACCAAAACGTGTGAATCAGTTGTCATTTTAGAAGGATAAGTTGTGATAATTTTTTTTAGAGATATTATAAAAATTTGGTATCATTCTAAGAATTTATGAATAATTTATAGCCTAAATACTGAAGTGGTGTCCAATATGATGAGTCTAGTCCATATTTGACTTCATGGACAATTTAGTCAAATCTAATGCATGATTTATCTCATATGTCATGAATGAAAGATGTAGAAAATTAAGTCAAGAACAAATTTAAAAAAATTTAATTTTAAATAATTCAAATTAAAATATTTATATTTTAAATACTATAGTGAATTTTAATGGTTAAAAATGGAATTTTCATCAAATTTTAAAATGAATGATCTAGTCCCAAATATTATATAAATAAACATATTTAGGAAACTATGAGGAAATTATATCATTTATTATCAATAAAATTGTGTTTTATTAACTCCCTCACACTTAACCTTTTTCAATCCTAGGAAAAACCTCAAATCATGTATTCCAAAAAAAATGTGACAAGATATGCATGTTCATATTCCTAAATCCACAATGGAAATATAGGAAAACTAATAATTCTATCAAGAGTAAATATAAAAAAAATACATTGTCTCATAAATTGTATCAAAATAAAATCCAGTGAGATTAATGACACTAATCATAGTGAAACATGTTATGGGTCCACCATGCCATTAATTCCCCAAGTGTGTGTGTTCCAACCATTTAAATCTCATATCTCCACCCTTTATTCAGTATATTCAGATCAAGTAAAATGATTCTTCTTACCTAGTTTAATTCACCAAACCTGTTCTACATTCCTTTACAATTAAGAATTCCTGAAATTCAAACCTTAAGCTCTTGACCTAGATATCCCCACGTGTTGTACATATCATCACTCCCCTCATTTATTATTTTTGTTTTTTTCAAAATTTGAACTTGGAACAAATATCAAACTCATCTTTAAACCCTTGTTTGATCTCCTCATGACACTAATTGTAATAGTTGTAACAAGATCATAGGTCTAGGAAGAGTGGTTTCTGACTTTCCCAAGACACAACCCATGATTTTTTTTATTTTTTTATTTTTTTATTGTTTTTGTTTTTGAGGTTATATAATAGTCGGATAATAGGTACACATGCATAGGTCAATTAGGTATAGTAATGAAACCAATCAGAAGAGAAATGAACTTATGGATCAACCAATGATTTTTTTTACCTAACTTCACTATAACTTCAATTGAGTAGGAAAAATTTCACAAGTCATGGTTGAGTGAAAATTTATGTGGAGAAATCAATGACACAATTTACCATGAAAAAATAACATAAATAATGATGTTAAAATCTAAAAGGTTTTATAATGACAAAACCAATCATATCATCAATGAATTCAATTTTTATAAAAATCAACCCTTGATGATGAAATCTTGCTCATTATTATCATGGCATCAATGAATTTTGAAAACAGGCATTTTTTATATATTCCATATCTAAATGATCATGTTACATGATGTATTTTTTTGTTTTTTTAAAAATTTAACAAAGAACTTAACAAAAAAAACACTCAAAAACACACAAATGAAAATCCTAAATATCTTCCCCAAAATCTCGTCCCCTCCCCCTCAATTAAAATATTTCATTGTCCTCAATGTGAACCTATGAGATAAAATGTGTATATAAAATGTAAAATTTTAAATAGGACAACTAATATAAAATTGAAAGGGTTAGGAATAGCCTGATATTCTCATGTGATGATGGGGTCATGTAGTGTGATGAAATCAACTGCATCAGTAGAAAGTCCCTCAATATATTGCTTCAAACATTTCCTATTGATTTTAAATCTCATTCCAGTGTCCTCTTGTGTGTTATCCACTACACTATAAGGAAAAACTTTAGACACAACATAAGGTCATAACCATCTAGAACAAAACTTACCAGGAATTATCTTCAGTCGTGAACTATAGATAAGGAATTTATCTCCTAAATTAAATTCCATTTATTGGATCATTCTATCACGATATTCTTTTGATCTTTCCTTGTAGAGCCTTGAGCACCCATATAATGACAATTGAATTTCCTCAAGCTCTTGAATTTGCAACTTCTGTTGAATTCCAACTCAGTCCAAATCCATGTTTCATTTCTTTATTGTCCAATATTCCTAATGCTCGACTTCCATTGGGTGATGAAAATATTTCCCAAAAAAATATGAAATAGGGAAATACTTATGGGGGTCTTGTATGTTTTCTTATAATACAATAGTGCATCATCAAAGCTCTTGCTCCAATCCTTCCTATTTGGCTGCACAATTTTACCCAAAATTTGTTTCAACTCTCGATTTGAAACCTCATATTGGATATTTGTTTGGGGTGGTATTGTGTTGATATTTTTGTGTGTTGCCCAATACTTATAAAAAAGTGAATCCAAATTATGATTACAAAAGTGGGTCCCTTGATCACTGATGATAGCTTTTGGTACTCCAAACCTGAAAAAAAAAATCTATGCCTTGAAAAGGTATACTACAACATGAGATTCATCAGTCCAGGTGATCTTAGCCTCCACCCATTTACTCACATAATCAATAGAAATAGACATATATATAAAACCAAATGAACAAGGAAAATGACCCATAAAATCTATTCCCCATACATAAAAAATGTCATAGAATAATATTGGTTGTTGGGGAATATCGTGTATCCTAGAAATATTCGCAAGTGTGTTGGAAACGTTAGAATGACTTAAAAAACATGGGAGCATCATTTAATAAGATAGGACAATATAATCCAGAGTCTAATACTTTCCTAGATGTTCATTGGTCTCCAAAGTGTCCTCCACATGAAAGTGTATGGAAGAAATGTAGAACAGACTCAAACTCATGATCAAGAACAAATATCTTAATAAATTGATCACTACACATGTGCCAGAGGTAGGGATCATCCTAAACATAAAATATTGACTCACTTTTTAACTTTTGGACTTGATGTTTCTTTAAATTTGTAGGAATTTTAGAGGCAACAGGGTAGTTAACTAAATCAGCATACCAAAGATGCATACCTAAGATGGAATAAAGATGATCATTGGGGAAAGTGTCCCAAAGTGGTACCTGGTCCAAGGTGTTAGACTGAAATATGTGAGTAAGCCTACTCATGTGGTCTGCCACCAAGTTTTCTGAACCCTTATTTTCATTTATCTCGATATCAAATTCTTGAAGAAGGAGTATCCATTAGATAAGTCTAGGCTTTGCATATGGCTTCTTTAAGAGGTACCTCAGTGCTGCGTGGATTGAAAAACAACTACTTTAGAGCCCAATAAATATGAAAGGAATTTATCTAAATCAAATATTATGGAAACAAACTCCTTTTATGTGGTTGTGTAGTTTTATTGGGTTGAATCCAATGTCCTTGAAGCATAGTAAATCACATTTGAATGCCCATCCACCCTTTGTGATATGACTTCTCCAACTATAAAGTTTGAAGCATCACACATCATCTTAAATGAAAATATCTAGAAAATCCATCTAAGAAACAATAATGTGTCTTCCTAGCTAGTCTCTCGAGCATTTGATCAATAAATGGGAGGGGGAAATGGTCCTTGTGAGTGGACTGATTTAGTTTCCTATAATTAATACACACACACCTACTATTTTACACCATCATTTGAACTAACTCCTCTTTATCAATTTTAATAATAGTAACATGACTTTTTTAGGCACAACCTGAATAGGACTCACCCACTAGGAATCTAAAATGGGATAAATTATACATACCTCAAGCAATTTTTCAACTTCTTCTTAACAAATTCCAGAAGTGTTGGTTTCAGTCTCCTTTATGGATACCTAACCGGTTTAGTCCCATCCTCTAAAACAATATTATGCGAAAAAATGGAGGGGATAATACCTGATATGTCAGCCAAGGTCCACCTGATTTCCCTAATGTTCTCCATCAAAAGATTCAAAAGTTTTTCTTCATGTTCAAAAAGAATATTTTTAGCAATTATAACAGGTAATCTCTCACCACTCAACAAGTATGAGTATTTGATATTTGGTGGTAATGGATTGAGTTTTAGCGTAGGGGGTCATATATGGATTGAGACATTGAAGTAATAGAAATATGTGCACAAAGAACATCAGTATCATAATATATATAATCAAAATCCGAGAATAATGCTCAAATCCATCAGCATACTCAACAACCATGTCATAATCAGAGTGAACATGATCAGAATATGAATCCATTTCAAAATAAAATCTAAGAAAGGTTTGTGAATTAGAAATAGGTGTGGATAGATAAAAAAGTAGAATGGTCCTTTAAGGGTTACTTCATGGAGTCTGTAACATTAAATATTACAACTTCATCTCCAAACTCCATAGAGAGTGTAACCTCAAGGACATTTATGATTGTTTTTTCAGTTTTGTGAAAGGAACTACATAAGATCAAGGAAGAATGAGAACTTACCTGATCATCCTCCATGTTAATAATGTAGAAATATATTAGAAAGATCATGTCTCTTACCCAAACAAGTAAATCCTCTAGGACTCCTACTAGATATTCTTTAGATCTATTTTCCAATTGCACCACCACTCTAATCATCTTCAACTCACCAAACTGTAAAGAAGAGAATACAGAGTGAGGCATAATGTTTATGGAAGCTTATAAATTACATAAATCATTATAAAAGAGTAACTCTCTTATGGTTCATGGGATGGTGAATATCCCAAGATCCTTGAACTTTTTTTTCATTTCTCGATTTGGTGTAATGAGTGCTGACACATTCCTTCCAAGATTGATCATTTCATTTCCCATTATCCATCTTCGATTGGTATGAAGTTATTTTAAGAATTTTTCATACCTTGGTATTTTCTTAATAGCTTCAATAATAGGGGTGTTTATCTCCACATCCTTGAATGTGTCCAAAACCTATTTTTTGCTTCGCCTCCTCAACCATCTTATTGGTTTTTACAAATCTTTTTTGGAAAATGACTAGGTTTAGGAGGAACATAATCAATATTTTTCTTAAATTTATCTATCTCCTTGGGATTCTCATTAGTTTTTCTTGAATGGGGATTCTCTGGAGTTGAGGTGAATCCCGGTGGAATGATAGGTGAAGATGAATTAGTTATTTGTTTCCCACTTCTCAATGTGATGACACTATAATTACCCTCGGGATTTGGAGTAGGTTCAGAAAGAATATTTCTATAGTTCTTACTTACTAGTTCATAGAGGGTGGTGGAAATCTGGCTCATTTGAGTTTTCAACTCCCTCAGCTCCGAACATTGACTCTTCAGCTCATTATGCTGATTCAGAACAATTTTTTTCAAAATATCATCGATATTGGAATCTATCTTTGGTTGAGAATTACCTTGTTGTTTGCTTTTCAATGTTTGAGCTTCAAATATCCTTTGGGGTTGCTGGAAACCCTATTGGTCAGGCAGAGGCTACTAGAAGTTTTATTAAAAGGGGGTCTTTGTTGTTGTCTAGAGCCATGCCTCATGTCTGATTGATCCTTCCACCCCTAATTGTATATTAGAGCAATGGAATCATACTTATTTTGGGGATGTGGTTGTTTTTTATACTGATATGGCCTCCCAAAGAATACTGACGTGCAATCCTACATCTCCTGTAATTGGGAGAAACAATCATTCAGGTGGTCTATTTCAGTGCAAATGCCACAAGGCCTTATAGGAGAGGGTTGGGTTGTCTTTTGTGCAAAAGCAATCTGTCTCACCATAGTGGTCAATTATTCCAATTTGGTATCAATTAAATTACTCTCAAGTGAATATGGACTTAGATAATGTACTCCTCTTATATGTGGTGTACCTCAATCGCTAAATTATTGGTAATTTTGTGTCATCTTGTCGATCAGTGCACATGTTGCTATTAGTGTTTTTCCAAACAATTCCCCACCATCTGTAGCATCCACCATGATCCTTTACATTTGATTGAGGCCTTTGTAGAATTATTGGATGATAAGTTTCTCACTGATTTGGTGATGTGGGAAGCTTGTACACAAATTCTTGAATCGTTCCCAATACTCATACATTGATTCCCCTTAGGATTTATTGATTCCTGAGATCTCTTTGTGAATGTCAGTGTTCCTTGATTCTAGAAAAATATCTACAAGAAAAGATGTTTCAAATCATTCCAACAAGTTATATCTTTATATTGTAAATAATACATTCAGACTTTTGTAGTTCCATCAAGTGAGAATGTGAATTCTATTAGTTTGTTTTGATCTTCAGATAAATTTCTTAGTTTAAGGGTTTAGAAAAATAATTTAAATTTTTTTAAATTTTTTTTATATCCTCACTAGATAATCCAAGAAATTTTGGAAGTAGGTGAATTAACCCAGATTTTAGTTCAATGTTCGATTCGAGATTTGGGTATACAATACAATTTGGTTGATAGTTAATTTTAGGTGCAGTCAATTCTTAAATGGTATTATTAAGTTTATTGTTATTTTTTCAGACATTGGTTCTTATTTTATATTGGATTCATAAGTGTTTCCAATTTCAATGTTCTTAGATTGGAGTAACTCCCCAATTGGGCAAATGTTAACACTTATAGTAGACTGAGATTGTCTGATTCGAGCCCTAAGGCTGCGTTCGATCTCGGGGTTTAGATCAAAGATATCCTTGGTATGAGATCATGTCATAAATCACAGAAATTAATAATAGTATAACATAATATCATGATAATAATATTCAATTTATGTTCTAATAAAGAAGAAAAAATAGAGTAAAGAAAAAACAAATAGACAAAAATTGAGAAAGGGAGGAGAATAAAGAAGAAACAAGAAAGAAGAGAAAACAAAAGGATAAAATAAAAGTAAAAAATACCTCTAATTAGTTGAAAAAAATAATTTTCACCCCATAAATGATGATAATGTTAAAGTTTTCTATTGTGATAACTCTCAAATGATCTTTTTTGGTTTATATAGGTGCAGTAGAGTGGTTGTCCAAGGTCGTCTCTCAAAGGAGGAAGTAAATTTAACAACATATTAAAGGTATCTGAAGATGAAATAAAAATGAAGAAATAAACTACTTAAAATGATTGGGGGTTGTTTATCATTTATAAAATAAGAAGTATTCTGGAAGAATATTTCATTTCTTTATTTTTATTTTTGAAATGAAATTTGATTAATTCGTCACAACAAGAAGATGTTTTTTTAGAAAATATTTTTTAAAGGAGTAATAAATATAAATCTACCTATTAACTTAATTATTAATCATTATAATTTAAATTAATATTATATTAATTATGATCCCTTAATTTTTTAATTCCTAAACCCTATGAGAAATAACTTTTCCACAAAGTTGAAATGAATTAAACCCTATGGTAGCTTTAGAACATGCAATCATAGCACCCTGCTTTGATGGATATTCTAAGTCTATATTATAGTTAGTGGTAAATTAGGAAATATATAAATTCTTTAAAATGAGGATGAATTATGTTTAGGTATTATATTTTAACTATACAAATTTATCCTGGGTTCTTTTATTTCCCCGATTAAGATCGGGCTCTCACAATTCACACATCACTCGACCTCGTAGGTTTTGTGTTAACTGATCAATTACTTGATTAATTTATTTTAATTTAAAAAACTTGTCATAAATTATAATATTTGAATTATATTATCCCAGTGATTCAAAATAAATTATTGAATAAGGTAATAGGTAGATCAATTACTAAAAAAACTACTCTTCAATGGGTGGTGTAGTCATTGTAGAAATGTTTTTCATTTGCAAAGATAGTGGAAAAGGTATAACCCAATAAAAATTTCTACTCTAGATATCCAAACCAAATAGTAATATAAAGAGTATAATAAAATTGAAAATATCAGAACAAATGGAAGAGAAACTAAGAGTTTTATTTCTAGAACAAAAAACATTAACAAGTGAAGAAAAAGAAGGTTTCGATGAAGGGGTCCTAACTTCAAGAGATCTCCCTCTTGAAATTCATGGATAAATGGAGTGAAACCAATTCTCATATTCCTTAAATCTACCAATTCAAATACCAACCCCTCAAAATAAGAAAAATACATATTTATAGAGTGAATGGGAGGCTAGGTTACAAGTGGTTTCAAGCATGAATGGGGAAATTCGAACAAATATTTTAATCCAATTTACAAAGCCCTATTGACCACAAAAACACATAAATAAGCTATACTTACAGAAGTATAAGTTGGGATAAATTTTATTTTTGATCTTCTCTCCAAATTTGGGCCTATTCCAAGAAATTATGAAGAATTTATGTCCCAAATACTGAAGTGGTGTCCAATCTGGTGAGTCCAGCCCGTATTTGACTTCATGAACCATTTAGTCTAATACAATGCATGGTTTAGATCATATGACCAGAATTAAATATGTATCCAATTATGTCAAGAATACAGTTACAAAATTTTATGTTTAAATAATTAAAATAAAAATATTTATGTTCAAAATACTACAGTGGATTTTAAAGGGGAAAACTAGAATTTTCATAAAATTTTCAAATAAATGATCTAATCCCAAATATTCCATAAATAAACATATTTAGCACAATATGAGGAAATTATATCATTTATTATCAATAAAATATTCAATAAAATTGTGTTTTATTAGTACGAAACATTTAAATAATGTTCTTTAGATATTAAATTATGAAAACCAAGTGTTAAAAGTTGATAATGAATCATATTTACATGACTCATATAACACCCAGTTGTGGAATCACTATATTAGTCATGTAAATGAGAATAATTTTACAAAGATCTTTCAAGATGGTTATTTAGACTCTTTTGAGCTAAAACCACTTTAAATATGTCATCATAGTTTACAAGAAAAAATGACCAAACAGCCATTTGGTGGATAGAGTGAAAAGGGCCATAAAGATTATATGATTGGTACACACTAATGTGTGTGGACCATTTTTAGTAGAATCTAGAAATGAATATTCTTACTTAATAACTTTTAATGATTACTTGAGTATATATGGATATATCTACTTGATGAGGTATAAGTCTGAGTCCTTTGAGAAATTCAAAGAATTTAAGAATGAAGTTGAGAATCAACTTGGAAAGAAGATAAAGAATCTTTGATTTGATTGAGGAGGTGAATATTTTAACCAAGAGTTCATTGAATTTATATGTGACTTTGGAATTCTATCTCATCTCACTCCACCTTACACAGAACATTGGAATGGTATTATTGAAAAGAGGAATCGTACCTTGTTAGACATAGTAAGGTTGATGATGAGCCATGAAGATCTTCCATTATCCTTTTTGGGATATTCATTAAAAAATATGGTATACACATTAAAATGATTACCAACTAAAGTGGAAAATAGAATTCTCTTCAAGTTATTGAGTAGAAAGAAACCTGTTTTTTTCATACATGTGTATGGGTTTGTGAGGTGTTTGTTAAGGTCTTCTCAAGAAATAAACTAGCACCTTGGGGTACAAATTGTATCTTTATAGGGTATCCTAAAGAAATAAATGGATACTACCTATACAACCCCTAAGACAAGAAAGTGATTGTCACCAGACAATCCATATTTCTTGAGAGGGGGAAAATCCTCAAAAAGGATAGTGGGAGAAATATTGAATTTGATGAATTTGATGCTCAAGATACATAAGAGTTGGTACATGAATAGATTTCATAGGTCCCCATAGAAGAAGTAGTTTATAGAACATAAGTACTGTGTAGAATTGTAAGAGAGGTAAGATAACTAGAGAGATATGGTTTTCTATTCATCTAAGATGGTGGCTCGTTATTGGTTGACAATAATGAACCACTCTACTATAAGGTGGAAGTACAGATCTCAAAATCTACAAGATATAAAAAATCCATGAATTCCAAAATGGATTCCTTTTATCAAAACCAAGTTTGGATTCTAGTCTATGTGCCGTTTGATATAAATATTGTTAGATGAAAATGGGTATTCAAGAGAAAATGGACATGAAAGGTTAAGTAAATACCTATAAATCAACTCTAGTTGATAAAGGGTTTAAACAATTTCAATTAATTGACTATGGTGAAACCTTTTCACCAGTTTCCATGTTTAAATATATCATAATTATTCTTGCTATAGAATATTACCATGACTATTAGATTTGGAAGATTGATATAAAAAATGGATTCCCTAATTGTAACCTTTAAGAAGATTTTTATATGACACAACCAGAAGGGTTTGTGACTCCATGTGATTCCTAAATGCTTTTCAAGTTTCATAGATCCATTTATGGATTGAATAAAGCATCTAGGGAATGGAACATTTGATTCGATGAATCCATAAAAGAATTTGGTTCATTAAGAATGAATGTGAGCTATGTGTTTACAAGTAGTTTAGTGGGAATGCAGTCATTATCCTAGTAGTATATGTTGATGAAATATTACTTGTTGGAAATGACATACTAGTATTACCGTATATTAAGGAATGGTTAAACAAACATTTATCCATTAAGGACTTAGGTGAAACAAACTATATTTTAGGGATCATTATCATTCATGGTAGATCCAAGTGGTTTCTTGTATTAAGTCAAAGTACATATATATTGACTAGATACTAAAGAGATTTAGTATGGAAAAATCTAAGAGGGGATTGGTTCCCGTTTCACTTGGTTTAAATATTTCTATGAAAATGTTTCCTAAAAACAATAGGAAAAAGAGAGAATGAGTAATACCCATATTATTCTGTGATATGTTCAATTTTGTATGCCATGTTATGCACTAGACTTGATGTTGCCTATGCACTGAGCATGGTAAGTAGATATCAAGAAGATCCAAGAGAACAAAATTGGTTTATTATTAAGGTTATCCTTAAGTATCTGATAATAACTAAGGATATGTTCTTGGTGTATGGAGGATATAATAAGCTAGTCATCATGAGTTATATAGATGCTACTTTTTAGATAGATCAGAATGGTCTAATGTCACAGTCAGGATAAGTTTTTTGTCTCAATGGAGGAGTTGTGAGCTGGAAGAGTTCAAAGCTTCTAGTTTTCACTGCTATTATAGCAGAGTCTGAGTATATAGCAGCTTATAATGCATCCAAGTAAGACATTTTTATTTGGAACTTTGTCCAAGAGATTGATGTGGTACCTAGAAGTAAACAACCTATCACATTGTATTGTGATATCATTATAGCAATGACTCTTGGAAAAGAGCCAGGGTAACACCAACGAACAAAGTGCATACTTCAGAAGTATCACATCTTGAGAGATTTTTAATAGAGGGGTGAAGTTTCAGTAATTAGAGTAACTATAGAATAGAATTTGGAAGACCCCTTGACTAAAGGCATATCTCAGTAGAAGCATGAGTGTCATGTGATAGCTAGCAGGCTGAAGGTTGTTAGAAGTTGGCTCTAGTGAAAGTGGGAGTTTGTTGGAGATGGTTCCATAGAACCAACTTATGTGTACTTTATGGTAACCTATATTCATAGTTTTGAATATTAATAAACCTATTATCACATCATTATTTTTCTTCTGTGTAACATAGTATGTGATAATGTCCCAAGAGTAGTTATCACGCTAAAAGTTCATAGCAGTTCCCCGCTATGATGAGAACCTGGAAGTTCTATGACACTATCATTAAATATATATTCTATAGCTGGATAATATAATTTGAGGGACACAAATGATACAGGATATCAATTGTGGATACTCATAGGACTTTGAGGCACCTTCTCATGGTGTACACCCTTGGTAATATCTAGTATGATATTATGAGAATGAGACCCGCTAGTAGGAAATCCATATTTATATGTATCATTGGATGTTACTATATTCAGACATTTTTATTTATCCTTATAATTTAAGATTATTATTAATGAGTATTATTAGTTTCATACTTTGATGTATTGATGAAAAATTTGATGACGGATACTCGCGGTGAGGTAGGATGTTGTGGGTGCATGATGAGTAATCTTGCATTAATGAATAATGCCAGAAAGGATTTTTCCCTTAAACTCATTAATCGAATTTGATATCTCAATCCATTTAATGGAAATGATACATCCTAAATAAATCTATTCCCAAGGTATTCTATAGACACGTTCAATTTTTATGAATTCAAATAAAGTGACATCGAACACATTGGTTGAGGGCACTAGCATGAATCCTGCTTGATTAGAGATATCATGATAAAGGGTTTATATTACAAAGTAAGTGTCCATATGAGGTATTATGTCATTGCAGCATTAAATTGTTTCTCTATGAGTTCCTTGGTGTGTTGCAAGACGCTAGCCTTGGAATTTAGGCTGCTTCGACTAATACCACGGAGAAAGAGGCATAGAGGGTCACATACTAAGTGTATCCAGAATATCAATTAAATAATAATATTATTATTTATTATTTTGAAAGTTGAAAAAAATTATTTCCACACATTGTTTAATAATTATTCATGTTTCTTTGACTGCATTTATTCTATCACCAGTTATTCAAGAGAATATAATGTGAGCAGAATATTTAATAAATATATATTTTCTATTTAGAGAATATAATATTTATTTATTTATTGGATAATAATGAAGTGATATTTATTTAATAAATAAATATCCATTATTCAAGGACTGATAAATATTATGGAGGAATGGAGAGTTTAATGGCATAGTAAGAAATAATAAATATTGAATATTATTTAATTAAATAATATTTAATTTAATTTTCAAGTTAAGTTTATGCCGAGAAATAATAATAATATTATTATTATTATTATTTGACATGGGGTTTTGTAGGTATTAAATAAATAATAAAGGTAACTTGTGAAATTATTTTATTTTAATACTAGCATTATATAAGCCCAATTATATTATTTTTACCATGATCCAATTCATTTTTTTGGTTATACACAATGGATTTGGAGAAATATCTCAAGTCCTAGAGAGCTCCAGTATCTAAGAATGCTATCAAGAACAGAGAGTGATCTTCCTACACCTCCCACTCTCAAGACAAGAGAGATCCAAGAGAACACTTTAAAATCAGTTCTCAAGGTGATCAAAGGAAGACGACACAAGCGATAAGATCTTCTGTTCTAGCACCCATATATTCCTACAATGAAGTTTGGATATTTCTAGGACATGTTAGGATCACTGCTAGAGGTAATATGCTTTTATTCCTACAATGTAATGAATGTACAACGTATATTTATTATCAGATTCAACAACGATGAGGGAATTCCATCAAGGTAATTCTTTAATTAATTAAATTAATTATAAATAATATGTGATGATCCTCTCTTTGGTTCTAGTGTTTTATACCTTGTCTATTTATTTGATTTAATTCGATTGATCATGATGTTTAATGTTCTATAAAATATCATATTAATCATTGATTGTGGAAGAAAGAAAATTTGGGCACGAACCATCGCACACTCATGTTGTGCCTGGAACCTACACATTGGTTAACCCAAACGACATGATAAGGTACTCATAATGGTCATACCTACTCTAAAAGGTAGTTTTCTGAATTTCATATTCTTTTTATCCTCAACTGATGGTAATGAGATCGAACATAAATCTTTGAAAACCACTTCTCCCCTTTCAACTGGCCAAAAAAATCATTAATAAGTGGAAATATATATTTTTTCTTTATTGTGACTCGATTGAGTTTTCAGTAATGAACATAATGGAAAAGTGGACCATCATCCTTCTTAGAAAATATAACTGGCACCACCCACAGTGACACACTCAGGAATATAAATCTTTTCTCAAGAAGATCATCCAACAATAACTTCAACTCTTTTATTTAATATGGTTCCATGTGGTAAGAGGTAATAGATACTATTTGAGTACCAGGCATTAGATCTATAGAAAAATCTACCTCTCTTACTGGTGTAAAACCGGAGAATTCAGAAGGAAAGACATTGGGAAACTCAAAAAAAATCTAGAGGGAGATAAACACTAAAATATTATTGCTCTAGATCAAAATAGAACACATATATCATTTTCCCCAAATCTAGATAAGAAGGTTTGACTCTACTCAACCTTGGGTCCCATTCTCCTTAGAAGACACGACACACACTATCAGGAGTAGTTAAGGTGACCCATTGAAGATAACAATCAATCTATGATTTATTAGCAATGATCCAATCCATCCTGAATATTAAGTCAATAGGTTTTATGTAGATAACTAGAAATCTCCAAGAAATATCGACATCTGATAATGAGAAAACACAAGCAGGACTACAAAGATCATGTTTTCTCTTTGTTCTAAGGGGTGTAGTAATATCCATCACATAAGAAAAAATCTCCATATAAAGATTCATCATATTAAAAATATGGGTTGAAATGAATGAATAAGATTCACCATTAACAAATAAATTATCCACTAATGATGAATCTATAGTGATGGTACCTTTCACGGTCATTGGCTCTGTATCATCTTCCTCTGGAGACTCTTCCACTATTTAAAGAAGCTTCATTTCGGATGCCTGTGTCTATAACTCCATTTTTCATGAATCATCTGATTGATCTATGGTAAATTTTGTTGTTGAATATCCCCTTCCACTATGGGGAGTAGAAAATACAAGAAAAAACTTTTCTAGGTAACTTGAGCATCTGTAGGATCCACATACATTGGGTGCCTTAGTGAAAACCTACTTAGAATTTCAAGGGTTTCCACACTGGTAGAAAATCAAAGGGCCTGTTCCAGGAACTAAATGAGGTCTAGATTGAACCTTCTATTGATATCCTATATGATAATCATCACGCTTCCTCTTTACTTTTAAAGAACTCACAGAACTTCCACTAGGATAAAAAGGAACTCCCACCAACCCTGACTTGCTAGCCAGGTCTATTTAGTCCATCAATGCTCTATCCAGCACATCAACATAATAAGGTATCTTTAGAAATGAAACTTGAGAATGAATATAATATTGTATTCCGAAATCAAACTATCAAGTATATATCTTCTCATTAGATACAATCTCAAGTGTGAACTACACTAGCTCAAAAAATTGGTTTGCATACTCTATCACAGTCCCGTCAGTTTGCTCAAGTTTTAAAAACTCAATATACTTGGAAAACAATAGTGTATCTTGATAGAAATGTTTAATGAAAACATCCTTGAATTCTTTCCACTCTAATACCTCAGGCTTATTTTCCATCACCATTTTGTACCACCATCTTCTACTCGATCCTTCCAACATGAAGGTGACACATTTCACCTTAATTTAATTAGGTGTCTCCAAGAACCCAAAAAACACTCAATCTTGATCAACCATT
The DNA here is from genome assembly GCA_963277665.1 of Viscum album. Classification (NCBI taxonomy): domain Eukaryota; kingdom Viridiplantae; phylum Streptophyta; class Magnoliopsida; order Santalales; family Viscaceae; genus Viscum; species Viscum album. The sequence goes on along the minus strand of OY728151.1, from coordinate 1,813,678,270 downwards.
CCTTAGCCTCCTGATGATAATTTAATATTTTGAACACTGGTGGATTCTAGAGAAGGAACTCTTGAGAATGATTTTGAAGATTATCTCTCTGAGGTTCCATAGATGCAGCCCGAATAAGGACCAATGGTGATGCAAGTCCCATAGCTTGGACAGTATGAACAATAACCTTTACTAGATTAAGGTCCAAAAGAAGATTTTATCTCTATAGTTCATCAGAATATTCCTCCCGGATCCAATTATCATGTATTCTCAAAAGCATTATGCTACATACATCAACAGAAAATGTAGAAGACATCATATTACCACTCAAACTGAGAAACAAGGGAAATTAAATCCCAACAGATTAGAACACAATATTTGGATTTCAATCTATCCAAATCAAAATCAGGTAAAAGACTAGAACTAGTCCTCAAGATGTATTTACCAAACCACCCCTGGTGACTTAAGGTTCATTATGGTGAGATCTAGTCAAGCACTCAATCAAAAATACCTCCTAAGTATCGAGAAGAATATACAACTGCATACTGACATCAACACAAGAAGATCAACCTAGACCTCTAATACCACTATATCATTAACCATCCTGATTACCATGGTAACCTGATAACTGATCCATCTCTAATATGGATCTAAGGTCTTTACTGATCCCAATGGGTTGGTGAATAGAACCTAACATCATGCAAAAAGAGTGTGAATGAATTTTCTAGAAAATTTGTATAACCAAGATAAACAAGTCAATATGAATACAAAGAAACTTCATAGGGAGAAGTGTACCATAAGTCAAATAGGTAAGAAAACCCAAAATACTACAGCTAAGAACAAAAAAACAAGATAACTTTCCAATTAATAATGGACACAACTCTCCATTCCCAAGAATCAACAGCTACTACCAACTCCAAGTGGTGCCTTACCCTTACTCGAACCCGGAACAAGATAATATAAAAACACCCAAAGGAACAAGTAGTGTGTGAGCTAAAATCCCAGAATAGTATTAACAAAGATTCCATAATAATATTCCAATATTTTATTAACCAAATAAATATTTCAATTCTAAATAAATAGGTTTTTAATTTAAAAATAATATTTAATCAAATCATGATTTTCATTTCAATTGATGGAAATACTTTAAAAAAATGGATTAATAAAATTTTTATATAAAATAGTTTACATACATTCATAAGGAATGTAAAACAGTTTACAAAAAAATGGAATATATTTAAAATGAAAATAAGAGGGCAACATGGTCATGTTCCAAAAGGTACGATAGCTCTAGGATACAATATTCTCACACACTCGAAGTTAAATCTTGAAAATATGTGTATACACACATCCCTTTGATACTAATGAAAGAGGACCCATCACAATCCCATTAGGGATGTAACCTATTGCACTAGGTTTTTTTTTCAACTGTAAAGTGTTAAAAGATTGATATCCTACTAACTTACTAACTACATAGCCTTGCATGTTCTCTAATACAAATCAATGATGGGCAATTTATTTTAATACTTCTTAAAAAAATCCATCCCATTTCCATTTCAAATATACAAGTTTTCTATTTAAAACCCAAAATGGGTTTTTAATCAAATCATGCCTTTTTCATGATAAAACCAATGGGTTTCTATCAAAATCATTTTAATCCATTTTTCCCAAATACCAATTTTAAATCAATTTCATCATATCAATTTTTCAATTTAAATTGCACAAATTAATTTTAACAATTCCATCCAATTTTATAAATCACCCCAATTCAATGGAATTGGGGGGTGAGGGGGTTCCAATTTCATGCCAAAATCCAATTTCAAATCCAAATTCTCCAATTCAATAGAATTGGGTTTTTAATAAGTTAATTGAAATAAATTTCAAGAAATTAAATTTAAATCAAAAAGTTAGATTTAAATAAATCAATTTAGGGTTATTAAAAAAATTCATCAAAATGGAACCACTTACCTTGGAAACATGAGATCAAAAAATGTCAAACCCTAGCCGGTAAAAACTATGATGAACTTCAGAAATGAAGAAACCAAGAATAAAACCTAGGTTTAAGATCCAATTTTTTTTATTATATATGAAAATAGCATAGAGATCCACCAAACCCCGGGGGAAAGAAGAGAGAGAGAGTACGATAAAGAGAATGATAAGAGAAAACCTACCAGCTGGAGATCAATCATTGTTTTCCAAGATTCAATCCACTTCTATAAGGGTTTATAGGGGCAAAAATCACCTTTTGGGAGCCTCCAAGGAAGAAAAAACTATATGAGTGTCATTCTGGCCTGTCGATGATCTAGAAAGGAGGTTTTGGGATTTTAAAACTTAATTTTAGATTAAAAAAACCCATACGCATGGTTAGCATGGTAGAGCCACACAGTTATACAAACCATGTGCCCTTGTCATGTACCCCTTTTTTCCAGGTGCATGGTTTCTATTAAGTGGGAACAAAGTTTTTCAAACTGTGCACTAGCTGTTCAAAACCCCTCTTCCCGGGTTTGTATGGTTTTCACTTAGAGGGAACATGATTTGGGAAAACCATGTTCTGATTGTGCACAACCCAAAAACGTTCAAATTTTCGAAAAAATTATCTCAAAACACCCTTCAAAAAACCAACCAAGGCATGATTAAAATAGGGTTTTAGGAATACCTGAAATAGTAATAGGATTTTACACCATGTGAAAGAAGTATACTAATAAAACCATGAGAAAATAGAATAACCAACATCCCCTAAACAGGTCAATTACCCATCCTTTCCTCACCAGGGCACGCTCACCAAATAAATGAATCCAATTAATATAATATAACATGATTCAAATCAATAATGGGGTACCCCAAACTACTTTCCTATTTTTATGCCACTATAACACCCCAATGTTGTACATATTGTCACTTCCATCTCTTATGTATACCACACTATCTCACAAGCATGATCACCACACATCATGCCCATAGACAATTGGGATCACCACCCCACAAGTACAACAACATCATGTATCGTTTGAAAACACCTGGGACACAACACATCCACAACCATAACTAGGGTAGTGGGGTATCATGAACATGAAGGATATCAACCTCTTTCCAACCTCATACCATGCACGACCCCCACCATAAGCTTCCTCATCACATTTCATCCCATATGCAGACACCTAGGATCACCACCCCACAAGCAAGACCATAACACATCTTTCCCGAATACTCCTAGGCTATCACAACCACCATCTAGTGAAATATCAAACCTCTGACCATCATATCTTGTTCAATACCTACACATTCTAGAAGAGAGAGTGGGAAAGATTAAGTACCCATCCATATGTCCTCCGCACCATGTGTGGGAAAAAATACCCCCATGTGAATATACAGGTGTCGGCACATAGTGATCAATTTGGGTGGGGTGAATATAGAAATCACAAGGAATATACAAGTATATACATATAGCCACACACAAGACCAACCTATCTTTTCACAAACAAACTCTAACCAACTCACAACATCATCACGTTTGCTACCACCTATAAATGTATAACACCACACAAGCTAAAAGACACATTTTGAATTTACAACCAATTCCCATTATCCAGCCTATTCATTTATTAATAAGTATCAACCACATTTAACCACACAACCCATAATTTATTTATTCATTAACCATTTCCATCCCATTAACCAAAAAAACCCCATCTATTTCAATAATTGTTAAAAAAATATCCCATCACTACCTGGGCATCTAGAACAAGAAAAAACACATCAAAAATAGCCCATGACTTTTAAACAACCACCACCTCACCACCCCAAAAGCAAAGAAAAATTACCAGTACCTCACTACCCCAAAAGAAAGACAAAAAAACCACCACCTCACCACCCCAAAAGCATGTCCACACAACCACCACCGCATATCCTAAATGCATGAACAAACAACCACTACCTTGCCACCCCAAAAGCACGACCACATCTCACCCATCATCCCCACATCGCACAACAAACACACATCACCACCCCATATGTAAGGCCACAAATTAAAAAAAATAAAGACCATTTTTCATATTTAATAAAGGTATTTTTGTGACATTACACTTTATTTTAGGGGAGTTATTACACAATCCATATTCCTAGAGAAACCATTTCGTTAGAAAAATATAAGTGGTTATCCAATTTATATTTTAGGGTGATATCATAATAGTCACAACAAAAATAATAGTCATAACACATATCATTCATCATAAACAAAGTCCCCAATAACCATAATTTATAGTGGGGAATAAAGCCCGTACATTCACAATATCACAATAATAGCAAAGATGTAAAATCATGTGAATTATTCCCATTCCCCCCCTTCAATTTTCAATTTACCAATTATTTATATTTGTTTAATCTAGAACAATGATAACCCATATAAAAAAAAAATAAACCCATCATGTATGGTACTTAATAAAGAGAAATGAAGGATTCCCTACATCAAAGAAGCTTTTCTAGCTTACTGCGTACCATAAGGTGAAAAAGAAATGCCCACAAACCACAACTAGACATGGGAAACTATGGATAAACATAAACCACACCAAAGGATCATAAAAATGAATCCCAAATCACACCCTAAACCAAAACAACATCACCACATAAAATTCCTAGGAGAAGAAGAAAATAAAACAAGTGGAAAGAGAAGTCACTCACTATGGATCACCAACCAACAACCACCAGAACGAACAAATCAAAGTGAGGAGAAGAGGGTTGTAAATCCTCCATGGAATGGTTAGGGTTATTACAAAATGATAAAGGGAGGTAGTAGATGAATAAATAGAAATTAAGATGATAAAAGAACTCAAAACCTATAATACTACCAGTTTCACATCATGTAACCATTACATAGCATTTAATCCTTAGGTTTTTGAAAATTTCCAACATTCACCAAAAATTGTGTCACATCAGCCTTTAATTATTACACATCATGAATTCCACTTATATGACACAAAATCTATATAAAATATTCCCCATATTCCCCAAAAAATCTATGAACTAGTTACCTTTACAATCATTGAACCATAAATACATGTGTAAATTTACACGATGTGAATTTCCTACTACACCTCTAGCTACTACTAAAAACTCCTGGAAGATACCCTAAATACCTCCAACCACCAAAACTAGAAAAGTAAAAAGTTGGGAAGGAATTAACTGTTACATCATATACCTCTCAAATAATTCTAACCATCAAGAATCCAAAACCAAAAATAGAAGGGAAATGGTCTGAATAATCACCCTACCAGATATCTCTTAAGGATATCATCATACCTCAAATTATACCACCAGCCACAAAATACCTCTTCTCACACAACCACACCACCACATTATATGTTCCTATCATGGGGTGTAGAAAAAAAAATTATTTACTAAGTTAAAATATAGTGTAGTGGTTAACCAAGGTTTTCTCTAGAGAGGAGTGCACAAAAATCATGTTTGTCACTTGAAATTAGAGAAATAATTGGAGGTTGTTTTTGAAATTGTTTGATTCTAAATATAAAGAAATCAATAATATAAATTTTGAATAAAAAATTATGAATATAGTGATGGTTTCAGGGTAGGATCAAACCTTTCAAGGTCATCATGTTTATAAAAAATCATTACCCCTCTCTTATTATTGAATGATAAATGAAAGACTCTTCTATTGACTTGTCAATCACCCTTGGTTTAAGGAAGTAATGTAAATCACTCATGTGTGCATCAAAATCTATAAATTATCCCTAAAAACTAAATAAATTCCCAATAAGTAATTTTTATCTTTATAAATCTAGAAAAAAATCACTTATTTCACACACAAGTCAATTATCTCTAGACACTCACCACCCAACACAATATGCTCGATCAACACAAACTGTACTAGGCAGATGGAGTTTAAAGATCTTAAACCAAAGATGTAAATAATGAATAAAACCAAAACCCTAAATAATTTTGCATTAAGATAATTGGTTACTATATAAAATAGAAATAATTAAATAGAAAAAGAGATTTTTAAATTTAATCACAAGACTCCAATATTATAAAAGGAAAACTCCCCCTTCCCCGATCACTGAAATTTTTTACCCCTCCATGTGAGGGGTAATAAAGTTGAATGGAAAATAATAGAGAATTATGAAACTAATAAAAGAGAAAATAGAAAATCCAAAACACTTAAAAGTTAAAATTCTCTATCACATCTCCTATTTATCCTTCTTCAATAGCTTTTAATGTAAGTGTATGCACATATTTATAGGGTTGAGGGGTAGAAAATATTCCCTCCAGTTTCTCTCCACTAAAAGTTTGAGCTTATTTATCATAGTAAATGGAAAAAAAAGGGAATTTTTCTTAATAAAAGTTATTCCTCTCTCTATTTTACATGATTCCTCAATATTTAAGCCTTTGTGTACACGTTTAAAATAATTTATTCTTAAATTACTAAATAATTTTTGTTTCATTCTGAAGATGCTCTTAAACTTCCTCTAGTTTGGCACATAAAATGGATGGATTAATAAGATAAATTCTCTATGAAATTTAATGTGAAAATTAAAATTCTAGTTATTTAAAAAAAAACTATAATAAAATCATTTAGATTACTGTAGGTCAAGATATGTCTCAATTACTTAGGTGGGTTCCATTCTATCGGCCAGATAGATTTTTCAAATTGATTGATTTTTTTGGGCTTGTGGATTTCAAATTAGCTATGGGTTTAGAAGAATAAGTTTTATCACATGAACAAAGGAATCCTAAAAAAATAATCATTCAAATTGGATCAAAATTTTAAAATTTATGCTCAAAATAAAGAAGTGATAGAAAACTGTTAAAGTTCTAGAATTAATAAATTTTCACATTTTAGCACAAAACACACCAAAAATACAAAATTGATATAATTAAGATCAAATTTTTAAATTGTAAGTGATTAAATAATTGAAAAACACATGAAAAATAATGAAAATATTATCTCTATCGATTCTACCTTACTTAGCACTTGGAATCCTAGATAAGTAAGAATCAAAATCAAATCAAAGAAACTTAAAAACACCTACTCATGAGATCCACTAATTTAAAAACAAGAAAAAAATATATCATGACTCATCAAAAACCATTATATAAAGTTCTCAATTCACATCATTCGATCTATTTACACTTTATTTTCTTTTCCCGTGCAAATAAAAAACCTACCACACATGACTCTCATCTCATAAATAATAATTTTCAACAAGTAATTTTTCATCCATACACATGAAAGAGTCACCATAGGATTAATAAATTCCTAAATCTCCACCCTATGTGAGTAAAGGACATGTGTTTATCAAGATTAATTTTTATGTTTATTTTGTGTCTTTCATTTAGTAGGATTTAGATGTCAAAAATTCTGATGTCGGCTAAGGAGGGATTGGCTCATTTTTGAATAAAAATTGCATGATTATAATTTTTTATCAAGTATGGTATCTTCCTCACTCCCCTTTGTATCAAAACAGCTCTAATAATATTTTAAAATATCATGAATATACCACACCATCAAAATTTTAGTAGAAAAAATTACATTTCTCTTTTTTTCTCTTGAAGGCTCTAGATAGACACAACTTTCTTTCTCCTTGGAAATATCTATAAAGGAACAACTTCTTTTATCATGAAATCTCCAATTAAGGAAAAAAAATCAACAAAATTATTTTTTAGAAACAATCACATCACTTAAGAATTTTATTTTCTACCCAAATTTTCACTAAATTGTATTTCACACCACAAGACTTCTTCCCTCACACTTAAGTTCAACTAGATCACACAATTTCACTTCAAGAGTAGGTTAGATAAAGAAACTTATCTTGTGATATGGTTAACCTAATAAGATGTTCATGTATAATAAGGGATAAATGGATTAAATTTACAAGTAAGTCCATAATAAAATGGATTATATTGAAAAAAATGGGCTTTAAAACCAAAGAAATTTCTCAATCATTTAAAAAACAAGTACTTAAAACCCTCATGTTTTAACAGGAGTAATCAAATTCTAGTTAAAGAAACCCTAGTTCGGTTCTCCCAATAAGTGATTTGAATGTGAAGAATATGATAAAAAGGGTTCATAAGTCTCATAATAAAGTGATTTCAAAGATAAAGATAGTGATATGTGGAATGGGATTAAAAAAAACAGAGATATTTTCATGAAATTCTCAAAGAGTTGAACTTAAAATAAAGTCATTTCCAGAATTCATTTAATCTTAGTGTCATGGTATAAATTGGTTCACTCGTTTCCATGGGTTTCACAAATGTAAAAGATAATCATTTCAGCTCATGGGCTTAAAAAAATGAAAATGAAACACACACAAATTTGTAAATTACCCCAATTTGTTTTTGAAAAATAGAAAAAATAAAAAATTGAAATTCCAAAACTAAAAAGGTTCCCTCTCCCACAATTAAATGATGTAGTGTCCACAATGAATTCAAGTAAATTTTACATGTAAGTGTAGTTGAAATTGGATCACATCAAGCAAGAAATTATAAAGGAGAGGTGTGACTTGATGGAATTTTTTGATAAACAGTCCACTAGATCTGATGGCATGGTCACATGGAATTTCATCATCCAGTGTCCATTAATAGTGAATGGTTCATGCTCTACATCCTTCACAATCTGCACAACACTGAAATTATATACATGAGTAACTATAAATGGACCTTCCCATCTATAATGAAGTTTACCCAACATCAACTTGAGTCTTGAGTTGAAAAATATCACTATGTCTCAAGGATGGAAGTCTTTAAGTCGGATAATCTTGTCATGAGACACTCTTGTTCACTTTTTTAGATCTTGGAATTTTAAAAATATTCCATTATAATTTCTTCCATCTCCTACAACTGTAATATTCTCACTTTCCTAGTGCTTTCAAGATCTAAATTCATCTTTATCACATCCCAATATTCTTTATTCTCCAATTCCATAGGCAAGAGAAATGTTTTCCCATAAAACAAACTATATGGACTCACTCCTATATAGGTTTTGTATCTTTCCTATAATCCCATAATGTTTCTTCCAAGATTTGGATCCAATCCTTCCTACTCTATTTAACAATCTTTTCCATAATTTATTTGATTTCCCTATTGGATGCTTCAACTTGACCATTGGTCTATGGATGATAGGGAGTTTATGTTTTATGATGAACCCCATATTTATTCATAAAATTCTTCATTATCATGTTACAAAATTGAGTCCTCATTAATTTTGGATCTAGGAACCCCAAACCTACAAAATATGTTAGCCCTGAAAAAATCACAAACAACTTTAGTATCGTTAGTCCTGGTGGTTTTTCTTCCAGCAATTTTGAAATATAATCAACGAAAAGAAAGAAATAAGAATTTACAAATGACATTGGGAAATGTACCATAAAATATATCCCCCCTAATTAAAACATTTCAAAAAGATAAGTGGATTTTGGGTAATTTCTTTTCTCTTTGAAATATTTCTAGAAAAATGACAATTTTCTCACCTTTTAAAAATTCTTGGGAATCTTTAAAAAGGGTGGGACAATAAATTCTAAATTCTAAAACCTTCTTTATTGTCCTTTGAGGTCCAAAGTGGACTCTAATATCTAATGTTTGACAAAACTCAAAGACAAAATCAATTTCACTCTCAAGAAAACATATTCTTATTACTTGGTCATTGCAAATCTTATAAAGAAATGGATATTCCCAAATGTAGTATATGGATTAAGATTTCATTTTTTGAATTTGGGGGGAATTTAAAATGATTTGGTACTTTATATGTTACCAAATATTTGACTATATCATCCTACCAAGGCACTTATCCTTCAATCAAGTACAAATTCTCTCTGATAAGGTGATAATTCAGTGGTTCTTTTTTCTGGAATTTTAGATTCTGCAGTATTGGGAAGTCTACTTAAGTGATAAGAAACTTGGTTCTAAGATCCCTTATTATATTTTATTTCAATGTTAAACTTCTATAGTTGTATCATCCATCTCACAGGCCTTGGTTTAGCTTCAGACTTCTTCATCAAGTACCTAAGAGATGCATGATCAGAAAACATAGTGACTTTAGTTTCAATAAAATATTATCTAAATATTTATAAAGAAAATACAACTACTAAAAAATATTTTTATATGATTGTGTAATTTAATTAGTCTATATCTAAATTTATCAATGCATGGGTAATGATGTGTGCCTTTCCCTCAAATTTCTAAGAAATGATTTCTCCAACTAATTGGTTAGAAGCATCACAAAGTAGCTCAAATGTTTCTTCCTAATTTGGTGGTTAAATATTTGGCGTTGTAATAATTATCCTCTTAAACTCATCAAAGTATTCCCTACATACACCATTAAAATAAAAATCATAATCTTTCAAAATTAATCTAGGTAGATAGAGGGAAATCTTACTAAAATCTTTAATAAACCTATTATAGATTCATGCATGTTCTAAAAGTGATCTAGAATGTTTCACACAAGTTGGTTAAGGTGATGAATTTATCACTTAAATTTTTGTTTTATCTACTTCAATATATATTTTTTTGAAATTAAATTACCAATGAAAATTACTCACTTAATCATGAAGTGACACTTTTCAAAATTTAAAACAAGATTCTTTTTAATGTAAGTTTTTAGAACATTTTCCATATTTTTCAAACAATGGTCAAAAGAATTTCCAAAAAACTATGAAATAATATAATAAAAACTCCAAGAAATATTAAATGTGATCTGAAAATATACTTACCATACACCTATTAAATGTAACTAGAGCATTACATAATCCAAATGGAATTATTCTGTATTAAAAAGTGAAAAAGGGACAAGTAAAGGTAGTCTTCTCCTGATCCCTGGGAGCAATAGGTACCTGAAAATCTATAAAAAAATTAATAATGAGTTCTTCCTACCAATATCTCTAACATCTGATCAATGAAGGGTATGGGGAAACAATTTTTCCAAGTGACCTGATTCAACTTCCTAAGTCTATACACACTCTCTAGCTATTCTAAATTCTCACAGGGATTAATTCTTTATTTTCATTCCTAGAAGTGGTTAGGCTTGTTTTTTTAACTACATGAATGAGAATAACCCATTGTGAATATGAAATGGGGTATATGATCCTAGCTTCAAAGAGATTCTCAATATTATTCTTCACAACCTCTATCATGGTGGGATTCAGCCCCCTTTGGGGCTGTTTGACAGGTTTGTAATCTTCCTCAAGAAGAATTCTATGTGAGAATATTTTTTAGTTTATTCTTAGGATATCACCTAAGGTCAATCCTATTGATTGGAAATTCTATCTCAAAAATCTAAATAAAATATTTTTCTTTGGTTTCAGATAGGTTTTTGGTAACTAACACCAGTAATTTCTCCCCCTATATAAGGTACACATATTTCAAATTAGCGAGGAGTGGTTTTAATTTCAAATATGGGGGCTTCTGAAGGAAAGAAATTAAATTTTAGTTCCCCACTTCCAAAGTTTTTTCCTACGAAAAAAAATAAATAATACTAACTTCTTCATCATTTAAAAAATTGTCAAATATATCATATTTTACATCTTTTTACCCCATGAAATTAGAATCTCCAGATTTTTGGGAATTCACATGTTTAGAGATATTTTTAATGTAAAAATTATATCCAAAGGCTAAGAATTCAGAGGACATACCTGATTATTCAATTGGTTCAGTACTAACTTCATGAGATAGTGAAAATAGTGAGTGATAATTTTATGGGTGCCTCATGGATTCAAAAGTATTAAAGTGGAAAGTGTTATCTCTAAACTCCATAGTGACTATCCCTTCATGGAAATTGATTATGGTTTTGGTCATCTTTAAGAAAGTTCTCCCCAAAATAATGGGTGACTGTGATTGGATCCTATCTTATTCTATATTCATCACATAGAAGTTAGTCACGAATAAAATATATTTTACTTTCTCAAGGAAATCCTTCATAACTCATGTTGGGAAAAATTTGGATATGTTTGCAAGATGGAAAACCACTGAAGTGGGGTTCATGTCTCTTATCTGAAATGAAGTGTATACTGAGTGGGTTAAGCATTAATTGAATAAACAATATCACACAAATAATTAGAGAAATTTAAATAACCAATGGTTCATATAATGGAAAACATCACTAGATCTTGACATTTGGTTGGAAATTGTGGTGTGATAAGGGTTGAGACACTTCTTCCCAAGTTCATCCTTTCATTACCTTGAATTCTCCTATTATTTGTGAAAATATACTTCAAAATTTTAGCATAATTTGGAATTTTTTTGAGTACTTGATGTGGGGGGATATTAATTTCCACTTTACGGAAGGTGTTCATATTTTTTTTGAAGCACTTCTTCCTTCAATATTTTTTATTCTATCATCCTTGATGGAAATGGATGGGGTAAGTCTTTTATCCCTTCTCTTGTAATGTTGTTTATTATCTATTCCTCAATGTTCTATAATTCATCTCCACTTATTTTCTTTCTTCTTCTTGGTGAATTTTTACATAGTTTTTAGAATTATCAACTTCATTATCCCTCAGAACAGGGGGTATTTTTTCAAGATCATGGGTTATTGGTGGTGGGAGTTATTTTACACTTATTATTTTTATCATGATGACATTATCCTTTGGGTTTGGTACTGTTTTGGTCTGTTAGTTTTTCTAGGTTTTTGGATAGTATTTCTATAAGACTTTCCACTGTGTTTTCAAACTTATCAAACTTATCCTCTAGGCCCTCAACCTTGGATTGTAGATTTTACACATGAGGTTGTGTTTTGGTGGATGGTTTCTCATAGGGCCTTTGGAAAGTGGGTGATTGTTGGTAATAAGGCTTTTTATAAGATTTATTTTGTTTAAATGGTTGTGGGTCTTGGAATTGTTGTTGGAATGGGGGTTGGTTTTGGAAATTGTTTTGGTATGGGGGTTTAACTTGAATCTACTAATTTTTAAATCCATATTAGAATTGGTTAGGATATCTCCATCCTTGATTTTGTTGGAACTGCCTTGGCTGAAAGGTTGCTGCAGAACTTTCCATTCCCTGTATTTTAGCACACTAGTTAGTGAAATGATTAGGTGATGAGCATAAACCACATACCTTAGTCGGTGCTTGCTATTATCTCACTTGTTTTAGGTCCATCTGTCTCACCAAAATGGTTAGCTCTTAAACACTAGTTTCTAATAAGGGTGATGGGTGAGAAGTTCTTACTTCATGAATACATATTTTTCCAGTACCTCTTGTACCAAACTATTGAAATTTTTGTGAAATATTATCAATCAAGCCCTTGGATTATTATGGTGACTTATCAATAAATGCACCTTAAGATGATTCATCTAGAAGGTTTATATCATTTTCCATTAAGACTTGAGAAAATAAGACAAGAAGATGATGCTCCTAAATTGCCTAATGTGGGCAGCTGGAATATATATTTTTAAATCTTTCCTTGTACTTGTAAATGGTTTCTTCATATGACTATATTATGACATAGATCTCCTTTCTTATGGATGTGATTCTGGAGGTGGGGAATAATATTTTCATGAAGAATATAACTAATTCATTCCAATCATGTACATATCCTCTTTATAGTCCATAAAACCATTCCTTGGAAGACCCTTCCAATGAAAATGGGAATGAATTCCACTTTATCAGCTCCTCAGCTACTCCTCATGGTCTAAAAGTAGAGAAGACATACGATAACTTTTTAATATATTTTTCTTGTTCTTCTCCTTCCAATCCATGAAATATTGGAAGTATTGGGATCATTTTAGGTTTCATCTCAAAATAAATTTGTAACTATGGAATAGAAAGTTGATTTTTTTTTATTAAGGAATTGTGGTACACAAAGGTCTTTAAGAGTTTGGTTATGATTTTCATCCATGATGGCAGGCTCAGAGTGAACACTAGAAGTTTTACTCGATTCCAAAAGAGATATTTTCTCAAATTCATATTTAAAGTTAAGGTTTATAAGTTTATTCAACAAGTTTATTTAAATTTTAGGATCTAGGGGGTAAGGGTCAGTGTTGGTAGTTCTAGTCGTGCAATTTTGAAGAGAAAAGAAAGAAAATATTGTTAGCACCACCACCCCGGAAATGACACCAAGTTTTGAAACATGTATGTCATAGAGTGTGGAAAAAAATTATTTCCAAAGTTAAAATATAGTGTAATGGTTAACCAAGGTTTTCTCCAAATAGGAGTGCACAAAAATCGCATTTGTCACTTGAAATTAGAGAAATAAGTGGAGGTTTTTTTGGAATTGTTTGATTTTAAAAAGAAATAAATAAAATAAAGGCTGAATACAAATTGATGAATAGAGTGATGGTTTTAGGGTAGGATAAAATTTTACAATGTCATCATGTTCATAAAAACAATTCCCCCTCTCTTCATATTGAATGATAAATGAAATAATTCTCGATCGAGTTATCAGTCACCCTTGGTTGAGGTAAGTGATGGAAACCACTCCAGTGTGCATGAAAATATATAAATCATCCCTAAACCACTAATTAAAGTCCCAATCAGGAATTTTTTTCCTTATAAATCAAGAAAAATTATACTTATTACACACACATTCTAATGATCTCTAGACACTCAATGCTTAACACAATCTGCTTGATCGAGACAAGCTGCACTAGGTGGAGGGAGTTTAAATATCTTCAACCAAAGTTGTAAATAATGAATAAAAAAACCCTAAATAAAATTGCATTAACATAACATGAAACTACTAAAATTATAAATCATCCAAAAGAAAATCGAGTTTTAAATCAAATCATAAGACTCTGACATTATACAAGGACCCCCCCTTCCCCGATCACTCAAAATTTTTACCCCTCCATGCGAAGGGTAATAGAGTTAAATGGAGAAGAAGAGAGAATTATGAAACTAATAAAAGATAAAATAGAAAATACATAGCACTTTATGTTTCCAATTATCCATAACATTTACTCTTTCTCATTCTTCAACACCTTTGAATGGAAGTGGATGCACATATTTATAGGGTTAAGGGGTAGAAAATCTTCCATCCAGTTTCTATCCACCTAAAGTTTTAGAATATTTATCACAGTAAATAGAAAAATATTGGAAAGTTTTATTAATAAATGTTTTTATATATATCTTGGCCATGATCCCTCAAAATATCATCTTTTTTGAACAAGTTTCAAAAAAGTTATGCTTGAATTAATAAAGAAAACATTTTCAATCCGAAGATACTCTTAAACTTCATGCACATTGACACATTAAATGTCTTATTAATGAGAAAACTTCTCTATGAAATATTATTTGAAAATAAATATTTGATTCCTCTTAAAAATATTTCTAGAATCACCTCATTTGGAGGTCTTTAGGCTGAGATATGTCTCATTTATAGAGGTGGGATCCATTATATCAGCTAGATATATTTTTCCAACTTGATTTATTTTTATGGGCCTGTTAATTTCAAATTAGATCTTGATACAGAAGAATAAGTTTCATACCACAAATAAAGGAATCCTAAAAAATAATCTCTCCAATTGGATCAAAACTGTAAAATTTATGATTTAAATACATAAGTGATTGAAAATTGTTAAAATTATAGAATTAATCAATTCTCACATTTTATCCCAAAACACACAAAAAATCCAAAATTGATGTAATTTAGCTCAAATTGTTAAACTGGAAGGGATTAAATCATTGAAAATACATGAAAAATAATGAAAATATTAGCTCTATCACAACACAACCATCTTAAACTCCACATAGCCCAAACCCATAACTATTGAAACCAATTATTCACACTGTCTTAAAAATAAAAATAAAGGAATTTTATCCTCTATGTTAAGATACTATTCTCTCTAGGCGTAACTGACTCACCCGCAGAGGTTTAATTTCATCATATTTAATGCATCTCAATTAGGAATTAGATCCTCCCCTTTTCATATGTTAGGACTTTATCACACATCATACATCAAGGAAAACAGCACATCACATAAAATAGAAGGATCCAAACTTCACATCACAAAGAAAAACATTAAAAATAAAAAACTCAAAACAACACTAGATAATGGAAAAACATCTATGTCTCTCACTTACAAGTGATTTCCTCTAGGACACCATGCCTCTATAACACATGAACCAAAGGAATGGTTCATCTATGTAGTGTCCTCTCTTGAAAATCATGGATCTCTATTAGATGCTCCAGGAACATTGTGACATCCTTGATATCAAACTCTCCCCAGTCAATGATATGGGAGTTATCTTGAAGATACCAATGAACCTAAGATACATGAAAGATGTTGTGAATCCTCTCTAGTAGTTGTGAAAATTCCAACCGATATGTCACCTCACCAACTCACCCCAACACCTAAAAGGGCCAAACATACCTAAGAGAAATCTCACTCCCTCTATCAAACTTCCACTACCCATGTTGATTAGAAAACTTCAAGAACAAGTGGTCCCTAAACTTGAACTCCAAGGGCCTCCTCCTGGGGTTTGAATAATAATTTTATCATTTTTGTGCTGCTTTCATCCTCTCAAAATTAACCCGAACCTTCTCTATTATTATCTATACCATATTGGTTCCAAGAACTACTACCTCCCCAACCTCTTTCTAATACAATAGAGAAAGACATGGTATCCCATACAAATCCTCAAATGTAGCCACTCCAATGGAATATTTATTATTGTTATTATAAGAAAACTCAACCAAGGGAATGATTCATACAAAAGATCCACCAAAGTCCAAGACACACCCACAACTTGTCCTCCAGTATCTAGATAGTCCGCTCTATCTACTCATCCGTATGAGGGTGGAAAGTAATGTTGAGGCATAACTGAGTTCCAAAAACATGTTCAAATCCTCTTTAAACTCTTGAGGTCAAACATGCATCCCAATTCAAGACAATTGACATAGAAACTAATTATAACTTCACCACCTCATACATATACATCTTAGTTAGAGAATCCACAATACCCCACTCCTTGATCACTAATAAGTGAGACAATTTAATCAAATGATCGACAATAACCCAGATAAAATCATAAACTCCCTGATCTTGGGGTAAACCTATGATGAAATCCATTGATATTTCATCCCATTTCAACTCGGAAACATCTAAAATCTGAAAAAAACATCCAGGAACATGATGCTGAACCTTTACTTTCTGGAAAACCAAACACATCACCACAAACTCTGCCACCACCCATTTCATCTCAAGCCACCAAAAATGCATCCTCAAACCATGGTACATCTTGGAACCCTTGATGTATCTCTAAAGTTAATCTATAAAACCCATCGAGGAATCTCTCATGCATCACTACTGGAATAAAAAAACCTCCCACAAAATAACATCTGGTTCTGACCATCCCTCTGGAGCATCACCATGGCCAACACGATCGCACATCACCTTTGCCTCTGAGTCTCCCCACTAAGACTCCCCCTGATGCATCATAGATGACTAAACTATCTTATAAAACAAATATCCTATACCATAATCCACCCTTAAATCTAATTGAAAGGCTTTCTACTCCTCCATGAATCTCCAAGCATCCCCAGACTCCCAAAACAAATCCTTCCCCAACTTTCTTCTCAAAGAGTTGGCCACAACATTCCATTTTTCCTTAGTATTGAAGATATCAAAATAATAATACTAAATAAATTCCAACCACATATAATTCCTCAATTTCATATCAAATTGATAAAATATACACCTCAAACTATTGTGATTTGTGAAGACCACAAAGTGCTCCCTAATATGGTAATTCGATCACAACTTCATAACAAACACAACTACTGCTAGCTCTAGATCATGGGTGGAATAATTATAATCATGGGGACAAAACTTCTTAAACCCATAAGAGATCACTACCCTGTAAAACATCAACAAACATCCCAATACCATGTGGGAAGAACCACAAAAATCACACCCTCCTTAGGAAACTGAAGCACTAGAGGACTGAACTATAGCATCCTACCTTTTTATCACATAAACTTTCATTACATTTTACAAAACCGAGGATCTTTAAGGTTTATTGTCTTGGAAACCAGGAACTTAAAACATGAAATGACAAAAAAAAACATTCTTATTAAACACTTGAAAGGCTTCTCCTTATGTTCATCTTAGGTTCATTACTGCATCTCATAACCTGGGGACATACATCAAAAGAAAGGGTAAGCAGAAGGCCCAGTAATGGAAACAAGAGAAACATTTTACATGTGAACTTGAGATACTTCAATAAGGCCATGAAAAGGACTTTAAGGCATGAGAAAGAAATCGTGAGGCATATCATAATAAAAATAACATTTTTCATAACTTTAAGATGTGGCTACATCATTTAATATAGACAATCATGAACATATCACCAAGGTCCATCCCCAAGGTGTCATTAAAAAAAATTACCAAGGTTATTCACCAAGATATCGTGAAAATTGTAATCTCTAGTGGTTACATCATTACCCAATGCAATGGGGCGCTATCAGGGCGCACCCTTAAATTGTAATCTCTAGTGGTTACATCATTACCCAATGAATTGGAGCGCTATCAGGGCGCACCTTTAAATTTGCCTTTATTATAATGTGAACCACGTATATCATCATCAATCATTTCATAAAAAACCCATATAGCATAAAAGAAATGGGTTTCATTTCATCATCATAACGTTTTAAAAACTGCTTTTAAAGACATGATCTTTATGTCACTTTAAACCCACGAAAAGGGAAAGTGGGTTTCATGTATGTAAATCCCAGAATATAAAACAGAAAATTTTGATATATATGTGAATACCCCTATAGAAATAAGATCTTTGAGTATTCACTTAATAAAATAAAATAATTTTGAGAAAAGAGAGAAGCATTTTGAGACGAAAATCCTGTAGCATAACGGCTACATTTCGGGGTTTTAGATAACATTGAAAGAGAGGGGACATGGGTCAAACATTCATAAATGACCCATAAAACAGTAGAGGGATAGAATATGAAGGATTTATGAACATGGTAATGATATTTGGAAGATTTACTATATGAAATGAAGAACATGAAATGAAGACAAAATAATATTTCTCTTATGAAAATTCGGCAGCCTAACGGTGGCACTTAAACTTCAATAAAAATGAATTGACGAGATCAAATAGGGTATCTCATTATATGAACATAAAAGATCAGTATGATAGATTTAGAGATCATACACCAACATAATAAAAGGAACCAGAAAGAATTGACATGAAAGTAGAACTTCAAAATGAGAAGGGTGAAGAACCACTTAAAAATTCGGCAGCCTAACGGCGTCACTTATGACTTCAAAATACTGAATTGAAGAGATCAAATGAGGTCTCTCATAATTAGATCATAAAATATCAGTATGATAAATATATAGATCATACCCCAACATAATAAAAAGTAACTTGAAAGAATTTACATGAAAGTAGAACTTCAAAATGAGAAGGGTGAAGAACCACTTAAAAATTCGGCAGCCTAACAGCGTCACTTAAAACTTCAAAATACTAAATTGAAGAGATCAAATAGGGTCTCTCATCATTAGATCATAAAAGATCAGTATGATAAATATAGAGATCATACCCCAACATAATAAAAAGGAACTTGAAAGACTTGACATGAAAGTAGACCTTTGAAAAGAATGAGGAGGGTGAAAGAATCCCTTAAAAATTCGGCAGCCTAACGGCGCCACTTAAAACATCATAAAATGAAATGATGAGAGTAAGAGGGGGTCTCTCATCATATGAACATAAAATGGAAAGTATAATGAATATAAAAGAACATCCTCCAACATAAGAACATGGAGTATAAAAGAATTGACATAAAAGAGATCACTTGAAAAGAAAGAGAGGGGTCAGATCCCTTACCTTAAAATGTAACTCTTAAACCTCAAAGGTAGGGACCTTGAGGGATTGGGGCACCTTGGGAGGACTCCTTGGGAGTTAATGAGACCAGAAATTTGTTGGGGAAGAGTGGGGAGTCGAATGGATGAGGGTAGGGCTTGGTATTTATAGGGAATGTGAGGGGACAAGGCATTAATGGCCAAGGGACACCTCACATGTGCTTTTCTCAAACCCATGTGCTCTCCCTTGGCATTTACCATGGAGTTAGGCCACATGGGGCCCCCAAAACAATAATTCATCACCCTTGGCCGGCCAAACCTTAAAATATCTCATGACATCACCATGACACAGTTATGATGTCATTAAACATACCGAAACCCTAAAACTGTATTTTTAATATTCACTGAAAATTCAACTTTCTCAGAAAAATCCCAAAGTTTCACACTAACCAAATATAAATGCTCTGATTTCAAAAATGAACTCCATTTTATAAAAATAATTTTCTAAATATTTTTAATTTTATTTTTAAATAAATACACTATTCACTGAAAATTCATTTTTTTTCAGAAAAAACCCCAAAAATTACCATAACACAATATCGGTGCTCTGAGTTCAAAAATGAAATCCATTTTATAAAAATAATTTTATAAATATTTTTAATTTAACTTTTAATTAAAAAAACACTATTCACCCGAAAAAACTAATACTTGAATAATAATTTATGAAACCGTTATTTAACCATTTTATTGAATCACATTACTTAATCAAGGTGCCTAGATTATTTTAAAACTTTCTTTAAGTGAGATTACTAATCCATTTGGTCATATTACTAATCCTAATAATAAAATCACTATTCATAATTTACTATTCATCAAAAATCAAGTTGATCTTATTAGACTCCAAATTTTGTACAGAACATAATTGTAGAAGACCATTTTTTGAAAATCATTACACATTTTTAATTATTTAAGGTTTACATAAACATTTTTAAAATATCCTTTTTTCTAAAATTCATCAAAAATATGCATACTATATTTATCCGGTCATTTGAAAATTCATAAACATCATCATAAGAAGAAATGCCAATTTTTATTTAAAAAAAAGGATTACACAAGGAAGTTACGGTCTTCTTACATAGCCCCTTATCACACCAGCATAGGACCTAAGTGTAAGGTGTGTTAAGGTGAGAGAGTCCGAGGGAGGCTCGGCCAACATTGCCCGAGTAGTAATTTCTATTAGTTTGAACTTCTCGCGAACGCGATTCCGTTCTAGCTTCACATGATGAAGTTCGGCTTGGGTTTGGTCCAGAGCAAAGCCCAATGGTGCTACCTCCTTCCCAAGTTCTGTTAGATGGGCTTCGATCGGTCCAAGACTACTAGGTGAGGCCATCTAATCTTCTTTCTATAATAATTAACCAAGATTACTTGTATTTAGATACAATAATCAAAACATTTTTTTCACATCGGTCATATTGATCGATGGTCATATAACAGTCAGAACCCAATGGTCTCATTTTAATTATAATCATGTTTATCAAATAAAACATTTTTGTTGAGTATAAAAATAAAATAAAATAACACATGAAATTAGGAAACAGGATTTATTCAAAATTTCGGGCCGTTACATGAACAACTTTCCCTTTAGGTAACAGAATGTTTCTTGGTACTAATCTGACAACAAAAATTTCTGGTCCTTCTTGGTCAACACTATCAATGGGACTAAAACATGATATAAATCAATAACAAACCTATGATAATAACCCAAAAGACCAAGGAAAATGTGACCATATGCCACATTATTGGGTGTTTCCTAAGAAACAACTATTTCAACCATCGATGAGTCCCCTGACACACCCCACTAAGACACAAAAATTCCAGAAAAAATGCACGTATCTTGTCCAAAACTTACACTTGAAAAAATTTCCATAAATATGGATGCATTGAATAACCATCAAGATAGCTCTAAGATGATCAAAATGATCCTCCTATTACTTTGAGTAGATCAAGATATCATTGATGAATATGATGATGAACTGGTTTGGAAATTCATAGAACATGGAGTTCATATGCCCCATGAACATTAATAGTGAATTTTTAAAATTGAATGGCATGACTGAAAACTTTAATTTTCCATACCTGCATCTGAAGGATGTATTCATGATATCACCTTCCTTCACCCTCAACTATTGATATCCAAACCACATATTGATCTTAAAAATCCAAATCACCACTCTCAAATGGTTTAAAAGACTGTCTAACCTTAGAAAAGGATAATGGTTCTAAACCATCAACTGATTCAACCTCTTATATTCTATATAAAATCTCATACTATCATCTTCATTATTAGATAAAAATACAAGAACACCTCACAAAGACACACTGGTATGGATAAAACCCTTTTTCATCATATCATCTATCTAAATCCTCAACTCTCACCACTCAGATGGTTCCATAGGATAAGTAGTCATAGAAATTATAGAAGCATCAATTTGTAATTATATCTAGAACATCACTTTGGGGGGGGGGGGGGGTAGTGTCACAACCTCCTTGGGGAAAACATGTAGAAACTACCCAACGACTCTGAGGACCTCCACTATCCTAAAATACACTAATTCCACCAACAACTCAGCCAAAAAAAGAAATAAGGGGCTCCATATGCTGATTTCCCACTTTAAAACCATGTTCACCAATGAAAACCACATATTGTTCATTCACATATGATAAAATGACTCTCCTTGAGAAGAATTTGATAATAAATCACATGAAATACAAGCACTTGATACTGAGGATGATATTATATGGCTACATCTTAAGTAAAAAAAAAATAACCTCGTAGTATTTATGTGTCCCCATCATTAATCTACACCCCTGGCACACATAAAACAAGTTAGTCTGGCATCCGACTGGTATAGTCAATACCAGGGGCATGGGAAGCCTCTCTATATCTAGTCTTAGAGGAAAGACTAGAGTAGGTGAAACAATGGATTATTAATATATCGAATCAAGCAAAGAATAAACAAGGGTACTCAAAAACTAATTGTACCTATGATGATCTCTATCCCCTATGGAACTATCACCTCCACTATGTGAAACTGACCATGCCCATCTCCTCTACCTCTTTATTAATGACCACCTTCATGGACATAGTCGAGTCGAGGTCCCTGAACTTGAGGAACATCCTATGGTTGGCCTCTAACAACTCTATCTCCCCTCAGTGAAGAAAAGGCCTATTACCCCTACTGCTAAAATGGTATCACTAGCAGCTACTATTGAGGCTAGCTTTGAACCTATCCACCTCCACTAAACAAATCTCAAAGGACCACTTGGAACCAATTATGAAAATATCCATGAACACCATAGACAAATCACACTAGCACAAAGACCCTAAGAAGATCACAAAAACCACTGAACCCATAAGGCTGAAATAGAAGGTGTTGAGGTCGACTCCCTACCGATCAAAACCTCAATGGTCTTGGAACCTAAGACCTATCACTAGAAAATCTACTCCTCATGGAACCCTGGTGGCCCCCTCTCACAGAAAACCTTCTCATGAGTACATATGATCGGTTACCTCTGCCTTCTTCTAAACCTCCAGATACGTTGAAAATATAAAAGGAGTAACTGCATACTGGATAGAAAGATAAAGTGCCTCCTCAAGATATATTATATGAGACTCTTCATCTAGAAAAAGATATTGGGGAAAATTCAGAAGGTCTTTAAACTAGATTCCCAACTCCCATGCTAACACACTCCCCTACTAAAGAGAAAGAAGCCTATGCCTTTTCACCGCCCTCATGGTTGATGAAAGGAACTGTTCCTATAACTCTTTCTGAAATTCAACACATGAAACATCTACCTCCTTCCACTCTTCTAGATACAAAAAGCACCACTAATGCACATCTCCCCACATCTGACTAACTTCTAAAGGGATCCAGCATCCCAACGGGCCCTAGATCAAACTAAAAATGATCTCGAGCTCCTATACTGATCTCTCTGTCTCCCTATATAAAACACTACCCTCATACTTCTCCAAAGCCTGCTGTTGAAAATTGCATAATTTCCTCCACCATTGATCATTATCCTTAACTATATCAACCCTATAGTGATCAATTTAGTCAAACTATTGAACCTCTATTTCCTGAATCATACACGAACAATAAATTAGAGACATAACTGAAAAGAAACCAAGAATTTTCTAAGATTATTAGTATGTAATTTTATTTAAATTCATTTTAATTCATATTATTCATTTTAATATTCCCAAAACAACCCAACTCAAATAGGAACACAAGTCATCAGGATGCTTGTACCTCTCCTAGGTCTCTACCCTACAAGTAATTCCATCTCACTTGGTTATTAGATAAGACCATATTTTGTGCTATTGATCATGAGGAACCCTAAAATCTTGTGTCCTAGTTAGTATCCCTATACTATGTCATGAACCAAGGTCAACTGGCATTATTTCCATACCAACCCATGAAATCCTCACTGTGGATAAATCCAAACTTCATCCTATCTCTCAACCATCACCTTTGATATCACTCCATGATGACCCACTCCCTATAAAGATACTATAGTTAGGTGAGAGAGAAAATGACCCATGAGACCCACCTCTAGTAGGCCTCAAGTTGGAGACTAGCACTAAGGGTATAAAATATCATAAAACGGGAGGCATTACCCTCTATAATAATATAATATTGGGAGATAAGATAAATAATCCAAAAAAGTCCATGAAATAATATAAAAAGAAACCAAAACCATCCCACATTCATGTATAAATAAAATTTATACAGTTAAAATTATCCAAAGTAAATACCCAAAAGTAAAGCTAAAGTAGCGACAAAACAGATATCCAAATATCTAAGGTAGTAATGTCTATCACAATCCATGTAATTATACGAAAAACATTAAAATTAGTTTATATATGTAGGGTGAGCATACAAGTATACTCATTAGGAAAACCAGTGTATATCATGCACATGTGAAAGAATCATACTAATGTTCCCATGATAAAATAGAAGAACCAACAACACCTAAATAGGTCAACTATCCATACCAACCTCACCAATGCATGCTCACCAAATAACGCAAGCCAAGAAATATAATATAACATGAGTCACATTGATAAAGGAGTACCCTACATTGCTTTCCCATTGGTATATCACTCTCACATCCCAACATCGTACATCTTGGCGCTTCTATCTCTTCTATAGACTACACCAACCACAATCACGGTAACAAGACATCACGGCCACAAAAAAACCGGGCTTACTGCCCCATAATAATGATCACATCATGTATCTCTTGAAAATACCTAGACAACAACACATCCATAACCATAACCAAAGCAGTAGGGTGACATGAACAATAAGAACATCAACCTCATTACCTCCTTCTACCATGCATGAACCCCACCATAAACCACCTCATCCCCTCTTATCTTGACCACATACACCTAGACTATGTCACATCTCACACGAAGACATCTGGGCTCACCGCCCCACAAGCATGACCACATCACATATCACCCAAAGAAACATAGGTCATCACAACCACCATCTATTGAACTATCAGACCACATTCTATCAAGGCATGTGTAATACTTACCTCACCTAGAAGATAGAGCAGGAAAGAACAGGTACCCATTCATCTGTCCCTCTCACCAGATGTTAGAAAAAATACCCCCTTGTGAATATATAGGGGTCGGTACATAGTGATTAACATGAGTGGGTGCATATAAAAATCAAAAGGAATAAAAAAGTATATACATATAGCCACACACAAATCCAAACCTATGGTTTCGTAACCAGACGCTTACCAACTCACAAAATCATCACTTTTACTATCATTTATAAATGAATAACACCACAAAATCCAAAAGAATCATTCCACATTTCCAACCAATTCCTATTATCCAGACCATGTGTTTCATTATTAAGAATAAACAACATTTCCCATCATTTTCTTATTCATTAACCATTTCCATCCCATTATCCAAACAAAACCCCAGTTATTTCAACCATTATTAAACAAATATTTTGTCACTACCTAGTAATCTAGCACAAGAAACCATGCATAAAAAGTATCCCATCACTTCAAAAAACCACCACTTCACCATAAAAAATCATGGATAAAAAAACCACCTCCCCCCTTCCAAAATCCTGTCTAAACTACATCCTCCTTGTCTCCCCAAAAGCACAGCCAAACAACCACCACCTTATGGCCCCAAAAGCATGACCAAAAAATCACCACCTTGTTGCCCCAAAATAATAACCACACAACCACCACCTCACTTCCCCAAAAGCAAGTCCAAACAACTACCACCTTGATACCCCAAAAGAAAGACCACATCTCACCCATCATCCCTACATCACATTGCAAACACACATCGTCGCCCTATAAGAATGACCACAAATTAAAACACATTAAAGTCAAATTTTTAGATTTTAAAAAGGGGTTTTATCACATTTAACTTTATTTTAGGGGCATTATCACACAATCCATAATCCTTGGGAAACCATTTAATTAGCCAAATATAAGTGGTTATCCAATTTGCATTCTAGGGAGATATCACAATAATCAAAGCAGTCACAACACATATAAACCGGTGCAAACAATTCCCCCAAGGGCCACAATTTCCAATGGCGAATCAAGACCATATAATAATAATATAATAATAATATCAAAGCTATAAAATCATACGAATCTTTCCCATTTCCCCCCTTAAATTTTCAATTAACTAATTGTTTATCTTTGATCAAACCAACATAATCATAATCCATAGATAAAAAAATAAAACCCCTTCCACATGATATAGAATAAATATAAATGAGGGATTTCCTTCCTCAAAGAATCTTTTACAATTTGTTGTGCACCACAGGGAGAAAAAGAAACACCCAAAACTATAATCACACACAAGAAAACAGAAAAATTCAACATACACTACACCAAAGGATCATAAAAATTCATTCCAACTCATACCCCAAACCAAAACAACATTGCTGCAATGAATCCCTAGGATAATAAAAAAATAATACAAGGGGAAAAGGAAAGAACTAACCACATATCACTAACCAACAACCATCAGAACCAACAAATCAAAGCGAGGAGAAGACGGTTATAAATCCTCCTCAGGCCACCTAAGGTTCTGCTAAAATGAGAGAGGGAGGGAGTGGCCAAATGAAAAGAAATTTGGCTGAGAAAAGATCTTAAAACCTTGAATCCCACTAGTTTCACATCGTTTAACTATTACATGGTGTGTAATCATCACATTTTTTAAAATTTCTAGGTTTCATTGAAATTTACATTGCCTTAGACTTTAATTATTACACATCATGTATTCCAATTACATGAAATGTAATCCATCTCTTGGTTTCCCCCTCTATACACAAACAATTTGTGAACTAGTTAGCTTCACAAGCCATGAACCATCAATATATATCATGTAAATTTACATGATGTGAATTTCCTACCACATCTCTAATGCACCTACAACCTCCACTAAAAACTTCTAGAACCTCCCCTAAACACCTCTAGCCACAAAAAAAATAGTAATGGGTAGGGAATTCAAAGACCATTATAGTTCAATACTCATGATCTCATCTACTTGAGATCATCAAGTGTGAAATTCATGAGAAGAATTATTAATGATTTTGATCCCCCAACACATGCACTTGATAGCCATACATCATTTTCGTCCTGTCAGTATGATGAATTTAGACAATAGGATATATATTTTTGATTACTTTCATAGTATCTCGAGGTTTTTATTAAAGTTATGAACTTATATAACTTTCTAACATGAAAAATAATTTAAGGTAATTACCATGTAAATAGTGTATATAGAAGTTTCAACACTAATATGGTTAGGATACATCATCTATAAATCTTTGTATACATGTTATGATAATCAAAAAGTAATATCCAGGTTAGGTTTAGGGAACCCAATTTTACAATATATATTAAAGGGTCCCATTAAATCTATGTTAGGGACTTCAAAGATTTCAAAAAATAATAACATTCTTTGAGGAATTTCTTATATTTTGGTTATATTTCCAGTGAATTGGCATTGATCACATTTCTTATAAAATTAATGGGGATCGTTAAATAGTGTGGTGTAGTATATTCCAGATTCTAATACTTTACTAGAAGTTATTTGAGGTAAAAATTGGCCTCCATAAGAAAATGTAGGGAAAAACTCTAGGAAATTTTATACCTAACTCTCAGTCAAACATTTCATGATCATTTGATCAGTAAAAATCTTCTAAAGATACAGATCATCACAAACATAAAACCTTATGAAGGATCTGAGTTTAAGGGCCTATTATTGGTTTAAGTGAAATGGAACTTGATAGGTTAATAGAAAATTTTCCATATCAGTATACCAGGGTACCTCACCTTCAATAAAATATAGATTCTCCCATGGATTGAAGTCATCCAATTCCTCTTTTCCAAGAATTTACACCAAATATGTGTGGGGAAACCTACACAAGTGATATACCACTTTGTTTTTAGATTTTATCTTGTATTTAATATCTAAATTAAACTACTACAGTAGTGAAATCCATCACACTACCCTTGAATTTTCATTTTTTCCTTCTTAATCAGGTACTTGAAGGTTATATGATCAAAGAAAATAGTCACCTTACAAACAATCAAATAGTATTTAAATTTATCCAAAGAAAAAACTTCTAAATTTTTTTTAATGGTTTTATAATAGTTTTGGACTGAATCCATTGTTCTTGAAGTATATTCAATGAAATTATTCCTTCTTTTAATTTTCAAAGACAAAATTTCTCCAACCGCATGGTTTAAATCATTATATAATAGATTGAATGGATGCTTCTAATTAGGTGGTCATATAACTTGTGGTGTGTTCAATTTAAATTTCATTTAATCAAATGCTTCCTTGAAATTAGTATGAAAAGTAATTTAAAAATATTTTAAAAGAAATCTGGATAGTGGAAAAGTAATATTACTAAAATCTCTAATAGATATTCTATAGAATCCTTCATGTCCTAGAAAATATTTAACATATTTTACAAAAGTGTGAAAATAAAATTCATTGATAAATTCAATTTTAGATTTATCAACATCAATCCTATGTTGTGTATTTAAATTCCCGTGTACAATTCCTCTTTCCACCCTAAAATAACACTTTTCAAAATTTACAACAAAGTGTTTTTCAATGCAAATTTTTAATTTTTTTCCAAATTTTCCAAATAGTGTTCAAAAGAGTTTCAAAAATAGTGAATTAATTTATAAATAATTCAAGATAGTATTCTATAAGATCATATAAATTTCTTACCCTATATATCTGAAATGTATATAGAGAATTTCACAATCCAAATGGAATTATCTTGTAAGAAAAGGTACCATAAGGACATGAAAATTTATCTTTTCCTTATCCTAAGGTGTAATGGGAACCGTAAGTATCATAAAAATCCATCTAGATATCAATAATGAGTTTTAACTGACAACATTTCTAGAATTTGGTTAACAAATGAAATAGGAAAATGGTTTCTTATTATGACCTGATTTATTTTCCTATAGTCTTTACAAAACTCTCCAACTATTTTAGACTCTCACAGTAATAAGTTCATTTTTCTTATTCTTCACTATGACCAGTCTAGTTTTATTAAGTACTATGTGAATGAGGATGAGCCATTGGGAATCAAAAATATGGTATATGATACCTTCTTTTAAAAATTTTACATTCTTCTTCTAAACTACCTCTATCATAGTTGGGTTGAGTCTCTTATGAGGTTTTCTAATAGTCTTTTAATCAACTTAAACTAGAATCCTATGTATGCATATTCTTAGATTAAGACTAGGGATATCTCCTAAACTCCATACTATATTTTTCATATTTTCTCTCAAAAGAGTAATCCTATTTTATTTATTTTTGGGAGAAAAATTTCAAGAAATGATCACTAATAAATTTCTTTCTTCCATTATAAACACATTTTTAAAATTGGTGGGAAAATGTTTTAACACCAGATTTTGTGGTTGTACTAATTATGAAATCATATTTTTCTTACTTACCTATAAAACCTTAGATTCCTATATAAAAGGTAAAATTTTATACCCACCTTAATTTAATAGACAATAAAAACCATAAAAAATTATAAGCCATCTCATATCCAGATGGTTTTATAGGGTTTCCATGTTTCTCCCAATTGTTTTTCATGAAATTTTAAAATATTAATTATTTTTCCCAAATTATTAATTTCATAAAATATACTAGATTATTGACAGAGATCAGGTTCTTTAGAGAATAAAAGTATTAAATGTGAATTCTCTTCCCGTAGGTACTTCATATAATAAAAAAATATTGAAGTGGAAAATGTTGTCACTAAAATCCATAGTTAGAGTTATTTTATAGACATTTATCATTGTATTTACTAGTTTTAGGAATGGTATTACCAATGTAATACGTAAATGACCTAGTTTTTTATCCTCATTGATATTCATCACATATAAATCATCTAGGAAGATTAAATTCTATATTATAACTATAGCTTCTTTAAGTACTCTAGTTTGAAATACAATGGATCTACTAGTAATTTGAATAACCACCCTTGTGATTTTTAACTCTCCCATCTAAAAACAAGTAATAATAGAATGTCACATTACATTAATAGAATCTACAAGATCACACAACACATATTTAAAAGGAATAAATCCAATTACACAAGGAATAGAAAATGTCCATGGATCTTGGAATTTGGCTGGAAGTTATTGTGTGATCAAGTCTCAAACACTTCTTCTTAAGTCCACTCTCTCATTACCTTAAAGTATCATTTTTTATACATATTTCCTTGATAAACTTGGCATATTTTAGAATTCATTTTTGAGATTCAAGTAGGGTTTTTTAATTTCCACTTTTTGGAAAGTTTTTAGAATATCCCTTTAGATTTATTACTCATGTATCTTATTTAATCAGATCATACTTAAAGGAAATGTAAGTGGATGTTTTTTATTTTCCCTTTTTTATTTTTATACAGATGTTTCTAATCTCATTTCCTCTTTTTCTGTATTATTTTCCTCTCCCTCTTCTTCTTTTTCTTAGTCTAGATTTTAGATTTATTTTTAAATTATCCCACTCCCTCTTTCCTAGTGTTGGGATGGTTCTTCTTGGAATCATATTTAGCAATAAGGTGAATCTCTTTTCCACTCGTAGTTTTTACTAGGCTCAAATTACCTTTAGGGTTTGGAACTAGTTGAGATGGTAATTTTCTTGGATTTTTTTTCAGTATTTCCACAAATATTTCTAGTCTAGTCTTTAATTACTTTACCTAATTTACCAACTCCTCAAAATATAAACCTTGTAGGTTCTTAATATGTATTTTTGAACTGGCTAAGGTCTACTCAAAGGGTTTCTTTTGTTGGAAGAGTGGTGGTTAGAAGGCTTGTTTATTATAGGTCTACTTGTATGGTTGTTGTAATAGTGAAGGTTGTTGATATTGTTGCTAAAAGTGAGGATTGAATTGATTTTTTTGATTATAAAATCAATATTTTACATTGAAAGTGACTCTATATCCTTGATTGGGTTGCTAAAATTTCCTCTATTGATAATCAGCTTCACAACTTTCAGTTCCATGCACTTCAACACATTGATTGATATAATGGTTTGTAGGGTAAAATTGACCACATATCCTAACTAGTGATTGTTACTGACTTGATAGTTTAAGAGATATTTTTCTAACTAGAGTGGTTAGTTCCCCAAGTTTTGACTCTAGAAGTGGAGAATCAGATGACCTTTCCTCATTCAATCCTTTGGTACTAGTACCTATTGTGACAAATTATTGAGAATTTTGAGATATTTTCAATTAGTCCTCTAGATTTGACCAGAGAATTATAAATTAAATCTTTTCTTAATGATACATCCAGTAGATTCTTGTCACTATTAAGTAGGAATTGATTGAAGAAGACTAGAAAATAAAGGTCCTAAATGGCTTGGTGTGGAAAAATTGCACACAATACCTTAAATCTTTCCCAGTATTTATAAAAATTATCCTCTAATGATAATATTATGGAATAGATCTTATTTATAATAGTTTTAATCGTATAAATAGGGAATAACCTCTAGAAGAAGATTCTATGTAGTTAATCCCAATCATTTGCTTCTCTAGGATGTAAACTTTACATCCATTCCTTAGTTACTCTGACAAAATAAAATGGAAAGGTTCTTCAATTTACTTGCTCTTTGGATACTCTTCTGGGCTTGAGTGTTAATCTGGATAAGTTTAATTCCTTGATATGTTAATTGGGGTCATCAATTGTAAGACCAAAAAATCTAGATAACAATTATATTATACCATTATTTAATTCAAAGTCATTTTTTAAAGTAGGTATTAAAATATAGCTATTATAATTAACAAAGTAGAGTGCATGGAGGTTTCTTAAAGTTGGTTTTGGGTGATATTCCATTTTTATAGATTCAAAATGAACACTTTGAGTTTTAATGGATTATTATAAGGAGATGTATTTAAAATATATTTTATTTTTTAAATATTTATTAAGCATCTAAGTTTTGTTAGGAATTTTTTCTCAATATCTTGACCAAGAGGAAATAAATGGTTAGTGTTAGAACGAGTCATGTAAGTTAATAGGAAAGAATTTTACACCACCTTCATGCTAATGACACAAATTTTTTGACTAACCTATTGTGGGGAATCTCAAAAAACTATTAAAACCTAAGGTTATTATATATATAGTATAGTACAAAACATAGGTTCTCTCTAGAGAGGGGTGGAAAATTACCTTTATCATAGCTAGTAAAAATGGGGGTTTAGATCAATTCAAATTGAGTGAGCATGGAAAAAAATTTAAACAAATAATATTTATCAAAGTGATGAAATATGATTGGTTCTAGGGTTAAATTAATAATTATAATATTTTACTAGTCTTAAAAATAATTTATTGTTCTTATTTTCATTTGATAAATGAAATAATCCATAATCGCTCTATTATTCACCCTATGTTGAGACGAATTATATGGTTTAACCAAAAACAATCACTAGTGGTCATCTCTCCTTCCTATGTGTATAGGTTATATAAAATTATGCCTTAATAAAAAAATTATATCAAAACCACTCAAGAAAATCCCAATTGGGTTAAGGTGATCCTAAGAAATCCAAAGAAAATTCAATGCCTCCCACACAACTATCAACAATCCCTAGATACTTAACACTAAATCTTTCCCATTACATTGTATATAAGTTAAAATAAATAGAGGGATAATGAAAGTTATCAACCAAGGTAACAAGTAATGAACACTTATAATAAGATTATAACAATAACATTCACAATACTATCATGCTATTTAATTTGGAAATCAATTAGAAGATAAGAGTTTTATTAATTTAAGTATAGACTCTAACATTTACAAAAGGTTGTACATCCCTTTCCCAATCACCAAAAGGTTCTTACCCCTCTATGTGAGAGGTAAAAAACAGTCATAAATTGAAATGAAAATTACAAAAATAGACAAAAAACTCAAAACTCCAAAACTTTCATATTTCTCCATTTGGTCTCCTTCCCTTTTATAGATTCTTCTTTTCCTCCTTCATTCCTGGACAACCTTCACAATATTATATCCTTCCGGAATCTGAATATGGTGCCCAATATTTTAGGCTTTCTACAAATATGTATCTTTTAATTATTCCTTCCCTTTATTAGTTAATAGTTGGAATAAAGGTCTTTATTTGTAACACCTAAAGCTTCCACAATACGTTTCTCATTGAATAATACAATAGCTTGCATTGTACACAACTTTGAGTTCTAACACTCCAAAACCAACCAAACTAGCCGTTATGAATAGTAATGCCCACTTTTTTAAATTTCATAAATTTCATTTTTGAAAATGGACTTCATTTTTTGATTCTTAATATCAAAATTATCTTAGGGTTAATTTTTGGTATTTTTCTGAAAACTTTCAATTTTTGATGAATAGTGAAAAACAATGTGTTATTGTTTAAAACCAACATTTTATTTAAATAATCAATTATTTTATTTAAATTTATTTTAGGTAAAAATAGATACATAATACCTATATATGTTCAATGTAATTCATTAGAGTCATTTTATAATAATATTAGATATATAAAATTTTATAGTTTTTTTTACCGTCTTTAACCCACTTTCTAGGCACATTAGTAAATTTACATAAAACGTTATTTTACCACTTTTGGGAATTGAATTTTAAAAATACAAGAGAAATGGTTGATATTAGTAAGTAAAATGTTTTTCAATAAGATGAAAATATTTTTTGGTGAATAGTAACTTTTGACTTTTATTTACCACTGTTAAAAGTAAATAGGGTAATTAAAGGTAAAAATGATATTATTATTACCCTAACACATGTAATAATTATATTTTATAAGTTTATTTCTACCAAAAACAACCTTAGGAATAAAATATTATCCTTTGGGTCCACTTGTATTAGATTAGGACATTGATTATAATTTTATTTAAAGAAGAGTCAAAAGTGTTAAATTCAATGTTTCATAACTGAAACATTTTGAATATAGGGTTACACATAAGATAAATTTGACTATAAATATTCATAAGAAATATAAATAGATTTAATACATAATTATATTTTATTTATAAAATTTAAACATTTAAATGAAATTTATTTATGACACAATGATGATCTAGTAATTACCTTATTAATGAAAGATTAAAATAATTGATATTATAAATATCCAAATAAATGTAAATTAAGAATTTTGATGAATTATGGGAATTTTATAGTTTAATATGGAATGTTAGGGTTGATCAAATTAATTTTTTTAGAAGTAATCAAGTTTTTGTGACTTTCACAAAAACAAAATACCAAATAGTGTCAAAATTGACATAAATGAGTTTTTAAAACAAATACTATATTATTAATTGATATAATATTCCTAAAAATATAATTTTTGGTCAAAGGAAATAGATAAGTTTAGATATATCAATAATGAACCACTTGGGATTTTCTTGGAAGTTTATAGTATGTTTATTAACCATATAATATAAAAATTCAAGGAGACATGGTAAATGTCAAACTATTTAACTAAGAGTTAAATCTAAGAGATAAAATTAATATACTGACCTAAAACTCTCTAAAACCTGTTAGTTGAGAGATTTTAGACCCATTCCCACCTTATCCTCTAAATAAATCCTTTTGGAGTCATTATAATCCTAAAATTATTTTATTATAAAATAATATTTCAAGGTTTTCCTAAAGTGACCCTCACCTCTCTTATAAAAGACCTCTCTTATAAAAGGGTACTTCCCCTTCTCTCAAAATCACACATCCAACGACATTTAGATCGGCCAAAATCTGCTCAAATATCCTCCCAAATACCTTCACTTATACATATAGGCCTTACTTTGATCATAAAGAAAACCTAAGCATGCATTTTTATCAACTCAAAAGGAAACACCCGAAGAAGAGGTAATAATTTCACCACCTCTTTCACTGTTCTTTTCTTCTTCCACTTCCTCTTTCTTTATTGTTTCCATACCAAAATAATAAATCCAGTACCTTATACACTGTATTATTTTATTATAAATATGGTACAACCATATTCATTATTCTATTCATCCTATGAATGACAAGTTATCGTACATGCGTACGTACGACTTACCTTCTCCATGTCGTGGTGTAGCTTGTTATTCAAACACTTAATTATTTGGATGGGTATAATAATGAGTATAACTGATGTAAATAATAAATATAACATGTTAATGATTATGTATATATGATATACCATCCAATTACATATGATTCCACCATCAATAGAATGGTATTTTCACTCGTGTGTACATACGGATTACCGTTTCCACGAACGCGATGAGATTCATTCCCCATCCTAACCATTCAAGAATAAATATCATTTTATGATTACACAATAATTTTTAAGAACTTAATATCATTCTTCATATGAATCAAATACATATTATCCATAATAAACATGACTTACGTAACAAAACATATAAAGGAAAATGAATCAGTTAACAACTGAAACAACGATACTATTGAAATATTATTAACAAAGCAATATTAGAAGATCTTATATGATATCATATTTATGTATTTGGTTCTTGTATAATTTAATAATAGTTATTTAACTATTATACAAGAGTTTAACATAATCAAGGAAAAGTATAAGGTAATGGTTAATTCTATAATCTCTTCATTATCTGATGTTGTTTATACATGAGTATCTACTGAGACCTCTTTATCATCCACATCTTTGTTTCTTAAAAATTTATTTTAAAAGATTTTTACTATTTACTATACTATGGGTTAAATTCATTTATACCCTTATTTGACATTTTATAAAAATTTTATAAAGGAATTTTTCTTTCGTTTTCCAAATAAGGTACTTTATGACCTTTTCGACAAATTAAGGTAAGAATTTCTTTTTTAACTTATACGGAGGATGCAGCTATTTTTCACCATTATAAGATATTAAACTTCCCTTAAAATATTATAAGAATATTTTCAAAATAAATGTTTTATTTTATAATTATATTACTTTTAAAATATTTCAAAATAGAAAGATATATTTCTCTCAAATAGTTTTGATTTCATCTATGTCAACATCCTTTGATGGATTTTACACTTGTTAGAAGTTAATTTATTAAGATAAAAATATTCCATATTTTATTGATGGTTTTTTGATATGTTTGACTATGGATGTGTTATTTTTATACCATTCATAGTTTATGGTTAAAGTATTATCATTTTGTATGCTAGTTTTAATACAAATGTTTATGTTATGTTTCAACCTTTTCATATGAGGAAGGCATTGGATTTAGTAAGTAATAGGTTGAGCCTTCTATAGATTATTGATGCATCGATAGGTCTCATGAGACAAACTAGTGTCTTGGCATAAGGCCTTGACAAAATATTATTTGTAGTCTTGGCACGAGGCCTTGACTCTGTGGTTATGAAGTCTAGCATTATGCATTCCATCATTATAAAATTGGTTATTGATATTGTATGTGATTATTTTACTAGTAGAATATCCAGGTGAATTAGTAAATAGAATTAATTGAGTTATATTTTCCATATTATGATTAAGTTTTAAATTTAAAAGGTGTATGTTTTAGTCTTATACATTGCCATAAATGTTTATACTTATTTATGAAATTTTCTACTATATTTTTATCCTTACTGAGAAACTAAGCTCACCCCTTTCTATGTTTTATTTTTCCTAGGATGCGAAGAAGTATTTTATGATGACCTTTAGGGATAGTCTATGGGATATAAGTGTGTTCAAAGGGGACAAAATGTTTTTTTTTGTTTTTATCTCATGATATAATGTAAAGTTTATATATGTATCTAGTACTTCCAAGGCAACTAAATTGATCGGTATTTCGGGACATGATTCCCTGTATCATGCCAATGTTATATAATAATGCATCGACTCTGGGTAATTGGGTTCATGGCATTACAATTAGTATCAGAGGAAGTTCATTACAAACCTTGGAAGCTAGATTTAGAAAAACACCGATTGGAGAACATTACCCTAAGATAGACTTTGAGAATTAGTATAGAAGAACTTACTAGAATTTTGGTAATGTAGAGATTTTGTGAGTTTTCAAAGAAATAAATCCCTATCTAGATATGAGAAGGTATAGGTGGCTCTGAAATAGATGTACCTAGGAGTGAAAACTTCGACAAGGAGTTTCAGGCTTGACTCGGGGTATCCTAGTACAAGACAACGGGCCTTATTGCACTCTTGGTCATGAAACTCCCGGGTTATATGCTTAGGATAATTCACATTTTCATTACAAAACATTATGAAGGATTTATGAGTATATTAATACTCAAAGAAAACATTTTTATTATTATGTATTATATCCATAAACTGTTTAATTTATGTTAAGTGTTTTACAAGTTTGGAATTATGTATTGCGATTTATAAGCTAATCTAGTGTATTACATTGTTTAGAAATGGTTCATAATAGAAGGAATGGAAACCGTAAAAACACATGTAATACATGTAGGGATTTCCCTCCTACTCAAGATAATTATAGTGGAGCTGGTGATGCAACTGGTGCTGATCAGCTTATCACCATACTAGGGCAACTCACTCAGGTTATTAATAATAACCTTACCCATATGGAGCACCCTGATCCACAATGCGGAGGATCAATGTTAGAAAGCTTCATGAGGATACAACCACCAACATTCAATGGGACTAAAAATCCATTTGATGTAAGCAATAGATAAATTCCTTAGAGAAAATATTTCATGCTTTGGGGAGTAGAGAAAGGGAAAAAGTTATCATGGCAGTTTATCACCTCACGGGATATGCAGATCAATGGTGTTCATTAATTCAAAACACAAAGGAAGATGATGAAGTATCAAATATATAATGGAGGGAGTTTAATGTGATTTTCTTAGAAAAATAATTTCCTTGTGACCATCAATCAGATATGGAAAGGAAATTTTTGAGTCTGAGGCAAAAGTATGATGAGAATGTCCCAAAGTATCAGGATAACTTTACAAGATTAGCAAGGCATGCAAAAAATTATATATGTAACCCAAGGAGTAAAATTGATCGATTCTTTGATGGATTAAAACCATTTCTACATCGACCATTAATCTCACAATCCTTCTCATTGTACAAATATATTGTCTAATTTTATATCAAGATAGAAAAAGAATTATCTAAGTCTTACAATTTTAAAGCAAAGCAAGAGAAGAAGAGATCTACTGAATACTCTGGAAATGGAAATAAGGGGAAGAAGGGAAAAGCTAAATTTCCATCCTATAGTGAATGTGGTAAAAACATCCTGGTACTTACCTAAAGGGAATGTGATTCTTCTACAAGTGTGGTTAAAAAGGCCATCAAGCTCGTGATTGCAAGGGAAAGAAAGAGGCTGTCAATGTTGAATGCTACAATTGTATAGAAAAGGGGAATTATGAAAACGAATTTCCTAAGTGCCACGGAAGATTACCTCAAAAAAGGCCAAGGGAGCAAGTCCAAGCTTATGTGATCACTACTACTGAGGTTGATGCTTTGAAAGATGTTTTGGTAGGTAATTTAATTGTTTCCCCAAGTTTATCCATTGCTTTATTTCATTTTGGATCATCTCATTATTTCATTTCTTCTCCATTTACTAAGAAATTAGATATTTTCAATTGGATTTAACAAGGGAGTTGTCAGTAAAAACTCCTAAGGTAAGTATCATTTAAACAAAGTTTTGTTAATAAGTTCCAATTAGGGCCTATAAATGTTCTTTATCTGCTGATCTCACCACATACCCATGATTGAATTTGATATAATCCTCGAAAAGAATTGTCTTTCAAACTATGATGTGAAAATTTATTTTAAGAAGAAGTAGGTTACAGTTTTCGATGAAGATAAGGAGTACCTTATATTTAGAGTAGAAACGTCACCACCTGATTCTTATCTAGATCCATCCACATTAGCTCTACTAAATTCAATTATTGGGGAGGAATAGAATGAAATAACTATGGGTGAGGAAAGGAATGTTCAAATAGAGTATGTACCTATTATGCAAGAATATGTTGATGGGTTTTCAAAGGATTTACCTGGACATCCTCCAGAATGAGAAATTTAGTTTTCCATTGATTTAATTCCTAGTTCAAGGCCCATATTGAAGACCCCTTATAGAATGGCCATTGTGGAATTAGTATAACTAAAGAAACAACTAGAGTAATTAAGTAATAAGGTATATATTCACCCTAGTGTTTCTCTATGGGGATACCCTGTTCTTTTTGTTAAGAAAAAAGATGGATCTATGAGGTTGTGCATTGACTACAAGGAGATCAATGCTATAAAAATAAAGAACAAGTATCCCTTACCTCACATTGATGATTTATTTGACCAAATTCATAGAGCTCAATATTTTTCAAATATTTACCTTCGATCTAGATATCATAAGTTGTGTGTGAAGAAAAAATACATTTTGAAAATAGCATTTCGAACCAGGTACAGGCATTAAGAGTTTACAGTAATGCCTTTTCTACTAACTAATGTACCCTCTATTTTCATAGATCTATTAAATAGAGTTTTCATGGAATATCTTGATGACTTTGTAGTGGTATTTATTGATGATCTATTTTTTACTCAAAAATCTATGAAGATCATGAAAATCACTTGCGCACTATTCTGAAAACCCTTAGAAGAAATGAATTATATGGGAGGTTTAGAAAGTGTGAATTCTAGATTCATGAGATTTATTTTCTTGGCCATATTATCTCTTAGGATAGAATCTCTGTTGATCCTTCAAAGACCAAGGAAATTCAAGAATGGCCAGCCCTAATAATTATAACTGAGGTACATAGGTTTATTGGTTTAGCGTGTCATTATCGGCACTTCGTCCATAATATTTCCCGATTGGCTAACCCATTAACCAATCTCACACATAAAGGGGTTAATTTTTTTTGGAAAAAAGTGAGTTAAGAATGTTTTGAATAATTGAAGAGAATATTAGTCAATGCTTCTATATTGACTCTACCATCAGGGAATGATGGGTTTATTATTTATAGTGATGCTTCAAAGAAAGAACTCGGTCGTATCCTTATGCAGAATGATAGAGTTATTTCCTATGCATCACGATTGATAAAAATTCATGAACAAAACTATCTCACTCATGATCTTGAGTTAGCAAATATAATATTTTCTTTGAAGATATGGAGACACTATCTCTATGGAGAAAATTTGAGATATATACTGATCACAAGAGTTTGAAGTATATTTTATAATAGAAAGAACTCAACATGAGGCAATGACGATGGATTGAACTACACAAAGATTATGATTTCACTATACACTACCACCTGGGGAAGGAAAATAAGGTAGAAGATGCTTTGAGTAGAAAGGATCATGGATTTTTGAACAAAATGAGAGTTGAAAGGGATCCTATTTTCATGGATCTAGTAAAGATTGATATGGAAATAACCATGGAAGGTGACACATCAATAGTTTTTCAAATGGTTTCCAAACCATATTAACTAGAAAGGATAAAGAGTTCTCAAACTGATGATGAGGAGTTTCAAAAGAATATTAAAGTTGTGAATGATGGGAGATTGAGTGACTTCATATATGAAGATGGAATTTTGAAATTTGGGAAGAGAATTTGTGTTCCCGATATACCTGATCTAAAAAGGGAATTGTTGTATGATTCTCATAGATCAAATTTCTCTATACACCCTCATATAACTAAGATGTATAAATATTTAGAGGAATATTTTTTGTGGGACAACATGAAGAGGGATATTTCTGATTATGTGTCAAGATGTATGGTTTTTCCACAGGTGAAGGCTGGAAGACAACGTCCTAGAGGAGTCTTGCAACCTCTTCCCATACCTGAGTGGAAATGAGATGATATTACGATGGATTTTGTCATGGGGCTACCAAAGACTCCAAGAAGGAATGATTTAGTATGGGTCATTATTGATCATCTTACCAAGTCAACACATTTTCTTTCCATAAGAGAAGATTTATTACTTGAACGTTTATCAAGACTATATATTAATGAAGTTGTAAGACTTCATGGAGTACCCCTATCGATTGTTTATGATTGTGATCCCCGTTTTACATCAAGATTTAGGAAAAGTCTTCAGAAGGCCTTGAATACTAAACTTCATTTGAGCACTGCCTACCACCCTCAAACTGATGTACAATCATAACGTAC
Source organism: Viscum album (assembly GCA_963277665.1). NCBI lineage: Eukaryota > Viridiplantae > Streptophyta > Magnoliopsida > Santalales > Viscaceae > Viscum > Viscum album. The sequence goes on along the minus strand of OY728151.1, from coordinate 1,813,636,859 downwards.
TATTCAAATCTTAGAATACATGTTGAGATCTTTCTCACTTTACTTTCAAGGTATGTGGGATCAATATTTACCTCTGGTAGAATTTTCCTATAATAATAGCTTCCATTCAAGTATTTAGATGGCTCCATATGAAGCATTATAGAGAAAGATATGTCGCACACCAACTTGTTGGGATGATGTTAGTGAAAGAAAACTCATAGGCCCATAACTTTTTGAGGAAATAATGTAAAAGGTGAGGGTTATCCAAACCCACATCAAAGTAGCTTAAAGTTGGAAAAAGAGTTATGCTGACAACCGAAGGAAGGATTTGGAATTTCAAGTAGGAGATCATTTTTTCTTAAAGGTATCTCTATAGAAGGGAGTTATACATTTCAGTAAGAAGGGTAAATTAATCCCTGGATACATTAGACCTTTGAAATTCTATAAATAATTGGAGTTGTAGCTAATCATTTGGAAATGTCAACAAGTCTCACCAAAGTTCATGATGTGTTCCACATATCACGGTTGAGAAAATACATGCCTGAACCAATGAATGTACTCACCTATGAATAAATAGAATTGGAACCTGACCTGTCTTATTGCGAAGAGCCTATCATAATTCTTGATACCAGAGAACAAGTGTTGAGAAACCGAACGACTCGTCTGGTTAAAGTTCTATGCAGAAACTATAAGATGGAAGAGGCAACGTGGGAACCTGAGGAACTTATGAGGAAGAACCACCCCAATCTTTTTGTAAAGAATTATTCTAGAAATTTCAAGGATGAAATTTTTTTAAGGATGGAATAATATAATACCTTAATCTTCTATAGTACGCTTCCCTTTGAATAATATAATAGCTTGTGTTGTACGCAACTTCGAGTTCTAACACTCCACGAACAACCAAACTAGCCGTTATAAATAGTAATACCCACTTTTTAAAATTTTATAAATTTCATTTTTCAAAATGGACTTCATTTTTGGATTCAGAACAACAAAATTATCTTAGGGTGAATTTTTGGTATTTTTCTAAAAACTTTCAATTTTTAATGAATAGTGAAAAACACTACGTTATTGTTTAAAACCGTCTGTTTATTTAAATAATTAATTATTTTATTTAAATTTATTTTAGGTAAAAATAGATACATAATACCTATATATGTTCAATGCAATTCATTGGATTCATTTTATAATAATATTAGATATATAAAATTTTATTGAACTTTTTACCGTCTTTTACCCACCTTCTAGGCACGTTAGCAAATTTGCATAAAATGCGATTTTACCGCTTCTGTGAATTGAATTTAAAAAATCTGAGAGACAAAGTTGATAATAGTATGTAAAATGTTGTTTAATAAGATGAAAATATTTTTTGGTAAATAGTAACTTTTCACTTTTATTTACCATGGTTAAAAGTAAATTGGGAAATTAAAGGTAAAAATGATTATTATTACCCTAACACATGTCCTAATTCTATTGGATAAGTTTATTTAGACCAAAAAAACCTTAGGAATAAAATATAATCATTTGGGTCCACTAGGATAAGATTAGGACGTTTATTATTATTTTATTTAAAGAAGAGTTAAGAGTTAAATTCAAAGTTTCATAACTAAAACATTTTTAATATAGGGTTAAACAAAAGATAAATTCGACTATAAATATTCATTAGAAAGATAAAAATATTTTCTACATAATTTTATTTTATTTATAGTTTTTATACATTAAAAAATTAAATTAATTTATGACATAATGATGATGCATTAATTACATTATTAATGAAAGTTTAAAATAATTGATATTATAAATATTCAAATATATGTAAATTGAGACTTTTGATGAATTACACGAATTTTATAGGTTAATATGACATTTTATGGTTGATTAAATGAATTTTATTTGAATTAATCAAGTTGTTATGACTTTCACAGAAACAAAATTCCAAATAGTGTCAAAATTGACATAAATGAGTTTTTAAAACAAATACTATATTATTAATTGATATAATATTCCTAAAAATCTAAAGTTTGGCCAAAGAACTTAGATAATGTTATATGTATCAATAATGAGCCACTTGGGGTTTTCATGGTAGTTTATAGTAATTTTATTAACCATATAATATAAAAATACAAGGAGACATGGTAAATGTCACACTATTTAAGTAAGAGTTAAATCTAAAAGATAAGGTAAATATAGTGACCAAAACCCATCTAAAACCTATTGGTTGAGAGATTTTCGAACCATACCAATTTTATCCTCTAAATAAATTCTTTTGGAGCCATTATAAAGATAAAAATATTTTATTATAAAAAAAATATTTCATGGTTTTCCTAAAGTGACCCTCACCTCTCTTATAAAAGGGTATTTCTCCTTCTCTCAAAATCACACCTCCAAATCTATTTGGATCAGCCAAAACCTACTAAAATATCCTCCCAAATACCCTCAATTTGACCTAGATGCATTAATTTGATCATAAATCCAACCTAAGTAGCCCTTTTGATCAACTCAAAAGGAAACAGCCGAAGAAGAGGAAATAATTTCACCACCTCTTTCAAAGTTCTTTTGTTCTTCCACTTCCTATTTATTTGTTGTTTCCATAACAAAATAATAACTCCAATAACTTATATATACTATGATGTTATTATAAATATGGTACAACCATATTCAATATTCTATCTATCCTATGAATTACATGTCACCATGCGTGCGTACGTACGGCTTACCGTCTCCAAGTCATGGTGTAGTTTGTTATTCAAACACTTCATTATTTGGATGGGTATAATAATGAGTATAACTAATGTAAATAATAAATATAAAATTTTAATGATTATTTATATATTATATACCATCCAATTATATAATATTTCACCATCAATATAATAGTATTGTCACTCGTGTGTACGTACGAATTACCGTCTCCACGAACACGATGAGATTCAATCCCCATCGTAACCATTCAAGAATAAATTTCATTTTATGATTAAAAAATAATGTTTAAGAAATTAATATCATTATTTATATGAATCAAATACATATTATCCATAAAAAAACATGACTTACATAAGGAAACATATAAAGGAAAATAATTCAGTTAACACCCGAAATAATGATACTACAGAAATATTATTCACAAATCAATATTAGAAGATCATATATGATATCATGTCTATGTATTTGGTTCTTGTATAATTTTAAAACAATTATTTAAAAATTATACATGAGTTTAAAATACCCTTGATCAAGTAAAAGTACAATTTAATGGTTAATTCTACAATCTCTTCATTATTCGAGGTTGTCTATACCTGAGTATCTACTGAGAGCTCTTTATCATCCACATCTTTGTTTCTTAAAAATGTATTTCAAAAAAAATTTACTATTTCCTAGACTATGGGTTAAATTCATTTATACCATTGTTTTAATTTTCAAAAAATATTTATAAAGGAATCTTTCTGTCATTTTCCAAACAAGGTACATTATGACATTTTCGAAAAAATAAGGTAAGAATGTATTTTTTAACTTATACGGCGGGTGCAGCTATTTTCCACCATTATAACATCTTTAAATATTACCTTACAAGATTATAATAATATTTTCAAAATAAGGTTCTATTTTATAATTATGTTACTTTCAAATGATTTCAAAATAGAAATAGACATTTCTCTCAAATAGTTTTTATTTCATCTATGTCAACATCCTTTGAGGGATTTTACAATTTTTTGAAGTTGATTTATTAAGATACAAATCTTCCATATTATATTTAAGGTTTTGTGATATGTTTGACTGTGGATGTGTTATTTTTATACCATTTCTGGTTTATAGTTAAAGTATTAACATTTCTTATGCTAGTTTTAATATAAATGTTTTTGTTATGTTTCAACCTTTTCATATGAGGAATGCATTGGACTTAGTAAGTGATGGGGGGAGCCCGCTATAGTTCCTTGACACATCAGTATGTATCATGAAACAAACTAGTATTTTGGAATAAGGGATTGAAAAAATCTTATTTGTATTCTTGGCATGAGGCCTTGACTATGTGGTTATGAAATCTGGAATTATGAATTCCATCATTTTGAAATTTGTTATTGATATTGCATGTGATTATTCGACTAGTAGAAAATCAAAGTGAATAATTAAATGGAATTAATTGATTTATATTTCCCATATTATGCTGAAGTTTTAAATTTAAAAGGCTTATGTTTTAGTCTTATATATTTCCTTAAATGTTTATACTTATTTATGAAAGTTTCTACTATATTGTTATCCTTACTGAGAAACTGAGCTCATCCCTTTCTATGTTTTATTTTTACTAGGATGTGAAGAAGTATTTTATGGTTCACCTATAGTGATAGGATATGGAATATAATTGTGTTTAATGGGGACAAAATTTTTTTGTTGTTTTTATCTCATGATATAATGTAAAACTTATGTATGTATCAAGTACTTCCAAGACTACTAAACTGATCAGTCTTTCTTGACATGATTCCTTGTATCATGCCAATGTTATATAATAATGCACTGACTCTAGGTAACTGGGGTTGGGTTGTTACAGTTGGTATCAGAGGTATTTTAGTACAAACCTTGGAAGATAGATTTAGAAAAACTCTGATTAGAGAACATTACCGTAAGATTGACTTTGAGGTTTAGTATAGAAGAACTTCCGAGAAATTTGGTAATGTAGAGATTTTGTGAGTTTTCCAAGTAATACATCCTTGTTTGGATATGAGAATGTAGATGTGGCTCTATCATAGAGGTACCTAGGAGTGAAAACTCTGACAAGGAGTTCCAGGCTTGACCCAGGGTATCTTGGTACACGACAATAGGTCTTGCTGCACTCCTAGTTACGACACTCCCGATGGATATGCTTAGGATAATTCACATTTTCTTTACAAACCATTATGAAGGATTTATGAGTATATACCTCCTCAAAGAAAACATTTTTATTATTATGGATTATATCCATAAACTGTTCAATTTATGTTAAGTGTTTTAAAAGTTTGGAATTATGTATTGCGAATCATTAACTAATCTAGTGTATGCCATTGTTTAGAAATGGTGTCTAGTGGAAGGAATGGAAACTGTATCAATGAACATAATCCATTTAGGGATTTCCCTCTTATTCATGATAATTATATTGGATATGGAGATGCAACTGGTTCTAATCATATTATCACCATATTGGGACAACTCACTCAGGTTATGAATAATAACCTTACCCATATAGAGCACCCTGATCCACAATGCAGAGGATCAATGTTAGACCGCTTCATGAGGCAAAAATCACCAACATTCAATGGGACTAAAAATATTTTTGTATCTAAGAAATGAATAAGTTCCTTAGAGATAATATTTCATGCTTTGGGGATTAGCAAAAGGGAAAAAGTTGTCATGACGGTTAATCACCTCACGGGAGATGAAGATCAATGGTGGCCATTAATTAAAAACACAAAGGAATATGAAAAAGAATAAAATATGGAATGGAGGGAGTTTAAAGATATTTTCATAGAAAAATACTTTCCTCGTGACCATCGAGCGAATATAGAAAGACAATTTTTCAGTCTGAGGCAAAAGGAGGATGAGAATGCCGCAAAGTATGAGGATAAATTTACAAGGTTAGAAAGTCATGCAGCAGATTATATACGTAACCTAATGAGTAATATTGATCGATTATTTGATGAGTTAAAACCATTTCTACATCGACTATTAGTCTCACAATCCTTATTATTGTACGAATATATTGTCTCATGTGCTATCAAGATAGAAAAAGAATTCACTAAGTCTTACGACTTTAAAGAAAAGTAGGAGAAGAAGAGATCTGTTGAACACTCTGGAAATGGAAATAAGGGGAAGAAGGAAAACGTTTAATTTCCATCCTGCAGTAAATGTGAGAAGAAACACCCAGATACTTTCCTAAAGGGAATGTGAGTCTGTTACAAGTGTGGTAAAAAAGGCCATCAAGATCGTGATTAAAAGGGAAAGAAAGAGGCTATCAATGTTGAATGTTATAACTATAGAGAAAAGGGGAATTATGTAAACTAATGTCCTAAGTTCCAAGAAAATTTACCTCAGAAAAGGCCAATGGAGAAAGGAAAAGCTTATGCGATCACTACTACTGAGTTTGAAGCTCCAAAAGGTGTGGTGGAAGGTAATTTAATTCTTTCCTCAAGTTTATCCAATGATTTATTTGATTATGAATCATCGCATTGTTTCATATCTTCCCCTATTTCTAAGAAAATTAGATATTTCCAATTGGATTTAATAAGGGAGTTATTAGTAAAAAATCTTAAGGGAAGTATCATTTCGATAAAGTTTTGTGAATCAGTTCCCATTAGGGCATATAAATGTTATTTATCTACTGATCTCATTGTCATACCCATGATTTCATTTGATATAATCCCTAGAATGGATTGTCTTTAGGACCATGATGTGAAAATTTATTATAATAATAAGGAGGTTACAATTGTCGATAATGATAAACAGTACCTTATCTTTAGAGCAGAAACATCACAACCTAATTCTTATCTAGATCCACCCCCAGTAGCTCTACTAATTTCAATTATTGGGGAGGAAGAGAATGAAATAACTATGGGTGAGTAAAGTAATGTTCAAATAGATGACGTACCTATTGTGAAAGAATATGTTGATGTGTTTCCAGAGGATTTACCTGGACATCCTCTAGAACAAGAAATTGAGTTTTCCATTGATTTAATTCCAAGTTCAAGGACCATATAAAAGACCCCTTATAGAATGACCACTGTGGAATTATTGGAACTAAAGAAACAACTAGATAAATTGAGTAATAAGTGATTTACTCTCCCTAGTGTTTCTCCATGGGGTAAGAAGAAAGATGAATCTATGAGGTTGTGCACTGACTACAGGGTGATCAATGCTATAACAATAAATAAAAAGTATCCCATACCTCACATTCGTGATTTATTTGACCAACTTCATGGATCACAATATTTTTCAAAGATTGACCTTCAATATGGATATCATCAGTTGTGTGTGAAGAAGGAAGACATTCCAAAAACAACATTTCAAACTAGGTACGGGCATTATGAGTTTACAGTAATGCCGTTTGGACTGACTAATGCACCCTCTGTTTTCATGGATCTATTTAATAGAGTTTTCAAGTAATATCTTGATTAATTTGTAGTGGTATTTATTGATTATATATTGGTTTACTCAAAAAGCTATGATGATCATGAAAATCACTTGTGCACTATTCTGAAAACCCTCATAAGAAATGAATTATATGGGAAGTCTAGCAAGTGTGAATTCTGGATTCAGGAGATTTCTTTTCTTGGCCATATTGTCTCTAAGGATGGAATCTATATTGATCCTTCAAAGATCAAGGAAATCCAAGAATTTTAAGCATTGAAAAGTATAATTGATGTAGGCAGTTTTATTGGTTTAACAGATTATTATTGGTGCTTCGTCCATAATTTTTCCTAATTGGCTAACCCATTAACCAAGCTCACACGTAAATGGGTTAAATTAGTTTGGTCAAAAGAGTGTGAAGAATGTTTTTAAGAATTAAAGATAATATTAGTCAATGTTCCTATATTGACTCTACCATCAGGGAATGATGTGTTTTTTATTTACAATGATGCTTCAAATAAAAGACTTTGTTGTGTCCTTATGCATAATGATAGAGTTATTTCCTATTCATCATAGTAGCTAAAAATTCATGAAAAAAACTATCCCACTCACAATCTTGAGTTATCAACTATAATATTTTCTTTGAAGATATGGAGACACTATCTCTATGGTGAGAAATGTGAGATATATACTGATCACAAGAGTTTGAAGTATATTTTCTCACATAAAGAACTCCACATGAGGAAAATATGATGGCTTTAACTATAAAAAGATCATGATTTCACTATACACTACCACTCGGGGAAGGAAAATAAGGTGGAAGATACTTTGAGTAGAAAAAATCATGGATTTTTGAACAAGATGAGAGTTTAAAGGGATCATATTTTCATGGATCTAGTAAGGATGGATAAAGTAATAACCATAGAAGGTGAGACATCAATAATTTTTCAAATGGTTTCTAAACCATATTTACTATAATGGATAAAGAGTTATCAGACTGATGATGAGGAGTTTCAAAAGAATATTAAAGCTGTGAGTGATGGGAGATTGAGTGACTTCGTATATGAAGATGATATTTTGAAATTTGGGAAGATACTTTTTGTTCCCGATATACCTGATGTAAAAAAGGGAATTGTTGGATGATGATCATAGCTCCAATTTCTCTATACACCCTGGTAGCACTAAGATGTATATAGATTTGAAGGAACACTTTTGGTTGGACCACATGAAGAGGGAGATTTATGATTATGTGTCAAGATGTATGGTTTTTCAAAAGGTGAAGGCTGGAAGACAACATCCTAGAGGAGTCATGCAACCTCTTCCCATACCTGAGTGGAAATGGTATGATATTACGATGGAATTTATCATGGGGCTACCAAGGACTCATATAAGGAATGATGCAGTATGGTTCATTGTTGATCGTCTTACCAAGTCAACACATTTTCTTACTATAATAGAAAATTTACCACTTGAACGTTTAGAAATAATATATACTAATGAATTTGTAAGACTTCATGGAGTACCCCTATCGATTGTTTATGACCGTGATCCCCATTTTACATAGAAAAGTCTTCTGAAGGCCTTGGATACTGAACTTCATTTGAGCACTGCCTACCACCCTCAAACCGATGGACAATTAGAATGGACTATTAAAACCTTATAAGACATGTTAATATCTTTCTCACTTTACATTCAAGGTATGTGGGATCAATATTTACCTCTGATAGAATTTTCCTATAACAATAGCTTCCCTTCGAGTATTTATATGGCATAATATGAAGCGTTATATGGAAAGAGATGTCGCACACCAACTTGTTGGGATGATATTGGTGAAAGAAAACTCGTAGGCCTAGAAATTTTTGAGGAAACAATGGAAAAAGTGAAGGTTATCCAATCCCACATCAAAGCATCTCAAAGTAGGAAAAGGAGTTATGTAGATAACTGAAGGAAGAATTTAGAATTTCAAGTAGGATATCATGTTTTCTTGAAGGTATCTTCATGGAAGGGTGTTATAAGATTTAGTAAGAAGGGTAAATTAAGTCCTAGTTACATCGGACCATTTGAAATTATAGAACAAATTGGAGTTGTAGCTTATCATTTGGAAATGCCGCTAAGTCTATCCAAAGTTCATGATGTGTTCCGCGTATCACTGTTGAGAAAATAAATGCCTAACCCAATGCATATATTCACCTATGAATAAATAGAACTGGAACCTGGCCTATCTTATTATGAAGTGCCTATCAGAATTATTGATACCGGAGAACAAGTGTTGAGGAACCAGATGACTCATCTGGTGAAAGTTTTATGGAGAAACCATAAGATGGAAGAGGCAACGTGAGAACCCAAGGAACTTATGATGAACAACCACCTGAATCTTTTTGTACAGTAGTATTCTAGAATTTTCGAGGATGAAATTATTTGAAGGAGGGAAGAATGTAACACCCCAAGCTTCCACGATATGCTTCTCTTTGAATAATATAATAGCTTGCGTTGTAGGCAACTCAAAGTTTAAACACACCATGACCAACCAAAATAGCCATTAAGAATAGTAATACCCACTTTTTAAAATTTTATAAACTTTATTTTTCAAAATGGACTACATTTTTGGATTCGTAATATCAAAATTAGCTTAGGGTAAATTTTTGGTATTTTTCTGAAAACTTTCAATTTTTGAAGAATGGTGAAAAATACTGCGTTATTATTTAAAACCGACTTTTTATTTAAATAATCAGTTATTTTATTTAAATTTATTTTAGGTAAAAATATATATATAATACCTATATATTTCCAATGTAATTCATTGTAGTCATTTTATAATAATATTAGATATATAAAATTTTATTGAACTTTTTACCGTCTTTTACCCACCTTCTAGGCACGTTAGGAAATTTGCATAAAACATAATTTTACCACTTCTATGAATTAAATTTAAAATATCTGAGAGACATGATTGATATTATCAAGTAAAATTTGGTTCAATAAGATGAAAATAATTTTTGGTGAATAGTAACTTTTGACTTTTATTTACCACGGTTAAAAGTAAATAGGGTAATTAAAGGTAAAAATGATATTATTGTTACCCTAACACATGTCCAAATTATATTGTATAAGTTTATTTTTAAAAAAAATACCTTATGAATAAAATATGATCCTTTGGGTCCACTTGGATTAGATTATGACATTTATTATAATTTTATTTAAAGAAGAGTTAAAATTGTTAAATTCAAAGTTTAATAACTAAAATATTTTTAATATAGGGTTACACATACGATAAATTCAAATATAAATATTTATTAGAAAGACAAAGATATTTCCTATATAATGGTATTTTATTTATAATTCTTAGTCCTTAAATAATTATATTTATTTATGACCCAATGATGATGTAGTAATTACCTTATTAATGAAAGATTAAAATAATTGATATTATAAATATCCAAATAAATGTAAATTGAGACTTTTGATGAATTAAACGAATTTTATAGGTGAATATGACATGTTATAGTTGATTAAATAAAAAAATTTCGATGTAATCAAGTTGTTATGACTTTAAAAAAACAAAATATCAAATAGTGTCAAAATTGACATAAATGAGTTTTTAAAACAAACACTATATTATTAATTGATATAATATTTCTAAAAATATAAGGTTCGGAAAAGGAATTATATAAGGTTATATATATCAATAATGAACCACTTAGGGTTCTCTTGGCAGTTTATAGTAAGTTCATTAACCATATAATATAAAAATATAAGGAGACATGATAAATGTCAAACTATTTAACTAAGAGTTAAATATAAAAGATAAGGTTAATATGGTGACCTAATCCTGTATAAAACCTATTGGTTGAGATATTTTAGATCCATCCCCACATAATCCTCTAAATAAATTCTTTTTGATCCATTAGAAACAGAAAATGATTTTATTATAAAATAATATATCAAGGTTTTCCTAAAGTGACCCTCACCTCTCTTATAAAAGGGTACTCCCCATTCTCTCAAAATCACACCTCCAATGGTATTTGGCTCGTCCATACCCTACTAAAATATCCTCCCAAATTCCCTCACTTCGACCTATATTCCTTAATTTGATTATAATCCAACCTAAGGAGCCCTTTTGATCAACTCAAAAGGAAACACCCTAAGAAGAGGTAATAATTTCACCACATCTTTCAAAGTTATTTTCTTCTTCCACTTCCTATTTATTTTTTGTTTCCATACCAAAATAATAACTCATGTAACTTATACATAATTTGATGTTATTATAAAAATGTTACAACCATATTCATTATTCTATCCATCCTATGAATGAAAAGTCACCATATGTGCATACGTACGACTTACCGTCTCCATGCTGTGGTGTAGTTTTTTATTCAAACACTTCATTATTTGGATGGGTATAATAATGAGTATAACTGATTTAAATAATAAATATAACATGTTAATTATTGTGTATATATTATATACCATCCAATTATATATTATTCCACCATTAATATAATGGTATTTTCGCTCGTGCGTACGTACGGATTACCGTCTCCACGAACGTGATGGGATTCATTCTCCATCGTAACCATTCAAGAATAAATATAATTTTATGATTTAAAAATGATGTTTAAGAACTTAATATAATTATATATATGAATCAAATACATATTATCCATAACAAACATGACTTACGTAACAAAACATATAAAAGAAAATGAATCAGTTAACACCCGAAACAATGATACTACTGAAATATTATTAACAAAGCAATATTAGAAGATCATATATGATATCATATTTATGTATTTGGTTATTTTATAATTTAATAATAATTATTTAACTATTATACATGAGTATAACATACCCTATATCAAGTAAAAGTACAAGGTAAGGGTTAATTCTACAATCTCTTCATTATCCGAGGTTGTTTTTACATGAGTATCTACTGGGACCTATTTTTCATTCACATCTGTGTTTCTTAAAAATGTATTTAATTTTTTTTTATATTTCCTATAATATAGGTTAAATTATTTTATACCCTTGTTTTACTTTTTATAAAATTTTATAAAGGAATCTTTCCATCATTTTCCAAACAAAGTACTTTATGACCTTCTCGACAAATTAAGGTATGAATGTCTTTTTTAACTTATACGATGGGTGTGGATATTTTCCACCATTATAACATATTCAAATATTACCTTAAAAGATTATAAAAAAAATAAAAATAAATGTTTTATTTTATAATTATGTGACTTTTAAATGATTTCAAAATAGAAAGATATATTTCTCTCAAATAGTTTTGATTTCATCTATGTCAACATCCTTTGATGGATTTTACACTTGTTTGAAGTTGATTTTTTGAGATACACATCTTCCATATTGTATTGAAGGTTATGTGATATGTTTGACTATGGATGTGTTATTTTTATACCATTCATGGTTTGTGGTTAAAGTATTAAAATTTCGTATTCTAGTTTTAATACGAATTTTTATTTTGTGTTTCAAAATTTTTATATGAGGAATGCATTGGACTTAGTAAGTGACGGGTGGAGTCCGCTATAGCTCCTTGATGTATCGGTAGGTCTCATGAGACAAACTAGTTTCTTGGCACAATGGATTGAAAAAATCTTATTTTTAGTCTTGGAACAAGGCCTTGACTATGTGGTTGTGAAGTCTGGTATTATGCATTCCATCATTATGAAATTGGTTATTGATATTGCATGTGATTATTCGACTAGTAGAATATCCATGTGAATAAGTAAATGGAATTAACTGGTTTATATTTTCCATATTATTCTGAAGTTTTAAATTTAAAAGGCTTATGTTTTAGTCTTATACATTTCCTTAAATGTTTATGCATATTTATGAAAGTTTCCGCTATATTGTTATCCTTACTGAGCATCTCAGCTCACCTATTTCTATGTTTTATTTTTTCCTGTATGTGAAGAAGTATTTTATGGTTGACCTATAGGGATAGGCTAAGGGATATAAGTGTGTTCAAAGGGTACAAAATGTTTTTTTTTTGTTTTTATCTCATGATATAATGTAAAACTTATGTATGTATCTAATACTTCCAAGGCTACTAAACTGATCGGTCTTTCGGGACATGATTCCTTGTATCATGACAATGTTATGTAATAATGCACCGAATTTGGGTAAATGGGGTTGGGTCATTACATTATTCTTAATTGATTCATATATATTCTCCCTTTGATTAATGTGCATGATCAAAAAAAGATATGATTGATATTTCAATAGTCAAATACCTTGAAATTCATGTCACACAACACATTTATTCATGTCACTCCATGAAAAAAGCATTGGTTGTAACATGGTTCGAAAGGAATTTCATGTATTTTTATTATTTAATTTCCCATGACATGGATGTATTTTCCAAGATGTAATCCACTTCATTACAGAATGGTTGTCATCACCACTGTGTGTTATTTTCCATTTTGATTCCTAAACATTATCTGAAGTTTCCACACTATGGTCCTCTTCTCTTTAGAAATGTAAATGACTCCTACATATAATCTTGGATGAATTTACTTTAAGTTAATGACCCTTATGTTTCCCTCTCTGAACTAAAATTAACTTTATATATTGGATGAGGTGAACTTTACATATCATATCAGTAAAATCACACTAAGTATATGAATTTTATATACTCAAAGGGATATTAAAAACTCTTAAGTATTGGCTTAAATTACCCAATAGAAAATTATGGAACCCGTATACATTACAAGGAAGTTTTTGGTGACCCTTATGTATCATCCATAGTTAATTTTATGTATCTCAGACTTAGCTAAATTCTAGAGAGCAGAGTTAAAATGACTCTTATGTATTCAACTTGGGAATTTTCTAATTTTCAAATCTTTTTTTAGAAGTAATCTTACATATAAGAGGCTTTGGTAGAATAACCTTGATATAACTCAGTCCTTTTTTGAATTCACTCATATAATCCAACTTTCAAAAGTTTAAATTATTTTGATTCCAAACTCTTCAATAGATTTCTAGATGTTATCTAAACTTAACATCCATATTCCAAAAATTAATACATTTCGTCCAAACTCCATTTTAGTATTATTCATATTTAACTTTTTGACCTTATTTCTCTCATCTTCTAGATCTCCTCCCCAAAATGTATATCTCTCCACTCAAGGCATTATGAATAGCTTCATCCAACTACTTTTTCTTTAAAAAACAACGTATTATTAATATTTATCCATTCATTTTATTCCCAAAATTAAATAAAGAAAATAAATTCAAAAATTTGGCCATTTTAAGTAGTATTCACAAAATCCAATAAAATGTAACTTTAACCCCAAAAAAATCCTAAAACCCAATTCATAAATAAATTTCATGAAATAAAATGAATGAAATATCAAAAAAATATATTACATTTATTTTCTCTATCAATGTCCATTTAGATACTTCACTATTAATGAATGATAATTTATTCAATGAGGAAGTATTTGATGATGGTATGAGAGATAAGGTAGTTGGAGAAGATTTGGAGATGGTTTCACAATCAGATTTGGTTACATGAGAAGCATGTAATGTTAATCATCCTCCATTAGTGGTTTCATTGGGTTATTAGTAAACATGAAATGTTAATCATTCTCTTTCATTGACTTTATTTGTAGAGGAAATGTCATGAGTGAGAGTTTTGATTAGAATGTAATCACACTAAGTACTAAATTTCCAAGAATCATGGGTAACATATTTGTAACCTATGACAATAGATTATATGTTGAAAGAGAGATTAAAAGAAAAAATGTGATGAAAATAATGATTAAGTAGCATAAAATTAAACATCATTCTATATATATGGTTATAGAGTTTAAACATGTAAAATATATAATTCAATATGATAAGTATGATCCAAGATGTAGAATGAACTTGTGAGAAATATGAGATAAAATTAAGGATATTCATAAATAGAAAAATCTAGATACCCCCACAAACTTTTGTCCTCCCAAACCTGTCACGAGATCATTTTGTATGAGATTCATAATTTATATTTATATTTATTATTGATATTGTTGGATTAGACTAGCACCTAATTTTTTTATGATTCCAAATCATGTTTACATTTTTATTAATGAATTTCTTTTTTTCTATTAGTAAATGACTTTCTATCCAAAAATGAAAAAATTCCAAGTCTATAACTTATCATGAAAACCTACCGTATGTGTAATGTGTTTATCATGTGAAAAATGTAAACTTAGTTTAAGGTCAAGTGACCATGAAGAACTTACCGTAAGTTATACTTCACCTGATTTCATGTACAAACTACCTACCGTGAATTAGATGGACAAATTTTTTCAAAGTCATTAACTAACCATGAATTGAATTTAATCTTACCGTGTGTTGAGAATCACCTTACCACATGTACAATAAACCTACCATGTGATTGAGATGTACCTATTGTGAGTGAAGATGACCTGAACATGTGAATCAGTGAAGTGACCACATAGAGTAAACTACCTACCACATGAATAAATCAAGTTACCATAACAAGGTATGTAAAATTTTGATTAAGTAATATACCAATGATGTCTGTTATTATAATAATTGTGTGAAGGTGTTCCAACGACTAGATAAAATGAACTGACTATATGAAGGAATGAACCGACCATGAAAACATTCCACGCCAACCAACTATGCCAACCGACTATGCCAACTGACCATGTAAAGTTAACGTGACAACTAATTATGCTTTAAGTAAATACAACTTTCCATGTCTAACTTAAAATTGGAAAATTTCAAATCTCCTATGGCTAGTTTTTAGAGAATTAATTAAAGCATCAGTGAATTTAAGACTACAATGATTGTTCTCCAATGGTTACTTTTTTATGATGATATTTTTAAGAAAACAACTGATCATGTGAAGTGGTGGTGGACACATTCTTTTATAGATAATAAATAAGGATCCTACATATGCTTCAGTACTAAAAATAAGTCTTCTTTAGAAATATCAATGACACTCTGTTTTCTCGAACCTACTATGAATCTTTTCCAAACCCCTTCCAAATAAAAATTTAAAGGACCTTTTGTCAACTGATGTTATTCGGATAGAGTTATACCACATTTCTCTTATCTAAAATCTCATGATCTTTCTATTTATTCTTTATATTTGAGATATGTTTTGTATTGTATTGTTTATTTGTAAAACACGGTCTCTTGGGATAAACTGGAGAGTACTTGATACTCACTCAAATATTTTCATTTTTATTCCCATAAAAAACTATGGAAGAGGCCCTTTGTGGCCTAGTGTCTTGTTTTATCCCATGTATAACCCTATAAGAGGACCTATTCCTATAAATCCTTGTGTGTTTTTATTTTTAAAACCTAATCTAGGTTATAGATCAATTTATTTTATTATAAACTTCTTGATAGTGGGTGATTTCCAAGTGGATGAGATTAAGTCCTAGATTGATACTGAACCCCCTATTAAATTATGTTGTTCTTTGTCTGTTTTTTTCTTTATATTCAGATCGAATTAGTTTCTATTTATAGTTGATTAAAAAACCTTACTCTGATATTTATCTTAAATTAGTGTTTTGTATTCTGTGTTTGACATGAGTAGATTAGTTTTAAAAGTTAAAGTATATTCAAAAGTATTTTAATTGAGTTGTGATCAATATTTTGATAATCTCTTCAAAAGATAAAATTATATAATCCTAATATTTTTCTAACTGGGTGATTTTATCAAATTGGTTGATTTAATTTTTAATTTTTTTAAAAAGAAATTTTATTAGAAACTCAATTCACCCCTCTTAAATTATCCACTGGGATCAACATTTAGTATCAGAGCTCTTTCAAAATATTTTTTACTATGATTTAGTTGTATTTAAAGATATTAAATTTCTATTATATCTAAATTTAAATTTTTATGGATAATCATAGACTAGAAGGATCTACCACAAATCATCCTCCTTATTTTAATAGAACAAATTATTCTCAATGGAAAATTAAGATGAAAAATCATTTAAAAAGTATTGACATTTATATATGGAATTTTATTGAAGATAAATATGAAAAATATCAAGTGTTAGAGTTTCTTAGATTGATTCTAGTAAAGAATCATATGATTGTAATTGTAAAGCTATGAATTCTTTGTAATGTTATTTTGGAGAAGATGAATTTAACAAAATATCTACTTGTGCTACTGTGTTGGAGATTTGGGATAATCTTTCTATATCTCATGAAGTAACTTGTAATGTTAAATAAATGAAGTTAAATAATTATACTATTAAACATGATACTTTTAAGATAAAACATGATGAATCTATCTCTGACATGTATCTCAGGTTCAATAAGATTGTTATCACGATGCATACACTGGGAAAAAATTGCTAATAAGGATCAAGTTATGCGACTTCTTAGATTCTTACCAGACAAATGGAGAAGAACATCTGTGTCCATCATATAGTACTTTGACATTAGTACACTACTAGTAAAATATCTAATGGGAAATATCATGATATATGAAGAAGAATTACAAGTGATCATAGAGGAAGTGTATGAACCCAAAAGGAATTCAATATCATTTAAAACTTCCAAATCTATAAAAGCTCCTGCTTGGCATCCAAAAGACCCAGGATCAAATCTAGGCAGGGGAGAATTTCTGGTGTTGTAGCAGTACTGTAGTAGCGGTGACACTGTAGCGGCGGAGGACTGTAGCAGAACTGTGGGGGTGGTGGTACTGTAGCAGGTACTGTAGCAGCGTAGATACTATAGAAGTACTATTCACCGAGGGGTCCTTTGGGCCAAAAAAATGGGCTTTCAAGCCTTGTATTCAAGCCACTTGGCCTTGGGCCTTTGGGCTATGTAATGGGTCACCCTATACCCAGTCTAAAGAGGTCTTTTCTTTAAATAATAAATTGAGGCTTCGGCCCAAACCTTTAAAAAAATGAAGTTAACTACTATGAGTGTAAAAGAAAATGATACATAAACGAAGACTTTACCAAGTTAAAATATAATAAAAAGTATGAGAATAAAATAAAAAAACATAAAAAGTCTATGAAATCCACTTGGAATTCCTATGAGGACATTTAAAGTGATTCAGATTCCAGTAGGGAGGACAAAAAATATAGGGCCAATATGTGATTTATGACAAATTCATCTGATGTATTAAATGTTTTTCTTGAATATCCTATACATAATTCTATTTCATATAAAACTGAGAATAATTATGAATATATTTCCATTGATGAATTATTTTAATATTGTAACATTCTAGAAGAATCATTTAATGAATTAAAAGATAAATATAAAAGTCTAAATAAGTAATGTTCTATGTTTTCTCACATTAAAACCGATCTTACAATAGAAAAGGATAAAAATGATCAACTATTAAAAGAAAATAATGAGCTCAGATTATATAATGAAAAATTAAATAAATATATGGAGAGACTTGATAATGGAATAAAAACTCTTACCTAGATTCTTGGTAAATATACAACACCTAAATATACTATAAGAATTGGTTACCAACCTGGAAAAAGGAAGATCTATAAGAACAGATTCATTCCAAGTTCTAGTTCTGATAGTTATTCTAGTATTTATTATTCTTCTAGACCAAATAAATTATTTATTTATTAATGTATAAGGTTTGATTATAGGAAACCATTAAGACAATTATGGATTCCTAAACCATTTATTACAATGTCTCTGGACCTAAGAAAATATGGGTAAAAAAATCATTTCTAGTTTTAATATCTTTTGTAGGAAACCAACTTGAAGAGTTAAAGTAATAAATTATGGTATCTAGAAAATGGATTATCTATAAATATGGCTAGTTACTACTAAATATTTAAGAACCTAATCAAATTTGATGGTGGATATGCCACTTTTGGTGATAATTCTAAAGGAAAGATCATAGGACTCGGCCAAATCGGTAACTCTGGTACAATTTTAATTTATAAAGTTTTATTTTTAGATGGATTGAAGTATAATATTCTTATCATTTCATATTTTTTATGATGGTTTTCATGTCATGTTTGAAAATAATTCTTGAAAAAAAAATTGATTTCATGCATGATTTAGTTTTTACTACTATAAGAAATGACAATGTTTATGTCGTAGATTTAAATTATTTATTTTCTTAAAATGTTTCTTGTTTCAGTTCCTTTTAAACAAAATATGGGGTTTAGCATAAAAGATTAGACCATTTTAATATTCAATCTCTTATAAATCTAACAAGGAATGTTTTAGTCAAGGATCTACCCAAATTATAATCTCTAACATAAAAAGTCTGTAATCCCTGTCAAAAGGGAAAGCAACTAAAAATATATTTCAAACCAAAGAAATAAGTCTCAACTCCTCAACTTTAGAGTTGGTTCACATGGACTTGTATGGACCTTCTATAGTTCCTAGTTTAGTAGGAAAACATTATTCATATGTTATAGTGGATGATTATTCAAGACATATGTGGGTTTTTTCCCTTACTCATAAGAGTGAAGCTCTTTCCTGTTTTCTAAATATGATAGATCTTTTGAAAATATTAGTGGAATTAAAATAAATACCTTAATAATTGATCATTGAAATGAGTTTGAAAATTAAGAGTTTAAATATTTATGCTCAAAACATGTCTATAGTCATAAATTTTCTCCTCCTAGGACCCCACAACCAAATGGTATAGTAGAAAAGAGAAATTGAACCCTTTAAGAAATTTCCTGGACCATGCTCAATGAATATGATTTACTTGTTTATTTTTTTCTAGAATATATGAATACATATTTCTATATAATTAATAGAGTTTTAATTATATCACTTTTAAAGAAGAACCCATATGAATTATAAAATGGTATAAAACCAAAAGTTAATTACTTTAGAGTTTTTAGTTGTAAGGTATTTATACTCAACACAAAATACAATTTAGATAATTTTGATTCAAAAAGTGATGAAGTAATTTTCCCGGGATATTATACAACCAGTAAATCATATAGGATACTTAATAAAGGACTAATGTTGTGGAAGAATCTGTATATGTCAATTTTTATGAGCTAAATCCACATGAGCCTAATAACCCTTTAAAAATTTAGAGGATGTTCTTTCAAATATGGACATCAATTATACCATAGCTCCTATAAATAAATCTACCAGTTTGGATGAAAATCTTGAACCCAAACCTGTAGATGAAAATGATGTGTCAAAATCTTCTATTTTTAGAGCTGCTAAAACTCATAGATATCATCCCCTAGATGTTGTTGTAGGATAACTAGATAAATTAACTTAGACTAGGGATTTGATGACCACAGTTTTTCATGGATCCACTATTCAATTAAATTATTATTTACCTATGAATGTACCATAGTGTCACACCCTAGGTTTGATCTCAAGGAGGCCACATACATGCACTGTATTCTCTTTTGTCACTATTTTAATTTAACTAATATAAAAATAAACTATATAGTAATATAGATGGGTGGTTTTTATTATGAAAATAAATTTAATATAATATACATGATAAAAATTCATAAAAAAAATGAAAATAAAGAAGAAACAAAGAAGTCGGTAGAATAGAATTATTGTTCTCAGTGTTTCATGGTATTATCATTGTTATTCAGAATATATTTTTCATTATTTTATTCAATTTAGACATCCAAACCTTTCAGTCTACACCCTCTCATTTGTATGTTATTACCTTACATTGAGAACTTTGTATGTAGGATTAATCTCTTCCACATTAATACCTAATCCAAACTCCACCTTTTGAATGACTTAGATAGAAATGAGAAAGAAATTTTTTAAATGAAGAGGAAGAAATAAATAGTAGATAATGTGTGGTGAATGCTCAACACGATCATTTTAACCACTACTAAAATCTTATAATAAAACATGATAAATCATTAAAGTGAAAGAAACTCAAATACCACCACTTTCCCCCTTGAACAATAATGAGTGTAATCTCTCCATAAACAGAGAGTTAAGAAGAAGCACGATGGGAGAAATAAATAAAATAAAATAAAATAGAGAAGAATATAAAATAATATAAGAAGAATATATCCATACTAATATATATTAAAAATATAAATAAAAATTACAAACTCAAACTTTACCCCTTGAAAATGGATCCCTCTAGTCCAAACTCCCCCTAGAATGTATTGGAAGGGCGGACAAGGGGTGTATTTATAGTTAAAACCCATCAGAACTTGGTCACGTATTCATTTAATTTTATGATTGTTATCTTTGTCACAACATGTAATTAGGTTACACACTGTGTAATTTCTCAGTCAAAATTCATCATGAATCTCAGCTTGATCTTCTAAAAAAACATGTCTAAAAAATTCATGTCGTGTAATTTAGTTACCCGATGTGTAATGTTGTTTTATATAATTTTATGGAGCCACAACGTGTCGATATATAACTACTCCTTTTGATGAATTCATGATGTGTAATTGTGTTACACGTTGTGTAATCGTTCATCTCCATTTCCCAACTCTACTTAATTCTCCAAAAATCTGATGTCACACTGCTTCACTTCACTCATGGTGTGAAGTGTCTTTTATATGCACCAAAAAATACAAAAGTGATTAAAGAAAGTTAAAATTCTAAGGTTAGGGATTTTTTGTATTTAAGCTCAAAATACTTCAAAAACATAAAAACTTGACAATTTCCCATTAAATAACACCATTGTGGGATTATAAACATTGAATTATAGAATAAAATATGTGAAAATGTTAGCTTCATCCATATTCTCCTAGAAACCAAGTTGCACATCAAGATTTTTTTTCACAATGCGAACCTAAGAATATCATAGATGTAATTAATTATGAATTCTAGGTAATGGAAATGTAATAAGAGTTAAATTATTTTAAAAGAAATAAAGTTTGAGAAATAGTTGAAAGATCCAAGGACTACCTAACTATTGACACTAAATGGGTGTTTATAAATAGGGTTGATGAGTCAGGAACAATAGTTAGAAATAAATCTATATTGGTTACATAAGTATATAATAAATAAGAAGGTATTTACTATTAATAAACCTTTGAATCAGTATCTATAATTGAAACCATATGAATATTTCTTTCCTATACAATACATTTGGATTTCAAACTATTTCAAATTAATGTCAATAATTCATTCTTAAATGGTTATATAGTTAAAGATGTTTTTTAACAACCCCATAGATTTAAAAATACCCACTTTCCAAATCATGTTTTTAAATTAATAAAAGCATTATATGGTTTAAAATAAGATCCTAGAACTAAGTATGATAGGCTCAAATCATTTTTAACGTCAAAATTTTTTTCTAAAGGAATATAGGACCCTACTCTACTTATTAATATAATTTCAAAATATGTTTTAATAGTACAAATATATGTTGATGATATTATTTTTTAATCTTCAAAAAATTAATTGTGTGATGAGTTTTCAAAAATTATGCAAAGTGAATTTGAAATGATTTTGGTGGGAGAACTTAAATTCTTTCTTGGTTTTCAGATTTGTAATAATAAATAAGGAATAATTTTAAATCAAAGAAAGTAAACTAAATATATTTTAAAACTTTTTTGGTATAAATAGTAATAAATTTAGTGATACTCTCATGAGTACAAGCTATAAAATGGAACTTGATGAAACTAGGAAACCATTTGATCAAACCACTTATAAAGGTATGATTGGAAGTTTACTGTACTTTAACTTTTAGTTTTCCTAATATAATGTTTAGTGTGCGTATGTGTGCTCATTTTTAAAAAAATCTAAAAGAGTTTCATTTACTTGTTGTGAAAACAATTTTCAAAAACCTCAAAAATACAAACAACTTAGGATTATTTTATTCCATAAGACATGAATTTTATTTAGTTATTTATTTAGGTACTTATTTTGGTGGCTGTAAGTTAGATAGAAAAAGAAATTTTAGAATGTGTCACTTGTTGGGAAATTCTATAGTATCACAGTGTAGTAAGAAATAGAAATTTGTTGTATTATCCACTATTAAAGCTGAGTATATAGCCACAAAAATTTGTTTTGAATCGATTTTTTGGTTGAAACATACATTACTTGACTAGATATGAATTTATACATGTCCCTATAAAATGTGATAATACAGGTGTGATAAATATTTATAAGAATATTGTGTCACATTCTAGAACAAAACACATTGATATAAGACATCGATTTTTGAGAGATCATTTTCAAAAAGGTGATATAACTCTTGAATTCATTGGTACTGAGTTTAAACTTATATATATTTTTAAAAATACTTTGAATGTTGAGAGAATAAATTATATCATACATTAATTTGGAATGATAAATTATTTATAATTATTTAAATTTTATTTGAGCCTAAATAGTTATTTAATTCCTATGTTTTTAGGGATTTTTTATAATAGTGTAGTATGGTTATCATGTTCATTATGTCGACCATGAATTTTTGTTTATACGACCAGTATACCTACCATGACCAGTTGGTCATGATGTTAGTATACATTTTGTGAACACTTACTCATTCGGTCACTATACTTACCATGAATATTTTATCACATGGTCAATAATTATGTACCATGAACATTTCATCTATACATTTATCATTCCTAGCATGAGGTCACAGTCAGCATACCTACCATGCTCTTCTTTTCATGGATCCATAGTTAGTATGTCTACTATTTATGTTTCCATTATTAGAATTTTTCATGAAAATATTTTAGTCATATTTCAATTAAGTATATTATTTTTCCCTAAATGATTAAACTTGATTTCGAATCTAAATCTAAATCGACACCTGTCTTTTCCAAAAATCTCATTCTTTATTTCAAATCTTTACCTTCAATCGAGATCTAGCTATTTCAAACTCTCTCTCTCTCTCTCTCTGACCCGAACCTTCCTACTTCAAACTTATCTTATAAACCTAAATATTTTGAGAAATCAAACGAAACTAAAAATGATGAGGATGAATCAAGTGTTAGAAACTTTTTTTCCTATTCAATCACCTTTTTTAAGATGTTGAAGAAATCAAAATCTAGCTCAAGCGAAGTGATGAAGCTGAAAAATATGCACCTGGTTGATTGTCTAGTCTCTTACAAAAAAGAAGTTGATGCATAGTGGTTTCACTCTAGTAGATGTGATTCAGTGTCAGGGATGGGCCAGTTGATTTAAAGATAATTTTAATCCATTTTATATGAATATTTTCAAGGAATTTTATGTTCACCTTGGATTTTTTCCTAGAGATAAAAGGGATATTTTTTAGATGATGATCAATGGTGATGTTCTGGAGTTCTCCTCTAAGCGATGGGAAAAGTGATTGAGAGTTTCACACAAAGTAGAATGTGAGGATTACCAAAATTTATATCTAATTAATCATAATATATTTGATTTTTAAAGTGATTTAGAAGAGTTAACTGGGAATGGAACTCCCTGAAGACCAATGGTTGTTGATTTTAGTTGTGAATGTAGGCTGCTAGTCAAGTTTATCCAACACCTAATTTTTATAAGAAAATTAGATTTTAGTATTCTAAGGTATGAGGATCTATTATTTTTTATTTCTTATGAAGAATGGGTTTTATATTAATCTATGAAGATATCTCATGATATATATGGTTGAGTTGTGTAATCTTGCCTCAAAGTTTAGTTCCCTTCCCTACCCTAAGAACATTTCAGCCATGTTAGAGTACAAATGCCTAGTTCCTTGGGGGGAGGAAAAAATTACCTCATCAAATGGACTTTTCCTTACAAAAAATATTTATTAGAAAATGAAGGTAAACTAAAACCCTTGGAAAATAGAATGGGTGGATATACTAGAGAATATTTATGAAAAGTTAGACCTAGTAATATACCTAGTTATACCTAAGTTTCTTATAGATCTATGTCTTTAACCCAATGTAATTTTTCATTATTCAAATGATGAGATGGTTGATGGTGAGAAAGAAGAAGAAAAAGAAGTTAAAATGGTTTATTTATACTAGGAAGCAAGAGTTTCTCATGAGGATAGCAAGGAAGTCTCTACTACCATATCATTTGGACCTCCTATATCTCCCTTACCTTTTCCATAATATGAATAAGATATTTAGATTGAGAATCTAGCTGATACAAATGTATCTATCAGTGTCTATAAGACAGATTTGGGTGTGTTTGATGATGATGGTGGATGTAGATCAGGTGGATCACTTGTGATGGTAATTACACCAAGACAACCTGCACCAAAATCACCTTCTAAGGGGGAGAAGTCCCTAGGATCTCTAGTTTTGAGACTAGATTATACAAATTCTAATGATGATGGGGACAGTTCACCTGAACATGGTGGACCTGTCATTCCTTCTAGTCAGAGAGTTATAAAGGGGTCTCTTATAGTTGTTATAGATACTCAAGAGAGGCTTGAGGTATCTCCTATGAGACCTTTGACTGATTAGACTCTCCATGATATCTTTATTTCTAATCTAACCAAAGAAGGTGAAGAAACTGAGCAAGTAAGTACTCATAGTGAATATATTGAAGATGGTGCTCCTTTTTTCATGAGGAAGAAGTGTATTTTGATGCTATATTTTCAGATCATCCAGGTATAGCTGAATCAATGGAGTTTTTTCCTCATATAGATGGAAGGAAACAAGAATATGATCCTTCTACCTCTATCCCTTCCACACCATATATTACCAAGGACGATTTAAATGAATTAAAATATGATCTTATGGGTGTTTTCATAGAATCCTTTCTAGGATTAGAAATTATATAGAGCATGCTTAAGAAGAATACATCGAAAGGACTATGATTTGTATGATTTATTATCATTATCCAAAATTTTATATCAAAATGAGTTTTTTGAAAAATGATATCAATGATCTCAAAGATCAGTTGTGTGCCCTCTAAGGTGACCTAACTGTTATGATGATACAAAAATATTGGATATTTATGAGTTCAGTATTTCCTTTTCCCTCTCCATATCCTCCTATCAATCAATATTTGATGAATAAAAGATCATATAACTCATTAAGTATGGGTTAAAGATTATATTTTATGAGTTTATAGAGACTCTAGAAGTTTTATTTGATGTTTTTCAAAGGCATGCTACCAAAAAATTGGAAGTGGTTAGAGAGGATGTCAAGAACATTGTTCAAGATAGATAAAAAACTAAGAAGGATATATATTAATACCTCATCCAAATCATCACTAAGTCGTAATTAAAGGGGATGTTCAAAACTCTTTCCTTGCATCTAAATATGCCTCCTTTGACTAGGGATTTAAAGTCACAAGTGGAAAGGCACGAGGCTTTGACACCAGTTTTGGAAGCCTTCACAGATAATAGAGATGATTTTCTTTAGGCTTTAGAGTATGGTTCTTGGGTTGTGAGGGACTTTACCAGGTTGATGGAACCTTTCTTATACACTTCTAATACTATTGTGTTAACTCCTCCAGCTATCCCTATGCCCCTATCTCCAACCACTACCTCTTATACCATCAATACTTTCGGATTAACTTCTCAAGAAGTGTAAGATCCCAGATTTCTCCGTAAGGTATGTTTTACTTATGTTTCTGTTTAAGAACTTTATTTTGGTCAGTTATGTGTTTTACCAAGTCTTTATGAAGGCTCAGGGGTGTTCTGGGGGTTTGGGACACAAATAAAGGGGGTAAAGGAGTTTTCTGGGCTAGCTGCATGTTTTGCGCATGGTTAATGCTAACCGTGCAGGTAGCCCAGGTAAACCATACATGAGGTTGATTTTTGGACAGTGGAGTCCACACGGTATGCGCACAGTTTTTAAAATCGTGTAGGTAAACCATGCGGCCTAGAAACCTTTAAAAAATCACAAAATTGCCATGTCGGAATTTTATATCTCGTTCAGGATTTTCCTCCTTCTCCTCCCTTGAAACCCTAGGAATGAACCAAAGGGACCAATATCTCCCAAGTATCAATCTCCCTCAATTCTTGGATGTTTAGTGTGTCATTGGATGTGAATCAAAGATCTGGGTAATGCTAATCTCCCTCTTGATTTTATTTTTGGTTTAGGGTTTCTATTGCTTTCCCCTCTCCATCTGAATCTCTCAAACCCTACTTTTTCAGTGAGTTTTAGGGTAAATCTTCAAGGGTTGTTTGATTTGAGACCTAAGGCTTTGGTTGGGAGTGATTTCACCAACATATTCAAGGTAGGTGGTCTACAAGTTATATCCCTTGGTTTTTGAGTAGATTTGTGCATATAGGGTTTTATTTCTTGCCCTTTTTTGATGAGTTCTTAGTACCTTTAAGACTATGTGTTGGATTGGGTTTCTAAAATACCTAATGAAACCTCAGGATCCCTGTGGGATGCATGGAGTATGGTTTGACCAAATTAGGGCCACCCGAGGGGTGTACCTATATTCCCTAGTCTTAGATCTAGCTATTCATGTGTAGGTCGTTGTGCGAGAACATAGAGCCTATGGAGAATATGTTAATATGATTAAGTTATGTGCAATTTTTCTTTAGTAAAACACTTAGGTTTGGTAATTACCTAAGAGGTTGTTTGGTTGGCATGAAAAAGGGTTAAAGGGTTAAATGGAAAATTCTAAGGATTGATTTATACTGGAATATTCTTAGTGAGATAGGCATGGAAAATGGGAATGGGGCTAAAGGGGTTAAGTATCATGAATAATTAACATGTTAATGGATTGAGGAAAAATTTAATTTACAATTTATTTAGATTATTGTGATGTTGTAAATGATGTTGGCTATGTTGTTATGATATGGTGTTTTGTGGTGAATGATAAATAAGCATGTGCACATGGCTTGGTAGAGTGGGGTATTTAATTGAGGTTCTACACCCACGGGTTGAGTTAGACTGAGGTTATTGCTCCTCCCCTAAATGCATAGGTTAGGGAAGAGGACAATGTTCTATTCCCCTAACAATTTCATTCCACCCGGACTGAGGCTTCAAGGTGAGGATATTGGGAATTGTTGTCAAATAATTCCTAGCAAGATAAGACTTGTTAAATTCCCACATATTGAGTATGTTGATCATGCCTAATCCACTGAACACATGAAAAGGGTGAAATGATAAATAAAATTTCTTAGTAATAAACATGGGTTAATTGGTAAGTTAACTTAAAGAAACATAAATAAAGATACCATATTGAATTGTTTACCTTAACTTTCATTTATTTATCATTTTCATGCACTATCTACCTTTCTGGATATTTTTTAGACACCATTGGTGGTGGCCTACTGTGGTATACTCCCACCCTGCTCAGGCTGTCGTTGGGTACCCGAGCAGATTTCATGCTTGCAAGTCAGGAATAAGGCAAGGGCCCTATGATAGGGAGATGAGTTGTACATGGTATATGTTTAGGTGTGGTTCCAGACTTGGAGTCTAGACTATTCAGGGGATTATGCTATTTTCTTTCTTTTGGGTTTTGTTCACTTAAAACTTTAGCATGAAATGGAATATTTATTGTTGTTTATGATTGTACCCAGCTTTGGGATTTGGTCATTTATTCATGTTATGGATTGTTCACTTTTTTTACTTTATTTTAATTATTATCTACTATGGATTACTCTGGTATTAAGGTTATAGTCTCCCACCATGACCTATTGGACCCTTGCTACTAGTCGGTAACCACTATCATACGGGGAGGCGTGCTTGAGGTCATGTAACTACCTGCCTTGGAGCACCGGTTTAGTGGCTCCTGGTTCAGTGATGTTACAAAGTGGTATTAAAGGTGGTATTTTATCTTTCATACTATTTGGGGATGGTAGATAGAAGATTAGGAATGTGTCGGGCCTTAGTAATGAGATCGCGCTTGGGAGTGGCTAACCCATGTACGAGGGAAAACACAAGTCATCCTGGGAGGGGATTGTTGTTATTGTTGTGTGTAGTTACATTTAATGATATTTCACCATTGGGTGTTGCACTTGTTGCATGATTTGACTATTTTGTGATATTTCTATCGTGTCTGGAAAGTTATGAGGTTGTGCATTCATGCATCATTCTAGGCACCTATGT
Organism: Viscum album; assembly: GCA_963277665.1. NCBI lineage: Eukaryota > Viridiplantae > Streptophyta > Magnoliopsida > Santalales > Viscaceae > Viscum > Viscum album. The sequence continues at coordinate 1,813,607,889 of OY728151.1, read as the reverse complement.
AGGTAAAGTGACATGCATCATGATAGGCACGCACATGGGATGAGTGTGTTGGATGTAAGGGTTAGGATGCATATGTTCTCTTAAAATTAATGAATTATGCCTAATAAGATGGTATGAATGAGTAAAAAGGGGAAGTTAAAATGTCAAGTTGTAATTAGAAAATGGTTCTTGATAAAGAAGTAAAAGTGGAATAATTTTTTGTAAGGGTGAATTGGAATATGGAAATGGTTATGAAAGGGAGTAAAAGATAAGGCTTGTAACCATGATAATTAGATACCGTGTTGGCCATGGACTTAGGGAGATGGTTAAGGGTAGTGACCCAGTTGTGAGTGGGATCTTTTGGGTGGTGTATGAATACTGGTTTGGTTATTAAAAGTGATGATCCTATATATACCCCTTACTTCTCATAAAAGATTTATGGTTGTGTTCTAAAGCTCACGTTTGGAATTGTAGAGAAATGCCACCTTGAAGACATGTGTTGGTTGGGCGACATGAGGACGTTTCTAAGAATGATCCTCCAGTAGTGGATTAGGAGAACACGATAGTCCAAGGACATAGGGAAGAGAATTTTTGTGAGAACTTTTCTCGTTTTATGCAAATGATGGAATGGGATCTAGGGTGGGTTGCACCGAGTATGTTTGAGATGACTAGGGAGTTTTAGCTGCAACACCCTCTAACCTTTACCAAAGAGGGTGGTCCATAAGTAGAAGAGTTATGGATAGAGTCCATCCAAACAATTCTTGACCATCTAGAGACTCCTCTCGAAGAAGCAAGTCAAGTTAGAGGCCTATGTGCTAAGGGGGTAAGAAAAATGTTGGTGAGACATCATGGTCCAAACAGAGAAAGCTGAAGGGATGATGTGGAAAGATTTTCAGGAGAATTTTCTTGAGCACTTCTATCCAGAAAACGTATGGCAGGAGAAGTCTGCAGATTTCATGAGTCCGACTCAGGGGAAAATGTCAGTGATGGACTATACTATCTATTTCACCAATTTGAGATACTTCATTACAATGTTGATGGGAGATGAGGTAGCTGTGGAGAAACGCATCCAGGATAGACTGAGACACAATATCAGATCTCAGGTGATTATATTTCATTTAAAAGGTTTTTCTAAAGTGGTAGATCAAGCCCTTATCTCATAAGGAAACCTGAAGGGAGATTCAGGTAGTGAACTTGTGGTGCCAACAGGGCGAGCAAGTGGTGTGGCTTTTGATAGTAGGAAGCGCCACTTTGGAACCTTTCAGTAAGGTGGAAGTGCACAGACTAGTCAGATGAGAAGGTCATCTTCTCAGGGTGGGGACCAGGTCATCTGTTTTTAGTGTGGAAAGTCAGGGTACAAGTGTGACCAGTGTCCCCTCCCACCAGTTGAGTTTCGAGCGTGTGGCATGATAAGCCACGTGAAGAGATTCTTTAGGAACCCGTAGTAGTCGGGGAATGATGTAGGTCAGAGGTAGATGCCAAGTGTAGGCAGGGGGTCTATTACCCTATATCAGGCAGGTATTTGGAGCTCCATGAGCCGTACTGGTAGGGGCAGTGGATGTGGAACTCTGGGGAGAGATCACCCTTACCAACAGAGTAGTGCAGTGAAGGGTACTCAGGCTAGAGCCCAGGGTAAGGGGGAAGGTCATCTCTATAGAGTTCATGATAAACCTGAGGGTGGTTAGGCATGACTGTCAACCGTTTGAGGTACATTTCTTGTAGCTTCCACGTTTTTTAGTGATTTATTCGATAAAGGTTCTACTAATTCTTTTATTTCTGCTCAGTGTTTAGTTTTTTTGGGCTTAACCATAGAGACTACAAGTGGGGTAATGTCACTTGATACTCCGCTAGGGGTGTGAGTCGGGGATATCAGGCAGTGTAATGATTGTGCTCTGGAGGTTGATGGGTAGCATTTTCTATGGGATCTGTTTTTCCTAGAGATGTTAGGTTTTGACCTAATATTGGGAATGGATTTGTTGGTGTTATATCAAGCACATATCAACTTTTATCGACATCGGGTAACATTCACATCTCTCTATAGGAGCACTCATGTCCTTCGTGGTGAGTGTGATACTCAAGCAGGTCACGCAGGGCCGTTACACCATCAGATGGGGGAGCTCATAGCCTAATTGTCATGCCTTATGATAGATGATGGGGAGAGAGGAAATTTAGTCTTCCCTTTTTTTGTGGACCAGTTTAAGAATGAGTTTCCTGAGGAATTCTTGGGTTTACCACCCGATAGGGATCTTGAGTTTACGATTGAATTGTTTCCTAGAGCAGAGCCTATTTCCATTCCACCTTACCGAATAGTGCCAGCAGAGCTCCAAGAACTGAAGGTTAAATTAGAGGAATTGGAGCGTAATGGGTTTATATGTCCTAGTACATCACCTTGGGGATCTCCTAAGATGTTTTCTAAGAAGGTTGACAGATCACTGAGGCTATATGTTGATTATAGGAAGTTGAAACAGATGACAGTTAAGAACTGATACCCTCTTCGTAGAATTGAAGATCTGTTTGATCAGCTCTAAGGTACCTCAGTGTTTTCCAATATTTATTTGAGATCGGGATACCATCAGCTGAGGGTGAGATATTCTAACATACCCTAGATGGAATTCCGAAGCAGGTACGGTTTTTATGAATTCTTGGTAATTCTATTTTGTTTAACCAATGAACTAGTTTTGTTAATGTCCTTGATGAACCATATATTCCACCCGTATCTAGATCAGTTTGTAGTTGTTTTTGTTGATGACATCTTGGTGTACTTCAGAACTCATGATGATCATGCCAAACATCTTGACATCGTCTTGAGTACACTAAGAGAGCATAGGATTTTTGAAAATCTATCAAAATGTTAGTTTTGGATTGATGAGGTTCACTTTTGGGACATATAATATCTAAATCAGGCATGTCGGTGCATCCAAAAAAGGTGTAGGCTGTGGTGTCTTGGGATTATCCCAAGAACATCTCTGATATTTAAAATTTTATGGGTTTAGACAGTTATTATCGAAGGTTTATTAGATATTTCTCTCATTTGGAAGCACTATTCACAAGCTTAACCAAGAAGGGGGTTAAGTTTGATTAGTCAGAGTTTTGTGAGAATGCTTTCCAGGATCTAAATAAGCGGTTGACCACCACACCGATTTTGATCTTACCCGAGCCAAGAAATAGGTACACCTTGTTTTGTGATGCGTCTAGTGCTGGACTTGGGGCAGTGTTGATGCAGAATGATCAAGTTGTGGATTATGGGTCGAGGTAGTTAAGGCCACATGAAAGAAATTATCCAAATCATGACCTGGATCTGGCTGTTTTGGTTCATTCTATAAAGGGTTGGAGGCATTATTTGTTGGGAGAACCCTTTACAGTGTTTACCGACCATAAAAGTCTCAAATACATTTTCTCTCAATGAGATTTGAATCTTCGACAGTGATAGTGGGTCGAGAACCTGCAATCTTTTGATTTTGAATTGGTTTACACATCGGGAAAAGGGAATAGTGTCACTGGTGATCTGAGCCAAAAGAATCAGAATCAAGCAGTTCAGGAATCCAGTTCAGAGTGGGTGATGATGGACTTGTCTATGGAGATGCATTTGGAGGTATAAAAGGGGCACGATTAGATGACCCTTGTGTCTATAGAAGTTGAGTCCTTGCTTTTGAGCTGAGTTAAAGAGAGTCAGTTGGTAGATCTAGAGTTTTTTGATATAAAGTAAATTCTTAAAGGTGGGGAGTCACCTTCTGGTTGGATCTTCGACACTAATGGAGTTTCTTATGTTCATGGTCGTGTTGTGGTGCTAGCAGATTTATGGGAAGATTTGATGCCCGAGTTCCACACATCAAAGTGGGCAGTGCATCTGGGATTGACTAAGATGTACCACAACCTATATATGCAGTTTTGGTGGATGGGAATGAAGAAAGAAGTTGCAATGTTTTGTGGAATGATGTCTTACCTGTCATCAGGTAAAGGCTGAGCACTAGCATCCAGGTGGGTTATTGCAGTCGTTTCCTATTCCAGAGTGAAAGTGGAATGGCATTTTGATGGATTTCATCGTGGTTCTTCTGAGGACACCTCAAAAGAATGATGTCATTTGGGTGGTGGTAGATCGGATGACCAAAGTGAACCATTTCTTTCCGATTTAGGAGACCAATACAGTCGACCAGTTAGGGGAGTTGTATGTTCAGCAAATAGTATGGTTGCATGGCATACTGAGAACTATAGTTTCAGATCGTGTTCCATATTTCACCTCCCTCTTCTGGAAGGGACTACAGAAGGCACTTGGTACCCATGTGTTTCTAAGTATGGATTACCACCCATAGACTGATGGGTAGTTGGAGCATACAATTCAGGTATTAGAAGACATGTTGAGAACATGTGTTCTATATTTTAGTGGTTTGTGGGAAAAACACTTGTCACTTGTTGATTTTTCTTATAACAACAGTTTTCAGGCTATAGTTCAGATGGAAACTTTTGAGGCACTTTATGGGAGACTGTGTAGATCTCTGTTGTGTTTGTTAGAGGACAGAGAGTCTAAGTTGTTAGGACTGATTCTTATGTAGGAGATGTCATAGAAGATTCATTTGATTCAAAAGTGTATGGAAACAGCTCAGAGTAGGCAGAAGTCATATGAATATTAGCATCGTAGACCTATTGAGTTCATGGTGGGTGATAGTGTGTTTCTTCGGGTGTCTCCAAGGTTGGGTCACCATCAAATTCAGAAACAGGGCAAGTTGGAGGCTAGGTATGTGGGGCTATTTGAGATTGTGGAGAAAATTGGACTGGTTATTTATCGATTGGTTCTTCCACAATGGTATAATGGGATCTCTGATGTTTTCCATGTTTTACAACTCCTACAGTATCACCCTGACCCATCTCATGTGATAAATTCCAAGGATGTCGAGATTATGGTTGATGTGTCCTTTGAGAATCACTCTGTTCGTATTTTAGATCATAGCGAGAAGGTTTTGCGGGGTATGGTTGTGCCCCTAGTTCGTGTTCTATGGAAACATGGAAACGTTCAAGAGGAAACTTGGGATCAGGAATCTGATATGTGGGTCTAGTGGCATGATCTCTTTTTTTGTAGAAACTCAATGATGCTCGGGAAGAGAGGCTTGGGGATGAGCCATTATAAAATGGGGAGGTTGTAAGATCCTGGATTTCTCTATAAGGTATGTTTTACTTACCTTTTAATTTAATCCGTTTATTTTGGTTAGTTAAGTGTTTTCCCAAGTCCTTAAGAAGGCTCTAGGGTGTTCGGGGGGTTGGGACATGAAAAGGGGGGAATGAGTTTTTTGGTCTAGCTGCATGGTCTGCACATGGTTAGTGATAACCATGTGAGAATCCTAGTTAAACCATGTAGGAGGTGTATTTTTGGATAGTCGCATCTGTATGGTTTTCATACGTTTTGAAAAATTGTGCGGGTAAACCATGCGACCTACAAACCTTTAAAAATTTAAAAAATTCCCACTCTGGGATTTTATATCTCATTTGGGATTTTCCTCCTCCTCCTCCCTTGAAACCGTAGGAACGAACCAAAGGGACCAAGATCTCCCAAGGATCAATATCCCTCAATTCTTGGCCATTTGGAGCACCGTTGGATGTGAATCGAAGATCCGGGTAAGGATAATCTCCCTATTTCTTTTATTTTTTTTAAGGTATCTTTTTATTTCCCCTCTCCATATAAATCTCTAAAACCCAACATTTTCAATGAGTATTAGGGTAAAGCTTCAAGTGTTGGTTGAGTTAAGACCTAAGGATTTGGTTGGGAGTGAGTTCACCAACGGATTCAAGACAGGTGGTCTACAAGTTATATTCCTTGGTTTTTGAGTAGATTTGTGCATGTAGGGTTTTATTTCTTGCCCTATTTTGATGAGTTCTTAGTACCTATGAGATTATTTGTTTCATTTGGAGTCTAAACAACCTAATTAAACCTCATTATCCCCGTGGGATGCATGTAGGATGATTCAACAAAATTAGGTCCACCTGAGGGGCGTGTCGATATTCCTCAGACTTAGAGCTAGCTAATTAAGTGTAGGTCATTGTGCAAGAACATAGAACCTATGGAGAATATTTTAATATTATTAAGTGATGTTCAATTGGTCTTTATTAAAACACATAGGTTGGTTAATTACCTAAGAGGTTGTTTGGTTGTCATGAAAAAGTGCTAAAAGGTTAAATGGAAAATTCTAGGGATTGGATTTATACTAGAATATGCTTAGTGAGATAGGCCTGGAAAATGGGAATGGGGCTAAAGGGGTTAAGTAACATGAATAATTAATGTGTTAATGTATGGTGGAAAAATGTAATTTCCTATTTATTGAGATTATTGTGATGTTGTAAATGGTGTTAGCTATGTTGTTGTGATATGGTGTTTTGTGGTGAATGATAAATAAGAATGTACACATGGCTTGGTAGAGTGGAATATTGACTTGAGGTTCTATGCCCATGGGTTGAGTTGGACCAAGGTTATAGCTCCTCCCCTAAATGCATGGGTTAGGTAAGGGGACAAAGTTCTATTCTCCTAATGGTTATATTCCAACCAAACTGTGGCTTCGAGATGAGGATATTGAGAATTTTTTTCAAATGATGCCTAGTGATACATGACTTATTAAATTCCCACATGTTGAGAATGTTGATCATGCCTAATCCATTGAACACATGAAAAGGGCGAAATGATAAATAAAATGTCTTATTAATAAACATGGGTTAATTGGTAGGTTAACTTAAAGGAACATAAATAAAGATAGTCTATTGAATTGTTTACATTAACCTTCCATTATTTATCATTTGCATGCACTATCTGCCTTACTGGATATTTTTTAGACATCGTTGGGGGTGGCCTATAGAGTTATACTCACACCCTGCTTGGGCCATTGTTCGGTACCCGAGCAGATTTCATGCTTGCAGGTCAGGACAAGGGCAAGGGCCCTATGCTAGGGAGATGAGTTGGACTTGAGACATGTTTGGGTGAGGTTCCAGACATGGATTCTAGACAATTCTAGGAATTCTACTATTTTTTTCTTTTGGGTTTTGTTCACTTGACACTGTAACATGGAATGGCATATTTATTTTTGTTTATGATTGTACCCAGCTTTTGGATTTGGTCATTTATGCATGTTATGTATTGTTCACTTTTTTTCCCGCTATTTCAATTATTATATATTGTGGATTACTCTAGTATTGAGGGTATAGTCTCCCCCCATGACCTATTGGACCCTTGCTGCTAGTCGACAACCTCTAGCATTTGGGGAGGCGCACATGAGGTCATGTAACTACCTGACTCAGAGCACTTGTTTTTTCACACCTACCATTTTTAAATTATTTGTTTTATTAAATTTCTGTGTGTTGAGTAGTTCGGGTTGAAGTCCGACTTAAATTTTTTGATTTATTGTTTAAAAAACACACATTTTGGCCTTAATAGGGTTCAGCACACCACGGTCGAAGTTGCATGGGTTTGCCAGGTCACTGCGTGACTTCGCTCGGTTCCCCGCATGGCCTGCCCGATGTTCAATTAATTAAATAGAATGAACTAATAAGAAGGAAATAAAATTAAAAGAGTAAATAAAATAAATAAGAAAAGTGTGTTAAAAATTTAAAATGAATTTTTTAATGGTAATAATAATAATATTTTTTTTGAGAACATTATTATTAATTTTATTATTATTATTAGTGTCAAGAATATAAATATTATAATCGGTTTTAATAATATTAATAATATTATTATAACTATTAACTTTTTATTATTATTATTTTTAATTGTTATAATTTATTATTGTATTATTATGATTTTTATTAGGTAAAAAAATAAATGAAGACCCCTCCCCCCTCTCTTCCCCCATGGGATGCGACCCCCACCCCCCGAAACCCTACCCCATGCGCAACTGCTGGATACCCTTTCCCCCAGTTCACGCCACTTCTCCACCCTCTCCAAAACCTAGACCAGCGCCCCTGCTTCCCTCCAGAGACACCATCAGACCACCCACCTCCCCCCCAGACGGGTCTTCTCACCTCTCCCACAACCCCCCTCAGCCAACCGCTCACGTATTGTCTACTGTTGCCCTCCCAGACACCCGTTGCACCATCCAACTACTCAGCTTTCTAGCTCACGCTGCACCCCCCATGGCCGCCAGCCTCCATCTTTTATAGAAAATCCTATCCAGCACACTCCTTCCTCCCTCTGGCCGCATCGACCAGCTACTACCAAGTCGTGCCTCCATTTTCTTCGCACCTCCTCGCATCAAACCAACCTCTCCTTGCTGCCTCGCACCACTCAGACCCACACCACCTCTCCCTTTAGGATAGTTTTCTAGCACGGAGCACCTCAGACAACCTCCTTTAAGATCCGTCTAGCCTCTCATATCTCTGCGGTTGGTGTGCTCTTTTTTGATTGGTTATTCTTCCTTTTTGGTAGGGTTGTGGGTAAGATTCTCATGTTGTTTGGGGTCCAAATTGGGATGAATTTGGTTAAATTTTAATGCATTTATTGATATTTTGTTTTTAAGGTTCACTTAGGAATTTTTGTCATGCGTTTGATGAGCAATTGAAGTTTCACGCCGAGTGTTGGAGACTTCAACACCAGAGTTAGGTGGTTCTGCATTTAAACATTATTTAATGAATTATTTTCTTGCTTAATTAATTTATAATGTTCTTTTATTCATTCTTTTTGGGTTTGTATTTGGTTTTCTTGAAGTTTTCTATGTGTTGGATTTGTTTGGTAGCATGTTCATGTGGTGTGGGTGCGTTCGTTGGCTGAGAACTTATATTTAGTGAGTCGTTGGTGATTTAATAATATGTGCAGTTAGTTTTTCATCTGTGAAAGTGGTTTCAATCGTGTCTTCAACATAGTTTTTCATGTTCTTAGTCACAATTGAAGGCGTTGTGTAGGTTTAGTAGGTTGTTTCTATGAAAACCCATGTTGAACTATTTAATAGTGTTTTATATGTTGTGCGTTTGTTTTGTGAAAATGTGAAAAGTTCATGGTTAATGTTTTGGTGTAGCGGTCATGGGCGTTCTGTCCAAAAAGAGGGTTTGAGTGATCCGTTGGTGTTTAAATTCATGTGTCATATTCTGAAATTGCTCAATGAAATTTCTAGTGTTTTGTTTAACCGTGAAAATGGTCTTTTAACTGTGTTGTTGAGTTATTAATTAAGGTAAGTGGTGTAATTTGTGTTCTTGATGTGGCATTGGGTGTGTTTGTTCATGAAGGAGGGATGAGTTGGTTTTGTTTTTTAAGTCGTGTTATGCTTCTTTTTAAGGAATATATTTATAAATAATTTAATATGTTTTGATAAATAATTATTAATGGTGCAGAAATTATTTTAATTGAGTTGGGTAAAGTATTTTACTGTGTGTACTATTTAAAATGGATTTTTGTGTGTGTGTAAGTGTGGAATTGGGTTTAGGTAAAACCCTGTTTGTTTTATTCATCTGAGTTTGACATGAAATGTGAAATTCGAACATCTTGAGCACAAAAGGGGAAGCCTGGGTACTAGGTGGGCGGACTAGATCTAGAGTGCTAGTGATACAGAAGCAGTTATGGCCTGGTTTCACTTAGTTGGTATGACGATTACAACACTAACTAAACTTTGGATGATTATTGGAGACCACTAGGTTATAAATGTGTTTCCCTACTAGTGTCTCATGCATGAGAATGTATTTTTTTGTGATTCCTATACTACTATTCACCGAGAAGTGATGTTCTAGGGTCCCATTCTTTTTTCTAGTACCTATAGGGCCTTTCCCACTTTTGGTTCTCCTGGACTACTTTACACTCACCATTGGCATATGGTGTAATATTTGGGTTTTTCTTGAACATTTGGATTTTCTTAAAGGTAAGGGTGTTTTTTCTTTTTTTTATAGAATCTGTTTCTTTAAAATTGTTCAAACTTTGATGTCATTTCATTTATTTAGCCTGCAAATGTATTTGTAATTTAATGTTTATATGTGGAACCTTTTTATTGGGTGACTTCCTACTGGGATTTTGGCTCACACCCTATATACACCTTTTGGTGTATGTAGACCTTGTTCCTTGTGTATTCCAGGTTGTGTTATTGTGCTCATTGATGGTGGTTCGGATTGTTGACGGTCTTCTCATGTTGGTTGGTGTTTTTAGCTTTTGGATGTCGTACCTCTCTTGTAGCGTGTAGGTTTGAGTTAGAGTTTTAGTTTCTTTTTTTTTCGTTACTTTTTGGATATTGGTTTAAGTTGTAAACCTTTAAATTTTATTTTAGTTTGATGTCTAGTTTGGTTGTATGTTTTTAGTTTTAGTTTATTTATCTTGTCAGTTGTTTTGTGTTTACTATTTTGGGTAAATCATTCCCATGTGTTATTTTTGATACCCGAGTACTTATGCCAGCCCGTGGGGATCAAGAATGCCCTTTGGGCCAAGCTGCAGAACAGGTAGGGCATAAGGTCAGATGGTGACCCATCCTGGTTCATGAAAAAAATGGTATGAGAGTAGGTTTTTTCTCTTGGGTCATGTTATTTTGGGATAGAGTCAAGGTAGAAAATAGTTAAGGGTGTCAGAACTCGACGTTCTAGCTATGAGTAAGGTGCATGGCCAGCACACCTCGTGGCAGAACTCGAGTTGTCAGGATAAGTAGAAGTTTGTATGAGTCGTTGGTCCTTCTGATTAATCTTGATTAGAGGAAATGAAAAGGGAGTAGGGTTAGTGATCCCAGTGATATCGCAGGGTCTGGAAAGTCATGTGTATCTAGGTACGTTGTCCTAGAATACTCTCTATGGCGGTGGCATGATTGGTGTATGGCCACCAACCAAATGTTCCAGTCACCCACTAACACTAGTCTCTTCTTGCATCATTCCTCATCTCTTTGTTTTGAATACATAGAAATATGTTTTTTAAGTAAAAATGATTTGGTCTTGGAAAATATTTTGAAATGAAGCTCTTTAAAATGAAAATGATGTGTAAGGTTTGAAAAGTGAGGGTTGAATGTTTCGGTTTTGAAAAATGGAAAGGTTTGGTTTTGATCCTTAGTGTTATCCTGGACAACCACATTCACGAGTGTATATGGAAATAGAAATGGTCAATTGAACGAACGGATGAATTCTTGGATGGACACAAGTTTGGTTCCGGTGTGGCATGGAAAAATGCATGTGCAAGGCCCATGGGACACCATTGGTGTTTGTGCAACCCACTAGCTTTTCTTTTTTTCAAAAAGTTTTGTTAAATATGAATTTGGTGTTTTAATAACCAGTGATTGAGTGTTGTGTCCTTGTGTTTTGGAAATATTGGATATGAGGTGTTTTGATCTAAGAATCCTTTTTGACTGATTTTTGTCTTGAGTTTGAATTATTATTTGTAAGTTGGTGGGAAAGCGTGTGGTTAGTGGTTTTTCTTAAAAGTTATTTGGGAAGACCTTACAGTGGTTCCCTCTACACGTTTAGTGTTTGCTTGTGGTATGTCTTGACCATTATACCAGTTTGATTGGTTCCATGGTTTTATTTCTTGACTGTTGTACGCCCCCTAAATCATTAACATACGATTGAAGTGTGGACATAGGTAATTCACTATTGGTCGGCCCTCCAGTTGATTAAAGTAAGGGCTCTCCCCTTTTAGTGATAGTGAAAAGTTTGTCCCATATCATTTTCGGTTAAGCAGATCCTCTCATAGTGTTGTGACAGACGTGAGGGGAGTTGAAGGGATTTTTGGTCTCCTTGAGTCGTATAAGTCGTCGGATATGAAGTTTTACACCGTTGTGTCTGAAGGACCCCTTGGAAACAATGAAAGGAATTCCAGCAAGGAAGGGTGAAGGCGGTTCATAGTTATCGGTGCTGACCGATGGTTTGAAAGTCTCATAGTTCTTTCATCGGCTACAAGGGTCATATTTGGTGATGTCTTGCAGAACGAGTTCCCTTGAAGAGAAAAGGTGGATTTCGTAGAACCCTCTGAAAATCCCTATTTTCATAGCAGTGAATCTTCCTCTTAGGGAGTTCTAATTTTTCTGTTCAAAGGGGAGTGTTCATCGTGCATCTTTCCTTAAGTTTCTTGGTTAAGGTTAAGATGTGTTGCGCGCATATCATCTAAACCTATATTTGGGTGGATGTGCTGAGAGTAGGTAGTTGGATGTCATGGTGTATTGTGTTTATTAGAGTTTTCACAATTCCAGTATGGTTTCTTGTGGCACCAGGAAAAGGGGAAGCTCCATTCAGGAGTTTTTAATGCCTGATTTCGAGGCGGGAGATGCTTCAAACATCAGGTCTCCAGCCATAGGCCTTGGAGTGAAGCTGGCACATGGTCAGGAACCCCAAGAGTGTATGGGACCCCGACCTTATTTATGTTTTCGATGTTGGAAGTCAAAGCAGTTTAAATTGTTTTATGTGGTTGTTCTATTTCAAATGAACTGTTTGGGTGCGCGAGGTTTCATGTGGCTATGAGGAGGCATGGTCATCTCATTACCTAACTCTTGGGGGTTGTGTCCCACCAGATGTAATCATTTTTAGTGGTCTTTATGGGTTCTGTTGGGTAAATCAGTATCAAATTTAAATAGTGATCATCCAGGTAAGTAGAGATACTGGTTGGTCTTAGGTCGTGGTTTGACACCCCAGTAATTGGGCCCCTCCCTCCCCACCCCTTGTGGTGGGGTGTTTGGTCACTGTCAGAAAATTTTCAAAGTTTTGTACCTTTTGTCTGTTCTAATGGTGGGGAGACCCACGATGGGTCTCGCACAAATGTCTCTAGAATGATTTTGTGTTAGCCTTTTCATAATATTGGGGAGTCCACTCAGGCCTCCCTGTGTCGGTTTTCCAATCTCGTCTCGAACTTCAGTAAGTTTCTAATGGTGGGGAGCCCCTTCGGGCTTCCCCATGTCTGCCTTTTTGGTTCTGTTCATAAATATGGCTTGGTGGTAAGTAATAAGAGAGTTCCTTGTATTTCATTTGGTCTTGTTTGTTCCTTCTAGAAAAATAGTGCAATTTCCATTTTTTTTACTCGAGGTGTTTGGTTTTTGAAGTCGGTTTCTATGGATAAGAGAGTTCATTTCCTAGATTGATCAACATGAGATGTCCTAGCTCTTTGGGGCGAGTGAAACTTAGCAGAAAGTCTTTTACAGGTTTCTTGAGGTTTTCATTTAAGTCACATTCTCTAAGCATGATGCGTTTTCCTCTTTCACTTGTTTTTCCTTAAGGGGGTCCCCTTTGAATTTGAAGGGGTATATCATTTTATACTTTGTGTCTCAGCCTTAGTTGTGGATTTCCTAGGATGAAAAGCTTTATGGTGGGGAGAATCGTCACATCCACCATTTTTAAATTATTTTTTTTATTAAATTTCTAGGTGTTGAGTAGTTCAGGTTGAATCCCAACTTAACATTTTTGAGTTCTTGTTTAAAAAACACCCATTTTCTCCTTGACAGCATTCGGCGCACCACGGTCGATGTTGCGCGGCTTTGCAAAGTCACCGCGTGACTTCACCCGATTCACCGCATGGCCAACCTGATGTTCAATTAATTAAATAGAATGAACTAATAAGTAGGAAATAAAATTAAAAGAGTAAATAAAATAAAATAAGAAAAATGTGTTAAAATTTTAAAATAAATTATTTAATGGTAATAATAATAATATGGTTTTTTTAGAATATTATTCCTATTATTATTAGTTTCAAGAATATAAATATTTTAATTATTTTTAATAATATTAATATTATTATTATAACAATTAACTTATTATTATTATTGTCACGCCTCGACCTGACGCGCTATATTTTATTTTAGTTTATTACATTTTGGGTTATTATTATTATTATTATTATCAGTATAATTATTATCTTTTATTATTATTATTATCTTTATGTTTATTATGTTTATTTTTATTTTATTTTAGTTTTAAATTAGGGTTAAAAAACAATTTAAGCGGAGTCTTCTCCCGCTGGATTGCACAGAACCCAGGTCCCAGCCCCTCTCCCTATCAGGCGCGTGATCTGGATCTCACCCCCATGGCCGCACCTCCGAGTTTCCACAGCCAGGCTTCCATCCGGTGCAATCTCCTTCCATGGTGCAGCCTCCCTCTATGCTACCTCCCCTGTCCGTGTTTTCTAGCAGGTGCGCGACTCCCCCATAGTGACGCGACGCGATGCCTCACCCCGGGTCCTCCTTCCGTGCTTGTTCTTCTTCTAGTTCCTTCATGAATCATGTCTGCCTCAGCAATGTAAGACCTTCTCCATAAGTCTCCACCTTCAAATCATCCTTTTCATTTTCCCTATTGACTGATTTTTGTTTGGACGAAAACCCCAGCTTAGGGTTTGACCCGTTGTAGTTTTCTTCCAATTGCAGGGTGTGCGGTGCCTCACCCGGGTGATGTTGGTTAGTAATCCGGAAACTGCCGCTGAAATTGAGGCGGTAAAATTGGTTTCGATCCGTTGGTTTCGTCTCAGGGTAAGTTTTATGTTTGTTGCTTGGTTTCGCACTTGCTGAATTTGGTTCTTTATGTGTTTTAATGTTCCTAATAATTATCTTTTAGGGCGTCGGTCGTTACTTTGTGATTTTGGTCCGTCTCGATTGGTCAATCACTATTTGAGGAGGATTTGGTTTTAAAGTGGCGATTTTATGTGAATCGGTGTTTGTTTTATGTGGAAAACTTAGTCGCATCACTGCTTGTGATTTTATAAATCATTCATGTAGTTTATTAAATTATGTGTAGGATTGAAATTGTATTTTGATAAGGTTTTGGTATGCAGTTGATCTTTTTTTAGAGGGTTTGGGTGCTCTTTGGGTTTAGAATCATTTGGGGGTGCTATTGAAGTTGTTTTATAAGTTATTTTAATGGTGTTTTTATTTTTTTAAAAGGTGAAAACCTTGTTTGGAAAATGTTTTGAGGTGCGTTTGATTTTAAAGAGAGAAAATGGAGTAGGTTTGTTGTGCATTTTTAGAAATGTTTTGTTATTTATTGAGATGATTTATTTATTTATGAGTGTGATGTGAATCATACTTTGGGAAGGTTTCAGTGTGCGCTTGGTTTAAAAATTGTATTTTTAGTGTGTGTTTTTTGTATAGCCTTGTGGTGTTTCATGGAATTGTTTTATCAAGTTTCTAAATGATATATTAAATTCTGAAAGTGATGGGAATTATGATTTGAAATGGTCGTAGTGTGCTTTTTCCCTCAAAATTGGAATGTGAGTGGGTTTTTTTGTTTACAAAGCCTTGCGATGCCTCTTGAAATTGCTTTACAAAATTTTTAAATGGTTCATTTAAATTGCTTAAATGGTGGAAGTCATGTTTTGGTATGTTTATGATGTACAATTGGTTTTAAAGTTACTTTTTGATATAATTTGGGTGTGTTTATTTTGTGTAAATTTTGTGATGCTAATTTTGAAGTGTTGCATAAATTGTTCTATTAATTTATTAAATGATATGTGTAGTGCGTTGAACCTCACTACGATAGTTTTGGGTCGCGGGTGTCAAGGTATCCTACATGTACATTCATAGGGTAAGGCATATATATATATATATGCCCTCTTTGTACATATTCCCTCATGGCGCAGGGAATATGTTCAATTTAGCTAGGGGTGTATATATATATGTATAAATGCATGTGCGTGTATGCACCAAGTGTCGATAAGAGTGTTTGTCGACGAATAACGACATGTTTGAGGTAGGTCTCCTATTCCCTAATCTTTAAATAGAATTTCCATAATTGCTTACTATTTTGTTAAAAGTGCATCTTCTTCTTCTACATGAAATACATATTCTATATATATATATATATATATATATTTAAGTGATTTTGGTTCGTGAAAAGTGATTTCCTTAATGTTTCGAACATAAAGAGGGTATTTCCAAAGACGCGTTGTCTTTTGGCCTATTTTGTTGTAAAAGTGAAATGACACATTGTTTTCCAAAGAAGTTCCAAGATGATCTCTAAAAATGGGTTTTGGGTGAACATTTTTTCTAAATTAAAATCATTCTTGTGGAGTAATGAGACCCATTTGTCACTTTGAAAATGGTTTACAAAATTGTAAAACCCCTCTTGAGGCATCCCCCCTCATTTGAGAAATGTAATGCAAGTGTTAAAATATGATTTTTGATATGTGCCTAGTGTTGATGCTTATGATTTGTGTGGAGTGAAAGAGGGGGAATGCGCTTAAGGAGGGAGAATAGTGGTGAGAGGTTGAATGAGTTTTGGATAAAGAAAGTGTTGTGTACATATATGTTTGCTTAATAAAAAACTCACCACCACTTGAAACAGAGTACAATGGGAAACCTGAGTATCTAGGTGGGGGATCTAAGACTTTTGGGCTAGTGGTCCGGAGGTGACTTGACCCGGTTTCACTACAGGTTTTACGATTGCAACACAAACTAAACATATGAATGACTGATGGTCGTGGTCTTCTAATCCATGTTTTCTGAGGGTCGTGGCCTTCTAAGCCACGTTTTCTAAGGGTTGTGGCCTTCTAAGACACGTTTTCTGAGGATCATGGTTTCTAAGCCATGTTTCACCATGACACGAAGATCCTAGGTCCCCAACTAACACTAGCTACTTAGGGACTTCCCATGGTGCTTGTGATATTATTTTCAATTCAGTTGTTTCATACGTGTTCCCTCTTTTGTGAAAACCATATTTTTTTAAATCTAAATTGGTCTCGTTAAACTTTGAAATGCTAATGCATGATCAAAACCTATTTTGAAAAGGGAATATAAATTTTTTCATTGGAAATGCAAGCTTGTTATTTGAATTTGAAGAGTAAAAAACATTATTTTATTATGCCTTATTTTAAAACTAGCATGATTTGGATTTCTTATTAAAGACAGTGGCTTAGGGCGTTGTTGTACTTTGGCTTTCCTAATGAGCATCTCGGTGCTCATTACTACTTTATCTCTTCAGTTTCAGGTTTTATTTTTGGATTTCTCGATCTTGGATTTATGTTTTCTGATGACCCATGGGGTCACTTTGAGGTATGTCTAGTTGGTTACCTTTATTTTATTTTTTTATTGTTAGTGTTTACCCATTTGTTTAGTTTATTTATATTTATCTATATTTTTTTTCTAGGATAAATCATTCCCAACTGCTTGTTTTGATTCCCAACACTAGTTTCCAGCCCGTGGGGATCAGGAACGCCCTTCGTGCTATGTCGTGGACTAACTCAGGTGACCGGTTCAAGGTCGACCTGAGTTGGTTCGTGAAAAAATGGTATCAGAGGAGGTTTATCCCATGTCCTTTGGGGATGTCTGATAGTTTGGAGTTAGGATTGTTGGAATCCAAGTGGTTAATTGTGGGTAGGTGCCTGGTCACCATCTATTTAGAATGACCCTTGAATTGCCAGGGTGGTCTGGGATGGTCTTGCCTCAAATTCTGCATCTGGCTATCGATTTTTTTCAGGCACCTTAGTCATGTTTTCATGTTTCTAGTTAGTTTTTAGATTTGGTTCTCATTATAGAGGGGTTCATGGATGTTGTGCACGGACTGACAAGCCATGCGTAGACCATGCAATCGCCCTTGATGGCTCCCCATGTGCTCACCCAATTGGTACAGGGTCATCCAAACCGTGTGACCAAACTATGTGTTGCATTTGTTCATTTTATAATTTTGAATCTTGATTTTTTGAGTGAATTGGTTTTTCTAGAATGTTCTGGGTGTGTGTTTAGTTGGTTTTGGGGTGTTTCTCTCAGGGTGAAAAATTGATGATTGGACCTTTGAAGTTGGATTTCCAAAATGAAAATCTTGGTTTGTTTAAAAATTCAATGAGTTGTTTTTAAAATGGATGTTCTTTTGGGAATTGTTTTGGGATCTTTTAAAGATTTTGTAAAGCGTAAATCGAAACTAGATTTGGAAAATGTTTTGGGGGATTTTGAAATTTTTGTGAAGTATGAAACTAATGTCTCTTGGAAGAAGGAATTTGGAAATGATCTGTTTGACCTTTGGTATTTCTATGGATTCCTATGTGTATGGATGAATGTAATTGGATGTTGATGGTTTTTGGTATGCATGGATTGGTTACCGAGTTGGCATAAGAATGTACACATGTGAGGTTTCATGGAATACCAATGGTGGGTGCTCTGTTTTCAAGGATTTTTTTGTTTTCCAAAGGCATGTTTTGATTAGTGATGTTCTGGGATGAATTTTGTTTAAGAAATTTTAAAAAATGAAAGTGGGTTTTAAAAAGGGGGTTTTAGCATTTGGATGGTTTGAAATGGGATGGTTTTGAAAATGGCTATTTTTGAAAGTGGGGTTATGGTTTGGTTTTGTAGTGTATTATTCTATGGGCTTGATGCTTGTTTTTGAGCTGGTGTTTCAAGGTTTAAATGATGTTTCGAGTTTGAGTGAATGATTTATGGTTAAATGTGGAGGCTTGTTTTGTGATGTGCTTCAGGTTGGTTTTGTGCTTCTTGTTTAAATTATGCTGCCTAGAAATGTCCAAAGGTCCCCGAGGGGTCATTGCCAGTCATTAGTTTTACCTAGACTCCCAGTGGAGTGGTGGGGGTTATTTTATTTTCCTCGTTGCTTGTTTTCTCTATGGTGGTCGAGGTTTGATAGAGGTTGTAGTGTAACTTGAGGAAGTCCAGTGTTTCTTTGGGTCTTTAGGAACTCCAAATGTTGTAAAGGTAAAGTTGTCCTAGTTTTGTTTGAAGGGTCATGTTTGGGCTAGAGAAGGGTGATTGCTATCTTCTCCTTCTAAGTTGGGGTCGCAGATTGGGACAAGTGACAATCTTGTTTTACAAGGTGCTCGTGAAGGGTTCCCCATTCGGTGTAGAGAGTGAACTGGAGGAACATGTTCTTGGCATGGGTCTTTCATCAGTTCTTGTCTCTCATTCCTAAGACCACACAATAATTTGATTATAATGTGGTCGATTTGGGCACTCAAAGTTGTTCGTCACAATCTTCTGAAGGCTTGTCAACAACGTGGCTATTTGGGTCACCTAGGGGGGTCTCTAAGCAGTCTTTCCAGAAGATGAAGGCTCAGTTATAGGTTGTTAGTTCTTGACTGCGGTGCATCAGATGCTTCAATACATCAGATCTCTAGCCATAGGTCTCGGAGTGAATCTTTTCACATAGTTAGGAGGTTTACAGGTGCGAGGGGTGCGCTTCCAACCTGTCATCTTTAATGCTCGGGAAGATACCGATTATGTTTTTACTTCATGTGATTTTCTGTTTTGGGAGGGGGGCTTGTTTTGGAGGTCTTGGTGGCCTCTTTCATGAAGTTTTCATGGTTGTGTATTATGGATTATAAAATATCTAATGGATAGTCTTTCCATTAAGTAGTTTTGGGTTTTGGGTGTTGCCTATTGGAGATGATCGTGTCCTAGGGAAGTGGTGAGTCTGAATTCAATGTTCATTTTGGGTTCCTCCTATTTGGACCCCCCCTCTACTGTGTAGAAAGCCACCCTGTATTGGTGGGTTCATGATGAGGAATTCACTCTACAATGTTGAAACTAAATTGAGAGCTCTCCTGTGGGTGCTATCATACTACTCAGTTTCTAATATAGTGGGGAGACCCACTATGGGTCTCGCCAATGTCTTCCCTCAAGTTGGTCAGGTGTGACTCAGAATGTTGAGGGGTCACATCAGCATCAAGGGTTTTGTTTTGTTTTCTAACTTGTATCGATTTGGGAAATCCAGTATTCGGTTGGAGTCCTAAAATGGTAGGGAGACCAACATAGGACAAATTCACGGAGAACTTAGTCTTCAAGGTGTTCTTTTCGAGGAAAATCTTTGCCTCTACTCCACCCGACCCTGATCAATGTAGATGATGGTTCATATAGAAAATTTTCATTTGAGATCTCAAGCGAACTCTAGTGATTTCTAAGTTTGGGTTCGGGGTGTTCTAGGTTGTGGTTGTGTTTGGAAATTTGAGTCTTGTATCATTGGTTCTTTTTTCCTGGTAGTCTGAGTCTTGAGGTTTCAGGTCTTGGGTGGTAAGTGAGTGTCTGATCCTCAAGTGGAAGGGGTTTAATTTTGATAATCATTGTGTCCTTATTTTGAACTTTGAACAGCTGAGTCTTTTGGGACTTTCTAGGGGCAAAAAGTGTCATGGTAGGGAGAATTGTCACGCCCCGATCTGATGCGCTGTATTTTGTTTTATTTTATAACATTTTGTGTTATTATTATTATTATCAGTATAATTATTATGTTTTATTATTATTATTATCTTTTTTTTTATGTTTATCCTTATTTTATTTTAGTTTTAAATTAGGGTAAAAAAACAATTGAAGGGGAGTCTTCTCCCGCTGAATCACACATCACCCAGGTCCGAGCCCCTCTCCCTACCAGGTGTGTGATCTGCAGCTCACCCCCATGGTTGCACCTTTGAGTTTCCATGGCCAGGCCTCCCTCCGGTGCAATCTCCTTCCACGGTGTAGCCTCCCTCTGCGCGACCTCCCTGGGACATGTTTTCCAGCAGGTGCGTGAATCCCCCATAGCAACGCGACTCGACGCCTCACCTCAGGTCCTCCTTCCATACTTGTTCTTCTTTTGATTCCTTCACAGATCATGTCTGCCTCAGCAATTTAAGAGCTCCACCTTAAGTCTCCACCTTCACATCAGCCTTTTCGGTTTCCCTGTTGCCTGATTTTTTTTGGCCGAAAACCCTAGCTTAGGTTTTGACCCGTTGTAGTTTTCTTCAAATTACAGGGTGTACGGTGCCTCACCCAGGTGATGTTGGTTCGTAATCCGGAAACTGTCACTGAAATCGAAGCGGTACAATTGGTTTTGATCCATTGGTTTTCTCTCAGGGTAAGTTTTATGTTTGTTTCTTGGTTTCTCACCTACTGAATTAGGGTCTTTATGTGTTTTAATGTTCGTAGTAATTATCTTTTCAAGTGTTGGTCATTGCTTTGTGATTTTGGTCCATCTCATTTGTTCAGTCACTATTTGAGGTGGATTTGGTTTTAAAGTGGCGATTTTATGTGAAATAGTGTTTGTTTTATGTGGAAAACTTAGTAGCATCACTGCTTATGATTTTATAAATCATGCATGTAGTTTATTAAATTATGTGTAGGATTGAAATTGTATTTTATAAGGTTTTGGTATGAATTTTAACTTTTTTTAGAGGGTTTGGGTGCTATTTGGGTTTAGAAGCATTTGGGGGTGTTATTGAAGTTGTTTTATAAGTTATTTTAATGGTGTTTTTATTTTTGTAAAAGGTGCAAACCATGTTTGGAAAATGTTTTGAGGTGCATTTGATTTTAATGAGAGAAAATGGGGTATGTTTTTAGGGTAAATCCATGTTTTTCATTTTAAAAATATTTTATTATTTATTGAAATGATTTATTTATTTGTGAGTGTGATGCTAATGATACTTTTGGAATATTTTAGTGTGCGCTTGGTTTAAAAAGTGTATTTTTAGTGTGTTTTTGGTGTATAGACTTGTGGAGTTTCATGGAATTGTTTTATCAAGTTTCTAAATGATATATTATATTATGAAGTGATGTAAATTGTGATTTGAAATGGTCATAGTGTGCTTTTTCCCTCAAAATTGGAATGTGAATGGGTTTTTGTGTGTGTACAAAACCTTGTGATGCCTCTTGAAATTTCTTTACAAAATTTTTAAATGGTTCATTTAAATTTCTTAAATGGTGCAAGTCATGTTTTAGTATGGTTATGATGAACAATTAGTTTTAAAGTTTATGTTTTGATATAATTTGGGTGCGTTTCTTTTGTGTAAATTTTGTGGTGCTAATTTGGAAGTGTTGAATAAATTGTTCTATTAATTTATTAAATGATATGTATAGTGCGCTGGACCTTGCTATGATAGTTTTGGGCTGCGGGTGTCGAGGTATCCTGCATGTACATGCATAGGGTAAGGCATATATATATATGACCTCTTTGTATATATTCCCTCATGGCACGGGGAATATGTGCAATGCAGCTAGGGGTGTATATATATATATGTGTGTGTGTGTGTGTGTGTGTGTATAAATGCATGTGCGTGTATGAACCAAGTGTCGGTTTGAGTGGTCGTCGACAAATAATGACATATTTGAGGTAGGTCCCCTATGCCCTGATCTTTAATTAGAATTTCCATAATTGCTTAGTGTTTTGTTAAAAATGCATCTTCTTCCTCTATATGAAATACATTTTCTATATATATATATATATATATATATGTAAATGGTTTTGGTTCGTGAAAAGTGATTTCCTTAATGTTTTGAACATAAAGCGGGTATTTCCAAAGTTGCATGGTTTGTCAGCTCATTTTTTTGTAAAAGTGAAATGACACGTTGTTTTCCAAAGAAGTTCCAAGATGATCTCCAAAAATAGGTTTTGGGTGAACATGTTTTCTAAAGTAAAATCATTCTTGTGGAGTAATGAGACCCGTTTGGCACTTTGAAAATGGTTTACAAAATTGGAAAACCCCTTTTGAGGCATCCCCCTCATTTGAGAAATATAATGCAAGTGTTAAAATGTGATTTGTGATATGTGCCTAGTGTTGATGCTTATGCTTTGTGTGGCATGAAAGAGGGGGAATGCACTTAAGGATGGAGAATAGTGGGGAGAGGTTTAATGAGTTTTGGATAAAGAAAGTGTTGTGTACATATATGTTTTCTTTATAAAAAACTCACCACCACTTGAAACAGAGCACAATGGGAAACCTGGGTATCTAAGTGGGGGAAACTAGGACTTGTGGGCTAGTGGCCTGGAGGTGACTTGGCCCGGTTTCACTGCAGGTTTAACAATTGCAACACTAACTAAACATATGAATGACTGAGTTTCATGGTCTTCTAAGCCACGTTTTCTGAGGTTCGTGGCATTATAAGCCATATTTTCTAAAGGTCGTGGCCTTCTAAGACATGTTTTCTGAGGGTCATGGTTTCTAAGCCATGTTTCACTAAGACACAAATATCCTAAGACCCCAACTAACACTAGCTGCTTAGGGACTTCCCATGGTTCTTGTGATAATATTTTCAATTTAGTTGTTTCATGCTTGTTCTCTCTTTTGTGAAAACCATATTTTTTTTAATCTAAATTGGTCTCCTTAAATTTTGAAATGTTAATGCTTGCTCAAAACCTATTTTGAAAAGGGAAGAGAAATGTTTTCCTTGGAAATTCAAGCTTGTTATTTGAATTTTTAAAGAGAAAAAAACATTATTTTATTATGACTTATTTTCAAACTAGCATGATTTGGATTTCCTATTAAAGACAATGGCTTAGGGTGTTGTTGTACTTTGGATTTCCTACTAAGCATCTCGGTGATCATGCCTAATTTATCTATTAAGTTTTAGGTTTTATTTTTTGATCGCTTGAGCTTAGATTTATGTTTGGTGATGACCCATGTGGTCACTTGGAGGTATGTCTAGTTGGTTACCTTTATTTTATTTTTATGTTGTTAGGGTTTACCCATTTGTTCAGTTTATTTATATTTATCTGTATTTTTTTTCTAGGATAAATCATTCCCAACTGCTTGTTTTAATGCCCGACACTAGTTTCCAGCCCGTGGGGATCGGGAACGCCCATCGGGCCATGGCGTAGACTGACTCAGGTGACCGGTTCAAGGTCGACCCAGGTTGGTTCGTGACAATTATTATTTTTAATTTTTATCATTCATTATTATATTATTATGATTTTTATGAGGTAAAAAAAGAAATGAAGACCCCTCCCCCCTCTTCCTCAACAGGACATGACCCCCACCCCCCTAAAACCCTACCCCATGCACAGCCGCTAGACACCCTTTCCCCCTGGTTTGCGCTGCTTACCCACCCTCTCCAAACCCTAGACAGGCACCCCTACAACCCTCCAGAGACACCGCTGGACCACCCGCCTCCCTCCCGGTCGGGTCTTCTTGCATCTCCCGTAACCCCCCTCGGCCATCCGCTCATGTGTTGTCCGTCATTGCCCTCTCGGATGCTCGCTACACCACCCATATGGCCGAACCCCATCACGTTATGCCTCGACTGCTCGACTAGCCAGCTCATGCCACACCCCCCATGGCCGCTGGTCTCCATATTTTCTAGAAAATCCCAGTCGACACCCTCCTTCCTCCCTTCGACCGCATCGACCTGCTACTACTGAGTCATATCGTCATCTGCCTCGCACATCTTCACATCAAACTAGCCTTTCCCTATTGCCTCGCACAACTTGGACCTGTGATGCCTCTCCCTTTCGACTGGTTTTCTAGCACGGCTCACCTCTGGAAGCCTCCTTTATGCTCTAGTTATCCCTCATATCTCTGCTGTAGGTGCGCTCTTTTTTGATTGGCTATTTTTCCTTTTGGTAGAGTTTTGGGTAAGAGTCTCATGTTGTTTGGGGTCCAAATTGTGCTGAATTTGGTTCGATTTTAATGCATTTGTTGATATTTTGTTTTTATGGTTCACTTAGGAATTGTTGTCGTGCATTTGATGAGAAATTGAAGTTTCACGCCGAGTGTTGGAGTCTTCGACACCCGAGGTAGGTGGTTCTGCGTTTAAACATCATTTAATGAATTGTTTTCTTGATTAATTAATTTATAATGTTATTTGATTAGTTATTTTTGGGTGCATATTTGGTTTTCTTGATGTTTTCTATGAGTTATATTTGTTTGGTATCATGTTCATGTGGTGTGGGTGCATTCGTTGGCTGAGAACTTATATTTAGTTATTCATTGGTTGTTTAATAATATGCGTAGTTAGTTTTTCATATGTGAAAGTGGTTTCAATCATGTCTTCGACATAGTGTTTCATGTGCTTGGTCATAAGTGAAGGCGTTGTGTGGGTTGAGTAGGTTGTTGCTGTGAAAACCTACATTGAACTCTTTACTAGTGTTTTATAAGCTGTGTGTTTGTTTTGTGAAAATGTGCAAATTTCATGGTTAATGTTTTAGTGTAGCGGTCATGGGCGTTCTGTCTAAAAAGAGGGTTTGAGGACCCGTTGGAGTTTAAAGTCATGCATCATATTCTGAAATTGCTCAATGAAATTTCTAGTGTTTCTTTTAACCGTGAAAATGGTCTTTTAACTGTGCAGATGGGTTATTAATTGATGTAAGTGATGCAATTTGTGTTCTTAATGTGGCATTAGGTGAGTTTGGTCATGAAGGAGGGATGAGTTGGTTTTGTGTGTTAATCTGTGTTATGTTTCTTTTTAAATAATATGTTTACAAAGAATTTTATATGTTTTTATAAGTAATTATTAACGATGCATAAATTGTTTTAATTGAGTTGGGTAAAGAATTTTGTTGTGTGTACTATTTCAAATTTATTTTTGTGTGTGTGCAAGTGTGGCATTGGGTTTAGGTTGCACCCTGCTTGTTTTATTCATCTGAGTTTGACATGAAATGTGAAATTGGAACATCTTGAGCACAAAAGGGGAAGCTTGGCTACTAGGTGGGTGGACTAGATCTAGCGTGCTAGTGATACGGAAGCAGCTCTTGCCCAGTTTCACTTAGCTGGATTGATTATTACTACACTAACTAAACTTTGGATGATTATTGGAGACCACTAGGTTATAGACGTGTTTCCATACTAGTGGTTCATGCACAAGAACGTATTTTGTTTTGATTTCTATACTACTATTCACTGAGACGCGATGTTCTAGGGTCCCATTATTTTTGCTAGTACCTATAGGGCCTCTCCCACTTTTGATGCTCCTAGAATACTTTACACTCACCATTGGCATATGGTGTAACATTTGGGTTTTTCTTAAACATTTGGGTTTTCTTAAAGGTAAGGGTGTTTTTTTCTTTTTTTATAGAATCTGTTTCTTTAAAATCATTCAAACTTTGATGTCCTTTCATTTATTTATCCTACAAATGTATTTATCATTTAATGTTTATACGTGGAACCTTTTTATTGGGTGAATTCCTACTCGGATTTTAGCTCACACCCTACATACACCTTTCGGTGTATGTAGACCTTGTTCCTTGTGTATTCCAAGTTGTGTTATTGTGCTCAGTGATGGTGGTTCGGGTAGTTGATGGTCATCTTGTGCAGGTTGGTGTTTTTAGCTTGTGGATGTCACACCTCGCTTGTTGCTTGGAGGTTTGAGTTAGAGTTTTAGTTTCTTTTGTTGCCGTTACTTTTTAAATGTTGATTCAATTTGTAAACCTTTAAATTTGAGTTTAGTTTATTGTCAAGTTTGGTTGTCTATTTTCAGTTTTAGTTTATTTATCTTGTTAGTTGTTTTGTGTTTACTATTTCAGGTAAATCATTCTCATGTGTTAGTTTTGATACTCGGGCACTTGTGCGAGCCCATGGGGATTGGGAATGCCTTTCAGGCCATGTCCCGGACCGGGTCAGGTGCCGGGTCGGATGGTGACCCATCCTGGTTCGTGACAGGTTTAGTGGCTCCTAGGTCGGGGATGTTACAAGAATCTCTTAAGAACATTTTTCCGATGTCTAAGTGTGTAGTTATTGGTGACCCAGCTTCCACCTTTGCCCCTCAGACTACCTATGTCCCTTCTTCTACTTCCAAAGGAATGAATATTATCCTTCCTTTAGATATGAGGGATATACCAGATTCATATTCTGATTAGAGTCTTTGATAGGGACTTTTGTAATCCTTTTTGTAACTCTATTTTCATATATTTATGGAATATCTTCTTTTATTCTCATTTGTCTTTTCACTTAGTTCTTGTACTTTTCTTTTTCCTTATTTTTTTTATAATCCCAGAAGGGGGAGTAAGTGTGTGTGTAAATATTTATTTGAGTTGAATTTATTAAAAATATTTTATTTCTCAATGGATCTTGATAAACTTTAAGTAATTAGGATGTTTTTTATTCAATCCTCTGCAAATACAATTGAAAAACATTCAATTCATTTCACTTAAATATCGTGATTTTTATCATAAAAAAGAGGATATTGTTGGATTAGACCAACGCCACCTTATTTTAATGATCCAATATCATGTTTACAATGTTATTAATGAATTTCATGTTTTCTATTAGTAAATGATTTTCTGGCCAAAACTGCAAAAAATGGCTAAGTCTGAAACTTACCATGACAACCTACCACAGGTGTAATGTGTTTATCTTGAGAAGAATTTGAACTGACTGTGAAGGTTAAGTGACCATGAATAACCTTTTGTATATTATACTTCACTTGACCACATGTACACACTACTTATCGTATATCAGATGGATAAATTTTTTCAAAGTCGTGAACTGATCGTGCATTGAAGTTGAGTTTACCATGCATTGGGAATCACCTTATCATGTGTACAATCAACCAACCAAGTGACAGAGATGTACCTACCGTGAGTAAAAACGACCTGAACTTGCGAATCAGGGAAGTGACTGTGTAAAGGAAAACACCTTCCGCATGAAGAAATCAAGTTACCATGTCAAGGTATGTAAAATTTTCATTAAGTTATATATAGATCAAGTTTGTTGTTTTAGTAACTACATGAAGAGGAATTCCTACCACAATATCAAATGAACTAACCATATAAAGGAATGAACTGACTATGAAAAATTGTTGTGCCAACCAACCATGCCAACTGACCGTGCGAAGTTACCGTGACAACAAACTATGATTTAAGTAAAGACAATTTTCCATGTATAACTTAGCAGTGGAGCATTTCAAATCTCCAATAGCTAGTTTTTGGAGCATTAATTGAAGTTTCAGTTCATTTAAGACTTCATTGATTTTTCTCCAATGAATACTTTTGGATGAAGATATTTTTAAGAAGAAAAATCGATCATGTGAAGTGGTGGTGGAAACATGCTTGTACAGAGAATAACAGAGGATCCTACACGTGCACCGGTTCTAAACAGAAGACTTGTTCAGATTTCTCTACGACACTCTATTTTCTTGAACCTGCTATGAAGCATTTCTAAGCTCCTTCTAAAGACAAATTCAAACGACCTTTAGAAAACTAAATCCATTCAGATGGAGGTGCACCACATTCTCTTATCTCACATATCATGCTCTTTCTGTTTATGCTTTACATTTGAGTCGTGTTTTGTATTGCCCTGTTTATTTGTAAAACACAACCTCCTAAGCTAAACTGAAGAGTAATTGACACTCTCTTGAATCTTTTCATTTGTAATCCCACAAACAATTGTGGAAGAGGTCATGTGTGACCCGATATCTTGTTTTATCCCATATATAACAATGAAAGAGGCTCTATGTCTCAACAGTCTTGTGTGTTACTGTTTGCAAAACTTGATCCAGGTTGTGGATTAGTTTATTTAATAATAAACTACTTGACAATGGGTGATTTCCAAGTGGAGGGGATTAAGTCTCATCTTGAGAACGAAGTCCTTGTTAAATTCTGTTGTGCTTTATCTATTGTTTGCTTGAAGTTTTAAATTGTTTTTTTAAATGGATATTTCAAGCATTTAGATAATGCATTATTGTGGTTACATATTGAAAATAGTTTATTGAGGTTGATGAAACATTTTTTCGATTGAAATTATATAAGTTTCCTTTTTATCATTGTAGTTATACAATGAGAATCATGCTCCCATCCCCCCTGCATTTGCCATTGTCATGGAGAATTTTGAATCTTAGAGTTTGGCCTGTATGATCACTCATGTTACACAGAGCTAAGAAATAGGTTTGATATTTGATCATCACTGAACAACTACTGTGGTTGTTGATTTTGATGGATAGAGAACTGATGTTTAGAGCTTGAGTAATGGTTGCTAAGAGCTTTTCATCATTTCAATTTCCCATTTGAAATTGGGATGAATTTCAGGCCTACGATTGTGACACGTGTGTCCTTGTAACATGAGATAGGGTGATTTACAGAAAATGATTTTTTAATATAGTTTTAAATATTTTGGATGAATAAGACCATATCCAACCCAGTGGAAAAATGGAGCGGAAACGCCTTTTAGCGCAAAAACACCGTTCCAATCCAATGCTATTTTCTGTGCTAAAATGGTGATTTGGTACAGTGCAACGTCAAATATAACACTACACTGTACATGATCCAAACAACTTTTTGGTTTCTTTTTTGTTTATTTCTTCTATATATCAGTTTAGATGAGTTTTAAAAAAAATCAAAAAACACATTTTTCAGTTGTAATCTATGATTTATTACAAAAAATAAAGTAAAGGGTTGGAGATGATTTTACTGTAGATATTTCATTTTGAAGGAGAGAGACTTCATTATAGCGTTGTGGGTTGGAGATGGTCTAATGAGAGAGAAACAAAATAGGTAGAACTTGAATTTTCCCGCCTATGATTGTAACACGTGTCCTTGTAATGTGGTATCTGATAGAATGGTTTACCAATCGTGATTTTTTAATAAAGTTTTAAATATTCATGAGGATGATGGAACCTTCTCAGTCAGACAGACCAAAGGTCTTCCAGTCACTTTTCTTTCCTGGTCTTCTTAGAGAAACTCCAACGCGATGCATCAAAATGAAGTAACTATTACGCTAAAATGAAGCAGATACAGTGAAATCACCTCCAACCAACGCCATATTTTGTGATAAACTTCCAAAAGCAGATATCACATAAAAAATGGTGCGCCAAATATAGTGATTTCCTGTTCAAAAACGCTATTTTGACACAAGTTTTGACGTTCGGTTGGAGAGGATTTTCTACTGCATTTTAGCGATTTCAAGGAGCCTCTCTACTTCCTCATTCCATTTTTGGAGATCCCTTCGATTTCCTTGATCCCTCTATCTCCGAAGGTGCTGGCATCCTGTAATGGCTCACCAACCCCCTTTGTAGATTTTTGAAAGGCACATCAATTTGGCTTTGGGTTTGGATCCACAGGGGATATAGGGATTCTAGATAAATAAAATTTCACTGTGCATCTCTTCTTAGAAGAATACTTCGTTCGCGCTTGGTTGTTCAAGTCTCATCAGTGCGACAATCGATGTTTCCATCCTTTCCAATGAACGGTGGATTTCCGCAAGGGACGGCACAACAAACACGCAATGTTATAGCTCCGTATTCTAGGGATACCTCTTCCGTTACAAAAATCTAGCCATCCTCGAAGCCATTGGTGATCAACTAGGGCACTTTCTGTGAGCTGATGACGCTACACTTCCTCTGAAGTATCTCGAGGTTGTGCGAATTTGTGTTGAGATGGACCTGTCTTTGGTTCTTCCCAAGCGTATTCATCTGATGGTGGGTGACGGTGACAGATTCTGGTAGCCCATTCATTATGAATTCAAGATCGGCTTTTGCTCGATGTGTTTTCATCAAGGTCACTATTCCTCCAGCTGCCGATGTTGGAAGAAGGGAGGACATGCGCAAACAAGAGATGCTGTCGGTGGGCTTCCTTCCCATCAACCTGTTTCTCCTGCTCCCCTGGAAACACTGTGGCCGGTAACATTCAAATTACCTCACCTTTGATCATGTAGGAGGCGGTCCAGGAGTAATTGTCTCTAGGTGGTGCAAGAGTCCCCCTTCAAGCTGTTGTGGTCCCATTCCATTCAAGAACGGAACCTAAATCTCCCACTGGTGATGCCTGGGAGTCGAGTCGACGCCTGCTCTGGTTTCCCCTTCCTAACCATCCAATGCTCCTTCTAGACCAACCCGGTTGGTAATCAGGGAACATTGAAGGCGGTCGTGGGTGATGCCCCAAATTAGGGTGATTCTCAGGGACTAGAATGTCTTGTTGGGGCGCAGCGGAGGTGCGTGGTACCTCAAACACACAAAAACGGAACAAGAACAGAGCAACGCAAGATTTTTACGTGTTTCGGTCGGATGACCTATATCCACAGGAGAAATGAGGCTCTTCTCTATTATCACTCTCTCCGGATAATCACGGAGGATCACACAAATTACACCAAGGATTTCTTCCCTTTAATTGGAGGGTAGCTCATCTACCCTTGAAACTTCATTCCCGTCGGTTGCTTCAACATTGACAGCTTCAATGATGGCTGCTGCCCACCATGTTGTCCACCATGCTGCCTACCAAAGAAGAACCCGTAGCCGCCTGAGTAGGTGATGCCGTCAGAGGAGACTCCCAAAATGAGAGTGGCCCCCACAAATCTCCCCCTCACGACCAATTTGGGGTAGAAACTTGACCTGCAGTCTCCTTGTAGGTGTTGAAAACTTCATCAGCAAATCGAACACACTTATTCGCGCCAGATGATGTGGCACTTCCACTATCTTCACTCAATATCGGGCTGACTGCGGTCCCCATCAAATGATACAACCCTTGGGACTCCTTTCCAGTAAGCTTCGCTGCATCCCCACGTGAGACTTCCAACACTCCACCTGCTATGGAAATCTTGAACCCTTTCGCGTCGAGTCTGCTTAATAATACCAGGTTCCGTCTCATCCTCGGAACGAATTTCACGTCAGCCAGTTTACGTACTCCTCCATCGGGTGTCTTTAATTTCACCGTCCCGACTCCTTGAACCTTGTATGTTGACCCATCACCAAGTCTCACCGAGTCTCGCACCTGGTGAAAAGTATCAAATGTACCTCTCGTCGTACATATGTGTGTCGAGCTCCCCGAATCCAGAACTCATCCGTCTTCCTTTGGATTTTGAGCTCGCTCATTCTTCCTCTTTAGAAATCAACATTCCCGTTTCATGTGCTCGTATCTTTTGCAGTAATGACACTGCACTTCTCCCCGTTCAACTCGCTCATCTGAGTGCATGCTTCCCGTTGTCATGCAGATTTTATCATCTGCTGATAATTCTGTAATGTTTGCATCTTCCTCTTCAACTTTCTTCTTCCCAGCAACATACTGTTTGCGCTCTCCACAATAACTTTTATAGTGACCATTCTTGTCGCACCAGAAACACGTGATTTCACTCGGATCACGTCCTCTTGATTTTGGCCGCCATTCTTTACCTCCTAACTGTGGATGTCGGCTCCTCCCACGCTGATCATCTCGCATCACCATGTTTTGCTCGTCTGAATGCGTCACGGGTCTTCAGAATGCCTCCGAATCTTGAAGTGACGTCATCACCTCGTTCAACTTCAATGTTTCCTTCCCCACGAGCAACGCAGTCACAATCTCATCAAATGAGCTTGATAGAGATGACAAAAGCAAAAGTGCTTTATCCTCCTCTCCAACTTTCACATCGAGCCCCAATAACTGTGTCAGGATTTTGTTGAATTCATTGGTGTGATCCAACAAATTCGTTCCCTCGTTCATCTGCAACTGGTACAGTTTCTTCTTCAGGAATAATTTGTTGGTGAGCGACTTCGCCATATACCACTGCTCCAACTTCTTCCAGATCTCCTTCGGTGATGTCTCGTCCAACACCGAGTATTTTACCTCATTCGCCAAACATAGTCGAATTGTGATAACGACCCGCATCTCAAGCTCTTCCCAATTATCTTTACTGGTTGCATCGGGCTTTTCTCCGATCAACGGTTTGATCATGCCCTGCTGCACCAAAAGATCTTTCACCGTGCTTTACCACAAACCGAAATTGTTTCGACCATCGAATTTCTCGATATCAAATCTTGGTAGTGCTCTGCCACCAGTCATCGTCGATATCGCAAAACGCGATCACCATCGTTGATGTCGCACCCTTCTGAAGTCACCTGATAGAGTGCGAATTTTGAAAAACTAACCATACAGTTGCGTCCAGAACGGTCGAAATAGTCGGAATCGACTCCTCGATCGCCGAAATCGGACGTCGATTGGCCGAGATATCGCCAAAACAAACTCAACAGTCCAGATCGCCTGCTGACGTGGCGTTAACGTGGCACGCCGGAGTTCCTGCCGGAATCTCGTCGGAATTTTCACCGGCGGCGTGAACGGTGTCGTCTTCTCCGGCACGGGGTACTGTTCACCCGCGAGTTTGACCAAACTTTGACCGAGCCTACTGGGCTCGTTTCAACTCTGTTTTCATCGCCGCTTGCTCCGTTGGAATCATCTCGTCATCCTCTTCACGGATCTGTCCTCAGAAAAATTTTCCGACCACTTTCAATTTTCCGGTCACTGGAAAAATCGTCGTCGCCTCGCCGTCTCGACTCTGCTCGCTCCGACTCACCTTTGATACCACTTGTTGGGGCACAGCGGAGGTGCGTGGTACCTCAAACACACAAAAACGGAGCAACGCAAGATTTTTACGTGGTTCGGTCGGATGATCTACGTCCACAGGAGAAATGAGGCTCTTCTCTATTATCACTCTCTCCAGATAATCATGGAGGATCACAAAAATTACACCAAGGATTTCTTCCCTCTAAATAGAGGATGAAAAACCAGGTTGTTGGAGGGTAGCTCATCTACCCTTGAAACTTCCTTCCCGCCGGCTGCTTCAACACTGGCAGCTTCAATGATGGCTGTTGCCCACCATGCTGTCCACTATGCTGCCTACCAAAGAAGAACCCGCAGCCGCCCAAGTAGGTGATTCCATCAAAGGAGACTCCCAAAATGGGAGTGCCCCCCACATGTCTCCAATTTAGGTTTTGAACTGGACGATTCAGTCCTCTGGAATAATGAAAAAATCCGGGTGGAACTTTGTCCCTGTTCCGATAAACAGTGAAAGTTTGACGGGGATTTTTGCCTTGTTCCAGTGGTCTTGATCATCCAGTTCACCATCTGAACTAGAGATGATAATTTGCAGCTTCTCAGGTTATCGTGCCTTCATATTCCTCAGTGCTTTAGGGGGCTTCTTCTGCTAAGGAAAAGGAAGATGTACTTAGACAGTTTAGCGTATCATCTTGCTTGTGGAGGATAAGGAGTCTCCATCAATCTCATTGGAGTAAAAAATTCATGGGGATGGCATTGAATCTGTCAAATTTCATGAGGTGGTGGGAATTGTAGCTATGCTAGGAAGGATTCACCTTTCTGATATTATATGGGAAAATACTCCTACTTCAAGGGGTCGGCTCAGGAAGAAGAAGAAAGTGTGAATTTTGTTGTAGCTGGTTGGTTTTTTTCCCGCTTATGTTTCTGATTTGTGGGAATCTTGAAGCTTCTTGGTTTTGCTGTCCTTGGTGATCTATAGGGAGGTTTTCCTGGGCTGCAACTGTGTTTCTTTTTTTAGGGGTATTTCAGTGGTGGTTTGGTTTTGGGGTGAATTGTAGTTATTTGGTAATTTAAAATCTGGTCAAGGGCTTGTATGGTTCCCACTTAACCCTAAAAAGTGGTTTCTATTCAAAATAAAAAAGGGATTAGTAGGTTAACTTTGATGTACTATCGTGGTAAAGGCATAATGTTTATCATTGAGGTATGATTTCAATTTTTTTCAATTCATCCTTATTTTAACCACTTATGAATTCGGAAGTCGATGACTGAGGCCAAGATTAAAAGAAAAAAAACACAGAGATGGGCGAGGTGTAGGAAATCTTTCAAAGGATCAATTCCCTTCGAAAGACCCATGGGGGGTCGTTGGGCATCCAATGGATTTGAAAGCGGGGTCTTCACCCACCACAGGGGGTCTGGTGGTGAGCATTGGGAACCCGGTGACCCATCAAAA
Source organism: Viscum album (assembly GCA_963277665.1). NCBI lineage: Eukaryota > Viridiplantae > Streptophyta > Magnoliopsida > Santalales > Viscaceae > Viscum > Viscum album. The sequence goes on along the minus strand of OY728151.1, from coordinate 1,813,573,712 downwards.
GATAGGTGGGTGCCACTGGAGTTCCAGTGGGACCCCGACCCCCCATTTAATAGGAGGGGCTGTTTTGGTCTTTTTGCCTCAAAAAATTATATTAACTTCCTCACTTCTTTCCTCCCAGCCCCGCATAAACTAGTTACAACTCCTCTTCGTCTATGATTTTGGCTCCATCTCCCTTGATTCTTGATGAGTTCGAGTGTTGTTGGTTGTGTTGATCTCTAATCAGTAAGGCTAACACTGTATGACCTCTAATCCTTACTTTCTCCCACAGACTCCTTATGTTTCTTTCTAAATACCTAAATTGGGGTTTTTATTAGGTTTCTAGATTTCTTGATTGAGGTCAATTCATCTAATGATATTGGATGAGAAGGCTCTTACGATTTTGAGACAGGTGTTCCATAGATTCCCTTTATTTTTATATGAGTTGCACGCACCGTTTGACATGCAGGTGTTAGTGGGTGAGGGAAAATGACCTAGAATTGAATCAAATTGGGTTCCTTTGTTCCACGGGTGGTGAGTAAGGTCTATCTAACCCATGATTGAACCTTTGAGCCTTGTTCTTGGATTCCATGGTTGTTGATGGCCGCGTCGCTTAGAGGAAGCTTGGGACACCATTGAATTGGAACCCACATGGGGTATCCTTATGTGTGACTTATGTGAGAGGACCTTGGTAGTCATCCTTGGTCGTTACTTGTTGATGTGAAGCTTGTGTGTGTGTGAGTAGGCTAGCGACGGGTTAGCCTTATTGCATGATTGTAGAGTAGTTAGTGGATAACATGCCTTGACCTTTGTGTGATTGGTGTTGGTGTGGTGAAAATGGAGTTAGATAGAGTTGGTTATCTCTAGGTCTATTATGAAAAGGGCATGAGTAGCCTAGTGAGTGTGTTGGGGGTGTTCAGGCATATGATACAAGGGAGTTGTGGTGATAGCCTAACAAGTCGTGGTATTGAATGGGTTATTATAGGCCGACCTAGTATCCTGTATGTGTGGTGTTTGGATGGGTTGGTGGATGTTGACCTAGTATCCTGTATGTGTGGTGTTTGGATGGGTCAGTAGAGACAGACTTAATATCTTGTATGTGTTGTGTTTGGACATGTCGATGGTGAGTGTCCTAGTATCTCATATGTGTGATGTATAGACGAGTAAGTGGCGACTGACTTAGTATATTGAACACGATAAGTATAAATGGTTTGGTGGAGGTTAACCTAGTATCCTAAATTGGTTTCTATTTTATGTGTGGATGAGAATCCATTCCACCCTCTAGTCTCTTTAAATTGTTGATAAACCCTCACTACTACAAATACGGCTTTTATTATCGCTAAAAATGGCCTTTAACAGCGCTAGAAAAGCAATGTTAAAGCCGGAGAAGATAAGGGGGGTCCCCTTTATCAGTGCTCTAAAAAGTGCTGATAAAGACCCCCTTTATCAGCGCTAAAAAAAGTGCTGATAAACGCGGTCTTTTATCAGTGCTAAAACAAAGCGCTGATAAAAGGGTCCTTTATCAGCGTTTTGTTTTAGTGCTGATAAAAGAACCCTTCATGAGCGCTTCCTTTATCAGTGCTGTCGTTTTAGCACTAATAAAAGGTAAAAAAAATAAAAAATTTTAAAAAAAATTAAAAAAATTTAAAAAATACTGCCAATCGGGGGGGGGGGGATTTTATAGCACTTGAACCCCCCCTTTTACAGCTCTTTTCCACCCCCCTACAGCGCCCCACGCACCCCCTCCACCCTTTAATAGCGCTTGCTCCCATATTCCCCCATGCGCGCGCGCCCCTGCCTCTACCAGGATTTGAACTCGAGACCCCCCCTGCGCGCCTAAGCGCTTACCACTCCTCTATTTTGATTTGTTTTCCAATTCATGTTATCTCTAAATATATATATATATTTATATATTTAGTTATATTTATTCGTATAGTAATATATAGTTATATTATAATATATATAGTTATATTGATATATATATAGTTTTATTAATATATATATATAGTTATATTAATATATATATATATATATTTATATATTTAGTTATATTTATTCATATAGTAATATATAGTTATATTATAATATATATAGTTATATTAATATATATATAGTTATATTAATATATATATATAGTTATATTAATATATATCTCTATTTATATATATATATATATATATATAGTTATATTTATTCGTATAGTAATATATATTTATATTAATATATATATATAGTTATATTAATATATATCTCTATTTATATATATATATATATTTAGTTATATTTATTCGGATAGTAATATATATTTATATTAATATATATATATATAGTTATATTAATATATATATATATATAGTGATATTAATATATATATTTATAGTGATATTAATATATATTTTTATAGTAATATTAATATATATATGTAGTTATATTAATATATTTATATAGTTAGATTAATATATATATATATATATAGTTAGATTAATATATAGGTATATAAATATTCATATATATGTATTTTAAATAAAATGGATATTAGTTATTATTTAGATAAAGGTAATATATTTTATATGTAAATATATTTTATTATTTATATTTATAATTAAATTTTTAGGTGTGAATATATAAAAAATATGTACATATATTTATATATTTGATTATAAATAGCAGTGCATTATAAAAAACGATGAAATTTCATAATATCAATATGAATGTAATACCTTGGGATAAATTTAGTCCCCACCAAAAAAAGCCAATAATACCCCCTTAAACGGGGCTGAAAATCCACAAAATGTTAAAAAATCGGGGTACCCTGACTAAAAACTCAGTTTTGGAGGCCTTCTGGGCCTTTTTTGGCCTCTAAAAAACCTTAAATAGGGTTTCCCCAATCATAGCGACGTAGAGCTCGCCGCAGGCTTCGATTTGATATGTGGTAGAGCTCAAACGGACACCCGGATCAAAAGTTATGGTCATTTGAAGTTCGAGTTGCGTTTTCAACATATTTTGGATCTTTTTTTAATTTTTTTTAATTTTTAATCTTCAAATTGTTATTAAATGACTACTACTCCATAATAATTAGCAAGTTATTAATTATTATTTTTTAAATTTTTTTATAAGCCATTTTCACTAAATATCTTATATATTAAGTATATTAAGTGTAAATGTATATTTATACTTATCTAAAATATATTTAAAAATTATATAATATATTTATATCAATATAACTATATTTATATATTTTTATATTAATATATTATTTTTAATTAATTTTTTTTTGAAGTTGACCCTTTATCAGCGCTACAAAAAAAGCGCTGATAAAGGGGTACCTTTATCAGCGCTAGAAAAAAGCGCTGATAATGGGGTGCTTTTATCAGCGCTTTTTTTAGCACTGATAAAAGGACCCTTTATCAGCGCTTTTTGGAGCGCTGATAAAGTCACCCCCCTTTACCAGCGCTTTTTCATTAGCACTGATAAAGGTTGGCGCCGTGAATAACTGTTTTTGTGGTTGTGCCTCCCCACTAGTCAGTAGCTTCTAATGTACAGGGAGAGGCGCTTGAGGTAATGCAACTCTTTGGATTGAGAATAATTTGAGTTGACCAAGTTGAGGATGCTATAAAGTGGTATCATAACTTTGTTTTAATTTGTTTTACTATTTGAGATATATTAGTCGGAGATCGGGCTGGTTGGAACTTGGGATGGGCCCTGTGCTTGTGCTTAGCTAACATTTGCATGGGGAATGCCCAAGTTTCCTAGGAGTGGGATTATAGTTCTTGGTTTTTTGAGTATTACAATCCTATTTTTTCAAGGAATATGGTGTTTGATTTACTGTTTATTATTTTACTCTTAGCTTGGGATGGTAAGGGGGCATGTGTTCATGCATCATATTTGGCACGTTGGACTCACATGACATGCATATGACTTTGTGTGAGTGATAACCTGGTTATGGAAAGAGTTTTGGTCATTTAAAGTGCTAAAAATAAGCTATGAAATCTTTTCCCCTATAATTTATTGGTGTCATTTTACATGAATGAACCTTGTTGATTCCTTCTATGATTACTACATGGTTACGTGTTATGAGAAAAATATTTGTATATTGTGAAATGAACCCTGAGAGTGAGTAAGTTGGGCATGAGGATGCCTATGTTATGTCAGAATCTTATGGGAGTAGGGTGCATGTGGATTCATGCGACGTGTTTCCTGTTACTTCTTTTATTAAGTTATGATACCAAGAATTGTACTTAGCCATGCATTTGGAATTTTAGAGATATGCCGCAACGATGACCTCTAATAGAGTGTTAAGAGGGTGAGGGTGGGAATATTGTATCGACATTGCTTCTGGAGCCTCCAATAGACCTACAACTTTAGGAAATCTTGCTTTAGGTTATACAGTCGATGGATCATGGGGCTCTACATAGGGAGTCATCTATGTATGATCTTATAAGGGAGCTCCAGAAGTAGCACCAAACTCTTTTTCAGGGTGAGGGTGGTCCACAAGGTGTGAAGTTCTATATTGAGTCTCTATAAACCATATTTAATCAGATAGAGACCCCCCTTGAGAGTAATGTGAAGCTGGAAATGTATATACTTCAAGGACTAGCTAAACCCTAGTGGGATGCACTAGTTCAGGTAGGCTAACATGAGGGGACATCGTAGAAGAATTTTCAGACCCATTTCTTTGAGAAAATTTTCCTTGAGACTCTGAGGTTAGAGAGGGATCAAGAGTTTATGGATATTTTTTAGTGGGATATGTCAATAATAGATTATGCGACGCATTTCACAAAATTTCTTTGTTTTGGTCCCATATTAGTGGGTGACGAGACTGCCGAGAATAAATGTTTTGAGGATGCCTTGAGACATACAATATGAGTTTAGTTGAATATATTTCACTTGAATTCTTTTATTGAGGTGGTGAACATGAACCTCATCAGTGATAGGAACTTGGGGGGGGGGTTATATGATTGGGTTATATGGTTCTTTTATTGGATCCAGGTGCATATATTCTGATGTTAGGAAGTGATGATTTGATTCTCTCACTAGTGCAGTGGTAGGCGTGGTGGTCAGAGTGGGGGCTTGTCACTTCCCCCTTGAGGGAGGAGTCTTCTTGAGTGTTATCAGTATAGTCATACTAATCATATTTAATCCAAGTGTGATATACCATCGAGGGAGTGTCATTCTTGTGGGTGGATGGTCCACATGCAGTGATATTGTTGGAGTGCACCCTGGATGGGTAGTGAGTGAGGCACTAAATAGACCCAGGGCCATCAGATTAGGATCAGGTGCATTACCTCAAAGTGGTAGAAGGGGTTCTTTAGGTTGGTTTGGATGTGATAAGGGATGTGGTTCTCAGGGGAAACAATGAAAATAGGGAGGTACACCGTAGGATATTCAAATTTTAGGAGGCTAGGACCAAGGTGATAGTTCAGAAAAACTTTCCTCAGTGAAGTATATTCCACTTTACAATAGAGAGGGGCCATCAATAGTGCAAGGTATGATCCTAGTGGCACATTGGAACTAGTTCTACTTGTTTCTAGTGTTACACACACTTTCATTTATACTCAGTTATTTACGAATCTAAGTCTGGCATTAGAGTGTATGGTGGGAATGTTGACTCTCGATACACTATTGTTAAGATGATTCAAGGGCTTCAAAGATGTATGGGATGTGTCATAGTGGTTAGTGGGTTTGATAACTCATGGGATTTTTTACTGATATACATGCATAACTTCAATGTAATCCTTGGAATGGATATACTGACTCGTTATAAAGAATACATCAATTGCTACCAGAGGCAGGTATTGTTCACTTCTCTTAGAGGTGATCATTATTCCTTTATCAGGGAGTTGAATTTTTAGGTAGGTTGAGCATGAATTGACCATTGGAAATTGGGTCTGATCACTACTTGGTTTTCAAGAATTTCATTTTGGGATGAAGAGGAGATGAGACCATTCGTATTTCCTCCAATTATAGATCTATATCAGGATATCTTTCTTGAGACATCTTGAGGTTGCTGCCCGAGAGAGAGGTTAAGTTTATGATTGTTTTGGTTCCATGTATGAAGCCTATATCTATTTCACCATATAGGATGAGAACAACAGATTTGAGATAAATGAAGGTCCATTTTGATGACTTGGAGGAGAACAAGTTCATTCTCTTGAGCACTACACCTTGGGGTGCTCTTGTTTTTTTCACTAAATGGTTCTCTAATATTTATTTGTGGCCAAAGTATCATTAACTATGAGTGATAGTGGAGGAAATTCCATGGACTACTTTCAAGAGAAGGGATAGCCTATATGATTTTCTGTTGGTGTCATACAGTCTGGTGAACATGATAGTAGTATTTATATCCTTGATTAATAAGATATCCAACCCATATCTTGATTCATTCATGGTGGTTTTCATGGATGATATCCTTGAATAATCTTAAACTTACGAGGACTACTGTGAATATTTGGACATAGTGCTGAGTACCTTGAGAGTGCATTGGATTTACACCTAACTCTTAAATCATCACTCTTAAATCAAAGAAGTTTACCTTTTAGGGTATGTTATATCATAGACGAACATATTAGTAGACCATAATAAGGTCGATGTTGTAGTTTCTTGGGAGTGATTCATGAACGTGTTTAAGGATTGATGTTTTTTGGGGTTAGTATGCTATTAAAAATATTTCATTTAAGACTTCTCCTAATTAGAAACACGGATGTTAACTATGACCAATAAATGGGTGAGGTTTGAGTGGTTTGAATAGTGTGATAAAGCCTTCTAGGAGTTAAAGGGAATATTGATGACTATTCCAATACTGACCTTACATGAGTTGGGTAAGGATCATAGAATATATTACAATGTATCAAGAGTTGGGCTAGGAGCAATATTGATGCAAGATGGGTGAGTATTCACTTATAGGTTTAAGTTGATAAGGTTGTATGAGTGGAACTATCTGGTCCATTATTTGAAGTTGGCAGTGGTTGTGCATGCTTTGAAGTGTTGGTTCCATTATATGCTAAGAAAGATATTTTTATTTTACGCCAACCATAAGATTCTTCGATACATATTCTCTCAGCATGACCTGAACCTTCTACAGTGAAGGTGGGTTGATTATTTACAATCATCCAATTTTGAGATGGTGTAGACCCCTGGAATGAAGAACATTGTGGATGATGTGATGAGAAGGAAGACTCAAGTTTAGGTGGTGTGAGAGGCTAATAATGAGTGACAGTTAATGAGTATTTTTACTGAGCTACATCTTGATGTTCAAGAGTATTAGGGAAGGGATACACTAATGGATTTGAGCATCACCTCATTGATCTCAGACAAGGTGAGGGAGAGTCAGACAACAAATTTTTATTGCTAGGCGATGAGGTATAACATATATGGTAGGGATCCACCACTAGACAAAACTTGGGATGAGGATAAAGTTATATATTTCCAATGTAGAGTTGTAGTCTTGAAAATTATAGAGGCATTGATACGTATTCACACACCATGAAATGGGATTCTTACTTAAGAGTGGCCAAGATGTATCATAATATCTACCAATAGTTTTATTGGATGAGGATGAAGAGGGATATAATGGGTGTATCATGATGCCTCACCTATCAATAAGTGAAGGTTGAGCACTAGAGGCCCATAGGTCTTCTTAAACTGGTACCCATTTCTATTTATAAATGGGATGAGGTTATTGTAGACTTCATGATGGAATTACTAATACCACCTCAAGGTAGTGATAATATATGTGTTATTGTCGACCAGTTGACCAAGGTGGCATACTTTCTACTATTTCAAGAGGCATGTTCTATTTATGAGATAGGTATGTATGTGTTGTAGGTATTTTGATTGAAATTTATGTCTAGGAGTATCATGTTAGATTGAGATATGATATTAATGTCTCATTTTTATAAATGGATACAATGAGGTTTGGACACCCAGGTGAAATTGAGTACAACATACCATCCTCAGACTGATGGGTACTCTAGGCATACAATCAAGGCATTGGAGGGCATGCTTCAAGCATGTGTTATGGATTTTTTAGATCTTGGGAGAATCATCTTATACTAGAAGATTTTTCCTATAATAACAATTACCAGACATCAATTCATATGGAATCCTTTGAGGAACTATATGGAAGGTCATTCCAATCTCCCAAATGATAGTTAGAGGAAGGCGAGTCATCTTTTATTGGAATAAGTCTCATATACGAGACATCAAAGTGTATTTAAATGATTTGGTGGTGGTTTGTGACTATTCATAACACAAAATGATTGTATGTAGACCAACGATATCGAACTCTAGAGTTTGAGGTAGGTAATTGAGTATTTTTGAGAGTGTCACCTAGATTGGGGCATAGAGACATGAGAAATTAACACCTCATTTTGTGGGTCCATTTGATATTTCCAAGAGTACAAATATCATAACATATTGACCAAAGCATCATTAGAGATACAATTCAATGAATGGTGTAATCCATATATCTCATCTTTGAAGATATCATTTGAACTCCTCTCACATGATCCACATCAATGATATGGAAGTATAGTTTGAAGCATCATTCATGGAGTGACTGATATGTATAGTGGACTGGAGTGAGAAAATCCTTTGTGGGATAAAAGTATCCTTGGTACGTGTATAGTGAAAAAAGGACACATCCAAGTGGATACATGAGATAAGGATTCATATATGCAATCTCAATGGACAAAACCTTTCACCGACATGGTTTGGTGGTGCATCTCGAGGACAAGAAGCTATATGGTGGAGAGTTTTTAATGATCTATGTACAATGAGGTATGAATTCAAATATTTTTTTCTCAAATCATGTATATTTTGACCTATAATGAACGTAAAAATGAGTGTTAGAGGACAGTAATCAAAAAATGAGGAGAAGGGAGGGATGGTAGAAATCTTCCAAAGGGGAAGATTCCCTCTAAAGGTCCGATGAGGGGCCACTGGATTTTTGATGGCCTTGGAAATGGGGTTTTGCTCTATTATTAGGGTTTAAAGGTGAGTATCGAGAACCTATTGGCCCACCAAAAGTTTGGTAAGTTCCACTAGAGTTTTAATGGAACCCCAACCCCCATTTTATGGGAGGGGTGTTTTGGTAATTTACCTCTAAAAATTATATTAACTCCATATATTCTACCCCAACCTTTCATGAACTAGATTAAACTTATCCTTTATTTTACCTTGAATTTGGATCTATATTACTTAAATTCTTGATTAATTCAAGCATCTCAAGTTGTGTTTTTCTCTAATTATCAAGGCCAACACCATATAATCTCCAATCCCTAGGTTTTCTCACCACCTCCTTATGTTTCATTATAAATCCCTAAAGTGTGTGTGTGTGTGTGGATGCATGGGGGTTATATAGTTTATTTATTTTCATTGATTAAGGTTGATGTACCCAATGATATGAGATGATAAGGAACCTATAACTATGTGGCATGCAATCCTATATTTTCCCATTGTTTTATATGAGTTGCATGTGTCGTTTGATATGAGTGATGGTGGGTGGGGGAAAATGAACCAAAATGTAATTGATTTTGGTTACTATACATGTTTAGTGGTGCGTGAGGTATATCTAGATCATGATTGGACCTTTAATCCTTATAATTTGATTCCTCGACCACTGATGGCCATATATCTTGGAGAAAGTATGAGAAGCCATCAAATCACAACCCGCATGGGGTATCATTTTGTGTGACTTATACAAGAGGGCCTTGGGAGGCATCCTAAATAATTCCATGATAATGGTAAGATTGTGTGTGTGAGTAGTCTAACAGTGGTTTGGCCTTATTCCACGGTTATGGAGTAGCTAATGGATTACATGCCTTGATTTTTTTTAGATTAGTGCTTGTGTGGTTGTATGGTCATGCCAATAGGTGGAAGACTAGATTTGTTTATCTCTAGGTCTATTTCATAAAGGGTGTGAGTAGCCTAGTGAGTGTGTTTGGTGAGTTTAGGAATATGATAAAAAGGATTTGTGTTGATAGCTTAATGAGGTGTGGTATTAGATAGGTCAGTGAAGGTTGACCAAGTACACCGTATGTGTGGTGTTTGGATGGGTCAGTGGAGGTTGACCTAATATCCCGATCATGATGAGTATATATGGATTATTGGAGACTAACCTAGTATCCTAGAATTTTTTCTATGTTACCATAGGATGTGAACCTATTCACACTCTTGTGATATGTTCAGACTTGACCCGAAACCGGCCGAAACAGGTATGGTCACACCACCAGGTGGCTTGTTTAACACTCAATGATGTGATGGGTCTTAACTATTGATATTATTTATTTATATATCACATTGTTCATACACTCATATATGTTATATTTATTTAAGTTCCCCATTGGTGGTGACCTACTGAATATATTTCTCACACCCTATATGTGCACCATGGTGGGTATACAGATTTCATGTCCATTGATGCAAGTAAGGGTAGATTCCATTTGATCAATGGTTGAGCCAAGATGGATAGCTAGGATTCAGAGACAGGACTAAGAGAGTCCATGGACACATTTTTTTTTGTCTCTATTATTTTTTATATTTTGGATTATGACTTATATATGATTGACCAATTGAGAAATTGAACATGGTAGTATAGCATTTACATTAGGTACGCATTTTGTTATAGAGTGAGATGTGTTTCTATGGTTGGATTGTCACTGTAATATCTATATTACATAGTTGTTTTTTGAATGATAACTTGTTGTTATTTTCTATATTATTTATGGTTATCTGATAGAGGGTTTAATCTCCCCATATTATTGATAGAACCTCACCAGTAGTCATCAGCCTTTGGCAAAAAAGGATGTACCCCTGTGGTCATGTGTCTCTCTAGGTCAGACATTTTTCAGGTTGACCAAGTAGAGGATGGTACATTGAATCAGGTATATTTCTAGTAATATGCATAAATAGTTTCATGACAAGTAAATAATGAATTTAATCATTAAGTTGGGTGTTTCACCTTCCATAATAATTTTTTTAGTATATGATCCTGAAAAGATAAATTCAATGAGATACTTAAATAAATACAAAGGGAAAATCAAGATTTGTATGACTATATAATGTGAATTTCGAAGGATAAATAGTCTATGGCATATAATTATGGTAGGATACATTGAAACATGACAACAAATGTTGTGAAGTGCATCAATGAGGTCTTCAAGGGTGTTAGTAAACTTCTAGTTATTAGATTAGTGAAAGAGTCCTTCTATCACTTTGTTAAGTGTTTTTATGAATGATCCCAATAGGCTTATGAGGAGATACAACAAGGGATATAGTATGTTCAAAACTTATAATAAGATATTGATATAAATTTACAATAACTGTCATCATTTCATGTATGAAGCTATGACATGAAAGGAAGCCAATTTGAGGTAATATATTTTCATGACCCTCTCTTGGAAAACAATGGTTGAGTGTTAGTATTGTTACTAGAGTAAAGATACAATGTCTTCATAAACTTTTAGGCCCTAAAGTATCCCAATACACACATCACTATAACATGTTCATCGATTAACATATCTTTGGATCTATATGTATATCCATTTTACTATATCAACACTTCGGTTGACTATTATAATGCAACATGGATATATATTAGAGAGTTGATATACTTCACTCATCCAACTTAAGTACCTACTCAAGTCTCTAATAGGAGAAGGTTGCAACCAAGGGGATGAACAAAGTCTACTTGTATGAGAAATGAGATGGATTGACCATAAGAACAATGGTTGGGAGTATGATTCCCTATCTATCGTGGGGAAGGTCACAATCATAAGAGGTGTCTTAATGTGGGAAAAAGAATATCAAGTCTTAAAAAACAATGAAAGTTTGTTATGAATCAAGTCTTTGTTATGTAAAAATTTTCATATACATCAATTTGAATTATCTTTAGTTATACCTTATGAATGGATGTCTTTATTGAATACTTATAAATAATAATCCCATATGTAGATAAACACATGTAACTATAAATTATAAATCACTTCTTCATAATTTATAACCTCTTAAAAATTATCTCATTAAAATTAAATAGTAACATTTATAGTATATGTAGATATGGAGGATGTTACAATGCTCATGAAACTAGATACCCATGTTTCACATGATGTATTTATGGGTGTAATGATCTGCACTATTTCATGTTGGTGAGACTAAGAGGGTTTTGATCTAGTTTATTTAGGGCTAGGGTGGATTTTAATTTTTGAGTATGGGTCAAGAGGGATGTTTCTAGAATCTTTTTGGAGATTAAACAAATGTTCTGTACATGGATGGGCTCATAGGAATTTCTGATAGAGGAATTTCATTTTGGGTATAAGAAATCGGGATTTGGTGGGTGGAATAAGACCCCATCAAAATCCCAGTGGCAACCTACCAAGAGTCCAGTGGGCTAGGAAGTGAGATAGTCCCACTCCCTTTTCCATAGGGACCCTGGTGGTCTACTGGACATCCAGTGGGGGTCCACTAAGAATCCAATGGAGCTTCTCAACTCCCACTAAGAGTGGGGGAAATTTGTTTATTTTAAGGGGGATTTATTTTAACCCTTCTCAGGCTCCATTGTATCTAGCTGGACAAACATAGGGTGAGTCTTCCATCTTATTCTCCCTCCCCCCTTTGTTCTCACTTGATTCGAGTCAATCATGCTTGTTTTGTCATGTTAATTGAGGTGAAACTTTCTCCATTACTTCTCCTTTGTCCTAATCCTTTTATTTTCCTCAATTTGTGATGGATGAATTATGCATTTAAAGGGATATTCAACCAAATCATGGTAGAATAACATCATTATGATGATGATTTTGTTTATAGTATATAGAGGAGGCTCGTGAAGGATGACTGCTCATCATTGCATTCCATTTTTCTTAAGGTTCATTGAATATGTAGTATTTTTAGGCATTTTAGAAATTTTGGAATAACTTGATGATTGATTTAGAATTATAAATTAGGGATCTTATGTGTATTAGGATCAGATGCATGTTGGGATTAAAACACACCTCATTGTTTAGGGTTTTAGTGTCATATTACTGCTCAATGAGTTTTTTCAGTTTTAAGATGATCATGGGTTTTCATTTTAAATTGTTTAGTGGTTAATTAATTGGTTTTTATTAATGAGATAGGTTCTCATTATAGTTTGGGATGGTTTATATGCACTTTTATTATTAATTAGACAATGAATTGAGGTATTTTCCTTTTATTCATTGAGAATTTTGATCATCTAGATTATATGAACTTTTATATATGTTATTTTATGATTTTGAGGCATTAATATTATTATGATCATGATTGTATTACATTATATTACACCCCTTAATAAACAAGACACACTCATGGTAGCTTAATATTCACCAAAGGACTCTATAACTTTATGAATGGGTTTTTAGTGGTTCCTTGGTAAAATGAGTGTTGGTGTCCCATCTTATTGATTGTTTGGTGGTGTTTAATTTGACTCAGGTTTTTTAAAGAAAATTCTTTAACCTTTAAAATGGAATTTTAAAGGGTATTATATTTTGAAATGGAATTTCAAAGGGGAGAATGGGTGAATTAAAAGAAAGGTTTTGAAATGGTATTTTAAATAAAAATTAATGGTTTCCCAAATAGAATTTCAATATTTTTAGACAAGGACCTCGTGTGTGAAAATACGTCATGTGATGCCCTTTAAATGATTTATAAAAGAGGAATTTGATTTATTTTTTATAGTAAAGTAAATATCCCTTGTTTTGAGAAATGGTTTGGTTAGAATGACCTCATGGGAAAATGCCCCATTTTTTGAAGCATGTGTGATTTTGTGTTCTCTATTGACTGATCATTGCATCATATGAATTGTCTTGTTATGTGATGTTTCATGATGACACATGGACTATATTTGAACCATTTACCTATACAATGGGTAGTTAGAATAGGTTGAAAAATTCTAGTGGGTTATTAATGGTTATATGTTCATGGGACCATGAAAGGTATCCTTGGGAATAGTGATAGAGTCTAGGAATCATAGTATCCTTGACTCCTTTGGGCTAAGTCGAGGGATATCAGGGATAATTTATGGGTTATATCGCATGAGTTTTGATTTGGGTGCGGGATAACACTAGGGATGTTATAAGGCAGCTAAAATTGATCAAGTTATAAGTGAGACCATTTTCCATCAACCTTTAGGTAGTGACAAACTTTCTTGATGGGTATTTGGCCTTTATATTTACTTGTAGGAGTGTTGTATTGATTTAACTCAGTTTTTGAGGTGGGATATAGTCTCATAGTGTTGATGAATCTATGGTAATGGCCAATATTTTAGAATAGGAAGAGATCAGATTCCCTCTTTTATGTTGTAGACTAGGAGGAAAGTGGGTTTCCTCATTAATACATTTATCTAAGAGGAGAGTGTGTTCCCTCCTTAGAGATATGAACTTTTAACTAGTGTGAGTTAGAGTAAATAGGCACATATCCTATAATTCCATGAGTCTTTCATGATATAACTCTTGACTATGATATGACCCCATTTGATGTAATGTATAGGACGATCTTAAGGTTTAATCTGAGCTTGATGAGTATAATTAATTTATGTGAGATTGAATACATTGATTGATTTTCTTAGTGAATATTTATACTCATGCTACTAGTGTTCTCTCCATGGATGAAATATAAATAGTTTGGAAACTGATTAGGTTCTAGAAGAAATTTTGGTAGTCACTTGGGATATTCAGAAAACATCATGTTATGATGAAACAAACTAACTTTCTCTATAGATCCACTATGTTAAGAACATGTACATGTGACACACTTATTGATGACGGTGTTGAAGTGATCCACATGATCAATGTAAAACCATAGTGCTATATGATTATTCTATGGGTGAAATCCCTTATGATAACTTATGATGTGTGAGGCTGATCCATAGGTGCTTTATGGGTAGTTTTGTGGATAGATTTGGTGAGGACTAGTGAGATGAGATGGGATATGGAATAAGAGTTTGAATGTTATTTCATATGGTTTGGCCCCATTTTTCAATTTATTGTTTTATTTATTAGGGGATTTTGGATCAATTAATATTTTATACTTTAGTCACACTTCTATTTTTCATTTGGAAATTAATATTTTTGGATGGTACCACTTTGATTTCCCATTTTTTATTTTTTTGTGAGATCAATTTTCCCATGATATTTAAAGTTTTGATTATTTTATGGGTAGTGAGATGACCAATGGGTCAAGTGGGACTTTGAGTGTGAGTTTTATAGTTGAGTGAAGAAGCCCCTTGAGGGTCATGTTTTATGAGATGAGAGTGGCTATTCAATATACATCATTAGAAGATGAAGCTACATGAGTAATCAGTTATAGTATAGTTGACCCTAACATGGGAAGTGTACTAAAAATACAAGTATATTGTACATGTCATCTTCACCATGATGACATGTAAGTATAACATTGTTTGAGATTTCATGAGCTATGTTTCCAAGTGGGTTTAGTAACACTCATCATAGATTTTCACATGCATCCACTTGATCAACAACACTGAGTGAGTCAAGGAAAGTGGGTGAATCCTACCGAGTCGTTGAACTCACACCTACTTATATATAGAACATGGTTTTTTATATATAAGGAAAAAAATTCATGCTTTATTTATGGTATAGGTATTAAATGGGGAACTGTAGTTATGGATCAAAATGATCTATGACATAGAGGCCAATTACCACATCCTGACCCAAGATCCCAAATATTGAGACCTGAGTTAAGGTTCCACATGGCCTCAAGCATGTCTCCCAATCTCTAGAGGACCCCAATAAATGAAAATTAATAAAAATGAATCATGGATAATGATTTTCCATTAACATAAACATTAAAACAATGTATTAGAATGAAAAAATCCTTTAAATAAAACCATTTTAAATAAACTTAGTAGCAGAAACTGTTTATTTTACAAAAACCAAACCTTTTAGTGAAACATACAATACAAATGTTGAAATCAGGATAAAATACTCAAACCAAAAGATGCTATCACCTTATACATATCTCTAACATGGGAATATGTATCACTATTGGTGAATAAAAAAGTATTCCCGTTATTTTCATCATTTCTAATCATGTTTATTTGTCCATCAAAGTGAATATATAGGGGATGAGTATAAACTTAGTAGGATTTCCCTAAGACTCCAATACACTTCCACGCATAAAAAAATTAAAAATACATTGATAATAAACAATGATAAATCAAAAAAAGTTCCAAAACCAAAAAACTTTATTTATTAAATATTTCCAAATTTAAAAAAATATTTTGTAAGGAATCCCATAATTTTTTAATAACATTTCATCAAAAAATAGTTCAAAAAACTCATATCCTAGAAAACACTATTTTCCCCCTTTTCTTGGAAAATATACACTTTTTAAAAATAAATGGAAAATACTTATTTTCTACATTTCAAAGTAAAATATCCATTTTCCATTAAATCCATTAGAAATCTCCATTTTCCCCAAAAAACAATTCCTTATCATAAATAATTCCCAAGTATAATCAAATATAAAATCCATATTTTTAATATTTTAATTGCTAGATAGCTTTAACAAAGTATGAATCCTCATTCATACATCCATGGATCACACCATAGCGAGTTTCTCCTTTCATAACCATTATCCCAACCATTTATCACCATAACACATGCTCTCTAATCCACCCATCCCTATGATTGAATCTTAGAGGTTTCAAAAATAGGCCTCTTAAAAATCCATTTTTAAAAACCCACACACTTGATGCGATAATTAATAAAAACCATGATGAAAACACATATAATAATCCAACCCATTTTAAAGTTAAATTCATACAAATCAATTAATCATATATCCCCATAATTTTCATTAATACCAAATCACCCTGTAAACAAAAAAATCCCATTTAAAATCCCATTTAAAATTCTAAAACAAACACATAAATTTATTTTAAAAACTTCATTCCCAAATTCATGGTAAAATAAATACACTTAATGTAAAATATAATTTTTTAATTATCAACTTATTTTCAAATAAAGTTTTTTATAAACACCCCAATTTTTCATAAAAAAATCAATTATGTTAAAAATATCCATTTTTTTCATAAAACCAAGATTTCATACAATTCAATCAATATTAGTCCCTGATAAACCATAATCAATAAATAAAAAATAAAAAATTAGTCAATTCATAGAAGAGATCAGAGATACCTACCTAGCCATGTTGATACCCATAAAATCCCAAAATCTATGCTTTAGAACCACATGATAGAATAAAAATCTTTGAATCCCTATCAAGATGAATAATGATTCTAAATCCAAGTCGAATAATTCCAAAAATTGACATCCCTATTCATAGATTCAAAATAGATATTGAGAAAATATAATATAGAGAGATGAGATATAGATCTTACCCTAAATTCAATGTTCAATATATGATCCACACTCACAGTCCATTAAAGAGTGGACAAGATTCTCCAAAATAAATTTAAAACACCCTAGAATCATACATGATCAAATGAAGAAGAAAAATTAGAGTTTTAGGATGAAAATTTGATTTCAAAAAATAATTCACATAAAAACTTCTAAGAAGAATGGTTAGAATAATCTTGTACCCAAGAATTTCAGAATTTTTGGTCTCATTTTGAGTATGCATGGTTGGATATCATGGTTAGGATAACCATACCGATTCTTATGGATTTTTTTAATACACATGGTTATCACACATAGTGTAGATATCCAAACACTAACCTTGTATCCCTCCTCATGTTTCTAAAATTTCAAAATTTTACTCTTCATTATCATATATAAAATTTTATAATGGACCTCCACAATAAAGATAGTCAGAAGGGATGAATCCTTAAGGAATCATTCATTGTATAAATCATGCTATTTAGGGTAAGGGGTCCAAGGATATAAAAAATAATAAGTGGGTCCTCTTGGGATCCCTTGGAAGCTAGATGTTTCACCTCCCTATTCCATTCTCTCTAGGTATGAGTGATGATCATATGTTGATTAATGATTATTCTACAGGTCATGATCTCATAAGTAATGGATAATTGAGGGAGATAAAGATCCAGAAATGAAAATGTATATAGCAGTGAGTCAAGTTTCATACCTTTTAGCTAGATATTAAATAACTTGAATAATTATAAACTAGAGATAAATCCCTTGTCCTCCACAATCAACAAACTCCCTTGCCCATAAAAAGCACTGAAAGCCAAAATCATTGACCCTCATCTATTTATAACTAGACCACCCTTGCTCATCCAACCCATGGAACATGATCCATCCAAATTTAGCTTCAAACTGACCTGGGGGGATTCCAACACACAAAATGGCTATTCCCAAGCTACAAATGAGAATTCTAGTTTGGAATACCTATTAGAGATCTGATAGACATAGATCTATCCTTTCATTTCACTAGGAAACTTAATTTCTCAAGCCGTGCAAGTACCTTTACCTTTAACCCGAGCCATGAAACCTTCCTCTTAGACACTCTGGCCTCATTCCAAGTAGACCATAGGATCCAACAACATGTGTCTAAATCCAAACATTGTCCTGATGATTCCACCATTGAACCATCCAAACTAGAGAACTAGTTATCTATAAATATTTGAATGCTATTTCTATCCTTAACCGTGACTATGTAGCTCGAGATCATACTCCAAACATGGACATCCCAACCCTATTCACAAAAAAGTGGAATACATCCTCCACCTTAGAGAACTAACAACAAAAACATTTGGTAGCAAACTGTACACCCCTCTTTTGCACTACCTTATCACTAAGAAGAGAATTTTTTATTATATTCCAAACCAAGATGTTGAATTTAGTGGGAATACCATGACATCATATCCTTCCATCCCAGACACTATTATCTCAATAACCCTAGGTACTAATACAAAAGTCCTTCAAGAAAAATGTGTCTGAGCTCGGGGATATGAACATGAACTAATACTCCTCCTCTAATAACAACACCTTATGAAAGCATTGATACTTCTATTTACCCAAAATATCCTTCAAGAAGCAATGGTTTTGAATAGATTTAAAAAATAAAATATCAAGAGCTGGACAACCTAATAAGAAAATCATGCTCCCCACCTAGTTATATTTTTAGAAGCTAACCTCTTCCTTTCTAATGATCAACTAATAATGGCTATAAAGAGCCATGAGATAACCATTTACATGATTCCATAGATCCAATGTTTTATCATGGAATGAGGGGAAGTCTCATCTCCATGGCTACACTTGTCCCGCATGGTTCTAGCCTAAAGAGATAAACCCTTGATAATCACCTAGGAAAGCTTCATATAAAGGTAGAAAATGCAATCGTTAAAGCTCCTAAGGTTGATACTTCCCTCTTGGATTGGATTTTCCAGGTGACTCTACCTTTCCCAATTCTTCCACTCTTACCATTGATAATCCTAGATGAAAGAATTAATGATGTTTTCATTGGTTCTAATAACTGAATTAGGCACCCACAAGGCTGAGATGATTTGCATTGGTATCGACATGAGAACATTGTTAACCAAAGTGATGTGTCCACTGAAGGAAAAAACCCACTCTTCCAATTGATAACCCTTAAAGTGACATGTTTAACCTAACCATTGAATTGATCAATTTTGATATAACCTAGATATATTAGATCCTCCAAGTATCCCATAGTGAATCTAACATTTTCCATGTACAAGTCTCTTACAATTATCCTAGAAATTCTACTTGATCTTGATCTCACCAAGAATAACTGGATCTTTTTCTTGTCGATGTTTTATTTTCTCCATTTTTTGTATTCCTCCAAAATACTGATGAATCCTTGGATAGATCATTTTCTCCCATTAAGTAATAACAAAAGACTATCCAAAAAAAAGATAAATTCCCCTAAAACTATCCTTCCCTTTAAAAGAAAGGATCCACCCTCCCTCCATTGCCACCTTGATATTCCTCCTAAGAGCATATTGATCTTTGATAGAGATCATGGGTGAGAGTGGATCACCCTAAATAATCCCCTGAGCGGACATAAAGAAACCAAACTTATGGAACCTTATAGAAATGGAAATTTAAGGGGATGAATAACATTTAAAGAAGAGATCACACACAAACTCAGAAAACTTAGAATCTCTCATGCTTTTAAGGATGAAATTCCACTCTAGATTATCTTAATCTTGGTACATATCCTTAAAAAAAAGAGAGAGTAAGGGTTCTTAATGAGTATCAGTCCCATAGACTGGTTTTTCCAAATCATATTTATATAGCTGGTTAGACTAGAAAAAATGAATTTAATTTAAAATTAAATTAAACGGACTAGAAAAAAACCCATGGTCTTAAGTGAACTAACATCAATATATATGGGATGTACCATAGACTAGGACTAATATTTTTATACTTTATTTTAATATTATTTCAATTTAATGTATCATTTTTATGGTAAACACATATATTTTTTAAAATATTTGATGAATATACATATAAAATCACATTTATGTGATACCTATCATGTGTTTAATCTTTAATATTCCTTAACAATAATAATAATTTTTTTTTCATTTTTTAATAATTTATCTTGATCTTAATTACTAATATAGGCTAACTCATGGATAAGTCCACTTAAAATGAAGATTAGACTATGATCATTTCTTCATGCTTGTATTTAATGCATGCTTAAACATACTAAACATTTTTAGGCCCATTCCATGCGGGTTTGTCTTAATCTTCCCCAATCTAGCCCATTAAGAACCCCTATAATAGATACATAAGTATCAAATTTAGGGCACTACAATTCTCCTCAACATAATAATTTTTTCACTAAAAGGTTACTAGGTTCTATTGACCATGAAAAAATTTGGCAATTCCCATCCCATATCCACCTTTATCTCCCAAGTATCTCCCTCGATAATCTCATACTTCTAAAGTACCCACACCAATGGAATAATTTACCCCTCGAGAGCCTTATCTTCATTATCCAAAATCTGATTCAGTTTCTTCACATCATAAGTACCAGGATCCAAATAAATTTCCCCTAACTCAAAATATGAGTTGATTATTTTAAGTAATTATTCAATTTGGAAACATGGAAAAAATTATTAACTAACATAAAACATAATGGAAAATAAAATTTATAATCCACTTCACCAATATACTCAATGATCTCAAATGGAACCACATACTGTGGCATCAAATTTCCTTACTTTCCAAGCTATCGATAACCCAACATATGAATCAATTTTAAAATAGCTTGATCTCCAACATCAAATATAAAAGGTCATCATAAATGATTGGCATAATATGTATGCTAGATCTGAGTTGAAATGATACACTTATAAAAAAATTAACCTATTTTATCATTTCCTATACTAAATTTGGTCCCACAAGAGTCCTCTTACCCATCTCAACCCAAAACAAGGGTGACTGACATGACTGAATATACAATGTATCAAATGGTTCAATGTGAATAAATGAATAATATTTATTATTATAAAATAATTACAATAATAGAAGATGATCCTCTCAATTCATTCTAAAATACAACACACATAATCAAATCATATCTTTAAAAATTTGAATGATATGCCCTGCCTAACCATTTATCTAAGGATGATACATCATATCCTCACCTACATCCCCATATCATTATAGAGTCCCTTATATAATATTAATGTAAATCAATTGTCTCTATTTGAAATAATAAAATTTAAGATCCCATTAAGTATAATGAGACCCCTAACATAAACCTTTCCAATATTATCAAATGATAATATTTATCATATAGGAAATAAATTATCCAACTTCATGAGTCAATCCACTAAACCCAAACACCATTATGTTTGAATGGTGATATCAATAATCCAATCAGGAAATATGTGGAAATATCCTCATATTTTCATGTCATAATCAATAGAGTATACAAACCGTGTTGGTTATTGGCGATCCACCTTTATTTATTGAAAAATTAGACAACAAGAAACAAATCTGGCAATATAATTCTTCATTCATGACCACCAAAACTGGAATTTGATCTCTACAGGAACCACTGAACTTCATTTGAAATAAAGGAATGAGTCTACAAAAACTGACCATCCCTTTATGGACTCTCCACTATTTAGTGATTATTTCATCCTCCTATAGTTCTCACTATATAATCACTCTTCCTTCACCTTCTCTACCAATATGAAATTTACATTAATACTATAGAGAACCACCCAACCCAACATCATTGTCAACTCCATGTGAATGTATACATACAAATCCATTAGTTTCCACTACTCCTCAACTTCCTTTACCACCTAATTTAGAGTTTTCCTAATCAAATTATCCACCAAAACATTCTCTTTTATTTATTTGTACATGATCTCGACAACAAATGTTTTAAGACACTCAAATCACCTGCACTGTATCAAGTTGATATCTTGTTATAATAAAACATACTTAAAACATTTATGATCTATATATATCATGAATTTTCACTAAAAAGGTAATGACTATTGATTTTTAGAGCATGATCTGAAGAATTAGATTCCATTTCATGAATAGGGTAAATTTTATCATGATGTGTCTACTAGCTAAACCCATATACTACAACTTTACGCCCTTATATCAAGGCATATCCCAATACCAATCCTAATGTGTCGTAATATAATTCATAACTAACTCCTAGTTTTGGGAGAATCAGAATCAATGCTGAATTTAACATCCCATTTAATTTCTCAAATACTTCCTTGTACTTCACATTCCACTCAAACTTTTCTCATTTATGGGTTAAAGTTGTCATAGGATAATCTGATTTTGAGAAGTCCTAAATAAATCTCCAATAATACCCAATCAAAATTAGAAAACCCAAAATCTAAAACAAATTATTTGGATTTTCCCAGGACATCACCACCTTGCCCTTATCTGGGTCAATATAAATATTTTTTTAAAACAATAATGTGAAAAAATATTAACCAATTAAATATAGAAATTGAATTTAGAGAAATTTTCATATAACCTATGCTTACATAGAGTCTCTAAAACAATTTCTAAGTGCCTCCCATGATATTTTTAAAACTTTAAAATAATATGGATGTTATCTAAAAATGAAATCCAAATAAGGGTTATATCCATAAATACTCAATGGTGTATTCCCTACCATGGGATTACTCTCATAATTTCCTAATAAATGTTGACCTATCTGGATTCCATCATGACCTAGTTGTTTTCACACACAATCCATGGTCATTAAAACAAGATAGGACACTCCCAGGAGTCTTTATCTAATTTTCTTAAATTTCATGATGATTAATTAACTAATATCTAGTTTTATCAACAATTTTTCTCTACAACACTTGAGTCTGAAAAAATATGTTCTATAGTTGAAGTCCCTACTTTCTAACATGAGAATTACACATTCCATATCTCTATAAACCCCACCTCATCATTTCAGAAATAAAAAAATACCCACTAGTATCCAACTCACCATAGTGGATAAACCTTTTAGATTCCTTGAGGCTTGTGTCAATCCACTTATCTTGTTGGTGACCCAATGAATTCATTGGTCTCCTCACCACCTCCCATGGTATCCAAAAGTTGAATACCATCACTCAAAAAAGATGAAAATATAAATTTAACCAAGTTACTAATGATCCCCTTGGTTATATTTTTATATTTTATATAGAGATCATTTTCCACACCATTCATATCTCAATCCACTGATTTACACTGATAAATCTACATCAAATCATTCCCAGAACAACCATTTATCAAATTATCACATGATATAGAATCATAAGGGATTAATCTCTCATCATTTTATAAATCAATACTATATTTATTTCTCCTTTAAATGGGTCATTCCTAACCAGGATTTCATCCAAATCACGATCATTTATAAGATCTCATCAAAATAACACCACTTAGAACTAAGAATTCAAAGAAAAATAAAGATTAATTGACTCTAGAAAGGTCTAATTTCCTAAAAAAATCATCACAATTT
Source organism: Viscum album (assembly GCA_963277665.1). Lineage (NCBI taxonomy): Eukaryota > Viridiplantae > Streptophyta > Magnoliopsida > Santalales > Viscaceae > Viscum > Viscum album. The sequence continues at coordinate 1,813,549,805 of OY728151.1, read as the reverse complement.
TCTAATAATAATGTATCTCATTATATAATAGGCTAATAATTCCTAAACAATCACATCATGTGCCAAATATTAGGACATTATATCACTAATACAACCCAAAACATCTGAAAACCCACTCTTATATCCCTAGAGAAAGTGAGTACTTGAAAAGCACTCTAACAATGATGTGTGACTACCACCATTGTTTATCGAATCCCATTTCTGAGAAGGTATACATCAAAGTGTTACCCTAACATTTAGATAAACTCGTTTATTAATTATTTATATCCTAGTGATCCTATACTATAGGAAAATGAGTCACTAGCAACAAATTTTTTGTGTTTTTTGGTAGTTTACACTGATAAAAAATTATTTCACAGTGGTAAATATAAACTATTGTGAAATAAGGAATCAAGAGTTATTTTAGGGAAGATTTTCAAATTGTGTTGTGGTCTTATAAAAGTGTCTCAAAAAAATATTTAGTGGTGATTTTTATATATGTCATGATGATTTTAGTTTTAATTTTTACTCCCATAAAGTTGTGGTTTAAAGCACCACCAAATAACGACAATTAATTTTTAGTAGTTTAAACTGCTACGATTATCTATAGTGGAATTTTTTTTATATCAAAGAATCCATAGAAAACATACACCGATAGATCCATATACTCACACTACCATATTTACATACAAAAACCTCACCAACAAATCTATACATGTAATAATTCAGAATATATAGTAGAATATTATACACCAACAGATCTATATACCTCCAATAAGAATATATACCACTGATCTCTACTAAACAACCCTTTGAATGTAATTGTTTTACCAATTCAATGTCAAAACCATGTCCAGATCAACCTAAAAATATCTTTTAACAACTAAATACCAAATTTAGAATAATTTCAATCATTTTTATCATAAATAAAATAATTTTTAAAATTAAATACGATTTATAAATATCAACACAAAGATATAAACATATAGATTTTCAACTCCAAAATAATATTAGATTTCAATTCATGTTCCCAGAGTCAAAGTAGGAGGAATAATACAGCACCGACAAGAATAGATAAAACAATTATAGTATATTAATTTGAAACACAACCAAGAAATATTTTCAAATTAATAATTTCACACTAAATCCAAAAATTTAATAAGAATTAAATGAAAAACCCAAAAAATTCTCATAGCTCACATAATATATAGGTTTTAGTAAATATAATTCAAAATAAAAGAAAATTTCAATGAAATAGTGATACCACCTAGGAATTTAGAATACCAAAAAACTAGCTTAAACCTCAGCTCATTACAAATGTATTTCAAATAGATATGTTAAAGTTTAGAGTGGATATACACTTCACATATCATCTAGAAAAATGAAAACTTCAATAGGTTTATACACACCATAATCAGACAGATTAACAACATGTACAAAAAATAGTTTCAAAAATAGCTTAACCACATTTTAGAATACCAATTTAAAGAATAAATTTATAAAATTCAAACCCAACCAAACATTATTTTAAACCTAAAAGAGTTATAAGAGTTTAAATTTTCCATTACTAATTTTTTTTAAAACCAATGAAATCCATTCATGAGTTTAAATTCAAAATAAATAATCGTTTAATTCAAAAAAACCTATTCCATTGTAATATCATAAAATAAATTCAATATTAAAAAACCAACCAAGAAAGTCCTAAAAAATAATTCCAAACTTAATCAAAAAAATATATCATAATAAAAAGAATAAAATATAATCAAACAAAGCCTTGTACCTTTAAACTAATTCCCTTTCAATCACATTTCACATAACCAATTTAAATCAATCTCTATTTTTTGAATCCTTTACAAGAAACCAAAAATTATAGTTTAAAAAACCCCCACTTTTAAATCTTTCCATCCTCAAAAATACTACTCAAATAAAACCAATAATAATGTCCAAATACTAATGTCTATCCATAACATTAAATGTTTCATTTCCAGGATCACTAAATAAAGGTTTACATTTGTACATAAGTAAAATAGTATAAAATTTTTAAATGATACTTTAAATTTGATAAATCAATTGCCTTATCATAAAATTCCTCATGTTAAAAATAACTAAGTAATGAAAAAACCATTTTTTTAAAACATTACTTTATATGTTAAGAAATATTTAGATAATGAATTTAAGTCTTTATTATATTTCAAAGTAGTAGTTCCAAAAAAATAATTTCAAATCATAAGATTTAAAGCATAAATATAAGGTACACATAATAAAAACCATTGATGCACACCCATGAAATCCATTGTAAGTGTTGAATCCAAATAATCAAGTTAAAAATTAATCAATTATTCATGTTGAACTCAATTTTCAACATTAAAATTAAAAGAAACATTCTAAAAAATCTATCATAAAAGATAAAATTTTAAATACACTAATCATAACAAAAACAAAGTGCACATAAAAGGGAATGCACACCCCTAGTTTTGACCAATTAATTTTGACATCAACTGAATAGAAAATAATTATTAATTTTAGAATACCCTTAAATTATTTTATGAAATGAATCTATAAGATAAATTTACAAAAATAAAAGCATGCTTTAAAACATTAGGTTATTTTGAAAAGAAAAAAATGTAATATTTTTCACTCAAAAAAATTTAAACCTGAAGTTACATATGAAGAAACCCATATAAAATAAATTATTTCTAAGAAAAAATATTTGAAATGACTCATATTATAATTAAATCACATCCAAACATTTACTAAACCAAAATGAAATTAAAAAACAAACAAAACAATGAAAATTAGATGCATCCAACACCATTAGTAATTTATAAGCACTCGACTTAGTTATACAAAAACATCACTAACATGGTGTTAAAAATAAATCCTCATCATAAATACCATATGATGAGGAATGATAAACTCTATCTCCTCTCCACTCTATACTTTTGACATCTTTATTATAATTTATTTTAAAATTAAACAAGGTTTTATCTATAGATATTAACTTAAAGTAATAAAAATTAGAATTCTAAATGATTATGATTTATCAATTAAATCTATCTAACCATTAATGTAATCTCATTGGGGTCATTTCCAATCATCTTCTCATATAATTTAATCAATGTGTTCGATATAACGATTACCTTTGCATCCTCAATTTTTTATGTGAATCAAATGTTCTTGGATTGTGTTACCCTATTCTTAATTTATTTTCATAAAAATTAAATCCCTATAAGATTATAGAGGGAGAGGAGAACTAAAACTAAGAAAAGATATGGGCATATAAAATGACCCTAGATTCTCCTTCCCAAGAACCCAACCAATAAGATCATATGAGGAGACTGAGTATGAGTTCATGGGGTTGAAATTCCAAAATTAATTTATTTTTACCTACCAATAAAATATCATTTAAATTGAAAGTAAAATAAAAATTAACAAAAAATATAAAGATAAATATTTTTACCCTAATGTCCTTGGTGGGATCATTCACATAATTTCCATCATATTTTATACGGACATCTAACCAAACTTTTTTATGAGAAACTTGTTTCCCTAGATCATTTTTCTATATGAAATAGTGAAAATTAAATATTTTAATATACGAAACACATAATATTTAACATATAAATATTTTAATTCATGAAAATATTATGATTCTAAATATTTTTACTGAAAAAATATTCAGACTGAATGTGTGATGGATGATCTGTTTCTCTCTGCTTGATTCATTTTTCCTAGAAACTTACTATAATAAATAATTGAAAATTTAATAATAGTTGTATAATTATTTATAAAATGATATTAATATAATAATAAATTATTCAATACTACATGCTCTTCATGGTTATTCTTATTAATAAAAACCTTCCACTGCTCCCGAGGTACACCTTAATGTACCTTATCATACAACTGCTGAACAATCAATGGAGCATTGATGAAATCGTGCCATGATATCCATTTAAATTACATCTATTTCTTACCAAAATTTTCTAACATCCATGGACATGATATAACATTAGGGACATTAAAATAAAATAACATCTGTAAGAAATAATTTATACAAATTATTGTAATTTTATTGCATAATGAAATTCAATTTAACCAATGATGATTATTGTATTAAAATTACCTTAATCTGTGAATAAAAATCCTTATGATTCTAATAAAAAGGAATATATATCCAATTTGAACAAGTAATGGTAAGGTTCACTGGATCACAATCCAACTGTCCCAATATCTAACTTACTATTCCCACAACATCCTTTGTGAGAACACTAAAACCATCAAATCGAACTAATATCTTGATTCCATTCAAATTCCACCCTTCTAAACTATTAATGTTTGTATCAAAAACATTATTATCACCATATATTTGAAAAAAAAAATTTAGTAGACAATTTTTTTTTTTACAACAGAATTTGTACCCATAATCATGACCCTCTAATATCCTCGCGAGGTAACTGGAGTGACCACTTACTCCCTCAATGCATGAATATCACCTATATAGCCCGAAGAATTACCCTAATGCTCTTATGGGGTATATTTATCTATAAGAAGTGTACCATATACATTTTTAGGGAGATAGAGGGAGTTATATATGCATTTGAGAGGGATCTAGAGGGAATGCTAGATATAGTATATGAGGCATTATCTAGAAAAGGAGATGATGTCTGGATGGTGGGCATAACATCTATCATCAATTGACTACTATCAATGAAACGAGTTTTCCAAAACATTAAAATAATTTAATTAAGTAAAAAAAATTTAAAACATATATTTTTGACATTCCTATTGTAGGGAGGTGAAAATATATAATATTTTCCTAGTGCAACATTGTGGTTGACCATGGTCATATTACTTGTGGAGATTTTCTGCCAATCACACACCATTACTAATTCACTTATTATATTTTTGTGTTTTTATTATTTTATGAAAATAATGAAATTTGTTTTTTATTATGGAATGAAAAACTAAAACTAAACATATAGATACAATGCAATAAAATGAATGTAGGTTATAGAAGAAAGGAAATTAACCCAAGAGAGACATCTAGAGAGAACCTTCATTATCATATTCAATATTCACTTAATGAACACACCCCATTGTTCGTGTGAAAATATTTTTATACCCCTGTTATGAAAGTATATTACACCCAATAATCACCAAGTACACCACACATCCACCACATTGATCGAGGGAGAATGGTTTTAGAAGAAGAAACTAACCCTTAGATAATTGTAGTGAGGGTTACACACATTATAGATCATCCCCAGATTAACCTAAAGTAAATATAAATAATGGAAATTGTTTCAACACCAAATTACCCCCAAAGATATTCCTCTAGTTAGTTACTCATTATTGTGACTAAAAGATATCACAGTGGAAAAAGAGAGAGAGAAAGAGAGAGGAAGAGTGGAATGAAGAACACTTGAATTAAAATATGCATATAGGGTTACATGATAAAGGAATAGAATTAAAACTACAGTAAAAAAGTAGTAGCCCCATCCATATTTTTTAGCGAAGTAGTTGATCCCCTGATAGAATCCTAGTCTATGTATTTATAGGAAAAATAAGTCTCTATAGTCCAACCCTTGGATCGTGAAGTTTATACTTAAGATCCTCAAATTTCCCTCTCTTTGAATCCAGTCAAAGTTTTCTCTTTTTTCCATGTGAAGATATCCTTTTAAATTCCTATTTAAGAGAGAGAACACATCTTTGAATTACCCATATTTTCATATCTTCAACTGTGGATCTGACTTGGCACCATCCTTGGATAGAATAGGCATGCATGTCCATGGAGGTGACTTGACCCAAACTATCACTTCAGTTTGTAAACCCTAGCTCATGTGACTCCTCCCTCAACTTCTTAAAATCCATCCATGATGTACCTAAACCCATTTTGAGTTCTTTCTCCCAAGCATGCACTTCAACCACAGAAGATCTCACTATGGCATAACAAAATTATTTTTCCTGTATTAGTTTTTCCACACCATACACTATGAGAGTTTTTTTTATATGTTCTCTGATTTTTTTTAAATGTCTAGGTCAAAAATATTTTTAAAAATATGTATGAAAGGAGACATCCCCCATGTCACATTTTAGTAAAAAAAATAATTATTTTAAATATACTTTTTTGTATATTTATTATTTTTTTATTTTATATATATATATATATATATATAAATAAATAAATAAAACGCAATTTTCAACAGAATTTATCTGCTATTTAAAATCTAGCATTACTACCATTACAGAAGTTTGGAATTCTAATAGAAACTCTCACCCAGAGCTTCCTTTTATAAGAGGGTTTTCCCTGGAAATCATTATGCATTTCCGATGTGGGATTCAGGTTCTACTTTTCCTACATAGAATTACTAATATATTATTATTAATCATTTTTAACCAACTAATTAATATTATTAATTACTATTTAATAATAATATTAAACAAATAATTTTCTAAATAATTAATAATATATAATAGGTTTTAATTAATCCGAAAATAAATAATAAATAATTAAAAAAAATAATATTAATAATAACTAAATAATATCACTAATAATTATATTAATAATTAATTATTATAAAATTAATAATTATATTACTAATTAACTAATTAATTATTATATAATTAATAATTAATAATTATATAAATAATAATTAATAAATATAATTAATAATTATATTACTAACTAAGTAATTATTATATAATTAGTAATCAGATAATTAATAATTATATTACAAATTAATTATAATATAATTAATAATTATATTACTAATTAACTAATTAATTATTATATAATTAATAATTATATTACTAATTAATTATAATATAATTAATAATTAAATTTCTAATTAACTAATTAATTATACAATTAATAATTAATAATTAATAATTATATTACTAATTAACTAATTAATTATTATATTGTTAATAATTATATTACTAACTAACTAATTAATTATTATATAATTAATAACTAATAAATAATAATTATATTACTAATTAACTAATTAATTATTATATATTTAATAATTAAAAATTATATTACTAACCAACTAATTAATTATTATATAATTCGTAATTATATTACTAATTTTCTAATTAATTATTATATAATTAAAAAATATATAATTAATAATTATATTACTAATTAATTATTAAATAAATAATAATTATATTACTAATTAACTAATTAATTATCATATAATTAATAATTATATAATTAATAATTACAATACTAATTAATTATTATATAATTAATAATTATATTTCTAATTAACTAATTAATTATTATATAATTAATAATTATATTACTAATTAACTAAATAATTATTATACAATTAGTAATTAATAATTATAATTAATAATTATATTACTAATTAACTACTTAATTTCTAACTAATTAATTATTAATTAATTAATTATTAATTAATTAATTATTAACTAATTAGTTATTAACTAATTAATTATTAACTGATTAATTATTAAGTAAATAATAATTATATTACTAATTAAAAAATTAATTATTAAAAAATTAATTTAATAAGTAATTAAATATTTCTTAATTACTAATTAATTTATAATTAATAATTATTGTAGCACACCAAACATTTTATGGTATGTTTCTCTTAAATACATTCGAGTCATAGCCTATATTTCATAAAGCATTGAGTTTCTTTGAAACAACACTTGGTTATTTAAGAGATAGTCATAGCCTAGCCATTGAACTTAAATTTTCCACTTATGTGCTTTGAATTTTCAAAATCTAACATACACGGTTGGGTTTAGGATGATATTTAGAGTCTGATGGAATTAACTTAATTTTTGGTGAATAGTAACATACCCTTATGAATAGTAATCTACCCTTATGAATATTAACTTACCCTTATGAATAGTAATATGACTCTTATGAATGGTATCCATGCCCATGAATGTATAAATAAATTTAGGCACCTTAAAAATAAAGATGAATAATTTAAGTGTTTATTTATTTTGATTAAATAATGATTTTAATTAAATATTAAAATAGTCATCTTTAGAAAATTATTTTTGAAAAATAGACATCATTTTTTGATTCTACACATCAAAAAATGGTTAGGGTGAATTTTTGGGATTTTTCTGAAATACATGAATTTTTGATGAATAGTAAAATGCGATAATTTACGATAAATGATAAATAAGGGATTTATTGAGTCATTGATGATGATCTGATGATGTAAGCCCAATTAGTTCAAATTCACATGCATTTATTACTGTTCTTGGCTATGGAATACTTACTATTCCTTGTCTTGTGAATAAATACTAAACTAATGATTAAAAAATTATGAAAATCATGCTCACCTCCACTATAAACCCCCCTCAGTCCCTCTTCTCTTCACTCTTATGAAGACTTGTTCCTTGACAATATTCTATCCAAATATCTCCCCAAGCTCCTCCCCCACATCCAAAATCCCCTAGCCTCTTCAAAATACCAAAAACTCTCCCCTTAAGAGGTTCTCAAAGGAGGAAGTCTCAAGAGGTAAATTCCTCTTTCCCATTCCTTCTTTTCTTATAAGTTCTTGTCTTTTTGTTTCTTTACTCACCTCCCTTCACCCAAATAGTATGATAACTCTAGTAACATACATGTACTAGAATTTTTTATGCTAATGGGATATTTCATTATCTTCTCTCCTTTCCCCACCTTTTATTTGAAAGAAATGAAAGCACTGTTTGAGATGTGCCAATTTAGCACATTCAAGGACAATGATTTATCAATTTATATTATTATCTTTAATTATGGTCATGAAACCATTTGTGTTATTTTTGAACCATATTATTATATATTTAATATATCCTATTTTTGGTTTTGTAATTCTTTTTTACAAATGGTATTATGTTATAAAGCAAAACATGTTCTTTGTAATCAAACCCACCAATTAACAAAAACAGTTGTCACTATGGTTTTATATTATAATTTGACTTCACTCTAAGTAAACAAATTAAATTTAAAACCATGTAATCTCTTAGATGTGCACTAATAGAATAAAAATTCAATTTTGTACAACCAATTTCATCTTACATGTTTATCCAAACATGAATATAAGCAAACCAGTCATTAAAATCAAGTAAACAAACGAGTTTGAACAATGAAATTGAACCTCATAACCAATAAAAAAAGATATAAATGAACTTAAAATGATTATAATAAAATAATTAAAAATATAAGAGGTTCTATAATTATTAATTAATAAACCTAATTTGTTTATTCAGGTCTATTATAACAAGTGGAGAATACCAACAGATTTGAGGTAAGGGATCCTCTCTCTCACTTTTGTTCAAGAATCTCCCCTATGTTGTGCTCTTTTATTTTTAATACCTAATGATGGGGTATGTTTTCGAACCTCCCCCATAATACGCTTATGATATATAAAAAATGTGATACCCCTTTACCTCTCATTAATCCCTCGCAAGAACACTCATTACCACACCAAAATGTTTGTAAGGGGTTTTCTCATCTCACTTTCAATTCTGTGGGATTTCCATTGTTTTCATCTTATTTCTTATATGTGATATAGGTGTACTGCCATTTGATATATACTATCATGATTATCTTTATATTCATGGTATTCTGTGATTCATTTGGTGGTTATTAACTTTTGGTCATACGACTCAATTGATTACAATGTGGTAACAAGCTTTGTCTCAATTTTCACTTCATTGTGACTTGCTTAATATTATGCATCTACTCTTTTTTATGTGGTGTACCTACTACCCATTTGAGATCACTTTTCAATTGAAATTATATTCCATTTAAATTTCCATATTCTCATATCATGGATATGATTATTGTCTAATCTGTATACCATTTTACATATGGTATTTATTTTGAATGTTGTTTTGACTGTAGAAATATTAATGAATCTGTATCCTCTATTCTATAAGGATAATGTAAATTCATATTGAAATTATGTTGAATCTAGGTGTAAAGAATGATTTGGACATGCAGTAGCGGGTGGGGCCCACTACAACCCCTCGATGCATCGGTAGGTCTCATGAGACAAATCAGTTTGGCAACAAACCCTTCGAGTTTGTTTTCAAAAATCAGATGGGTTTCTACCCACAGAACTAAACCATTTTTAACGGTATTATGGTATCATGTGCCAGATATATAACGTCCAATTAATAATCATTCTCTTTATTCATTGTTAGTTATTACTATCCATGACATTTTAACTATGACACAATCTATGGATGCAGTTTTATTCTCAGTTTATTAATGGCGTGGGTTTTTCATTTATTCACCTTGCCATATTGATTATGTTAATTGGTTTACAATTAAGTTATTATTGATTCATGCTTATGCTATTTGTAACCCTTACCGAGTGTTTGAGCTCACCCCTTTCATTGTTTACTTTCAACAGGTGATGAAGATGAGATCATTTATTGAGTTCTTATGGATGCAGTTTTTATTTTTTATTATGTATTGTATTTTGTAACCTTTTCCAATGTAATTTGAGTTATATCTAGGTATCTAGTTTATTCAAGACTAATAAACCGATCATTTTTTTTGGGATTTCATTCCTTCTAACCATGCCAATGTACTTAGTAATGCACCAGCTCTGGTCTAGAGGGGGTCAGGGTGTTACAGTTGGTATCAGAGGAAGTTTAGTAGCAAACTTGGAAACTAGATTGGAAAACGTAGATTTGGGAACATATCCCAAAGGTAGTATTTGAGGAAAAACACACAAGAATGTCCTGGTATTTTGGTAAAGAAAAGATTATGTGGATCTTTCAAGCAATACATCCCTGTCTATATACGAGAAGGTTGAGGAGGCTCTGGCATAGATGTACCTAGGAGTGAAATATCTGATAAGGAGTTTCGGGCTTGACCTGGGGTATCCTGGTACACGAAAACAGGCCTTACTGTACTCTTGGTTACGACACTCTTGGGGGATATGCATAGGATAATTCATATTTTCTTTACAAGCCATTTTAAATAATTGAAATTGAAATTATTTCTCAATGAAAACATTTTTATTATTATAGGATTAGCCATGCGTAGGATCTAAATTTAAGCTAAGTATTTTGTTAAGTTAAGATTATACATTATGATTCATACCCTAATCTATTTTGTGCCATTATTTAGAAAGGGTATCTAATGGAATAAGGGGAATCAATACTTGTGGTCAATGTAGGGATCTCCCCACTAAGCAAGTCAACACAGTCAATGTTGGAGCAGATCAGATCATGACCATATTGGGACAACTTTCTTAGGTTGTGACGAATAACCATTCTAAACCTGTGTTGGATTGTTTCATGTGGAATAATCCCCCATATTTCAGTGGGGAAACTAATCCGGTGGTTACTAAGTAATGTATTAATTCCCTTGAAAAGATATTCATGGCATTAAGATGCAATGAAAATGAAAAGGTAGTACTGGAAGTATATTGTCTCAAAGGTGACGTTGATCAATAGTGGTCCTTGATTCAGAATACCACAAAGGAAGAAGAAATAAAAGCTGTGGAATGAAGGTATTTTAAGGAAACATTCTTTAAAAAATATTTCCCTCATGTTCAAAGAACCGAAATGAATATGAAATTCATTGTCTTAAAGAAAATGGAAGAAGATAGTGTTGCAGAGTATGAGGCTACCTTCACAAAGATAGCAAGGTATTCCATATATTATGTACATGACTCAGTAGATGAGATTGATCATTTATTTGAAGGTATTAAGCCAAGTCTTATAAGGGCACTGGCTTCTCAAAAATTTTCATCATATGATCAAATTGTATCAAGTGACATCAAAACAGAGAAGGAATTTTCTAGATCAAATTTGTTCAAGGTAAACAAAGATAAAAAGTGGTACTCTGATAACCATGGGAAATGTGAAGTGCCAAAGAAGAAAAAGGGAATGAAGAAATTCCCATTATGTGAGAACTGTGGAAGGAATCATCTCGAGAAATTCTTGAAAGGCATGGGAGTCTTCTATAAGTGTGGAGAAAATGTGCATCTATCTAATGAATGCAAGGGGAATAAACAATTTTATGATGTTCAATGCTACAATTTTAGATATATGGGACACTATGCAAATGAGTATCCTAAGAACCAGGGAAACTTGACCAAAAAAAGTCCAAGAGATCAAGGGAGAGCTTATGCGATTACAACCGCGGAGGTTGAAGTTCTTAATGATGTGGTGGAAGGTACTTTATAAATGTTTCCTCAAACTTAGCCAATAATTTATTTGATTCTAGATCATTGAATTCATTTATATCTTCCCTATTTTCCAAGAAAATTAGACATGTCCTATTTTATTTAATAAAGGAGTTATCAGTCAAAACTCCTAAGGAATGCATCATTGCCACAAATGCATGTCAAGTAGTCTCCCTCGTGACACATAAATGTGCTTTAGTTTCTAACCTTATCATCATACCAATGACTGAATTTGATATAATTCTCAGTATAAATTGGCTTTCAAACTATGATGAAAATATTTATTACAAGAAAAAGGAAGTTACAATTTTTTAAAATAGTGTATAATCTCTTATCTTTAGAGAAGATACCTCTCCATTGGATTCTTATCTAGACCCACCCCCAATAGCTCTATTGAATGAAATTCTTGAAGAGGAAGAGAACACAATATCTATAGGTGAGGAAAGAAATCTTAAAATTGAATATGTTCATATAGTGCAAGAATACATTGATGTATTTATAGAGGATTTACCTGGACATCCTCTAGAGCGGTAATTGAGTTTTCCATTGACTTAATTCCTGGTGAAAGACCTATATCAAATACCCCCTATATAATGTCCATTGTGGAGTTAGTGGAGCTAAAGAAACAACTAGAGGATTTGAGTGAAAAAGGATTTATTCGACCTAGTGTTTCCCCACGGGGAGACCTGGTCCTGTTTGTCAAGAAGAAAGATGGATCCATGAGGCTATCCATTGATTACAGGGAAATCAATGCTATTAAAATAAAGAATAAGTATCTTCTACCTCAGATTGATGATTTATTTGATCAAATTCATTGAGCTCAGTACTTTTCGAAGATTGAACTTCGATCCAGATATCATTAGCTGTGTGTGAGGAAGGAAGATATTCCTAAGACAACATTTCGAACCAGGTATGGGCATTATGAGTTTACAATGATGCCTTTTGGACTGACTAATGCACCCTCTGGAGATTGAAAGAGATCCTATATTCATGGATCTACTGAATATGGATATGGGAATTGTTAAGGAAGGGGAAACATATTTCATCTTTCAAATTATTTCTAAACCATCTTTATTAGAGAAGTTAAAAATCTCTCAATCTGATGATGAGAATCTGCATAAGAAAATTAATGCTGTCGAGGATGGAGATTGGCAGACTTCATGTATGAAGAAGGAGTTCTAAAATTTGGGAAGAGGCTATGCGTTCCATCAGTACCTGATCTAAAAAGGGAACTATTAGACGATGCTCATAGCTCAAATTTCTCTATACACACAGGTAGTACAAAGATGTATAAAAATATGAAGGAATAATTTTGGAGGGATAATATGAAGTGGGAAATTGCTGAATGCATATCAAGGTATCTAATTTTTCAATAAGTGAAGGTAGAGAGACAAAATCCTAGAAGAGTGATGTAACCTCTACCTATTCCTATGTGGAAGTGGGATAAAATTATGATAGATTTTGTCACCAGACTACCGAGGAAACCTAGAAGGATTGATGCAATATGGGTAATTGTTGATCGTCTCATAAAATCAGAACATTACTTTCTTGTAAGAGAGGATTTACCACTTGATTTCCTGACAAGAATTTATATTAATGAAGTTGTAAGACTTCATGGTTCAACTCTATTGATTGTGTCCGATAGAGATCCCCAGTTTACATCAAAATTCTGGAAAAGTCTCCAGAAGGATTTGAATACTAAGCTTCGTATGAGTATTGTTTATCACCCCCAAACTGACGGACAGTCTGAAAGGAATATTCAAACTCTGGAAGACTTGATAAGATCTCACTCTATTTACTTACAAGGTATGTGGGATCAATACTAGTATTTGGTGGGATTTTCCTACAATAATAGTTTCCATTATAGTATTCAAATGGCTCCATATGAAGCATTATATGAAAAAAGATGTCGAACTACAACTTGTTAGGATGAAGTTGGTGAGAGGAAACTTATAGGCCCATAACTTATTGAGGATACCATGACAAAGGTGAAGACAATCCAAGCCCATATTAAAGCATCCCAAAGGAGGAAGAAGAGTTATGCTGAAAACTGGAGAAATGATTTGGAATTCCATGTGGGATATCATGTCTTTCTGAAAGTATCTCCATGGAAGGGTGTCTTAAGGTTTGGTAAGAATGGGAAGCTGAGCCCTAGGTACATCATACCGTTTGAAATTCTTGAAAGAATCGAATCTTTAGCTTACCGTTTAACAATGCCTCTATGTCTGTCCAAAGTTCATGATATGTTCCATGTGTCATTGTTGAAGAAATACATGATAGACCCAATGCATGCACTCCCCTATGAAGAAATAGAAATGGAACCTTATTTTTCATACTGTGAAGATCCTATCGGGATCCTTGACATAAAGGAATAGGTATTGAGAAATCGGATGACTCGTCTAGTAAGGGTTATTTGGAAAAACTAGAATATGGAGGAAGCAACATGGGAACCTAGGGATGTTATGAAGAAGAACCACTAACAACTTTTTGGTGGGCTTTATAAATGAAAAATTTCAAAGATGAAATTTCTGAAGGAGGGAATAATGTAGCACCCCAAACATTTTATGGTATGTTTCTCTTAAATACATTCAAGTCATAACCTATATTTCATAAAGTACTGAGTTTCTTTGAAACAACACTTGGTTATTTAATAGATAGTCATATCCTATCCATTGAACATAAATTTTCCACTTGTGTGTTTTGAATTTTGAAAATCTAACATACATAGTTGTGTTTAGGATGATATTTAAAGTCTGATGGAATTAACTTAATTTTTAGTGAATAGTAACATACCCTTATAAATAGTAACCTACCTTATGAATATTAACTTACCCTTATGAATAGTAATATGACTCTTATGAATGGTATACACACCCATGAATGTATAAATAAATTTAGGCACCTTAAAAATGAAGATGAATAATTTAAGTGTTTATATTTTTTGATTAAATAATGATTTTAATTAAATATTAAAATAATTATATTTATAATTTTTTTTTGAAAAATGAAATTAATTTTTGGATTCTGAATGTCAAAAAATGGTTACGGTGAATTTTTGGGATTTTTCTGAAATACATGAATTTTTGATGAATAGTAAAATACGACAATTTACGATAAATGCTAAATAAGGGATTTATTGAGTCATTGATGATGATCTGCTGATGTAAGCCCAATTAGTTATAATTCACATACATTTATTACAATTCTTGGTCATGTAATACTTACTATTCCTTGTCTTGTGAAGAAATAATAAACTAATGATTAAAAAATTATGAAAACCCTCCTCTCCTCCACTTTAAACCGCCCCTCACTCCCTCTTCTCTTCACTCCTCTCAAGCCTTTTGCCTTGCCAATATTCTTCCCGAATCTCTCCCCAAGATCCTCCCCAATGTCCAAAATCCCATAGTCTCTTCCAAATACTAAAACTTCTCCCCTTAAGAGGTTCTCAAAGGAGGAAGTCTCAAGAGGTAAATTCCTCTTTCCCATTCCTTCTTTTCTTTTAAGTTCTAGTCTTTTTGTTTCTTTCCTCACCTCCCTTCACCCAAATAGTATGATAACTCAAATAACATACATGTACTATAATTTTTTATGCTAATGGGATATTTCATTATCTTCTCTCATTTTACCACCTTTTATTTGAAAGAAATGAAAGCACCGTTTGAGATGTGCCAATTTAGCACATTCAGGGACAACAGTTTTTTTCAATTTATATTATAATATTTAATTATGGTCATGAAAACATTTGTGTTATGGTAGAAACAGATTATTATATATGTAATATATCCTATTTTTGGTTCTATAATACTTTTGTACAAATGATATTATGTTATAAATAAAAACATGTTCTTTGTAATCAAACCCACCGATTAACAAAAATTATTGTAACTATGGTTTTATATAATAATTTGACTTCACTCCAAGTAACCAAATTAAATTTAAAACCATGTAATCTCCTGGATGTGGAATAATAGTATATAACTTCAATTCTGGATAACCACTTTCATTTTACATGTTTATCAAAACATGAATATAAGCGAACCTGTCATTAAAACCAAGTAAACAAACAAGCTAAAACAATGAAATTGAACCTCATAACCAATCAAAACAGTTATAAATGAACTTAAATTGATTATAATAAAAACAATTAAATATAGAACAGGTTCTGTAATTATTAATTAATAAACCTAATTCATTTATTCAGGTCTTTAATAACAAGCAGAGTACACTAATGGATTTAAGGTAAGGGATCCTCTCTCTCACTTTTGTTCAAGAATCTCTCCTATGTTGTGCTCTTTTATTTTTAATACCTAATAATGGGGTATGTTTTTACACCTCCACCATACTTCCCTTATGATTTATAAATAATGGGATACCCCTTTACCTCTCATTAAGCCCTCATAAGAACACTTGTTACCATGACAAAATGTTTGTAAGGGGTTTTCTCATCTCACTTTCAATTCTGTGGGATTTCCATTGTTCGCCTATTATTTATTATATGTGGTATATGTGCACTACCATTTTATTTATATTATCATTATTATATTTATATTCATGGTATTCTGTGATTAATTTGGTGGTTATTAACTTTTGGTCATACGACTCAATTGATTACAACGTGGTAACGAGCTTTGTCTTAATTTTCACTTCATTGTGACTTTCTTAGTATTGTGAACCTACTATTTCTTATGTGATGTAAATACTACCCATTTGAGATCACTTTTCATTATAAATTATATTCCATTTAAATTTCCATATTCTCATATCATGGATATTATTATTGTCTAAGCTGTATACCATTTTACATATGGTATTTATTTTGAATGTTGTTTTGACTGTGGAAATATTGATGAATCTATATCCTCTATTCTATATGGATAATATAAATGCATAATAAACTTGTGTTGAATCTATGTTAAAATAATGTTTTGGACTTTCTGTGGTGTGTGGGGCCTGCTACATCCCCTTGATTCATCGGTAGGTCTAATGATACAAATCACTTTGGCAAAAAACCCTTCGAGTTTGTTTCCAAAAATCAGACAGGTTTCTACCCATAGAACTAAACTATTGTTAATGCTATTATAGTATCGTGTGCCAGATACATGACATCCAATTAATAAGCATTATCCTTTTTCATTATCACTTATTACTATCCATGTGGTTTTCACCATGACAAAATCTATGGATGCAGTTTTATTCTCAGTTTATTAATGGTGTGAGTTTTTCATTTTTTCACCATGCCATATTGATTATGTCAATTTTTTTTACAATTCAGTTATTATTAATTCATGATTCTGCTATTTTTAACCCTTACTGATAATTTGAGCTCACCCCTTTCATTGTTTACATTCAACAGGTGATGAATAGGAGACCATTTATTGAGTTCTTGTGGATGTAGTTTTTAGTTTTTATTATGTATTGTATTTTGTAACATTTCCAATGTAATTTGAGTTATATCTATGTATCCACTTTCTTCAAGACTATTAATCTGATCATTCATTTGGGATTTCATTCCTTCTAACAATGCCAATGTACTTAGTAATGCACGGGCTCCGGTCTAGAGGGGTTGGGGTGTTACAATTATATTATTATTTATTAATAATTATACATTATACATTATACATTTATTATTAAGTTATTATTTAGATTATTTTTTATTAATTATAAATTATAATTATATTATATATTATTAACTATTTAGAAATTAATTATTTTTTTAATAATATTATTAAATATTAATTAATAGTATTAATTAATTGACTAAAAATGATTAATAATAATATATTAGTAATTCTGCGTAGAGAAAAGAGAACAGGAATCCTACATTGAAAATGTAGAATGATTTCCAGAGAAAGCCTTCTTATAAAAGGAAATCTCAAGTGAGGGTTTCTATCAGAATTTTAGATTGTTCTATAACTATAATGTTGTATATTAAACAGTAGATAAATTCTGCTAAAAAATTATTTTTTATTTATATGTACACTACCACAAAATATAGTTTTTTAAAGCTAAAAAAAGGCTTTTATCAGCACTAAAAAAGCGCTGATAATCAAGGCGCTATTAAAACAGGGTCCCTTTTATCAATGCTAAGAAATACTGATAAACGCACCTTTTTATCAGTGCTAAAAAATGTTGATAAAAGAGTCATTTATCAGCATTCTTTTAAAAGTGATGATAAAAGTAAAAAAAACTAAATTTTTTTCTGCAAATAAAAGGGGTTTTAATAGCCCTTGACCCCCCTCAAACAATGCTATTAAAGCACCCCATCTGCATTCCCTACCGCCCCTTTATTCCCCATTCCCTCCCTCAACCCTTTAACAATGCCCACACCCCCCTCACCAACCCGCGCGCGTGCCCCTACCTCCCCCGTGATTCAAACTAAATACCTCTCCCATGCACCCCTAGACCCTTTACCACTCCTCCATCCTGCTTTTCTCTCTATTTAATAATATATCTTTTTATTTATATATATATAATTATATTTACTCATATATTAATATATATATATATATATTAATATATATAGTTAAATTTATATATTATATGTTTATTCATATATTAATATATATTTATATCTATTTATTTATATATATTTAGTTATATTTTTTTATTTGTATATTTATTTGTATATTAATATATATTTATAAGATCAGTTTTAAATACATTTATGAAACATGTTTTTTTGTGTGTTTATAAATAAATAAATAAATAAATAAATACATATATACAACACACACACACACAAACACATATATATATTATATATGTATCTGTAAGTATAATTATAAATATTTATATATATTTACAAATATTATATATTATTATGTTTATAAATATGTTTAGAATATATAGATAATATATATCAATTTATTAATACAGACACACACAAATACACACACACACACATATTATATTGGTATATAAATATTCATATATTTGTATTTTAAATAAAATTGGAATTAGTTTTTTATTTAGATAATTCTTATATATTGAGAAATATATTTTATATGTAAATATGTTTAATTATTAATTTATAAAATTAATTTTTTTATGTGTGAATATATAAAAAATATGTGTATATTATTATATATTAGATTACAAATAACACTAAATTATGAAAAATGATAAAATTTCAAATCCATAATATCAATATGAATATAATCCCCTAGAATAAATTCATTCCCCACTGAAAAATGTTAAAAAGAACCCCTAAAACGAGGTTGAAATTCCATTGAATGTTAAAAAATTTGGGTATCCCAATTAAAAACTCAGTTTTGGAGGCCTTATGTGCCTTTTTTGGCCTCAAAAAATGCTATAGATGGATTCCTTTTGTCGGCAGCACATAGAGCTCATCGCAGGCTTCAATTTGATATGCGGTAGAGCTCAAACGAACACCCAGATTAAAAGTTAAGACCCTTTGATGTTTGAGTTACGTTTTCAACTTATTTTAGATCTTTCATTAATTTTTTGATTATTTGTGCCTTTAAATTGATGCTAAATGATTATTACTAAATGAAAATTAGAAAATTATTAATTAATAATATTTTTTTAAAATATTTTATAAGCCATTTTCACTACATATCTTATATATTAAGTGAAAATGTCATACTTATCTAAAACATATTTAAAATATATATATTATATTTATATCTATATAAATATATAAATATATTTATATATAAATATATTATTTTTAATGTTTTTTTTGAAATATACCCTTTATCAGCGCTAGTAAAAAAAACACTGATAAAGACCCCCCCTTTATTAGTGGTACTAAAAAAGGTATTGATAAAGGGGGATCCTTTAACTGTGCTAAAAAAAGAACTGATAAAGGGGCACTTTTAATAGTGTTTTTTCGTGATGGTAAAGGTACTCCCTTTATTAGTGTTTTTTAGAACTGTTAAAGGGTAGTGTTGCGAAAACCGGTTTTTGTGGTAGTGATATATTTATATAAACAAAAAAAATCAAAAAAATAAAATAAAAAAATTTAAATATACAAAAATGTATATTTTAAATAGTTATTTTTTTTGTTTTTTGGCTGAAAGGTAGTAGACCCCTTTCCACCTTTTATATATATATTTAAAAATATTTTTGACCTAGACATTTTAAATTTTTTTTTCAAAAAATGCAAAAATAATCTCTACACCAGGACTAACTCCTTGTTTCGATGGCTGTTTCATGCATCATTCAGTTATTATTCATGAAGGGGTTCATCCTATTCATATTGTGTTCTAGGGTGATTGTATGAGAATTTTAGTGGTTATGGAGGTCAAACTAAAGATTAGTTTTGGCTTCAATATATATTCTGGGAATTCATAGTGGTAGTCCAATGAGCATGAGAGGTGAGTTGAGGCATTTGATGGTGACGATAGCATGAAAATCAAAGTCTTGAGAAAGTGGCATTATGATGGTGGTAGAATGACAATGGAAAGTGGATCAGTAGCATATGATGAAAACTTCAATAGTAGGAGGAATGATGATATCAACCCGAATGGAAGAAAGGTAGCAGTATCACAATGAAGATAGTGGAGGCAGGGTGACGGTAGCGACGGCTGGTGGAAGCAACTTGATCGATAGGACCTCAACAATTCTAGGTAGTGAAATCAATTGAAGGAAGCATGCCGACAGTAGGAGTCTAGCATAAGAAAATGGACTAATAGAAGAGGATAGTGGTGGAGGTTGTGGAAGTAGGGTTGAATCGTAGAAGGCCTTTCATGGAATCACATCGTTGGCCACCCGTTACTTCACTATGAAACAACAATCACCGCGATCTTCCACTTTATCGAACATAAAATATTCTTCATCATTCCGGGATCTCATAGCATCACTACAACCTTCTCAGGCCATCCATGGAGCTTTGAGGCTTTAAGGTGGCTCCCTATATCAAACATGAGCTTATCCGGTGGCGGTAATGGATTATTTCGGTGATTACAGGTGGCGGTTCAGTGGAGTTTGAGTATGGAATCAATGGAAATTTCTAAGTTGTGTGCATGATCGAACTGATAAAGTGTTTTTTATGTACGTAATAAATAGTACCACATGACATTACTACAAATGTGGGCTTTAAAAGTGTTATAAAATGACATTTACAGTGATAAAGAAGCACTGTTAATCTCAGTGAAGATAAAGGGGGTACCTTTTATCAGCGCTCAAAAAATCACTGATAAAGACCCCTTATATGAGCTCTAAAAAAAGCACTGATAAAATGAGTCTTTTATCAGCACTTTTTTTAGCACCGATAAAAGTAAAAAAATAAATAAAAAATGTTTGAATCAGATCCACCATTTAACAGCGCTAGACCCCCCTTTTAACAATGCTAGAAAACCACCCTTCACCCACCCAGATGCCTCTATCTTCCCTAGGATTCGATCTCGAGACCTCTCCCCTATGCACCTGGACCCTTTACCACTCCCCCATATAGATTTCATTCTCTATTTAATGATATATCTATTTATATATATATATACACATATGTTTATTCGTATATTAATCTAGATTTATATATATATATATAGTTATATTAATATATACATATATTTATATTTAGTTATATTAATATATATATATATATATATATTTATTCATATATTAATATATGTTTATATCTATTTATTTTTATATATATAGTTATATTTTTTTATATGTATATTTATTCATATATTAATATATATTTATAAGATTAGTTTTAAATACATTTATAAAATATATTTTTTTGTGTGTTTTTAAATAAATACATACATACATATATACAAAATACATACACTTGTATATATTATATATATATGCGTGTATATGTAAGTATAACTATACATATTTATATATATTTACGTATATTATATATTCATTTGTATATTTATATGTATATTCATATTTTAGAAAATATAGATAATATATATCAGCTTGTTAATACAGACACATACTAATATATATATATAGACACACACACACACACACATTAGATAAGTATATAAATATATGTATATTTGTTTTAAATAAAATTGATATTATAAAGATTATATATTGAGAAATATACTTTATATGTAAATATGTTTAATTATTTATTTATAAAATTAAATTTTTATGTGTGAATATATAAAAAATATGTATATATTGTTATATATTTGATTATAAATAACATTACATTATGAAAAATTATAAAATTTCAAAGTCATAATATTAATATGAATGTAATCCCTCAGAATAAATTCAGTTCTCACTGAAAAAGGGAAAAAATACCCCTTGAAATGAGGTTGAAATTACAACAAATGTTAAAGTTTGGTATCCCGACTAAAAACTAAGTTCTAGAGAACTTTTGGACCTTTATTGGCCTCAAAAAATGTGACAAAAGGTTTCATTATGTTGCCAGTACGTAGAGATCATCACAATCTTTGATTTTATATACTGTAGAGCTTAAATAGACACCCGGATCAAAAGTTATGACGGTTTGAAATTTGAGTTACGTTTTCAACTTATTTTAGATCTTTTATTAATTTTTTTTGATTTTTTTGTGTATTAAAATTGTTATTAAATGATTTTTTGTTGATGATAATAAAAAAATTATTAATTAATAATATTTTTTAAATATTTTTAAGTCATTTTCACTAATTTGTATATATATTAAATATAATAGTCTATTAGAGGTCTCAGAGTGGAAGTGGGATGAGATATCCATGGACTTCGTGATGGGTCTTCAACGTACATCCAGGGGACATGACTCGATTTGGGTGATCATCGACCAACTCACCAAGTCGGCCCACTTACTACTGATTAGAGAGAAGGGTTCAGTAGAGAGCTTGGGACGACTCTATGTGTAGAAGATTGTGCGACTACATGGAGTACCCATGACGATTGCCTCCGAGCGTGATACACGTTTTACTTCCTAGCTATGGAATGGGTTGAAGGAGGCTTTCAGAATACAACTTCATTTGAGCATCGACTTCCATCCTCAGACGGATGGTCAGACTGAGTGGACCATTCAGACCCTCAAAGATATGCTACGTGCTTGTGTCATCGACTTCGGTCGCAGCTGGGAGGATCACTTGCCTTTGGTGGAGTTTGTGTACAACAACATCTATCACTCCACCATTGGGATGACACCTTTTGAGGCATTATATGGGTGACCTTGTAGATTACCCTTGTGCTGGATGGACCCAGGGGAGTCAGCACTAGTGGGACCAGAGATGGTACAAGCTACCACATAGAAGGTGCAGATCATCCAGGAGCGGATGAAGACTGCACAGAGCAGACATAAGTCGTATACCGATAGAAGACGGAGAGCTCTAGAGTTTGAGGATGGAGACCACGTCTTTCTATGGGTCTCACCTCGAAGAGGTTTTTGGAGATTTGGTCGAGGCGAAAAGTTATCTCCGAGGTTCATCTGACCTTTTCAGGTCCTCAGCAGAGTTGGCAAGGTGGCATACCGCTTAGCTCTTCCACCTCAGTTGCACTGGGTTCACGACGTCTTCCACATATCCCAGCTGAGGAGATATGTGCATGACCCTTCCCACATCATCGACCATAGAAAGATAAATTTCAACGATAGGGAAGTTTTTATGGAGGTTCCAGTAGATATTGAGGATCGATAGAAGTGTGTCCTTCATGGACGGTCGATACCTCTGGTGTGCATTCGCTGGTAGTACGGGAACCTCTAGGAGAGCACATGGGAGAAAGAGGCTCAGATGCGTGCTCATTACCCTCACTTGTTCCCTTAGTTTTGAGTTGTGGCTTACGGGGATGTAAAACCTAATGTGGGGAGAATGTAAAGACCTAGAATTTCCATGTATTTTTTTTAAATATATGGGAATTTTAAGAGTCCGCAAAAATTGACGGCGGGTGATTCCGAGGCCCGGAGTGCCCGAAATGTATTTCTGAATTTTTTTAGGTACATTCAGCAAACGTGCGCATAGATTTTTTCTAAATTTTGAACCGATGCTCGGAAATAAAATATGAGGGCACCGTTGAACATACAACACCGATATTCGCTTAAGAAGACTTTCACCTCGACGATAGTTGGTCAAGGGTAAAAGTTAGTTTTTGGGTTTTTTGTGGAAATAATAAAATAAAATAAGATCATATTATATTTTATTTTGTTATAAACACCCACCATATAGATGTTCAGGGGTGGGGTCCAACGGAACTAAACCTCCTCTTCTCAATTTATTGAGGTGGGAACCACCCGACCCCCTATTAATGGGAGGAGAGGAAAACCTCTCAACCCCCCTCATAAATGTGCGGGGAGCCTCTTCAACATCTCCACAATTTTTAATTATTCCAACACACCATATTAATTATGCCTACTTAGTTAATTGGCTTGACCCCGTTTTAAATTAAGTAACAACGTTGTTGGAATTTAAGAAGGTTCCTAATAAATGAATCGTCATAAATTTCACAATCGTTACCTACCTTCCCCCCTCTCCTATATATAGAGAGCTTGGGAGGAGGATTTGGGATGGCT
Organism: Viscum album; assembly: GCA_963277665.1. Taxonomy (NCBI): domain Eukaryota; kingdom Viridiplantae; phylum Streptophyta; class Magnoliopsida; order Santalales; family Viscaceae; genus Viscum; species Viscum album. The sequence goes on along the minus strand of OY728151.1, from coordinate 1,813,525,187 downwards.
TTACCAAGCGACGAAGTGCTGGTAAAGTGACGCGATTCCCAACACTTGGAGGATTATGCTCTCTATTGAAGAAAACTTCCTCCATGAAGAACACTTCTTCCATGAAGAACGCCGTCGAGGAACATCTTCGACTTCTTCCCTGGAAGCACCTTGCGGAGGCAACCGACATGGGACATATTTGATGACTGACCTTCCCTCCTCATCATTGTCAATGAAAAATATGAGGTAGGGGATTATTTTGAAGGATTTTATATACCCATGTTTATCCCTTCTAGAATAAGGAACACATATCAACTTTCTAACTAGTTGATCCACATATGTTTCCTTTTGCGGGTTTTGGGATTAATCTTTGCAGGAGGGTTTGATGTTCTTCATTCTTGTGAACCACTTGCTACCACTATAATGAGGAGAGTGTGGGCCAAACTAACAAGGTTCGTCCTCTTCGTAACCCTTGTGTATTGATTTGCGGTGTTCTTCGAAATGGAGGAAGGCGACAAAGGTGATGAAGGTGACGAAGGCAATGATGCCGCCACCCGTGGCCTTCGCGACCCTCACCACCCCTGCAGTGCCCCGACCTCCTGACCAAATTAGCCCCACGCTGCCGCCAGTTGAACTGGCCGCGCCACCCCCTGGCCGCGCCACACCCCAGCCACTCCAGCCTCCTGGCCAAACCGGCCTCGGTCGCGCCACCTGCTGGCTGAACCGGCCCCGGTCGCGCCACCCCAGCCCTTGGGCCTAGCCGCCCCTCGCCATGGACCTCTAATCCAAACCGGCCCCACCCCCCGGGCCGAGCCGCCCTCTGGGCTGAGCTGCCCATGCGACGACTTCTGGGTCGAACCTCCCTCATGCCGACTCGCGGCCGGTCCGCGCCCTCTCGGCCATCCACGAACCCTCGCGGCCGGCTGGGCTGGGCCCAGTGGGCCGGGCCAAACCCAATGCGCTGGCCCGCCCAATGGGCAGGGTCGGACTAGACTCGGGGCCACTACGACCCATTTATGCTCCTTCGACCATATCTTTGACACCAGACGTCCGTTTGACGAACTATCAGCGGGGCTGGAAATCTTGGAGCATGATAGTCCCTTTGAGTGTACCCCACTAAAGTTTGGATTATAGTTGAGATATGGTCAGGTTAGATCATGAACGAATCCAACCGGGCCCCCGAGACTAAAAGGTTAATAACTCACAGACCGAGAGTCCGATTGACGCACTGTCTGTTATGTTGAGACCCCTATGACGTGACAGACCTTTGTGATACTTCTTCATGGGACTTCTTGACAGTTAGACTATCGACCAGTAGCTGGTGGAGTGGATCCTTCCAGAGATGAGCGAGCGTAGTGCAGAGACCAAGTAGCTGGCTGAGACCTGACGACTACTGACCATTTTGACTCGGAGTGACTCTACTAGCCCAGTGGGGAGCGCCTTGGTGTCGCGGTAGACCCACGGTGGGGAGAGCCTCTGTGTGACACGGCATACCCACGATACTCGACAGGAGGAGTACCTTAGTAGGCTACGAGGGGGATCTCACTTGGTAACACGACATACCCATGTTGGGGAGTGCCTCTGTGTGACACGACAGACCCACAGACTCGAAAGGAGGAGTACCTCAGCAGTCCAAGGTCAGTGGGAAGCACACTTGGTGTCGCGGATGGCCCACTATACTCGATAGAAGAGGAGTTCTCCAGCAGCCGAGGTTTTGATAATGTGACTAGGGATGTTACTTGATACTACCCCTAGAATGAAATCCTAGTTGATTTGAGTCAGTTTTTCTGTGTTTTCCTCATGATTGAGATGGATCACTTGTTAACATAGGTATATGTATGGGTATATAACTAAGTAAGGTTATTTGTTGATTTCATACTTTGTGGTTTATCATTTTTGGATTTTGTGAGACCTTGATGGTCTTAGGGTCCCTACTGAGTATCGTTATACTCACCCCTACATGGGCTATGCCCACACTTCGTTGTGTTGGATGCAGATGACGAAAAACACTGATAGAGGCTGAGAGTAATAGGACTATACGGTACCCAGAGGTGGACGGTACTCGGAGGAGAAGCATGGACGTGGAGTGCTGAGGAGGCGATCTATACCTACCCTTCAGGTAGGAACCTCGGAGGACAATCCAATATATGTCTTTCCTCTTTCTTCAGTTGTATTTCATTTCATTTGTACTTGTACCTTTACTATTGGGCTTGTATTATGGACCCTTTTACTTTAATCACTCTTTTTATACAGTTTACTTGGTGTTTCGTCCAGCTATGCACTTTCTTGTGTGTGTGTTTACAGGTTATAAAGGAAATTCCTTCCTAGTTTTAGGGAATTACACCTTTGGTGCTAGTTTCCAGCCCCTGGCCTAAGGAAGGTAGGCTTGGGGTAGTCACGACATGGGCCTCAGGTGATGGGTCATGAAAAATTGGTATCAGAGGAGTTGGTTCTACCGTAGAACCTAGGACTCTGATCTTTTCCATGAAGAAATAGTGTTAAGAGTAGTGAGTGTGGTTTTCAGTTTAGGGAGTCCAGTCTTGGTGCTGCGACCGACTTATCCATACACCAGGACCCTGACTTCTGATTTCCAACTCAGTGCACGAAAACACTGATTGCGTGTGTGTTTTCAAAAGTTTTCTTTAAGTCAGATCACCAAGTCAGCTCCCCAGGTATAACTTTTGACCGTGTTACATCTAATTATTTTCATGATGACCCCTCACAGACAACTAGTTAGAATTCTAAGAGTTATACACACTGATATCCCACTGAGTGACGAGGCCTCGGTGTAGGGCCCTTTTCCAGTGGAGGCACCAGTGGTACCTTTCCCCGTTTGGCCACCGATGCCACCAACCCCCGCAGCAGACAGTGCACGCCGCTTGAGCACGTTGCACGAGTTCTAGCACCATAGGCCACCCAGGTTCAGGGGGGAGACAGACCCACTGGCGGCTGAGGATTGGATGGAGGCTATGGTAAGAGTCTTCAAACTGGTAGGGACACCAACAGACCTCATGGTGATCCTTGCTGCCAGCCTTCTACAGGCAGCAGCAGGTAGATGGTGGATCTTGATTCTCTAGGTTCATGACGAGGTGGCACTTCTCTGGGCAGACTTCGAGATCTTGTTTCAGGCAGAGTTTGTCACAAAAAATCTTCGCGCAGTGCGCATACATAAGCTACTTCATCTGCATCAGGGTAGCATGAATATAGCTCAATACTTAGCGAGGTTCACAGACCTCTCACGCTACTCCACCGATATGGTGTGAGACCCATTCTTCAGGGCCCGAACATTCGAGCAGGGAATCAGGCAGGAGATTAGAGTTTCGGTGATCCCACTCAGCATACCGATGCAGGAGGGGATGTTAGAGAGAGCCCTCCTAGTGGAGAGTTTCCTTGCTGAGCAGTCACTAGCAGTGAGATCCACCACCAGTCGACACATAGCGGAGTCTTATGCAGCTGGCAGTAGACAAATGTCGTAGAGGTCCAAGAGGACCAGAACTATAGGTGGATGACCGCATGATTTAGATTCAGTTGTGCGGGGAACCCAAGGTAGAGACAGACATGTCTGGAGCGGGCAGTGTTACTCATGCGACAGGTAGGGTCACATGGCTCATGACTGTCTGACCCACCATATAGATGATTAGCAGACGGTAGAAGGACCGCTTAGGTAGAGACAGATATTCGATCAAGGTGGTCTGTAGGGAAAAGGCAGACGTGGCAGAGGAGTTGGTCGTGCAGCTATTGATGGGTGATGATTCAAGATATTACCACCCCCACTACTAGGAGGTCCACCCCGACCGTAGGGAGTTGGTGGATAGTGGAGAGCTCAGCTCCAGGTAACTAAGGATTATGATCACGATGCTCTAGAGATGATACGAGGTACAGTCTGTGTCTATTACACCATAGTTGAAGTACTTCTATACATAGGTGCTAGTTATTTTTTATTGCCACTACCATCATTCGGAGCTCAGAGATTCCGACGGAGCCGTTGGCTCGATCCTTACGGCTAGAGACTCCTACGGGAGCAGACTCGATGATTATACACTGGTGTCGGGAGTGTGAGCATACCCTACGAGGAAAGAGATTCGACTGGGATCTCTTAGTGGTGGCATCAAGGCCTTACGATGTCATCTTGGGTATGGACTGGTTATCTACAGTCCATTATTAGATTGACTATATTAGGTGCAAAGTGCGGTGTGTCCGCATGGATGGGACCAGGTTTACCTTCACTGGTGTGAAGGGAGCCTTTGCAGCACAGGATGGAATTGTTCGAAGGAGAGTGCAACCGATCACTCATCATTTGGCTAGACTTACCCTCGGAGTTGTTGATGTGGAGAGTCTGAGTTATCCTGTACTGGTGGAGCAATACACGGATGTTTTCCATAATGATGTCCCAGGTCTAACTCCTCACAGAGAGGTGGACTTTTATATTGACTTGTACCCTGGGATAGCACTGATATCTACACCAGTATATCGGATGGCTCTCGCAGAGTTTCGTGAGCTGCGGGTACAGCTGGAGGACTTGTAGGGGAAGGGGTTCATTCGGCCCAGTGTTTCTCCCTGGGCATCCCCAATTCTGTTCGCCAAGAAGGAGGATGAGAGCTTGAGGCTTTGTGTTGACTATAGGCACTTGAACAATGTGACCATGAAGAAAAAGTATTCAATCCTGATGATTGATGAACTCTTTGATCAGATGAAGGGAGCAGGATGGTTCTGGAAGATAGACCTCAGATTAGGCTATCACCAGTTTAGAATTCGGGATGGGGATATGCAGAAGATGACTTTCAAATGTTGGTGCGGACACTACAAGTTCTTGGTTACTCCTTTCAGAGTAACCAAAACTCTATTAGTGTTCATGGGACTCATGAACAGGATCTTTAAGCCATACCTTGATCACTTTGTCATAGTCTTTATCAACAACATTCTGATTTACTCAATTACTTAGGAGGAGCATGCCTACCATTTGCGGGTAGTACTGGAAACACTCCGAGAGCACCAGATTTATTGTAAGCTCTCGAAGTGCCAGTTCTAAATCTAAGAGGTTTGAATTTCTGGGACATGTCATCTCAGAGGCTGGATTTGTAGTGGATCCAAAAAATATTGAGGTGGTACTTGCTTGGGAGCCACCCGGGAGTGTGATGGAAGTACGAAGTTTCCTGGGTTTGGCTGGATACTACTAGAGATTTGTGCCAGATTTCTCTATAGTTGCAGCACCACTATCAGCCTTGAAGAAGTAGGGGCAACCCTTTTTGTGGTCGTAGAGATACCAGCAGATCTTTCAGGATCTGAGGTAGAGGATGATTGGTGCCCCCATCTTGAGGCTTCCAGAGGAAGGCGCAGGGTACGTAGTCTACTGCGACACATCATGGATCAGACTCAGATGTGTCCTAATGTAGGAACGAGCAGTGATCGCTTATAGTTCTCGACAGCTAAGAAAAAATGAGCAGAACTATGCTACCCATGACCTAGAGTTAGCAGTAGTGGTCTTCTTCTTGAATATGTTGCGAAACTATCTGATGGGTGAGCATTTTACTGTGTACTATGATCACAAGAGTCTCAGGTATATCTTCTCCCCGAAGGATCTGAACCTAAGACAACAACGTTGGATTGAGTTCCTCTAGGACTATGACTTTGAGATAGTCTATATTTCTGGGAAGGGGAACGTTGTTGCAGATGCACTCAGTAGAAGATCTGGTATATAGCTTCTTGGTGAGGTGACGAAGCATCTAGCCACTTTGCAGATATCCTTTGTGGAATGTGATGGAGCAGCTTTTCTTCAGTCTCTTACAATCACTCCCCCACTTCTTCAGCAAGTCAGGGAGGCGCAGCGTGGGGACACTGACTGCAAGGCTCAACATGCTCAGATATCCATAGGGCAGGCACCATATGGATTTTCTGAAGGTTGGGAGCACGTCATCCTCTTCAGAGGACATGCCATGGTAACAGTGTCACTTTAGGAGGAAGTGTTGAGGGAGTTCCACACATCCTCTCAAGCGGTACATCCAGGAGTGGTGAATATGTACCAGGACCTCCGACAACAACACTAATGGCCGGGAATGAAGAAAGTAGTTGTAGAGTTTGTCTCTTGATTCCTCACTTATTAGAAAGTGAAGGCGGAACATCAAGTACCAGCAGACTTGGATCAGCCATTAGAGGTCCCAGAGTGGAAGTGGGATGGGATATCCATGGACTTTGTGAAGGGTCTTCCACATACATCCAGGGGACATGACTCGATTTTTGTGATCATCAAACGACTCACCAAGTCACCCCACTTTTTACCGATTAGAGAGCAGGTTTCAGTAAAGAGCTTGGGTTTCCTCTATGTGCAGGAGATTGTGCAGCTACATGGAGTACCCACGATGATTGCCTCTAAGCGTGATATACACTTTACTTCCAAGCTATGGAAGGGGTTGAAGGAGGCTTTTGGAATGCAGCTTCATTTAAGCACCGCCTTCCATCCTTATATGGATGGTCAGACTGAGCAGACCATTCAGACCCTCGAGGATATACTGTGTGCTTATGTCCTCGACAACAGTCGCAACTAGGAGGATCACTTTCCTTTGGTAGAGTTTGCGTACAACAACAGCTATCACTCCACCATTGTGATTACAACTTTTGAGGCGTTATACGGGTGACCTTGCAGATCACCCTTGTGCTGGACTGACCGAGGGGAATTAGCACTAGTGGGACCAGAGATGGTACGGGCTACCACAGAGAAGGTTCATATCATCCAGGAGAGGATGAAGACTTCACAGAGCAGGCAGAAGTCATATGTCAATAAGATATGGAGACATCTAGAGTTCGAGGATGGTGACCACGTCTTTATATGGGTCTCACCTCGATGAGGTTTGTGGAGATTTGGCCAAGGTGGAAAGTTATCTATGAGGTTCATCGGACCTTTTCAGGTCCTTAGCATTGTTGGCGAGGTGGCATACCGCTTATATCTTCCACCTTAGTTGCACTGTGTGCATGAAGTCTTCCACGTATCCTATCTGAGGAAATACGTGCATGACCCTTCCCACATCATCGACCATGGCGAGCTGGATGTTGACGATGGGGCGACATTTACGGAGGTTCTAGTAGAGATTGAGGATCGATAGAAGCGAGTCCTTCGTGGACGATTGATACCTCTAGTTCACGTTTTCTGGCAGCATGGGAACTTCTAGAAGAGCACATGGGAGCGGGAGGCTCAGATGCATGCTCAGTACCCTCACTTGTTCCCTTAATTTTGAGTTGTGGCTTACGGGGATGTAAATCTTGAGGTGGGTAGAATGTAAAGACCCAGAATTTCCATGTAATTTTTTTTTAAATATATGGTAATTTTATGAGTCCACAAAAATTGATAGTGCATGATTCTGAGGCTCGAAGTGCCTAGAATGAATTTTTGAACTTTTTTTTGGGTACGTTCAGTAAACATGCAATCAAGTTTTTCTAACTTTTGAACCGGTGCTTGGAATTGAAATCTAAGGGCACCATTGAACTCGAAACACTGGTATTCACTTAAGAAGACTTTCACCTCGATGGCAGTGGTCGAGGGTAAAAGTTAGTTTTTTGGGTTTTTTGTGGAAATAATAAAATAAAATAAGCTCATATTTTATTTTATTTTGTTGTAACAACCCACCATGTGGATGTTCAGGGGTGGGTCCACCGGAACTAAACCTCCTCTTCTTGATTTATTGTGGTGGGGACCACACAACCCCCTATTAATGGGAGGATAGGAAAACCTCTCAACCCCCCTCATAAATGTGGGGGGAGCCTCTTCAACACCTCCACAATTTTTAATTGTGCCAACACACCTTATTAATTATGCCTACTTAGTTAATTGGCTTCTCCCTTTTTAAATTAAGTAACAACATTGCTGGAATTTAGAAAGGTTCCTAATAAATAAACCGTCATAAATTCCACGATCTTTACCTACATCCCCCCTCCTATATATAGGGAGCTTGGGAGGAGGATTTGGGATGGCTTCACCAAGCGACAAAGTGCTGGTAAAGTGACGCGACGCCCAAAACTTGGAGGATTATGATCTCCAATGAAGAATGATTCCTCCACGAAGAACGCTTTCTCCATGAAGAATGCTGGTGAGGAACGTCTTCGACTTCTTCCTCGGAAGCACCTTGCAGAGGCAACCGATGTGGGACGTCTTTAACGACCGAACCTCCCTCTTCATCGTCATCAACGAACAATACGAGGTAGGAGATTATTGTGAATGATTTTATATACCCATGTTCTTCCCTTCTAGAACAAGGAACGTAGATAAAATTTCTAAATAGTTGATCTGTATATGTTTCCTTTTGCGGGTTTTGGGATTAATCTTTGCGGGAGGGTTTGATGTGATTCGTTCTTGTGAACCACTTGTTACCTCTCTAATGCAGAGAGTGCGGGCCAAACTAACATGGCCCATCATCACCGTAACCCTTGTATCAATTTGTGGTGTTCTTCAAAACAGAGGAAGGTGACGAAGGCGACAAAGGTGACGAAGGTGATGAAGGCGACGAAGGCAACGGCGCCACCGCCCATGGCCTCCACGACCCACACCGCCCCTGCGGTGCCTCGACCGCCCGGACGAACCAGCCTCGCACTACCGTCGGCTGAACCGGACTTGGCCGCGCTGCACCCCAGTCGCGGTGCACTGCCCCCTGGCCGCATCTCCCTTGACCGCGCCCCACCCTGGCCACTCCGGCCTCCTGGCCAAACCGACCTCGGTCGCGCCACATGTTGGCTGAACCGGCCCCGGACACGCCACCCCGGCCCCTGGGCCGAGCCGCCCCTCACCGCCACCCTTTGAGCTGAACCAACCCCACCCCCCGGGCCGATCCACCCTCGTGGTACCCTTCGGGCCGAGCCACCCATGCGGCGCCCTCTGGGTTGAACCACCCTCGCGCCGACTCACGGCCGATCCGTGCCCTCGTGGCTGGTCTGTGCCCTCTTGGACCTCTGCAGCCCCTTGTGGCCTGCTAGGCTGGGCCCAGTGGGCTAGGAGGAACCCAATGAGCCATCCCGCTCAACGGGCCGGGCCGGGTCAGACCGGACCCGGACCCACTACGACCCATTTACGCTCCTTCGGCCATATCTTTGACACCGGACGTCTGTTTGATGAACCATCAGCGGCGCTGGAAATCTTGGAGCGTGAAGGTCCCTTTGAGTATACCCCACTAAAGTTTGGGGTATAGTTGAGATATGGTCAGGTTGGATCATGCAAAAATCCAACCGGGCCTCCGGGAATAAAAGACTAATAATTCACAGACCAGGCGTCCGATTGACGCGTCGTATGTTACGTTGAGACCCCTATGATGTGGCAGACCTTTGTGATACTTATTCGTGGGACTTCATGATAGTTGGAGTATTGAACAGTATCTTGCTGAGAGGATACTCCCGGAGATGAGTGAGCGTAGTGCGGAGACCAAGTAGCTGGATGAGTCCTGACAAATACTGACTGTTTTGACTCAGAGTGACTCTATTAGCCCAGTGGGGAACGCCTTGGTGTTGCGGCTGACCCATAGTGGGGAGCACCTATGTGTGACACGACAACCCCATGATACTCGACATGAGGAGTACCTCAGCAGGATAAGAGGGGGAGTGAACTTGGTGACACGACAGACCCACGGTGGGGAGCACCCCTATGTGACGCGGCAAACCCACGGTACTCGACAGGAGGAGTACCTCAGCAGTCCAACGTTAGTGGGAAGTGCTTTTTGTATCGCAGCAGGCCCACTGTGCTCGATAGAGGAGGAGTTCTCTAGTAGCCAAGATTTTGATAATGTGACTGGGGATGTTACTTGATACTACCCCTAGAATAAAATCCTGATGAGCTGAGTCAGTTTTTCTGTGTTTTCCTCATGATTGAGATGGATCACTTGATAACTTAGGTATATGTATGGGCATATACCTAAGTAAGGTTATCTGTTGATTTCATAATTTATGGTTTATCCTTGTTGGATTTTGTGAGACCTTTAGGGTCTCGGGGTCCCTACTGAGTATCGTTATACTCACCCCTGCACGGGTTATGCCCGCACTTTGTTGTGTTGGATGTAGAAAACGGATAGTGCTAATAGAGGCTGAGAGTACCAATATTGGACGGTACCTGGAGGTGGACCATACAGTGTGTCAGTACCCGGAGGAGACAGACGGATGTGGAGTGCTGAGGAGGCGATTTGTACCTACCCTTCAGGTAGGAACCTCAGAGGACAATCCAGTAGCTGTCTTTTCTCTTTCTTTAGTTGTATTTCATTTCAGTTTTACTTGTACCTTTACTATTGGGTTTGTATTCTGTCCCCTTTTACTTTCAGCACTCTTTGTTATACAGTTTACTTGGTGTTTCATCCAGATGTGCGCTTGATTGTGTGTATGTTTACAGGTTATAAAGGTAATGCCTTCCCAATTTTAGGGAATTACACCTTTGGTGCTAGTCGCCAGCCACTGGCCTAAAGAAGGTGGGCTTGGGGTAGTCATGGCATGGGCCCCGGGGGACGGGTCGTGACAGGTAGAACTTAAATGGATACCTGGATCAAAAGTTATGGTCGTCTGAAGCTTGAGCTACATTTTCATCTTATTTTAGATATTTGATTAATTTTTTGATTTTTTTATCTTTAAATTATTATTAAATGATTATTAATCGATAATAATTAGAAAATGATTAATTAATAATATTTTTTAAAATATTTTATAATCCATTTTTACTAAATATCTTATATATTAAGTGTAAATGTCTATTTATACTTATCTAAAACATATTTAATATATATATATATATATATTATTTATATAAATATAAATATATTTATATATTATTTTTTATAATTTTTTAAAATATATCCTTTATTAGTGATAGTAAAAAAAGCACTGGAAAAGACCCCCTTATCAGCACTATTAAAAAAAACGTTGATAAAGGGAGTCCCTTTAACAATGCTAACTAATAAAGGGGGTAACTTTATCAATGCTAAAAAAAAGTGATGATAAAGGGTACTTTTAACATTATTTCTTAGCACTGTTAAAAGTACCCTTTATCAGTTCTTTTTTAGCGTTGTTAAAGTGTGGCGCTGCAAAAACCTATTTTTGTGGTAGTGAAACACAAAGTTTAACATGAAAAACCCTCCCATGCAAGGGATTAAAAAAACACAGGGAAATTTAGATAAAATCCACTATGAATTAGAGAGTAAATAGAATCAAAGTATAATCCCAAACTTGAATTACAAATAAATAGCGTAGAAAACCTATGTGAAATTCACACACTGATACACCTGTCACACCCAATTTTTCATGTCTTGGTTTTTAACCAGTTCGTTAGAAATCACAATCCTTTTCTTGGATTTTGGGTGAGATGAATGTTGAGTTTTTAAGTTCCATATATGTATAATAATCCTACCATGGGTTCCCCATGCCTTGTTTGGGGGGTTTTTGATGAAAAGGATGGATACTTCAAGATTTGGGCCAACCGTGATCCCATTTCCAGATTTAAAAACAAAAATTGTTTCTTTTATAACTCCTTCATTTTTCAACATTTTTCACCCATTTCACTTCCCAAATGGACTCAACTAACCTTTTCAAACCACCATATCCATTTTTACCCCTTATTAATTAATAATAATGATGTATTTGGGTTATTTATTCAGGTAATGGGCCATCCCGTGGGCCCATTTCTAGTTAAAAAAATATTTTGTTTCTTTTATATATTTTTAATTTTTTTATATTTTCACTAATTACACCTTCCAAATGGATCCATAATTATTTTATATCTACCATAGGTACCTCCCCCTTCATTTTTATTCGTTTTGGGCTTCTTTTTGGGCGATTTCTCGCCAAAGTTTAGTGGTTCTTCTTTGTTTCTTCATAAAATATTTCCCCTTTCTCTTTCCTCTTCCTTAATTCACTTTTTCTTGGATTTATCTTCTCCCCTGGTCATTATTGACCCAGGGTTCTGTTTTACCATCATTTTTATGGGGGTTTTTTTATTTAGGGGTTTTCTTCATAGATCTAGTGTTTTGGAACCCGTAACGGGTGTTTTCGGGTGTGCGTCTCCTTTTCGCCATGGTTTTGAGGTAGGTTCCCCATTGAACTTGTCATTTTTATTTAAGATTCCTATTTTCAAGGTATTTTAACCCTTTACACATTTTTATTATTGTATTATAATCCTTAAATAATTTTATTTGGTGTGCAAAGTGGTGTTTATGCCTTGTTTTGTAAAAAGTAGGGTTTTTTTGTTATAAAAGTGCAAACCAAGTGTTTGATTAAATGTTCTGTTATATTTAGAACCTGGTTTATGA